>CP136054.1:196797391-198057391 GCA_032464435.1 Aegilops umbellulata
GTTTGCTTGACCAACTCTTTGTTTGCTCTTTGCTGAAATCGGTCTCACCGAGTTCAAGCAATTGGCTTCACTGAGATAAGGTTTTGCCCTAGCACTAGCACATCTCCGAGTTGATTCAGTCCGTCCCACCGAGATTCCTAACGTTCACATTTTGAACTAAATAGGGCTCACCGAGTTCCTCTATTCGGTCTGACCGAGTTGGGTCGTGTGTAACAGTTGGATTTTGTGTGGAGGCTATATATACCCCTTCACCCCCATCTCCATTAAAGAGAGAGCCATCAGAACGTGCCTACACTTCCACTACTCATTTTCTGAGAGAGAACCACCTACTCATGTGTTGAGACCAGGACATTCCAATCCTACCACAAGAATCTTGATCTCTAGCCTTCCCCAAGTTGCTTTCCACTCAAATCATCTTTCCAGCATATCCAAATCTGTGAGAGAGAGTTGAGTGTTGCGGAGACTATCATTTTAAGCAAAAGAGCAAGGAGTTCATCATCAACACATCATCTATTACCTTTTGGAGAGTGGTGTCTCCTAGATTGGTTAGGTGTCACTTGGGAGCCTCCGACAAGATTGTGGAGTTGAACCAAGGAGTTTGTAAGGGCAAGGAGATCGCCTACTTCGTGAAGATCTACCCTAGTGAGGCAAGTCCTTCGTGGGTGATGGCCATGGTGGGATAGACAAGGTTGCTTCTTTGTGGACCCTTCATGGGTGGAGCTCTCCGTGGACTCGCGCAACCGTTACCCTTCGTGAGTTGAAGTCTTCATCAACCTGGATGTACGATTGCACCACCTATCGGAACCATGCCAAAACTCTCCTTGTCTACATTGTGTTTGCCTTCTTCAAAGCCTTCTCTTTACCTTCATATGCAATGTTTTACTTTTCGCTGCTACACTCTTAGAATTGCATGTGTATGTTGATTGCTTAACTTGTGCTAGTTGCTAAAATATGCCAACACTTGAAATTGGGAAAAGGCTAGATTTTTATTTGGTCAAGTAGTCTAATTACCCCCCCTAGACCTACTTTCGATCCTACAAGTGGTATCAGAGCTTCGATCTCCATTTGCCTTGATTTTCATAGTTTTGGTGATCATAGCCTTGGTTTCACAACCTAGGAGAGTATGGCATCTAGCGAGGGAAATTACCACCGTAGAGGTCCTTACTTTGATGGTACTAATTTTGCTAGTTGGAAGCATAGGATGAAAATGCATATTCTTGGTCATAACCCCGCTGTTTTGGCTATTGTGCGTATTGGCTTGCAAGGTGAATACTTCGAGGATGGAAGAGAACCGTTCGTGAAGCGTCTGCGGAAGAATTGAAGATGTTGCAATACAATGCTCAACCTTGCGATACTCTCTTCAACGGATTGTGCCCCGAAGAATTCAACAAAATCAGCCGCCTTGAGAATGCAAAGGAAATTTGGGATACTTTGGTTGATATGCACGAACGTACCAAGTCCGTCAAGGAATCCAAATTGGATGTGCTTCAAAGTCAACTTGACAAGTTCAAAATGAAGGATGGTGAAGGAGTCGCTGAAATGTACTCTAGGCTTGCTCTCATCACAAATGAGATTGTCGGCTTAGAAAGCGAAGAGATGACCGACATATTCATCATCAAGAAGATCCTAAGAGCCTTGGATAGAAAATATGATACCGTGTGCACCCTCATCCAAATGATGCCCAATTACAAAGATATCAAGCCAACGGAAGTCATTGGTAGAATTGTTGCTCATGAGATGTCACTCAAGGATAAGGAAGAGCTCCACAACAAGTCAAGTGGTGCTTACAAAGCTTCATGTGATGCTCCTATAACATCAAGTGAGAAACAAGTCTTTAATGAAGAATTGAGCTTAATGGTGAAGAACTTCGACAAATTCTACAAGAGTAGAAGCAAGGAAAGAAGTTCCAAATCAAGGTCCTACAATGACAAAAGATCTTCTAGTCGTTATCGTAATTGCTACAATTGTGGAAGACCCAGACACTAATCCAATGAGTGTACGACTCCCTACAAGAGAAGAGAAGATTCACCTAAAAGTAAAAGTAAAAGAGATGAATCACCGCCAACAGAGAGAAGGAGTAGAGATGATGCTATGAACGAAGACCCTCTCATAGAAGCAAAGATCCGGAAAGGAAGGACAAGTCATCAAAGAGCTACACAAGATGAAGACATCAAGCTCACGTTGGTGAATGGGTATCTGGTTCCGACTCCGGCAACTACTTTGAGAGAAGTTATCACTCCGACTCTGAATATACTCAAGATGAAGGTGTTGCCGGTCTTGCACTTGTGCCATCCAACTCCTATGACATATTTGACTCACCAAATGAAGGAATTGGAAGATGCTTCATGGCTAAAGGACCTAAGGTATCACACCCTGAGTATGTTGATTTCAATAGTGGTGAAGATGATTTGCTAGGTGATGATGATTTACTTGTTGACAACACTAGTGATGAAAACTATGATGAAATTTCTATTAATCATGCTAATCAAGATGAAATGAATGACAATGATAAGAAGGAGATTGAGCGTCTAACTATAGTGTTGGAAATATTCCCTAGAGGCAATAATAAAAGCATTATTATTATATTTCCTTGTTCATGATAATTGTCTTTATTCGTGCTATAATTGTGTTATCCGGAAATCGTAATACATGTGTGAATAACAGACAACAACATGTCCCTAGTAAGCCTCTAGTTGACTAGCTCGTTGATCGATACATAGTCATGGTTTCCTGACTATGGACATTGGATGTCATTGATAACGAGATCACATCATTAGGAGAATGATGTGATGGACGAGACCCAATCCTAAACATAGCATAAGATCGCATAGTTCGTTTGCTAGAGTTTTCCAATGTCAAGTATCCTTTCCTTAGACCATGAGATCGTGTAAATCTCGGATACCGTAGGAGTGCTTTGGGTGTGCCAAACGTCACAACGTAACTGGGTGACTATAAAGGTATACTACGGGTATCTCCGAAAGTGTCTGTTGGGTTGACGCGGATCGAGACTGGGATTTGTCACTCCACTTGACGGAGAGGTATCACCGGGCCCACTCAGTAATGCATCATCATAATGAGCTCAATGTGATCAAAGTGTTTGATCACGGGATCATGCATTACGGTACGAGAAAAGTGACTTGCCGGTAACGAGATTGAACGAGGTATTGGGATACCGACGATCGAATCTCGGGCAAGTAAAATACCGATTGACAAAGGGAATCGTATACGGGATTAATTGAATCCTCGACATCGTGGTTCATCCGATGAGATCATCGTGGAGCATGTGGGAGCCAACATGGGTATCCAGATCCCGCTGTTGGTTATTGCCCGAGAGCCGTCTCGGTCATGTCTGCATGTCTCCCGAACCCATAGGGTCTACACACTTAAGGTTCGGTGACGCTAGGGTTGTGAAGATATGTATATGCAGTAACCTGAATGTTGTTCGGAGTCCCGGATGAGATCCCGGACGTCACGGGGAGTTTCAGAATGGTCCGGAGGTAAAGAATTATATATAGAAAGTGCTGTTTTGGCCATCGGGACAAGTTTCGGGGTTATCGGTATTGTACCAGGACCACCGGAGGGTCCCGGGGGGTCCACCAGGTGGGGCCACCTGCCTCGGGGGGCCACATGGGCTCTAGGAGGTGCGCCTTGCCTGCATGGGCCAAGGGGAACCAGCCCCTAGAGGCCCATGCGCCTAGAAGGGGGAAACCCTAAAGAGGGGGGCGCCCCCCCTTGCTTGGGGGGCAAGCCCCACCCTTGGCCGCTGCCCCCCTAGGAGATTGCATCTCCTAGGGCCGGAGCCCCCCCAGGGGACTATATAAAGGGGGGAGGGGAGGGGGGCAGCGCACCTTTGCCCTGGCGCCTCCCTCTCCCTCTCCAACACTTCCTCCTCCTCCGTAGAGCTCGGCGAAGCCCTGTCGGAGTACTGCAACTCCACCATCACCACGCCGTCGTGCTGCTGCTGGAGCCTTCTTCCCCAACCACTCCTTTGCCTTGCTGGATCAAGAAGAAGGAGACGTTACGCTGACCGTACGTGTGTTGAACGCGGAGGTGCCGTCCTTTCGGTGCTAGGATCTCCGGTGATTTGGATCACGTCGTGTACGACTACCTCATCCCCGTTAGTTGAACGCTTCCGCTCGCGATCTACAAAGTGGTATGTAGATGCAATCTCTCTCCCATGACTCGTTGCTTAGATGAACTCATAGATGGATCTTGGTGAAACCGTAGGAAAAATTTTAATTTTCTGCAACGTTCCCCAACAGTGGCATCATGAGCTAGGTCTATGCGTAGTTCTCTATTGCACGAGTAGAACACAATTTGTTGTGGGCGTAGATTTGTCAACTTTTCTTGCCGCTACTAGTCTTATCTTGCTTCAGCGGTATTCTGGGATGAAGCGGCCCGGACCAACCTTACACGTACTCTTACGTGAGACCGGTTCCACCGACTAACATGCACTAGTTGCATAAGGTGGCTGGCGGGTGTCTGTCTCTCCCACTTTAGTTGGAGCGGATTCGATGAAAAGGGTCCTTATGAAGGGTAAATAGAAGTTGACAAATCACGTTGTGGCTTTCACGTAGGTAAGAAAACGTTCTTGCTAGAACCCTAATTCAGCCACGTAAAACTTGCAACAACAATTAGAGGACGTCTAACTTGTTTTTGCAGCAAGTGCTTTGTGATATGATATGGCCAAAGTTGTGATGAATGATGAATGATCTATATGTGATGTATGAGATGTTCATGCTATTGTAATAGGAATCACGACTTGCATGTCGATGAGTATGACAACCGGCAGGAGCCATAGGAGTTGTCTTTATTTTTGTATGACCTGCGTGTCATTGAGAAACGCCATGTAAATTACTTTACTTTATTGCTAAACGCGTTAGCCATAGTAGTAGAAGTAATAGTTGGCGAGCAACTTCATGGAGACACAATGATGGAGATCATGATGATGGAGATCATGGTGTCAAGCCGGTGACAAGATGATCATGGAGCCCCAAGATGGAGATCAAAGGAGCTATGTGATATTGGCCATATCATGTCACGTTTATTATTTGATTGCATGTGATGTTTATCATGTTTTGCATCTTGTTTACTTAGAACGACGGTAGTAAATAAGATGATCCCTCATAATAATTTCAAGAAGTGATCCTCCTAACTGTGCACCGTTGCGACAGTTCGTTGTTTCGAAGCACCACGTGATGATCGGGTGTGATAGATTCTAACGTTCACATACAACGGGTGTAAGACAGATTTACACATGCAAACACTTAGGTTGACTTGACGAGCCTAGCATGTACAGACATGGCCTCGGAACACAGAAGACCGAAAGGTCGAGCATGAGTCGTATAGAAGATACGATCAACATGAAGATGTTCACCAATGTTGATTAGTCCGTCTCAAGTGATGATCGGACACGGCCTAGTTGACTTGGATCATGTAATACTTTGATGACTAGAAGAGGGATGTCAATCTAAGTGGGAGTTCATTAAATAATTTGATTAAGATGAACTTTATTATCATGAACTTAGTCTAAAATATTTACAATATGTCTTGTAGATCAAATGGCCAACGTAATCCTCAACTTCAACGCGTTCCTAGAGAAAACCAAGCTGAAAGACGATGGCAGCAACTATACGGACTGGGTCCGGAACCTGAGGATCATCCTCATAGCTGCCAAGAAAGATTATGTACTACGAGCACCGCTGGGTGACGCACCTGTTCTCCCTGCAGAGCAAGACGTTATGAACGCTTTGCAGTCACGTTCCGATGATTACTCCCTCATTCAGTGCGGCATGCTTTACAGCTTAGAGCCGGGGCTCCAAAAGCGTTTTGAGAGACATGGAGCATATGAGATGTTCGAAGAGCTGAAAATGGTTTTCCAAGCTCATGCCCGGGTCGAGAGATATGAAGTCTCCGACAAATTCTTTAGCTGTAAGATGGAGGAAAATAGCTCTGTCAGTGAACACATACTCAAGATGTCTGGGTTGCACAACCGCTTGACTCAACTGGAAGTTAATCTCCCGGATGAAGCGGTCATTGACAGAATCCTCCAGTCGCTTCCACCTAGCTACAAGAGCTTTGTGATGAACTACAACATGCAGGGGATGGTAAAGACCATTCCTGAGGTATATGCTATGCTGAAATCAGCAGAGGTAGAAATCAAGAAGGAACATCAAGTGTTGATGGTGAATAAAACCACTAAGTTCAAGAAGAGCAAGGGTAAAAAGAACTTCAAGAAGGACGACAAGGAAGTTGTCGCGCCCGGTAAGCAAGTTGCCGGGAAGAAGCCAAAGAATGGACCCAAGCCCGAGACTGAGTGTTTTTATTGCAAGGGAAGTGGTCACTGGAAGCGGAACTGCCCCAAATACTTAGCGGACAAGAAGGCCGGCAAAACCAAAGGTATATGTGATATACATGTAATTGATGTGTACCTTACCAGTACTCATAGTAGCTCTTGGGTATTTGATACCGTTGCAGTTGCTCACATTTGTAACTCAAAGCAGGAGCTGCGGAATAAGCGAAGACTGGCGAAGGATGAGGTGACGATGCGCGTCGGGAATGGTTCCAAGGTCGATGTGATCGCCGTCGGCACGCTACCTCTACATTTACCTACGGGATTAGTTTTAAACCTCAATAATTGTTATTTAGTGCCAAGTTTGAGCATGAACATTGTGTCTGGATCTCGTTTAATTCGAGATGGCTACTCATTTAAATCTAAGAATAATGGTTGTTCTATTTATATGAGAGATATGTTTTATGGTCATGCTCCGATGGTTAATGGTTTATTCTTAATGAATCTCGTACGTGATGATACACATATTCATAGTGTGAATACCAAAAGAGTTAAAGTTGATAACAATAGTCCCACATATTTGTGGCACTGCCGCCTTGGTCACATAGGTGTCAAACGCATGAAGAAGCTCCATGCAGATGGACTTTTAGAGTCTCTTGATTATGAATCATTTGACACGTGCGAACCATGCCTCATGGGTAAAATGACCAAGACTCCGTTCTCAGGAACAATGGAGCGAGCAACCAACTTATTGGAAATCATACATACCGATGTGTGCGGTCCAATGAGTGTTGAGGCTCGCGGTGGCTATCGTTATGTTCTCACCCTCACTGATGACTTGAGTAGATATGGGTATATCTACTTAATGAAACACAAGTCTGAGACCTTTGAAAAGTTCAAGGAATTTCAGAGTGAGGTTGAAAATCAATGTGATAGAAAGATCAAGTTTCTACGATCAGATCGTGGAGGAGAATACTTGAGTCACGAATTTGGCACGCACTTAAGAAAACGTGGAACAGTTTCACAACTCACGCCGCCTGGAGCACCTCAGCGTAATGGTGTGTCCGAACGTCATAATCGCACTCTATTAGATATGGTACGATCTATGATGTCTCTTACCGATTTACCGCTATCTTTTTGGGGCTATGCTTTAGAGACTGCCGCATTCACTTTAAATAGGGCTCCGTCGAAATCCGTTGAGACGACACCGTATGAATTATGGTTTGGGAAGAAACCTAAGCTGTCGTTTCTAAAAGTTTGGGGATGCGATGCTTATGTCAAGAAACTTCAACCTGAAAAGCTCGAACCCAAATCGGAAAAGTGCGTCTTCATAGGATACCCTAAAGAAACTATTGGGTATACCTTCTACCTCAGATCCGAAGGCAAGATCTTTGTTGCCAAGAATGGATCCTTTCTAGAGAAAGAGTTTCTCTCGAAAGAAGTAAGTGGGAGGAAAGTAGAACTTGATGAAGTGTTACCTCTTGAACCGGAAAATGGCGAAACTCAAGAAAACGTTCCTGAGGTGCCTGAACCGACTAGAGAGGAAATTAATGATCAAGATACTTCTAATCAAGTTCCTACTGAAATTCATAGGTCCACAAGGACACGTTCCGCACCAGAGTGGTACGGCAACCCTGTCTTGGAAATCATGTTGTTAGACAACGGTGAACCTTCGAACTATGAGGAAGCAATGGCGGGCCCGGATTCCGACAAATGGCTAGAAGCCATGAAATTCGAGATAGGATCCATGTATGAAAACGAAGTATGGACTTTGACTGACTTGCCCGTTGAACGGCGAGCCATAAAAAATAAATGGATCTTTAAGAAGAAGACAGACGCGGATGGTAATGTGACCATCTATAAAGCTCGGCTTATCGCTAAGGGTTATCGATAAGTTCAAGGAATTGACTACGATGAGACTTTCTCACCGGTAGCGAAGCTGAAGTCCGTCCGAATCATGTTAGCAATTGCCGCATTCTATGATTATGAAATATGGCAAATGGACGTCAAAACGGCATTCCTTAATGGTTTCCTTAAGGAAGAATTGTATATGATGCAGCCGGAAGGTTTTGTCGATCCTAAGAATGCTGACAAGGTGTGCAAGCTCCAACGCTCGATTTATGGGCTGGTGCAAGCACCTCGGAGTTGGAACATTCGCTTTGATGAGATGATCAAAGCGTTTGGGTTTACGCAGACTTATGGAGAAGCCTGCGTTTACAAGAAAGTGAGTGGGAGCTCTGTAGCATTTCTCATACTATATGTAGATGACATACTTTTGATGGGAAATGATATAGAACTCTTGGACAGCATTAAGGCCTACTTGAATAAGAGTTTTTCAAAGAAGGACCTTGGAGAAGCTGCTTATATATTAGGCATCAGGATCTATAGAGATAGATCAAGACGCCTCATAGGTCTTTCACAAAGCACATACCTTAATAAGATATTGAAGAAGTTCAATATGGATCAATCTAAGAAGGGGTTCTTACCTGTGTTACAAGGTGTGAAATTGAGCTCAGCTCAATGTCCGACCACGGCAGAAGATATAGAAGAGATGAGTGTCATCCCCTATGCCTCAGCCATAGGTTCTATTATGTATGCCATGCTGTGTACCAGACCTGATGTAAACCTTGCCGTAAGTTTGGTAGGAAGGTACCAAAGTAATCCCGACAAGGAACACTGGACAGCAGTCAAGAATATCCTGAAGTACCTGAAAAGGACTAAGGAAATGTTTCTCGTTTATGGAGGTGACGAAGAGCTCGTCGTAAAAGGTTACGTCGACGCTAGCTTCGACACAGATCTGGATGACTCTAAGTCACAAACCGGATACGTGTATATTTTGAATGGTGGGGCAGTAAGCTGGTGCAGTTGCAAGCAGAGCGTCGTGGCGGGATCTACATGTGAAGCGGAGTACATGGCAGCCTCTGAGGCAGCACATGAAGCAATTTGGGTGAAGGAGTTCATCACCGACCTCGGAGTCATACCCAATGCGTCGGGGCCAATCAAACTCTTCTGTGACAACACTGGAGCTATTGCACTTGCCAAGGAGCCCAGGTTTCACAAGAAGACCAGGCACATCAAGCGTCGCTTCAACTCCATTCGTGAAAATGTTCAAGATGGAGACATAGAAATTTGTAAAGTGCACACGGATCTGAATGCCGCAGATCCATTGACTAAACCTCTCCCTAAGGCAAAACATGATCAGCACCAGAACTCTATGGGTGTTCGATTCATCACAATGTAACTAGATTATTGACTCTAGTGCAAGTGGGAGACTGTTGGAAATATGCCCTGGAGGCAATAATAAAAGCATTATTATTATATTTCCTTGTTCATGATAATTGTCTTTATTCGTGCTATAATTGTGTTATCCGGAAATCGTAATACATGTGTGAATAACAGACAACAACATGTCCCTAGTAAGCCTCTAGTTGACTAGCTCGTTGATCGATAGATAGTCATGGTTTCCTGACTATGGACATTGGATGTCATTGATAACGAGATCACATCATTAGGAGAATGATGTGATGGACGAGACCCAATCCTAAACATAGCATAAGATCGCATAGTTCGTTTGCTAGAGTTTTCCAATGTCCAGTATTCTTTCCTTAGACCATGAGATCGTGTAACTCCCGGATACCGTAGGAGTGCTTTGGGTGTGCCAAACGTCACAACATAACTGGGTGACTATAAAGGTATACTACAGGTATCTCCGAAAGTGTCTGTTGGGTTGACGCGGATCGAGACTGGGATTTGTCACTCCGCTTGACGGAGAGGTATCACCGGGCCCTCTCGGTAATGCATCATCATAATGAGCTCAATGTGATCAAAATGTTTGATCACGGGATCATGCATTACGGTACGAGAAAAGTGACTTGCCGGTAACGAGATTGAACGAGGTATTGGGATACCGACGATCGAATCTCGGGCAAGTAAAATACAGATTGACAAAGGGAATCGTATACGGGATTAATTGAATCCTCGACATCGTGGTTCATCCGATGAGATCATCGTGGAGCATGTGGGAGCCAACATGGGTATCCAGATCCCGCTGTTGGTTATTGCCCGAGAGCCGTCTTGGTCATGTCTGCATGTCTCCCGAACCCGTAGGGTCTACACACTTAAGGTTCGGTGACGCTAGGGTTGTGAAGATATGTATATGCTGTTGGGGAACGTTGCAGAAAATTAAAAATTTTCCTACGGTTTCACCAAGATCCATCTATGAGTTCATCTAGCAACGAGTATTCAGATTAGATAGCATCTACATACCACTTTGTAGATCGCAACGGAAGCGTTCGAGTGAACGTGGATGAGGTAGTCGTACTCGCCGTGATCCAATTCACCGATGATCTAGTGCCGAACGGACGGCACCTCCGCGTTCAACACACGTACGGAAAGCGTGACGTCTCCTCCTTCTTGATCCAGCAAGGCAAAGGAGAGGTTGGGGAAGAAGGCTCCAGCAGCATCACGACGGCGTGGTGACGGTGGAACTGCAGTACTCCGGCAGGGCTTCGCCGTGCACTTACGGAGGAGGAGGAGGTGTTGGAGAGGGAGAGGGAGGCGCCAGGGCAATGGGTGCGCATCCCCCCTCCCCTGCCCCCCTTTATATAGGCCTCTTGGGGGGGGCGCCGGCCCTGGAAGATCAGATCTCCCAAGGGGGCGGCGGCCAGGGAGGTTTCCCTCCCCCCCAAGCCATCTAGGAGGTGCCTTCCACCACTAGGACTCCTCCTAGATGGAACCCTAGGCGCATGGGCTCTTTGGGGCTGGTTCCCCTTGGCCCAAGCAGGCCAAGGCGCACCCCCTAAGGCCCATGTGGCCCACCAGGGCAGGTGGCCCCACCTGGTGGACCCCCGGGACCCCTTCGGTGGTCCCAGTACAATACCGATAACCCCGAAACTTGTCCCGATGGCCGAAACAGCACTTCCTATATATAATTCTTTACCTTCGGACCATTCCGGAACTCCTCGTGACGTCCGGGATCTCATCCGGGACCCCGAATAACATTCGGGTTACTGCACATACATATCCCTACAACCCTAGCGTCACCGAACCTTAAGTGTGTAGACCCTACGGGTTCGGGAGACATGCAGACATGACCGAGACGGCTCTCGGGCAATAACCAACAGCGGGATCTGGATACCCATGTTGGCTCCCACATGCTCCACGATGATCTCATCGGATGAACCACGATGTCAAGGATTCAATTAATCCCGTATACGATTCCCTTTGTCAATCGGTATTTTACTTGCCCGAGATTCGATCGTCGGTATCCCAGTACCTCGTTCAATCTCGTTACCGGCAAGTCACTTTTCTCGTACCGTAATGCATGATCCCGTGATCAAACACTTTAATCACACTGAGCTCATTATGATGATGCATTACCGAGAGGGCCCGGTGATACCTCACCGTCAAGCGGAGTGACAAATCCCAGTCTCGATCCATGTCAACCCAACAGACACTTTCAGAGATACCCGTAGTATACCTTTATAGTCACCCAGTTACGTTGTGACGTTTGGCACACACAAAGCACTCCTACGGTATCCGGGAGTTACACGATCTCATGGTCTAAGGAAAGGATACTTGACATTGGAAAACTCTAGCAAACGAACTAAGCGATCTTATGCTATGTTTAGGATTGGGTCTTGTCCATCACATCATTCTCCTAATGATGTGATCCCGTTATCGATGACATCCAATGTCCATAGTCAGGAAACCATGACTATCTGTCGATTAACAAGCTAGTCAACTAGAGGCTCACTAGGGACATATTGTTGTCTGTTATTCACACATGTATTACGATTTCCGGTTAACACAATTATAGCACGAATAAAGACAATTATCATGAATAAGGAAATATAATAATAATGCTTTTATTATTGCCTCTAGGGCATATTTCCAACAGTCTCCCACTTGCACTAGAGTCAATAATCTAGTTACATTGTGATGAATCGAACACCCATAGAGTTCTGGTGCTGATCATGTTTTGCCTTAGGGAGAGGTTTAGTCAACGGATCTGCGACATTCAGATCCGTGTGCACTTTACAAATTTCTATGTCTCCATCTTGAACATTTTCACGAATGGAGTTGAAGCGACGCTTGATGTGCCTGGTCTTCTTGTGAAACCTGGGCTCCTTTGCAAGTGCAATAGCTCCAGTGTTGTCACAGAAGAGCTTGATTGGCCCCAACGCATTGGGTATGACTCCGAGGTCGGTGATGAACTCCTTCACCCAAATTGCTTCATGTGCTGCCTCCGAGGCTGCCATGTACTCCGCTTCACATGTAGATCCCGCCACGACGCTTTGCTTGCAACTGCACCAGCTTACTGCCCCACCATTCAAAATATACACATATCCGGTTTGTGACTTAGAGTCATCTAGATCTGTGTCGAAGCTAGCGTCGACGTAACCTTTTACGACGAGCTCTTCGTCACCTCCATAAACGAGAAACATTTCCTTAGTCCTTTTCAGGTACTTCAGGATCTTCTTGACCGCTGTCCAGTGTTCCTTGCCGGGATTACTTTGGTACCTACCTACCAAACTTACGGCAAGGTTTACATCAGGTCTGGTACACAGCATGGCATACATAATAGAACCTATGGCTGAGGCATAGGGGATGACGCTCATCTCTTCTATATCTTCTGCCGTGGTCGGACATTGAGCTGAGCTCAATTTCACACCTTGTAACACAGGTAAGAACCCTTTCTTAGATTGATCCATATTGAATTTCTTCAATATCTTATCAAGGTATGTGCTTTGTGAAAGGCCTATGAGGCGTCTCGATCTATCTCTATAGATCTTGATGCCTAATATATAAGCAGCTTCTCCAAGGTCCTTCATTGAAAAACTTTTATTCAAATAGGCCTTAATGCTATCCAAGAGTTCTATATCATTTCCCATCAAAAGTATGTCGTCTACATATAATATGTGAAATGCTACAGAGCTCTCACTCACTTTCTTGTAAACACAGGCTTCTCCATAAGTCTGTGTAAACCCAAACGCTTTGATCATCTCATCAAAGCGAATGTTCCAACTCCGAGATGCTTGCACCAGCCCATAAATCGAGCGTTGGAGCTTGCATACCTTGTCGGCATTCTTAGGATCGACAAAACCTTCCGGCTGCATCATATACAATTCTTCCTTAAGGAAACCATTAAGGAATGCCGTTTTGACGTCCATTTGCCATATCTCATAATCATAGTATGCGGCAATTGCTAACATGATTCGGACGGACTTCAGCTTCGCTACCGGTGAGAAAGTCTCATCGTAGTCAATTCCTTGAACTTGTCGATAACCCTTAGCGACAAGCCGAGCTTTATAGATGGTCACATTACCATCCGTGTCTGTCTTCTTCTTAAAGATCCATTTATTTTCTATGGCTCGCCGCTCAACGGGCAAGTCAGTCAAAGTCCATACTTCGTTTTCATACATGGATCCTATCTCGGATTTCATGGCTTCCAGCCATTTGTCGGAATCCGGGCCCGCCATTGCTTCCTCATAGTTCGAAGGTTCACCGTTGTCTAACAACATGATTTCCAAGACAGGGTTGCTGTACCACTCTGGTGCGGAACGTGTCCTTGTGGACCTTCGAATTTCAGTAGGAACTTGATTAGAAGCATCTTGATCATTATCATTAATTTCCTCTCTAGTCGGTGCAGGCACCTCAGAAACGTTTTCTTGAGTTTCGCCATTTTCCGGTTCAAGAGGTAATACTTCATCAAGTTCTACTTTCCTCCCACTTACTTCTTTCGAGAGAAACTCTTTCTCTAGAAAGGATCCATTCTTGGCAACAAAGATCTTGCCTTCGGATCTGAGGTAGAAGGTATACCCAACAATTTCTTTAGGGTATCCTATGAAGACGCATTTTTCCGATTTGGGTTCGAGCTTTTCAGGTTGAAGTTTCTTGACATAAGCATCGCATCCCCAAACTTTTAGAAACGACAGCTTAGGTTTCTTCCCAAACCATAATTCATACGGTGTCGTCTCAACGGATTTCGACGGAGCCCTATTTAAAGTGAATGCGGCAGTCTCTAAAGCATAGCCCCAAAAAGATAGCGGTAAGTCGGTAAGAGACATCATAGATCGCACCATATCTAATAGAGTGCGATTACGACGTTCGGACACACCATTACGCTGAGGTGTTCCAGGCGGCGTGAGTTGTGAAACTATTCCACATTTTCTCAAGTGTGTGCCAAATTCGTGACTCAAGTATTCTCCTCCACGATCTGATCGTAGAAACTTGATCTTTCTATCACGTTGATTTTCAACCTCACTCTGAAATTCCTTGAACCTTTCAAAGGTCTCAGACTTGTGTTTCATTAAGTAGATATACCCATATCTACTCAAGTCATCAGTGAGGGTGAGAACATAACGATAGCCTCCGCGTGCCTCAACACTCATTGGACCGCACACATCGGTATGTATGATTTCCAATAAGTTGGTTGCTCGCTCCATTGTTCCTGAGAACGGAGTCTTGGTCATTTTACCCATGAGGCATGGTTCGCACGTGTCAAATGATTCATAATCAAGAGACTCTAAAAGTCCATCTGCATGGAGCTTCTTCATGCGTTTGACACCTATGTGACCAAGGCGGCAGTGCCACAAATATGTGGGACTATTGTTATCAACTTTAACTCTTTTGGTACTCACACTATGAATATGTGTATCATCACGTACGAGATTCATCAAGAACAAACCATTAACCATCGGAGCATGACCATAAAACATATCTCTCATATAAATAGAACAACCATTATTCTCGGATTTAAATGAGTAGCCATCTCGTATTAAGCGAGATCCAGAGACAATGTTCATGCTCAAACTTGGCACTAAATAACAATTATTGAGGTTTAAAACTAATCCCGTAGGTAAATGTAGAGGTAGCGTGCCGACGGCGATCACATCGACCTTGGAACCATTCCCGACGCGCATCGTCACCTCGTCCTTCGCCAGTCTCCGTTTATTCCGCAGCTCCTGCTTTGAGTTACAAATATGAGCAACTGCACCGGTATCAAATACCCAAGAGCTACTACGAGTACTGGTAAGGTACACATCAATTACATGTATATCACATATACCTTTGGTTTTGCCGGCCTTCTTGTCCGCTAAGTATTTGGGGCAGTTCCGCTTCCAGTGACCACTTCCCTTGCAATAAAAACACTCAGTCTCGGGCTTGGGTCCATGCTTTGGCTTCTTCCCGGCAACTTGCTTACCGGGCGCGGCAACTTCCTTGCCGTCCTTCTTGAAGTTCTTTTTACCCTTGCCCTTCTTGAACTTAGTGGTTTTATTCACCATCAACACTTGATGCTCCTTCTTGATTTCTACCTCTGCTGATTTCAGCATAGCATATACCTCAGGAATGGTCTTTACCATCCCCTGCATATTGTAGTTCATCACAAAGCTCTTGTAGCTAGGTGGAAGCGACTGGAGGATTCTGTCAATGACCGCTTCATCCGGGAGATTAACTTCCAGTTGAGTCAAGCGGTTGTGCAACCCAGACATTTTGAGTATGTGTTCACTGACAGAGCCATTTTCCTCCATGTTACAGCTAAAGAATTTATCGGAGACTTCATATCTCTCGACCCGGGCATGAGCTTGGAAAACCATTTTCAGCTCTTCGAACATCTCATATGCTCCATGTCTCTCAAAACGCTTTTGGAGCCCCGGCTCTAAGCTGTAAAGCATGCCGCACTGAACGAGGGAGTAATCATCGCAGCGTGACTGCCAAGCGTTCATAACGTCTTGTTCTGCAGGGAGAATAGGTTCGTCACCCAGCGGTGCTCTTAGGACATAATCTTTCTTGGCAGCTATGAGGATGATCCTCAGGTTCCGGACCCAGTCTGTATAGTTGCTACCATCGTCTTTCAGCTTGGTTTTCTCTAGGAACGCGTTGAAGTTGAGGACTACGCTGGCCATTCGATCTACAAGACATATTGTAAAAATTTTAGACTAAGTTCATGATAATAAAGTTCATTTAATCAAATTATTTAATGAACTCCCACTTAGATAGACATCCCTCTTCTAGTCATCTAAGTATTACATGATCCGAGTCAACTAGGCCGTGTCCGATCATCACGTGAGACGGACTAGTCAACATCGGTGAACATCTTCATGTTGATCGTATCTTCTATACGACTCATGCTCGACCTTTCGGTCTTCTGTGTTCCGAGGCCATGTCTGTACATGCTAGGATCATCAAGTCAACCTAAGTGTTTTGCGTGTGTAAATCTGTCTTACACCCGTTGTATGTGAACGTTAGAATCTATCACACCTGATCATCACGTGGTGCTTCGAAACAACGAACTGTCGCAACGGTGCACAGTTAGGGTGAACACTTTCTTGAAATTATTATGAGGGATCATCTTATTTACTACCGTCGTTCTAAGTAAACAAGATGCAAAACATGATAAACATCACATGCAATCAAATAATAAATGTGACATGATATGGCCAATATCACATAGCTCCTTTGATCTTCATCTTGGGGCTCCATGATCATCTTGTCACCGGCTTGACACCATGATCTTCATCATCATGATCTTCATCATCGTGTCTCCATGAAGTTGCTCACCAACTATTACTTCTACTACTATGGCTAACGCGTTTAGCAATAAAGTAAAGTAATTTACATGGCGATTCTCAATGACACGCAGGTCATACAAAAAATAAAGACAACTCCTATGGCTCCTGCCGGTTGTCATACTCATCGACATGCAAGTCGTGATTCCTATTACAATAGCATGAACATCTCATACATCACATATAGATCATTCATCATACATCACAACTTTGGCCATATCATATCACAAAGCACTTGCTGCAAAAACAAGTTAGACGTCCTCTAATTGTTGTTGCAAGTTTTACGTGGCTGAATTAGGGTTCTAGCAAGAACGTTTTCTTACCTACGTTAAAACCACAACGTGATTTGTCAACTTCTATTTACCCTTCATAAGGACCCTTTTCATCGAATCCGCTCCAACTAAAGTAGGAGAGACAGACACCCGCCAGCCACCTTATGCAACTAGTGCATGTTAGTCGGTGGAACCGGTCTCACGTAAGCGTACGTGTAAGGTTGGTCCGGGCCGCTTCATCCCACAATACCGCTGAAGCAAGATAAGACTAGTAGCGGCAAGAAGAGTTGACAACATCTACGCCCACAACAAATTGTGTTCTACTCGTGCAAGAAGAACTACGCATAGACCTAACTCATGATGCCACTGTTGGGGAACGTTGCAGAAAATTAAAATTTTTCCTACGGTTTCACCAAGATCCATCTATGAGTTCATCTAGCAACGAGTATTCAGATTAGATAGAATCTACATACCACTTTGTAGATCGCAACGGAAGCGTTCGAGTGAACGTGGATGAGGTAGTCGTACTCGCCGTGATCCAATTCACCGATGATCTAGTGCCGAACGGACGGCACCTCCGCGTTCAACACACGTACGGAAAGCGTGACGTCTCCTCCCGCTTGATCCAGCAAGGCAAAGGAGAGGTTGGGGAAGAAGGCTCCAGCAGCAGCACGACGGCGTGGTGATGGTGGAACTGCAGTACTCCGGCAGGGCTTCGCCGTGCACTTACGAAGGAGGAGGAGGTGTTGGAGAGGGAGAGGGAGGCGCCAGGGCAATGGGTGCGCAGCCCCCCTCCCCTGCCCCCCTTTATATAGGCCTCTTGGGGGGGGCGCCGGCCCTGGGAGATCAGATCTCCCAAGGGGGCGGCGGCCAGGGAGGTTTCCCTCCCCCCCAAGCCATCTAGGAGGTGCCTTCCACCACTAGGACTCCTCCTAGATGGAACCCTAGGCGCATGGGCTCTTTGGGGCTGGTTCCCCTTGGCCCAAGCAGGCCAAGGCGCACCCCCTAAGGCCCATGTGGCCCACCAGGGCAGGTGGCCCCACCTGGTGGACCCCCGGGACCCCTTCCGTGGTCCCAGTACAATACCGATAACCCCGAAACTTGTCTCGATGGCCGAAACAGCACTTCCTATATATAATTCTTTACCTCCGGACCATTCCGGAACTCCTCGTGACGTCCGGGATCTCATCCGGGACTCCGAACAACATTCGGGTTACTGCACATACATATCCCTACAACCCTAGCGTCACCGAACCTTAAGTGTGTAGACCCTACGGGTTCGGGAGACATGCAGACATGACCGAGACGGCTCTCGGCAATAACCAACAGCGGGATCTGGATACCCATGTTGGCTCCCACATGCTCCACGATGATCTCATCGGATGAACCACGATGTCAAGGATTCAATTAATCCCGTATACGATTCCCTTTGTCAATCGGTATTTTACTTGCCCGAGATTCGATCATCGGTATCCCAGTACCTCGTTCAATCTCGTTACCGGCAAGTCACTTTTCTCGTATCGTAATGCATGATCCCGTGATCAAACACTTTAATCACACTGAGCTCATTATGATGATGCATTACCGAGAGGGCCCGGTGATACCTCTCCGTCAAGCGGAGTGACAAATCCCAGTCTCGATCCATGTCAACCCAACAGACACTTTCAGAGATACCCGTAGTATACCTTTATAGTCACCCAGTTACGTTGTGACGTTTGGCACACCCAAAGCACTCCTACGGTATCCGGGAGTTACACGATCTCATGGTCTAAGGAAAGGATACTTGACATTGGAAAACTCTAGCAAATGAACTAAGCGATCTTATGCTATGTTTAGGATTGGGTCTTGTCCATCACATCATTCTCCTAATGATGTGATCCCGTTATCGATGACATCCAATGTCCATAGTCAGGAAACCATGACTATCTGTCGATTAACGAGCTAGTCAACTAGAGGCTCACTAGGGACATATTGTTGTCTGTTATTCACACATGTATTACGATTTCCGGTTAACACAATTATAGCACGAATAAAGACAATTATCATGAATAAGGAAATATAATAATAATGCTTTTATTATTGCCTCTAGGGCATATTTCCAACATATGCAGTAACCCGAATGTTGTTCGGAGTCTCGGATGAGATCTCGGACGTCACGAGGAGTTTCGGAATGGTACGGAGGTAAAGAATTATATATAGATAGTGCTGTTTTGGCCATCGGGACAAGTTTCGGGGTTATCGGTATTGTACCGGGACCACCGGAGGGTCCCGGGGGGTCCACCAGGTGGGGCCACCTGCCTCGGGGGGGCACATGGGCTCTAGGGGGTGCGCCTTGGCCTGCATGGGCCAAGGGGAACCAGCCCCTAGAGGCCCATGCGCCTAGAAGGGGGAAACCCTAAAGAGGGGGGCGCCCCCCCTTGCTTGGGGGGCAAGCCCCACCCTTGGCCGCCGCCCCCCTAGGAGATTGCATCTCCTAGGGCCGGCGCCCCCCAGGGGACTATATAAAGGGGGGGAGGGGAGGAGGGCAGCGCACCCTTGCCCTGGCACCTCCCTCTCCCTCTCCAACACTTCCTCCTCCTCCGTAGAGCTCGGCGAAGCCCTGTCGGAGTACTGCAACTCCACCATCACCACGTCGTCGTGCTGCTGCTGGAGCCTTCTTCCCCAACCTCTCCTTTGCCTTGCTGGATCAATAAGAAGGAGGCGTTACGCTGACCGTACGTGTGTTGAACGCGGAGGTGTCGTCCTTTCGGTGCTAGGATCTCCGGTGATTTGGATCACGTTGTGTACGACTACCTCATTCCCATTCGTGGAACGCTTCCGCTCGCGATCTAGAAGGTGGTATGTAGATGCAATCTCTCTCCCATGACTCGTTGCTTAGATGAACTCATAGATGGATCTTGGTGAAACCGTAGGAAAATTTTTAATTTTCTGCAACGTTCCCCAACATATAGAACTAAACACTCTTAAGTTGACTCATGAAACTACTCTAGAGGATCATCAAGAGCTTTTTAAGACTCATGAGAAGCTACGCTTTGAGAAGCTCAGTTTAGAGCAAGAGCATGGGTTCTTAAAATCAATCAATGATGATCTTCGAAAGAAAAGTTCTTCTTACATTGCCAAGCATTTACTCTTGTCTACTTATATGCCACAAGGAAAATCTAGCAACAAGAGCAAGGAAGATTCTTCTTCTATTAGTAACAATAATCATGTCAAACCCAATGTTGTTGCTTCTAGTAGTTCTCTTGATTCCACTAATGATTCTCTTAGCCAAGTTACACTTGAGCAAGAAAATAGCTTGATGAAGGGAATTTTAGAGAAAGGTGTTTACAAGAGCCTTGCCGGAAGTAAGCAATTTGAGGAAATTGTACGCAAGCAAGGAAGGCACCGGAAGAATCAAGGTGTTGGTTTTGAACGAAAGTTCAATGCCAATGGAGTTGAGTGGGAAGAAGATCAATACCCCAAGACGAAGTTTGTTCCTCGACAAGAGAAGTATGACCCCACTTCTTTCAAGGGAACACAAGCTCAAGATGATCTTTCACCATGAGACCACAAGCTAAAAGGCAAGGACAAGCTTCAAGAAGAGACTGATTCATTTGAATAAGCTTCTAAGGCCTTGGTCAAGTGGGTTCCCAAGACTACATCAAGTTCTACTTCATCAAGTATGACTACAACTCCAAGGATTCCCGTCAAGTTAATGTGGATCTCAAAGAAGAAGAACTAGAGAGTTCTTGAGGGTGACTCCGCCAACATACTTCACTCATATTCATTTTGGCAAGGACAAGTGCAAACAACTTCCATATCTTGCACTAGTTCGAGGAGTCACAAACCCTCTTGTTGGTAAGACAAGGGACAAGGTAACCTAATGCTTTCATGAACATCATCATATGTATACTTCACTCTATGTCTATGGATATCCTTGTGTGTTCCTTGTGGGACTAACCCGTGTAGGTATTAAAAGTGCAACTCACTCCAATGAATTTCTCCAAATGATCTACATCAATATTGAGCATCCACATCTTCAACACCTACATGAAGTCATCATCGACAAAACCCAAGGTTAGTTCATCCCTCTAAGGGGGGATATCACATCTAGGGTGAGCTTTGCTCTAAGAATTGAGCTAAAGCACCTATAATGGTGTGAACACATCAATGCTTTATGTAAAAGTGGTAACCCCACTTGTGCTTAAACGATGAGTATGACCTATGATCAAATGTTCTCATTTGACTCCTAAGTCAATATACTCATATATAGATGACCTAGTCATCGCCAAATGCTTGATAGGTGCTAGAGTGCTTGTGCATGTTTGCCACATGTTTTTTTTGCCATCTTATTGTCTGAGCATGTTGGTCGCATAATTTTCTCCATTCGAGGACATCCATTTGTTGCTTTGATTGTTTGGTTTTTCTTTTTGCCAAATGGATGGACAAGAATGCCTAAGTACTCCCTCAAGCTATCTATGCTTTTCTCGTCCCAAACTCTATTCACGCTACATCACAAAGTTCGAACATGTCAAATTCGGACCCTCCGGGTGAGGAGCACTCGGAGCCACCGATCCGTCAAGGGCTCAACTTCCAAAACCTCTTAATGCATCTCGGCCAGACCAACTCACTCCTACTCGGTCTCACTGAATTCATTAAGCTGATCTAGGTTTTCATCTGGTGTAACCGATTTGAACAATTCGGTCACATCGAGTTGCAACAACTGCTAGCAGTTTTTCATCTCGGTACCACCGAGTCGTTCCACTCGGTCACACCGACAGTGACTGGGTATATATATACCGCGGGTTGAAAATTTGGAAATTCCTCCAAACACTCGACCGCGCCTCCCAGCTCTGTCGTCCCCTTGGTCTCCGGATCGTTGTCGTCATCGCCAGTGACCCCCTGTCGCTGGTCTCCGCCGCCATCAACGAGATTCTCGCTGCCGTTGCCGCTGTAGCAAGTTCGTCGCCAAGTTAGGGTACGAACTTGACCTCTTTGTGTGTTCTATTATTCTGATTCTTTGCACAAAGACCATTGCCATGTTCTTCCCATGTATGAGACAAATCTATCCACCAAAAGAATCCATTAGAATAGATTTGATGCAAAAACTTAGGGTTAGGTTTTTGCCGAACTCATCTCGGACCGACCGATCTGAGGATCTCGGTCTCACCGATTTGGCCTTGACCATTGCGCAAGTACAACTCGGTCTGACCGAAGTGTACTAACCGGTGCGACCGAAATCACTTACTCTGTGAAACCCTAGCATCTCGGAGTCACCGAACTGCATTTCGGTCTGACAGAAGATGCGTGCTTAGACTCTGTTTGTGCTTCGGTGTCACCGAGTTTGTCAAATCGGTAGCTCTAAAATGCTTTCTACAGAAAACTAAAATTAAGTTTTTGTCTCAATTTTTTTTTGCAAAATAGCTGTACTTTGTGATGCTCATCCACTCTATCTATACTCAACTATTCACAGGGCCGGTATTAGCTATGTCAGAGAGTAGTGGCAGCCATAACAGGTCAGAGGAGCAATCAAATCTGAGTGAGGGCACTAGTCCCTCTAGCAGCTATGATGAGGGTAGCAGAAGCACTCCAAGCAACTTGCCAAAGGCAGCTGCCGGAACAAGGAAGAAGAAAACATCTGACAGTGAAGATGAGGACTTCATTGTTGATGAGGCCACTTCTAAGAAGAAAGTGCTAAAGAAAGAGTATGATGTTGCTGCTGCCACTAAGCCCGGTGCTCAAAAGAAAGATCCCGCTAAGAGAGTCGCAGTGTCTAAGGCCAGAGCTTTAACTCAAGTTGTTGCTGCACCAGGTGGTACTGGAAAGAGGAAGAAGGAGAGAAAAAGAGGAAGATGGTGCAATCTAGTTGACCCAATGGCTGGATTTGAAAAGCACACATCTGATGAAGAAGGGTAGGAGGAAGAGCCATCTACACCTCCTGCCAAGACTCAAAAGCTTATGGGGGATGCCATAAGGACTAGGGCTGCTCCATCTAAGCCCGAGTCTGCCCCCAAGCCTTCAGCTCAAGCTCAAGCTCCAAAACCATCTGCACCAAAGAGATCAATGAGGAACATCCCTACTGCTGAGAAGAACAAGGCCCCAATGCCTGAGGTTCAAAAAGAAGAAGAACAACAAGTGCTCAGAAAAATGAAGCCGAAGAATCCAGATCACAGTGATGATCATCTTGTGGCAGAGAACATGAAAGAAAGGAAGGATGCAGGTCTGAGACTTTGGAGACAGACTGATCCCTATGCCACTAGGAGAACTGTTGTAGACTATCGTTTCCACACCAAGGAACAACATGATTTCTATGAGATTGTCTTGTTAGACAAGAAGCCCATCGTCTGTGACATGAGATGGGTTGATTGGAAATTCATTGATGACAATGAAGACTATTTTCCAGGTGCGCATGAGAGCTTCAGGATGAATGAAGTGGACAAGTTTGTTGGTCAGAAGTTGACCAAGTGGAACGATGATATGATCATGCAATTCTATTCCACTACTTGTTGGAAATATGCCCTAGAGGCAATAATAAAAGCATTATTATTATATTTCCTTGTTCATGATAATTGTCTTTATTCATGCTATAATTGTGTTATCTGGAAATCATAATACATGTGTGAATAATAGACACCAACATGTCCCTAGTAAGCCTCTAGTTGACTAGCTCGTTGATCGACGGATAGTCATGGTTTCCTGACTATGGACATTGGATGTCATTGATAACGAGATCACATCATTAGGAGAATGATGTGATGGACAAGACCCAATCCTAAACATAGCACAAGATCGTATAGTTCGTTTGCTAGAGTTTTCCAATGTCAAGTATCCTTTCCTTAGACCATGAGATCGTGTAACTCCCGGATACCGTAGGAGTGCTTTGGGTATACCAAACGTCGCAACGTAACTGGGTGACTATAAAGGTAGACTACGGGTATCTCCGAAAGTGTCTGTTGGATTGACACGGATCGAGACTGGGATTTGTCACTCCGCTTGACGGAGAGGTATCACCGGGCCCACTCAGTAATGCATCATAATAATGAGCTCAATGTGATCAAAGTGTTTGATCACGGGATCATGCATTACGGTACGAGTAAAGTGACTTGCCGGTAACGAGATCGAACGAGGTATTGGGATACCGACGATCGAATCTCGGGCAAGTAAAATATCGATTGACAAAGGGAATTGAATACGGGATTGATTGAATCCTCGACATCGTGGTTCATCCGATGAGATCATCGAGGAGTATGTGGGAGCCAACATGGGTATCCAGATCCCGCTGTTGGTTATTGGCCAGAGAGGTATCTCGGTCATGTCTGCATGTCTCCCGAACCCATAGGGTCTACACACTTAAGGTTCGGTGACGCTAGGGTTGTAGAGATATGAGTAGGCAGTAATCCGAAAGTTGTTCGGAGTCCCGGATGAGATCCCGGACGTCACGAGGAGTTCCGAATTGGTCCGGAGGTGAAGAATTATATATAGGAAGTGCAGTTTTGGCCATCGGGAGTGATCTGGGGGTCACCGGTATTGTACCGGGACCACCAGATGGGTCCCGGGGGTCCATCGGGTGGGGCCACCCATCCCGGAGGGCCCCATGGGCTGAAGTGGGAGGGGGGACCAGCCCTTAGTGGGCTGGTGCGCCCCCCAAGGCCCACCCCCTGCGCCTAGGGTTGGAACCCTAGGGGGGGGGCGCCCACTTGCCTTGGGGGGCACTCCACCCCCCTTGGCCGCCGCCCCCTTGGAGATTGGATCTCCAAAGGGCCGGCGCCCCCCCAGGGGGCCTATATAAAAGGGGGGGAGGGAGGGGCAGCCGCACCCTTGACCCCTGGCGCCTCCCTCTCCCCTGTCACACCTCTCTCTCTCGCGCAGACGCTCGGCGAAGCCCTGCTGCACGTGACAACTGCATCCACCACCACGCCGTCGTGCTGCTGGATCTCCATCAACCTCTCCTTCCCCCTTGCTGGATCAAGAAGGAGGAGACGTCATCCGCTCTGTACGTGTGTTGAACGCGGAGGTGCCGTCCGTTCGGTGCTAGGATCTCCGGTGATTTGGATCACGTCGTGTACGACTACCTCATCCCCGTTCTCTGAACGCTTCCGCTCGCGATCTACAAAGGTATGTAGATGCATCCGATCACTCGTTGCTAGATGAACTCATAGATGGATCTTGGTGAAACCGTAGGAAAATTTTTGTTTTCTGCAACGTTCCCCAACAGTGTCATCATGAGCTAGGTCTATGCGTAGTTCTTCTTGCGCGAGTAGAACACAATTTGTTGTGGGCGTAGATTTGTCAACTTTCTTGCCGCTACTAGTCTTATCTTGCTTCAGCGGTATTGTGGGATGAAGCGGCCCGGACCAACCTTACACGTACGCTTACGTGAGACCGGTTCCACCGACTAACATGCACTAGTTGCATAAGGTGGCTGGCGGGTGTCTGTCTCTCCCACTTTAGTTGGAGCGGATTTGATGAAAAGGGTCCTTATGAAGGGTAAATAGAAGTTGACAAATCACGTTGTGGCTTTCACGTAGGTAAGAAAACGTTCTTGCTAGAACCCTAATTCAGCCACGTAAAACTTGCAACAACAATTACAGGACGTCTAACTTGTTTTTGCAGCAAGTGCTTTGTGATATGATATGGCCAAAGTTGTGATGAATGATGAATGATCTATATGTGATGTATGAGATGTTCATGCTATTGTAATAGGAATCACGACTTGTATGTCGATGAGTATGACAACCGGCAGGAGCCATAGGAGTTGTCTTTATTTTTTGTATGACATGCGTGTCATTGAGAATCGCCATGTAAATTACTTTACTTTATTGCTAAACGCGTTAGCCATAGTAGTAGAAGTAATAGTTGGCGAGCAACTTCATGGAGACACGATGATGGAGATCATGTTATGGAGATCATGGTGTCAAGCCGGTGACAAAGATGATCATGGAGCCCCAAGATGGAGATCAAAGGAGCTATGTGATATTGGCCATATCATGTCACGTTTATTATTTGATTGCATGTGATGTTTATCATGTTTTGCATCTTGTTTACTTAGAACGACGGTACTAAATAAGATGATCCCTCATAATAATTTCAAGAAGTGTTCCCCCTAACTGTGCACCGTTGCGACAGTTCGTTGTTTCGAAGCACCACGTGATGATCGGGTGTGATAGATTCTAACGTTCACATACAACGGGTGTAAGACAGATTTACACATGCAAACACTTAGGTTGACTTGACGAGCCTAGCATGTACAGACATGGCCTCGGAACACAGAAGACCGAAAGGTCGAGCATGAGTCGTATAGAAGATACGATCAACATGAAGATGTTCACCGATGTTGACTAGTCCGTCTCACGTGATGATCGGACACGGCCTAGTTGACTCGGATCATGTTATACTTAGATGACTAGAAGAGGGATGTCTATCTAAGTGGGAGTTCATTAAATAATTTGATTAGATGAACTTTATTATCATGAACTTAGTCTAAAATATTTACAATATGTCTTGTAGATCAAATGGCCAACGTAGTCCTCAACTTCAATGCGTTCCTAGAGAAAACCA
This sequence comes from Aegilops umbellulata, assembly GCA_032464435.1. Classification (NCBI taxonomy): domain Eukaryota; kingdom Viridiplantae; phylum Streptophyta; class Magnoliopsida; order Poales; family Poaceae; genus Aegilops; species Aegilops umbellulata. The sequence goes on from CP136054.1 coordinate 196,824,064, forward strand.
AGCTGAAAGACGATGGCAGCAACTATACGGTCTGGGTCCGGAACCTGAGGATCATCCTCATAGCTGCCAAGAAAGATTATGTCCTACGAGCAACGCTGGGTGACGCACCTGTTCTCCCTGCAGAACAAGATGTTATGAACGCTTGGCAGGCACGTACCGATGACTACTCCCTCGTTCAGTGCGGCATGCTTTACAGCTTAGAGCCGCGGCTCCAAAAGCGTTTTGAGAGACACGGAGCATATGAGATGTTCGAAGAGCTGAAAATGGTTTTCCAAGCTCATGCCCGGGTCGAGAGATATGAAGTCTCCGACAAATTCTTCAGCTGTAAGATGGAGGAAAATAGTTCTGTCAGTGAGCACATACTCACTATGTCAGGGTTACATAACCGCTTGACTCAGCTGGGAGTTAATCTCCCGGACGATGCAGTCATTGACAGAATCCTCCAGTCGCTTCCACCAAGCCACGAGAGCTTTGTGATGAACTTCAATATGCAGGGGATGGAAAAGACCATTCCTGAAGTATTTGCTATGCTGAAATCAGCAGAGGTAGAAGTCAAGAAGGAACATCAAGTGTTGATGGTGAACAAAACCACTAGGTTCAAGAAGGGCAAGGGTAAAAAGAACTTCAAGAAGGACGGCAAGGAAGTTGCCGCGCCCGGCAAGCAAGCTGTCGGGAAGAAGCCAAAGAATGGACCCAAGCCCGAGACTGAGTGCTTTTATTGCAAGGGAAGTGGTCACTGGAAGCGCAACTGCCCCAAATACTTAGCGGACAAGAAGGCCGGCAAAACAAAAGGTATATGTGATATACATGTAATTGATGTGTACCTTACCAGTACTTGTAGTAGCTCTTGGGTATTTGATACCGGTGCAGTTGCTCACATTTCTAACTCAAAGCAGGAGCTGCGGAATAAACGGAGACTGGCGAAGGACGAGGTGACGATGCGCGTCGGGAATGGTTCCAAGGTCGATGTGATTGCCGTTGGCATGCTACCTCTACATTTACCTACGGGATTAGTTTTAAACCTCAATAATTGTTATTTAGTGCCAAGTTTGAGCATGAACATTGTGTCTGGATCTCGTTTAATTCGAGATGGCTACTCATTTAGATCCGAGAATAATGGTTGTTCTATTTATATGAGTGATATGTTTTATGGTCATGCTCCGATGGTTAATGGTTTATTCTTAATGAATCTCGTACGTGATGATACACATATTCATAGTGTGAATACCAAAAGAGTTAAAGTTGATAACAATAGTCCCACATACTTGTGGCACTGCCGCCTTGGTCACATAGGTGTCAAACGCATGAAGAAGCTCCATGCAGATGGACTTTTAGAGTCTCTTGATTATGAATCATTTGACACGTGCGAACCATGCCTCATGGGTAAAATGACCAAGACTCCGTTCTCAGGAACAATGGAGCGAGCAACCAACTTATTGGAAATCATACATACTGATGTGTGCGGTCCAATGAGTGTTGAGGCTCGCGGTGGCTATCGTTATGTTCTCACCCTCACTGATGACTTGAGTAGATATGGGTATATCTACTTAATGAAAGACAAGTCTGAGACCTTTGAAAAGTTCAAGGAATTTCAGAGTGAGGTTGAAAATCAACGTGACAGAAAGATCAAGTTTCTACGATCAGAACTCTTGGACAGCATTAAGGCCTACTTGAATAAGAGTTTTTCAATGAAGGACCTTGGAGAAGCTGCTTATATATTAGGCATCAAGATCTATAGAGATAGATCAAGACGCCTCATTGGTCTTTCACAAAGCACATACCTTGATAAGATATTGAAGAAGTTCAATATGGATCAATCTAAGAAGGGGTTCTTACCTGTGTTACAAGGTGTGAAATTGAGCTCAGCTCAATGTCCGACCACGGCAGAAGATATAGAAGAGATAAGTGTCATCCCCTATGCCTCAGCCATAGGTTCTATTATGTATGCTATGATGTGTACCAGACCTGATGTAAACCTTGCCGTAAGTTTGGTAGAAAGGTACCAAAGTAATCCCGGCAAGGAACACTGGACAGTGGTCAAGAATATCCTGAAGTACCTGAAAAGGACTAAGGAAATGTTTCTTGTTTATGGAGGTGACGAAGAGCTCGTCGTAAAGGGTTACGTCGACGCTAGCTTCGACACAGATCTGGATGACTCTAAGTCACAAACCGGATACGTGTATATTTTGAATGGTGGGACAGTAAGCTGGTGCAGTTGCAAGCAGAGCGTCGTGGCGGGATCTACATGTGAAGCGGAGTACATGGCAGCCTCGGAGGCAGCACATGATGCAATTTGGGTGAAGGAGTTCATCACCAACATCGGAGTCATACCCAATGCGTCGGGGCCAATCAAACTCTTCTGTGACAACACTGGAGCTATTGCACTTGCCAAGGAGCCCAGGTTTCACAAGAAGACCAGGCACATCAAGCGTCGCTTCAACTCCATTCGTGAAAATGTTCAAGATGGAGACATAGATATTTGTAAAGTGCATACGGACCTGAATGTAGCAGATCCGTTGACTAAACCTCTCCCTAGAGCAAAACATGATCAACACCAAAATTCCATGGGTGTTCGATTCATCACAATGTAACTAGATTATTGACTCTAGTGCAAGTGGGAGACTGTTGGAAATATGCCCTAGAGGCAATAATAAAAGCATTATTATTATATTTCCTTGTTCATGATAATTGTCTTTATTCATGCTATAATTGTGTTATCCGGAAATCGTAATACATGTGTGAATAATAGACACCAACATGTCCCTAGTAAGCCTCTAGTTGACTAGCTCGTTGATCGATAGATAGTCATGGTTTCCTGACTATGGACATTGGATGTCATTGATAACGAGATCACATCATTAGGAGAATGATGTGATGGACAAGACCCAATCCTAAACATAGCACAAGATTGTATAGTTCGTTTGCTAGAGTTTTCCAATGTCAAGTATCCTTTCCTTAGACCATGAGATCGTGTAACTCCCGGATACCGTAGGAGTGCTTTGGGTATACGAAACGTCACAACGTAACTGGGTGACTATAAAGGTAGACTACAGGTATCTCCGAAAGTGTCTGTTGGATTGACACGGATCGAGACTGGGATTTGTCACTCCGCTTGACGGAGAGGTATCACCGGGCCCACTCAGTAATGCATCATCATAATGAGCTCAATGTGATCAAAGTGTTTGATCACGGGATCATGCATTACGGTACGAGTAAAGTGACTTGCCGGTAACGAGATCGAACGAGGTATTGGGATACCGACGATCGAATCTCGGGCAAGTAAAATACCGATTGACAAAGGGAATTGAATACGGGATTGATTGAATCCTCGACATCGTGGTTCATCCGATGAGATCATCGAGGAGTATGTGGGAGCCAACATGGGTATCCAGATCCTGCTGTTGGTTATTGGCCAGAGAGGTATCTCGGTCATGTCTGCATGTCTCCCGAACCCGTAGGGTCTACACACTTAAGGTTCGGTGACGCTAGGGTTGTAGAGATATGAGTAGGCAGTAATCCGAAAGTTGTTTGGAGTCCCGGATGAGATCCCGGACGTCACGAGGAGTTCCAGATTGGTCCGGAGGTGAAGAATTATATATAGGAAGTGCAGTTTTGGCCATCGGGGGTGATCTGGGGGTCACCGGTATTGTACCGGGACCACCAGATGGGTCCCGGGGGTCCACCGGGTGGGGCCACCCATCCCGGAGGGCCCCATGGGCTGAAGTGGGAGGGGGGACCAGCCCTTAGTGGGCTGGTGCACCCCCAAGGCCCACCCCCCCTGCGCCTAGGGTTGGAACCCTAGGGTGGGGGGGGCGCCCACTTGCCTTGGGGGGCACTCCACCCCCCTTGGCCGCCGCCCCCTTGGAGATTGGATCTCCCAAGGGCCGGCGCCCCCCAGGGGGCCTATATAAAAGGGGGAAGGGAGGGGCAGCCGCACCCTTGACCCCTGGCGCCTCCCTCTCCCCTGTCACACCTCTCTCTCGCGCGCAGACGCTCGGCGAAGCCCTGCTGCACGTGACAACTGCATCCACCACCACGCTGTCGTGCTGCTGGATCTCCATCAACCTCTCCTTCCCCCTTGCTGGATCAAGAAGGAGGAGACGTCATCCGCTCCGTACGTGTGTTGAACGCGGAGGTGCCGTCCGTTCGGTGCTAGGATCTCCGGTGATTTGGATCACGTCGTGTACGACTACCTCATCCCCGTTCTCTGAACGCTTCCGCTCGCGATCTACAAAGGTATGTAGATGCATCCGATCACTCGTTGCTAGATGAACTCATAGATGGATCTTGGTGAAACCGTAGGAAAATTTTTGTTTTCTGCAACGTTCCCCAACACTACTCACTTCTGCCCAGATGGAAAGATTGTCTAGATGACTGAAGGTACAAGATATCAATCTACAAGTTGATCAATTCCCCAAAGGAAGAGGAGAATGACACTGATGTATATGCTAAGCCTAGGAAGGATCACAACTCCATGGCTCACATGTACAAGGAAATTCCTGATGATGCCCTGGAGACACACAAGTTTGGATCCATCTACTATTTGTTGTCTGGTTTGACCACTATCAACACTATCTTGAGGCACACCCTTTTGCCCAAGTCAGGAGATCATAGGATGATCTGTGGTCACTCAATCAATTTGCTCCACATGTTTGATGTACCTCAGAAGTTCAAGGTGATGAGCCCGATTGTTGAAACAGTGAGGAGAACAACTGCTGATCAGAAGATATCATGTGGATATGCCCCTCACATTCAAATGTTGATCAATTCCAAGATGGGAACCGGGACATATCTTCTTGATAAAGAGCATCTTCCCCTGAGGCCAAAATTTGAGGACAACGAGGTTGTCATGGATGCATCCCATCCAACTTGTGGAAAAGCTCAGGAGGAGAGAGAGAGAGAGAGAGAGAGAGAGAGAGAGAGAGAGCAAAGGCTGCAAAAGCAGCCAGTGCACCAGATGCTTCTACAGTGATGCTCAAGACCAACCAGGATCAACTCAGTTATCTGCTTGAGGCTACAGTGAGAATTGAGAAGGGCTTGGACACCCTGACACAAAATCAAGAGAGTCTTGAGAGGATCATTGAGACAAAATTTCATGATCTAGATGTGAAGGTCACAGAGATCCAGACCACTGTGGAGAAGCTCTAGGAAGAAGTTGAGGACAAGAATGACAGACCTACCATAGGTACTTTTCAGAGAGTGCCAAGGGCACAAATGTCTTCAGTAGTGCCAGTTGTCAGTGACACCAGGTGAGGGAGTCCTGGATTAGGGGGTGTCCGGATAGCCGGACTATAACCTTTGGCCGGACTCTTGTACTATGAAGATACAAGATTGAAAACTTCGTCCCATGTCCGGATAGGACTTTCCTTGGCGTGGAAGGCAAGCTTGGCGATACGGATATGTAGATCTCCTCCCATTGTAAGCGACTCTGTGTAACCCTAACCCTCTCCAGTGTCTATATAAACCGGAGGGTTTTAGTCCGTAGGACGAACAACAATCATACCATAGGCTAGCTTCTAGGGTTTAGCCTCTCTGATCTCGTGGTAGATCTACTCTTTTACTACCGATATCATCAATATTAATCAAGCAGGAGTAGGGTTTTACCTCCATCGAGAGGGCCCGGACCTGGGTAAAAACATCGTGTCCCTTGTCTCCTGTTACCATCCGCCTAGACGCACAGTTCGGGACCCCCTACCCGAGATCCGCCGGTTTTGACACCGACATTGGTGCTTTCATTGAGAGTTCCTCTGTGTCGTCATCTTTAGGCCCGATGGCTCTTCCAATCATCAACAATGATACAGTCCAGGGTGAGACTTTCCTCCCCGAACAGATCTTCGTATTCGGCGGCTTTCCACTGCGGGCCAATTCGCTTGGCCATCTGGAGCAGATCGAAAGCTACGCCCCTGGCCATCAGGTCAGATTTGGAAGTTTGAGCTACACGGTCGACATCCGCGGAGACTTGATCTTTGACGGATTCGAGCCACAGCCGAGCGTGCCGCACTGTCGCGATGGGCATGATCTAGCTCTGCCGCCGAACAGTGCCCTGGAGGCCGCACCCGTGTCCGCTCCGACCCTTAGCTCGGAGCCGACTACGCCAATCGAGGATGGGTGGTTGAACACCGCCTCGGGGGCTGCAATCTCTACAGCGATCGAGCCATACACCAGCCCTATCCTCTGTGAAGCCCGTGACTCCAAGGTGTCAGACTCCTCTCCGGACTCCGAGCCCTCCGCGCCCCTGCCAATCGAATCCGATTGGGCGCCGATCATGGAATTCACTGCCGCAGATATTTTTCAGCACTCGCCCTTCAGCGTCATTCTGAATTCACTAAGGTCTCTCTCTCTATCAGGAGAGTCCTGGCTGGATTATGACCAGCGGGATTGGGATGCGGACGACGAAGAAATTCGACGCCCACCCACCACCCACTTCGTAGCCACTGTCGACGATTTAACCGACATGCTGGACTTTGACTCCAAAGACATCGACGATATGGACGACGATGTAGGAGACGAACAGGAACCAGCGCCTATAGGGCACTGGACAGCCACCCCATCCCACGATGTATACATGGTGGACACACCCAAAGGAAACGACGAGGGAGAATGGGATGACGCAACGAAGGATCGTTCCCTCGAAAAGCAGTCAAAGCGGCGGCGTAAGCGCCGCTCCAAACCCCGCCTCGACAGAGACAGTGGCCATACAGACCCAGCCACAGAGCAGGGCAAGCCGGCGGACGACGAACATGGCATCAGCAACCGTTCGAACAAGGCAACTTGGATAAACAAACCGCACAACCCGTCCCCGGTGAAGATAATAGTCTGGACGACCTCACGCCGGACAAGTTCCTGGAGCAGAAGAACCTCCACAAAAGGCTCGTCGCCACCGCGCATAGCCTGAAAAAGCAGAAGCGGAAGCTCAAAACTGCGGAAGATGCACTCAGAATCAGATGGAGCAAAGTACTCAACACCGCAGATAAATACGGCGGCAGCTGCCACACAAAGAGCTACCCGAAGCGAAAGCTACTGCGTGAATTTGATGTAGTGGCCCTAGAGCCCCCCCAAATCAAAAAATAAGGAAGCCACCCAGTCGGATAGACGACCCCATGGCCAACATAGAGCGGCAAATGGCGCCGCACACAATCCAACGCGTGATCTACCCAAGGATTCGCATCAAAAGGATGGCCCAGCCAGGTCTATCTACGGGCCAAGAAAGCAAGTTGTAGTAAGCAATGCAACTCAACAAATATCCGAACAACACGGCACACCCGAATACAGGGGTGCTGCACACCCCCTCTGTTTCACCGATGAGGTGCTGGACCATGAATTTCCAGCGGGATTCAAACCCGTAAACATAGAGGCGTACAACGGAACAACAGACCCTGGAGTCTGGATTGAGGATTACATCCTCCACATACACATGGCCAGAGGAGATGACCTCCACGCCATCAAATACTTACCCCTTAAGCTCAAAGGCTAGCCCGGCATTGGCTTAAAAGTCTTCCCGAAAACACCATTGGAAGTTGGGAGGAGCTCGAGGATGCTTTTTGGGCAAATTTTCAAGGGACCTATGTCCGACCTCCGGATGCGGACGATTTAAGCCATATAACTCAACAGCCCGGAGAGTCAGCCCGGAAACTCTGGAACATATTTCTTACTAAAAAGAATCAGATAGTCGACTGTCCGGACGCCGAAGCCTTAGCAGCTTTCAAACACAATGTTCGAGACGAATGGCTCACCAGACACCTCGGCCAAGAAAAACCAAGAACAATGGCCGCATTAACAAGCCTCATGACCCGCTTTTGCGCGGGAGAGGACAGCTGGTTGGCAAGATGCAGCACCAGCGACCCAAGTACATCCAAAGTCAGGGATGGAAATGGGAAACCGCGACGCAATGAGGACCAGCGCCGGAATAAGAGGAGCAGCCCGAAGAGCACGACATTCAATGTCGGATTCAAAAGCTCTCGGCAGAATCAGAAAAAGCTGCCCCTTAGGGATAGCATAGACGAGCTATCTAACCTGAACAAAATCTTGGACAAGATATGTCAAATCCACAGCACTCCCGGGAAGCCTGCAAATCATACCCACAGAGATTGTTGGGTATTCGAGCAATCCGGCAAAACTCAACGCCGAACACAAGGGGCTCGACACACTAAGTGAGGACGATGACGAACCCCACAAGCAGAGCACCGGGAAACAAAAGAATTTCCCACAAGAAGTCAAAACAGTAAACTTACTTCACGTGACAAAAGGAGTGGCGCCTATAGAGATGCGCGCCATACGGCCTATCCCAAAGGAGTCTCGCCACTGGTTGTTAAAACCGATCACCTTCGACCATCAGGATTACTCTAGAAGTATTCGGAACGCAGGATGGACTGCCTTGATATTAGATCCGAAATCGACGGACTCCACTTTACACATGTCCTGATGGACGGCGGCAGTGGTCTAAACCTGCTATATCAGGACACAATCCGCAAAATGGGGATAGACCCAACAAAAATTCGCCATAGCAACACTTCCTTTCAAGGAGTAACGCCAGGCCCGGATGCCCATTGCATGGGCTCTCTCCGGCTAGAAGTTATGTTCGGCTCCCCCGATAACTTCCGCCGCGAAAAGCTAACCTTTCACATCGCCCCATTTTCAAGTAGCTATCAAGCACTACTGGGACGCCAAGCTTTCGCCCGCTTTAACGCAATACTGCATTATGCATCTCTTACGCTTAAGATGCCCGGTCCACGAGGCATCATCTCACTAAAGGGAAATATCGAGCATTCTGTAAGTGCATCTAGTGCCACCCTTAGTTGGTTTTGGAGTATTGACGACAAATTTGGTTGAGGGACTAATGTGTTTGTGAGAATTGTAGGATAACATAGGTAGTGTCCCTCATTGATTCGGTTTACCTACCGGAGATGACCCCTAAAAATGTATGAAGACATTGACGACAATGGTGGTACATAAAGATACTCATATTGAAGACTATGACATGACATTTAGTGAAGACTATGGAGCGCGAAGACTTAGTTGTTTCGTAGTTTCCTTTTCTTCCTTGTTGAGTCATAGGAACCACCGTACTGTTAAGTGGGGTCCAAGTGAACATAGTCAGAGTGACTGAAGTGATGCTCAACCCAAACCCTATGTCTTCGAGTGAGGACAATGAGAACAAATCTTATCCAGAGCTGGATAAGTCAGCTTTGCTTGTAGCCCAAGTAAAGTTGCCGTGTGTGTTTGAAATCTGACCGTTGGAACACGTGTCAGTTCCTTAGTGACCCAGGGTCATTTCGGACATATCAGGTCGGGTTGCCTAGTGGCTATAAATAGCCCACCCCCTACATCATAAATTGGTGGCTGCTCAGAGTTAGTGCACGGCTTTTGTCGTTTGAGAGCAACCCACCTCGAAGCCTTTGAGAGAGAGAAATCCTTGCGAGGACAAAGCCGAAACACCCAGAGCCAAAGAGTGTTAGGCATCACTGAAGTCTTTTTGTCTGTGTGACCTGAAGACTTATTACACTTGAGGATTGTGAATCCTCCAGCCGGTTAGGCATCACGTTCTGAGCATCCAAGAGTCATTGTGGATCGCCGGTGAACGAAGTTTGTGAAGGTTTGGAAGTCTACCTTGAAGACTTACCAGAGTGATTGGGCGAGGGCTGTGTGTTCTTAGCTCAAGGGGAATAAGGTGAAGACGCGGTCTTCTAAGTTGAATCTCAGCCTTCCTAACCAGATGTACAGTTGTCACAGCAACTGGAACTGGTCCAAAAAATCTTGTGTCTTCAACAAGTGACTGGTTCTATCCTCTCCTTCCCTTTACTTAGAGTTTGTCTTCGTGAAGTCATTGCCTGTTTGTCGTATCTGTTTGACTTCATTGCTTGACTATTATTGTTGTTTGGCTTCATAGCATCTTCCATCCTGATCTTTACTACCTAGCTGCTATTAGTCCTTGTGTATTCACTTCATTACATATTTGACTATGGCTTGCTTAGTGTAGTCTACCTTCCGCTGCATATCAATAGGTTCATTTCTACTGTTTGTCTTCGAAACTTCTAAGTTTTGAAGTCTTTCACAAAAATCGCCTATTCACCCCCCTCTAGTCGATAACTAGCACTTTCAATTGGTATCAGAGCAAGGTACTCCCTTGTTCTGTGTGATTTGGTTTAACCACCTGGAGTTTTAACTATGTCGACTGCAGGGATAATCAAAGTCTCCGCTGCTTGCCCCGTCTTCGATGGAATTGAATATCCCTACTGGAAGAATAAGATGCGCATGCATCTTGAAGCCATTGATGTCGACCTCTGGTATGTCGTCAAGAACGGCGTTCCCAAGACTGGTGAAGGTGTCACCCCTGCTGATGTCAAGAAGTTCATTCAACTAGACTCTACTGCCAAGAACATCATCTGTGGTCATCTGACCAAAGGACAGTATGGCCGTGTGTGTGCTCTGAAAATGTCAAAGCTAGTCTGGGACTGACTATCCAAGGTCAACGAAGGCGTCTCAACCCAGAGAGATCAAAGGATCAGTGTTCGTCGCAACCTCTTCAACCGCTTCAAGAGAAACAACAATGAGAATGTCCAGCTCATGTTTGATCGCCTCACTGACATCACAAATGAGCTTCGTGCTCTCGGCGCCACTGAGATTACCAAGCATGAAATCGTCAAGACACTACTGAGATCACTTGACAGCTCCTTTGACACCCTTGCCCTCATGATACAAGAACGCCCTGACTTCAAGACACTCGATCCGTCTGATATACTTGAGAGGCTCAACACACATGAGTCCCAGCTTTCTGAGAAAAGAGATATCTATGGTCCCAACTATGGCCGAACTCGCGCTTTGAAGGCAAAAGTTGTTTCCCCACCTGAAGAAGAATCTGACTGCAGTTCTGATGATCCTGAAGACATTGGAAAGGAACTTGCTATGCTTTTGAAGAAGTTCCAGAAGTTCACTAAGAAGAAGGGCTTCAGAAAGTCTTCAAGATCCAGCTCTAGAAATGATGAAGCTTCCACTCATGACTACAAGAAGAGAACATGTCACAAGTGCAAGAAACCTGGACACTATATCTCTGAGTGTCCACTGTGGGACAACGAGAAGAAGAAGAAGAAGAGCAAGTAATATGATTCTGATGACAAGAAGAATAAGAAATCTTCAAAGTCTTCTTCCAAGTCCTCATCAAAGTCTTCATCTCATAATAAGAGCTCATCTGGCAAGGCTCGTGCTTTTGTTGGGAAGGAAATGGATTCAGAGGAGGAATCTGCTTCTGAGGAGGCGGAGGTGGAGTCTGAGGAGGAGTCCGACCCTGGTGTTGCAAGTCTGGCTCTAGCCACTGCTTATGTTGCCAAGTCCATCTTCAACACTGAAGACAATGACTTCCACACCAACGTTGAAGCTGATGACAAGGACGACCCTACTCCCACCTACTGCTTCATGGCACGTGGTGCCAAGGTAAAATCACGCGATGCTTACTTTAAAACATCAAGTGAAGATGACTCTGATTGTGAATCCAAACCCAGCTACAAAACACTTGCTAAAATTGCAACTGAACAACAAAAAGCTATGGAACATACTAAAAAACTGTTAGACAAAAGCGATGACCTGTTGGACACGGAAATGACACGTTCACAACCCTTAGTTGAAGACATAAAAAATCTTCATGCTAAGTACCAAGAACTTGAAAGTCGTCATGAAACGCTCACAACCACTCATGAGAAGCTCTCCTATGATTATCTTCAAAGGAAGCAAGAGCTTGAGAAGTTGAGAGCAGCTCATGAAGATCTTCAAAAAGAGAATGAGTCACTTCGCGCTCAACAGATCAGTCCCGCTCAGGATGGATTTGAACCACCATGTCTAAAATGCCTTGAGTGTGATAACGCTACCTCTGTTGCTGGATGTTCCACTACTGCTACCGTTGCACTATCTTCAACTACTGATGTGGTAACTAACCCCTCTGCGGAGGATACCACTACTATTGCTGATGAAAATGCTAGGTTGAAGACATTACTTGAAACAGGGATGTATAAAAGCCTGAAAGGGCATCAGACACTTTGCGATGTCCTCAAAAAGCAGATTCTGAACCGAAACCCTAGGAAAGAGGGTGTTGGGTTCGAGAGGAAAATGAATGTTGATGGCTCCTACTGGAAGCCTGAGCAGTATCCCAAAACCACATGGGTTGCTGCAAAGGGACCTTTAGTTGATCCATCCACCTTATCTGGCTTTACCTGTGCTAACCCTGTTGTCATTGATGAATCCTTTGATGCAAACTATAAACTGTTCAAGAGTCAGAATGGTGAAGTGTTTGCTAGATATATTGGTACTAACTGCAGGAATGGGCCACCTATGAAGAAGATCTGGGTTCCCAAAATCTGTCTCGAAAATCTTCCAATGAATGTCATCATGACACCACCTGGGAAGAAGACAAACCCCAGACCTAAGGCTTCATATGGTCCAAAGGCTTCATACAGACAGAGGACTCACCTGAGTCACACTAACGCCAATGTTTTGCAGGGAAACCATACTCAGACTTATGAATATGAGCGTGTGTCTTCAAACCGCTATGTTCATAGATCTAATAACTTTTCTGCTTATTCATACGAGTATCATTCATCTCCTGCAAGGCTATTTGCTAGGGCTCCAAAGCCGAAGTTCTCAGATGCTGCACTTAGACTCATTGCTTCTAAGCCACCCCTAAAGATGTGGGTGGTTAAGAAGAATTAACTTTCTCTTGCAGGGAAAGGTCTCCAGCCGAAAATCAAAGGCGTCTGATGCTATTGCTGGGGACCTAAAACATCTTGTAGGGTGCAAGATCAAATGCCCAAATGGTCTCACTATGTATTTTGTTCCTGAATCGCTTGCCATTCATCTATCAGTCCTAATATTGATCTGAGCTTCCATAATCCTCTTGCCCGTCAAATGTTTATGCTTCACAATACTCTTGGTGAAGCCTATCTCACTAACTGTAATGCAGAGTATGACACCTCGTTCTTCAGAATGGATTATGGACAGCGGATGCACAAATCACATGACTGGTGATCGAAGTCTTCTCATGGACTCAACTTTATGTCCATCTGATAAGAGTCATATCACATTTGCTGACACTGGTAAAAGCAAGGTATTGGGTCTAGGTAGAGTTGCAATCTCAAGGGATCAACACATGGATAAAGTGATGCTTGTTGAATCCCTTGGCTTCAACTTAATGTCTGTCTCGATGCTTTGCGACCTGAACATGGTTGTAATATTTGGAAAGTATCGTTGCCTTGTACTAATGGAATCTGACAAATCTCTAATCTTTGAAGGGTATAAGAAAGATGATCTGTACATGGTAGATTTCTCAACATGACCACAACTTGCAAGATGTCTTTTTACAAAAGCTTCAGAATGCTGGCTATGGCATCGGAGGCTGGGGCATGCTGGCATGAGGAACTTACATACACTCGCCAAGAAGAAGCATGTCATTGGCATTGAGGATGTCAAGTTCAAGAAGGATCATTTGTGCGGTGCCTGCGAAGCTGGAAAGATGACAAGGGCCAAGCATCCTTCGAAGACAATCATGACTACTTCTCAACCCTTCGAGCTGCTGCACATGGACTTATTTGGCCCTACTCACTACTCCACCCTCACAACAACTGCCTGTCTCTATGGCTTCGTTATTGTTGATGATTACTCAAGATACACATGGGTGCACATAATCCTCTACAAGACTGAAGTGCAAGATGTCTTTAGACGCTTTGCCAATCGTGCCATGAACAATTGTGGCGTCAAGATCAAGCATATCAGAAGTGACAACGGCACTGAGTTCAAGAACATCGGACTTGATCTTTATCTGGATACAATGGGAATCACTCATGATTTCTCTGCTCCTTACACACCTCAGCAAAACGGCACCGTAGAGTGCAAGAACAGAACCCTCATTGAGATGGCTCGAACGATGCTCGACGAATACAAGACACCAAGAAAGTTCTGGCCCGAAGCAATTGATACAGCATGTCACGTCATCAACTGTGTTTACATCCATAAGCTTCTGAACAAAACATCCTATGAGCTCCTCACTGGCAAGAAGCCAAATGTCAGCTATTTCAGAGTATTTGGAGCAAGGTGCTGGATCAAGGATCCCCATCACAAGTCAAAATTTTCACCAAAAGCTCACGAAGGCTTCATGCTCGGTTACGGAAAGGACTCGCACTCTTACAGAGTCTTCAACCTCTATCTTTACAAAATCGTCGAAACTGTGGACATGCGGTTTGATGAAACCAATGGTTCACAAAGAGAGCTCCTGCCAAGTACACTAGAAGAAGCTCCACCCAGTGAATCTATCAAGCTAATGGGAACTGGTGAAATCATGCCTTCTGAAGCACAACCCGAAGAGGAACTTATCATATCTGCACCTAACCAACCTGAAGACAATGCTCAGCCTGAAGACAATCCTCCCAATGATGACAATGATCAGCAAGAGCAAAGTCTTCGTCCAGTTCATCCTCGTGTTGCAAGTGAAGTACAGATTGAGAAGACAATTGATAGCATCAATGCACCTGGTCCACTTACTCGCTCAAGAGCAACACAGTTAGCAAATTTCTGTGGGCAATTTTCTTTTGTGTCAATATCAGAACCCAAGAAAGTTGCTGAAGCATTTATGGAACCTGAATGGATTCAAGCAATGCAAGAAGAGCTTCAACAGTTCAAGCTGAACAATGTTTGGGAGCTAGTCAAGTGTCCTGATCCTCGCAAGCATAACATCATTGGCACAAAATGGATATATCGAAACAAGCAAGATGAGCATGGCCAAGTCGTCAGAAACAAAGCACGTCTTGTTGCTCAAGGATATACTCAAGTTGAAGGAATTGACTTCGATGAAACATTTGCTCCTGTGGCTAGGCTTGAAGCTATTCGCATATTGCTAGCCTATGCTAACCACAACAACATCTTGCTATATCAAATGGATGTGAAGAGTGCATTTCTCAACGGCAAGATTGAAGAAGAAGTATATGTCGCACAACCTCCTGGCTTTGAAGATCCAAAACATCCTGATATGGTGTACAAGCTAAACAAAGCACTGTACGGCCTCAAACAAGCTCCTCGCGCTTGGTATGACACGATCAAAGACTTCCTGAAGAGCAAAGGCTTCAAACCTGGATCCCTCGATCCCACACTCTTCACGAAGACATATGATGGTGAACTGTTTGTGTGCCAAATATATGTGGATGACATAATCTTCGGCTGCACCAACCAGAAGTATAGTGATGAGTTTGGATACATGATGCAAGAGCAATATCAGATGTCCATGATGGGTGAACTGAAGTTCTTCCTTGGTCTTCAAATTCGTCAGCAAAGGAATGGCATCTTCATATCTCAAGAGAAATACCTCAAAGATTGTTTGAAGAAATTTGGAATGCAAGATTGCAAAGGGTACACGATGCCAATGCCAGCCAAACACCATCTGGGTCCCGACGACAATGGTAAAGAGTTCGATCAAAAGGTATACCGCTCCATGATTGGTTCTTTACTTTACCTATGTGCATCTAGGCCAGATATTATGCTTAGTGTTTGCATGTGTGCTCGATTCCAAGCGGCACCAAAGGAATCACATCACTTAGCTGTGAAGCGAATTCTTTGATATTTGGCTCACACCCCAACACTAGGATTATGGTATCCAAAGGGCTCAAAGTTTGATCTGGTTGGATTTTCGGATGCTGATTATGCTGGTGACAAGGTGGATCGCAAGTCTACATCAGGCACATGTCACTTTCTGGGACGATCACTTGTTTGTTGGTCTTCAAAGAAGCAGAATTGTGTGTCACTCTCAACTGCTGAATCTGAATACATTGCTGTTGGATCTTGCTGTGCTCAGCTTCTATGGATGAAGCAAACTCTCAAGGATTATGGCATCAATCTGAAACAAGTACCTCTCTTCTGTGACAACGAAAGCGCCATCAAGATTGCCAACAACCCAGTCCAGCACTCGAAGACAAAGCACATTGAAATTCGTCATCACTTTCTCACAGATCATGTCATGAAGAAAGATATTGATATCATTCACGTCAACACTGAAAAGCAATTGGCAAATATCTTCACAAAGCCCTTGGACGAGAAAAGGTTTTGCAAGTTACGGTGTGAGCTAAATATCTTGGAATCCTCAAATGTCCTGTGATCAGGCACACATCCTAACACTTATGCATTTTGATGACTTAGATGTGCAACACACGAAGTAAAGTATATATTCAATCAATGAAGACTTACATTCTGAGTGTGAATACATTAACGTGGAATTTGACTTCGGAGCACCACGATAATTGTGCGCCGTGTCTGGGTCTAATACTTCCTATACGGTGGGTAACGCCACCACCAAACTTTTCTGTTTGAAGTGTTTCACTCATGGCGTTGCATTTGATATTTCTTCACATTTGGTTTGTCTTCAATTTCCATTTATCTTCATGATTATCTTCACTACGTCGATTTGATTGTTGTCTGATATATATACTAGTGTTTCTGTCCTCTACAACATTCACTTATAACTATGTTTCCTTGTTGAATCTTTTGAACTAAGTGAATGTGATCGGACCCTAATCTCTCTATGCTTCCTATCTGAAACTCTATCTATCCAAATCACATGCATTCTATTGAAACTGTCGAATGTCTTCTCTGCGTTCTTGTCAGTAGAAGATACAGAGACAAACTTTAAGCCTGTTTTAAATGATTCATCCTCATTGCCGGAAATCCGGAGAAGCCGGAACGTCTATCCGACAAACCTGGCGGGCGTGGGAATGTGGACAACTCTGAGTATGTTGCATGCTTGCCACGTGCCCCTCAGATGTGAACCACCAGGGGCACCTGCGTAATTGCGCTGTGTCGCCCACTTCCTTATAAATACCTGTCCCCTACGGTAAGAAAAACTTCTTCCACCTCTCCACCTCGTCAAAACCCTAGCGCCACCACTAGCTCTCGACGACACCGGCGACGAAGCGCTTAGCTGCCGCGACTTCTCCGACGCCGTCCTCACGCCGGCCGCGGACATCGTCCTCTCCGCCGTCGCTGTAGGTGTCCTCCGTCACCAAGTTAGGGCACGGTGGATTGAACTGCTCGGTCTCCTACTCTTCCCATCTAGCAGTTCTTTGTGTGGTAAATAAAACTCTCTTTTTACCATCTTTTTTATCCCCAAAGATTCATCCTGTCTACCAAAATAGGTTTCTGCCTATACAAGTTAGATCTATTCTGTCTGCATCTCATACTGCCTAGCATATTCACTTAAGCTTCATATCTAGTTAGATTCCTCACTTGTACTTATTCGCGGATTCGTACAAATCTGGAACCAACTCTCAACATATTAGTGAATGTCTTCGCATCATGAGGTCAATGTCTTCAAACTGATTTATCTTCAAAATCTTCTGAGAATGCATATGACCTCTTCCCCTTCCCTCGCATCTCTAATGCTGTCACAGGTACATGTTCGTGGGAGAATCCCTTGTTTCTCATAGTCTGCATTCGTTTGAAGAATTCTTACAGCATCATATTAACTCTCCCGAAGCTAGTTCCTGTCTGTACAGCAAGCGAAAGCCTCTGAAGCCTTTGAACGTGTTGAAGCCATTCAGTTTGAAATTCATGGCTGCAGAAAAATCAGTAAGGAAGGGTGGCAGACAGCGTCGTGGGGGAACATCAAGAGATTTGCCTGATGATCTCTCAGAGCTTTACAAGACAGATCCTGAAGAGGATTACAATCAGCGCAAGACACGAATCCAATGGATTCGAAGATATTGGGCTGAACAATGGTTCAAATACAAGTTCGTGACCCAGGAATATGCAGAGAAAAATGCCATCAAGCGACCATGGGGAGATATTCTGTATAGAGGTCTTCTACCCAGGTCCAGAGCTGATGCCATTGCACAAGGCTTCTATCCTTGCATGGTCCGTGGGCCACAACCAGCTGATGCCGACTCATCATCTTTACTCTGGTGTCGTGAAGACAATCTGTTCAAGCACAACTATCAGTTTGCAAAGGCCTCAGCCAAGAAAAACAAAGATTCTTTGGGGTTAGACTTCAACCCTGGTCCTCCTGCTCCTCGTGCTGATGGTACACGCAATGCAAAACCCAATGTCATCGGTCCCTTCTACAACCTGGATGGCCTCATCGCTCACATCACAGTCCAAGGTGCCAAAGTGGATCATACTAATGATGATGCTGACTCTGATGAAGCCCCTGCTCCTACTCCAAAGCCGTAGAAGCCCAAGAAGGCTAAGGCTTCAAGGTCAGCTCCTCCTCCAAAAGCTTCACGTGCGAAGCCACTGGCAACTGCACCTCCTGAAGACAGTGTGCAGTCTGAAGATCTATCACGCATCTCCAAGAAGACGAAGATGAAGAAGAAAATTGTCAAGAATCCCGATCAGACACTGACTCCTGCTGCCATTCTGCGTGAAGAGCACATTGATCTGTCCAATGATGAAGATCTTGCAGATGATGCCCTTGAGCAACTGATCAAGAGCAAGGAAGAAGCAGAGATCTTCAATGACTTGCCTCTCTTTGATGTGGCAATCATCCATAACTTCATTGATGAGTGGTTTGACTCCCCAAATCTTAGCTTTGACGACCTACAACTTCCCATTGGCCTCAGCGTTTCCTTCAATGGCGCCATTGCTTCTGAGCTAGCTCTCGCTCAGCGCATCGTTGAGCTGAAGCACAAAATCGACCATGAGAAAGCCCAATTCAAGAAGCATGTAGCCAAGCTCAGCGTGCAAGATGTCAAAAACTTCAAGATTATGTTGCACGAGCTCAAAGAAGCCTTTCTCAAGAAGCGTGAAGAAGCCAAAGGTTCTCAAGAGCGCATGAAGAGCCTGGCTGACAAATGTGTGCAAGCCTACAATGAGGCTGAGAAGCGCAAGGCTCTTGGTCGTCCTGGCATCGACCCACGAATAGCTGCAAAGAAAAAGAAGCCATTGACTGACCAAACTGCTCCTTCAAGGCAGGAAGAGCCGCGCATGGTCTTCCCAACCAGCATGACTGGCTCGAAGCCAAAGGTCAGACCAACCGCTTCTGAGCTAAAGAAGACCAGAACTGCCGAGGCTGAAGCTAGAAAAAGGAAAAACCCTGAAGCTTCTGATGCTGCTCCCTCTAAGAAGAAGCGCAGAACCAAGAAGGATAGGGCTGCTCCCACAGAGCCCTTAGTTGTTGAACCTATTTCAATGGTCCCTCCTACATCTGAACATCAAGAACAAAGGATGATAGTTCATGAGCCTGCTTCCACAGAGGCTCATGAAGCTGAAGACATTCCAGCAGTCGACCCCACCGCTGCTGAAGACATTGGTCATCACGACAATGTTGAAGATGATGTAGTGCTTCCTTAGATCGAACACAACCTGGTATCATCGCCTGTTCTCACGAACAGCGAACTCATCAGCATTGATCGTCCTCTGACGCCAATTGCTCAGGATGCATCATGGGCTGATCACCCACAAGGACAAGAAAACCCAAGTACTCCCCAACACCAACAAGTCACACCTCCTGTGCAAGAAGAACATGATGACTTTGAGGCCCAGCCAACTCCAACTCCAAAAGCGTCGCCAGCGTTACGCAGGCTTCGCAAAGGACCAAGGCCTCAAGTCACCTCCTCGAGCGTTCCAGAAGGAGAAGTGCCCCAACAATCTGTTGCACGTCAGGTGTTTCCAGATGCCACTCCCACAGTGAATGTCTCCGAGTCTGAAGCCAAAAGTGCTGAAGACATTCCGGCTGCATCAGCTGATGACAACCAAGAAGAAGAACGTGTCCCAACTCCCCCCGTTACTGAAGAGGTGATTCCTTAAGTAAACGTGCCAGTGCCCGATCCTCCAGCTCATCAAGTGGAGGTTGAGAATATTGAGGCTGCCACCACCAACACTAATGAAGCCAATGACGTTGTCATGGCTGAAGAAAATGTGGAGCCTGCTCCAACCAATGTGCCTGCAACAAATGAAGCCAATGATGCATCTGCGCCTGAAGCAAATGTTGACGCCACTACTCCTGTTCCGCCACCAAGGCCACACACTATCGAGCAAGCATTCAACTATGGCCAGCTCATTACTGTCAAATGGCCTATTCTGACTCCTCCGCCTGCTGCTGGTCCTCAGTTTGACTACCATGTTAAGCACATGCCACGGGTTCAGAAGCCAAAGCCAAGGTTGCCCAGGTTTCCAGGTACTGCATCAACACCAGGATCTTTTAATATCAATGGCTTCAAGGCACACAATACCTTCTTTGACAGAGCCAAGAACCCCTACTCAAGAGCAAGAATATCTTCTGATCGGTTCTGGAGCTATCAGCAGCGAAGCTATTACTCATGCATTCTTTACAATCAAGGTCGCATTTTCCCACATATGCGTCTTGATGCTGAAGCTATAACTGGTCTACCCTGTCTGGAAGAGGCTCTGGACTACTTCAGAGAGTCTGGCTTGCTGCAGTTCGTCACTGATAAGGAGCACTGGAATGAAGAGTTACTGCTCCAATTCTATGCCACTCTCCATATTCGTGGCTACTACAAGGATACAAAGACATGGGTTCTCGAGTGGATGACAGGCAATGTTCATCATGAAGCCAAAGCCATTGATGTCATTGAGCTTACCGGCCTGCCCTCTCCAGATGATCTCTATGAGCCTGGTTGTCAGCTTCACAATGATGCGATGGAGAGCATCTTCCACAAGGCTGAGCCCAATATGAGTCAGATGCTCAACATGATGAAGCCATTGCCTCCAGATGCTGAATATCCTAAGGCGTTCTTTGTTGAAGACCTTGAGTATCTGCCCCGCACCATCTATCACATTATCAGGCGAACTCTTTGGCCTATCAAAGGACACTCTCCAAATGCCAAGCTGGAAGGCGCAATGAAGACTTTGGTTTTCCATATTCTTCTTGGCAAACACTTCAATGCACAAGATTTCTTTATTCGCCAACTTGCTGCATCAGGGTCTGACATATTTGGTCTGAAGTTCTATGCTCCCTGGATCATGCGTCTGATCAAGCTTCACTCCGCCTTCAACTATCAACCCTCTGCACGCAATCATATCATCTTTATGCCAGAAGTTGATTTGTCTGTTGAAGCCATATACCCAGAGACTGCAAAGGAGCCTCTTAGTCTTCAGAATGCTGACCATCAAAGCTTCACCCAAAACGATGAAGGAATTCAAGCTGTTGCTCGTGTCTATCCATTGGCTGGGATTACTCGCTTGCCTCACCGCGCGCAAACTGAAGCTATTGAAAGCACAATTGCCCAAAGGCCTAAGAAGCGCTCCCGCATTCTCAATGACGGAGAGCTTCTCGTTGCCCTTCATCAGAAACAAGATAAGCATCATGACTAGCTGAAGCGCCAAATGCAAAGCCTCTTGGTGGACGTCAATCGCATTCGCAATCTTGCCACCAAGAATGCCTTTGTCACGCATGAAACGTGCCGGCGATCATGGAAGAGTTTGACATTGCTCAGTGCTGAAGCAGATCTTCAGGATGATGGCTTCACTGAAAAATTCAAGTTCGACTCCACTCCTCCACGGAATGTTGTCCTACGTCGAACTCCATCTCTTGAAGACTCTGAATATTCCTCTTCTGCTGCAACTGTGAATGCCAAAGTGATCGATGAAGAAGATGATGCTACTTCACCGCCACCTTCTGCAAGAATTGACACTGCACCAAGCTCGTCTGCACCGCCAAACGACAACACCAACCCTGCTGCTTCACCTACTCCTCATGGGGACGAGTAGATGCTCTATGTCTTCAAACCTTTTTGGTCATTACTGACAAAAGGGGGAGAAGCATATGGGTTTGATAGTCTTCAAGCGGGTTCCTATGGGCGGTTGCATTATATTTTGCCTAGTGTTTACAACTCTCGTTTTTGAAACATTTGGTTCTTTGAGTTGTAACACTTAAACTTGATGGTCGTCTGCTACTTATTTGCTATTCTGTGATGTGATGATAAATTCCGCATGTGCGATGATAACTTCCGCACTTAGGTCATTTTGCAGACGTCCATTTTTCATTATGCATGTCTTTATCTTCGCTATATCTTATCATGCATGATGAATTGTCGTCATAAGTTGAAGATGATCTCCACAAGTACAACCTGCCATGTGCATTTGCATTCCAAAAGCAAATTACTTATATGCACATCTTCAGGGGGAGCCCTTGTAACTTATGAAGACAATACTCTATCCTTTACAATTTCACATACTTTATCCCCATTGAAAACTTCAACCAATTTGTCATCAATCACCAAAAAGGGGGAGATTGTAAGTGCATCTAGTGCCACCCTTAGTTGGTTTTGGAGTATTGACGACAAATTTGGTTGAGGGACTAATGTGTTTGTGAGAATTGCAGGATAACACATGTAGTGTCCCTCATTGATTCGGTTTACCTACCGGAGATGACCCCTAAAAATGTATGAAGACATTGACGACAATGGTGGTACATGAAGATACTCATATTGAAGACTATGGCATGAGAAGACATTTACTGAAGACTATGGAGCGCGAAGACTTAGTTGTTTCGTAGTTTCCTTTTCTTCCTTGTTGAGTCGTAGGAACCACCATACTGTTAAGTGGGGTCCAAGTGAACATAGTCAGAGTGACTGAAGTGATGCTCAACCCAAACCCTATGTCTTCGAGTGAGGACAATGAGAAAATTCCTTATCCAGAGCTGGATAAGTCAGCTTTGCTTGTAGCCCAAGTAAAGTTGCCATGTGTGTTTGAAATCTGACCGTTGGAACACGTGTCAGTTCCTTAGTGACCCAGGGTCATTTCGGACATATCAGGTCGGGTTGCCTAGTGGCTACAAATAGCCCACCCCCTACTCCATAAATTGGTGGCTGCTCAGAGTTAGTGCACGGCTTTTGTCGTTTGAGAGCAACCCACCTCGAAGCCTTTGAGAGAGAGAAATCCTTGCGAGGATAAAGCCCAAACACCCAGAGCCAAAGAGTGTTAGGCATCACTGAAGTCTTTCTGTCTGTGTGACCTGAAGACTTATTACACTTGAGGACTGTGAATCCTCCAGCCGGTTAGGCGTCACATTCTGAGCATCCAAGAGTCATTGTGGATCACCGGTGAACGAAGTCTGTGAAGGTTTGGAAGTCTACCTTGAAGACTTACCAGAGTGATTGGGCGAGGACTGTGTGTTCTTAGCTCAAGGGGAATAAGGTGAAGACGCGGTCTTCTGAGTTGAATCTCAGCCTCCCTAACCATATGTACAGTTGTCACAGCAACTGGAACCGGTCCAACAAATCCTGTGTCTTGAACAAGTGACTGGTTCTATCCTCTCCTTCGCTTTACTTAGAGTTTGTCTTCGTGAAGTCATTGCCTGTTTGCCGTATCTGTTTGACTTCATTGCTTGACTGCTACTGTTGTTTGGCTTCATAGCATCTTCCATCCTGATCTTTACTACCTAGCTGCTATTAGTCCTTGTGTATTCACTTCATTACATATTTGACTATGGCTTGCTTAGTGTAGTCTACCTTCCGCTAGATATCAATAGGTTCATTTCTACTGTTTGTCTTCGAAACTTCTAAGTTTTGAAGACTTTCACAAAAATCGCCTATTCACCCCCCCTCTAGTCGATAACTAGCACTTTCACATTCTCAAGCGCAAAGGAATATGCGGCTGCCTTGACAGCTATACATTAAAACAGCTTCACCAACAAAAGCATCTCCAGGTCATCAAGACCACTGACACGTGTAGGACCTTGAAGTATGTCTAGAGGGGGGGGGGTGATTAGACTACTTGACCAAATAAAAACTTAACGTTTTCCCAATTTTAATGTTTGGCAGATTTTAGCTACTTTAGGACAAGTCAAGCAATTATCACACAATTCAAGCAAGCATGCAAAGAGTATATAGGCAGCGGAAAGTAAAGCATGCAACTTGCAAGAATGTAAAGGGAAGGGTTTGGAGAATTCAAACGCAATTGGAGACAAGGATGTTTTTGTCGTGGTTCGGATAGGTGGTGCTATCCTACATCCACATTGATGGAGACTTCAACCCACGGAGGGTAATGGTTGCGCGAGTCCACGGAGGGCTCCACGCACGAAGGGTCCACGAAGAAGCAACCATGTCTATCCCATCATGGCCATCGCCAATGAAGGATTTGCCTCACTAGCGGTAGATCTTCACGAAGTAGGCGATTTCCTTGCCCTTACAAACTCCTTGGTTCAACTCCACAATCTTGTCGGAGACTCCCAAGTGACACCTAGCCAATCTAGGAGACACCACTCTCCAAGAAGTAACAAATGGTGTGTTGATGATGAACTCCTTGCTCTTGTGCTTCAAATGATGGTCTCCCCAACACTCAACTCTCTCTCACGGGATTTGGATTTGGTGGAAAGAAGATTTGAGTGGAAAGCAACTTGGGGAAGGCTAGAGATCAAGATTCATATGGTAGGAATGGAGTATCTTGAGCTCAACACAAGGGTAGGTGGTTCTCTCTCAGAACATATGAGTTGGAAGTGTAGATGTGTTCTGATGGCTCTCTCCACGAGTGAAGAGGAGGTGGAGGGGTATATATAGCCTCCACACAAAATCCAACCGTTACACACAATTTACCAATCTCGGTGGGACCGAATCAACAAACTCGGTTGGACCGATTTAGCAAACCTAGTGACCGTTAGGATTTTCGGTGGGACCGACATGCAACTCGGTAGGACCGATATGGTTAAGGTTAGGGCATAACGTAATCTCGGTGAGACCGATTACACAAACTCGGTGAGACCGATTTGGTAATAAGCTAACCAGAGGGTTGGTCAGGTAAACTCGGTGGGACCGATTTGCTCTTTCGGTGAGACCGAAATGTTACAAAAAGGAAACAGAGAGTTTACATTGCAATCTCGGTGGGACCGATCCGCTCTTTCGGTGAGACCGAAAAGTTACAAAAAGGAAATAGAGAAATTGCAATCCCATCTCGGTGAGACCGAGATCCCTATCAGTAGAACCGATTTGCTTAGGGTTTGGCAGTGGCTATGACATGCGAAACTCGGTGGCGCCGGGTTGAAAGAATCAGTAGGGCCAAGTTTGACTTTGGGTTTAGGTCATATGTGGAAGTGAGAAAGTAGCTGAGGGTTTTGGAGCATATCACTAAGCACATGAAGCAAGAGGCTCATTAAGCAACACCTCATCCCTTCTTAATAGTATTGGCTTTTCCTATAGACTCAATGTGATCTTGGATCACTAAAATGTAAAATGAAGAGTCTTGAGCTTTTGAGCTTGAGCCAATCCTTTGTCCTTAGCATTTTGAGGGATCCACTTTCATCATCCATGCCATGCCAATCATTGAGCTTTCCTGAAATAATTATCTTGGAATAGCATTAGCTCAATGAGCTATATGTTGTTATGAGTTACCAAAACCACCTAGGGATAGTTGCACTTTCAATCTCCCCCTTTTTGGTAATTGATGACAACATATAGATCAAAGCTTCGACAAATGATAGTAAGAAAGAAATATATCGTCGCTTTGAGAAGTATGTGATAAGTAAGAGCTCCCCCTAAATTTGTGCATATTTTAAACTTGCTTTGGACTGCAAATGCACAAAGAGTTAGAATCATGGGTTACTCTTCCATGTCACATACATCTTGGTGGAGCGCTCAAAATGATAAGAATTGAATACATGCACTCATCACTAAGAAAAGTGAATGATCACATAAGATAGATAGCATAAAATCAAGCATGCATAAGTGTAGCTTATGATCAATATCATAGTATCTCAACCAAAAGCAAGCAAAGTTTGAAAAACCACCAAATAAAGCAAGAGAAAATAAAAGCAACACTCTCTCTCTCGAAGCCTATGATCTATACATTTTTCTCCCCCTTTGGCAACAAGTTACCAAAAAGTTCCTAGAAAATGCATAGTGCTAGATCGACTCTCAGGCTTGATCTTCTGGTGGTGGTGGAGTCCGGATCACTCCAAGGACGAAGGCTTCTGTAGACGTGGTTGGAGCTGGAGCTGAAGTGGATACTGGAGCTGGTTGGGCTGGTGCTGTAGCTGGAGCTGAGGAGGTGGCTCTGGTGTCAGGAACTGGCACTGTAGTTGACCTCTGAGCTCGTGGCACTCTGGCAAATGCATCAGTTGTAGTCTTCCCTTTCCTCTCCTGTATGTCATCTTGAAGTTGCTCCACTGCAGACTGAATCTCGTTACTTTGACATCCAAGTCATAGAACTTTTGTTCTACGATTCTCTCTAAGCTCTCCTGATTCTGAGTGAGGGTGGCCAGACCTTTCTCAATCCTCAGTGTGGATGCAATCAAGTAACTAAGGTGCTCTTGCTTGTTTTTCAAGAAATACTCAGATGCCTCCTCTTTTGTTGGCATCTTGGCAGCTTTCTCCTTCCTTGCCTTCTCCTTCTTAGCTTGTGCTTGAGCTGATGATGGTTCATTTTCATTCATCACAACTTGGTTGTCCTCGAAATCTGGATGAATAGGCAAATGTTCCTTGTCCAACAAGTATGTGCCTGTGCCCATTCTTGAGTTAATCAACATTTGGATCTGAGGGGCATAACCACAGCTCCTCTTCTGATCTGCTGCAGTCCTCTTGATAGTCTCTACTATGAGGCTCATGACCTTGAATTTCCGAGGCACATCAAATATAGCAAGCCTTGCCGGGAAACCAGTGATGTGACACTAAGCGGTGCATTTAATGCACCCTGTTAGCCCGCAAAGTTAGATATGATAGCACTGTTTGCTATCTTATCAGTGTGTAATGACTACTTTGCCACTGTGGTTACCTCTTGATCTATAAAAGGAGGCACATGGCAACCACAGAAAGGGTTAGAATGTTGGGTAACTCACCCCCATACGCGCGTAGTCGCTACTGCCCCAAGGCAACCCCTGCCGGGCAAGTGTACTACGCTCCACCACCACCTTTTCCACCATCAATCCACCAAAGCAGGAGTAGGGTTTTACGCCTCGCGGCGGCCCGAACCAGGGTAAATTGCTTGTGTGATCCCTGCCGCACTGCCCCATGCTCTTTCTGCTGTGCAACGCGTCGCCCCCCTGCCGAACCAGCAAGGGGCCTCCTGGTCCCATAGGTGGCTGTGGTTTCCCGCGACATCTTTGGCGCGCTGGGTAGCTAAGCGGCTCGCTTGTGCATACCTGAAGGCGTGCGCAATGCGTCGACTTCATCACCATCTTCATCTTCGACGACGTCACCAATCTGGCGCCCACGAAGACACAGAAACAAAGCGGGGCCATCCCCGCATCGTTGTTGTTGATCTCCATGCCCCGCCGTAGCCACGACTACGACAAAAATCGCCGCTGATGGCGACAAATCCTTCCCAGCGGCCCATATGGCGTGCTCGCCATCTGGGTGCCGCTTGAAGAAAGGGCACAAGGCGTGCGGGCGCGAGCTCCCTCCTTCCCGCCCGTCCCCCTCGTCAGTAGTCGAACTGCTCTAGCCTTGGCGTCGTCGATGTCGACGATTACCGCGTGATGCTGATACATCTCCAATGTATCTATAATTTTTTATTGCTCCATGCTATATTATCTACTGTTTTGGACCATATTGGGCTTTATTATCCACTTTTATATTACTTTTGGGACTAACCTATTAACCGGAGACCCAACCCAGAATTGCTGTTTTTTGCCTATTTCAGAGTTTCGAATAAACGGAATATCAAACGGAGTCCAAACGGAATGAAACCTTCGGGAACGTGATTTTCTCACCGAACATGATCCATGAGACTTGGGCCCTACGTCAAGAAAGCCAGGAGGTGGGCATGAGGTAGGGGCGCGCCCCCACCCTCGTGGGCCCCACCTTGCTCCAACGACGTACTTCTTCCTCCTATATATACCTACGTACCCCCAAACGATCAGATACGGAGCCAAAAACCTAATTCCACCGCCGCAACCTTCTGTACCCACGAGATCCCATCTTGGGGCCTGTTCCGGAGCTCCGCCGGAGAGGGCATCCACCACGAAGGGCTTCTACATCAGGGTATCCCCTCCGATGAAGTGTGAGTAGTTTACCTCAGACCTTCGGGTCCATAGTTAGTAGCTAGATGGCTTCTTCTCTCTTTTTGGATCTCAATACAATGTTCTCCCCCTCTCTCGTGGAGATCTATTCGATGTAATCTTCTTTTTGCGGTGTGTTTGTTGAGATCGATGAATTGTGGGTTTGTGATCAAGATTATCTATGAACAATATTTTAATCTTCTCTGAATTCTTTTAAGTATGATTGGTTATCTTTGCAAGTCTCTTCGAATTATCAGTTTGGTTTGGCCTACTAGATTGGTTTTCTTCCAATGGGATAAGTGCTTAGCTTTGGGTTCAATCTTGCGGTGTCCTTTCCCAGTGACAGTAGGGGCAGCAAGGCACGTATTGTATTGTTGCCATCGAGGATAACAAGATGGGGTTTTTATCATATTGCATGAATTTATCCCTCTACATCATGTCATCTTGCTTAAGGCGTTACTCTGTTTTCTTGAACTTAATACTATAGATGCATGCTGGATAGCGGTCGATGAGTGGAGTAATAGTAGTAGATGCAGGCAGGAGTCGGTCTACTTGTCTCGGACGTGATGCCTATATACATGATCAAACCTAGATATTCTCATAACTATGCTCAATTTTGTCAATTGCTCAACAGTAATTTGTTCACCCACCATAGAAATACTTATGCTCTTGAGAGAAGCCACTAGTAAAATCTATGGCCCCCGGGTCTATCTTCATCATATTAATCTTCCATCACTTTATTATTGCTTTGCTTTTTTACTTTGCCTTTTATTTTACTTTGCATCTTTATAACAAAAATACCAAAAAATATTATCTATCATCTCTATTAGATCTCGCTCTCGTAAGTGACCATGAAGGGATTGACAACCCCTATTTGCGTTGGTTGCGAGGAGTTATTTGCTTGGTGTAGGTACGAGGGACTCGCGCGTAGCCTCCTACTGGATTGATACCTTGGTTCGCAAAAACTGAGGGAAATACTTACGCTACTTTGCTGCATCATCCTTTCCTCATCGGGGAAATCCAATGCAGTGCTCAAGAGGTAGCAAGAAGAATTTCTGGCTCCGTTGCCGGGGAGTCTACGCAAAAGTCAACATACCAAGTACCCATCACAATCCCTTATCTCTCGCATTACATTTTTTGCCATTTGCCTCTCGTTTTCCTCTCCCCCACTTCACCCTTGTGTCACGACCGATTTTCCGGGCTTTAATTTCCAGAAAAGGGCCGTTGTGCTCACCAGCCCCAGGATTACTGTTAGCTGATGAGGCACCAACTTGTTACAGAAATTCCAAGCAAAAGCACAAAATATGTAGTACAAGACCATTGTGGCCTATGAGTACATCAAATGGTTTCTGGTGGTTGAGGGCGGAAGCGGTTTGTGGATCACCACGGCCTATGGGACTCCATTTCCCACAGGAACACCTGACCAGGTTAATTCCTATCTTCGCGAGTTTGCTATCACCGTTGCTTAGGTTCCGAGGCTGTTGTCCCAACGCTCCTTTCCAAGCAAGCAATCTGGCCAAGACAATAGCCAGGGACAAGCCAGTGAGTACTTTGAATGTACTCGCAAACATTAAGAACACAGGTATAATATAGCCACTGATAATCATGCTTTGCAATATTCTTATGCTCACTTAGTTAGTCATGAAAATAAATATCTTGATGCATGCAAGCAGGTTATTCATATGCAACCAAAAATTTATGCAATGACCAAATAAAAATAAGGTGTACCGATCGGATGTCTGAAGCGACGTCTCGAAAGGATAGTGAAAAATAGTATGCCACAGTCGGGCGTCTCAGCGACACCACATAAAGGGCTTTAAAAGAAATGCCACAGTCGGGCGTCTTAGCGACACCACATAAAGGGCTTTAAAAGAAATGCCATAGTCGGGCGTCTTAGCGACACCACATAAAGGGCTTTAAAAGAAATGCCACAGTCGGGCGTCTTAGCGACACCACATAAAGGGCTTTTTAAAAGAAATGCCACAGTCGGGCGTCTTAGCGACACCACATAAAGGGCTTATATAAAAATGAAATTATCATAGTGAATATCCAGGAGGTGGTACCGTCCCAGGGATATTCATTATTTCAAATCATGCAAAACGGTTAGTCCATATAGATAATAATAATCATAACCATCATATATCACAAATCATAGTCAATAATCGAGTTTTAGTGGTTTCTCCTCCGAAGACCGACACTAAGACCGACACTTGACCCATCCCAGACTGTAATCCTTAACCATGGACACGGCTATTCGAATAGGTTTGATCTCTGCAGAGGGTGTACTCTTTACCCACGAGTAACGGATTCCTTTAGTCCATTGGGACTAATTCCGTCTACGGTCTTTTAATTGAGAACACACCTGACTTGCACACACCAGTTTAACTCACCGGTGTCGGGAATCACCCACGACACCTGTCAAGCAAACTCTAAGTGGGAAGGCTACAACCTCGCGTAGCATGGGATCAAATTTCTATTGCGCGCTCTAAGGGGTATCCCCCTCTCGGTCCCAACCGGATACACCCATGCCCCCGGACCAGGTGGCATGCCTACCGGATGCAGCTGGTATCTTCCACCATGGCCTCTCTGTACGGTGTGTGCCAAGACAAGGGTTAGCAACTTACTGAACCATACCCCACCTACGGTGGGGACCTGTGGCAGTACGAAACAAGTATGGGGGGTTACCGGAACAAGACTCGATCTATGGCCGACTCAGGAGGCTTATAAAGGTTCCCCGCATGGTTAGCACAACAAAAAATACTTCAACCAACAAATCACCACTCATTATACCTTACCATGCCATACCGGATGTAACCGTCCCGACGGAGACCGACGACAAGCTCACACCTACCCAAGGCAGAGGTTTTTCCCGGATTCCTTACCAGCATGCATGTAAGGCACATGAGGATGATTGCCATCACACGGGTATGCTCATTTCCAACAGCAAGGAAATCCACATAATGCATCCATGCAAAAGATCATATCACATGAAATAACACTACTCCGAAACGAGGTGGTATTTATAAACGTGTCAATCATCACACTAACATATTATACCGGGGTTCAGAATGCTTGCCTTAAAGGTGTGGAGAGGTGGGGGTGCTCTCAAAAACTTTTGGAAGTTTTTCTTCTCTTCCAAAAATCCTATTTTAAAAAAAATATATGCAAACAACACATATTTCAAAAACAGCACAAAAAGTTGTTTGGAAAATTTTCAAATAAATCTTAAAATAAACTAGACAGAATTTGAGATATGTAGGAAAAAGAATTAATTCATTTGGAGTTATATTTAAAAAATTACAACCGGTCAAAGTTTAGTCAAATCTGTTTTTAAAATAAATATATAAAAGAAAACGATTCGGACAGAATATGCTTTCGGTGTAGGGGAGACGTACTGTGGGGTTTACGCTTCCACTCAAACACGTGGACAGCGCGGGTGCCACTGACAGTGGGTCCAGGGGTCCCGCTAGTCAGGTTTGACTAGTCCTATCTCCCTCTCCTTCCTCTGTCCCGAGCGGAGGCGGAGCTCCGGCGATCGTCGCCGGCGACTGGCGGCTCCTCGCGGGGCTTCGAGGGCGGGGATGGATCCGCCACTCCAGGGTGATCCTCCCGGTGGTCGCCAGGCAGGTGGGGGCGGCGGGAGCTGCCGGCGGCGAGCTTCGCGGCGGAGGAGGCTTCGGGAGCGGAGTGATTTTTGGGCCACGGTGGTTCCCGATCAAAATTGAGTAGGGGGTTGGGTTCGTGGGAGGAAGGGGAGTTTTCTGGTGAAGAGAACGGAGCGGGGGAGGCCTTGGTGGCGCCGGAATGGCCGGGGCAGTGGCGGCGGCGAGGGTTGCCGGAGACGGGGAAGAAAGCTTTCCTGGGTCGATTGGCGAGCTGGGGGAGCGTCATCGGGGTGGCTTGGGGTTGCCCGTGTGTGGGAACGGCTCAGGGCGTCCATTTATAAGCGAGGCAAGGCGGTTCCGCGACGGCTGTGGATAAGCTTCCGGCGAACCGACATTCTGTAGCAGCAGGGCATCGTGGCGGCGACGAGCGCTAGCGAACAAGCTCACGGATGAGTTCGGGCTGTGCCAGGGGCCAGGTGGCGAGCCGGGGCGGCTTGGGCGGGGCTGGACGGAGCAGCGGCTGTCGGCCGATGCCGGCGTGCCGCCAAAAACGCTCTGGCGGCGGCGCTGTTGGTTGCCAGGGCGGCTTGGCGTGATGCTGTGAGGAGGGTAGTGTGTGGCGTGGCGCCGCAGAGCGAGCCAAAACCAGGGGGGCCAGCGTGTCGGCTCGGCAAGGTTTCGTGCAATACGCGCGCTCTGGGCGCGTCCAGTGCACGCACGGAAGGCATTCGACACAATGCCGTGGCATGCTACAGGTTGCGGGTGTGGCTGGCAAGGAACAGGGCTAGGTTAGAGATAGAGGGAAACCCAAGGGACAAGGTGGCTTGGTCAGGTGGTCAAGTCCATAGTGCAAACAAAATCCCATGTCAAAACTGATCATGCCCACAGGGTGTTTGATAAAATGCTAAGGTCATCTAGGTAGTTCTTGGAGGGGTCAAATTCTCCAGATCAGTGTCTCTTTAGATGCAAGAGAGGGTGGTAAGGTTAGTCTGGCAAAAGGAGAAACTTGTTAGTGCAATTTTTGCAAAACTCCAGTTCTGGACAGAAGGTAAATGGCATCACAACATGGATCAAAAGTGATCCAATGGTTGCATGCTCCTGGACATAGGGGTTTGGTAGGGAGGGCTATAAGCAGGAAGCGGAATCATGGATAACAGAGCAAGCAAAAATGTGGTTGCTGTACAAATCATCATGTTGGACCAGAATGAAGATGAGGTTGATACACTCAAAACTTTCAAGGAACAACACTGGGTTTTTGCATAAAGTTGAAACATATGCTGCTACTAACATCCCAAAATTTTGGTGGAGGCTAGAAGCAAAGATTTAAAAGGGTTGCTGTGCAAAACTGCTCACTGGTCCAGAGAGGGAAAACAGGTGCACAACTCAATTTATTTTATGAAAAGGAGTTATTTTAGTATAAAAGTGTTTTAAAGACATCATATGACATCTCCAAATTTTGGTGGGATTTTTGAATAAATTCTTAATGAGGTTGTAGTTCAAATATGGCCATTTAACCTGTAAAAACCATTTTCAAGAAAATAAAGAGCAAGCAAATTAATTATGT
Organism: Aegilops umbellulata; assembly: GCA_032464435.1. Taxonomy (NCBI): domain Eukaryota; kingdom Viridiplantae; phylum Streptophyta; class Magnoliopsida; order Poales; family Poaceae; genus Aegilops; species Aegilops umbellulata. The sequence goes on from CP136054.1 coordinate 196,857,140, forward strand.
AAATTTTTTCTACTAATAAAAGAAAAGTTTTTCTTGAGAAGTTTAAACAAGCCCAAAAACATATTTGAAAGGTTCTCTTTTTGGGGAAAAACTCCATAATGACCAAGGGAATAATGGTTCAAAAATAAAAAGGGAGCTCAAAAAAAATTAAAGTTTTAATTCCTGGCAAAATTTGAATTAATAAAACAAGGTCAAAAATTTTGGGGTGTCACAATACTACCCCCCTTAAGAAAAATCTCGTCCTCGAGATTTGTTAAAAGCTGTTTTAAGAAAAAAACATGCAATAAAACGTGGCTACAGTGAGAGGGCAATAAGTGGTGAAAAACCACAGTGAGAAAACTGGCGCTGCGTGGAAAAATCTACGGTTCAAGACAAAAACGTCAGATTTCTACACTGGATATAAATTTAGAATAATTTCTAAATTTAGTTATGCGCTGGTCGTACCCGAGAGCACAGTGCTCTCTCTGGCTGACAGGTGGACCCAGGGCCCACTGTCGGCCTCTTCTTCTTCCTCTGTTTTTCTCCTCTTCCTCTCTCCCGCGCGTTTTCCCACGATTTCTCCACCGGCGACGTCTAGCGCGTAGGGCATCTAGGCCGTACCGCGGTAGTGCGCGGCGTGCTAGCTGCCGGGGCAGTGTGCACTCACCTCGCGGGCCAGCGTGCTGTCGCCAGTGCTCGCGGATTCAACTCCAAGCACCGGTGATAGGGCGACGAGCGGCGTTGGTGGACTTTGCCCACCGAACACCGAGCTCGAACTATAAAACGGCCGAGGTGTCTCTCTCTCTCTCTTCTTCCTCACACCTGGCCTCGCTTCTCTTCCTCCTTCTTCCTCCATTTTTGCTTACAGTAGCTCGGGTGAGGCTCTAATGGCGGAGGCGATGCCGGACTGGTTCGCGATCCTGATATGCGGAGGGCTGGCGACACTGCTGGGGCTCTCCGTGCTCCTGTGCGCGATGATCCTCGACGAGCGTGGTGATGCTGCTGCTCGGGTGTTGGCTCTCCGCGGTGGTGACGATCACGAGGAGTAGGTGGGGTGTGCCGGGTGCTAACTGTTGTGAGAGGGTGGTTAGCCAGATGTAACACTGTTGCAAAGTTTTTGTAAACAGTGTATGTGTTTGGTTGATGATGGTCGAGAGTCTGTGGTCATTGTGCTATGTGTAATAAAATAGTCCATGTCGTGAGAAGATGCAGAAGTAGCGGTTTAGTGAAAAGAAAACTTGTTCCAGGATTAATTGCGGGAGAAAACAATAATGCAACAGGATCACTCATTAATAAAGATTTACTCAATGCGCACACTCAGTTACCACGCACAAGTTACATCGGATAATTAAATGTTGCAACAAATTAAAATGTAGCAGCGACGTCTTATAGTGCAAAGGGTAGCTGGACGGGGTCTCGAGAGAATGTTTCTGGCACTGAGACACATTCTTCTTCTATCGGGGACAGTGGATTGACCAGTCGATGCATGTGTCTCTCCTGGTCGGGCCTCAGTGATCTGCCGATGGCAATCTGAGGATTTAAATCTGTGAGGCTCTGGAGATAACCCATCACGCATTGGGTCAAACTCTCTTGAGTGATGACGTACTGGACAAGGTTGGCTAGGACGGGGTCTCTCTCGATTCGCATACCGGGAAATGATGTTACTCCTCCGGGCGCTGCACGGCTCGAGAAGTAGTAATACCCTCGTTCGCTGGCATAGGGCACCACGAATCGAAGGCGGGCAAGCGCTTCGTAAGCCGCAGCTTCCACGGCCATTTGTGGGGTTGGCATAGATTTCCCCACGAAGGAGACCTCTGTTGGGTCTTGGTTTGAGTTCACGGGAGGGATGTGCACTGCTGCCCAATATCTCGAGGTGGAAGGGGTGATCCTCGATTTTAATAGCTCGTACTGGGGTGGCTAGGTAGCGCCCATGGTACTGCAGGTAAAATCCCACAATATCTTGACAAAACTACCTGGGATTGCATCTGGGGTTCTCAGGTAAATGCTGGGTGTCGGCATGGCAAGAAATGGTTGTGAGTATGGTGCACAAGATGAGAAGTGTTTGGCAAGGTCACGCGGCGGCCTCTTTATAGCACCGGAGCTGGGTCATTTCTACCGTGGTGAATGGTAACGAAACTTCCAGCTCTGTTCCGCGGGTCGAAGTCAATGCCACAGATACACATATTTTACCGAGGTGACGTGTGACTGTGGGGGTTGTCGGGAAGGCTTTTGGTAACTGCGCCAGGTGTAGCAATCTCACACTGGTATTGGGTGTTTAGACAAGGTTACTATTAAAGCAGAGTCATGACAACTAGCAGCGTTTATTCACAAGGCCACAAGGTTACAAAGCGAGGGTACACTGAGACTCGATACAACTCGGGTTACTTAGTCTACCTCGTTTACATCCATGCGGGCGTGCCTTGTGGATGTTGAGGCTTCTCCACGGGTCTCGCCGTCGGAATTAACTAGAGTGGGTTGAGGGGCTGCAGGCTCGGGGTAGCGATGATGGCCATCTCGGGGATTGCTGGTCACCACTCCGTTGGAGTGTGTTCCCAAAATGCGACGTAGCACTTCTGGGGTTATCGCAACACCTTGGCCGATGGCTGGGGTAGACCTCAGGGGCTCGATCGGTTGTCCAAACAGCACGACTAGGTTGTCGGCGTTGGGCTCGTCCTCTACTCTTGCCGGGGCTCGACGAACCAGCTCTCCACGAGCTGCGATAAGATCAATTGTGACCTGATCGCACAGTTCTTCTAGTGCACTTACGTAGCGCACTAGGTGCAACAATGCAGGATCTGTTTCGTGATCTCCGTTGGCAACTTGGGGTGGTCTACCATACCCTTCACGCCTGGGGTAGTAGTGGAACGAGCGACAGTTAACTCTGGGCGACAAGTGCCGGAGATGAACTATAGCTTCTCGAGCAGCTAGTTGGATGGCTTGTGGCTCAAAGGAAGTTGTTCTTCCGGTGAACCTGTAGGGGCGCTCAGGTGCTAGACCCCTACCGTAGATGTGCACAGTGGCCCAGAATTGACGGCTTTCACCGCTTACGGGCCCTTGGTACACAACATATTCTGGGGGCTCTTCTAACGCATAGGCACGACGGGTGAGGTTTGCGAGTATGGTCACAAAACCTCCAAGGTTGGTTGCTGTGGTCTCATGGTGCACGATAGGACCAGGCATTGCGGCTCGGTTTGGGATAGCGGCCGTGCTGTGCTGGGTTGAGGCTAGCGTGCCCTTTTTATAGGAAAGAGGGGACGGAGTCTTCCTTCGTACGCTGGCGAGAAAGGACTATTTAGGGGGCCGGTCACTGGCGCGTGATTGACGGCTATGCTGGTAGGTTGTGCACCGACTGCCAAAAGGTGTCGGGTCACTGTGGGGCTATCTTGTAGGAGAAGCTCGGCTGGGGTTTGGTTAAGGCTTGGTGGGTTGGTTTGCCTAGGTTTATTGACCTGGCTAAGATAGGATTAGCCAATGGTCAGCCTGCCTCTGATACCAAGTCTGTCACGACCGATTTTTCCGGGCTTTAATTTCCAGAAAAAGGGCCGTTGTGCTCACCAGCCCCAGGATTACTGTTAGCTGATGAGGCACCAACTTGTTACAGAAATTCCAAGCAAAAGCACAAAATATGTAGTACAAGACCATTGTGGCCTATGAGTACATCAAATGGTTTCTGGTTGTTGAGGGCGGAAGCGGTTTGTGGATCACCACGGCCTATGGGACTCCATTTCCCACAGGAACAGCTGACCAGGTTAATTCCTATCTTCGCGAGTCTGCTATCACTGTTGCTTAGGTTCCGAGGCTGCCGTCCCAACGCTCCTTTCCAAGCAAGCAATCTGGCCAAGACAATAGCCAGGGACAAGCCAGTGAGTACTTTGAATGTACTCGCAAACATTAAGAACACAGGTATAATATAGCCACTGAGTTAATCATGCTTTGCAATATTCTTATGCTCACTTAGTTAGTCATGAAAATAAATATCTTGATGCATGCAAGTAGGTTATTCATATGCAACCGGAAATTTATGCAATGACCAAATAAAAATAAGGTGTACCGATCGGATGTCTGAAGCGACGTCTCGAAAGGATAGTGAAAAAGAGTATGCCATAGTCAGGCGTCTCAGCGACACCACATAAAGGGCTTTAAAAGAAATGCCACAGTCGGGCGTCTTAGCGACACCACATAAAGGGCTTTAAAACAACTGCCATAGTCGGGCGTCTTAGCGACACCACATAAAGGGCTTTAAAAGAAATGCCACAGTCGGGCATCTTAGGGACACCACATAAAGGGCTCTTTAAAAGAAATGCCACAGTCAGGCGTCTTAGTGACACCACATAAAGGGCTTATATAAAAATGAAATGATCATAGTGAATATCCAGGAGGTGGTACCGTCCCAGGGATATTCATTATTTCAAATCATGCAAAACGGTTAGTCCATATAGATAATAATAATCATAACCATCATATATCACAAATCATAATCAATAATCGAGTTTTAGTGGTTTCTCCTCCGAAGACCGACACTAAGACCGACAGTTGACCCATCCCAGACTGTAATCCTTAACCATGGACACGGCTATTCGAATAGGTTTGATCTCTGCAGAGGGTGTACTCTTTACCCACGAGTAACGGATTCCTTTAGTCCATTGGGACTAATTCCGTCTACGGTCTTTTAATTGAGAACACACCTGACTTGCACACACCAGTTTAACTCACCGGTGTCGGGAATCACCCACGACACCTGTCAAGCAAACTCTAAGTGGGAAGGCTACAACCTCACGTAGCATGGGATCAAATTTCTATTGCGCGCTCTAAGGGGTATCCCCCTCTCGGTCCCAACCGGATACACCCATGCCCCGGACCAGGTGGCATGCCTACCGGATGCAGCCGGTATCTTCCACCATGGCCTCTTTGTACGGTGTGTGCCAAGACAAGGGTTAGCAACTTACTGAACCATACCCCACCTACGGTGGGGACCTGTGGCAGTACAAAACAAGTATGGGGGGTTACCGGAACAAGACTCGATCTATGGCCGACTCAGGAGGCTTATAAAGGTTCCCTGCATGGTTAGCACAACAAAAAATACTTCAACCAACAAATCACCACTCATTATACCTTACCATGCCATACCGGATGTAACCGTCCCGACGGAGACCGGCGACAAGCTCACACCTACCCAAGGCAGAGGTTTTTCCCGGATTCCTTACCAGCATGCATGTAAGGCACATGAGGATGATTGCCATCACACGGGTATGCTCATTTCCAACAGCAAGGAAATCCACATAATACATCCATGCAAAAGATCATATCACATGAAATAACACTACTCCGAAACGAGGTGGTATTTATAAACGTGTCAATCATCACACTAACATATTATACCGGGGTTCAGAATGCTTGCCTTAAAGGTGTGGAGAGGTGGGGGTGCTCTCAAAAACTTTTGGAAGTTTTTCTTCTCTTCCAAAACTCCTATTTTCAAAAAAAATATGCAAACAACACATATTTCAAAAACAGCACAAAAAGTTGTTTGGAAAATTTTCAAATAAATCTTAAAATAAACTAGGCAGAATTTGAGAGATGTTGGAAAAAGAATTAATTCATTTGGAGTTATATTTAAAAAGTTACAACCGGTCAAAGTTTAGTCAAATCTGTTTTTAAAATAAATATATAAAAGAAAACGATTCGGACAGAATACGCTTTCGGTGTAGGGGAGACGTACTGTGGGGTTTACGCTTCCACTCAAACACGTGGACGGCGCGGGTGCCACTGACAGTGGGTCCAGGGGGCCCACTAGTCAGGTTTGACTAGTCCTATCTCCCTCTCCTTCCTCTGTCCCGAGCGGAGGCGGAGCTCCGGCGATCGTCGCCGGCGACTGGCGGCTCCTCGCGGGGCTTCGAGGGCGGGGGTGGATCCGCCACTCCAGGGTGATCCTCCCGGTGGTCGCCAGGCACGTGGGGGCGGCGGGAGCTGCCGGCGGCGAGCTTCGCGGCGGAGGAGGCTTCGGGAGCGGAGTGATTTTTGGGCCACGGTGGTTCCCGATCAAAATTGAGTAGGGGGTTGGGTTCGTGGGAGGAAGGGGAGTTTTCTGGTGAAGAGAACGGAGCGGGGGAGGCCTTGGTGGCGCCGGAATGGCCGGGGCAGTGGCGGCGGCGAGGGTTGCCGGAGACGGGGAAGAAAGCTTTCCTGGGTCGATTGGCGAGCTGGGGGAGCGTCATTGGGGTGGCTTGGGGTTGCCCGTGTGTGGGAACGGCTCGGGGCGTCCATTTATAAGCGAGGCAAGGCGGTTCCGCGGCGGCTGTGGATAAGCTTTCGGCGAACCGACATTCTGTAGCAGCAGGGCATCGTGGCGGCGACGAGCGCTAGCGGACAAGCTCACGGATGAGTTCGGGCTGTGCCAGGGGCCAGGTGGCGTGCCGGGGTGGCTTGGGCGGCGCTGGACGGAGCAGCGGCTGTCGGCCGACGCCGGCGTGCCGCCAAAAACGCTCTGGCGGTGGCGCTGTTGGTTGCCAGGGCGGCTTGGCGCGATGCTGTGAGGAGGGTAGTGCGTGGCATGGCGCCGCAGAGCGAGCCAAAACCAGGGGGGCCAGCGTGTCGTCTCGGCAAGGTTTCGTGCAATACGCGCGCTCTGGGCGCGTCCAGTGCACGCACGGAAGGCGTTCGACACAATGCCGTGGCATGCTACAAGTTGCGGGTGTGGCTGGCAAGGAACAGGGCTAGGTTAGAGATAGAGGGAAACCCAAGGGACAAGGTGGCTTGGTCAGGTGGTCAAGTCCATAGTGCAAACAAAATCCCATGTCAAAACTGATCATGCCCACAGGGTGTTTGATAAAATGCTAAGGTCATCTAGGTAGTTCTTGGAGGGGTCAAATTCTCCAGATCAGTGTCTCTTTAGATGCAAGAGAGGGTGGTAAGGTTAGTCTGGCAAAAGGAGAAACTTGTTAGTGCAATTTTTGCAAAACTCCAGTTCTGGACAGAAGGTAAATGGCATCACAACATGGATCAAAAGTGATCCAATGGTTGCATGCTCCTGGACATAGGGGTTTGGTAGGGAGGGCTATAAGCAGGAAGAGGAATCATGGATAACAGAGCAAGCAAAAATGTGGTTGCTGTACAAACCATCATGTTGGACCAGAATGAAGATGAGGTTGATACACTCAAAACTTTCAAGGAACAACACTGGGTTTTTGCATAAAGTTGAAACATATGCTGCTACTAACATCCCAAAATTTTGGTGGAGGCTAGAAGCAAAGATATAAAAGGGTTGCTGTGCAAAACTGCTCACTGGTCCAGAGAGGGAAAACAGGTGCACAACTCAATTTATTTTATGAAAAGGAGTTATTTTAGTATAAAAGTGTTTTAAAGACATCATATGACATCTCCAAATTTTGGTGGGATTTTTGAATAAATTCTTAATGAGGTTGTAGTTCAAATATGGCCATTTAACCTGTAAAAACCATTTTCAAGAAAATAAAGAGCAAGCAAATTAATTATGTAAATTTTTTCTACTAATAAAAGAAAAGTTTTTCTTGAGAAGTTTAAACAAGCCCAAAAACATATTTGAAAGGTTCTCTTTTTGGGGAAAAACTCCATAATGACCAAGGGAATAATGGTTCAAAAATAAAAAGGGAGCTCAAAAAAATTAAAGTTTTAATTCCTGGCAAAATTTTAATTAATAAAACAAGGTCAAAATTTTTGGTGTGTCACAATACTACCCCCCTTAAGAAAAATCTCGTCCTCGAGATTTGTTAAAAGCTGTTTTAAGAAAAAAAACATGCAATAAAATGTGGCTACAGTGAGAGGGCAATAAGTGGTGAAAAACCACAGTGAGAAAACTGGCGCTGCGTGGAAAAATCTACGGTTCGAGACAAAAACGTGAGATTTCTACACTGGATATAAATTTAGAATAATTTCTAAATTTAATTATGCGCTGGTCGTACCCGAGAGCACAGTGCTCTCTCTGGCTAAAAGGTGGACCCAGGGCCCACTGTCGGCCTCTTCTTCTTCCTCTGTTTTTCTCCTCTTCCTCTCTCCCGCGCGTTTTCCCACGATTTCTCCACCGGCGACGTCTAGCGCGTCGGGCATCTAGGCCGTACCGCGGTAGTGCGCGGCGTGCTAGCTGTCGGGGCAGTGTGCACTCACCTCGCGGGCCAGCGTGCTGTCGGCACTGCTCGCGGATTCGACTCCGAGCACCGGCGATCGGGCGACGAGCGGCGTTGGTGGACTTTGCCCACCGAACACCGAGCTCGAGCTATAAAACGACCGAGGTGTCTCTCTCTCTCTTCTTCCTCACACCTGGCCTCGCTTCTCTTCCTCCTTCTTCCTCCATTTCTGCTTACAGGAGCTCGGGTGAGGCTCTAATGGCGGAGGCGATGCCGGACTGGTTCGTGATCTTGATATGCGGAGGGCTGGCGACACTGCTGGGGCTCTCCGTGCTCCTGGGCGCGATGATCCTCGACGAGCGTGGTGATGCTGCTGCTCGGGTGTTGGCTCTCCGCGGTGGTGACGATCACGATGAGTAGGTGGGGTGTGCCGGGTGCTAACTGTTGTTAGAGGGTGGTTAGCCAGATGTAACACTGTTGCAAAGTTTTTGTAAACAGTGTATGTGTTTGGTTGATGATGGTCGAGAGTCTGTGGTCGTTGTGCTATGTGTAATAAAATAGTCCATGTCGTGAGAAGATGCAGAAATAGCGGTTTAGCGAAAACAAAACTTATTCCAGGATTAATTGCGGGAGAAAACAATAATGCAACATGATCACTCATTAATAAAGATTTACTCAATGCGCACACTCGGTTACCACGCACAAGTTACATCGGATAATTAAATGTTGCAACAAATTAAAATGTAGCAGCGACGTCTTATAGTGCAAAGGGTAGCTGGACGGGGTCTCGAGAGAATGTTTCTGGCACTGAGACACATTCTTCTTCTATCGGGGACAGTGGATTGACAAGTCGATGCATGTGTCTCTCCTGGTCGGGCCTCAGTGATCTGCCGATGGCGATCTGAGGATTTAAATCTGTGAGGCTCTGGAGATAACCCATCACGCGTTGGGTCAAACTCTCTTGAGCGATGACGTACTGGACAAGGTTGGCCAGGACGGGGTCTCTCTCGATTCGCATACCGGGAAACGATGTTACTCCTCCGGGCGCTGCATGGCTCGAGAAGTAGTAATACCCTCGTTCACTGGCATAGGGCACCGCGAATCGAAGGCGGGCAAGCGCTTTGTAAGCCGCAGCTTCCACGGCCATTTGTGGGGTTGGCATAGATTTCCCCACGAAGGAGACCTCTGTTGGGTCTTGGTTTGAGTTCACGGGAGGGATGTGCACTGCTGCCCAATATCTCGAGGTGGAAGGGGTGATCCTCGATTTGAACAGCTCGTACTGGGGTGGCTGGGTAGCGCCCATGGTACTGCAGGTAAAATCCCACAATATCTTGACAAAACTACCCGGGATTGCATCTGGGGTTCTCAGGTAAATGCTGGGTGTCGGCATGGCAAGAAATGGTTGTGAGTATGGTGCACAAGATGAGAAGTGTTTGGCAAGGTCACGCGGCGGCCTCTTTATAGCACCGGAGCTGGGTCATTTCTACCGTGGTGAATGGTAACGAAACTTCCAGCTCTGTTCCGCGGGTCGAAGTCAATGCCACAGATACACATATTTTACCGAGGTGACGTGTGACTGTGGGGGTTGTCGGGAAGGCTTTTGGTAACTGCGCCAGGGGTAGCAATCTCACACTGGTATTGGGTGTTTAGACAAGGTTACTATTAAAGCAGAGGCATGACAACTAGCAGCGTTTATTCACAAGGCCACACGGTTACAAAGCGAGGGTACACTGAGACTCGATACAACTCGGGTTACTTAGTCTACCTCATTTACATCCATGCGGGCGTGCCTTGTGGATGTTGAGGCTTCTCCACGGGTCTCGCCGTCGGAATTAACTAGAGTGGGTTGAGGGGCTGCAGGCTCAGGGTAGCGATGATGGCCATCTCGGGGATTGCTGGTCACCACTCCGTTCGAGTGTGTTCCCAAAATGCGACATAACACTTCTGGGGTTATCGCAACACCTTGGCCGATGGCTGGGGTAGACCTCAGGTGCTCGATCGGTTGTCCAAACAGCACGACTGGGTTGTCGGCGTTGGGCTCGTCCTCTACTCTTGCCGGGGCTCGACGAACCAGCTCTCCACGAGCTGCGATAAGATCAATTGTGACCTGATCGCACAGTTCTTCTAGTGCACTTACGTAGCGCACTAGGTGCAACAATGCAGGATCTGTTTCGTGATCTCCGTTGGCAACTTGGGGTGGTCTACCATACCCTTCACGCCTGGGGTAGTAGTGGAACAAGCGACAGTTAACTCTGGGCGACAAGTGCCGGAGATGAACTATAGCTTCTCGAGCAGCTAGTTGGATGGCTTGTGGCTCAAAGGAAGTTGTTCTTCCGGTGAACCTGTAGGGGCGCTCAGGTGCTAGACCCCTACCGTAGATGTGCACAGTGGCCCAGAATTGACGGCTTTCACCGCTTACGGGCCCTTGGTACACAACATATTCTGGGGGCTCTTCTAACACATAGGCACGACGGGTGAGGTTTGCGAGTATGGTCACAAAACCTCCAAGGTTGGTTGCTGTGGTCTCATGGTGCACGATAGGACCAGGCATTGCGGCTCGGTTTGGGATAGCGGCCGTGCTGTGCTGGGTTGAGGCTAGCGTGCCCTTTTTATAGGAAAGAGGGGACGGAGTCTTCCTTCGTACGCTGGCGAGAAAGGACTATTTAGGGGGCCGGTCACTGGCGCGTGATTGACGGCTATGCTGGTAGGTTGGGCACCGACTGCCAAAAGGTGTCGGGTCACTGTGGGGCTATCTTGTAGGAGAAGCTCGGCTGGGGTTTGGTTAAGGCTTGGTGGGTTGGTTTGCCTAGGTTTATTGACCTGGCTAAGATAGGATTAGCCAATGGTCAGCCTGGCTCTGATACCAAGTCTGTCACGACCGATTTTTCCGGGCTTTAATTTCCAGAAAAAGGGCTGTTGTGCTCACCAGCCCCAGGATTACTGTTAGCTGATGAGGCACCAACTTGTTACAGAAATTCCAAGCAAAAGCACAAAATATGTAGTACAAGACCATTGTGTCCTATGAGTACATCAAATGGTTTCCGGTGGTTGAGGGCGGAAGCGGTTTGTGGATCACCACGGCCTATGGGACTCCATTTCCCACAGGAACAGCTGACCAGGTTAATTCCTATCTTCGCGAGTCTGCTATCACCGTTTATTTAGGTTCCGAGGCTGCCGTCCCAACGCTCCTTTCCAACCAAGCAATCTGGCCAAGACAATAGCCAGGGACAAGCCAGTGAGTACTTTGAATGTACTCGCTAACATTAAGAACACAGGTATAATATAGCCACTGAGTTAATCATGCTTTGCAATATTCTTATGCTCACTTAGTTAGTCATGAAAATAAATATCTTGATGCATGCAAGTAGGTTATTCATATGCAACCGGAAATTTATGCAATGACCAAATAAAAATAAGGTGTACCGATCGGATGTCTGAAGCGACGTCTCGAAAGGATAGTGAAAAAGAGTATGCCATAGTCGGGCGTCTCAGCGACACCACATAAAGGGCTTTAAAAGAAATGCCACAGTCGGGCGTCTTAGCGACACCACATAAAGGGCTCTTTAAAAGAAATGCCACAGTCAGGCGTCTTAGTGACACCACATAAAGGGCTTATATAAAAATGAAATTATCATAGTGAATATCCAGGAGGTGGTACCGTCCCAGGGATATTCATTATTTCAAATCATGCAAAACGGTTAGTCCATATAGATAATAATAATCATAACCATCATATATCACAAATCATAATCAATAATCGAGTTTTAGTGGTTTCTCCTCCGAAGACCGACACTAAGACCGACACTTGACCCATCCCAGACTGTAATCCTTAACCATGGACACGGCTATTCGAATAGGTTTGATCTCTGCAGAGGGTGTACTCTTTACCCACGAGTAACGGATTCCTTTAGTCCATTGGGACTAATTCCGTCTACGGTCTTTTAATTGAGAACACACCTGACTTGCACACACCAGTTTAACTCACCGGTGTCGGGAATCACCCACGACACCTGTCAAGCAAACTCTAAGTGGGAAGGCTACAACCTCACGTAGCATGGGATCAAATTTCTATTGCGCGCTCTAAGGGGTATCCCCCTCTCGGTCCCAACCGGATACACCCATGCCCCGGACCAGGTGGCATGCCTACCGGATGCAGCCGGTATCTTCCACCATGGCCTCTTTGTACGGTGTGTGCCAAGACAAGGGTTAGCAACTTACTGAACCATACCCCACCTACGGTGGGGACCTGTGGCAGTACAAAACAAGTATGGGGGGTTACCGGAACAAGACTCGATCTATGGCCGACTCAGGAGGCTTATAAAGGTTCCCTGCATGGTTAGCACAACAAAAAATACTTCAACCAACAAATCACCACTCATTATACCTTACCATGCCATACCGGATGTAACCGTCCCGACGGAGACCGGCGACAAGCTCACACCTACCCAAGGCAGAGGTTTTTCCCGGATTCCTTACCAGCATGCATGTAAGGCACATGAGGATGATTGCCATCACACGGGTATGCTCATTTCCAACAGCAAGGAAATCCACATAATACATCCATGCAAAAGATCATATCACATGAAATAACACTACTCCGAAACGAGGTGGTATTTATAAACGTGTCAATCATCACACTAACATATTATACCGGGGTTCAGAATGCTTGCCTTAAAGGTGTGGAGAGGTGGGGGTGCTCTCAAAAACTTTTGGAAGTTTTTCTTCTCTTCCAAAACTCCTATTTTCAAAAAAAATATGCAAACAACACATATTTCAAAAACAGCACAAAAAGTTGTTTGGAAAATTTTCAAATAAATCTTAAAATCAACTAGGCAGAATTTGAGAGATGTTGGAAAAAGAATTAATTCATTTGGAGTTATATTTAAAAAGTTACAACCGGTCAAAGTTTAGTCAAATCTGTTTTTAAAATAAATATATAAAAGAAAACGATTCGGACAGAATACGCTTTCGGTGTAGGGGAGACGTACTGTGGGGTTTACGCTTCCACTCAAACACGTGGACGGCGCGGGTGCCACTGACAGTGGGTCCAGGGGGCCCACTAGTCAGGTTTGACTAGTCCTATCTCCCTCTCCTTCCTCTGTCCCGAGCGGAGGCGGAGCTCCGGCGATCGTCGCCGGCGACTGGCGGCTCCTCGCGGGGCTTCGAGGGCGGGGGTGGATCCGCCACTCCAGGGTGATCCTCCCGGTGGTCGCCAGGCACGTGGGGGCGGCGGGAGCTGCCGGCGGCGAGCTTCGCGGCGGAGGAGGCTTCGGGAGCGGAGTGATTTTTGGGCCACGGTGGTTCCCGATCAAAATTGAGTAGGGGGTTGGGTTCGTGGGAGGAAGGGGAGTTTTCTGGTGAAGAGAACGGAGCGGGGGAGGCCTTGGTGGCGCCGGAATGGCCGGGGCAGTGGCGGCGGCGAGGGTTGCCGGAGACGGGGAAGAAAGCTTTCCTGGGTCGATTGGCGAGCTGGGGGAGCGTCATTGGGGTGGCTTGGGGTTGCCCGTGTGTGGGAACGGCTCGGGGCGTCCATTTATAAGCGAGGCAAGGCGGTTCCACGGCGGCTGTGGATAAGCTTTCGGCGAACCGACATTCTGTAGCAGCAGGGCATCATGGCGGCGACGAGCGCTAGCGGACAAGCTCACGGATGAGTTCGGGCTGTGCCAGGGGCCAGGTGGCGTGCCGGGGTGGCTTGGGCGGCGCTGGACGGAGCAGCGGCTGTCGGCCGACGCCGGCGTGCCGCCAAAAACGCTCTGGCGGTGGCGCTGTTGGTTGCCAGGGCGGCTTGGCGCGATGCTGTGAGGAGGGTAGTGCGTGGCGTGGCGCCGCAGAGCGAGCCAAAACCAGGGGGGCCAGCGTGTCGTCTCGGCAAGGTTTCGTGCAATACGCGCGCTCTGGGCGCGTCCAGTGCACGCACGGAAGGCGTTCGACACAATGCCGTGGCATGCTACAGGTTGCGGGTGTGGCTGGCAAGGAACAGGGCTAGGTTAGAGATAGAGGGAAACCCAAGGGACAAGGTGGCTTGGTCAGGTGGTCAAGTCCATAGTGCAAACAAAATCCCATGTCAAAACTGATCATGCCCACAGGGTGTTTGATAAAATGCTAAGGTCATCTAGGTAGTTCTTGGAGGGGTCAAATTCTCCAGATCAGTGTCTCTTTAGATGCAAGAGAGGGTGGTAAGGTTAGTCTGGCAAAAGGAGAAACTTGTTAGTGCAATTTTTGCAAAACTCCAGTTCTGGACAGAAGGTAAATGGCATCACAACATGGATCAAAAGTGATCCAATGGTTGCATGCTCCTGGACATAGGGGTTTGGTAGGGAGGGCTATAAGCAGGAAGAGGAATCATGGATAACAGAGCAAGCAAAAATGTGGTTGCTGTACAAACCATCATGTTGGACCAGAATGAAGATGAGGTTGATACACTCAAAACTTTCAAGGAACAACACTGGGTTTTTGCATAAAGTTGAAACATATGCTGCTACTAACATCCCAAAATTTTGGTGGAGGCTAGAAGCAAAGATATAAAAGGGTTGCTGTGCAAAACTGCTCACTGGTCCAGAGAGGGAAAACAGGTGCACAACTCAATTTATTTTATGAAAAGGAGTTATTTTAGTATAAAAGTGTTTTAAAGACATCATATGACATCTCCAAATTTTGGTGGGATTTTTGAATAAATTCTTAATGAGGTTGTAGTTCAAATATGGCCATTTAACCTGTAAAAACCATTTTCAAGAAAATAAAGAGCAAGCAAATTAATTATGTAAATTTGTTCTACTAATAAACGAAAAGTTTTTCTTGAGAGGTTTAAACAAGCCCAAAAACATATTTGAAAGGTTCTCTTTTTGGGGAAAAACTCCATAATGACCAAGGGAATAATAGTTCAAAAATAAAAAGGGAGCTCAAAAAAATTAAAGTTTTAATTCCTGGCAAATTTTAATTAATAAAACAAGGTCAAAAATTTTGGGGTGTCACACCTTGCCGTTTTATTCGCCCTCTCTTTTCCGTTTGCCTTTTTCTCGCTTGCTTTTTGTTTGCTCGTGTGTTGGATTGCTTGTTTGTCACGATGGCTCAAGATAATACCAAATTGTGTGACTTTACCAATACCAACAATAATGATTTCCTTAGCACTCCGATTGCTCCTCTTACCAACACTGAATCTTGTGAAATCAATACTGCTTTGTTGAATCCTATTATGAAAGATCAATTCGCCGGCCTTCCTAGTGAAGATGTCGTTACTCATCTAAATAGCTTCGTGGATTTGTGTGATATGCAAAAGAAAAAAGATGTTGATAATGATATTGTTAAATTGAAGCTATTTCCTTTTTCGCTTAGAGATCGTGCTAAAGCTTGGTTTTTGTCTTTGCCTAAAAATAGTATTGATTCTTGGAACAAGTGCAAAGATGCTTTTATCTCTAAGTATTTTCCTCCCGCTAAGATCATCTCTCTTAGAAACGATATTATGAATTTTAAGTAGCTTGATCATGAACATGTTGCACAAGCTTGGGAGAGAATGAAATTAATGATACGTAATTGCCCTACTCATGGGTTGAACTTGTGGATGATTATACAAAAAAATTATGCCGGATTGAATTTTGCTTCTAGAAATCTTTTGGATTCGGCCGCGGGAGGCACTTTTATGGAAATCACTTTAGGAGAAGCTACTAAACTCCTAGATAATATTATGGTTAATTATTCTCAATGGCACACTGAAAGATCTACTAATAAAAAAGTGCATGCGATAGAAGAAATTAATGTTTTGAGTGGAAAGATGGATGAACTTATGAAATTATTTGCTACTAAGAGTGTTTCTTCTGATCCTAATGATATGCCTTTGTCTAATTTTATTAAGAATAATAATGAATCTATGGATGTGAATTTTGTTGGTAGGAATAATTTTGGTAACAACGCGTATAGAGGGAACTTTAATCCTAGGCCTTATCCTAGTAATCCTTCTAATAATTATGGAAATTCCTACAACAACTCTTATGGAAAATTTAATAAGATGCCCTCTGAATTTGAGACTAGTGTTAAAGAGTTTATGAATTCACAAAAGAATTTTAATGCTTTGCTTGAAGAGAAATTACTTAAGGTTGATGAATTGGCTAGGAACGTTGATAGAATTTCTCTTGATGTTGATTCTTTAAAGCTTAGATCTATTCCTCCTAAGCATGATATCCATGAGTCTCCCAAAGCGATGAGAATTTCCATTGATGAGTGCAAGGAAAGAACCGCTAGGATGCGTGCTACGAAAGATGCCTTTATTAAAGCATGTTCTTCCAATCGCTATGAAAATAAAGATGAAGATCTAAAAGTTATTGATGTGTCCCCTATTAAATTTTTGTTTTGCAATATGAATCTTGAAATGATGAGACTGAATATGATCCTCCTTTACCTAGAAGGCGTTCCAAAAATTCGGAGTTTTTAGATCTTGATGATAAAATTGATAAAATTGGGATTGAAGGAAGCAAAACCCTAGATGTTGCTAAACCCACTATTTTGGATTTCAAGGAATTTAATTATGAAGGTTGCTCTTTAATTGATTGTATTTCCTTGTTGCAATCCGTGCTAAATTCTCCGCATGCTTATAGTCAAAATAAAGCCTTTACCAAACATATCGTTGATGCCTTGATGCAATCTTATGAAGAAAAACTTGAGTTGGAAGTTTCTATTCCTAGAAAACTTTATGATGAGTGGGAACCAACTATTAAAATTAAGATGAAGGATCTTGAATTTTATGCTTTATGTGATTTGGGTGCTAGTGCTTCCACTATTCCCAAAACTTTGTGTGATTTGCTAGATTTCCGTGATTTTGATGATTGCTCTCTAAACTTGCATCTTGCGGATTCCACTATTAAGAAACCTATGGGAAGAATTAATGATGTTCTTATTGTTGCAAATAGGAATTATGTGCCTGTAGATTTTATCGTTCTTGACATAGATTGCAACCCTTCTTGTCCTATTATTATTGGTAGACCTTTCCTTAGAACGATTGGTGCAATTATTGATATGTAGGAAGGGAATATTAGATTCCAATTTCCATTAAAGGAAGGCATGGAACACTTCCCTAGAAAGAAAATAAAATTACCATAAGAGCCACTTATGGATTGCCTACCAAAGATGGGAATACCTAGATCTATCCTTGCTTTTATGCCTAGCTAGGGGCGTTAAACGATAGCGCTTGTTGGGAGGCAACCCAATTTTATTTTTAGTTTTTTTTTGCTTTTTCTTCTGTTTAGGAATAAATCTTTGATCTAGCCTCTGGTTAGATGTGTTTTTATGTTTTAATTAGTGTTTGTGCCAAGTTAAACCTATAGGATCTTCTTGGATGATAGTTATTTGATCTTGCTGTAATTTCCAGAAACTTTCTGTTCACAAAAACAATTGTTAAAAATTATCAGAACGTGATAAAATAGTGATTCCAATTTATTCTGATCAATAAACAAATTGCATAGGTCTTCCTATTTTGGCTGAATTTTTGGAATTCCAGAAGTTTGCGTTAGTTACATATTACTACAGACTGTTCTGTTTTTGATAGATTCTGTTTTTCGTGTGTTCTTTGCTTATTTTGATGAATCTATGGCTAGTAAAATAGTTATAAACCATAGAGAAGTTGGAATACAGTAGGTTTAACACCAATATAAATAAAGAATGAGTCCATTACAGTACCTTGAAGTGGTCTTTTGTTTTCTTTCGCTAACGGAGCTCACGAGATTTCTGTTGAGTTTTGTGTTGTGAAGTTTTCAAGTTTTGGGTGAAACCTTTTGATGGATTATGGAACAAGGAGTGGCAAGAGCCTAAGCTTGGGGATGCCCATGGCACCCCCAAGATAATCTAAGGACAACAAAAAGTCAAAGCTTGGGGATGCCCCGGAAGGCATCCCCTCTTTCGTCTACTTCCATCGGTAACTTTACTTGGAGCTATATTTTTATTCACCACATGATATGTGTTTTGCTTGGAGCGTCTTATATTATTTGAGTCTTTGCTTTTTAGTTTACCACGATCATCCTTTCTGTACACACCTTTTGAGAGATCCATACATGAATTAAAATTTGTTAGAATACTCTATGTGCTTCACTTATATCTTTTGAGCTATATAGTTTTGCTCTAGTGCTTCACTTATACCTTTTAGAGCACGGTGGTGGATTTGTTTTAAAGAAACTATTGATCTCTCATGCTTCACTTAGATTATTTTGAGTCTTAAATAGCATGGTAATTTGCTTAATAATCTTAATATGCTTGGTATTCAAGATTTGTGAAACTTTCTTTTGAGTGCGTTAAATACTAAGAAAAGATTGATGCTTGATAATTGTTTTGAGATGGTGATATTAGAGTCATGCTAGTTGAGTAGTTGTGAATTTAAAGAATACTTGTGTTAAAGTTTGTGATTCCCGTAGCGTGCACGTATGGTGAACCGTTATGTGATGAAGTCGGAGCATGATTTATTTATTTATTGTCTTCCTTATGAGTGGCGGTCGGGGACGAGCGATGGTCTTTTCCTACCAATCTATCCCCCTAGGAGCATGCGCGTAATACTTTGCTTTGATAACTTGTAGATTTTTTCAATAAGTATATGAGTTCTTCATGACTAATGTTGAGTCCATGGATTATACACACTTTTCTTCCTTCCACCATTGCTAGCCTCTCTAATACCTCGCACTTTTCGCCAATATCATACACCTACCATATACCTTCCTCAAAACAGCCACCATACCTACATATCATGGCATTTCCATAGCCATTCCGAGATATATTGCCATGCAACTTTCCACCGTTCCGTTTATTATGACACGCTCCATCATTGTCATATTGCTAGCATGATCATGTAGTTGACATTGTATTTGTGGCAAAGCCACCGTTCATAATTCTTTCATACATGTCACTCTTGATTCATTGCATATCCCGGTACACCGCCGGAGGCATTCATATATAGTCATATTTTGTTCTAAGTATTGAGTTGTAATTATTGAGTTGTAAGAAAATAAAAGTGTGATGATCATCATTTTTAGAGCATTGTCCCAAAGTGAGGAAAACGATGATGGAGACTATGATTCCCCCACAAGTCGGGATGAGATTCCGGACGAAAAAAAGAGGCCATAAAAAAGAGAGAGAAGGCCCAAATAAAAGAAAATGAGAGAAAAAGAGAGAAGGGACAATGTTACTATCCTTTTACCACACTTGTGCTTCAAAGTAGCACCATGATCTTCATGATAGAGAGTCTCTCATTTTGTCACTTTCATATACTAGTGGGAATTTTTCATTATAGAACTTGGCTTGTATATTCCAATGATGGGCTTCCTCAAAATGCCCTAGGTCTTCGTGAGCAAGCGAGTTGGATGCACACCCACTTAGTTTCTTTTGTTGAGCTTTCATATACTTATAGCTCTAGTGCATCCGTTGCATGGCAATCCCTACTCACTTACATTGATATCTATTGATGGGCATCTCCATAGCCCGTAGATACGCCCGTTGATGTGCCTTTGATTTTACTTTGCATCTTTATAACAAAAATACCAAAAATATTATCTATCATCTCTATCAGATATCACTCTCGTAAGTGACCGTGAAGGGATTGACAACCCCTATTTGTGTTGGTTGCGAGGAGTTATTTGCTTTGTGTAGGTACGAGGGACTCGCGCGTAGCCTCCTACTGGATTGATACCTTGGTTCTCAAAAACTGAGGGAAATACTTACGCTACTCTGCTGCATCATCCTTTCCTCTTCGGGGAAATCCAACGCAGTGCTCAAGAGGTAGCAGATGCTTGGTCCAGTATTTCCCCCCATTTTGGGTAATCCTGAGCAAAGCGCTGGTATGAGTCCGTCGATTGATGCCCCGACAAGCATACTTCGGCAAGGCTTTCTGCATTGGCACGACCCATGCAACGGCAGCCGCTGCACTGAATCGAAGGGAAGGGAGCAAAAGGGAAGAGGACCAGAGAAACCCGACACTACGCCCCGATGCCCACCGCCAGAGGAAATGCATGTCGATCCCTGCCGGGAACAAAGAAACTACCTGATTGACTTCTGCTCCTCCAAGGCGAGCGCACCGGGCATGCGCGGCTCGGCAGAAGAGAAAGAAGCTCGAAATGAAAGCTAAGTTCACATTGTCATTTGATACGTCTCCGTCGTATCTACTTTTCCAAACACTTTTGCCCTTGTTTTGGACTCTAACTTCCATGATTTGAATGGAACTAACCCGGACTAACGTTGTTTTCAGCAGAATTGCCATGATGTTGTTTTATGTGCAGAAAACAAAAGTTCTCGGAATGACCTGAAACTCCACAGAACGTCAAGTTAAAAATAATAAAAATCCTTGCCAAAGATGAAGACCAGGGGGCCCACACCCTCTCCACGAGGGTGGGGGCGCGCCCCCTACCTCATGGGCCCCCTGGAGCTCCTCCGACGCCAACTCCAACTCTATATATTTGCTTTCAGGGAGAAAAAAATAAAAGAGAAGAAATCATCGCGTTTTGCGATACGAAGCCGCCGCCAAGCCCTAAAACCGGGCTGATCTGGAGTCCGTTCGGGGCTCCGGAGAGGGGGATTCGTCGCTGTCATCATCATCAACCATCCTCCATCACAAATTTCATGATGCTCACCGCCGTGCGTGAGTAATTCCATCGTAGGCTTGCTGGACGGTGATGGGTTGGATGAGATTTATCATGTAATCGAGTTAGTTTTGTTAGGGTTTGATCCCTAGTATCCACTATGTTCTGAGATTGATGTTGCTATGACTTTGCTATGCTTAATGCTTGTCACTAGGGCCCGAGTGCCATGATTTCAGATCTGAACCTATTATGTTTTCATGAGTATATGTGTGTTCTTGATCCTATCTTGCAAGTCTATAGTCACCTACTATGTGTTATGATCCGGCAACCCCGAAGTGACAATAATCAGGACCACTCCCGGTGATGACCATAGTTTGAGGATTTCATGTATTCACTATGTGCTAATGCTTTGTTCCGATTCTCTATTAAAAGGAGGCCTTAATATCCCTTAGTTTCCATTAGGACCCCGCTGCCATGGGAGGGTAGGACAAAAGATGTCATGCAAGTTCTTTTCCATAAGCACGTATGACTATATTCGGAATACATGCCTACATTAAATTGATGAATTGGAGCTAGTTCTGTGTCACCCTATGTTATGACTGTTACATGATGAACCGCATCCGGCATAATTATCCATCACCAATCCGATGCCTACGAGCTTTCCATCTACTGGTTTATGCTTATTTACTTTTCCGTTGCTACTGTTACAATCACTACAAAACACCAAAAATATTACTTTTGCGTTCATTACTCTTTTGTTACCGTTACCACCACTATCATATTACTTTGCTACTAAACACTTTGCTGCAGATATTAAGTTATCCAGGTGTGGTTAAATTGACAACTCAATTGCTAATACTTGAGAATATTCTTTGGCTCCCCTTGTGTCGAATCAATAAATTTGGGTTGAATACTCTACCCTCGAAAGCCGTTGCGATCCCCTATACTTGTGGGTTATCAAGACTAATTTCTGGCGCCGTTGCCGGGGAGCTTAGCTCTATTCTTTGAGTCACTTGGGATTTATATCTGCTGGACACTATGAAGAACTTGAAAGACCCTAAGACAACAATTTATCCCTCAACTACGAGGGGAGGTAAGGAACTGCCATCTAGCTCTGTACTTGATTCACCTTCTGTTATGAGTAAGCTTGCGACATCTAAACCTGCTTCTGCTATTCGCTCTGATATGTCGCATGTTATTGATGAGGCCACTTCTGCTATGCATGATACTTATGATGAAACTATTTCTATGCTTGATACTACTGTGCCCCTTAGTGAATTTCTTGATGAACAAATCGCTAGGGCTAGAGAGAAAGAAATTATTGAATCTGATTATATTGATGAAAGTGATGATGAAGATAGGCCTGTTATTCCTGAGGGTTATGTTTTTGATATGGACGCTTCTGCAACTATTTTAGCTTGCAAAGATAGATGTGAACTCAAGAGGCTATTAATTAAATGGAGTAAAGAATCTCTTAGAGATAAAATGAAACCTGACCCTGCTTTTGCTACTTCACCTATCTGTGTTGCCGATAAGGATTATGAATTTTTTGTTGATCCTGATATAATTACTTTGGTTGAATCTGATCCTTTTCATGGCTATGAATCTGAAACTGTTGTGGCACATCTTACTAAATTAAATGATATAGCCACCCTGTTTACTAATGACAAGAGATCTCGCTACTTTTATATCCTTAAAATATTTCCGTTCTCATTAAAGGGTGATGCTAAGATATGGTTTAATTCTCTTGATCCTCGTTGTGTGCGTAGTCCCCAGGATATGATTTATTACTTCTCTGCTAAATATTTCCCTGCTCATAAGAAACAAGCTGCTTTAAAGGAAATATACAACTTTGTGCAAATTGAAGAAGAGAGTCTCCCACAAGCTTGGGGGAGGCTTCTCAAGTTACTTAATGCTTTGCCTGATCATCCTCTTAAGAAAAATGAAATACTTGATATCTTCTATAATGGACTAACCGATGCTTCCAGAGATTATCTGGATAGTTGTGCTGGTTCTCTTTTCAGGGAAAGAACACCGGATGAAGCTGAGATTCTATTGAATAATATGTTGATAAATGAAAATAATTGGGCACCTCCTGAGCCAGCTCCTGCTCCAATTAATGATCCTATTCCTAAACCATCTCCAAAGAAGAGAGGTGTTCTATTTCTCAGTCCTGAAGATATGCAAGAGGCAAAGAAATCTATGAAAGAAAAAGGTATTAAAGCTGAAGATGTTAAGAATTTACCTCCTATTGAAGAAATACATGGTCTTAATCTACTGCCTGTTGAAGAAACATATGATTGTAATCCTCGACCTATTGAAGAACCTCCTGATCTTGATAACCCGACACAGGTAGTAAAGGTAAATTCTCTCTATAGATTTGATGAAGGTGATATTCCTCACTATAAGTCTACTAGACAATGCTTTGATGAATTTGATAAATTAATGTTTAAGAAAGAAGACTTCAATGCTTATTTTGGTAGACAATTAAAACAAAATGCTTACATGATTAAACACTTGGGTGATTATATGGCTAATATTAGAGGTGAACTTAAACTTGTTAGCAAACATGCTTCTATGGTTACCACTCAAGTAGAACAAGTACTTAAAGCTCAAAATGATTTGCTTAATGAAATGAAAAGTAATAAAAATGATTATGCTGTTAGAGTGGCTACTAGAACTAGTAGAATGACTCAGGAACCTTTATATCCTGAAGGCCACCCTAAGAGAATTGAGCAAGATTCTCAGAGAAATAATATTGATGCACCTAGTTCTTATGAAAGGAAGAAAAAGAAAAATGATAGGACTTTGCAAACCTCTAGTGAACCTATTCCTGAACCACCTGATAATCCAAATGATATATCTATGTCTGATGCTGAAACACAATCTGGTAATGAACATGAACCTAGTGAAAATGTTAATGATGTTGTTCATGATGATGCTCAACCTAGTAAGGATAATGATGTAGAAATTGAACCTGCTGTTGATCTTGATAGCCCACAATCAAAGAATCAACATTATGATAAGAGAGACTTTGTTGCTAGGAAACTGGTAAAGAAAGAGAACCATGGGTTCAGAAACCCATGCCTTTTCCTCCGAAACCATCCAAGAAAAAGGATGATGAGGATTTTGAGCGCTTTGCTGAAATGATTAGACCTATCTTTTTGTGTATGCGATTAACTGATATGCTCAAAATGAATCCTTTTGCTAAGTATATGAAAGATATTGTTACAAATAAAAGAAAGATACCGGAAGCTGAAATTTCCACCATGCTTGCTAATTATACTTTTAAGGGTGGAATACCAAAGAAACTTGGAGATCCAGGAGTACCTACTATACCATGCTCCATTAAAAGAAACTATGTTAAAACTGCTTTATGTGATCTTGGAGCCGGTGTTAGTGTTATGCCTCTCTCTTTATATCATAGACTTGATTTGAATAAGTTGACACCTACTGAAATATCTTTGCAAATGGCTGATAAATCAACTGCTATACCTGTCAGTATTTGTGAGGATGTGCCTGTTGTGGTTGCAAACGTTACTATTTTAACGGACTTTGTTATTCTTGATATTCCCGAGGACGATAGTATGTCTATTATTCTTGGAAGACCTTTTCTGAATACTGCAGGTTCTGTTATTGATTGCAACAAAGGCAATGTCACTTTTCATGTTAATGGTAATGAGCATACGGTACACTTTCCGAGGAAACAACCTCAAGTTCACAGTATCAATTCTATTGGAAAAATTCCATCGATTATATTTGGAGGTTTTGAATTTCCTCTTCCTACTGTTAAGAAGAAATATGATATTCTTATTATAGGGGATGTGCATATCCCCGTTGAGGTAACATAGTGTTATTCAAAATTTCTCCAGTTTAATGTTATTCGGAATGAGTTTGTTAACAAGACTTGATCAACCTTGTTAGTGGATTCCTTTTGATGAGCATGAGACGGATGAAACTAGAAGGCACAACCTTTTGTACCCTCTTTATACTTTCTGTTATTTAGTTGAAATAAAGTAAAAATAGTATTTTTCTGTCTGTTTCCTGATTTATCCGTGCAATATAAAAATACCCCGAAAATAGAAGTCCTCCAAATGCCATGCCAATTTAATATGATTTTTTCGGGAATATTTGAGGTTTTATGGTACTGAAAGCACCGCGGGGGGAGCTGCCACCTGGCCACGAGGGTGGAGGGCACGCCCTACCCCCCAGGGTGCGCCCCTGCCTCGTGGGCCCACGGTGGCCCTCCTCCACTTATTCCTGCACCCATCCTCTTCTTCTTCCTCCCACAAACACGTATATCTGGTTCAAGCATGAGCTCTAGTTCACTTTGCTGTGATTTTCGATCTCCTTGCTCAAAGCACCTCTCGCAAAACTGCTTGGGGAGATTGTTCCTTGGTATGTGACTCCTCCATTGGTCCAACTAGTTTTTGCTCTAGTGTTTTATTCATTGCAAATTTGTGCTGCATAGGTAACCATGTTCTTGAGCTTGCATGTCAAATTTATATGGTTCCAAGTAGTTCTAATGCTTGGTATAGGCTCTAGGCACTTGTAGGAGTAGTTGCTATCAATTTTGTTGAGCTTTGTTCACTATTGTTTGAAGTTCCTAAAAATTTCAAAAAAAATTCAGAGAAAAATAATATGCTTAGGAAGATGTTCCAAGGTGGTTCTTCAAGGAAGCAAGGACCCAGACTTGCAATGCGTGATGCTGATGAGGAGCGCCCAAGGGACGCTCCAGTGCGGCCCTGTGAATGGCCGTCAGAAAATTTTATGGATCGAGCGGGAATCAAAGAAGAATTTAACGCATATTTGCGTAACGCCGATCTTGTGCACTTTGAGGCAGACAAATGCCCGCAGTATCATGATCTCACTAGTTCATTTGTGAGGAGGTTTGAGTTTTCATGTTCGCGTAATTCTCCTTCAGTCATGTTTGATCTTTATGAAAAATCTTATACCATGGACTTAGAGGATTTTACTTTTGCCTGCAAACTCCCACAATGGGGTAGTACTATTGATCCCCGTAAATCTGAATTTAGAGATTTTCTTGCTAGTATAACTGTAGGGGAATCTAGAGATATAACACAAGGTACCATAGGGAGCATTCACTTTCTTGCTATACATTATTTTGCTCTCTTCATAGGTAGGTGTATAAATGCTAAGGATGAAGCACCTCACATGTGTGTCCCTGACCTTAGCATTCTTAGGAGTGTTGTGTTAGGAGACCAATCTTATCATATGGGAGCCATTGTAGCATGTAGGTTGCATCATAATAGATATAATGGAGATTTCTTTGGAGGAATTTATGCAACCCGCTTAGCTAATTTTCTTGAGGTAGACGTTCGTGAGGGTGATATGGAGTTGCCTCCTGCTTATTTAGATTTTAATTCTATGGCCTCCCACCAGTTTGTCGAGAGGAATGAATCACCTCTCTTATATCGACTAATCTTTAACAAACGGCATGTTGTCCGTATTACTCTCCCTGCTCTTGCCTTCTTTGATTCTCAGACATAAGGAAGATATACTATTACCAGAGAGGAGGCAGATGAGTACGAGAGGAGAGCGGAGGCAGCTCGCCGCCACGCTGCAGCTCAGGAGACGATAAACGCTGCATCACAGTACGACCCCAGCTACACCTATGGGTATCCGCCAGGCCATCCCTGGCAATGAACCAACTTAGGCCAAAAGCCTAAGCTTGGGGGAGTACGTATTTCCCACCGACATTACATTTATGTTCACACACACTCATTGCTAGATGTCGGGGCTCATACTCTTTCACTGTAATATCCATGCTAGTTTATTTTCTTTTTCCTGCTTTCTTCTTGTGTGTTTGTTAAACCTTAAGAAAAAGCAAAAAAATAGTAGTAGTTTACTTTTCTTGCTGTAGTAGTAATAATTAAAAAAGAAAAGCCAAAAATATTTCCCATTCTTCTTTTGCTTGTTGGGAGCTTTCCAGTGTAAATAGTTTTATTTCTTTTCTTTTCTTTGGGGGTCGATAGGATAAGACCATGATTAAATTGTTGAAGTGGCTCTTATATGCATTATTGTTGATTCAACCAAGAGCCCATATTGCCTTGTCTTCTCCTGTTTATTGAATGCTCGCAGATTCCAGCTTAGTCCGATGCACGTGCACTCTTATTATTATTCACATCGTTCGATCGTGCAAGCAAAAGTCAATTATGATGATATATGATGGACTGACTAAGATGAGAAAAGCTGGTATGAACCCGACCTCTCTTGTTTTTGTAAATATGATGAGTTCATCGTTCTTGATTCAGCTTATTATGAATAAACATGTTTGCAATGACAATTAGAGATCATAGTTGCTTATGCCATGTTCGATTAGCTATGAGTTATAATGGTTTACCTTGCGTGCCAACATGCTATTAAAATGGTTATGATGTGGTATGATGGGGTGGTATCCTCCTTTGAATGATTTAAGTGACTTGACTTGGCACATGTTCACGCATGTAGTTGAAACAAACCAACATAGCCTTCACGATATTTATGTTCATGGTGGATTATATCCTACTCATGCTTGCATCCAATGTTTATTAATTTTAATGCATGTTCATGGCTGTTGTCGCTCTCTAGTTGGTCGCTTCCCAGTCTTTTGCTAGCCTTCACTTGTACTAAGCGGGAATACTGCTTGTGCATCCAATCCCTTAAACCCCAAAGTTATTCCATATGAGTCCATTATACCTTCCTATATGCGGTATCTACCTGCCGTTCCAAGTAAATTTGTATGTGCCAAACTCTAAACTTTCAAATAAACATTCTGTTTTGTATGCTCGAATAGCTCATGTATCAACTAGGGATGCCCTCATCTTCCATGTTAGGCGGGTTATTCTCAAGAGGAGTGGACTCCGCTCCTCACTCACGAGAAAATGGCTGGTCACCGGGATGCCCAGTCCCATGCTTTATGCAAACTAAATCAAAATTAATTGCAAACAAAACTCCCCCTGGGACCTGATGTTAGCTGGAGGCACTCGTTGTTTCGAGCAAGCCATGGATTGATGCTTGTTGGTGGAGGGGGAGTATAAACTTTACCATTCTGTTTGGGAACCGCCTATAATGTGTGTAGCATGGAAGATATCGCCATCTCTTAGTTGTTATGTTAACAATGAAAGTATGCCGCTCAAAATATTATTTATCTCTATTTTAAAACTGAGCTCTGGCACCTCTACAAATCCTTTCTTTCCTCTACGAAGGGCCTATCTATTTACTTTATGTTGACTCATCACCCTCTTATTAAAAGCACTAACTGGAGAGCACAGCTGTCATTTGCATTCATTACTGTTAATTTATATTGGGTATGACTATGATTGGATCTCTTTTACCATGAATTACAATGTCTAGTCAGTCCTTGATCTTTAAAGGTGCTCTGCATTTATGTTTTGCGGCCTCAGAAAGGGATAGCAAGATACCATCTTGTTATATCATATTATGATTGTCTTGAGAAAGTGTTGTCATCCAAGATTTATTATTATCGCTTGCTAGTTTATTATGCTATTGATATGAGTAAACATGAGACCTGAAAATTATTGCAAATGTGGTTAGTCATAATCTTTGCTGAAAACTCGAATGCTGGCTTGATATATTTACAACAACAAGAGCAAACAGAGTTTGTAAAAGTTTTTCTTTATCACTTTCAGTTTGTCAACTGAATTGCTTGAGGACAAGCAATGGTTTAAACTTGGGGGAGTTGATACGTCTCCGTCGTATCTACTTTTCCAAACACTTTTGCCCTTGTTTTGGACTCTAACTCGCATGATTTGAATGGAACTAACCCGGACTGACGCTGTTTTCATCAGAATTGCCATGATGTTGTTTTATGTGCAGAAAACAAAAATTCTCGGAATGACCTGAAACTCCATGGAACGTCAAGTTAAAAATAATAAAAAATCATTGCCAAAGATGAAGACCAAGGGGCCCACACCCTGTCCCCGAGGGTGGGGGGCGCGCCCCCCCAAGGGCGCGCCCCCTACCTCGTGGGCCCCCTGGAGCTCCTCCGACGCCAACTCCAACTCTATATATTTGCTTTCGGGGAGAAAAAATAAAAGAGAAGAAATCATCGCGTTTTACGATACGGAGCCGCCGCCAAGCCCTAAAACCTCTCAGGAGGGCTGATCTGGAGTCAGTTCGGGGCTCCGGAGAGGGGGATTCGTCGCCGTCGTCATCATCAACCATCCTCCATCACCAATTTCATGATGCTCACCGTCGTGCGTGAGTAATTCCATCGCAGGCTTGCTGGACGGTGATGGGTTGGATGAGATTTATCATGTAATCGAGTTAGTTTTGTTAGGGTTTGATCCCTAGTATCCACTATGTTCTGAGATTGATGTTGCTATGACTTTGCTATGCTTAATGCTTGTCACTAGGGCCCGAGTGCCATGATTTCAGATCTGAACCTATTATGTTTTCATGAATATACGTGTGTTCTTGATCCTATCTTGCAAGTCTATAGTCACCTACTATGTGTTATGATCCGGCAACCCCGAAGTGACAATAATCAGGACCACTCCCGGTGATGACCATAGTTTGAGGAGTTCATGTATTCACTATGTGCTAATGCTTTGTTCCGGTTCTCTATTAAAAGGAGGCCTTAATATCCCTTAGTTTCCATTAGGACTCCGCTGCCACGGGAGGGTAGGACAAAAGATGTCATGCAAGTTCTTTTCCATAAGCACGTATGACTATATTCGGAATACATGCCTACATTACATTGATGAATTGGAGCTAGTTCTGTGTCACCCTATGTTATGACTGTTACATGATGAACCGCATCCGGCATAATTATCCATCACTGATCCGATGCCTACGAGCTTTCCATCTACTGGTTTACGCTTATTTACTTTTCTGTTGCTACTGTTACAATCACTACAAAACACCAAAAATATTACTTTTGCGTTCATTACTCTTTTGTTACCGTTACCACCACTATCATATTACTTTGCTACTAAACACTTTGCTGCAGATATTAAGTTATCCAGGTGTGGTTGAATTGACAACTCAACTGCTAATACTTGAGAAATTCTTTGGCTCCCCTTGTGTCGAATCAATAAATTTGGGTTGAATTCTCTACCCTTGAAAGATGTTTCGATCCCCTATACTTGTGGGTTATCATCATTTCTTGTTGATGCGTGTTAGATTCTCGCAGTCATTTATCCCTTAACCTTAGTGAGTGTTCGTTCGTGAAAGCCCTCATGCGAACCTTGGCTTGTTTCTCTAATTGCACCATCGTCCTATCCAGAGCCATGCTCACAGGTCAAGAGGCTGCACTGAGAGCTACCTAGGAAAAACCTGCCGAGACGCATCCATGCCAAGATGACTGTTAAGGGCCGGACCCTTATGACAATGACGACAATATGATATCAGCAGGCATCCACAGCATATATAGGAATTGATCATACGAACACAAACGTATAGGGCTCAAAGGGATAAACGCACATTTAAAGATCCAGCTAGAAATGTCAGTTTCGCACAAACACTAGAGATAGAATAACTAAACGCGAAATATATATCATGTTCCATTACAGGTCCCAGTGGAAACCACGTGGCCCGATATTTGGTCTGGTGGCTAGAAGGAACAACTTAAACGCGAAGAACCCTGTCGGCGCGGGGAGCGGCTTTCTTCTCGGCGGCTCGATGTCGGCACCCACTGGCGGCTTCTTGAATCTGTCGTCAAGATCAAGCTCTAGGTGGCGGCAGGCAATATTGCTCAAAACCATGACGAGGGCGTTGCAGGCAAGCTTCTGAGACTCGGTTGCAAAGCTCTCGGCCCTCCCCTCTTCATGCGCTTTCAGCTTCTCGATCAGCTCATTGAAGAAGAGCCCCGGCTTGACGCTTGGGACCTCCTACTTGCTGGCCGAGAAGACTGGGCCGCCCATACCCATCGCCGCAGCTTGGACACCAAGGCGCTTGGCGATGTCGATCAGGCTCTTGATCCAGAGGTTGCTCATATTGACCTGGTTCTTCAATCTGTCTTCTGCATCTTGCCGGAGTCGCTTGGCGGTTTCCAAATCCTTGGATAGCAACTGTTGCCGGGATTCAAGGGACTCCGCCGACTGCTCCAGCGAGCTGATCCTTGCCTTCATGTCCGTGATGCTGCCAATGGCGGTCTCAAGGCTCTTGTTGGGGATATTACTACTGGGCGTAAACTGGCCTATCCGGGCCGGGTTAACTTCGTCAATAGTTGAGTATATTAAAGCCCATGAAGGCAGAGGGGGGCTCAAAGCCCATAGTCAGTTCAAGGCCTGTAGCCGTAAACCGGCGTTGGTATGTAACTTGTATTGTAAGTTAGGAATAAGCAGAGACCAAACCGGACACGTCTATGAGCCCGTATTGGGACTCTGTAAACCGACAGGCGTCACCCGTGTATATAAGGGGACGACCCGACGGTGGTTCAAGGACAACAAACAACAACTCGAGACTTAGGCGAAGCTTGTTTGCTCCCTAGTCATCGAAACCCCATCAATTCCATCACAACTAGACGTAGGCTTTTACCTTCACCGAAGGGGCCGAACTAGTATAAACACTCTTGCGTCCCTGTGTCCGCTTTAACCCCTTCAAGCTAACCCGTCGTGATGGCTCCACGACTAAGTCCTTTCATGAGGACATTTGCCGTGACAAAACCACGACAGTTGGCGCCCACCGTGGGGCTATCGCACGATGGTTTCGAGTTCTTGGAGGGCAACTTCGAAGGACACAAGGGCTACGCTATGGGCCGGATGACCAAGAGTCGCTGCGGCAAGCTCTACATCGATGATGCAGGCTGGGGCCCCGAGGTCGGCTCAATCGAGTACAGGTACCGGGTCCCCTTTGGTGGCATACACGTCTTCATTGGCAAGATCGGTGAACCGGGCCCTGAGCCGGACATCTGCACCGACCTCGTCGAAACGGCTCAGCGTGCATGATCCGCCCTGGTTAAACCGGCCGTGAAGCATGCCTTCGTGGGAGTCATCCATGGAGGGGAATACGAGGGCGGTTCAGAATCTGGTGGCGAGACCGTCGTTTATTCCGGCGACGAGTCCTCGACTGGAGAAACCGAATCGTTATATCAGTTGCAAGATGGCCAGATTGGGGGCTGTTCCGATGGCGACAGTATTCCGGACCCCTCTGATCTGCCAAACCGGGTCGGAATATTCATGGCCGGGACACAAGCAGTGGTCCACTCTTCGACTGCAGTAGCAATGATCTCCGGGTCAGGGACGGCGACGGCAGCCGGGGCAGGAGGCCCTGTGCACCCGCCGGCTCAAGTTTTATCTGATCTGTTTGATACGTTGGCAACGCTCATGGCAGAGGCTAATCCGGCGGATCAGAACGCCCACGATGCAGAAATTGCGAAGGTGAGGGATCAGATCACCCAAGCGAAGGCCGACCTAGCAGCTGAGAATGCCAGGACGACTGCACAGCGGGCCGCTTTGGATGCGCAGGCCTATAGGCTTATGCTGGATCAGAACGCATCACATGAAGTCCTAAAGAGGAAGCATCGATCTCGTTTGCCTCCGGTTTTCGAAGCCAGAGATCTCTTTAACACCCCAGGAGCGGGAACCAGTAATCCGCCGATGGTAAACCGGGCGGAAGCACCAGGAACGGGCGCGCCGGTTCAGCCTCGCTTGATGGATCCGCCTCGTCAGAACACTATTGTACCTCAGGCTGTCCCGACACCTCCAGGTCATTACTCCAACCCGATGGACAACCTTGTTGCGGCTGCTGCACGACTGGAGGCCATCCCAATTGAGGGTGATTCGCCGCAGGCGGTGGAAACGCGCCGGGTTAAGGAGCTTCTTCGGACAGCTTTGATCCAACTGGAAGCATACTCATACAATCGTGACCGAATTCACTCTACCCCTTGTCCAAGCCGTAGCTATAGCATGCGTATGGATGAACCGGCTGTGTCAAGTAATGCACAAAACCGTGAAGCACCCCGTGGTAACAACCCAGCGGGTGGTGTTGGTGATGCTCAGGAAGTGGTGGACCGAGCCCGAGCACGCAGGGAGGCCGAGTTAGCGGCACAGTACGAGGCTCGCCAGCTTAAGCCGGTTCGTCCGACTACCTCGGTCGAGCTTGGTGTTTCTTCTAGCTCTTTGGGGGTGCCTTGTCTTGTCCCCGCTTTACGCAATGTGCGCCTGCCCAAGGATTTCAAGGGCCCACGCAAGGTGCCAAATTACACTGCCGATCAGCCTCCAGAGACATGGGTAGAGAGCTATGAGATGGCCATGGAGATGCTTGATGTGGATGATGCGGCGTGTGCAAAGTACTTTACTATGATGCTCGAAGGAACGGCCCATACTTGGTTAAAAAGTTTACCGGCAAACTCTATCAGTTCATGGGCCCAATTGCGAACCTGGCTTATCCAGAACTTCAAAGATACATGTAAACAACCCATGTCGATAGTGGACTTAGCAGCCTGTGTCCAGGAAGAAGGAGAATCAACGACCCGTTGGGTGCGCCGGGTCTCGCAAATTTTGCATTCATTAGACCGTATCAACGCCGACACCGCGGTTATAACCTTGGAAGGCAACTGCCGGTTTGGGCCTCTGAAGTTGAAATTAGGACGGATGAAGCGCCATTGCAACGATATGGGGACCCTCATGGCTGCGTTAGTGAAGTATGCTAATTCTGATAGTACCAAGGATCCCGAGTCTGATGATGACAAGATAGGGAAGGGAAAGAAGAACAACAACTCCAAAGGATAGCAGCATAACCCGGCAGGTCATGGAAACGGAGGCAAGCGTAAAGCGGATAGCAGCATGGACTTTGTGGCTAATACAAACGCGCAGGACAAGGGCCAGCGACGTAAGGGTAAACCGCCGAATCGCAGTGGAGCGCCTAATCCTAACCCGGACCGCCTGACTTATCTGTTAAACAAGCCCTGCCTAAAGCACGGGACGAAGGAGAAGCCAGCCAATCACCTTTGGAAGGATTGCTACATTATGCAAGAGTTCAAGAATTCTAACGCTTTCCGGTATGACCACGGATCTGGTGGTGGCTCAGGATCCAGGCCGGGTTACGGTGGAGGAAATTCCGGTTCAGGCTTTAATGGTAATCAGGGCGGACATAACAATCAATGTAATCATAATAGCCAGGGTGGTTACAACCAACAGCAGCAGCAGTCGGGCTATCAGAGCAACCCGAAGCAATTGAATAGTGGGCAATACCATGTTTTTACCACTAGCTTGGACACGCGAGACCAGAAGCTTCATAAGCGGGCAGTAAACTCTGTTGAACCGGCTGTGCCCCGTTATCTGCGCTGGTCTGAATAGCCAATCGTATGGAGCAGAGATGATCACCCTCCCTGGGTTGACAATCCGGGTTAGCTAGCGTTGGTGGTGGCGCCTCAGGTGGGAGGTTATAAATTCACCAAGGTGCTCATGGAGGGAGGGAGCAGCATTAATATCTTATACTATGAGACCTTCCGCCATATGGGACTAACAGATAAAAATCTTAAACTGTCCAATACGGTGTTCCATGGTGTGGTACCTGGTAAGTCCGCATATCCTATTGGCAAGATAGCTCTAGAAGTGGCCTTTGGAGATGGTCATGATTCCAGGTCGGAGACACTGACCTTTGAAGTAGTAAAGATCCAGAGTCCATATCACGCCCTTTTTGGGCGGCCGGCTTATGCCAAATTTATGGCACGACCCTGTTATGTATATTTGCAGCTCAAGATGCCGGGTGACAAGGGAACAATAACGGTTCACAGAAGCCGCAAGGTTGCTTTGGAGTGTGAGGAAGGTGATGCGGCTTATGCAGAGTCGGTTTGTGCCACGGAGGAGCTGAAATATTACAAGGACAATGTTGATCCAGCAGACATGACTCCATCGAAGAAGCCAACTATGGAGCATGATTCAGCCCTGAAGTTCAAATCAGTAGCTGAGACTAAGCTTATTGACTTCGTACCTGGCGATTCGTCCAAGCAGTTCAATATCAGTGTCAACTTGGATCTGAAATAGGAAAGCGCGCTCATTGAGTTCATCCGTGAGAATCGGGACATTTTTGTATGGAAGCCTTCTGACATGCCAGGTGTACCGAGGCAACTCGCTGAGCACACTCTTAATGTGGATCCTAAGTACAAACCGGTGAAACAGTTTCTCCGCCGGTTTAACGAGGAAAGACGCAAAGCTATTGGAGAAGAGGTAGCCAGGCTCTTAGCGGCTGGCTTTATCATTGAAGTTTTCCATCCTGAATGGTTGGCTAATCCGGTGCTGGTCCTTAAGAAAAACGGCACCTGTCGCATGTGTGTGGATTACACAGATCTTAACAAGGCTTGTCCAGCAGATCCTTTTGCCCTCCCCCGTATTGATCAAATTATTGATGCTACGGCGGGTTGTGAGCGTTTGAGTTTTCTGGATGCATATTCTGGTTATCATCAGATCAAGATGGCAGTTAAGGACCAGGAGAAGACGGCGTTCATAACTCCCTTTGGAGCCTTCTGCTATGTATCTATGCCCTTTGGGCTCAAGAGTGCCCAGGCAACTTATCAACGGTGTGTACAGAATTGCCTTCATAAACAGATTGGCCATAATGTACATGCCTATGTGGATGATATTGTGGTTAAGTCAAGGGAGAAGGAGACTCTGGTTGACGATTTGAAGGGAACTTTGATAACCTACGGACATACAAGATGATGCTCAACCCGGCCAAGTGTGTCTTTGGTGTACCGGCAGGCAAATTATTGGGTTTTCTGGTGTCCAACAGGGGAATCGAGGCTAATCCGGAGAAGATTACAGCTATCACCTCCCTGGCTAAACCAAAGTGTATCAATGACGTTCAACGCTTGGCAGGCCGGATTGCCGCGTTGAGCCGGTTTATCAGCCGCCTTGGGGAGAAGGCGATCCCTTTGTATCAGATGTTGAAGAAGACGGATCAATTCGTCTGGAGTTCTGCTGCTGATAAAGCGCTTGAGGACTTAAAGCGGCAGTTAGCCAATCCGTCTGTTCTCGCTGCTCCAATTGACAAGGAACCGTTGCTACTATATGTTGCAGCTAACGCTCGCGCAGTCAGTGTAGCTATTATGGTGGAGCGTAAAGAGGCAGGCAAGGAGTATCCGGTTCAGCGTCCGGTTTACTATATCAGCGAGGTGCTTATTGAGTCCAAACAAAGGTACCCGCAATGGCGGAAGCTGGTATATGGAGTTTTTATGGCAAGCTGGAAGCTTAAGCAGTACTTCCAGGGACACCCCATCACAGTGGTCAGTTCTGCTCCCTTGGGAGATATAATCGAGAACAGGGAGGCAACTGGCCGGATTGCCAAGTGGGCTATAGAGCTTGGGCGGCACGGATTGAAATACGTGCCTCAAATGGTGGTCAAGTCTCAAGCACTTGTGGATTTCATCAACGATTGGACAGAACTGCAAGCACCTGAAGAGAAGCTGGATCACACATATTGGACTATTCACTTTGACGGGTCCAGGCAAATGGAGGGCTCGGGGGCTGGAGTCATGTTAACTTCCCCACGAGGAGATAAGTTCTGTTACGTTCTCCGCTTAATGTTCCCTTGTACTAACAATGCAGCTGAGTATGAAGCCTTACTCCATGGTCTCCGGATGGCTAAGGAGATGAATCTCAGCCGAGTTAAGTGTTTCGGTGACTCGAACCTGGTGGCTCAGCAGGTGTCTGGCACTTGGGATTCCAAGGACCCACTCATGGCAGCATATCGTCGTGAGGTGGGTGTTGTCGCAGGTCACTTCAAGGGTTATCAGGTGGACCACGTGGACCGCCAGAAGAATGAAGCGGCGGACGCTTTAAGCCGGCTGGGTTCTCAACGCAAACCGGTCCTGCCTAATGTTTTCTTGGATGTGTTGCATAACCCGTTGGTCAAGCTCCCTTGTGAAGAGGATTTGGCTATTCCTAATCCGGAGGCTCAATTGGTGGCAGCTCTTCATGTCATTCCGGATTGGACGATTCCTTATCTTGCATACATGAACCGGGGTGAGTTACTAGAGGATGAGAGTCTGGCCAGGCAGATAATTCGGTGATCCAAGTCCATGACTATTGTCAATGGCGAGTTGCATCATTGCAGTGTGTCAGGGGCGTTTCAACGCTGTGTGTCTCCTGAGGAAGGTTGTGAAATCCTACGTGAGATCCACGAAGGGGATTGTGGTCACCACGCCGGTTCAAAGTCTTTGGTGGCTAAAGCGTTTTGACACGGCTTCTATTGGTTGACTGCTCATGCTGATGCGGAAGATCTGGTCAGACGATGTGACGGTTGCCAAAAGTTCTCAAGATGCGCTCATGTGCCGGCTCAAGAATTGAGGATGATTCCAATCACTTGGCTGTTTGTGACTTGGGGGCTGGATATGGTTGGGCCTTTCAAAAGTTCCAAGGACAAGAAAACCCACCTTTTGGTGGCGGTTGACAAGTTTACAAAGTGGGTGGAGGCAGAACCCGTTAGCAAGTGTGATGCGGCCACGGCGGTTCCATTTATCAAAAAGGTGATTTTCCGGTTTGGCTTTCCACACAACATCATCACTGATAATGGTACCAATTTTTCCAAAGGTGCTATGAAGGAGTTCTGTGAACGTGAGCACATCCGGCTTGACGTTTGATCGGTGACTCACCCACAGTCCAATGGCCAAGCAGAGAGGGCCAATCAAGAGGTCTTGCAAGGCATCAAACCCCGGCTTATGGTTCCTTTGCAGAGAACGCCGAGTTGTTGGGTGGAAGAGTTACCATCTGTATTATGGAGCATCAATACTACACCCAACAGATCGACAGGATACACACCGTTCTTCATGGTCTACGGAGCGAAGGCGGTTCTCCCCAGTGATATCCGTCATGATTCACCTCGTGTAGCAGCTTATGTTGAAGCGGACAACGAGGCAGCACGGCAAGATGCTTTGGACCTGTCGGACGAAGAGCGTGACATAGCAGCTGCCCGCTTGGTGATTTACCAACAGGATCTTCGTTGTTATCACAGTCGCAACTAGAACCTTTCAAGAAGGAGATTTGGTGCTTCGGCTCATCCAAGACCAGACTGATATGCACAAGTTATCCCCACCTTGGGAGGGACCTTTCATGGTCAGCAAGAATATACACAACGGGTCATACTATCTGATCGATATTTGAGAGCATAAAGACTCACGTACATCAGAGGAGGAGACCAACAGGCCGTGGAACATAGCTCATCTTCAGCCTTACTATACCTGAGCCATCGGCTCTACTTATGTACATATTATGACAATGTATATATTATGATCAATACAATAAACCGGAGCCTCAACTAAAGCGGGGTCTCTGTTCTTTTTACATCATGTGTGGTTACACGGAGTTCTTTCTGTCTTAAAGCGGCCTCCGGTTTACCCCTTGAGTTAGCTTTCCAAAGCTTCATGTTATATCACTTGGGGGCTTGGTCGTGTCCGAACCAATGCAACACCTTTTGATAGGCGAAAGCCACAAGATCACTTGGGGACTTGGTCACGTCTGAACCAGTCACGCCTCTTGGTCGGCCTAAGGCCACATAATCACTTGGGGGCTTTGGTCAAACCCGAACCATCGCTACACCTCTTGATCGGCATAATGCCACTGCATCATTTGGGGACCTGGCTGACTTGAACCATAGCTACACCTATTGGGGGCTTGGTCGTGTCCGACCATGGTAATGCCACTTGATCGGCTTAATAGCCTATTTTCGCAAATGGTTTTATCATTGCCTTTGCTTGAAATTTTGTTTTTCTTTTGATAAATATTTCTTTTGTTGTGTTTTTAAACCGACAAATTCTTAAACCGGTTCAACTGTCAATTGACGGAACACGGTCAATTCTTAATCCAGAGACTATTTGCCCGGTTTGATTTTTTGTTAACATCTTATTATGGAGTAACACGGTGTTTATCATAACCCGGCACAGTTTACATGGTAAACCGGCATTATATATACAGGAGCTGCTTTCTCCTCCGATGGTATGGGTTTATAAACCTCTGCTTCAAGATTGGCCAAGCCAACTTCATGCCCAACGATGGCAGGTATTATGTATCACAAAGATTTGATCATATACTTAAATTTAAGATATTTGATTTCGTATATGCAGAGATCATAATCCGCCTGGCGGTACAACCGCGGTGGTGCTTTAAGATTTTTTGATTGCAGAAAATAGTTTGGAGATTTGATCATCCAAAGGAAGCGCAAGTCGCAGTAATTATGCACGAAGGCATATCAAAATCAAGAGTATTAGCTAGCCTATTACAAGGCAACATGGTGCCCAAATAAGATCATTGTTTTTCTGCAGAACATAAAAGAGCAGCAATTTAAACCGGCTTCCGGTTCAAGCTTGGTCACCAGCCTAGCCTGATGGTTGCGGGTCATCTCGCGCCGCTTCAAACTCTACTTCTCTACCCAGCGGCTGGAAATCAATAGTTGTCCAGTCGATTCCCGTTAATGCTTGAAAGACAGCTTCATCATTGATCAGCAACGACGGTTCAATGTCAGGAGCGTAAGTATGCTTACGGATTGGAGGGTAAGGTTCTCCGCTTCAGGAATTGGTGCAGCCACTCGTTTGTTTTGGTCATCATATTGGGCTTGATAGTGAGATAAATTTGCCTCTTCAACCAATTGACAAGCAAGAGGGCGCACCTCCCGGTTTATTGCTCGCAGATCCTCTTCACTGAACTCTAAACCATCTTCCTTCAAGCTGGGATAGCCTTGAGCCGCTTCAACAGGATCAAAATCCTGCACCCACGCTTTTGCCCGGATTAAGGCATTGATAGCACCGGTTCGAGCAGCAGATTTCTTTAGCTCTTCAACTCGGGCAGGAAGCATCGACAGTCTCTTAAGAGTATCCTAGATCAAGGTGGGCGCCGGGTTGTTATGGGACGCAGTAGAGATGATCCGCTGCGCGCCAGTATACAATTGCTCTATCAATGTGTTGGCGGCTTTCAATTTCTTCCGCACATCTGACCCCAAGTGACCAATGCGTGTCCCTGTAACATTAAAAAGGATTAACAAACCGGCAATTCCATGAGAAGGCCGAGTTACTCTAGAAATCAAGAAGGCTTACCAAAGATGGCAGCAGTCATGGCATGCACTTGCCGCTTTATGTTGTTCAGTTCATCAACTACCGGTTTGAGTGCAGCCTCGGCATTTTCTGCTCGCTGGATTAAAGCGGACTTTTCAGTGGCCCAATCCGCCCGCTCCTTGTTGAAGCCCTCCTTAAGCTGTTCCATGGCGCTTAAAGTGCTGGTTAATTCCTCTTTTGCTTTGGAGGTTTCAGCTTGTTGGGACTTCAGATTTTCTTGCAGATCGGCGATTTGGCTTTCTCTTTTGTTTAGCTCAGCCTGCATACAGACAGTAATATGATTCAAATAACGGTACAAGCATTGAAGTACCAACCACATAACAAGTTATGCCCTTGGTACTTGGGGGCTAATGCATATTTGCTCTTCATCCTACAATTGTTCATAAAGTCCCAAGCTCAATACAAGTATTCAACTTGGCACTTGGGGGCTAATGGCTATTTGCTCAATCAGTACTGATGCTACAATCTTTATTACCTAGAGTCCCGGTTTAACTACACTAAGTTGAACCGGCCCTTGGGGGCTACATCAGCAAATTCAGATACATCAAAGTTTCCATTGGGAAGTCTCGGTTTAAGTTGAGATCTTAAATCGGCCCTTGGGGGCTAGGGGAGTTGACAGATTGAAATGTACAAATAGAAAAGCATATGGAAGTTACCTCATATTTGTCCTTCATCGTGTTAACCAGACCGGCTTCATAGTCACGGCTGGTATATAGCCGGTTTAGATAGCCGGAATGGAGATCTTGGGCGTTCAGAGCGGCATAAGTTGCCGGATCAGCATTCCATTTGCCTTTGCCAATGGCAGCAAATTCCTCTTTGCCAGTGTGTCTGGATAAAGCGACGGGGTTGCCTGGCTCTGTGCGACCAATGCCAGTAATAACAACTTCATCATCTTTTGCGTCGCCGGTTTCCACTGGGGCCATCGGCTTGTCAATAGGCTTTGATGGACTAGTGGATCTATCAATCCGGACGGGGCTTGTGGGCTGGTCAACAGGACCTGAGGTGTCAACATGTGTCTCTTCAGCAACAAGTTATCATCTTGCGGTGGTGGGTCGTTTGGCACGTCCTCATGAATAGCCGCTTCAGGATCTGGTGTTCTGTCCGGTTCAGGAACAGTATTCTCTTCTGCCGCCTTGTCCAGGCGAGCCTTCTTGCTTGGCCTAGGCTTGGCCCTGAAAGAAATAGGAAGGATCAATACAGTATATATTACAAAGTAATACATCAGAAACATCATAAGAAATATGACTCACCCAAGTACCGTTTTGAGTGGTGGCAGCTGGGTGGCTGATGACTCGCCAGACGACGAATGAGATGTGCCCTGATAATCGGAGTCAGACGGATTAAGAGGTTGACGAAAATAGCCCGCTTTAGGACAAGCATTGACAAGAGAGTTAGAGACCTCTGAACGGCGTTTCCGAACCGGACTGTTCGGTAAACCGGCGGAGGTAACTACCTGGCTGCTGTGCCGGGTTGTTCGGCGAGCTTCGTGCTGTTGTGTCTTCATAAGAAAGTTCGGGTCCAAATAAGCAAGAGGATGAGAAAATTTAACTTTCCGGTTTGCCCGACGGATTTTTAGTGAAGGCAAAGGGTTTGAATCGGAGGAGAGAGCAATTACCTCTACAGCATCAGCATGACTGACTTCGGCGTCGTCCTGGCAATGGTCGCTATCAATATGGCGTGTGAAAAATAAACCAAGTGAATCAAGCTCTACCTCAAGGTCCGGGTTACCCACATCATCATCAGCTGCCGGATCAGAAGACGCAGCGGTTTTCTTCTTGATAGCAGGCCTCTTCACAACTCTGGTTTTGGGCCGGGTTGCTCGCTCCGGC
Organism: Aegilops umbellulata; assembly: GCA_032464435.1. Classification (NCBI taxonomy): domain Eukaryota; kingdom Viridiplantae; phylum Streptophyta; class Magnoliopsida; order Poales; family Poaceae; genus Aegilops; species Aegilops umbellulata. The sequence continues at coordinate 196,898,601 of CP136054.1, forward strand.
TTCTCTGGTTTCTCTTGAGGAGGTTTCTTGCTCCAAAATGGATCATCGCCCTATTTGAAAAGGTGTTGATGGTAACAGTTGATAATTTGAACAGGTAGATTCAACAAAAGCATAAGGTATGAGTCTTACAGCTGGCGGTTTGTTAATGGCACAAAATGGAGCCAGGCCGGTTTGAGCGCAGATAGCTTCCGGTTCATTCAATATCTTTTTCACAGCTTCTGTAACTTCGTCGTCAGTGAGCTGGATATCAATGTGTCGAAGAGGGTCTTTTTCACTTCCAGTGTACTCGCACATCAAACCGGAGCGCTGGCTTAAGGGCAAGATGCTCCATGATATCCAGCAGCGAGCGAGTCGACCCCTGTCAACCCATTAGCCATGAAGGCCCTGAGTTTGGATAATTGAGGAGCATATTTGCTTCTCTCCTTAGCAGTCAGCCTTTGCGGGAATGGATGTGTATTGCTTAACCGCTCTGGACGGTAACCCGGCAAAGGATTTTCGTCAGAAGGAGAGGTATCTTTGCAGTAAAACCATGTTTGATTCCATTCTTTGGGATGGCTGTGTAGTTTGGCGTGAGGGTAAGTGACCTCTTTCCTCTTTTGAATCGTCATGCCACCTAACTCTGTGTTGGGACCGTCAGTAAATTCAGTGCGGCGGTTTAGATGGAAGCAGTCTCTGAACAATTCAATTGTGGGTTCCTCTTGAAAAAACACCTCACAGAGCACTTGGAAGTGACATATGTTGGTTACGGAGTTTGGGCCGGTATCTTGCGGACGGAGTTGGAAATTGGCTAAAACATCCCGGTAAAATTTTGAACCGGGAGGATTGAAGCCCCGGGCTAGATGATCCGCAAAAACAACAACCTCCCCCTCTTGAGGCGTGGGAGGACATTCTGTACCGGGAACCCTCCAGTGAATAACATCTTGACTGCTTAAAGCGCCAGTTTTGACTAAATTATTCAGCTGAATCTCGGTCACGCGAGAGGGAACCCAGTTGCACTCGTACACTTGTTTGGCCATGGTGCAATCTACAAAGCAGTAATTCTGGTTCAATAATATATTGGAAAAATATACACTGGTGCATACATTGCTAAACCGGAGGCAGTTATTCATAAACTGGAGTTCTGCAAAGCGGTAGTGCCTAGCTAAGGAATTCTGGCGGTTCAACAAGGGAACTAATGGTATAAAATGTTTTGATAATTTTTCTACAAAGTTAAACCGCCTGGTCTAAACATTGAAACAGTTGAGATTGCGGATGAGTAAGTATACAGAAACAGATTTCACAAGATTGCACTACAATTTTGGATCTAGAACATGTTCAGAAAGAAGAAAAATATTCAAGGTTCAAAAAGGGAAGTACCGAATCAATGGGCAGAGATACAGGCAGATCTATGGTCTTGAGGCATATAAGTGAAGGCGGATGCTAAAAACTACCGCTACACAGAGCAAGGATTCACAGGTTCACCTAAGATCTATCATATGAGCACGAAGCAGGCGATGAACACTAAATAACTTGGAAACCCTAGAATGGATCTACAGAGAAAAAAGTGAAGGACTCACCGGAGCCGAGGAAGAAGCAGGAGGTCGCCGCGAGGCTCTGGTACAATTAGGGTGATGCAGCGGCCAAGGTTGGAGCAGAGGTCGTCGATGGCGGCGGAGCCTCGAAGCTGGACGACGCGAGGAAGACGAAGCAGAAGGGCACAAAGAGGAAAAAGAAATGACCCTTCGGTCCTATTTATAAGGCAAGGGACAGGTGTCAGGCGCGAAAATCAAGGGACCGTGGGTTTGGAAACGGAGCTGTCGCCTCGATTATTGCAAACCTATTAAACAAAAAAGGTATCATGGAAAAAGTTTCTTTATAACAGGTGACGTCACGCCGGTTTACAACGACTAGGGAAGATGACATTATGGCGGTTCAACAAAACTACAAGAAGATGTTGAAGATGAAGATTTTTTGCTAAGGATTGACATGAACCTGTTCAAATCAATCTGGGGCCTAATGTTGAGGATATTATTACTGGGCGTAAACCGACCTATCCGGGCCGGGTTAACTTCGTCAGTAGTTGAGTATATTAAAGCCCATGAAGGCAGAGGGGGGCTCAAAGCCCATAGTCGGTTCAAGGCCTGTAGCCGTAAACCGGCGTTGGTATGTAACTTGTATTGTAAGTTAGGAATAAGCAGAGAGCAAACCAGACACGTCTATGAGCCGGTATTGGGACTCTGTAAACCGACGGGCGTCACCCATGTATATAAGGGGACGACCCAGCGGCGGTTCAAGGACAACAGACAACAACTCGAGACTTAGGCGAAGCTTGTTTGCTCCCTAGTCATCGAAACCCCATCAATTCCATCACAACTAAACGTAGGCTTTTACCTCCATCGAAGGGGCCGAACTAGTATAAACTCTCTTGCGTCCCTGTGTCCGCTTTAACCCCTTCAAGCTAACCTGTCGCGATGGCTCCACGACTAAGTCCTTTCATGAAGGACATCTGCCGTGACAAAACCACGACAGCTCTGGGTCTTGGAGGAAAGCTGCGACTGCACATTAGCCAAGTGGATCTCTGCCTGCCGGGCTTCTTCTTTGAGTGCCTACACCTTCTTGGTGCTGTTGAAAAGATCCTCGTTCAGTTTAGCCACCCTCCGGTCAAGCTCCGTTTTAGCGGTAGATGCGGCAGCCAAATCATTAGTAAGATTCTTCAATTGAGCAGCAGAGTCGGTGGCAAGGGTGTTCAGAGCAGCTTCTTGTTTGTCTTCCAATTCTTTGGTGCGTTGCTGCACCAAAACCTCTAGACCTTCATCCTTGGCACGAAGGGTGGCTTCGAGTTTCTCTTCCCGGAGGGTGCTCCCTGGCGTCCAGAGTTGCCTGATGGTCCGCCAAGAGTGTCTCCCAGGCCATGACATCCTCCCTCGTCATCAGGAGGGTCTCTTGCTACCTCATGGGCACCTTGAACTGCTTGTCGTTCCACTCGCACAACTCCAAGGCACTTGTCCTTTAGTTTTTGGTCCACCTTATTGGCAGACTCACGCCGCTCCTTGAGCGCCTGCCACTTCTGGGTGTGCCGGGCCTGCATCTCCTTCATGCCCACCGCCATGGATTCCATAAAGGACAAGTCCATGGCGACGGTGGCTGAGTCATCGGCCTCTCTGGCTCCCTGGTAAAGTAGAGCCAGGAGGCATTGAAGCTCTTCGTCGAGCTCTGCATTCATGGTCAGGGACAGGCTGGGGGCTGTAGCTCTGGGCGGCGACAACACCATTACCAGCATATGCTCGAGGAGGGTGGCGGAATCTCAGCAACGGTCCCGGTGGCGAGGAGTGGGCCCATGGTCTGGAGTGGGATTTTCATCTCAACGGCCACCTCCCCTACCGGGGCATCCTCCGAAGAATGCTCCGTCACAGGCAAGGATCCCTGAACATCCTCGACAGCGAGATCTTGCCGCTCAGCAGCTGCGAGCTCTGCGGCTTCATCCGCGGCAGCCCTCCCTATGTCAGCCACCACCTCCAGCAGATCTGGTTCCTCGGTTTGATGGGCTGCATATGAAAGGGCCGGTGAATAGCAAAGAAATGGAAGTCTCGAGCGAATGTAGAAACTAGTGGAAGCAATCAAAGCATGAAAGAAAAGAAGAATTAGGCAAGATACCACTACAAAAAAATACACTTCTGTGATGATACGTGTTTGTCACAGTAGGTCACGTGTTCTGTCATGCATGTACATCCATGACAAATTTATGACAGAATCAAGATAGTCATACCTGTGCTGTTGTAGAAGTGTTCCATGACATTACCAAAATTATCATCACGGAAGTGTCCACTTCCATGACGATAAATCGCGCGCCATAGAAGTGCTTTTGTCAAGGGTGACCGACACCTGGCATCCACCGTAATGGCTCGCTGTTAAACTATCGGGTCCGATTTCGGATCCAATAACCTGTTAACAACCCGGACCAATGGTGATTTTCCACATGTAAAATTCTCATTGGCCGGAGGAAACACGTGTCTGCTCCTCGGTGGGCCAGATGTCGCCCGTCCATTGGAGGAGACATGCCTATGATACGTCGACACGTGGCAGGGCCCAATAGAGGCCCATATAGATTAAAAAGGTCGGCCCAGTCAAAGGCCCGTAGTACTTACTCAGGTACTAGTGGGCCAACCCAATAATAGCCTATTTAATAAAGGCACATTTATGGCCCGAAGCCAGATCTCGCCTGTTAATTGTTCGCCGAATATTTGGGCCCAATTACAGCCCAGTGAATTTTGACCTATTAGAGGCCTGACGTAGACATGGGCCCATTTCAGCCCGGTGTGTCTTTCGGCCCAGGAATGGCCCGTGCTGCTCATGGGCCATATATGGTCCGACGCGACATCCGGCCCACTAACGGCCCGTGATAAAGGTGGCAACAGTTTGCCCAACGTGACTTTGGGTCTGTTAAAGGTATGTCGTATAATTCGGCCCATTGATGAATGTAATAAGCTTTCGGCCTCTTAAAGGCCCATGATATCAGTGGGCCAACTAAGGCCCAAGATATGTTTCGGCCTGGTAATGGCCTGTCATATAACTGGGCCAAAAAAGGCACGGTCTACATTTCAGCCTGCTGAAGGCCCGACAACGACTAGTGAAAATTGAGGCCCAACATGCATTTCCGCCTGCTAAAGGCCCATGGTTTCTTCTGGGCCGTAACAAGCCAGTAGAATATTCAGCCTGTTAATGGCCCAACGCTACATGGGCGAATCTAAGCGCTGGGTCCACGAAAGGCCCAACTAAAATTTGGGTCGAATATTGGCTAGAGTAAGTTGTGGGCCTGGCGCAAAGTGTGAAGGCCCCAATGGCCATTTGGGCCCAAGAAAGATGCAGGCGGCCCAATTGTGGCCCGCTAAAAACCAGACCCATTAGAGTCGAATGTTTCGGCCCGGTCGACTACATCAGATTTTTTTTCAGATAGCGAATGATGGCATTAACTAGTAGGAATTAAGAACAAACCTACTCTATACAATAAAGAAATTATGGCATAGTAACTTAGAATAAACCTACACTATACAATAAATGATTTATGGTATATTACATCTAGTGGGCATCGAAGTTCCCCACCAGTGATCATAAAGCGCAACGAAGAAGCAGACTACAAAAACTGGGCACCATTGCAGCGTAACAAAATAATACTGAACCGAGACCACATCCAAGACAGTTCAACAAAGATTAGCCTTGCGCGGGAACTGCTGCGCAAGCTGCTGAGCAAGGCTGTGAGACCGGCCTAGCATGGCGGTCATAGCTTCTAGGTGTAGCTGTTTAGCAATGAGGTTCTCATTGGTGTTCTCCGCAATCTTTCTTAGAGATAGGACTTCAAGTCGAAGTTGAGTTGCAGAATGCCTTTCTGCTAGAACTTGGGACTGAAGAAGTCGAACTGATTCAGACATCGAGTTCTGTGAGCTTGTCTGACTGCTAGTCTCAAGTAACTTGAACACTGCATCAAGACAAGACTTTGGGGTTGTCTCGCTATCTTCAAGATGTTTTGCCTTCTTTGCTGCAATATATGTTGGGTTTGTCTCACAGCCTTCAGCCGACTTGTGCATGCCATCAGGCATATCACCCTGAAACAAGCAGAGAGATGACAGGTTTTCCACATGTATAAACAAAGATGATAACTGTGCTGTCAATTCCATCCAATTTCAAATTAGAAAATAAAGAGTAAGTTCGAAATATCAATAGCATAATCCGGCATCGTTCATAATGCGGGGAGCTTCACCACACTACGAGATTACCATGTCAACATAACAAGCATAGATGAAGGGAAAAACAATCATTGTATTTATTTTGGTTAATGTGCATGGCATGTTGTTCATATCATCAGCCACATCAGTAAGATAAAACAGGAGATGACAAGGTGCATATGTGGGCTGCTTCACCACACACTGGATTATAGATCCACAAAAACAAGCATACATATAGGGAGTATTGAGTAATGTGCATGGTATGAATAAGGAATTTAGTTTTACAAGTAAAACTTGGAACTTACGGTTCTTGCAAACATGCATTTTGATAGAAACAGCAAACTAAACAGCAGTAAACGATAGGGAGTATGAGCAAATTAAACAACAGTTGAGGATAAAGGCTTTAGAAGGACTGACTTACATTAACAGTTAACACCGGCTTTATAATGCCCTTCTCCATGTCAGGGGAAGGATAACTCAAGAATTTCAGCACATAATCTTCTTCATAAGCATTACCTGTACTCTACATTTTGTAGAGAGTAATTATAGATATAATAATACTAGAAGGGATAGAGGATAATGAAGATAAGATGTAGATTCATGCTACATAATCAACTACCAATCCCTGGCAGTACAAGCGTTACAGGACAAAATGTACTGACAAGACCAATGGGCTACACTTCTGCACTGGCATTGTTTGTGTATTCAACTTTTTGGTAAGATTAAATATAGATCTGATATCTTTTAGTAAATGGTGGGCGAGGGAGATAAGATGCAGAATGCTACACAATGAACCAATCCCTCTTCCCATAATACAAGAGTGTTTTGAACACTGGTGTACTGTACAAAACATTCTTATATTATGGGACAGAGGAAGTAGCTGTTAATGTAAGTACAATGATAGACGATGTTCAGTCCTTACAAGAGGACTTCAGAGCTAAACCTCTTCAAAAGCATTGGGTTGATTCTAAATTTATGTAAGAGTCCATAAGGATCTTATAATGTCCACCAAATGGACGATAACGAGGCTAACATGTGCAGTGATGCTACATAATAAAACAACTATGAAAGTAAGTATGGTCATACAGGGCAAGAGGTACTCACAAGAGAAATGCAGTGTGCAGTATTGTTGAGAGATTATATGGTCCCTTGAGAATGAATGTTCTTCTGTTAACAATTTTCGTACAAGTGAGATGTTCAGGCAAATGCAGAAATGTAGTTCAAATTGTGATGTGATATCATAGACAGTACCTTATGCTACAGACGAGACCAATGTGTAACAAGATTATTCCAGTCACTGCCGGATAAATGTAGCACCGGAGACTTTACAAAAATTTCATTTAGAGGCTTGCCATCAAAGTGCGCTTGCCTCAGGTAGGAACGATACTTCATCAATGAGTGCTTGAAAAGTGCAACCAACCTTGCTCATCTTGACAATCTAGTTTGGTCCTCGCCTATTTAAAAGAATGAAATCTTGTGTCTTATGTCAGCAGAAACATATGCAGTAATTACCATGAATAACATTAGTACATTACTTACGCGTAAGTTGCGGAGGAAGATTGGAAATTGTTCTGTGTCTGCGGTATAATCTTTCCATGAAGGAAATATGCGCACAAAGTTCCTGACAACAATATAAGCTTTGTCTTCTAAACTGTGAACAGGGGTCCTATTTTCTGCAATTGGGGCTCTCTCTGGTTCGAAAAGGGATTTGGCAACTAGATTTGGTGTACTCTTTGCTGGAATGGGGGTTTTGCGTCGTAGAGCTGGTGCTATGTCAACTGGCATCATCATACTGTTTGCTGCAGTTGGGGTCTGCTGAGTTGGGGCATCAGAAATGACCAGTGTAGTAGGGCTAGAGTCTGCTAGAGTTGGGGTGTTTTGCAGGTCAGGTGATATTGCAACTACACCTAATTGGCTATTTGATTTATCAGGTGTCACTACCTTTTCCAAATACTTTGCTTGTGCTCCTCCGCTATCAGCAATCACCCTCTTCCTTTTGAACGTCTGATACACAAGAACATCATTTGAATGGATAAATATGGTATGATAACAGATGGAATATGTACTGAAAATGGATAGGCAGGGCGTATTCACATACACGATGTGTAAACTAAGCTAATGGCAGTGCAACAAAGTAGAAGCAATGCAAAGCATCAGTTGCAAGATATGTGCGACCAATATAACCGTGGAAAGTTAGAGCAAGCACCTTGATGGGTGAATAAGATAGGGCATCTGCCTCTGACTCCTCCACTAGGGAGCTACATTGACTTAGGTCTCCCTCTAGCTCAGAATCACTGTTAGGATCATATTCTGAGCATGAATCTGTAGGTGGAGAGCGTTTGCATTGCATTGCATCTAGACTTGATTTCAGTCCCTTAATGCCAAGTTTGACAGCCATGTCATTGTTCTACTTATTCTTTTCATGCGTGCAAGCTCATAATCATTATGATGCTGTTCATAATCTGAGATTCATGAAAACATAAAAAGTAGTCAGATTATCTATGGAATGCATTGCAGATTCAACTCGAAGAGTGTCTCCCGATAAACCCCTGCATATGCAAAGTTCACCCCCCAACCGTGCTGACCAGACCACACACAGAAATACAAACCCCTTATGTCTCTATAATAGGCAGGCCCACATTTCAAAACTGAAGTAGGAACATTAGAATCATATCAAATTCGTATTGAACAAATAAACCAAGGAATTATGAGTGGCATAATGTTTAGCTTCAAGCATGGAGTGTTGGTAGTGCGACACAAAGCAAGTAGGCTGATTGTATTCCATGTAAAATATCGCAGCCTATGTAAAAGATGGAAATGACACTTTATTTCTATACAATGCAGTGTTCGTTGCCCACACATGATGTAAGAGATCACACAGAGAAACACTATTCACACATGTCTACGGTTCCAGTATTTTGAAACGGGGTGGTCCACCCTAAAAGAATATTGACAACAAATATGAGAAGGCAAGCATAGATGTAGTGAATCAATCATTTACTTGTGAGCTCACTAGGACAAGTATGCAGAATTGTAACTGCAGTAAGAGATCATCCAAAATCTGAATCAAGAAGTTTGTCTAGCACTTACTGTTTGCAACTAATCGACGTGAATAATTGGATATCATATCGAATGAGTAAGAAAGACAAGTAAAATTGTCAACAAACCTGGCCTGTAGTAGTAATCTGGGTCATTGTCACTACGACCAACAATCCAAAATGACTAGTGTCTGTTCCTAGGGCCGGAATTTTGAAACCCTGTGAACTTTACAGGTACTAAAGATTACTGAAATACATCTGAACCATTAAGTGTAGGTAGCACTCAGCACACAACAAACCCTAATGACAGTCCTGCCTAATGAGTAATGAATCAATTAGAAAATGGGTGATGAGGAGTGGTTGCTGAGTGCTGAGTGTTGAGGACGTATCTTAGGATAAATCGGGTTGGCGTAGTGGGTGCTGCACGCCTGAGCCCTGAATGGACTGGGAAGGTAGGCACGGCGGCACGCCCGGGCAGCGGTGGCGCTGTAGGGCGAGCGGCTCCTGACCTCTTGCTAGCCCGGCGTCTCCTCCTAGAGTCATGCCGTCCGAGGACGGCAAGTCGCCGGCGAGGCAGGCGGCTGGGGGGCGAGTAGAGATCAGAAGCACGAAGCAGAACATAGGGGAATCGGGGCGTGGGATGATCCAAAATCCCAAGGTGGGCCGGCCCACCGTGGGCACCCTGTAGAGATACACACCCGAGTCGCGAACATGCATTTTTGAAACTAAATTAGGAACATTTAGCTGACCAATTAAACGACTTTGTTTTAATAATATCAGATTCGTATTTGAACAACTAAGCTTGTTTAGCTTGATGGGTGGAGCAGTGCTATTATGACACGAAGCATGTATTCTGATCGTATAGTGATCATAAAAGGGGGAAACCCAAAGCATTTTTTTAGCAAAAGAGGGTTTCCCCTCTGATTTCTATTAAAGAAACCACCACGGAATCAACATGATCAATTAAACCCTAAGCATGATCAATTAAACCGTATTATGACTGTGCCATGGCAGATTTAAAGCTGCAAACCAGAGAAATGATATTTAGCATCCATTGTTTGATTTCAACTAAGAACTAAATTCTAAGAGATGAAAAGAAAGTAGAGTAACCAAGTTACGATCTATTTTCTGGTTGAGATCAAAAAGTTGAGGAGATATGAAGTACCACCTCTCTTGCGGCGCCGTGTAGGCATCGGCGGTGCGATGGCTGTCGTGGCGTTGAAGTACATCTGCGACGGTAGATGGGTGCATTGGGGGATAAGTCCCGTTGCATTAGAAGAGAAGGTCATGTGAGCAGCCCCGGCAAAGAGGACGACGACGCCGATGAAGCGAGAGGACGTGAGGCAAGGCTCTTGGTCCGTCGCCATGGATGAGAAACGTCCATCTCTAGCAGTGGACGACGTGGTCTTGGTAGGCGCTCCGGCATGGTGGAGGACGGTGGTGATGGATGGGGTGGAGGACGGTGGCGATGGATGGGGTGGCGGACGGAGGAGGCTGGTGTGGGGATGGTGTTCTAGCGCAGATGGTGTATGAATGGGAAAATGGAGGGAGAGGTATGGGGAACCATGTTTTTGGGACGCGCCTGTCTAAAATATGGGAAAGTTACGAACTTAGCCCTCGTTTAAATTTGGACGTCTCGTCGGTTGGGGATAGGACGGTAATCTCGCATCTCGCCGATATTTGCCCAGAGCAATTTTGGGCGAGGAGAGGGTGTTTTGGCGCCCACGATGTATGAACAGGGCTGACAGGTAGGGCAGTTGTGTCACGTCTGAGTGAAGTTACAAACCTGCCCCTATTGAAAATATTTGCCAATATCGATTTCGCCCACCGTGTATGAATGGGGAAATGGAGGGAGAAACAGAGGTCTTTCGGACGAGTTTGAATCAAATGTGTTTTACCGCCCATGTTTGGCACCCACCGTGTCAGAATGGGCTCAGAGGTGGTCGTGTCATGTCTAATTGAAGTTACTAACCTAGCCCTATTAAAAGCAGTGGAAATCAGGCCGATGGATTGTCCGTGTAATGGGTAGACAGTAATTTCCATCTCCCAAACACTTGCTGCGGGCAGCCGACGTCGGAGTGGACATTTTGCCACTTCTTTCGAATTTTGGGACAATAAGCATCCACGTTTACCCTGGCAACTAAATTCGAATCCATTTTGTATTCCTATGTGAATCTTTATAAATCATTCTATGTGTTTTTATATATCTTCAAAAGCATGACAAAGATGTATTCCACTGTCATATATGAATATGATTTACAAATGCCGATGCTCAAATTCAGAAGCTAGAATCCAGTTTAAGGTGAATTCGAATATTTCAAACACTTTATGTCCAACTCAAATGTCACACGCAGCATAATGTGTACTCCCATTTAGATATGTACACAAGCGATGTATCAAGATTCAAATACCGAGTCAATCAACCAAGAATGTACATAACTAATAGACATATAAACACTTATAGTGTATATGGATCAATAATATAAACTAACATACATAAGCCATGCCGCTATACTTTTTCTTGCTAGAACAACATCCTTTTTTAGCGAAGCTACTACAACATCTTTGCCCTTTCCGATGCGTGCCACTTATGGTCCATCTATACTACTATTATTGCTGAATGCACATTCAACCCGATTGGCATATTTGTAGGTCTGGCACAACAATCAAAATGAAATGTCTCCGAGTCTTATCAATTAATATAGACTTGTGCTCAAATAAAATTACAAACCTAAAAACAAAAAACAATTATTACATGATCTCTAAAACAAATGGTTTGATTGATTACATGAACAAACAACACACAGGTTATTCAATGATGGAAAGAACATTTCACCTACGATTTACCAAGTGGGAATTTAATTTCCTTTTTCCTTCAGGACCTTAACAATGCGGTCAGTCTCAGCTTGCTTTGTTTTCAAATCCACCAAATATTTAATGGTTGTCTTGAGTACTGCTTGTGATTGTGTTGTTTACTTCCTCCAACATGTCAACTTCATCTCTAAGTGCAGAAGCAGAATCTCTTTCTACCACTAGTTTAGCCTTTAGAGCATCTGCAGTTGGCAATTCATGATGCACGATTGGGCCGGTGCCACTGCTGTGGGATGATACAACGTCCATGGGGACATCGCTCTTTGATCTTGGGCTAACCTATTTTGCCATTAAAGTTTCGATTGGATTCCGAAAAGTTGAAGTTAGCAAAACATCTCAACTAGGAGTTATAACAGCAAACCAGTTAAACAAACAAGGAATTAAAGAGTTTCAATTGGATGCTGAAAAGTAGTTATTAACATCATTGTAACCGATTGTTGCAGCAGCAAAGCAGTTAAACAAACAAGTTTTGCAAAAGGTACGTGTTGTAGCATTGGAGTTTCTCTTGGATCCTGAAAAGTTGAGTAGCCAGTAACGTGATTAGAGCAACCGGTTGCAGCAACAAAGCAGTTAAACAAACAAGTTTTGCAAAAGGAACCTGTTGTGGCATTGGAGTTTCCCTTGGATCCTGAAAAGTTGGGTAGTCAGTAACTTGATTAGAGCAACAAGTTACAACAGCAAACCTGTTACACAAATATATTTTTGAAAATGTACCTGCTGTGCAATTGGACTTCCAATTCGATCCTGAAAACTTGAAGTTGGAAAGATGACTACAACAACAAGTTACATCAGCAAACCAGGTAAACAAGGAAGTTTCTCAAAACATACCTGTTGTGCCAACAGAGTTTCAGTTGGATCCTGCAAACTTGAATGTTGGCAATTAATAAATAAAGTTTTGCAAGAGCCATAAGAAACTAACATCAAACTACTAAAACTAGCTGGTTTTGGCAACGTATTTAATTACATATGAACTAGTAAAACTAACAAGTTCTTGGCAACGTATTAAAGTAACAAGTCGATACCGTTTACCAGCAACACAGACATCTGTAAATTTCTTTGATGTAAGCAAAATTATTCCAAAACATATAAACCTGATAGTTGGCTATCTATGAACATGCAAACATTACTGGTGGTACAAGTAATAACAACAAACCATTTAAACAAATAGGGTATCAAAACGTAAATTACACGTGAATTCTGCTGGACCCTAGAAGTACATATGACCAGCTATCTACGTGCTTAAGTAGCTATTTAAGTTCAGGCAAACAGGTAATTCTTAACAGTGAGTATCAAACACATAGATAGGCGCAATCTATAATAGGATTAACAGGCTATGGCATTATGTAATCAGTAGCAAATTAAATTAAGCCAAACAACATAATTGAACATTTTTGCAATAGGTGGCTAATTAAAATTCCGAGAAGCAGATAACTGAACTTACGCTAGCTCTTTGTACAGGCACACTGCAACTTATTTTTCGCTTACAAGGTTCTACAAAGGAGTCCATGGCATCAATTGCTTGGATACGCAGTCCCAATACTTCTTTCTTCCCACACTGCATTGGTAAGTCGAATGGTTAATCTGGTAAGATGGTGTTGGGGAACGTAGTAATTTCAAAAATTTCCTACGCACACGCAAGATCATGGTGATGCACAGCAACGAGAGGGGAGAGTGTTGTCTACGTACCCTCGTAGACCGAAGCGGAAGCGTTGACGCAACATAGAGGAAGTAGTCGTACGTCTTCCCGATCCGACCGATCCAAGCACCGTTACTCCGGCACCTTCGAGTTCTTGGCACACGTTCAGCTCGATGACGCACCCCTAGCTCCGATCCAGCAAAGCTTCGGGGAGGAGTTCCGTCAGCACGACGGCGTGGTGACAATCTTGATGTTCTACCGGCGCAGGGCTTCGCCTAAGCACTGCAACGATATATTCGAGGTGGAATATGGTGGAGGGGGGCACCGCACACGGCCAAGGAACGATCACGAAGATCAACTTGTGTGTCCATGGGGTGCCCCCTGCCCCCGTATATAAAGGAGCAAGGGAGGGAGGAGGCCGGCCCTAGGTTTGGGCGCGCCAGGGGAGTCCTACTCCCACCGGGAGTAGGATTCCACCTTTCCTAGTCCAACTAGGTCAAGGGGGGAAAGAGGGGAAGAGGGGAAGGAAGGGAGAGAGGGGCCGCGCCCCAAACCCCTTGTCCAATTCGGACTGGGCTTGGGAGGGGCGCGCGCCACCTCCTGGCTCCTTCCCACTAAGGCCCAATAAGGCCCAATACTCTTCCTCGTATTCCCGTAACTCCCCGGTACCTCCGAAAATACCCGAACCACTCAGAACCCTTCCGATGTCCGAATATAGTCGTCCAATATATCGATCTTCTCGACCATTTCGAGACTCCTCGTCATGTCCCCGATCTCATCCGGGACTCCGAACTCCTTCGGTACATCAAAATGCATAAACTCATAATAACTGTCATCGTAACCTTAAGCGTGCGGACCCTACGGTTCGAGAACAATGTAGACATGACCGAGACACGTCTCCGGTCAATAACCAATAGCGGGACCTGGATGCCCATATTGGCTCCTACATATTCTACGAAGATCTTTATCGGTCAGACCGCATAACAACATACGTTGTTCCCTTTGTCCATCGGTATGTTACTTGCCCGAGATTCGATCGTCGGTATCCAATACCTAGTTCAATCTCGTTACCGGCAAGTCTCCTTGCTCGTTCTGTAATACATCATCCCGCAACTAACTCATTAGTTGCAATGCTTGCAAGGCTTAAGTGATGTGCATTACCGAGAGGGCCCAGAGATACCTCTCCCACAATTGGAGTGACAAATCCTAATCTCGAAATACGCCAACCCAACATCTACCTTTGGTGACACCTGTAGTACTCCTTTATAATCACCCAGTTACGTTGTGACGTTTGGTAGCACCCAAAGTGTTCCTCCGGCAAACGGGAGTTGCATAATCTCATAGTCAAAGGAACATGTATAAGTCATGGATAAAATCAACAGCAACATACTAAACGATCGGGTGCTAAGCTAATGGAATGGGTCATGTCAATCAGATCATTCAACTAATGATGTGACCTCGTTAATCAAATAACAACTCTTTGTTCATGGTTAGGAAACATAACCATCTTTGATTAACGAGCTAGTCAAGTAGAGGCATACTAGTGACACTCTGTTTGTCTATGTATTCACACATGTATTATGTTTCCGGTTAATACAATTCTAGCATGAATAATAAACATTTATCATGATATGTAAGGAAATAAATAATAACTTTATTATTGCCTCTAGGGCATATTTCCTTCAGTCTCCCACTTGCACTAGAGTCAATAATCTAGGTCACATCACCATGTGATTAACTCACATCACCATGTGATTAACTCGATAGTTCACATCATCATGTGATTAACACCCATAGTTCACATCGCCATGTGACCAACACCCAAAGGGTTTGCTAGATTCAGTAATCTAGTTCACATCGCTATGTGGTTAACACCCAAAGAGTACTACGGTGTGATCATGTTTTGCTTGTGAGAGAAGTTTAGTCAACGGGTCTGCCACATTCAGATCCGTTATGTATTTTGCAATTTTCTATGTCTACAATGCTCTGCACGGAGCTACTCTAGCTAATTGCTCCCACTTTCAATATGTATCTAGATCGAGACTTAGAGTCATCCAGATCGGTGTCAAAACTTGCATCGACGTAACCCTTTACGACGAACCTTTTGTCACTTCCATAATCGAGAAACATATCCTTATTCCACTAAGGATAATTTTGACCGCTGTCCAGTGATCTACTCCTAGATCACTATTGTACTCCCTTGCCAAACTCAGTGTAGGGTACACAATAGATCTGGTAAACAGCATGGCATACTTTATAGAACCTATGGTTGAGGCATAGGGAATGACTTTCATTCTCTTTCTATCTTCTGTCGTGGTCGGGCTTTGAGTCTTACTAAATTTCACACCTTGTAACACAGGAAAGAACTCTTTCTTTGACTGTTCCATTTTGAACTACTTCAAAATCTTGTCAAGGTATGTACTCATTGAAAAAACTTATCAAGCGTCTTGATCTATCTCTATAGATATTGATGCTCAATATGGAAGCAGCTTCACCGAGGTCTTCCTTTGAAAAACTTCTTTCAAACACTCCTTTGTGCTTTATAGAATAATTCTACATTATTTCTGATCCACAATATGTCATACATATACTTATCAGAAATGCTGTAGTGCTCCCACTCACTTTCTTGTAAATACAGGCTTCACCGCAAGTCTGTATAAAACTATATGCTTTGATCAACTTATCAAAGCGTGCATTCCAACTCCGAGATGCTTGCACCAGTCCACAGATGGATCGCTGGAGCTTGCATATTTTGTTAACACCTTTAGGATTTACAAAACCTTCTGGTTGCATCATATACAACTCTTCTTTAATAAATCCATTAAGGAATGCAGTTTTGTTTATCCATTTGCCAGATTTCATAAAATGCGGCAATTGCTAACATGATTCGGACAGACTTAAGAATAGATACGAGTGAGAAACTCTCATCGTAGTCAACACCTTGAACTTGTCGAAAACCTTTTGCGACAATTCTAGCTTTGTAGATAGTAACACTACTATCAGCGTCCGTCTTCCTCTTGAAGATCCATTTAATCTCAATGGCTTGCCGATCATCGGGTAAGTTAATCAAAGTCCATACTTTGTTCTCATACATGGATCATATCTCAGATTTCATGGCCTCAAACCATTTCGCGGAATCTGGGCTCATCATCGCTTCCTCATAGTTCGCAAGTTCATCATGGTCTAGTAACATGATTTCCAGAACAGGATTACCGTACCACTCTGGTGCGGACCTTACTTTGGTTTACCTACAAGATTCGGTAGTAACTTGATCTTGAAGTTACATGATCATTATCATTAGCTTCCTTACTAATTGGTGTAGTAATCACAAGAACAGATTTCTGTGACGAACTACTTTCCAATAAGGTAGAAGGTACAATTACCTTATCAAGTTTTCTACTTTCCTCCCACTCACTTCTTTCGAGAGAATCTCCTTCTCTAGAAAGGATCCATCTTTAGCAACGATTTTGCCTTCGGACCTGTGATAGAAAGTGTACCCAACAATCTCCTTTGGGTATCCTATGAAGACACATTTCTCCGATTTGGTTCGAGCTTATCATGATGAAACTTTTTCACATAAGCATCGCAACTCCAAACTTTAAGAAACAACAACTTTGGTTTCTTGCCAAACCACAGTTCATACGGTGTCGTCTCAACGGATTTAGATGGTGCCCTTTTTAATGTGAATGCAGCTGTCTCTAATGCATAAACCCCAAAACGATAGTGGTAGATCGGTAAGAGACATCATAGATCGCACTATATCTAATAAAGTACGGTTATGACGTTCGGATACACCATTACATTGTGGTGTTCCAGGTGGCACGATTTTGTGAAACTATTCCACATTGTTTTAACTGAAGACCAAACTCGTAACTCAAATATTTGTCTCTGCGATCAGATCGTAGAAACCTTATTTTCTTGTCACGATGATTTTTCACTTCACTCTGAAATCCTTTTGAACTTTTCAAATGTTTCAGACTTATGTTTCATCTAGTAGATATACCCATACCTGCTCAAATCATCTGTGAAGGTCAGAAAATAATGATACCTGCTGCAAGCCTTAATATTCATTGGACCACATACATCAGTATGTATGATTTCCAACAAATCTGTTGCTTGCTTCATTGTTCCGGAGAATGGCGTTTTAGTCATCTTGCCCAAGAGGCATGGTTCGCAAGGATCAAGTGATTCATAATCAAGTGATTCTAAAATCCCATCAGCATGGAGTTTCTTCTTGCGCTTTACACCAATATGACTTAAACGGCAGTGCCGCAAATAAGTTGCACTATCATTATTAACTTTGCATCTTTTGGTTTCAATATTATGAATATGTATATTACTACGATCAAGATCCAATGAACTATTTTCATTGGGTGTGTATGACCATAAAAGGTTATATTCATGTAAACAGAACAACAATTGTTCTCTAACTTAAATGAATGATCGTATTGCAATAAACATGATCAAATCATATTTATGCTCAACGCAAACACCAAATAACACTTATTTAGGTTCATCACTAATCCCGAAAGTATAGGGAGTGTGCGATGATGATCATATCAATCTTGGAACTACTTCCAACTTTCATCGTCACTTCACCCTTAACTAGTCTTTGTTCATTCTGCAACTCCCGTTTCGAGTTACTACTCTTAGCAACTGAACCAGTATCAAATACCGAGGGGTTGCTATGAACACTAGTAAAATACACATCAATAATCTGTATATCAAATATACCTTTGTTCACTTTGCCATCCTTCTTATCCGCCAAATACTTGGGGCAGTTCCCCTTCCAGTGACCAGTCCCTTTGCAGTAAACGCACTCAGTCTCAGGCTTAGGTCCAGACTTGGGCTTCTTCACTTGAGCAGCAACTTGCTTGCCGTTCTTCTTGAAGTTCCCCTTCTTCCCTTTGCCCTTTACTTGAAACTAGTGATCTTGTCAACCATCAACGCTTGATGCTCTTTCTTGATTTCTACCTCCATCGATTTCATCATTATGAAAAAGCTCGGGAGTCGTTTTCGTCATCCCTTGCATACTATAGTTTATCACGAAGTTCTACTAACTTGGTGATGGTGACTAGAGAATTCTGTCAATCACTATCTTATCTGGAAGATTAACTCCCACTTGATTCAAGCGATTGTAGTACCCAGACAATCTGAGCACATGCTCACTAGTTGAGCGATTCTCCTCCACCTTTTAGCTATAGAACTTGTTGGAGACTTCATATCCCTCAGCTCGGGTAGTTGCTTGAAATATTAACTTCAACTATTGGAACATCTCATATGGTCCATGACGTTCAAAACGTCTTTGAAGTCCCGATTCTAAGCCGTTAAGCATGGTGCACTAAACTATCAAGTAGTCATCATATTGAGCTAGCCAAACGTTCATAACGTCTGCATCTGCTCCTGCGATAGGTCTGTCACCTAGCGGTGCATTAAGGACATAATTCTTCTGTGCAGCAATGAGGATAAACCTCAGATCACGGATCCAATCCACATCATTGCTACTAATATTTTTCAACACAATTTTCTCTAGGAACATATCAAAATAAACATAGGGAAGCAACAACGCGAGCTATTGATCTACAACATAGATATGCTAATACTACTAGGACTAAGTTCATGATAAATTTAAGTTCAATTAATCATATTACTTAAGAACTCCCACTTAGATAGACATCTCTCTAATCCTCTAAGTGATCACGTGATCCAAATCAACTAAACCATGTCCGATCATCACGTGAGATGGAGTAGTTTCAATGGTGAACATCATTATGTTGATCATATCTACTATATGATTCACGCTCGACCTTTCGGTCTCCGTGTTCCGAGGTCATATCTTATATGCATAGCTCGTCAAGCATAACCTGAGTATTCCGCGTGTGCAACTGTTTTGCACCCGTTGTATTTGAACGTAGAGCCTATCACACCCGATCATCATGTGGTGTCTCAGCACGAAGAACTTTTGCAACGGTGCATACTCAGGGAGAACACTTCTTGATAATTAGTGAGAGATCATCTTATAATGCTACCGTCAATCAAAGCAAGATAAGATGCATAAAAGATAAACATCACATGCAATCAATATAAGTGATATGATATGGCCATCATCATCTCGTGCTTGTGATCTCCATCTTCGAAGCACCGTCATGATCACCATCGTCACCGGCGCGACACCTTGATCTCCATCGTAGCATCGTTGTCGTTTCGCCAATCTTATGCTTCTACGACTATCGCTACCGCTTAGTGATAAAGTAAAGCATTACAGGGCGATTGCAATGCATACAATAAAGCGACAACCATATGGCTCCTGCCAGTTGCCGATAACTCAGTTACAAAACATGATCATCTCATACAATAAAATTTAGCATCATGTCTTGACCATATCACATCACAACATGCCCTGCAAAAACAAGTTAGACGTCCTCTACTTTGTTTGTTGCAAATTTTACGTGGCTGCTACGGGCTTAAGCAAGAACCAATCTCACCTACGCATCAAAACCACAACGATACTTTGTCAAATAGACTCCGTTTTAACCTTCTCAAGGACCGGGCGTAGCCATACTCGGTTCAACTAAAGTTGGAGAAACTGACACCCGCCAGCCACCTGTGTGCAAAGCACGGCGGTAGAACCAGTCTCGCGTAAGCGTACGCGTAATGTCGGTCCGGACCGCTTCATCCAACAATACCGCCGAACCAAAGTATGACATGCTGGTAGGCAGTATGACTTGTATCGTCCACAACTCACTTGTGTTCTACTCGTGCAAAACATCAAACCATAAAAACCTAGGCTCGGATGCCACTGTTGGGGAACGTAGTAATTTCAAAAATTTCCTACGCACACGCAAGATCATGGTGATGCACAGCAACGAGAGGGGAGAGTGTTGTCTACGTACCCTCGTAGACCGAAGCGGAAGCATTGACGCAACATAGAGGAAGTAGTCGTACGTCTTCCCGATCCGACCGATCCAAGCACCGTTACTCTGGCACCTCCGAGTTCTTGGCACACGTTCAGCTCGATGACGCACCCCTAGCTCCGATCCAGCAAAGCTTCGGGGAGGAGTTCTGTCAGCACGACGGCGTGGTGACAATCTTGATGTTCTACCGGCGCAGGGCTTCGCCTAAGCACTGCAACGATATATTCGAGGTGGAATATGATGGAGGGGGGCACCGCACACGGCCAAGGAACGATCACGAAGATCAACTTGTGTGTCCATGGGGTGCCCCCTGCCCCCGTATATAAAGGAGCAAGGAAGGTAGGAGGCCGGCCCTAGGTTTGGGCGCGCCAGGGGAGTCCTACTCCCACCGGGAGTAGGATTCCACCTTTCCTAGTCCAACTAGGTCAAGGGGGGAAAGAGGGGAAGAGGGGAAGGAAGGGAGAGAAGGGCCGCGCCCCAAACCCCTTGTCCAATTCGGACTGGGCTTGGGAGGGGCGCGCGCCACCTCCTGGCTCCTTCCCACTAAGGCCCAATAAGGCCCAATACTCTTCCTCGTATTTCCGTAACTCCCCGGTACCTCCGAAAATACCCGAACCACTCAGAACCGTTCCGATGTCCGAATATAGTCGTCCAATATATCGATCTTTACGTATCGACCATTTCGAGACTCCTCGTCATGTCCCCGATCTCATCCGGGACTCCAAACTCCTTCGGTACATCAAAATGCATAAACTCATAATAACTATCATCGTAACCTTAAGCGTGCGGACCCTACGGTTCGAGAACAATGTAGACATGACCGAGACACGTCTCCGGTCAATAACCAATAGCGGGACCTGGATGCCCATATTGGCTCCTACATATTCTACGAAGATCTTTATCGGTCAGACCGCATAACAATATACGTTGTTCCCTTTGTCCATCGGTATGTTACTTACCCGAGATTCGATCGTCGGTATCCAATACCTAGTTCAATCTCGTTACCGGCAAGTCTCCTTACTCGTTCCGTAATACATCATCCCGCAACTAACTCATTAGTTGCAATGCTTGCAAGGCTTAAGTGATGTGCATTACCGAGAGGGCCCAGAGATACCTCTCCCACAATTGGAGTGACAAATCCTAATCTCGAAATACGCCAACCCAACATCTACCTTTGGTGACACCTGTAGTACTCCTTTATAATCACCCAGTTACGTTGTGACGTTTGGTAGCACCCAAAGTGTTCCTCCGGCAAACGGGAGTTGCATAATCTCATAGTCAAAGGAACATGTATAAGTCATGGATAAAATCAACAGCAACATACTAAACGATCGGGTGCTAAGCTAATGGAATGGGTCATGTCAATCAGATCATTCAACTAATGATGTGACCTCGTTAATCAAATAACAACTCTTTGTTCATGGTTAGGAAACATAACCATCTTTGATTAACGAGCTAGTCAAGTAGAGGCATACTAGTGACACTCTGTCTGTCTATGTATTCACACATGTATTATGTTTTCGGTTAATACAATTCTAGCATGAATAATAAACATTTATCATGATATGTAAGGAAATAAATAATAACTTTATTATTGCCTCTAGGGCATATTTCCTTCAGATGGTGCGTCCTTGATATGTTATATGAGGACGTGTAGTCAGACTAGTTGTAGCCACACACATCACACTGGCTTTATTGTATATTTCATGCGACTACAGGTTTTTACTGTATATTTCATGCGATTACATTTGGCATATCGTGATCTAAGCAATCTACAATAGGACGAAAAGACCGGCATCCTTCACATTATTGGCGAACTCAGTTCATAGAAACAAGCAATTCAACCATTCTGTGGGTAAATCAAAAGCGCCACTGTAATATTTTTCACTACCCCAATCATACACACAAAAAGGGGCGACGCCACCATAGGGGCTGGAATGGGCGGCCGCCTCGGGTGGCTGGAAAGTGTGCACCTAGTTTGAGTCATCCAGGTTGGCCGAGGCTACTTTTGTTCGGCCCAACGCACAAGCAGGCAATGTAAAAAATGAAGAAAAATGTTTCAATTTGGGTGGGCCAATAACATAAGTGCAAGGCAGGCCCTATAGTAGGCTCGCGGCCCAAACGAGTGCCTCCCATATCGATCGACAACAGGAAAAATCCCAATTCGTTCGCTCCAGCCTCCAGTCTGGTTCGCTCCTAACCTAGCCGTCGCTGGACAGACGGACACATCACTTCCTTGTGCCCTCGTTGGAGGGCGGTCGCCGGGCTTCAATCGAATGGAAGGACAAGAAGATGAAGATCCAACCCTAGGTGTAGCCTGTGTGGGAGGCAGCGGCGGCATCACGGGCATGGCATCGAGCTTGCGCAAACGGACAGTCGCAGCTTGCAAGAGTAGCATGCGCAACAAGCAGGTACATCACATCCCTAATTATATCTAATTCAACTGTTCAATTTCTGGCCAAAAGTTAAAGCTGACGGTGTTGTAAAACTGCTTGTATGTAGGGAATCTATGAGAAAATGAAAACAAATTCTACTTATTTTATAACTCCCCCAATCAATACTGAAGTGACTGAATCTGATGTATCTAATCAAGTTTCTGGTGCAAACATACAAGCTCATTTTGTTCTTGAGCCTCAAGTGTCTAATGAACAGACTGCTAATGAAGGATTTCATGCAAACATTTTACATGCTCCTGGTGATGAACATATAGTGTCTAATAAGGGATCTAATGCAAGCATTTTGCAAGCTCCCATTGAAGGATTTAGTGTATAATGATGATCTGCTATGTTGAGAGAGACATAGAGATTTGTAGGCATTGATGACAAGCAAATTATAGTACATTTTCATGGCTTGAGGAAATGTCGAGGTCATCTACCAGAAAATCCCCATATCATGACAACGTAGCATAAATACTTTTCTAATCTATTGTTAGAAACTACTGGCTTACTTGTGCAGGATAGATATATTGATATGCAGTTTGCACACTGGTTATAGGTGCAATTACAGTTTGATATTTTCAGCCAGAGAACGAATAATTCAAGCAGACACAGACCATGTTAGTAGTCCTTGTACACCATGTTGCATTTTTGTTTTTTTGTGCTTGCATCATTTAGTGTTTTATAATCTGAACTACTTTGGATCATTAGCTGGTTTTCAAAGTGCATGTAGCTTCTCATTTCTCAAGTTATGTTGATTTCCGGAGTGCAAGTGCCTTCGTATTTTTTAAGTTAAATGTTTGCCCCTGGTAACTTGAATTCGTGGATCCGCCACTGCACACAAATCATACATGCATGTGAGTACTAATTAAATGAAATGCAGGGACTTACGCTAGCTCGTTGTACAGGCTCACTGCAGCTCTGCTTGCACTTGGGATGTTCCATGTACAAGTCCATGTTACCACTTTCTTGGATGTAGGCCTTGTGCTCCTTGCATACCCCTCTGCATTTTTTACATGGCGAATGGTTGATCAAATAAGAGGAATCGACCTTGCTGTTGTACCGGAGGACAGATACTTACAAGGTTATACGGGTGTGCAGGATGTGTACCAGATCCCGTAGCGCCGTCATGCTTCGCTAAAAAATGGTTTTTAATTGTTTCAGATGATATCTCCAGAAGAAATAAGAGTTAAAGTCAGAGTTGCATAGGCGTGTAAGCTAAGAGAGCAGTTAAAGGATATCGAAACATCGTCGGAACAGTGCACAAGGGAGTGATGTGTGGATACCTAGTTCGGGCCGGCATTTGGGCATGCTCGCCTAGCTAGAGTGCGGGTCACTTCAGAGTTATTGAGGGTGATGCGCTGGCGTTGGCTGGTCACGCACGGATGCAGATCTTGTGTGGCAGCGGAGCACTATGATGCGGTGGACGAGACCGTTGGTGAAGCCCTAGCAGCCTCGGGGGGCGGAGGTGCGACGATGTGCTCGGTGAAGTAGCCCCGGTGAGGTGGGAGACAGCGTCGGTGAAGTGCACCTGATGTGGTGGAAGTCAGTGTCTGTGAGGCACGTCGGATGCGGCGGCCGACATTGTCGGTGGATCACCCGGTGCGGTGGACGAGGGCGTAGATGAGGTAGCTCCGGTGCGGTGGTGAAGCGCGACCGTTGTCTTCGTCGTCGTCGTCCAGCACAGAGGTGGGGAAAGAGATGAGACGAGGGGCGATTCGAACTTTGCTTGGGTTGGCGGTGAATTGGGGATTTGAGCAATCTGGGCGCGTAAGGGGATGGTGGAGAAGGGAGATTTTGCAGGGCTGGAATTGGGCCGCCAGATATTTCAATCCGAAACGTGGAAGCACGAACTTATTTTCTCATCATCCTTTTTGGGGGGAGGGGGGAGGGAGGGAGGGGGGTGGGTGGGATGCAGCTTTGGTGCCTTAAAGGCACCTGCCTTTGGGTCACTGACATGTGGGCCAGCCACCTGTTGGGCCCACATGTCATAGACACAAAGGTAGGTGCCTTAAGGCACCGAAGCATTGTCCGGGTGGGTGGCTGGGTGCTAAGCCACCGTATGACACACGCGACCACCACGATACGACCCTGGTCTGCCTGGTGCGCCTACATTTGAGAGGAGATTTGAGAATGCAAACTACTCTTCTTTCATTTGCAAACAAATCTGTGTGCATTACCATGCCCGTGTTTTCCTTGCAAATAATTAGTCATTCGAAACGATATACTACAAATTAATTAATGAGGAGTTATTTAAAAAACGAAACAGTATCCCCTGTATCCACGCTAACATGGATTAGAGTGTGTGTCACATAATTAGTTATTTGAATTAGAGTGTGTCACATAGCGATCTCCAATTCTAACGTGGATTTCACATTTCACTATATCCATGCTACTTTTTCAATACAAATTCATATGTATATGATGAACACCATGGTAGTGAGAAAACTTTTGAATGGATTCAAACATATGACCTACAAAAATAGCACAACAATCGAGTCAATGTCAACTTTTCCAAACCTAGTATGGCACGAATTCGAAATAACTACCCATATGCATGGTCCTTAGTTCAAATCTTACAATGTACACCGAATTGAAACATCGATATTAAGTCTAGTACTATCTACATTCAAATGTTGTTTTTAGTCCCCCCTGGCACACACGCTACATACTTCCTGTATCGATCAATCTTCCTCTCCTAACCACCTTAGGAAGCTATCGGTTTCTGACACACGTTCATTCTTTCTCTCCATGTTTCGATCTCTAACTCTCTCAACTATACAATCCCCTTTTCCCACTCTGTTACCAAATGTATTTACCTCACACACCCGCCATTGCACCCCATGCCGAGCTCTCTCTCTCTCTCTCTCTCTCTCTCTCTCCTCTCACCCTCTCTCGCTAGATACATGCATTGCCTATCTAGCCCCAACCTCTCGTGCGCACGCACGCACGTTGTCTATCTAGGTCACTCCCTCGATACCATCTCACTCTTTCTTCCGCACGACGGGCCACACTCGCTCAATCTCTCTCTCTTTATCTGAGTGTCGATTAACCTCATTTTCTTTCACACACAAATGATATATCTCCCTGTTCGGGCCTCGATCGACACACTTTATGCTCTCTCATGCAGATTGTCTATCTAGGTCAGTCCATCCAAGCCGCACCCACTCTTTCGACCTCATGGTGGGCCATGCTTGCTCAGTCTCTCTCTCTCTCTGTCTCTCTTTGTATGTCTCGATTGACCTCGCTCTTTCTTGGACACAAACGATATATCTCCATGTTTGAGCCCAATTCGACATATTCGTATTGTATACTCTTTCATGCACATCGTCTATCTAGGTCACTCTCTCCAACCCATATCACTCTTTCGATCGCATGACGACCCACACTCGCCCAATCTCTCTCCCTTTATATATGTAATCGATTAACCTTGGTTCCTCCCACGCACAAAATATATATACATGTCTGTGACTGGATCATCTCTCAAGCTTTATCTTACAGCCCTCACCCTTCCCAAAAGGTCAATTGGACAATATCTCTCTAGAGCGTATATATCTTTTCAAGGAATGTCGGACCACACTCACTTTGTCTCTCTCTATATATGTCTCTCGATTGGCCTCGCTTTCTCACGCCGTATCTTCTACACGTTGAAGCTACCTCTCCATCCCTTGCAAAGCCGGAGCTATTTACATTACGAGGGGGGACTCCAACCTTGGATTAATATGTGTAGGCATTTATTCCGGTGGTAGATTGTATTTTAGTAGCATTCGGCCCACAACTACTCCAACACCGTTGCAACCCCCGCACCTCCCCCAATTGATTTCCCTCTGGCTCGGTCATCGCTCTCTCGCACGTCCTTTCCCGCCTTCAACGTTGCACCATGGTATTATTGCAAAAATACTCTGATTATTACAAATAAGCTACAAAACTACACATCGATAGTCCACTTGGAATGGAACAAATTTCGACCCACAAATTAAAGTGCCACAAACTACACACCGAGGGGCCCACCTGTCATGAAACAAATTTAGACCCATATACAAATTAAAAAATAAAGGACGAGGATCGAACATACGACCAGGGCATTCAAGCCGCACGTCAATAGGCAACATACGTAGAACAACAATGTTTGTTGTACCCCCTTTGTTCATATAATGTTTTTATATTACCACAACCTATTTAATGGATAACATGTAATATTATTTTTAGTACATTAGTGGGACCGGCTCGTTAGCACATACTATTCGCCTTCACTTACTGGTGGGTTCCATGTGTGTTCTCTCTCTCCTCCCCTTCTGCGTTTAGACGCATGGGCAAATATGAAGAACTCGCGGGCGATGTTGCCGTTGACCATATCTGGACACGTTCACAAGTTACGGCACCAGTTTCACGTACTAGTAGTACTAGTCAATATGTACGTGCAATGCACGTTAATTTGGAAGTATATTAAGTGCATGCGGATATTAAGTAGGATATTATTTGCGTGTTATTATGTGATCAGCACTATTTTTGTCATGAAATTAACTGCACGCTAAACGTGTTGAGCGATCAACATTAAAGCATTCTAGGTCGTTGGATGAGAAGGAATACATGTGGCTTGATGACGTTTTATATTTAATTTGATACGGCTCTATCAGAACATTCAATCGATCAAACCATAGATTTCATTCAGTCTGACTCCGACTTTACATTCATACGATGACCGATCTAAAATAAACGGAAATGATAAACATTCGGATTTTAAGCATGGAAATCCGAACGTTTTTCATGACAAATTTAGATTAGGCGACGGCGGCGGGGGCGTCTTGCGGTGGGAAGGGGCTCCTCTGCCGTGCTCTGTGTATCGTCGGGCCACTGACCGACGGAGACGGCGGCGTCTTGCGCCGTTGTTGGCGTACTCCTGGATGTTGTCCCTAGCTTCAAGGAAGGCCACAATGTTCTGGACTTCGGTCTCCAGGAGCGAGTCAACTGGCGGGAGGAGGCGACTGGCGTGGGTGCAAGGAAGCGGTCGACGGCGGCCATCCATGCCGCTGAGGGGGGCACTGGCACCCGCACGGGGATAGGTGCTGGCAACGGCGCGGCGGAGACATTCGGGTGCACGGGCACCGGCACAGGCGCGCACATCAGTGCACGCGCAGGCGCATGCGCTGGTAGGTGCACGGGCACCGGCACGAGCGTGCGCGTCAGTGCACGCGCAGGTGCATGCACTGCTAGGTGCACGGGCGCGTGAAAGTCGGCGGGGACCTCGCGGAATCCCATGGCATCAAGCTCGGCGACAATGTGCGGCTCCCAGCCCATCAATGCCACGGGGATGGGTGCTGGCGCGGTCGGGGCGACCGGAGCCGGAACGGGAGCGGGGACAAGCGCGGCGTCTTCCCGCAAGGCCGGTTCAAGCTCGTCCCAAAGCGCCTTATGTTCTTGAGACTCCGGCTGGGTTTCTTCCTTAGGAAACTAGAAGACTAAGGGCAGACCATCGTGATGCGGCATGGCGTACGTTTAAGTCAGGCTGGTTGGAGGTAGACGATAGGAGAATTGGAGAGGAAGAGAGAAGAATGTAGCGATACCGGGTAGTGCGGGGTTGATTTCAAACTACGACGCCGGCGACATTAAAAGTGGGAGCAGTTAGGACGAAGGTGGGCGGCGGAGCCTGGTCAAAGGGCTCACCTCCCGGTGAGCCTGCGCGGCAGTCTGCTAGCACGCCTCCCTGTCAGCCGGCATAGCGGTCTGCTTGCACGCCTCCTATCGACTCACAAGCTTGCTCAGACGGCACCTGCCGATGAGAAGCGGGACTCGTGGCGGCACGTAAAAGCCCACGGTTTCAATAGTGAAAGCGTTCGCCTTAACGTGACATGTCTTTGTTTCAAAATACCTTGGCTCTTCATTTGTGTAACTTGTCATAAGCAGCTTGTCTCAAATTGAAGAAAAAAATTACGAAGGAATATTTGTGCCATATCACGTGACCATGCTTAGTTTCATGAATTTCTGGTCACTTTTGGATTTTCTGAAATTTAAAATCCAGGATTCGAAACAACATCATAACATGCATCATGCAATAAATTTTCAAGCAATACATCTATCCTGTTGTATTTCGTAAGAAAGGATTTGGTCAATAGTTAGACTTTAGACAAGTTATATATGCAGAGTAAAAGGATAATCCGTTCGTACCAGTGCATTGCCTGATATATTAACTCTTTTTTAGGGATCCCTGATATATTAACTCAAGTAGTACTAGGCACGAACAAACGGGCTCAATTCTGTGCTCATCCTGGTGTAGTAGTAGTAGTACTAGGCAATGCAGTTGACGGGTGACCTTGGGGAGCGGGCGACCGAGGGAATTGAACCATGCTCGGCACGGTAGATAACATTGCCTAGTTACTAAATCATCCCTCCATTGTTCATCGGTAGTCATTATGGACCGGGGACATGAGGGGAATTTCCTAGGGCTAGAATTCTGGTCGCCAGATATTTCAACTTGAAACGCGGAGGCTCGACTGGTTGGGGTTGGCTAATGTGCGTACCACGCACACCACCAGAAGGACATGAGCCCGTTTTTTTTTAGGATTAACAAGAGCCAAGGTCTGGCTGATACGCCGTTGGGTACCATTCGAGAATATGAAAGGAATCTTTTAAATTGCCGAACGAATCTATGTGTATTACAATGCCCGTATTTTCCTTGCAAATAGTAATCTCGACGTGGTAATTGATTTATGACGAGTTCTTGAATTAGAGTGAGTTTGTGATAGTGATCTCAACGTAGATTTCACATTTCATGGTATCCCTAATAAGTTTTTCATTGCAAATTCAAATTTAAAAGATGAACAATATGGTGGTGAGAAAACTTTGTATGTATCAAGCATATGCACACACACACACACACACACACACACACACACACACACACACGAACACAACAACAATCCAATAAGTATAGTGCATCTATTTTTCCAAACCATGCATGTATGACACAAATTCAAAAATACTCCTTCTGTTCCTAAATATTAGTCTTTTAGATATTTCAACAAGTGACAACATACGGAGCAAAATGAGTGAATATACACTCTAAAATATGTCTATATGCATCCGTATGTGCCAGTCCATTTGAAATCTCTAAAAAGACTAATATTTAGGAACGAAGGGAGTAAAATGTAAGACATGCATGGAACTCAATTCAATATTTAAAATGAACAGGAAACTAAAACATGAATATTAAGTCTAGTACTACAGTACATGCAAATGTTGTGTTTAGGTGGAGCTATGTAGATTGTCGGGGGTTAACCCCTCAATCTCAGATAAATTTGTGAAGCTCTGTTTAGGACTGTTTAGATTATATTTGTCCCCATACTAGCTCCCAAACACCGATTGGTTGTGCACCCCCCTCCTCCCCGAGATAATATCATCTACCCCCACACCTTAGATGCTACTAGTAGAGTGCCTTTGCGTTGCCACGGGCTCTTGAAATAGTTTGCAAGAGTTACATGTTAAATTTCACACTTACAAACAATATAACACAAACACAATTATTGAATAATTGAAGTCCATTTTTACATCGCCTTTACATCGTCCTCGGAAACGCTCTGGTGCAATTGATTTTTCATAAGGGTAGTGAATCGTTATAGGTAAACGATTTGTGTGGGATAAGGTAGTTATAAAACTTTGACCTATGTACCTTGTAGCACGTATTGTTTGTTAACTCATGAACCCAGTTACCATAGGGAATATATTCATTCTAAATGTCTATGAAAAGGATATGTTTCTTTCTCTTGTTTGAGAGAGCTTTTGTGTTGAAAATATTCTTACTATTATTGTATTATCTTATTTATAGTGAAACAAGTTGAGAAGAGGTTGTTAATAAGAGATTGCCAGGGAAATAGGTAAAAGAAATTTCCATCCAAGATTTAATAACTGATCCATTCTCATCCTCGGTAAAGTCCATCTTATTGTGATAGAAATGAAGAGAAATAAAAATTGATAACGAAACGAAAGATTAACGACATGTCCATGTAACAAACTGAGCGATGTTCCAACTGAACAGCTAGTACAAAACTATCAATATCTAGATAATACGCTTAAGAAATTCTTTCACAATATCAGGAAAGTTGCCTTTAGCTTCATTCCCACGATGTTTTAGCAAGTATAGTAAAAACTACTTCCTCAACTCATACCCATCCTTCACAAACAATATATGTAGTTAGTATGAAAATTTCATACCGAAGGTCTTAAAACATGTAACGGACAACACTCACCGCGCAAACATACTTCACCAATTCTTTGCCGTTCCACCAGAGCATAAAATGAAAAATAAAATAGCCAGACACATTCCTGCAATTTTTTAAATTAATAATATAAAGAATATAGTGATAACAAAAATAAATGTTTTTATTATGAATTCATTACCCATCTATAGTCGTTGGAATATCAAACGGAATAAATGTTGCCATTTAGATATATCGGAATTCTAATCAGGCAGCTTTTTTTCGAGTGCTTCTTTGAAACCCCTTGCAAAACTTTTTAATTTCTGTGCATGGCTCAAATTTTTATCCTCTGACGATTGTGATGTTTGAATAGGGTCCATGATATATAGACGACGTGCCTTTTTGTTGATGATGTATAAGTTGTATTGACCGATGAATGCATAGGGAAGATAAATCTACAATTGGAGCTATTAGAAACAACAATAAGCGATGATAATAATAGACAAAATACATTACTTACCATGTTGCACGATGAGATGTCGTTGTCCATCCCAGGCCAGCTATCAAAAAATGTTGCCAACGTCTGGATAGTTTCCTTCTCGCAAAATTTCTTACCTCGTGTTGACCTCTAGTAGAATGCACGTGCGTTGCCACGAGCTTTTTAGGTTTTTAGCAATGGAGATAGATTACATTATTATATAAAACTCGGTGTTGTTTTGGCTCCTTCCAATGAAATTGATCCGGCCCTTGTCGAAGGATTCTTTTTTAACATCAACGTAATCTATCTCCATCTCTCTCATACCCCACAAAAAAAGTATTATCATCGTGTAAAATTGTATGACTTTTGAGTCTCATAGTTACATCCGTGACTTTCTCAATCGACATTTTCAAAGCATCATCCAAAGCCATCAATTTTTATTATCTCTAACCTATAAAAGTGAACATATAAAAATATATTAAATAAAAAAGACAAAGCAGGATGTAGCATTGTCATCACTTAGAAGGTGTGTCATCTCGCTGCACCATTTCTTGCATCTTTTTTAAACTTCCCCACATACTCCAAGAGATGATGGCATATTGTACATCTGATTGAAAAAACGGCTATCACTACCTCGAGAGATGATGGCGTATCGAATTAGTTGACTACCCATGCATTGGAATGGGTCATAATTATTTCAGTGGTTTAACACGAATTGTGTCTACTGTATACCAGTGGTGCATCTGACTTGCAATCTTTCCTTCCACCACCTGCCATACACGCTTTTAATTCGAAGCACGTAACCATGCAGTTGTACCTAAAGATTTCCGAGGGAAAAAAGGATATGTAATAGGTCGTCGTTGTTATAGACATGACCATAAGGTCAAAGGAACCCCATCCTAATCTAACTTAAGCAAAGTTGCATAAGAGCTCACAAGTGGACCTGAAGCTATGATAAGTACAAAATTTAAAGGGTGTTCCTCTTGAACATCCTACGAGGAATAACAATACTAAGCAAAACCCAAAATAGTAGTTCAGTGCTCAGAAAAACAAATTACTATTGCCTGAGTAGCTTCAACTTCAGGAGTACCTACCAAGGTTTACATTTTACTACATCCTTCTTAAATGTCAATCTTTGCATAAAACCTTCACGTTTTTAGAAAACTATCATGCAGAAATCACATTCTTTATGAGAAACACACCTCATAATAGAAGATATGTATCATAATAGAAATTGTAGGTTTCCTTGATGGGAAACATACTAATAGTCAGATGTGCCTCATTATCACAGTTTTAGCCTCTACCGCTACCCATCATTACTCATCTTGTGCAACCTCTCTTCTTTCTGCTTTCACTCCCTTTTTTTGAGTGTGTCTTCAGCAGTAGGAGCAAAAAAAGCAAGTCCAGCTCAATGCTGCCAGCAACCTAAAAAAAGTTCCGGCTCTGATGGCATTTCCAGATGGCTTGGCAAGTTTTCATGCTCTTTTTAATCCAAGACATATATATAAGAACCAACTTTCTAAGACAAGAATCAGGCTACTCATGTATGTGCCTTTTAGTCTCTTCCTCAAATTTTCTTCTAGATGGTGCAAATGGAGATTCCAGATAAGGAGGCATGTCAGTACACAGTTCCACATTGATTCGTGAAAAAGATACACAAATGTAGAACAAGTGGAGTACTTTTAGATTCCTCATGCACATCAGCGAATGTTGTCTTTTTTACCGTTAAATTACTCTTTTCCTTCTCTTCCTCCATCCATTATCTTTGCCTCTCTGACTCCCGAGCCCAAGATCCCACATTTTTCAATGGTGCATCTAGCTCGCAATCACACCTTCCATCTCCACCCAGACTTTAACCATGCACTTGATTTACATCTCACACTGTTTAACTTTTCCCTCCCTCTGCCTCTCTCGCTGCAATGCAACATTCTCTCTCTCCCTCCCTCCCTTCCCTCTTCCAATTAAATTGTGGCATTTAAGAAGAAGTAAACATTATGTAGGAGATGTAAATAACTGTGCCAGAGGGACAATAAAGTTTAATGCGGTTGTATTGGTAAAAAGTAACAACCGCATAAAAAATATCACAAAAAGTTTAATGATTTGTAAGTTGCATCCTGATTTTAATAAATTTAGGCTAACTTATAAATCACTTGTTCATGATTATTCTCGGGAATTTATTATTTAAGGTATGTGATATTGTTCACTATAAAAATATGTTACATTTCTCTAGGAGCAAATAGTTGATTTCCCTTCATATAAAAAAAACAACCGATTTTTCTAAAAAAAACAGGTCACCCCCTCGTTGCACGGACACAATCCCTTACTCACATCTCATTCAACCCGCACAGGTCGACACCGTCATGTCTCCTCGCCACGGCGTTGCCACCGCCATATCTCCTCGCCACGATGTCGTTGTCGCCATATCTCTCCTCGTCATGGCGTGGATCTGCTGCCACCCCTCCACGCTCACTGCCGCCTCCCATCCCCTCCACCGTGATGTCACCCGCCCCCTCCACTCCCCGCCATGGTTTACAGTTTCGGCCGGATCCGGTTAATAGCGGTTAGCACATCTGGCGTGGCCAGATCCTCGTCAGTCGGGAGGTGCAGAAGGGTCGCCCTACCGCTAATCGCTAGCTCCCCTTGCGACTCCAAGTTGTGCTCGTGCTGCCCACGCTACATTCCCCTGAGCGCCCTGGTGTCTTTGTAAGTCATACTCCCTTAAGAACATCTACAACCGGACCTCTCAAACCTGCCTCATACGCCCGGATTGGATGCCCGGTCACTGCCCTGTCATGATTTTTGACCCAGATGGGCCTCTCAAACGGACCTCAAACGCCCGGGCGGATATGGGGGCGCCCGGGCGCGCCCGCCACCTCGGAGTCGAACCATGCTAGCCCACCAGACCCCACTTATATTCGTCCTCATCCGCTCGCTGGAGCAAACCCTAGCCACTTCACTCCACTCCCCTCAACTCCCCTCCGCAGCCCGAGCACACCTCCGGCGGATTCCGGCCTTCTCTGCCATGGCAGACAACGGATCGGGTTCCGACCAGTCCGGATACGTCGAATGGGGTGTCATCGCGTGTGGGTTGGAGGAGGCAATGGCAGTTCACACACTCCGCCGCTCCTGGAAGGACAACACCCGACCGACGGACGGATCCGTCTGCCGCGACGGCATAGCGTCTGCTCACCGGGCGCTCAGGTCCTCTGGCGCTGGATCCTCATGGTCCCGACAGCCGGAACACCTCTCCTTCCCCATCACCAGTCGGGCAGACTATGAGTCCCACCGGGAACGGGCAGCACGCCATGGAAAGGATAGGATAATGGCCGCCGAGGCCGGTATCGCGACGAAAATGGCGGCGGCGGAGTCGGATGATGCAGCGGCGAGGGCGGCTGCAGAGGATGAAGCCATCCACGCCCGCATTGTAAAGAAATGACAGCGGAGGAACACGCGCACCCTCGCCCCGAGCAGAATTGAGCGGTCCGTGCCAAGGACGGACTACCACCGAAGGAGGACAGCGACGGCGAGGACAGCTCCGGCGACAAGCGGATCCGGCTCGATCCGTATTGCATCTTTGACCGGTAATTCCGCGAGAAGGACGACAAAGGCGCCGGGAAGGGCAAGGGGCAGCCGTGGATGAACTCCACCATAGCCAAACATGCCAAATTTTGATTGTCCGATGGTATGTTTAGTGTAGTGTGATGGAGTAGCCGGACGATGCGTGTACATCGTCGTAGTGCATAAGTTAGTATGGATTTGAGAGATATGCTAATTAAGGTGTCCGGATGTGGATTGTAATTTTTAGGAGTGCCTTTTCAGTGCCCGCGGACGCGCATTTAAAGGACCCGATTTGCCAAGTCTGGTTGTAGATTGCTCTAACAAAATATATTGCTAAAAAAATACATAACACACTTCTTTGGGGCACATTTTCTGTCACGTAACGAATTTTCTTTACTTCTCAATATAGCACAACCCCGACGCCGCACAACGCTCTCCTTCCCCTCACTCTCTCCGCACCACTCTCTCATTCCCCTCCACCGAATCCCCTCCGACGATGTGCGCTGCCCCCTCCCTCTCGCCCGCGTCGCCGCCTCCCTCCGACGGACGCGCGTCACCACCTTCTCTCCCTCTCGCATGTGTCGCCTGCTCCAAAGATTTCTTTACCGAGGTTGAGGAGAAGCAGGCGGAGCGCGGGCAGGGCGGACTTCTCCAACTCGACAACGGCTGCAACGAACGCCGGCGCTCCTCGTCGCCCTCGACCTGCGAGGAGGAGCGCCCGTACTGGAGGCTGCCGTCCCCGACGGGCTCTCTTCGACGGAGCCCCCCTCCATCTCGACGGCACCCGAGAGCGAGCCCGCACCCGTCCCAGTCGACTACCACGCTCTACGCTCGACGGCAAGACCCATAAGGTGTGCATCTTTCTCGTACTGTCTGCGTGGGTAGATTCTTGATTAGGAGTATAGTATGCTGTGATCTTGTGAGAATGGGATATGGTTGTGATTCTTGATGGGATGCAGATGGGAGTAGGATGCATGTAGCGAAGGGAAGAACCGTGGGATATGGACGGCGAGGCAGCTCGTGAAGATGCGGCTGCTACGTCTGCACTGATTAGGTGCAAGACAGTTACTCCAACATTGATTTTCATGTTGCTTATCCAACACTTACAGTACTGCGACTCCTCAGTCTAGGTTTTGCAATATAGTAGGGATGGTCTTTGTAACAGAAAGGAGTAGCACTAATTTTTATGAATTGTACTGTTGCATAATGTACGTGGTTTGAAAATCAGTGTACATGGTTTGAAACTCCAACATTTACTCATCCTTTATTGTTGCTAGAGTAGATGTTGTAGTACTGCTGCTAAAATGAACATAACTGAAGCCATAGTTCAGTTTAGCAGATGATTCTTTTTAGTTTAGCATATTATTATTTTCATATGATTTTCAGAAGGAGCAATGCTTAGCAGTTTATTTTATTTTTCTGTTTAGGAGTATTGCAGATGGAGTAGATGATTCCTTGATCCAATGTGGAGATGCATGTGCAGAGTACTCCAGTGTAGTGATGCATGTGCTTGGATCGCCTAGTTCAGTTAGAGTATTTACTGAATATTGTTGATGATGCAATAGTTAAGAGTATATAGATGATGCAGATAGATGATGCAGTAGTTAGAGTATTTAGATGATGCAAAAATTGTTTAGGAGAAGATGATGCATGCTGTCAACTCTGAAATGGGCATAAATAATTGTTTAGGGCTTGTACTCTGAAAGTTTAGGATCAGGCTTGTACGATCAACACTTAAAGCTTGTACGACTTGTATCTGGAGTAGATGATCCATGCATGTTTAGGAGTACTGCTTCTGCATCTGCAAATGTTAGGTTAATTTCAGTTTAGTGCAAATATTTTGTTCTTGGTACTGCTTCTGTCCAGTTCAGTTTGTATAGGTTTTGTTTCTGTTTTTGTTTGTACAGTTTGTTACTCCTGCAGTACAAGTAACTGGAGCACAGTTTGTTAGCTGTACAATAACTGTAATTGTCGTGAATTTACAGTAACTGCACAGTTTGAATCAGTTTGTACAGTAACTGTCTCTGCTCCGCTTGATCTGCTCCTCCTATGCGGCTCCTCTGAAATCAATTTGAATCAGTTGCAGATGAGAAGGTGCTGCTAGGCGAGGAGTGCTCCGGGCAGCAAGGAGTGCCTGGGCCAGCAGCGCCTCTAGGCGGCGAGGAGTGCCTAGGCCAGCGCGGCGAGGACGAGCGCCAGCAGCGGTGGCCTCCACCTGGGCGCCTGGCCAAGGAGGAGTGCCTGGGTGCGGCAAGCAGTGCCTAGGCAATAGTGAGGCGCGAGTTGCTGGGCGAGGCACGAGGTGCTGCCGACGGCGAGGTTAAAATTCAAATTGATCTGGGAGCTGATAATGGTGAGGGCAGAATTGTAGTTTTACAGAGATTTGGGAGCTGTCGGAAATATAAAAATGTCTTATATTTTGTTATAGAGGGAGTTGTATGTAGATTTTTCCTGTTAAATTCTAAGGACGTTTACTCTCTGAGCTAAAAAGTTGCTGGAGTTGGGTCATACACTCACCATATGAACATATATCTTCAAGCTGAACCGCCTAATTTAGTGATTATACATTTTGTGGTCAAGATGTCTTGTGCATGTACATTTAGATTTAATCTGGCCACAAGAAAATGTTTGAATTTTGCTTGCGCTATTGTGTATCTGGACATTCTTGTTACCGTAAGTTCAGTGGCCCTGTTTAATTCAATTAGTTTTGCAGGTACCCATAAAATGGAGAAAAGGTCGTGATATAGTGTGGAATGCAAATATTGCTCACACTGACCTTGCAAAATGAAGTCAGACCAGAACTGGATGATTGATGCAGGCGAACAAAATTAAGTTTCAAGGTACACGTATTTGAGCACCATGCCCGCCCGAGCTTCACATATTTTTAACTGTAAGCTTTACTTTTGTGATTCATCTCTTCTACTACTGACAGATGCTAAACAACAAGGATAACATTATAAACATTTTGGGAGACAAATTAAAAATAATAAGTGAAGTAGAATACACTATTCACAAACAAACTTAGCTATAAAAACATATTAGTAACCCACCTCTCATCCATCTTTGTCGACCAGATGTCGTCTCTGGTAGTTTCTCGCATCCCCATCAGATGTCGTCTCTGGTAGTTTCTCGCATCCCCATCAACTCAGTTCTATTGCGCTTTGGTAGTTGCTTAGCAAAATTTACCCATTCCCATCAGGATCCAAACGGGGTTAAGTTCTCCGAGCTCACTAATTTTAGTGCAAAAACAGGTAAACTATATGACCCAATGCAATAAACCATAAGCAATCATGTGCATTTACCTGGCACTGGAGACATTTGGGAATGATGATGCACATTAGAGATATCACGTAGAGGAGGTCGGCGCAGATTTGGCACGTCCATATCTTCAAGTATCATGGTCTGTCAGCACCTTCAGAATGAGAAGAATAGATTGGCCAAATGTAAGATTGAAATGTAAACACTGCGACAACAGCGTTGTGAAGACAAATCCTACTTTAGTTCCCTAGCAAAGGGCATCCTACTCGCGCCCCTGCCGCTGATAAGTACCTTTTTTCTCTCCACTTTCTCGCTCACAATCCTTAACTTTTCCTAACAATGGACGAAATTGTGTTGGTTTAAATTCAAATTAGTATAAGGAACCTGCGGCTAAATATTTGTTAGACCTTGCTTTGACCAAATAGAGTACTGACCAAATTGACGTTTAGCTCATTGACCATTGCCTGATGGCAAGAATTATTGAATTAGCGGGGGTGGGAGTAGCAAGCTAAATATACTATGCCTGATGTCCTCTAGATGTTTTGTATGTGTCTACATGCAGTCATCCTGTTTCCATCTTCAATACATGCACTCACTCTGCTTATTTCTATTTTTTGTCAATGCTTGTCTGCTTTTAGACTCTCTTATTTTTCTCTTGTGGTCTCATCTTCAAATTCATATTTATCTAAGCAAATGATTGAATATCTTTTGTTGTCTCACAAATAAATATTGTGCTTTCTCAAAAAAAATTGTGCAAGTCGAAAGGAAGAGGAAGGAGCATCTGAGAACAATAGGCACGGGAGGCATTGGGAAAATGCGAAACAAATCACAGCATCTATTTCATGACCACTGCTCTTAGATCCTCTTTTCTTCCTCTTCCTGGCTCACTCGTGATATTAGAAGAGAAATTGAGCTCTAGATTTAGGAAGGAGCATCTGAGAACAATAGGCATGGCCGCATGGGAGGCATTGGGAAAATGCGGAACAAATCACAGCATCTATTTCCCATGACCACTGCTCTTAGATCCTCTTTTCTTCCTCTTCCTGGATCACTCATGATATTAGAAGAGAAATTGAGCTCTAGATTTAGGAAGGAGCATCTGAGAACAATAGGCATTGGGAGGCATTGGGAAAATGCGTAACAAATCACAGCATCTATTTCCCATGACCACTGCTCTTAGATCATCTTTTCTTCCTCTTCCTAGCTCACTCATGATATTAGAAGAGAAATTGAGCTCTGAACTTTCCTCCATGATCCTGACCCCATTGCTCTTAGAGGCTCTCTCTTCCTCTTACTGGTTCACTAATGATCCCTTAAACTTCAAACCTTCAAAAATAAAAATCTCTTACTATTGAACATGGTTGTTGTCTTCTGAAGTATAATGTTAAACCTCCTTCATCCTATCCCAGTCAAATTACAAGAGCAGCAACCTAGTATTGATGGCAACCTATCTATCTACCACCTTTCGTTTCATGGTTGTTGTCTTCTGAAGTATAATGCTGCAAAAAAATATTTGGTTCTATGGCACTGCTCTATGCTGCAGAGATATAGATCAGAGTAAATCAACTAAATCAGTGCACCTACACCATGTTACAATATAGATCATAGTAGTAAACGATACCATGGACACATAAATATCAATCTTAAGTAGTATAAATCCAGGAAAGTGATTCACTCTCGACGATTCTTGTCCGGAGTGAGTAGGGAGGTGGAGAACAACATCACGTGTCATACATACGGAGGCTACTAACTTGAGATATTAATCTAAGAATAGTATATGCATGAGATACGAAGGCTACTAACTTAGTACCACGTGTCATACAAATTGAAAATTGTTTTAAGAAGTAGAAACCTTGGTTAGTAGTTTTACATATTTTCATACCTGCATTCTTCATAGTTTGTCATGTCTCTCATGATTGACATGCCAAATCAGAAAGAAAGAAAAATCCTCGTTGACATACCAAATCATGCGATTCAAGGTTGAGGAAAGAAAGGAATTTCTTTTCAACGTGGGCCTTGATGACCTGTTTTCCCATGTTGCTTGGAAGGTATATGCCTGAACTGAGTGGCTGGGGTAAACATGGAACTATCTGTGCTTATTTTCAAGATTTGTGCATTGCCAGAGGACAGTTTCGCTTTCAACACTGTACATGATGGTCACCATTGCTATTGTACTCTATTGTTGATTGTAGATATGTCCTACAGATTTTCTGTATCCATCTTAAATGCATGCACTCCCTTTCTTATGGCCTATCACATGATCACCGCCCTTGCCTTTTAGCCGCAGGTGCAGGGAAACTATTGGAACTACACCTTACTCGGTAAGGGCCCTTTCTACGTCTGTACATTTTAGGATGAGAATAAAACCATGGACTGAATCAACATCTAGACATGAACATTTACTATTCCTACCTCTGATTTGTGTGACTTGCTGCTTCTGATGTTGTTGTGAGCTGCAAACTCGGAAACTGGTGTCACTTGCTGCTTCTGATGAGTATGGCACTGAGCGGTCTCACCACTTGCAAACTACAAAACTGGTGTCAGTTATGTGCTGCTCAAAAAACGTGTAAATTTAGTGATGCTCAAAAAACTGGTATTCATGTTTACTTCCACTGCAGGTTATAAAGGGCTTGAGCGGTTCCATATAAGATGATGCCAGATTTGAAAGGGCTGATATTCAAATGTGATGCCCCAATACCTTGATCGCTAGCGTTGGATGTATGATAAACTGTGCACTGTGCAATACCTTGATCCCTAGCGATCGTCGATGGGGCCTGGAAGGTCGGCGACGGGAACTGGAACCGGTCTGCATCGCGGCGGAAGCGGTCGGCGGCGACGCCTGCAAGCAACGAACAGGAGCAACGACAACAGCGTCGGATCAGGCGCCCTCAACAGGATCGATCGCAGATCTAATGATCCGCGGCGGATCCTATGGGTTCAGGTGCAGATGGGTGGATGCTTTGCACACGGATGGCGGAGGCGAAGGGTTTGAGCGGAGGTGACTCGTGCCGGCAAATGCATCGAGGGCACGAGGATTCAGGCACGTTGAGGAGTCCATGTCGTCGGGCAGGGCGAGGAGATCAAAGAGAATAAGAGAACGGCAGCGCGAGGACGCGAGGAGTGCATGCGTCGGGAGGATTGTGTCCAGGGCTTGCATGAACGGCTTGGTCTTCGGCGGCCACCTCGAGACCCTTCCGTCATGGCCGCGCGATCTCAGATCCGGGAGCCGCTTCCTTGACGAGCACGTGCGCTTTGCGGACGTGGAGCTTCGCCGCCTAACCTTGACGAGCAAGCGGATCCGATAATGGGAAGAAGAGTGGGAGCGGTGGAGGTGGCTAAGCGGGAGGGAAGCAGGAGCGGCGGCGGCGGCGGCGGCGGCGGAGCAAGAGATGGGGGCAGCGCCAAGGGGGGATCGAGAGGAGGGTTTTTTTCGTGCTGAGGGAGGCTAGGGCGTCGTCCGATTTTTTGTTCGCTAGTCATAGTTGTCCGTGGTTAACCTACGAAATATCGTAGATTTTTTTAGGACGAAAAAAACCAGCGAAGGTGGGACGAAAATTGACCGGCGGAGACTACCAACTGCTCCATTAGGAGTAGAAATATGCTGATACGAGTTGCTTGGAGCCTGTAGATCTGAGATCTAGCAGCTCACGTGATGTCTTAATATTTTTACATGGAACCTTAACGAGTTTGAGAATTGCACACAATTTGTACAAAAACTACTCAGATGCCCTTGGATCCCATATCCAACGACCTCGAAGCTCGTATCACTATAGCATCTAAGATGGAGGACATCATATTCTCCTGTATGTAAGAATATCATGTGCTACCACACCTTAGATGCTTTGGTGATACAAACTCTTCGGAGCCGTTGAATTTGTGACCCAACAACTCCTCGGTGGTTTGAATGTTTTTTTTATAGAAAAGCCCCCAAAGAGTTCAGCCACTGCTTACAAGCACAAAGACTGCTGAGATGTCATTGGATCTCAGATCAAATGACCTCGAAGCTCGTATCACTGTAGCATCCAAGCTGCGAGAGCACCTGATGTTTTCTCGCACGGGTGAATATGAGGTGCTCCCGCACCGTAGATTCTATGGTGATACGAGTTCACGAAGATCTAACGGCTCACAGTAGGAGGTTTGAATGTTTTTGCAATATACGACTGAGAGAGTTTGGGAATTGCGCAGAAAGTACAAGTACTATGCATGTGCCAGATCATACGACCTAGATGCTCGTATCACCGTAGCGGCTAATTAAGCTACGGGGAGCACCTAATATGAGCAATGGGGAGCCGTTGGATCCAAGATGCAGCGGCACATACGAGGCCTGAATGTTTTATTTGCAAAAAAACCTTTGAAGAGTTTGGAAATCGCGCATAATTACAAAGACTACTCCCAAGCCATTGGATCTCACTTCCAACGATGTAAAAACCCGTACGCGTATCACCATAGCATCTAAGTTGCGGGGTGGATGTGATATTCTATGTCGTTGTCATTTTTGTTCATAAACTTGCAAAATACAGTACGTGTAACTCGTGCCGTTACTTGTCTAACCGCGCAAAGTGTTTGTTCAAAAAAACCATCCTACACTGAAATATCGGAACAACACACGGGGGTCCCGCTTGTCATTGATCAAATTTGGACCTAAAACTAATAAATCTGGAAGACGAGATTCGAACTGGCAACCTGGACTACAAAGCGTAAGTCGATAGCCTGAAACAACAACGATTGTTGGCTTTGTCCCATAACTTGATTTTATACAGTATTACGTTGAGTAGAGTAGAGGGAGTGCCTCGTCAACACGTGCATGACCGTTGACTCACTTACTGGTGGGTCCTAGGTCTGCGATCTCTCTCTTCTCTCCATCGTTTAACATTTAGACGCACAGGCACACACGAAGAGCGACGCTAGCTTGCCGTGGTCTTATTGTAACTAAAAAAGCTTGGAAAAATAGAAGAATCGCCTAGAACAAGAGACGTTGTGGCTGGTCGAGACGGAGCTAACCACACCTATCCTTCGTGCCACGTTAGCATGATGAAGCTGTGTGGATAGTGGGGTGTTTTTGACCGACTGGCTGGGTCCCGAGGTCGAACCATAGGTGCTACTGCATCTGATATATTTTTACACACACATTTTTCCTCCATGCCGAGACGTGGCACACCCTACCGCGTGGTTTCGGGGTCCTCCCTTATGGTGCACTCATATATTCTTCCTTGCCAAGACGTGGGACACCCTACCGCGTGTTTTCTGGGTCCTCCTCGGTCGTAGCGCCGAAGCAAGTAAATGAGTCGTCAAATCACGAAAGACCACCTTTCCCGCCGAGTACATCAGTGAAGCACGGTGGCTAGCTAGTTGGGCTAGTGCGACCGATTAGCTAGGCCGCCGCCACATTTGTTTTTTGCCCTTTTTTATATCCTTGCCGGCAGGTAAATTTAAATATCCACTGTAGCGTTGCTCTAGTCTTTGGGTGCGGCAGGCGCGATAGGATTTTTATTTTTTTGATTGACGGGAGCAGGCACGACAGGATTTTTAATTTTTTGATTGACGGGAGCAGGCGCGGCAGTAATTAGTCACGATGACTCCGCCTGTAAAACCCACTGCTCCCTGATGTGAGAAGTCGTCGACTGGTGTTTTTCCATGGTGAAAACCTAAAGATTCCCCGCTCCTCGGTTGGCTCCCTCCGCCTTCTCATAGATTGCATTGCCTTTCAACCGTTTCGCCCCCTTTGCTTCCTCTCCCCATTGCTTCTACCTGATGCCATGGCGGCGCAGCAGATCACGAAGTCTGAGGTGAGGCGCCTGAGACAGGAGCTCGAGGCCAAGGATGCGGAGCTCAGGACCAAGGACATGGAGCTCCGTGAGCTCAAGGAGGAGAGGAGTGTCATGCTCCTCCGTTATGTGTGGGAGTTCACGGAGCTTCAAAAGCGGCAGGCGTCCACCACAAATATGCTCGAGGCGTCGGCGGCGTTGCTGCAGAAAGCGGGAGATACGATAGGCCGTTAGGGGAGGCAGCTGGAGCGCGAGCGGGCCGATCGTGAGGAGGTCCAGGATCGCCTCAGCCACTTGGTGGACCAAGTTGCCACACACGTGTTGCGGCTGCGCGATGCCTACTGTCGTGCCAGCGCGACCATGCCGGCCGTTGGGCTAAACCCGTTCGACCACCCCGTAGACTTCAATGAGTTGCGGCTTCCTGACCTGGTCTCCTTCTTCACCTATATCTTCGAGGAGCTGAGGCGTCTCCGCGCGATGGTGGGGGCGGAGCTGGACAAGTAGGGGTTGCGGGCTGCCGTCGCCGGGCGAATCCTCTTAGGGCTCCATCACCGGAATCCATTCGTGCCATTGGACGCCGTCTTTGACGAGCTAGCTCCCGTCAACCGGGAGCGGGCTCTGCAGGCCGTTGCACCCTGCATCACCAATGTCGTGCGCCTCGAGAAGGAGAGGGACTTTGGTGGTGTTTAGGCGTCCTCTGCATGGGCATGTCCATGTCTCAGTGCAACATGACCGTTGGATCAAAATCAGACGGTGCAGATCAGTCACTGTAGCACAAAGCGTGTGGGTGTGTTTGGTTGCATTCTCATCTCAATATAGTTACAT
This sequence comes from Aegilops umbellulata, assembly GCA_032464435.1. Taxonomy (NCBI): domain Eukaryota; kingdom Viridiplantae; phylum Streptophyta; class Magnoliopsida; order Poales; family Poaceae; genus Aegilops; species Aegilops umbellulata. Next base: position 196,943,270 of record CP136054.1, read on the forward strand.
TACTGTTCATATAGTTGACATGCGCACAACATCATTTGTTATCGTCATATCTTACTCCTACACTAGCAACAAGGTTATGTAGTACTGACGTATGAACCACTGCACAAGCCTAGTAGTAGGAGCACTGTGTATGTTCAAGTGGCTACCGTGTTTCGCACTCCTCCGTCATAAGACTGGAAACGCTTGCTGTAATCATTTTTCTTCTTTAGAAAAAACAGTGGACTTGCCCTACCATGCGCATCCTCCTCGACGGTCGTCGAGAACTTTGCTACTCACTTTCGCCGACGTGTGGGACAGCCATCATCAGGGTCCACCAACCATGCACTAAATTACTTCGTAGTAGAGTGCCCAACTGCACGGTAAACTTCCCCGATTGAAGCGTCGCAGTAATGCTCAATGAGCCGTCAAATCACAAAACCCCCTCCTTTCCAGCAATAAGTTGGACGGACGAAGAAACCATCATTTCACTCTTATCTCTCAGCTTCCTCTCTACCCAACCCTCGCTTCCCCCTCATCTTGTTCCTCATTTCTTCAAGAAAACCCCGACCTCTTTCTTCCATTGTTCTTCTCTCCCAAAGAAGGAAAGGTGAGCGCATCAATGGTGTTGATTCTGGCCAAGGCCCGGTCTTGCAACCACGAGATTGATCCTATAACTCCCTCTCTGTTCTTCTTTTGGGTTTGTGCTTATGGTTTCTTTTCTTTTATTTCTATTTGACAGTTTCTTGATGGACGCTGGAGCACCGGCCGAAGTGATGTCTATGGCTCTGGCAAAAACCGTCGAGGCTCATGGTACGAAGAAGCGCAAGCACCCCGCCGAGACTACCGCAGACAAGCTCAAAGCCATCGCCCTGTCTAAGCCCCCCTCTCCGGGATCCCTCATTAAGCAAGTCTTGGTAATATTTCTTCTTGACGACGGCACCCAGAGTAGTACACCTGAATACTCCCCATTCTCTATCCCCGCCGCAAAATAGACTTGTCCACGGCACCGTAGCCTTCGTGCTCCTCCCTTTCTACATTGGCGCACTCGTCCACCGCAGCGCATCTGCCTCATCGACGACATCGTATGCCGCACTGGAGTCGGTCCACCGTTGTCGTCGTACACGGAGCGTCTTCCCCGGCACCGTCTTCCACGGTATCGGATCTGCTTCCCCGAAGCCGACGCCAAGCGCAGAAGCACCATCGTCGTGGACAATGAACTGACTCTCGTAGCCGACCATGATGCACAAAGGCCGTCGCGACCATCTTACTCCTCCTCGATTGGTAATGTGTGTATTGAATCTCTTAGCAATACATGTGCAGTTTCAATTTTATACATACCTACCCTTTGTTAGAGTTATAATATAAGTCATGTACCCCTTTGTATTTATCCCGTTCTATAAGGGGTTTCCTGCATATGTTCCACACCTGTACATGTATATATATCGGCCTATGGCCTCATGGGAATACAAGTTGCATATTCCTAACATGGTATTAGAGCTAGGTCAATTTTTTGCACGCTGCAACTCGTGCTATTGATCCGTCGATCGAAGCCGCCAGCCTCGATCTCATCTGCTCCCGATCGAACTCCTGGAGTCGATCGCTCCCCCAGCCGGCCCGCTCGTCCTGCTTGGCAGCCGGCCTGCTCCCGATCGAAGCCCCCCCCCTCGATCTTGGAGTCGATCGATCCCCCAGCCGGCCCGCTCGTCCCGCTTGGCAGCTGGCCTCGCTCCCCTGCAGCTTGCGTGGTGGCCTCGCCGTTCGTGGATCCCGTCCAACTTCAACGATTCACTGGTCAACTCCGCGTGTCTTCAGCCTACTGTTGATGCTCACGGGTTGATCTCCTGCTGATCTCTGCCCACCCCAATCTGGTCGCCAGCGCCCGCTCGATCCGGTCGCCAGCACCCTGATTCCGCTGCTGTTCCAGACTCTGCTGATTTGGGATCTCAAAAAAAAAAAGTCTTCTGCATCGGGTTATGTTGCTGTCCCTCGCTGTCCGGTGATCTTCGATGGTACTAACTACACCGAGTTCACTGGCTTCATGCGCATTCACATGCGTGGCATTCGTCTCTGGGGTGTTCTTTCTGGCGAGGTCTGCTGTCCGCCTCGTCCGGTTCCTCCGGTGGCTCCTATTCCGCTGACTCCACCGGTTCTTCCTTCAGATGCTAATCAGGCCGCCAAGGATGCGGCTAAGCTTGCTGATGAGGCTGCTAATCGTGCTTATGATGAGAGGGTTTTGGCTTATGAGGAGGCTCTTCAGACGTATCATGATGCTCTGTCTGTTTACACCCAGTGGCTTGATGATGATGCTCGTGCTGCAGCTGTTCTCACTGCTAGTGTTCTACCTCAGTTTGCTTCTGAGTTTCTGGGTCTTCCTACTGTCTTTGAGATGTGGACCCGTCTTCGTCAGCGCTATCAGCCCTCTGGTGATGCCTTATACCTGTCCGTGGTCCGTCAGGAGCATGCTCTTCAGCAGGGTGACTCTACTGTTGATGACTTCTATGCACAGAGTTCTGCTATCTGGCGCCAGCTTGATTCTCTCCGCAGTGCTGGTTGTCGTACTTGCCCCTGTTGCCAGGCTGTCCAGGCCAATTTGGAGTTTCATCGCGTCTATGAGTTCCTGTCTCGGCTCCGTAAGGAGTTTGAGCCCCGGCGTGCTCAGTTGTTTGCTCGTGGCCGTATTTCTCTCATGGAGGCGCTTTCTAAGATTCGTGCTGAGGAGACTCGCTTACGTGGTGCTGGTTTGCTGGAGGTTCCCTCTGTGCTCGTTACTCGTGCTCCTACGCCACCTGCTGCACCGACCCCTTCTCGCTCGAGTGCTCCGCCGCTCTTGCCCACTCCTTCTGGAGGCTCAGGTCGCCCCCGTCCACATTGCGACTATTGCAAACATGATGGTCATCTTGAGTCTCAGTGCTACACGAAGAAGAAACACCTGCGCAAGGCGCGATCATCATCTTCAGGGACTTCGTCATCTACCTCGACAGCTTCAGCCATTGCTTTGACTGAGCAGGATATTCTGAGACTTAAGCGTCTGCTCGCGGCTTCAGGTTCTTCCTCGACGGGTACTGCTGGTTCTGTGACTGATGCTTCCCGCACTGAGCAATCACCCTCTACACAGTCAGGTACATCCCCATGGGTTCTGGACTCTGGAGCTTCTTTTCATATGTCCTCTCATTCTTCCACTTTGTCCTCTCTTCGATCACTGGATTCTCCTGTTCATGTCTTCACTGCTGATGGTACTCCACTTTCTGTTGCTAGTAGAGGCAATCTTACCACTCCTTCTTATTCTGTTCCTGATGTTGCTCATGTTCCTTGACTTACCATGAATCTGTTTTCTGCTGGTCAACTTACTGATTCTGGTTGTCGCGTCATCCTTGACGTTGACTCTTGTTCTGTCCAGGACCGTCGCACGCACACTCTGGTTGGGGCCGGCCCTCGCCGCCGTGATTCTCAGGGTCTTTGGGAGTTGGACTGGCTTCATGTTCCTTCCGCTGCCACAACCATCGCCAGTTCTTCTGCTTCTGTTGCCTCCGTTACTGGTTCCTTCCAGCAGTGGCATCATCGACTTGGTCATCTGTGTGGTTCTCGGTTGTCTTCTTTAGTTCGTCGAGGTCTTCTGGGGTCTGTCTCAGGAGATGTCTCTTTAGAGTGTCAGGGTTGTCGTCTTGGCAAGCAGATTCAGTTACCATATTCACATAGTGAGTCAGTGTCCAAGCGTCCTTTCGATTTAGTCCATTCTGATGTATGGGGTCCGGCCCCTTTCGCTTCGAAAGGTGGTCATAAATACTATATTATTTTCATAGATGATTTCTCTCGTTACACATGGCTTTATTTCATGACTTCTCGTTCTGAGGTGTTGTCTATTTATAAGCGTTTTGCTGCCATGGTTCATACTCAGTTCTCTTCACCCATTCGTGTTTTTCGTGCTGACTCCGCTGGCGAGTATATGTCTAAGATGTTGCGTGGTGTTCTTGCTGAGCAAGGGACTCTCTCTCAATTCTCTTGTCCTGGTGCTCATGCTCAGAATGGTGTGGCTGAGCGAAAGCATCGACATCTTCTTGAGACGACTCGTGCATTGATGATTGCTGCCTCTCTCCCGCCTCATTTTTGGGCTGAGGCCGTCTCCACATCCACCTATCTTATCAATATCCAGCCTTCGGCTGCTCTCCAGGGTGGTGTTCCTTTCGAGCGACTTTTTGATCGTTCTCCTGATTATTCGATGCTTCGCTCGTTTGGTTGTGTTTGCTATGTTCTTCTTGCCCCTCGCGAACGCACCAAACTGACCGCTCAGTCTGTTGAGTGTGTCTTCTTAGGCTACAGTGATGAGCATAAGGGCTATCGTTGTTGGGATCCTATTGGTCGTCGGATGCGTATCTCTCGAGACGTGACTTTTGATGAGTCTCGTCCCTTCTACCCACGCCCATCTTCCTCGACCTTTTCAGTGCAGGATATCTCTTTCCTCACGTTTCCTGACTCACCTATCACCCCCGTTGAGCCTGTACCTTTCCGTTCCACTTCCTCTCCTTCTTCACCTCTAGTTGATTTCCAGCCACCATCCTCCCCGGTCTCCTCGCCTAGCATGTCACCGGGTTCTTCACCTTCATCTCCGGTGACTTCCTCCCCGGTCTCCTCTCCTAGCATGTCACCGGATTCTACACCTTCATCTCCGGTGACTTCTTCGTCGCCACCCCCCGATTCTACCTTGACGATTCCTCCTTCTATTATTCCATCTTTTCCTCAGCATTACACTCGTCGTCCACGACCAGTCGATGCCTCTGTGGATGAGTCGTCATCTTCCTCTCAGCCTACTTATGGCTTGCGTTCTCGTCCTCGTCCGCCTGTTGATCGCTTTGGATTTCCCACCGCTGGTGCTGCTGTTCTTGAGCCGACTTCTTACCGTCAGGCTGTTGTTCATCCTGAATGGCAGTTTGCGATGGCAGAGGAGATTGCTGCTCTTGAACGCACTGGTACCTGGGATCTTGTTTCTCTTCCTCCCGGAGTCCGTCCGATCACTTGTAAGTGGGTCTACAAGGTTAAGACTCGCTCCGATGGTTCTCTTGAGCGTCACAAAGCTCGTCTTGTGGCTCGTGGTTTTCAGCAGGAGCACGGTCGTGATTATGACGAGACTTTTGCTCCTGTGGCTCATATGACTACTGTTCGTACACTTCTTGCCGTTGCCTCTGCATGCCACTGGTCTATATCTCAGCTTGATGTTAAGAATGCCTTTCTTAATGGTGAGCTGCGTGAGGAGGTGTACATGCGGCCACCACCTGGGTATTCTGTTCCTGATGGCATGGTCTGTCGTCTTCGTCGCTCTCTCTATGGCCTTAAGCAAGCCCCCCGCGTCTGGTTTGAGCGCTTTGCCTCTGTGATCACTGCTGCTGGTTTTTCAGCAAGTGCTCATGATCCAGCATTGTTTATTCACCTTTCTCCTCGTGGTCGGACTCTTCTTCTTCTCTATGTTGATGACATGATCATCACGGGGGATGACCCCGAGTATATTGCCTTTGTCAAGGCCCGTCTTAGTGAGCAGTTTCTTATGTCTGATCTTGGACCTCTTCGCTACTTTCTTGGGATTGAAGTCTCTTCTACCTCTGATGGCTTTTTTATATCCCAGGAAAAGTATATCCAGGATCTTCTTGCTCGTGCTGCTCTTACTGACGAGCGCGTTGTTGAGACTCCTATGGAGCTCAATGTTCACCTCCGTGCTACTGATGGTGCTCCTCTCCCTGACCCGACGCGTTATCGTCATCTTGTTGGCAGTCTTGTCTATCTAGCTGTCACTCGTCCGGATATCTCTTATCCGGTTCATATTCTGAGTCAGTTTGTCTCTGCTCCCACCTCGGTTCACTATAGTCATCTCCTTCGTGTTCTCCGATATCTTCGAGGCACGATCTCTCACCGTCTATTCTTTCCTCGCTCCAGTTCTTTACAGCTTCAGGCCTATTCGGATGCTACGTGGGCTAGTGATCCTTCCGATCGCCGTTCAGTTTCTGCTTACTGTGTTTTTCTTGGTGGTTCTCTCATTGCCTGGAAGACGAAGAAACAGCTTGCAGTTTCCCGTTCGAGTGCCGAGGCTGAGTTGCGAGCAATGGCTCTTTTGACGGCAGAGGTGACTTGGTTACGGTGGTTACTTCAGGATTTTGGTGTTTCCGTGACTACACCGACCCTGCTCTTATCTGACAGTACAGGTGCTATCAGCATTGCACGCGATCCTGTGAAGCATGAGCTCACCAAGCATATCGGTGTTGATGCTTTCTATGTGCGCGCTGGTGTGCAGGATCAGGTTATTGCTCTTCAGTATGTGCCTTCCGAGTTACAGTTGGCTGATTTCCTGACGAAGGCCCAGACTAGAGCACAACATGGCTTTTATCTCTCCAAACTCAGTGTTGTTCATCCATCATGAGTTTGAGGGGGGGTGTTAGAGTTATAATATAAGTCATGTACCCCTTTGTATTTATCCCGTTCTATAAGGGGTTTCCTGCATATGTTCCACACCTGTACATGTATATATATCGGCCTATGGCCTCATGGGAATACAAGTTGCATATTCCTAACACCCTTCAAATTTCCTGGTTGCTATTGTTCCTGTAAAAGTAATTGGTTATAGCTGCATTATCCAACAGAATATCACCTTGTAACTGTGAGTCGCTCCTGTATTGCGTTGTGCTTGGGTAGTTTCTTCATCTGCAATCAGTAGTGTGGCAAATGATGGAATGTATTTTAGAACTAGCAAGATGCCCATGCGTTGCATGAAACATCAAGATGGATTTGTATGAGTAGTTTATTTTATGGGAGATAAGGATGAACGGGGCAAGGCCTTATCTGTAAATATGGAGAGAGGTGCGGGTATCTTTTATAAAATTGTCATAGTTTGCTTTCTATCCGTCAGCTATAGATCGAACGGTCTATATTACAAGATGGCAGGCACACCATCATCACCAACTCGGTTTTTTATAAGAGTATATATATAATATATAAGAGTATTTTATATTTTATAAGAGTAGTAGAGATAGTAGATAGTAGATATATATAATATATATAATAGATATATAAGATATAAGAAGTAGTGATAAATATAAATATAAAATAAATATATAAGAGTAGAGAAGAGAGTAGAGATAGCAGGGACGTCAAGAAAGGATCGTGCGCTCGCGCGGGAAAAAGCGGTCGGGCGCGCGCTAGTTTTGGCGCGGGGCGTCCGACGCGCTTTATAAAATCTAACGTCTTCCCACCGCTCTGTGCCTCGCAACCGCTCTCTCCCCGCTCTTTCTTGCCTCGACGTCTCCGCACCACCATGCCGCCGCGCTGCCGGGAAACTTGGGGCTACCGCGGCGTCCGCGCCCGCCCCTTCGGCGGCTTCCCCGCCGAGATCCGGTTCCACGAGGTGCGCCTCGGCCTCGGCACTTTCTACACCGCCCACAAGGCTGCCCGCGTGTACGACGAGGCGGCATGGTGCCTCCGGTGGCCTCATAGGGAGATGAACTTCCCCAACGTGCCGACGCGGGAGCGGGCGAAGGAGCTTGCGCCTCCGCCGCGGCTTATAACCGACGAGGTTCGTCGCGACAACCGGAGGCGGGAGCACCATCTCGGCATCGCCGAGATGGATGAGGAAGCCATGGCGCTGTGGCGCCAACACTTCCCGCAGGACATCATCAGCGAGCATGAGTTCTACGCGCAAAGGATGGCGGAGAGGGAGAAGAGGAGGGCGGGGCGAGCCACCTATCGTGAGGACAGGCGCACGCGGAAGGCGGCCGCTCAATTCAACATCAAGCTAGGAGCAGCGTCACCCTGGGACTCCGACGATGATCGGTATCTTGATGCCTACATTGAGACATCGGAGGAGGACATCACCGAGGCGGAGTCGAATGACGAGGAGTAGTTGAACTATCTATTTTCCTATCTATCTATGCTATATCTATGCTGAGAACTATCTATGTCAGTATCGACTCGGAGTCGAATGTGTATCAAGTCAGAGTAGAAAGGAGAAAAAAATATAACGCGTTTGCTGGAGCGGAGCGCACGCGCAATTTTTTTGCAGCGGCCGCTGGAGCCATCACTCCGCGGCCCGCAAAAACTGGCTATTCCAGCGCTGTAAATGCTTTTTAACGCGCCGCGTGTTGCGCTTCTGTTGGAGATGCTCTAACATGGCGGATGAGTGCTTTAATGTTGCCCACAAGATGCATGAGTATTATATTTTTCTTGCCATGTTGAGAGTTTAAAACCACGAGTGCGAACATGCAACGAAGCAATAAAGACCAAGCACGGGATATTGGGGACATCTTCAAGGAACGTGGCAAGTTAAAGAGGAGTTGCACCGAACCTGTAAACCGAGCTTTGGTAAGTAACACCCTTTCAATTACTTTCGTTTAGCCTCGTGTTCTTTGATGTGTATATGTTGTAGTTTCTGTTTCTCTTAGCCTCGTGTTTTTGGATGTGTAATAAGAAGAGTCTTAATCGTCATAATGCTTTGATTGTTAGCTTGATGTAGGAAGTAGGTGTTCTCACCTTGGAGTCTGTTTTTATATTTTTCCTTTTGAATTCACTTCTACGAGTCATGTTTTATCTGTCTTCTACTAAATGGATCTGGGTTGCTCTGAGTATTGATTTAAAAAAGAAGTAACTTCATGTCAGGATGCAGTTCCTGCGAGAAGGAAAGTATGGTCAACCTCGAGATCATGTTTCCAAAATGAGGTTAGATTACACATAAGGTGCCCGTTCCCTAATGATACTGGATTAGACACAAGGTGCAACCAGATGATCCTGGATTACACACAAGCCACGTGGAGTCGTCAACTGTTCGTCTCCTCGTGGTTCTAGTAAAGGCTGAAAGAAGGCGTGTAGCAGCCCTTGAGAATGTAGCTGAGTTCCTGAAGAAGCGAAAAAAGCAAGCAGATGCTCTCTTCACCCAAGCCAAAGAAGAGATGGAAGAAACTAGAAAGAAGCTAGCAGAGGCAGAGTGTCGGGGAAGCTGATCCGCGAGCACCTATGGGGACGGAGCCCCTTTCGGTTCGGCTGGGGGCGGAGGTCGCACGAAGAGCAGATCGAGGCGAGGCACACGAGCAGTTTACCCAGCTTCGGAGCTCTCCGGAGAGATAATACTCCTACTGTTGCTTTGTGGTTTGTATTGAGTTCTTGCTCGGGAGCGCTGAGTGCTACAGTACGCACCAGCAGCTAACGAGACCGAGCGTGAGTGTTCTACTGTTCGTCCTCCCCCCTCCTACGTTGCGCATGGGCCTCCTTTTATATGCTCAAGGGGTCACCGACAGGTGGCAACGTAGGCAAGGGCAAAAATGGAAAAGGTGCTGCGGTTGGTACAGCTACCTGCACAGTGTATCATACCTAACCCTGACGGCAGGGGACAAAGGCATTAAATGCCTATCTACGTCGCCCAAACAGTGCAGAAAAGGGATCGTCAGGGACGCCACCGCTCGCCACGATGGCGATCTTGTCAGCGCCGCTTGCCACAGTGTACCCCTGGCTGCACAGCCTCGCACCACGTACGCCTGGAAGGGTCCCAGAGCGACACGTTGGTGGATGCGCTGGAGCGTGGGTACAGAGTGGTTGCTCGCCGCGGCAAGCGCCTTGCCGCGGCCGTTGTCTTGTTGCGTCCGGAAGCTTGTCGCTCATCGGACCCTGCCGGGACGCGTGGCGCGTCGCGGCAAGTTCCTTGAGATGCCCTGGTTGGCCTTCCCGGCAAGCTCCTCTTGCCGGGGTCTTGTGCCTTGAGTGGCCTTCCCGGCAAGCTCCTCTTGCCGGGGCCTTGTCTCCTTGGCTTAAATACTTTGTTCTTGAATGGCTCCAAAGGAACCACAAAGGACCTTGGTGGTCACCCGGCAAGCCTTGTCGCCGGACGCTGCGACTGCCCGTGCACAAGTTCGGGATACTAGGGTACCCCTACTCTAGTACACCGACAGGAGCCCCCGGGGCTGGGCCATACATGGTGCCGAGCGCTGTTGGGCCAGGCCCAAAACAGGGCACGGGCACGCGCGGCCTGGATCACGCCGTATCTTACTCCGTATCCACCGCGCCCTCCCAAAACGGCACGCGTCGATTGCGGCGTCGTGGGAGAGGTCGTGGGTGGTTCTTTATTCGGAAAGGCGGACCGTCCGCCCCCTCCCTCCTTATAAGCAGGGGAAACAGGGGCAGAGGCATGGTTTTCGAGGCGTCCACTCCCCACGATCACGGGGTGAGGAGAGGTTGCCTCATCCGTCGCCTCGGTTCTGCACGCCTGCCACGCGACTTTCATGCGCTTGGGGTGGCGAACGGTGAAGGCGGGGAACCGGGCCGTCGTGGGTCGAGGCAGCGGGCCGGTCCCAGTTCCCTCCTCCTTCTGTGTCTTGATTAGCTGAGCGGGGTGGCCGAGCCCCCACCCTGTTCCTTTATAAGGAGCGGGGGGGGGGGAACGGAGGTCTGCATTCTTTCATCTCCTCTTTCCTTCAGCTTCTGCTCCTCTCTCTCTCATTCGCCATGGAGAAAGGGAACCCTGGTCCTTCAACGGTGGCGGCGAGGGTCGCCGCTAGACAATGCGTCCTTCCTTCTCCCGCACCCGTGGTGGCAGAGCCAGCCATAAGGGGAAGAGGGAGGGGGCGAGGCCGTGGGCGAGGTCGAGGGCGAGGTCGAGGCGCTCGGGGAAGAGGTGGACGGGGCGGCGCGCCGGCCTCACCTCCGCCAGCGGTTCCTCTTCCCATGGCGATCCACATTGGGGACGACCCTTGCGAGTTCTTCGTCAGGCTGCGTCGGCCGCCTCGTCGTCGCCTTCGTCTCCCGACTCCATTTGCGAGTGAGATGGAGTTGGATCCGCCCGAGACACTGAGGCTGCACATGAGGGGCTGTGGAATCAGCGGTACGCGAGTCCGCATTGACTTCCCAGCCCCTAATGTGATGTATCTTGGTCGAGGGTGGAAGACGTTCGCCCGTATCCACCGCTTGACGGAGGGGCTCACCCTCCATTTTGAGCTGACGGAGGGCGGTCTCCTCTCCGTCAAGGTCTTCGGGTGCTTCGGAACTCGGGCAAGGTGCTGCGTGGAGAGCTCCTCTGATAGCGAAGACTCCTCCTCGAGCGAGAGTGACGAGGGTGACAGCGGCAGCGACGATGGGGGTAGCGGGCGGCAGGATGACGGGTCCGACTAGGTGTCGGGCGTCGCTCCGTGCGGCACCGGCGACCCCATCATCCGTGTCGCCGGCTCCTTGAGCTTCTCGGGGTCGTCTCCTTGGGCGGCTGGCATAGGGAGGCTGCGGAAGAGGAAGAGGGCGGGCGGCGAGGCCGTCAAGTCGGAGTACGTGGGCGTGACGCCCTCGACAGCGTGCTGACGCCCTGCCGCCTCGTCTTCGAGCCCTGCTTCCGGCGCCGCCATCACCATCCAGCATTTGGACGGCCACCGAGATGTTCTCTTGCTGTCTTCTGCTTCCCGTAGCTTGCCTAGGCGCCCCTTTTGCCCTTTTCGCCTCCTTGACCTACCTCGTGGAGAGAGGGACAAGAAAGGGGATTACGGGCACCTTATCTCTTTTTAATTTGTAAGCCCTCGGGCCTTAGCTGCATTTAAAACTTGTAATCCCATCATTCATGTTTTTCATTCTCTATGAACTGTACCTGAGTGAAATGTTTTTTTAGTGAAAAGGGGATGCTTGCCGGGTCACTTGTCTTGCAGGTGGAACCCACGTCAAGGAGCAAATCCTTGATATCTTTAAGATAGACACTTTTTTTCCGGCAGCAGGCCCTGCCGTCTTCCCACGTCGCTCGACCTTTCTCACGCTTTTGGCGGAGGCAGGGATGAGGCGGGTTTGGGCTCCTCGTTTCGTTCCTTTGCTGCCGCGACTACGACCAAACCTGGCCCCAGGAACGAGCCCTAGGGCCTAGAGTTAGGGGAGCACGGTAGCTTTTAGGAAGAAACGAGGTTTCGCATACCTCAGTCCATAAGAGAATGCATGATAAGGGATGAAAAACTTATCTGAGATTGCAGCCCCCGGCAACTCTGGTTCGCCGTGGGTTAATCTTTGTACTTGCAGCCCCCGGCAGCACTGGCTTCCCGAGGTCCAGATGCTGGTCCGTCCTTCTTCTCCTTTCCGTCCTCAAGTGGTCCGGTCAGGATATGCGAGCCCTGCGAACCAAGGGAAACGAAAGAACGGCAAAGGGATGCATACTCGACCTCTAAGTTAGGGGTTAGCCGCTGCTAAGCACTGTCAACCCTAACCAAGGACGAGACTCGATCTAGCATGCATGCTATAACTTAGGCGCCTGCGCTTCATTTATGCTCAGGGTCTGCGCCTGGCTTTGTACAAAGGATTACATGCAACAGCGGCAAGACTTGTACAAAAGGTGGTTGCCGGAACAGGGTCCGACAACCGCGCCTTACGGGTAAAACTTACGAAGATGCTCAATATTCCAGGAGTTGCTCACCGGAATGTTATCTTCGGTCTCAAGATGGACAGCGTCAGGCCTAGTGACTCGTTTCACCCGATAAGGGCCTTCCCACTTCGGCGTCAACTTGTTGGAATTCTTGGCGGAATGAACGCGCCGAAGAACAAGGTCGCCTTCCTCGAGACTTCTGGCGTTAACTTTGCGGCTATGGTAGCGGCGCAAAGCTTGCTGGTAGCGAGCAGCTCGCACAGCAGCCTGAAGACGATCTTCCTCAAGGAGCAGCGCGTCATCTTCCCGTAGCTGCTCTTGCTCAAGCTCATCATAAGCGAGCACTCGAGGTGACCCGTATACGAGTTCCGTGGGGAGAACTGCCTCTGCTCCATAGACTAGAGCGAAAGGTGTCTGGCCAGTGGCTCGATTTGGCGTCGTCCTGATCGACCAAAGAACCACCGGCAGCTCCTCAATCCAGTTTCTTCCGCACCCGTGCAACCTGTCAAAAGTCTTGGTCTTGAGTCCACGCAGCACTTCAGCATTTGCCCTCTCCGCTTGACCGTTGCTCCTGGGGTGAGCAACAGAAGCGAAGCAGACCTTGGCGCCAAGATCTTGGACGTACTGCATGAAGGTGCGGCTCGTGAATTGCGTACCGTTGTCGGTGATGATCTTGTTAGGGATCCCGAAGCGGCAAACAATCGACCTGAAGAACTTGACTGCTGACTGTGCTGTCACCTTCGTCACTGCTTCCACTTCCGGCCACTTTGTGAACTTGTCGATTGCGACGTACAAGTACTCAAAGCCCCCGACTGCTCGGGGGAAGGGGCCGAGGATGTCGAGCCCCCAGACCGAAAATGGCCAGGATAAAGGGATCGTCTGGAGAGCTTGAGCTGGCTGGTGTATCTGCTTGGAATGAAACTGGCACGCTTCACACTTGGTTACTTGTGCAGTCGCATCCTGGAGGGCTGTCGGCCAAAAGAAACCTTGCCGGAAAGCTTTGCCGGCAAGCGCTATTGCGCCAATGTGGTGACCACATATGCCTCCATGTATCTCTGCCAACAGCTTCTGTCCATCTTCCCGGTGAATACACTTCAATTTCACACCGTTGAGTCTTCTTCTGTACAGTGCGTTGTCGACAAACTGGTACATACTTGACTGCCGGGCTACTCTTTCCGCTTCTTCTTGCTCTTCGGAAAGTTCTCCTGTCTGAAGGAAACAGACGATCTGCTGTGCCCATGCTGGAGCTTGTGGCTCGACAACAAGGACTAAAGGCACATCTGCTGCTGTGGGAACATCCGCTTCTACGGCGAGAAACTGCGGCTCAGCCGGAGCTTGACGTTCCCTGGCAAGCTTGCCGGAGCAAAACTTGTCGGGAGCGTCTGCTTCAACGGAACAAACCCTAGGGTTTGCCGGAGCAGACTGCTCCCCAGCACTCTTGGTGTTGATCTTGGGGACCTTCTTGGCGGCGGCTTCGGGAAGCTCTGCCGGAAAATAGTCACCAGAAATTAACTTCCTCTTCTTGATCTGTCCAGTTGATGGCGTCACAGACGGTTGAGTCAGCTTGAGCACAAAGATCCCTGGTTCCACAGGTAACTTAAGTGCTGCGCACTTTGACAGGCCATCGGCGATGTCATTCTGAGCTCTTGGAACGTGTTCCATCTGCAGGCCGACAAAGTGCTCTTCTAGCTTCCTCACTTCATCAACGTAAGCTTCCATCAACGGACTCTGATAATTCTTGTTCACTTGGCGGACGACAAGCTGCGAGTCACCCCTGACAATGAGCTTCTTGATCCCAAGGTCTGCCGCAATCCTGAGACCGGCAAGCAATCCTTCATACTCTGCAGTATTGTTTGTTGCTTGCTCCTTGGGAAAGTGCATCTGGACTACGTACTTGAGGTGCTCTCCGGTGGGTGCGACAAGCAGCACGCCAGCACCGGCGCCTTGCAGCGAGAAGGCACCATCAAAGTACATCGGCCACTCTTTGCTTGCTTTCTTGACGGGGATGCTTGTCTCTGGAATTTCTTCATCTGATGTTGGCGTCCACTCTACTATGAACTCTGCCAATGCTCTGCTTTGGATAGTTGAAGTGCTCTCAAACTTAAGGCCAAAGCTTGACAGTTCCAGTGCCCACTCAACAATCCTGCCTGTTGCTTCTGGATTCTCCAGTATCCTCTTCAGCGGAAAGCTGTTGGGGAACGTAGTAATTTCAAAAAAATTCCTACGCACACGCAAGATCATGGTGATGCATAGCAACGAGAGGGGAGAGTGTTGTCTACGTACCCTCGTAGACCGAAGCGGAAGCGTTGACGCAACGTAGAGGAAGTAGTCGTACGTCTTCCCGATCCGACCGATCCAAGCACCGTTACTCCGGCACCTCCGAGTTCTTGGCACACGTTCAGCTCGATGACGCACCCCTAGCTCCGATCCAGCAAAGCTTCGGGGAGGAGTTCCGTCAGCACGACGGCGTGGTGACAATCTTGATGTTCTACCAGCGCAGGGCTTCGCCTAAGCACTGCAACGATATATTCGAGGTGGAATATGGTGGAGGGGGGCACCGCACACGGCTAAGGAACGATCACGAAGATCAACTTGTGTGTCCATGGGGTGCCCCCTGCCCCCGTATATAAAGGAGCAATGGAGGGATGAGGCCGGCCCTATGTTTGGCGCGCCAAGGGGAGTCCTACTCCCACCGGGAGTAGGATTCCACCTTTCCTAGTCCAACTAGGTCAAGGGGGGAAAGAGGGGAAGAGGGGAAGGAAGGGAGAGAGGGGCCGCGCCCCAAACCCCTTGTCCAATTCGGACTGGGCTTGGGAGGGGCGCGCGCCACCTCCTGGTCCTTCCCACTAAGGCCCATCAAGGCCCATTGCTTCTTCCTCGTATTCCCGTAACTCCCCGGTACCTCCGAAAATACCCGAACCACTCAGAACCCTTCCGATGTCCGAATATAGTCGTCCAATATATCGATCTTTACGTCTCGACCATTTCGAGACTCCTCGTCATGTCCCCGATCTCATCCGGGACTCCGAACTCCTTCGGTACATCAAAACTCATAAACTCATTATATAACTGTCATCGAAACCTTAAGCGTGCGGACCCTACGGTTCGAGAACAATGTAGACATGACCGAGACACGTCTCCGGTCAATAACCAATAGCGGGACCTGGATGCCCATATTGGCTCCTACATATTCTACGAAGATCTTTATCGGTCAGACCGCATAACAACATACGTTGTTCCCTTTGTCCATCGGTATGTTACTTGCCCGAGATTCGATTGTCGGTATCCAATACCTAGTTCAATCTCGTTACCGGCAAGTCTCTTTACTCGTTCCGTAATACATCATCCCGTAACTAACTCATTAGTTGCAATGCTTGCAAGGCTTAAGTGATGTGCATTACCGAGAGGGCCCAGAGATACCTCTCCGACGATCGGAGTGACAAATCCTAATCTCGAAATACGCCAACCCAACATCTACCTTTGGTGACACCTGTAGTACTCCTTTATAATCACCCAGTTACGTTGTGACGTTTGGTAGCACCCAAAGTGTTCCTCCGGCAAACGGGAGTTGCATAATCTCATAGTCAAAGGAACATGTATAAGTCATGAAGAAAGCAATAGCAACATACTAAACGATCGGGTGCTATGCTAATGGAATGGGTCATGTCAATCAGATCATTCAACTAATGATGTGACCTTGTTAATCAAATGACAACTCCTTTGTCCATGGTTAGGAAACTTAACCATCTTTGATTAACAAGCTAGTCAAGTAGAGGCATACTAGTGACACTCTGTTTGTCTATGTATCCACACATGTATTATGTTTCCAGTTAATACAATTCTAGCATGAATAATAAACATTTATCATGATATGTAAGGAAATAAATAATAAGAGCATCTTTCTTGTCGCCAGGGACAGAGATGACACTTATCGGGCCTGGCATCTTCAGCATGTTGTACGCGTAGTGAGAGGCCGCCATGAACTTTGCGAGCGCTGGACGGCCGAGAATTCCATTCTAGGGCAATGGAAAATCGGCAACGTCAAAAGTGATCCTCTCAGTCCTGAAGTTTAGCTCGCTGCCAAATGTCACCGGCAGCGTGATCTTCCCCTTTGGCTTGCTCCTTCCCGGGTTGATTCCTTGGAATGTGTCGGTCTCTTCGAGCTCGCTGTCAGGGACCTGGAGTCTCCGGAGCACAGCGGAGGAGATCAGGTTCAAGCCGGCCCCGCCGTCAACTAGCATCTTGGTGACCTTGAGGTTGCGGATAGTTGGTGAAACCAACATCGGCAAGCACCCGACAGCAGTTGTGCGATCAGGGTGGTCCTCAATATCAAAGATGATAGGCGTGCTGGACCATTTCAGAAGCTTGCGTGACTCAACGGGCGGTTCTGCCGCATTGGCTTCCCGCACCCACTGCTTGAGTTGGCGGTGTGAAGTATGCAAAGAAGCACCGCCGTCAACGCACAAGACCTCTGTGGCTTTCTGGAACTCCTGCTCACTGGTCTCATCATCATCCATGTCTTCGTCGTCGTCGTCTTCATCTTTGTCGCGGCCGCGGGGAGGTCTGTCTCCTTCCCGCTGCTTGGCTTTGCCGTGGCGCCCTCCCCGGCCGGTGCGCTTCGTGTCGGATCTTCCAGCACCTCCTTGGGCTTTCTCCTTGTCGCGTCGCTCGTACTTGGCCTTTTGCAGCTCGACAAGCTGCTCGACCTTCTTGCAGCTCTGGAGGTCATGGCCCTTGGTGCGGTGGATCTTGCAGTACTGTTTGTTGGTGCCTTCCTGCTTGTCGGCGGCCGCCACAGCCTGGCAGTTGGTGCATGCGGCAACCTCCTTGCCGGGGCTACCATCTTTGGCTTTCTTGGCGCCACCGTCGTTGCCGGACTGCTCAACAACTAGCACGTCTTTGCCTTTCCTCTTCCTGTTGTTCCGCCGCCGGTTTTTATTTGCCGGGGCAGCATCCTCGCTGTCAGATCCTCCTGCTCCTGCATCCTCTCTGGGGAGTTTCCTTCCTTCCTCAGCACGTGCACACTTGTCGGCCAGGGCATACAGCTCGCTGACGTCTCTGATCTTGCACATCGCCATCTCCTCCCGCATCCTGCGATTACGCACGTTCTGGTGGAACGCGCTGATGACCGCGGCAGGGTGGACATCCGGGATGTTGCGTTGCACTTGGCTGAATCTCTGGATGTACTTGCGCAAGGGCTCTCCTTCCTTCTGGGCAAGCAGGTGAAGGTCACTCTTCTGGCCATGAGGTTTGTAGCCGCCCGTAAAGGCGCCGACAAACTGATGGCATAGGTCTGCCCAGGAAGATATGGAGTTTTCCAGCAAGTGCATGAGCCAGGACCTGACGTTGGGTTTGAGCACCAGTGGGAAGTAGTTGGCAAGGATCTTGTCGTCTCGCCCCCGGCAGCCTGCACCGCGATGGTGTAGATGCTGAGGAACTCCGACGGATGCAACCTGCCGTCGTACTTCTCCGGTACGTCTGGCTTGAAATTCTTCGTGCTGGGCCACTGGACTTGCCGCAGCTCACGAGTAAACGCAGGGCAACCTACCGCATACGGCAGGTCGCCTGGTTCCCCTGGCGCATGCATGTCGACAGTGGGCCCAGCGCGCCGGTCTGATTGACGCCGCGCTTCTTTTCGGCGCTCGATGCGAGTACGAGCGTCTTCTTGCTGTCGTTCGTGAAGAACTTGGCGCTGATCGCGGCGAGCTCGCGGATCTGATGAAGCGGTGGAGTCGCTGTCGTGGTGGACCCGGCGAGTCGGCGATCTCGGCCTTCGGGGCGAAGAGTGCACAGTGGTTGCGCCCCCACCGGTCTTGTCGCCATCGGCTCGCACCTGGCTGGCTTGCCGCGGCTGCGACGTAGTCGGCTGCCGTGGAGTGTCGCCGTTGGCGAAGCCGATGAGACTCTGAATGGTGGCCCTCCAGTCGTCGATCTTATATGGCGTTGGAGGGAAGTCTAGGAGCAGTTGAGCTCGCGCCAAAGCTTCTGCTGGAGTGGCGGGTAGCGGTGGCGAACGGTGCGAGGAGCGGGATATGCTCGGACTTCCAACGATGTTAGAAGGAGCAGTATTCCGTCCAGGCGACTGTGCCTCGCTCGCGCCAGCACGTTGGTGTGCATGCTGGCCTTGAGCATCCCGAGATCCGTCAGCTCGATTTGGGTCCAGCAAGCATATGGTACCGTGAGTACCATGACGCTGCCGGTCCCGCGCCTCCTGAGATGAGCGCGGAGCATCCACGGACGCCCGGTCGTCGTGGGAGCCTGCTACGCCGCCGACGGGCAGCGCAACCTTGTCCTTGGACCTGGCGGCACCGTGGGCTCCCTCGTCGACGCCCGTTCTTCCGCCGGCGTCTTCCCCACCAGCCATTTGCTCTGGCGATGGTGGGTTTGTCGCAGACGGAGCAGCCGCCTCCGAAGCCTTCTTCTTCGGCGGCATGTCGATGAAGATGTTGAAGATCTAGCTCGTGTGAACGCCGGATCAGGTTCGCACAACCTCGACGCCCCCTACCTGGCGCGCCAAAGATGTTGGGGAAGCTGATCCGCGAGCACCTATGGGGACGGAGCCCCTTTCGGTTCGGCTGGGGGCGGAGGTCGCACGAAGAGCAGATCGAGGCGAGGCACACGAACAGCTTACCCAGCTTCGGAGCTCTCCAGAGAGATAATA
The DNA here is from genome assembly GCA_032464435.1 of Aegilops umbellulata. Classification (NCBI taxonomy): domain Eukaryota; kingdom Viridiplantae; phylum Streptophyta; class Magnoliopsida; order Poales; family Poaceae; genus Aegilops; species Aegilops umbellulata. Next base: position 196,962,256 of record CP136054.1, read on the forward strand.
CTCTTACTGCTGCTTTGTGGTTTGTATTGAGTTCTTGCTCGGGAGCGCTGAGTGCTACAGTACGCACCAGCAGCTAACAAGACCGAGCGTGAGTGTTCTACTGTTCGTCCTCCCCCCTCCTACGTTGCGCATGGGCCTCCTTTTATATGCTCAAGGGGTCACCGACAGGTGGCAACGTAGGCAAGGGCAAAAATGGAAAAGGTGCTGCGGTTGGTACAGCTACCTGCATAGTGTATCATACCTAACCCTGACGGCAGGGGACAAAGGCATTAAATGCCTATCTACGTCGCCCAAACAGTGCAGAAAAGGGATCGTCAGGGACGCCACCGCTCGCCACGATGGCGATCTTGTCAGCGCCGCTTGCCACAGTGTACCCCTGGCTGCACAGCCTCGCACCACGTACGCCTGGAAGGGTCCCAGAGCGACACGTTGGTGGATGCGCTGGAGCGTGGGTACAGAGTGGTTGCTCGCCGCGGCAAGCGCCTTGCCGCGGCCGTTGTCTTGTCGCGTCCGGAAGCTTGTCGCTCACCGGACCCTGCCGGGACGCGTGGCGCGTCGCGGCAAGTTCCTTGAGATGCCCTGGTTGGCCTTTCCGGCAAGCTCCTCTTGCCGGGGTCTTGTGCCTTGAGTGGCCTTCCCGGCAAGCTCCTCTTGCCGGGGCCTTGTCTCCTTGGCTTAAATACTTTGTTCTTGAATGGCTCCAAAGGAACCACGGAGGACCTTGGTGGTCACCCGGCAAGCCTTGTCGCGGGACGCTGCGACTGCCCGTGCACAAGTTCGGGATACTAGGGTACCCCTACTCTAGTACACCGACATAGAGCAGGCAAGGCGTCTCCTGCTATCTAAAACTGTTGTCAATACAAATTTTCCTTCATAATAGCTAGGTTCAAATGTTTATCCAGTCAGCATGCCTGTTGTGATGTCCGTGCATCTACTGATGTGGCACAAAAAAAAAATCGGGTCATGTAATAACAACAATTACTTTCCAAACAATAACAGACGAAGCGTTGGACATGGTATAGTTCACACGCAAGGCCAACATTCCAAGTTCAACTTCCACATCAAACTCATGTTCACAGATATCTGCACATTCATAGATAATGTCCACAACCATGATTCACTTTAAAGCTAAAAAAAATGTGAGGAGAGTTATAAATAAAGAAAAATCTCTAGTTCCTACATTTATAACTAGAAAAATCTCTAGTTCCTTCAATGGAGGCAGGAGGGGCACTCTGAAGCCGGTTGCATGCGGAGAGGAGGCGTGTTCAGTCTGGCCTGCAGCGAGTGGGGCCCTCTTTGCCGGCGCGCCGGTTCAATGCCTGCGCTATGAGAGGTTGCGTCCGTGTCAGAGCAATCACTTCCTCTAGTCTTTTTTTTGGGTATAACAAAATCTCGTTTTCCATTCACATTTTACAAGTAAAATTCGTGGACAAACTTTGACCCAAAATACGATGGGGACTAGTAAACCAGGACGGAGGTAGTAGTTATGAATTCCATTTTCGCTACATACCAATCGTTCTAAAAACTACTCCGGTATTACCGCGCTAAAAAAATGATATTTTAAACGTGGCTACTTGATCAGTGGCGACTGGCGAGGCACCGCCTCCAGATCGTTCACCTGTGGTCCCGACCATCAACTCCTACGTTTCAAATTATCATGCGAGCTGACTATTCCTACAAAGATGCGCTACACCACGTATCCGGTACCCGCGCATGCAGCAATTGTGCACCTAGGGTTTTAGGATTCATTTGTTTACGCTGCCTTTACGTAACTTTCATGTGTGCGAGATAGCGAGAGACCGACTACGTGCGTGCGCCCAAAGCCATGCACGCCGCCAACGGTTGAGTTCCTTTTTAACCCAGGCCGGCATCTCGTCAGATAGGCCGCCATGGAGGTCAGAACGAAATTGCGGAGCTCCAAACGTCTCATTCAACATCGGCGCCTTCCAATATGCTAGCTAGGTACCGATCAATTCTGTCGACAAGTCTTGCCATTGCGCCTTAGTGAGCTTGCGGGTGGATAAAGGTGTTCCTGTATACTTACTTGCAAGGTAGATGGACAATCGCGGGCTGAAGAAATCGCTGAATGTCATAATTAAAATACAATCTGGGAAATAACTAAAATACATGCCCGCGACCAGGTTTAACATTTTCACTAACAAGTTTGGCAGGTCCCAAGAATCAGTATAAGATAACCTACAACCAAATGCATAAGCAGGTGGTCTATGAACACAAGAAAAATTAACGCGACACATATATCCTGCAGTAACTTTGATGCAAGGACGATAATCCAACTTCGCATTATTAAGACGGGGCTATGTATCAAAAAAACGGGGCCATGAAGGTCACATGGGCATTATTTTCTCAAAGTTCAAAAATACACAGAAAGTTTCACTGCAGTTCAACACCCAAACATACTTGGTGACAAAATACACCCCGCAATCAACATGACTGAGGATGGATTTTCATTTTCCTAAATAATCATATATTTGGACAGATACATACGTTAACCAAGTTCTCAACAATCCTAGTAAACAAAATATCTTCAGGTTCATGCCCCCTCTCTTCTTCTCCATATGCTGCCAGAACCTGTAAACAATTAGTGTTCACAAAAATGGTCATAAGATTAGGTCACTCATATAGTCACATTGCTGGTAATAACTACTGCTGTAAACAATTGATGTTCACAAAATGGATACTGAGACAGTGTGAACAGAAGTGGATAATGAAATTGGTTCGCTCTTAAATCATAGCCATATTACTCATATGTAGCTGCAGCAGGTTATAATGAGATCACATTGCTGATGATATGGTTACTGCTCTTACGCTTGGTAGGAATCTACTAATTGCAAATTGCACCAGGCAAGTCAAATATGCAAGAAATGATAACATTGATATCAACACAGAGACTGCCAGGTTAGAAGTTGTGTGACTGAAAAAAATGTTAACTGAGACAGTTGTAAGAAGTTGTGCCTTTATTGCCTATACTGGCATTATTTGTACCTTCATTATTCAGTGGGCAATGTGAAGCTTAGCGTCAGCTCAACCAATACGTGGAATCCGCACTTGCGCATCCTGTGCCCGGATGTTCTTAATCAGTTCCTTGAAAGATTCAGGTATGTGTTGGTACTCGTGGAACATGAGTCCTTTAGACCTACATATGTTGAGGAATAGAAGGACAAGCGAAATTAGAATTAAACATACATCCATTCGTTGCAGTGGATACTGATGAGGTGCATCTGTGCTAGGAAGGGAACTGAGGAAGGAAAACATACCACTCAGGAGTATGGCAGTAGGTCATGAGATGATCAGCAATGGTGAAGGGGCGCACAGATGGGCGTATCCTGTCCTTCCCGTCATGTATTTTGCAGGACTCGGCTAAGCGCTCGGACAAACCAGTCCCCAGCGAATGCAACACAATGGGGTCCCATGGTAGACTGAAGTAGATGGAGTTGCTGCTCAAGGTTGGGAGGTCCCTGGCCGAAACAGACAGGCATCGGTCACCGCTGAGAAACAGCGAGCGGTCGCCTAAGGTGTTCACCGGGATAAGCTTACACCGCTGGCTGCTCAGATGCACTTCATAGAGCCTGAAGACTGCTAGCCCCGACCAGTCCATCTCCTTTGTACCAGGAGCTGGGTGCCGGATGACGAGCAGCATCCTTCCACCAGACTCCACGAGTAGAAAATCGCTATGCAGGCGATCAGCAAAATATGGAGCATGAGCAACCACCACAGAATTCTCGAGGGATTCCTGTCTGGGAGGAGGGTATAGCTGCAGGATCTCGTGTGAAGACAGGGTGGTGGCATAGAGCTTTCCTTGGAAGGACAAGGTATTCCAAACATAAAGACCTCGGTGGAGAACCTCCCAATCTGAACCCGGGTCGGCGCCGAGCACCACACTTGTGCAGAGGAACCAGACCACCACGGCAATGGAGGTCGCCGAGGACGCGCTGCTGCATATCGCGGCGCTCATGTCGAGCAGCTTAATCCGCCTGACTACCGCGTGGTACACGGGGGCGAGGGGCGGGAAATCGACCACGACGCGCGTGAAGGGATGCAGCACGCGGACCTCGGTGGTGCGCTTGTGCACGAGGATGAGGAGTCCGTCGGTGAAGCCAACGATCCTGTGTTGCCGGAGCTCCGGGAGGAGGACGCGGAGGCGCCTGGCCGTGCGCGTATGGAAGAAGACGATCTCGCAGGCATCGTCTGGGCGGACGGCGTCGCCGTCACAGAGAGCGACCCAGCCGCGCGGGCGTAGGCGGGGATCCCGCAGAGTGGGGTCGCGCGCCGTGGGCGTGCAGGCGCGCCAGCCGGAGCAGACGGCGCGGAAGGCGATGTAATCAACCACGTCGCCGTCGCCGTCGCCGTCGCTGGCCAGGAGCCGGCAGGTGATGAGGCCAACTATGTCGGTGGGCAGGGACGCCCAGCCGCCGATTACTTGCGCCCGCGCAGGGCGCTTGCACGCGGCGAGCGTTGTCAAGGTGGCACCTTTTCGCTTCCTTCCCGCCGCCGCCGCCGCCCCGGCCGGAGCAAGAGCGGGCAATTTCCTCCCCATCGCTCGCGGATTCCTTCTTCAAATCAAATCACAGGCTGGGCTTGGTTGGCTCTTCTCCGTCCCGCCCCCGCTAGCTATTTTATACAGGCCACTGCTCGGACCTCGAGATCGACTCGGATTGAGAAGAAATCCCACTCCCAGGATCGGCACTGATTCCTTCTTCAAATCACGCCGTGTCTCCGGAAGGGAAAACCAGAGAGGGGAGGATTACGATTTATGAGGAAGTAGGGAACAACCTGACGAGGCCGCCGGTGTTGGGTGAGAAGATGGAAGCACGCCGCCGCGGATCAGCCGCGGAGCACTCGCCCTTGTGTAACACACGGTTAGAGCAACTCTAGTAGACTCCTCCGAAAAAACCCCGACTCACAAAATAACCGTCAAATGCGGGTCGGCGTGAAAAATCCCGCCCGAACAAACCCTATAAACGTGGAGGGCCCGCAATTTTTTTTAATAGTTTGTCCGGATAAGAAAATTATGGACAACTGGTTTCTGTTAAACTCGATTTCTGGTGTAACAACCTAAAATCTTGTTTGGATTGTCTAACTAAATTATGGATATGTAAAACTGAGTTTCCCAAAAGCTCAAAATCCCAGTTTTTGGAAAAACCGACTAATTGAGGTTTTTATGTAAACTCGTTTTCTTTATAAGAGACCATGGAGTCATCGAAGAAAACAAAGAGGCGAATTGGACGTGGAGTGGCCCATGAGCGCACAACGTCATCTCCACGCACGGCTATGGTGACGCCGGAAGCCGACGCCGGAAGTCGGCGACGCAAGGTGCAACGTTTTGCAACGCCCGCGCCATTGCCAAGCTTACCGCTCCGGGTCTGGATGTGGCTGTCACTGCGTGGGACGGGAAGACAGGAGTGGCTGCAGACTGCGCACGGCCGACGTGCTTCTTTTCCCATGCACCGGCGATGACTCTACAACCTGGTCTCTCCGGCTAATCCGCTTGAGGCCGTGCTTGTTGCACTACAACGGACGTTGACGTTAATCAATTCAACAAGCATTAGAATTGCACGAATCAATCAAGCGACAAAGGAAATGGAGTTCATCTTCGGAGTTCATCTTTAGTTAGTTATTCATGTCGCCCCGTCCATGGGGAAGCAGCAGCAATGACTAAACGCGTTTACTTATTTTTCCTATCCAAACAAGAAATTCCGTAAACTTATCTTAACAGAATAACTAACTAAAACTGGTTTCCCTAAAAATCCTCTAAAAACTGGTTTTCTAAAATCTCATGTTTAATTCTTGGCATCCAAACAACCACTGAGGGGCATGGTAAAATCTCGGTCCCAACCCGCGAATACGCGGGTTCCCTCCTCGTGCCTGCGGTGCCTTGCAAATAAGTGGAAGCTGTTGGTGTGGGGATATTTCATCCCGCGTTTTCCCTGTTGGAAATATGCCCTAGAGGAAATAATAAAAGCATTATTATTATATTTCCTTATTCATGATAATTGTCTTTATTCGTGCTATAATTGTGTTATCCGAAAATCGTAATACATGTGTGAATAACAGACAACAAACATGTCCCTAGTGAGCCTCTAGTTGACTAGCTCGTTGATCGACAGATAGTCATGGTTTCCTGACTATGGACATTGGATGTCATCGATAACGGAATCACATCATTAGGAGAATGATGTGATGGACAAGACCCAATCCTAAACATAGCATAAGATCGCTTAATTCTTTGCTAGAGTTTTCCAATGTCAAGTATCCTTTCCTTAGACCATGAGATCATGTAACTCCCAGATACCGTAGGAGTGCTTTGGGTGTGCCAAATGTCACAACGTAACTGGGTGACTATAAAGGTATACTACGGGTATCTCTGAAAGTGTCTGTTGGGTTGACATGGATCGAGACTGGGATTTGTCACTCCGCTTGACGGAGAGGTATCACCGGGCCCTCTCGGTAATGCATCATCATAATGAGCTCAAGGTGATCAAAGTGTTTGATCACGGGATCATGCATTACGGTACGAGAAAAGTGACTTGCCGGTAACGAGATTGAACGAGGTACTAGGATACCGACGATCGAATCTCGGGCAAGTAAAATACCTATTGACAAAGGGAATCGTTTACGGGATTAATTGAATCCTCGACGTCGTGGTTCATCCGATGAGATCATCGTGGAGCATGTGGGAGCCAACATGGGTATCCAGATCCCGCTGTTGGTTATTGCCCGAGAGCCGTCTCGGTCATGTCTGCATGTCTCCCGAACCCGTAGGGTCTACACACTTAAGGTTCGGTGACGCTAGGGTTGTAGGGATATGTATGTGCAGTAACCCGAATGTTGTTCGGAGTCCCGGATGAGATCCCGGACGTCACGAGGAGTTTCGGAATGGTCCGGAGGTAAAGATTTATATATGGAAAGTCATCATACGGACATCGGGACAAGTTTCGGGGTTATCGGTATTGTACCGGGACCACCGGAGGGTCCCGGGGGGTCCACCGGGTGGGGCCACCTATCCCGGAGGGCCCCGTGGGCTGTATGAGGGAGGGAACCAGCCCATAGTGGGCTGGTGCGCCTCCCCCCCATGGGCCCATGCGCCTAGGGTTTGGGGGGGAGGGAAAACCCTAAAGGGGGCGCCCCCCTTGCTTGGGGGGCAAGCCCCCCTTCCCTGGCCGCCGCCCCCCCCTAGGAGATCTCATCTCCTAGGGCCGGCGCCCCCCCAGGGGGTTATATAAAGGGGGGAGGGGAGAGGGGGCTGATCACCCATTTGCCCTGGCGCCTCCCTCTCCCTCTCCAACACCTCCTCCTCCTCCATTGAGCACGGCGAAGCCCTGCCGGAGTACTGCAGTTCCACCATCACCACGCCGTCGTGCTGCTGCTGGAGCCTTCTTCCCCAACCTCTCCTTTGCCTTGCTGGATCAAGAAGGAGGAGACGTCACGCTTCCCGTACGTGTGTTGAACGCGGAGGTGCCGTCCGTTCGGCACTAGATCATCGGTGAATTGGATCACGGCGAGTACGACTACCTCACCCACGTTCACTTGAACGCTTCCGTTGCGATCTACAAAGTGGTATGTAGATGCTATCTAATCTGAATACTCGTTGCTAGATGAACTCATAGATGGATCTTGGTGAAACCGTAGGAAAATTTTTAATTTTCTGCAACGTTCCCCAACAGTGGCATCATGAGCTAGGTCTATGCGTAGTTCTTCTTGCGCGAGTAGAACACAATTTGTTGTGGGCGTAGATGTTGTCAATTTTTCTTGCCGCTACTAGTCTTATCTTGCTTCAGCGGTATTGTGGGATGAAGCGGCCCGGACCAACCTTACACGTACGCTTACGTGAGACCGGTTCCACCGACTAACATGCACTAGTTGCATAAGGTGGCTGGCGGGTGTCTGTCTCTCCTACTTTAGTTGAAGCGGATTCGATGAAAAGGGTCCTTATGAAGGGTAAATAGAAGTTGACAAATCACGTTGTGGTTTTAACGTAGGTAAGAAAACGTTCTTGCTAGAACCCTAATTCAGCCACGTAAAACTTGCAACAACAATTAGAGGACGTCTAACTTGTTTTTGCAGCAAGTGCTTTGTGATATGATATGGCCAAAGTTGTGATGTATGATGAATGATCTATATGTGATGTATGAGATGTTCATGCTATTGTAATAGGAATCACGACTTGCATGTCGATGAGTATGACAACCGGCAGGAGCCATAGGAGTTGTCTTTATTTTTGTATGACCTGCGTGTCATTGAGAATCGCCATGTAAATTACTTTACTTTATTGCTAAACGCGTTAGCCATAGTAGTAGAAGTAATAGTTGGCGAGCAACTTCATGGAGACACGATGATGAAGATCATGATGATGAAGATCATGGTGTCAAGCCGGTGACAAGATGATCATGGAGCCCCAAGATGGAGATCGAAGGAGCTATGTGATATTGGCCATATCATGTCACGTTTATTATTTGATTGCATGTGATGTTTATCATGTTTTGCATCTTGTTTACTTAGAACGACGGTAGTAAATAAGATGATCCCTCATAATAATTTCAAGAAAGTGTTCACCCTAACTGTGTACCGTTGCTAAGGTTCGTCGTTCCGAAGCACCACGTGATGATCGGGTGTGATAGGTCCTTACGTTCGCATACAACGGGTGTAAGACAGATTTACACACGCAAAACACTTAGGTTGACTTGACGAGCCTAGCATGTACAGACATGGCCTCGGAACACAGAAGACCGAAAGGTCGAGCATGAGTCGTATAGAAGATACGATCAACATGAAGATGTTCACCGATGTTGACTAGTCCGTCTCACGTGATGATCGGACACGGCCTAGTTGACTCGAATCATGTAATACTTAGATGACTGGAAGAGGGATGTCTATCTAAGTGGGAGTTCATTAAATAATTTGATTAAATGAACTTTATTATCATGAACTTAGTCTAAATCTTTACAATATGTCTTGTAGATCAAATGGCCAACGTAGTCCTCAACTTCAACGCGTTCCTAGAGAAAACCAAGCTGAAAGACGATGGTAGCAACTATACGGACTGGGTCCGGAACCTGAGGATCATCCTCATAGCTGCCAAGAAAGATTATGTCCTACGAGCACCGCTGGGTGACGCACCTATTCTCCCTGCACAACAAGACGTTATGAACGCTTGGCAGTCGCGATGCGATGATTACTCCCTCGTTCAGTGCGGCATGCTTTACAGGTTAGAGCCGGGGCTCCAAAAGCGTTTTGAGAGACATGGAGCATATGAGATGTTCGAAGAGCTGAAAATGGTTTTCCAAGCTCATGCCCGGGTCGAGAGATATGAGATCTCCAACAAATTCTTTAGCTGTAAGATGGAGGAAAATAGCTCTGTCAGTGAGCACATACTCAGAATGTCTGGGTTGCACGACCGCTTGACTTAACTGGAAGTTAATCTTCCGGAAGAAGTGGTCATTGACAGAATCCTCCAGTCGCTTCCACCTAGCTACAAGAGCTTTGTGATGAACTACAATATGCAGGGAATGGTAAAGACCATTCCTGAGGTATATGCTATGCTGAAATCAGCAGAGGTTGAAATCAAGAAGGAGCATCAAGTGTTGATGGTGAATAAAACCACTAAGTTCAAGAAGGGCAAGGGTAAAAAGAACTTCAAGAAAGACGGCAAGGAAGTTACCGCGCCCGGTAAGCAAGTTGCCGGGAAGAAGCCAAAGAATGGACCCAAGCCCGAGACTGAGTGTTTTTATTGCAAGGGAAGTGGTCACTGGAAGCGGAACTGCCCCAAATACTTAGCGGACAAGAAGGCCGGCAAAACCAAAGGTATATGTGATATACATGTAATTGATGTGTACCTTACCAGTACTCGTAGTAGCTCTTGGGTATTTGATACCGGTGCAGTTGCTCACATTTGTAACTCAAAGCAGGAGCTGCGGAATAAACGGAGACTGGCGAAGGACGAGGTGACGATGCGCGTCGGGAATGGTTCCAAGGTCGATGTGATCGCCGTCGGCACGCTGCCTCTACATTTACCTACGGGATTAGTTTTAAACCTCAATAATTGTTATTTGGTGCCTAGTTTGAGCATGAACATTGTATCTGGATCTCGCTTAATTCGAGATGGCTACTCATTTAAATCAAAGAATAATGGTTGTTCCATTTATATGAGAGATATGTTTTATGGTCATGCTCCGATGGTTAATGGTTTATTCTTGATGAATCTCGTACGTGATGATACACATATTCATAGTGTGAATACCAAAAGAGTTAAAGTTGATAACAATAGTCCCACATATTTGTGGCACTGCCGCCTTGGTCACATAGGTGTCAAACGCATGAAGAAGCTCCATGCAGATGGACTTTTAGAGTCTCTTGATTATGAATCATTTGGCACGTGCGAACCATGCCTCATGGGTAAAATGACCAAGACTCCGTTCTCAGGAACAATGGAGCGAGCAACCAACTTATTGGAAATCATACATACCGATGTGTGCGGTCCAATGAGTGTTGAGGCTCGCGGTGGCTATCGTTATGTTCTCACCCTCACTGATGACTTGAGTAGATATGGGTATGTCTACTTAATGAAACACAAGTCTGAGACCTTTGAAAAATTCAAGGAATTTCAGAGTGAGGTTGAAAATCAACGTGAGAAAAAGATCAAGTTTCTACGATCAGATCGTGGAGGAGAATACTTGAGTCACGAATTTGGCACACACTTAAGAAAACGTGGAATAGTTTCACAACTCACGCCGCCTGGAACACCTCAGCGTAATGGTGTGTCCGAACGTCGTAATCGCACTCTGTTAGATATGGTGCGATCTATGATGTCTCTTACCGACTTACCGCTATCTTTTTGGGGCTATGCTTTAGAGACTGCCGCATTCACTTTAAATAGGGCTCCGTCGAAATCCGTTGAGACGACACCGTATGAATTATGGTTTGGGAAGAAACCTAAGCTGTCGTTTCTAAAAGTTTGGGGATGCGATGCTTATGTCAAGAAACTTCAACCTGAAAAGCTCGAACCCAAGTCGGAAAAATGCGTCTTCATAGGATACCCTAAAGAAACTGTTGGGTATACCTTCTACCTCAGATCCGAAGGCAAGATCTTTGTTGCCAAGAATGGATCCTTTCTAGAGAAAGAGTTTCTCTCGAAAGAAGTGAGTGGGAGGAAAGTAGAACTTGATGAAGTGTTACCTCTTGAACCGGAAAATGGCGAAACTCAAGAAATCGTTCCTGAGGTGTCTGCACCGACTAGAGAGGAAATTAATCATAATGATCAAGATACTTCTAATCAAGCTCTTACTAAAATTCGAAGGTCCACAAGGACACGTTCCGCACCAGAGTGGTACGGCAACCCTGTCTTGGAAATCATGTTGTTGGACAACGGTGAACCTTCGAACTATGAGGAAGCAATGGCGGGCCCGGATTCCGACAAATGGTTGGAAGCCATGAAATCCGAGATAGGATCCATGTATGAAAACGAAGTATGGACTTTGACTGACTTGCCCGTTGAGCGGCGAGCCATTGAAAATAAATGGATCTTTAAGAAGAAGACAGACGCGTATGGTAATGTGACCATCTATAAAGCTCGGCTTGTCGCTAAGGGTTATCGACAAGTTCAAGGGGTTGACTACGATGAGACTTTCTCACCAGTAGCGAAGCTGAAGTCCGTCCGAATCATGTTAGCAATTGCCGCATACTATGATTATGAGATATGGCAAATGGACGTCAAAACGGCATTCCTTAATGGTTTCCTTAAGGAAGAATTGTATATGATGCAGCCGGAAGGTTTTGTCGATCCTAAGAATGCTGACAAGGTGTGCAAGCTCCAACGCTCGATTTATGGGCTGGTGCAAGCATCTCGGAGTTGGAACATTCGCTTTGATGAGATGATCAAAGCGTTTGGGTTTACACAGACTTATGGAGAAGCCTGTGTTTACAAGAAAGTGAGTGGGAGCTCTGTAGCATTTCTCATATTATATGTGGACGACATACTTTTGATGGGAAATGATATAGAACTCTTGGACAGCATTAAGGCCTACTTGAATAAAAGTTTTTCAATGAAGGACCTTGGAGAAGCTGCTTATATATTAGGCATCAAGATCTATAGAGATAGATCGAGACGCCTCATAGGTCTTTCACAAAGCACATACCTTGATAAAATATTGAAGAAGTTCAATATGGATCAATCTAAGAAAGGGTTCTTACCTGTGTTACAAGGTGTGAAATTGAGCTCAGCTCAATGTCCGACCACGGCAGAAGATATAGAAGAGATGAGCGTCATCCCCTATGCCTCAGCCATAGGTTCTATTATGTATGCCATGCTGTGTACCAGACCTGATGTGAACCTTGCCGTAAGTTTGGTAGGTAGGTACCAAAGTAATCCCGGCAAGGAACACTGGACAGCGGTCAAGAATATCCTGAAGTACCTGAAAAGGACTAAGGAAATGTTTCTCGTTTATGGAGGTGATGAAGAGCTCGTCGTAAAAGGTTACGTCGACGCTAGCTTCGACACAGATCTGGATGACTCTAAGTCACAAACCGGATACGTGTATATTTTGAATGGTGGGGCAGTAAGCTGGTGCAGTTGCAAGCAAAGCGTCGTGGCGGGATCTACATGTGAAGCGGAGTACATGGCAGCCTCGGAGGCGGCACATGAAGCAATTTGGGTGAAGGAGTTCATCACCGACCTCGGAGTCATACCCAATGCGTCGGGGCCAATCAAACTCTTCTGTGACAACACTGGAGCTATTGCACTTGCAAAGGAGCCCAGGTTTCACAAGAAGACTAGGCACATCAAGCGTCGCTTCAACTCCATTCGTGAAAATGTTCAAGATGGAGACATAGAAATTTGTAAAGTGCACACGGATCTGAATGTCGCAGATCCGTTGACTAAACCTCTCCCTAAGGCAAAACATGACCAGCACCAGAACTCTATGGGTGTTCGATTCATCACAATGTAACTAGATTATTGACTCTAGTGCAAGTGGGAGACTGTTGGAAATATGCCCTAGAGGCAATAATAAAAAACATTATTATTATATTTCCTTATTCATGATAATTGTCTTTATTCGTGCTATAATTGTGTTATCCGGAAATCGTAATACATGTGTGAATAACAGACAACAAACATGTCCCTAGTGAGCCTCTAGTTGACTAGCTCGTTGATCGACAGATAGTCATGGTTTCCTGACTATGGACATTGGATGTCATCGATAACGGGATCACATCATTAGGAGAATGATGTGATGGACAAGACCCAATCCTAAACATAGCATAAGATCGCTTAATTCGTTTGCTAGAGTTTTCCAATGTCAAGTATCCTTTCCTTAGACCATGAGATCATGTAACTCCCAGATACCGTAGGAGTGCTTTGGGTGTGCCAAACGTCACAACGTAACTGGGTGACTATAAAGGTATACTACGGGTATCTCTGAAAGTGTCTGTTGGGTTGACATGGATCGAGACTGGGATTTGTCACTCCGCTTGACGGAGAGGTATCACCGGGCCCTCTCGGTAATGCATCATCATAATGAGCTCAAGGTGATCAAAGTGTTTGATCACGGGATCATGCATTACGGTACGAGAAAAGTGACTTGCCGGTAACGAGATTGAACGAGGTACTAGGATACCGACGATCGAATCTCGGGCAAGTAAAATACCGATTGACAAAGGGAATCGTATACGGGATTAATTGAATCCTCGACATCGTGGTTCATCCGATGAGATCATCGTGGAGCATGTGGGAGCCAACATGGGTATCCAGATCCCGCTGTTGGTTATTGCCCGAGAGCCGTCTCGGTCATGTCTGCATGTCTCCCGAACCCGTAGGGTCTACACACTTAAGGTTCGGTGACGCTAGGGTTGTAGGGATATGTATGTGCAGTAACCCGAATGTTGTTCGGAGTCCCGTATGAGATCCCGGACGTCACGAGGAGTTTCGGAATGGTCCGGAGGTAAAGATTTATATATGGAAAGTCATCATACGGACATCGGGACAAGTTTCGGGGTTATCGGTATTGTACCGGGACCACCGGAGGGTCCCGGGGGGTCCACCGGGTGGGGCCACCTATCTCGGAGGGCCCCGTGGGCTGTATGAGGGAGGGAACCAGCCCATAGTGGGCTGGTGCGCCTCCCCCCCATGGGCCCATGCGCCTAGGGTTTGGGGGGGAGGGAAAACCCTAAAGGGGGCGCCCCCTTGCTTGGGGGCAAGCCCCCCTTCCCTGGCCGCCGCCCCCCCTAGGAGATCTCATCTCCTAGGGCCGGCGCCCCCCCCAGGGGGTTATATAAAGGGGGGAGGGGAGAGGGGGCTGATCACCCATTTGCCCTGGCGCCTCCCTCTCCCTCTCCAACACCTCCTCCTCCTCCATTGAGCACGGCGAAGCCCTGCGGGAGTACTGCAGTTCCACCATCACCACGCCGTCGTGCTGCTGCTGGAGCCTTCTTCCCCAACCTATCCTTTGCCTTGCTGGATCAAGAAGGAGGAGACGTCACGCTTCCCGTACGTGTGTTGAACGCGGAGGTGCCGTCCGTTCGGCACTAGATCATCGGTGAATTGGATCACGACGAGTACGACTACCTCACCCACTTTCACTTGAACGCTTCCGTTGCGATCTACAAAGTGGTATGTAGATGCTATCTAATCTGAATACTCGTTGCTAGATGAACTCATAGATGGATCTTGGTGAAACCGTAGGAAAAATTTTAATTTTCTGCAACGTTCCCCAACATTCCCCACCAACCACCTCCCCCGTCCCCCTCGCCCCATCGCCGGGCCACCGCCCAAGATTCTGGCGGGAGCACGCCGAAAGGCCGCCACACGCATGAGGCCTCCCATCCCTCCCTCCGTGTCGGCGGGCCGGAAAGTTACAGATCTGCGGCCCATCATCGCGGGACGCCGGATTTGGCTTTTCCGGCCGCCGGTGGCTGCGCCAAGCGATGGAATGGTCTAGAAGCATCTCCCGCAGCCCCGGCAAGGTCGCATCGCCGCATGCAGGTACGGGTTCGTCCTCCCGCCGCCGCCGCCGCCGGTTTGCGGGCATGGATTTGTCCGGCCATCGACCGAGCTCGGCGCTCGCGCGGCGGCTCTGTGGCTCGCCGATGCCACTCATACAGTGCGACGACTGCACGCGGACAGTGCTGCGGCTAACTTCGGGCACGCCGAAGCAGCCCGGATGGGTGTTCTTCAAATGCGAAAACGATGGGGTACATGTTGTTTTCGTTCGGCTCATTTTGATAGCTCATTCTTTTGTTCAATTGCGGTAGCTCATGTCGAACATCATCATGTGTGTAGAAAGATGGATGCTCATTTTGGTTTTGGGAAGGCGAATACTTTGATTTATTGATAGGAAGAAACTTAATAGACGTTGATGCACTCCTTAGAAGAATCGAAGACAATGATGCGGTTGCATGTGCAATTAGAGGTGAAGCAACATCTACTTCTTTTGAATCAAAGATGAAGAACGAAGAATGCAAAATTAAAAATCCACAGATCAACAACGAATGCATGGAGAAGATATTAGTCCAACTAGTGGGAGCAGTTATGGTAGTTGGAAATCTTCTCAAATGCATACTTATGGTTCTTGTTTTCTTTGGTCTTACTATTCTAGCAAAGATTTGGTGATGTCTTATGTATTCAATGTTGTTGAAAAAACAAAGAAATGCATTATGTTCGATCAAATTAAGGTGCAAATTTAGGTTTTCCGGGCCGGGAGAAGCTGCGTCAGATCAGACCACGCAAAGCCGACCCGTAAAAGAGCATATTCCACGAATATCCTTTTTTACGGGTCCGTTATGCGGGGTCTGTATCTGCAGCCGTCCGCGCTAGCCCACAAAGCCGTTTTTCCACGAACTGCAAATGAGTTTTGCAGGCCGGCCGGATGCGGGGACTGCTAGAGATGCTCTTACTAGGTTGGAAGAGGGAAGAAGAGAGATTTTTTCAACTGAAGAAAACGGATTTGGGTGTGACGCCTTCGAGCTCAGCCAGCAAGGCGTTTTTTTAACATCAGTACATACACAAGCGCTCATATACACGTGCATACACTCACCCCAACGAACGCACACATGCACACCCTACGCCTATGAGCACCTCCGAAGGACTGGGCCGGCATATCATCTTGAAATTTACAAAGTCACCGTAGGCACCTCGTTGTCGACGCGAATGTCTTCTCCCACTAAATGCGCATCGCCGGAAATTATGAAATAAATACAGGAATAAATGCTAGCATCAGGATTTGAATCTTGGTGGGCTAGGGATACCACAGTCCCTCTAACCATTCAACCACAGGTTGGTTCGCAGCCAGCAAGGTGTTGGCATAAAAAGGTTAGGCGTATCCATTGTCGAATGTCTCATTTCTTAGTTAAAATAAATATAAATAAATAAAGGGCATGGGTTATGTTATATCTTGTTCATCTACAAATTTTCATAAAAAACTATGACAATGTGTGGCATGCACACACATAAAAAAATAAAAAAATGATGTGTGAATATTCATTTAGGTCATTTTATTTTGCGCAAGTCACATATGGTCATATTCGGAACAAAATTTTGTAGATGCACATATCTTCTTCCTACGATCCCTAATTATTCTCGCATCCCCATTGAGATCTACGCTAGTTCCACCAATCCATCTCTCGCACGCGGCTAAGTGAGTGTTATAATTGATACGTTTTTACAGCACCCAGGTCACGTAGATCATGCAAAAGCCAAGGTCAACTGACCAAACTACAGGATCAAAATATCACACTGACAGCTCTAGGGGCACTGCCACCCAAATACCACTACAGGAACGGGTTTAAACACTAGAGAACTTCATGATCAACATCCTGCAGAGAATTTGATTTCAGTCAAATTTTGTGATGAGATCCCATAGTGCCGGACACTCATTCCTTGGATCGATCGTCTACACCTCATAAACCATCACCGCATATGTTGTTCATCTTCACGGCAATGGTGAGGTCGCGCAGAAAACATATGCGGTGATTAGGAAGAGTTTGGGGAAAGTCCAGGCCCAGCTAGGCTTGTTGCACAACACATACTATCATGTGGCAGCGCAGCTGGATTTCAAATTCTCAATTCACGAGTCGTTGGCACATCACGTTGCGGCCACAGCAGAGGCGATAAGAGAAAATTATGGGTTCCAACTTCCAAAGCACTCAATCGGAGGACCATATGATAAGTCTTCATCGTATCTATAATTTTTTATTATTTCATGTCAATATTATACAACTTTTACATATTTTTGGCATCTTTTTATATGATTTATTGGACCAACCTATTGATCCAATGCCTAGCGCCAGTTCCTGTTTTTTGCATGTTTTTTGTATCACAGAAAATTCATATCAAAAGAAGTCCAAATGCAACAAAATTACACGAAGAATTATTTTGGAATATATGTGATTTTGGGGAGTTGGAATCACCGCAAACGGAGGCCCACATAGCCCACAAGACACCAGGGTGTGCCAGAGGCCCCTGGCGCGTGGTGGTGGGTCGTACCCTCCTCGAAAGTCGGTTGGAGCTCTACTTCGGGCGCAAGGAAGCTTATATCCGGAAAA
Source organism: Aegilops umbellulata (assembly GCA_032464435.1). NCBI lineage: Eukaryota > Viridiplantae > Streptophyta > Magnoliopsida > Poales > Poaceae > Aegilops > Aegilops umbellulata. Next base: position 196,979,806 of record CP136054.1, read on the forward strand.
AATTCGTGTTAAAATCTCAGCACAATCGGAGTTACGGATCTCCCGGAATATAAGAAACGGTTTTTGGCCAGATCTGGGGAGCGCAAAACAGAAGAGAACAAAGAGAGAGATCCAATCTCGGAGGGGATCCCGCCCCTCCGCCACCATGGAGGCCATGGACCAGAGGGGGAACTCTCCTCCCATCTAGGGGGGAGGCCAATGAAGAAGAAGGAGGAGGGGGGCTCTCTCCCCCTCTCTCCGGTGGCGCCGGAGTGCCGCCGGGACAAGGATCGTGACGGTGATCTACATCAACAATCTTGCTATCGTAAACACCAACTTTCTTCCCTCTATGCAGCGGTGTAACACCTCTTCTCCCTGCTGTAATCTCTACTTAAACATGGTGCTCAACTCCATATATTATTTCTCAATGATCTATGGTTATCCTATGATGTTTGAGTAGATCCGTTTTGTCCTATGGGTTAATCATGATCTTGGTTGGTATATTGTATATTTTATTTTTTGTGCTGTCCTACGGTGCCCTCCATCTCGCGCAAACATGAGCAGGCCCCGTTGTAGGGTGTTGCAATACGTTCATGATTTGCTTATGGTGGGTTGCGAGAGTGACAGAAGTTTAAACCCGAGTAGGTGGGTTGTTGTGTATGGGATAAAGATGACTTAATACTTAATGCTATGGTTGGGTTTCACGACCTTAATGATCTTTAGTAGTTGCGGATGCGTGCTAGGGGTCCATCATAAGTGCATATGATCCAAGTAGAAAAAGTATGTTAGCTCATGCCCCTCCCTCATGTAAAATTGCAAGAATGATTACCGATACTTGTTATCGATTGCCTAGGAACAAATGACTTTCTTATTGATAAAAGCTATCCAATTTTTATTACCTTGCAATTTATCCATAGTTTTGTTGGAAATATGCCCTAGAGGCAATAATAAAAGCATTATTATTATATTTCCTTATTCATGATAATTGTCTTTGTTCGTGCTATAATTGTGTTAACCGGAAATCGTAATACATGTGTGAATAACAGACAACAACATGTCCCTAGTGAGCCTCTAGTTGACTAGCTCGTTCATCGACAGATAGTCATGGTTTCCTGACTATGGACATTGGATGTCATCGATAACGGGATCACATCATTAGGAGAATGATGTGATGGACAAGACCCAATCCTAAACATAGCATAAGATCGCATAGTTCGTTTGCTAGAGTTTTCCAATGTCAAGTATCCTTTCCTTAGACCATGAGATCATGTAACTCCCGGATACCGTAGGAGTGCTTTGGGTGTGCCAAACGTCACAACGTAACTGGGTGACTATAAAGGTATGCTACGGGTATCTCTGAAAGTGTCTGTTGGGTTGACATGGATCGAGACTGGGATTTGTCACTCCGCTTGACGGAGAGGTATCACCGGGCCCTCTCGGTAATGCATCATCACAATGAGCTCGATGTGACCAAAGTGTTTGATCACGGGATCATGCATTACGGAACGAGAAAAGTGACTTGCCGGTAACGAGATTGAACGAGGTATTGGTATACCGACGATCGAATCTCGGGCAAGTAAAATACCGATTGACAAAGGGAATCGTATACGGGATTAATTGAATCCTTGACATCGTGGTTCATCCGATGAGATCATCGTGGAGCATGTGGGAGCCAACATGGGTATCCAGATCCCGCTGTTGGTTATTGCCCGAGAGCCATCTCGGTCATGTCTGCATGTCTCCCGAACCCGTAGGGTCTACACACTTAAGGTTCGGTGATGCTAGGGTTATAGGGATATGTATGTGCAGTAACCCGAATGTTGTTCGGAGTCCCGGATGAGATCCCGGACGTCACGAGGAGTTTCGGAATGGTCCGGAGGTAAAGATTTATATATGGAAAGTCATCATACGGACATCGGGACAAGTTTCGGGGTTATCGGTATTGTACCGGGACCATCGGAGGGTCCCGGGGGGTCCACCGGGTGGGGCCACCTATCCCGGAGGGCCCCATGGGCTGTATAAGGGAGGGAACCAGCCCATAGGGGGCTGGTGCGCCTCCCCCCCCATGGGCCCATGCGCCTAGGGTTTGGGGGGAGGGAAACCCTAAAGGGGGCGCCCCCCTTGCTTGGGGGGCAAGCCCCCTTCCCTGGCCGCCGCCCCCCTAGGAGATCTCATCTCCTAGGGCAGGCGCCCCCCCTTGGGGGTTATATAAAGGGGGGGAGAGAGGGGGCTGATCACCCATTGCCCTGGCGCCTCCCTCTCCCTCTCCAACACCTCCTCCTCCTCCATTGAGCACGGCGAAGCCCTGCCGGAGTACTGCAGTTCCATCATCACCACGCCGTCGTGCTGTTGCTGGAGCCTTCATCCCCAACCTCTCCTTTGCCTTGCTGGATCAAGAAGGAGGAGACGTCACGCTTTCCGTACGTGTGTTGAACGCGGAGGTGCCGTCCGTTCGGCACTAGATCATCGGTGAATTGGATCACGGCAAGTACGACTACCTCATCCACGTTCACTCGAACGCTTCCGTTGTGATCTACAAAGTGGTATGTAGATGCTATCTAATCTGAATACTCGTTGCTTGATGAACTCCTAGATGGATCTTGGTGAAACCGTAGGAAAAATTTTAATTTTCTGCAACGTTCCCCAACAGTGGCATCATGAGCTAGGTCTATGCGTAGTTCTTCTTGCACGAGTAGAACACAATTTGTTGTGGGCGTAGATGTTGTCAACTCTTCTTGCCGCTACTAGTCTTATCTTGCTTCAACGGTATTGTGGGATGAAGCGGCCCGGACCAACCTTACACGTACGCTTACGTGAGACCGGTTCCACCGACGAACATGCACTAGTTGCATAAGGTGGCTGGCGGGTGTCTGTCTCTCCTACTTTAGTTGGAGCGGATTCGATGAAAAGGGTCCTTATGAAGGGTAAATAGAAGTTGACAAATCACGTTGTGGTCTGAACGTAGGTGAGAAAACGTTCTTGCTAGAACCCTATTTCAGCCACGTAAAACTTGCAACAACAATTAGAGGACGTCTAACTTGTTTTTGCAGCAAGTGCTTTGTGATATGATATGGCCAAAGTTGTGATGTATGATGAATGATCTATATGTGATGTATGAGATGTTCATGCTATTGTAATAGGAATCACGACTTGCATGTCGATGAGTATGACAACCGGCAGGAGCCATAGGAGTTGTCTTTATTTTTGTATGACCTGCGTGTCATTGAGAATCGCCATGTAAATTACTTTACTTTATTGCTAAACGAGTTAGCCATAGTAGTAGAAGTAATAGTTGGCGAGCAACTTCATGGAGACACGATGATGAAGATCATGATGATGAAGATCATGATGATGAAGATCATGGTGTCAAGCCGGTGACAAGATGATCATGGAGCCCCAAGATGGAGATCGAAGGAGCTATGTGATATTGGCCATATCATGTCACGTTTATTATTTGATTGCATGTGATGTTTATCATGTTTTGCATCTTGTTTACTTAGAACGACGGTAGTAAATAAGATGATCCCTCATAATAATTTCAAGAAAGTGTTCACCCTAACTGTGCACCGTTGCGACAGTTCGTTGTTTCGAAGAACCACGTGATGATCGGGTGTGATAGATTCTAACGTTCACATACAACGGGTGTAAGACAGATTTACACACGCAAAACACTTAGGTTGACTTGACGAGCCTAGCATGTACAGACATGGCCTCGGAACACGGAAGACCGAAAGGTCGAGCATGAGTCGTATAGAAGATACGATCAACATGAAGATGTTCACCGATGTTGACTAGTCCGTCTCACGTGATGATCGGACACGACCTAGTTGACTCGGATCATGTAATACTTAGATGACTGGAAGAGGGATGTCTATCTAAGTGGGAGTTCATTAAATAATTTGATTAAATGAACTTTATTATCATGAACTTAGTCTAAACATTTACAATATGTCTTGTAGATCAAATGGCCAACGTAGTCCTCAACTTCAACGCGTTCCTAGAGAAAACCAAGCTGAAAGACGATGGTAGCAACTATACGGACTGGGTCCGGAACCTGAGGATCATCCTCATAGCTGCCAAGAAAGATTATGTCCTACGAGCACCGCTGGGTGTCGCACCTGTTTTCCCTGCACAACAAGACGTTATGAACGCTTGGCAGTCGCGATGCGATGATTACTCCCTCGTTCAGTGCAACATGCTTTACAGCTTAGAGCCGGGGCTCCAAAAGCGTTTTGAGAGACATGGAGCATATGAGATGTTCGAAGAGCTGAAAATGGTTTTCCAAGCTCATGCCCGGGTCGAGAGATATGAGATCTCCAACAAATTCTTTAGCTGTAAGATGGAGGAAAATAGCTCTGTCAGTGAGCACATACTCAGAATGTCTGGGTTGCACAACCGCTTGACTCAACTGGAAGTTAATCTTCCGGAAGAAGTGGTCATTGACAGAATCCTCCAGTCGCTTCCACCTAGCTACAAGAGCTTTGTGATGAACTACAATATGCAGGGGATGGTAAAGACCATTCCTGAGGTGTATGCTATGCTGAAATCAGCAGAGGTAGAAATCAAGAAAGAGCATCAAGTGTTGATGGTGAATAAAACCACTAAGTTCAAGAGGAGCAAGGGTAAAAAGAACTTCAAGAAGGACGGCAAGGAAGTTGCCGCGCCCGGTAAGCAAGTTGCCGGGAAGAAGCCAAAGAATGGACCCAAGCCCGAAACTGAGTGCTTTTATTGCAAGGGAAGTGGTCACTGGAAGCGGAACTGCCCCAAATACTTAGCGGACAAGAAGGCCGGCAAAACCAAAGGTATATGTGATATACATGTAATTGATGTGTACCTTACCAGTACTCGTAGTAGCTCTTGGGTATTTGATACCGGTGCAGTTGCTCACATTTGTAACTCAAAGCAGGAGCTGCGGAATAAACGGAGACTGGCGAAGGACGAGGTGACGATGCGCGTCGGGAATGGTTCCAAGGTCGATGTGATCGCCGTCGGCACGCTGCCTCTACGTTTACCTACGGGATTAGTTTTAAACCTTAATAATTGTTATTTAGTACCAAGTTTGAGCATGAACATTGTATCCGGATCTCGCTTAATTCGAGATGGCTACTCATTTAAATCCGAGAATAATGGTTGTTCTATTTATATGAGAGATATGTTTTATGGTCATGCTCCGATGGTTAATGGTTTATTCTTGATGAATCTCGTACGTGATGATACACATATTCATAGTGTGAGTACCAAAAGAGTTAAAGTTGATAACAATAGTCCCACATATTTGTGGCACTGCCGCCTTGGTCACATAGGTGTCAAACGCATGAAGAAGCTCCATGCAGATGGACTTTTAGAGTCTCTTGATTATGAATCATTTGACACGTGCGAACCATGCCTCATGGGTAAAATGACCAAGACTCCGTTCTCAGGAACAATGGAGCGAGCAACCAACTTATTGGAAATCATACATACCGATGTGTGTGGTCCAATGAGTGTTGAGGCTCGCGGTGGCTATCGTTATGTTCTCACCCTCACTGATGACTTGAGTAGATATGGGTATATCTACTTAATGAAACACAAGTCTGAGACCTTTGAAAAGTTCAAGGAATTTCAGAATGAGGTTGAGAATCAACGTGATAGAAAGATCAAGTTTCTACGATCAGATCGTGGAGGAGAATACTTGAGTCACGAATTTGGCACACACTTAAGAAAATGTGGAATAGTTTCACAACTCACGCCGCCTGGAACACCTCAGCGTAATGGTGTGTCCGAACATCGTAATCGCACTCTATTAGATATGGTGCGATCTATGATGTCTCTTACCGATTTACCGTTATCTTTTTGGGGCTATGCTTTAGAGACTGCCGCATTCACTTTAAATAGGGCTCCGTCGAAATCCGTTGAGACGACACCGTATGAATTATGGTTTGGGAAGAAACCTAAGCTATCGTTTCTAAAAGTTTGGGGATGCGATGCTTATGTGAAGAAACTTCAACCTGAAAAGCTCGAACCCAAATCGGAAAAATGCGTCTTCATAGGATACCCAAAAGAAACTGTTGGGTATACCTTCTACCTCAGATCCGAAGGCAAGATCTTTGTTGCCAAGAATGGATCCTTTCTAGAGAAAGAGTTTCTCTCCAAGGAAGTAAGTGGGAGGAAAGTAGAACTTGATGAAGTGTTAACTCTTGAACCGGAAAATGGCGAAACTCAAGAAATCGTTCCTGAGGTGCCTGCACCGAATAGAGAGGAAATTAATGATTATGATCAAGATACTTCTGATCAAGCTCCTACTAAAATTCGAAGGTCCACAAGGACACGTTCCGCACCAGAGTGGTACGGCAACCCTGTCTTGGAAATCATGTTGTTAGACAACGGTGAACCTTCGAACTATGAGGAAGCAATGGCGGGCCCGGATTCCGACAAATGGCTGGAAGCCATGAAATCCGAGATAGGATCCATGTATGAAAACGAAGTATGGACTTTGACTGACTTGCCCGTTGAACGGCGAGCCATAGAAAATAAATGGATCTTTAAGAAGAAGACAGATGCGGATGGTAATGTGACCATCTATAAAGCTCGGCTTGTCGCTAAGGGTTATCGACAAGTTCAAGGGGTTGACTACGATGAGACTTTCTCACCGGTAGCGAAGCTGAAGTCCGTCCGAATCATGTTAGCAATTGCCGCATACTATGATTATGAGATATGGCAAATGGACGTCAAAACGGCATTCCTTAATGGTTTCCTTAAGGAAGAATTGTATATGATGCAGCCGGAAGGTTTTGTCGATCCTAAGAATGCTGACAAGGTATGCAAGCTCCAACGCTCGATTTATGGGCTGGTGCAAGCATCTCGGAGTTGGAACATTCGCTTTGATGAGATGATCAAAGCGTTTGGGTTTACACAGACTTATGGAGAAGCCTGCGTTTACAAGAAAGTGAGTGGGAGCTCTGTAGCATTTCTCATATTATATGTAGACGACATACTTTTGATGGGAAATGATATAGAACTCTTGGACAGCATTAAGGCCTATTTGAATAAGAGTTTTTCAATGAAGGACCTTGGAGAAGCTGCTTATATATTAGGCATCAAGATCTATAGAGATAGATCGAGACGCCTCATAGGTCTTTCACAAAGCACGTACCTTGATAAGATATTGAAGAAATTCAATATGGATCAATCTAAGAAAGGGTTCTTACCTGTGTTACAAGGTGTGAAATTGAGCTCAGCTCAATGTCCGACCACGGCAGAAGATATAGAAGAGATGAGCGTCATCCCCTATGCCTCAGCCATAGGTTCTATTATGTATGCCATGCTGTGTACCAGACCTGATGTAAACCTTGCCGTAAGTTTGGTAGGTAGGTACCAAAGTAATCCCGGCAAGGAACACTGGACAGCGGTCAAGAATATCCTGAAGTACCTGAAAAGGACTAAGGAAATGTTTCTCGTTTATGGAGGTGACGAAGAGCTCGTCGTAAAAGGTTACGTCGACGCTAGCTTCGACACAGATCTGGATGACTCTAAGTCACAAACCGGATACGTGTATATTTTGAATGGTGGGGCAGTAAGCTGGTGCAGTTGCAAGCAAAGCATCGTGGCGGGATCTACATGTGAAGCGGAGTACATGGCAGCCTCGGAGGCAGCACATGAAGCAATTTGGGTGAAGGAGTTCATCACCGACCTCGGAGTCATACCCAATGCGTCGGGGCCAATCAAGATCTTCTGTGACAACACTGGAGCTATTGCACTTGCAAAGGAGCCCAGGTTTCACAAGAAGACCAGGCACATCAAGCGTCGCTTCAACTCCATTCGTGAAAATGTTCAAGATGGAGACATAGAGATTTGTAAAGTGCACATGGATCTGAATGTTGCAGATCCATTGACTAAACCTCTCCCTAAGGCAAAACATGATCAGCACCAGAACTCTATGGGTGTTCGATTCATCACAATGTAACTAGATTATTGACTCTAGTGCAAGTGGGAGACTGTTGGAAATATGCCCTAGAGGCAATAATAAAAGCATTATTATTATATTTCCTTATTCATGATAATTGTCTTTGTTCGTGCTATAATTGTGTTAACCGGAAATCGTAATACATGTGTGAATAACAGACAACAACATGTCCCTAGTGAGCCTCTAGTTGACTAGCTCGTTGATCGACAGATAGTCATGGTTTCCTGACTATGGACATTGGATGTCATCGATAACGGGATCACATCATTAGGAGAATGATGTGATGGACAAGACCCAATCCTAAACATAGCATAAGATCGCATAGTTCGTTTGCTAGAGTTTTCCAATGTCAAGTATCCTTTCCTTAGACCATGAGATCATGTAACTCCCGGATACCGTAGGAGTGCTTTGGGTGTGCCAAACGTCACAACGTAACTGGGTGACTATAAAGGTATGCTACGGGTATCTCTGAAAGTGTCTGTTGGGTTGACATGGATCGAGACTGGGATTTGTCATTCCGCTTGACGGAGAGGTATCACCGGGCCCTCTCGGTAATGCATCATCACAATGAGCTCAATGTGACCAAAGTGTTTGATCATGGGATCATGCATTACGGAATGAGAAAAGTGACTTGCCGGTAACGAGATTGAACGAGGTATTGGTATACCGACGATCGAATCTCGGGCAAGTAAAATACCGATTGACAAAGGGAATCGTATACGGGATTAATTGAATCCTTGACATCGTGGTTCATCCGATGAGATCATCGTGGAGCATGTGGGAGCCAACATGGGTATCCAGATCCCGCTGTTGGTTATTGCCCGAGAGCCATCTCGGTCATGTCTGCATGTCTCCCGAACCCGTAGGGTCTACACACTTAAGGTTCGGTGACGCTAGGGTTATAGGGATATGTATGTGCAGTAACCTGAATGTTTTTCGGAGTCCCGGATGAGATCCCGGACGTCACGAGGAGTTTCGGAATGGTCCGGAGGTAAAGATTTATATATGGAAAGTCATCATACGGACATCGGGACAAGTTTCGGGGTTATCGGTATTGTACCGGGACCACCGGAGGGTCCACCGGGTGGGGCCACCTATCCCGGAGGGCCCCATGGGCTGTATAAGGGAGGGAACCAGCCCATAGGGGGCTGGTGCGCCTCCCCCCCATGGGCCCATGCGCCTAGGGTTTGGGGGGAGGGAAACCCTAAAGGGGGCGCCCCCCTTGCTTGGGGGGCAAGCCCCCTTCCCTGGCCGCCGCCCCCCTAGGAGATCTCATCTCCTAGGGCAGGCGCCCCCCCTTGGGGGTTATATAAAGGGGGGGGGAGAGAGGGGGCTGATCACCCATTGCCCTGGCGCCTCCCTCTCCCTCTCCAACACCTCCTCCTCCTCCATTGAGCACGGCGAAGCCCTGCCGGAGTACTGCAGTTCCATCATCACCACGCCGTCGTGCTGTTGCTGGAGCCTTCATCCCCAACCTCTCCTTTGCCTTGCTGGATCAAGAAGGAGGAGACGTCACGCTTTCCGTACGTGTGTTGAACGCGGAGGTGCCGTCCGTTCGGCACTAGATCATCGGTGAATTGGATCACGGCAAGTACGACTACCTCATCCACGTTCACTCGAACGCTTCCGTTGCGATCTACAAAGTGGTATGTAGATGCTATCTAATCTGAATACTCGTTGCTTGATGAACTCCTAGATGGATCATGGTGAAACCGTAGGAAATTTTTTAATTTTCTGCAACGTTCCCCAACAAGTTTTATTCTCGCAAAGTACTCGTAGTTTTATTCTTGCAAAATAGTTTCATACTTGTTTCCGGTAAAGCAAACGTCAAGTGTGCGTAGAGTTGTATCGGTGGTCGATAGAACTTGAGGGAATATTTGTTCTGCCTTTAGCTTCTCGTTGGGTTCGACACTCTTATTTATCGAAGAAGGCTACAGACGATCCCCTGTACTTGTGGGTTCTCACCATATCATGTTTTTTTACATTGAAGTGTTGTTCTAGTGGTATGTTGCAATGCCATCTTAGTTTCCCAATCTTACACGCATATGTTGCCTTAGTGATTTTCTGTATGTATTCCGCTATCATACAGTTTTACATTCAATTAGTGTTTTTTGACTCTGTTGTCGTGTCATATCCCTAGCTCTTACATCATACTCCCTCCGTCCGGATTACATGTCGCAGAAATGGATAAAAATGGATGTAACTAGAACTAAAATACGCCTAGACCCATCCATTTATTTCCGGATGGAGGGAATACATGTCAATATGTCATGCCTTTCTATTCTTCAGTACCTATTTCATCTCTCTATTGTAGCATGTTTTATAATTGAAGAACCATTCTTATATATAAGGCATGTAAGGGGAAGACAACCATGTTAGAATTTAAAGGGTTATAAACAATGTCTTTGCAAAAGATCCAAATGCCAGGAGATAGTAAACCAACTCCAGTGTTCATAAATACTGCTCCAGCACAAAGAAACCCAACTCCTATTGATAATAAACAGATTCCGGTGGCCAAAGAACTAGTCCGCTGCAATCTAGCAAAAATATTTCAACTCCATTATAAGAAGCGTGTGCGTATCCTCGCATCATGAAATTTTATAGCATTCTGATCATATTTTCTACATGTTTCTTACTCATCTCTCTTTTAGAAAATAAGCTTAAAGGATAGAAGACTTTCTATACTGGGATCGTATTCGAGGAAAATATCTTACTGGAATTCTCTGTGCTCCAATGCTGATGTAAGTACCTGTTGTATATCACTATATTTTTACATCAGCATGTATTTTGTTATTCGGCGTGAATCCAACCTTTATCTGATCTAAATTTAGTTGTAGGAAAATGTATTTAAAGGCGACAATGTTGATTTTTGTAAGGAAAACTGCTTGGTAGTTTTGGACACTGAGCTGCATGAGTGTACTATCTCATATCATGCACATTACTAAATTGTAGTGTTATCCTGGTTTCCCATTCATTCATTGTGTCAATGTTGCTTTCGTATTACCTTACGTGGCTGATGATAGTTGTGTCATATTGTGTTAATTTGGTGTAGGCTGGTGTGGTCTGGTTGCCTAAACGTTCGTTGTGTCAATGTTGCTTTCCTATTATCTGACCTGGCCCATGATATTAATACTAGTGTGTTAATTTGGTGGAGGCTGCTGAAGATAAGAAGATAAACTCTGAAAACAACAAGGCAACCACATTGTTTCTTTCCAATAAATCTAGGCCAGGTAATATGGCAACAACTCTTGATTAATTTGTTTGGTTCCTCTCCTAACTTATGTTATGATGTAGTGGTCGAGACACTCTCTACTATCAATAATATAAGCCTGCCAAAATTGCCATCTGAATCTGTTCAGTTTCCTCTGTCTCGAATACAATGGAAAAATGTATGTTTGTGAACCAATTACTGGCTAAAGCAATGATGGAAATCGTGGAGGAATCAGAGGTGGACATTCTTGCGCAACAACAGCTGATCAATATTTTCAGAGATAGTGTAGCAAAGAAGGAAGAAGTTGCTCACATGCTTATGGGCGTTATCCGCGCTAAGGTTGCAGATTGTGAGGTTGTAGATCGTTAGGTTCTGTTCATTTATTTGCACTAGCATCAATCTTTGATTGCCCAGTGGATGTAATTTCCTGTGATATATGCTAGATGTGCAACGTTTTTCCTTGTATACCGTATGTTTGCTTAGCGCGCCTCGCATTCCAGCTAATTGGTCGCTAGGAAGCTAAAAAAGCAGTGAAATTATTAGTTAGCATGAACAGTCGTGGGCCCTATATGAAGGAAGCAGCCCATTGCCCTTAATGGGCTTCCCTAATGGGCTCACAGGGGCCAAAATCTCATAGGCCTTTGATTGATCAGTTTTGGTCCTATCCATAATTGCTCGTCGTAATGGGCTCAAATTATCTAACCAAGCCTACAGACATGTTCGAACTTTAGCGGGCTCGTTAAGTTAATGGGTCGTAACCAGGCCGAAAGCTCTATTGGGTCACTATAATTGAAACGAGCCGACAGTTAACGCTCGACCCTGTAACCTCTTGTCGTTAACAGGCCGACATCGAAGCGGGCAACAGGTGGGCCCATTTGATTTCACGGGCCGTTAACATGCCGATACTAAGGTCGGGCTACATATGGCCCAGCTATATTGTGGACCTTTAGCAGGCCGAAAGAAACATCGGGCTCGTACTGGACCATGAAGAGCATGGGCCGCTAAGAGGCCGAAAGTCAGGTCGTACTGTATATGGCCCAACTGTGTTGTGGGCCTTTAGCACGCCGAAAGAGAAACCGGGCAGGTATTGGACCATGAAGAGCATGGGCCATTAAAAGGCCAAAACTCAGGTCCGGATGCAAATCGCCCAACTCATTTATGGATCGTTAACATGCTGAAAGATACATCGGTCCGAAAATTGTCCCGACACTTAAATGGGTCGCTAAAAGGCCGAAAGACGTACATCCTGAAAATTGTCCCATCCCTTGAATGGGCCATTAATAGGTTGAAACCACATCGGGCCGATATTGAGCCCAAATATATAGCGGGCTGTTAACGAGCTCGAACTGACGATGGGATGCAATGGTGTCAAATCATTAATGGGCCATTGACGGGCCGAATTGGAACATCTCGTATGTGCCATGGGCTTAAATGGACCTGACACAAGTAGGCTTTATATGGGCCGGCCTGCTAATTTTGACTGGGCTGGCCTTTTTCACCTAAATGGGCCACTGTTGGGCCTTGCCATGTGCCGACGTATCATAGGCGCCTCCCGTACTATGAGTAGATGACATCTGTCCCAACGCTGAGCCGACACGTGGATCTTTTGATGAATGAGAATTTTACATGTGGAATTTCCCCATTGGTCAGGGTTGTTAACGGGTTATCGGATCCAAACCAACACCTGATAGCTTCACGGCAACCCGTTGCGGTGGATGCCGCGTGTCGGTCACCCTTAACGAAAACACTTCCATGACCCGCCATTTATCATCATGGAAGTGGACACTTCTGTGATGATAATTTTGGTATTGTCATGAAACACTTCTACGACAACACAGGTATGACTATCTTGATTCTGTCATAAAATCGTCATGGATGTACATGCATGACAGAAAATGTGACCTATTGTGACAAACACGTATCATCACAGAAGTGTATTTTTTTGTAGTGTAAGGATGCGTATAATCCATCGACTCACATTAGTCATAAAGAAATCACATAGTTATTGCTAAAGTTTATAGCCCTCGAAGCAAAGTACTACTGCGCATGCCCCTAGGGGGATAGATTGGTAGGAAAAGACCATCGCTCGTCCTCGACTACCACTCATAAGAAAGACAATCAATAATAAATCATGCTCCAACTTCTTAGCATAACGAGAGACTATCGTGCATGCTTCGGGAATCACAAACCTTAACGCAAATATTCTTACTAAACCACAATCATTCACTAGTACCTCCCACATATTACAATCTCTATATCGCAAAACTATTGCAAGGAATCAAACATATCAAATTCAGTGATCTACAAGTTTTATGTAGGATTAATGACCAATTCCTGTTGACTCTCTGAATAGATGTAACTGAAGCATGAGAGTTTAATTCTTTCTATAAAATAGTTTCCCACTCTCTAATAAATATAAGTGATGAAAAAGAGCATTCTACAAATAATTTTTTCTATATGTAGAGAAACAGGCAATCCAAATTTCAAATGATATAAGTGAAGCACATGAAGCATTCTATAAAGCCATACTCAAAAGATATAAGTGAAGTGCAAAGAGCATTCTATAAATCAACTAAGGACTATCTCATACCAGCATGGTGCATTATTAAAAGAAAAATAAAAAGCACACGACACTCCAAGAATTTACGCATATCATGTGAACAAAAAAACCGAGACATACCGATAATTGTTGAAGAGAGACGTGGTGCCTTCCGGGGTATCCCCAAGCTTAGACGCTTGAGTCTCCTTGAATATTTACTTGGGGTGCCTTGGGCATCCCCAAGCTTAAACTATTGCCTCTCCTCCTTCTTCTCATATCGAGACCTCCTTAATCTTCGAACACTTCATCCACACAAAACTTAACAAAACCTTCATGAGATCCATTAGCAGAATAAAACAAATCACTACTTTAAGTATTGTTACAAACCCATTCATATTTTATTTTTGCATTATCCCTACTGTGTTATAACTTCTCCATGGCTTATACCACTCGATACGATCCATAGTTCCGTTAAAACAAGCAAAACAATGCATCAAAAACATAATATGTCAAAAATAGAACAGTCTGTAGCAATCTGAATATTGACTATACTTCTGTAACTCTAAAAAATATGAAAAAATAGCACAAAATAAACAATTTGCATAGTAGTACTATGTAAAAATTTCTGAAACATTTAACATTCCAGCAAAAAATATAAATCACGCACTACAACCAAAGTTTCTATTTTTGCAATTGCACATACCAAACAAGCAATCTAAACATCCTAAAGGCAAATCTTGGCACATTAGTTTTATACTAAAATGGATTTGTACAAAGGGATAATTATTTTTGTTGAAACGTTTATGTAATTCAAGATTCACATATTTTCCATGGGCATGAACAAAGTTCAAGGAATTTGATGAGGACATGACTACCTTGGATACGACCAAAAATATTGCATACATGCATATTTCTGAGGTGATTTCTACTGCAAACTATGCACTAATTTATTTATATTATCGAGGACAAAAATACTTCACAGACTTTTGTGCCATGTCTAATTGTAGGTGTATGGGACATTTGTACAATCCACATATGAAGTTAAGGGAAAATGAGAAGTTTAGGTGATGTTCAAAAGGTCCTTTCACGTCACTTTTAGGCCAAGAGAAGATAGAGTCCAAGTCTCTCACGTTCTGGATTTAGATTCGAACTGCACAGACATACCTGACTCAAAACAGCAAGAACTTTTTCATACGGACTCCGAATTGGGTGATTTTTTTGTTGGAAAGTAGATTTTGTGTTCTTTCCAGGCCAATTGGATTCACCTTCAAGTTCGTCCAGAGCGTTGAGTTATCGATGAAACAATATGACGCTGCAGTAGAATCCGAGTCAAACTACAAGTCCAAATGTGTTGCATCACCTCCACTTGGGCCTCAGGCTGGCAGTCGGGTCGGGTTTGGTCGGGTCGACCTCTACCAAACCCATGCCCATTCTCTAATCGGGTCAGTCGCCCGCCCATGACCCTACCCATGGGCCTGACAGCAGACCCATGCCCGAACCCGACGGGTTACCCGACCCATTAGGTTACCCATCGGGTTTCACAATTTTATATTTTATTATAAATTAGGGCCAGTATTTTTGCCTATGCAAAGCTGCTACTTGCTGCTTCGGACGGGCTACACCATAGTGGCAAGCAACGAGCGTCTGCTAGTCTCTTTTATAGACATAACTCCACCTCCCACGCGCATCTGTAGGCGAGGTGGTACTAAATAAGCTGCTAGTGTGTAGTTCGTTGCTGTGTGACCCTGTAAGGTAGGAAACAAGCTGATGGGCTTTTTAGTCTTGAAAGCCCACCAGGCCAACATGTTGCACCGTTTTTGCCAACAAGGCTGTTACGTCTTAGCCAGCGTTTAATTCTTTTATGGGCTGATCTCTCCACTTCTCCAGCCCCCAAATCAGCATATTGTTGGCAAAAATGTACTATTTGTCTGCATATTCATAGAAAAATGACCACATGTCATGTAAAATAAAATATATATTTCATTATTACTACTAATCGGGCAACCCATCGGGCGACCCATGGGTAGGACCTTATGCCCATACCCTACCCACTACTAATCGGGTTACCCATCGGGCTTACCCATGGGTGAAGATGGTGACCCATACCCTACGCATTCGGGTCGGGTGCCCATGGGCACGGCCGCCCATGGGTCGAATTGCCAGGTTGACTTGGGCCCATGAGCCTTGTACGACCTAAGGTTAGTTTTAGGCTGCCTTGGGACGTCCTCCCACCTCCTTGGCCGCCACCCCTTGCTCCTATATAAGTAGATCCATCTAGTAGCTTTTTCTTTGGGTTTTGTTTAGATTAAAAGTTCGCCATAGCTGCAACTTCGCGTACTTCGTTTGTGTTTAACGACCTGACAAAGGCGTCACAGAACCCTACCTTCATTAATAAAGCTTTCCTCTTATATTCACAATATCCAGATTGCAATCTCAGTTTATTGCTTGTTCTTCATTTGCTCGCAGGAAACAGACCCTCGTGGTCAGGTTGATCGTGCTCCGGCATGGTCAACAACCCATCGGAAGTCGATCTAGCGATTGCTAAGGCGCGACGTCTCGCACGTTCGTAGTTGGATCGTCAAGGTCGACTCTCACAGAAAACGATAGCCACCATCTCATCGAAACATCAGGACAACTTCGCCTCTATCAAGTAACTCCAAAAATTGAGTAAGGCGATTGCCAAGGGAACGTATGTATACACAGTATAGAAATATGTGGTAGAAAAAATTTAGCAATAATCAATTCAAAGGTGCAATGTTGAATAAACGCTCTACGATGGTACTGTGCTGGTCCTAGGCTAGACCGAACTAGAGACGCGAGCCTAGAACACTAATGAGGTCACGACGTAGCACAACTAGCATGAATAAAGGATACGAAGTAGCTCTGGACACCAAGATATAAGTGAAAATCACAACAGCAGTAAACATAATGATGAAAAACAACTGCCAACCAGGATATACAAGAACTCTCACTCCAACTATCCTCTTGAAAATTTTGAGCCAATTTTTTGCTAAATTCTTTTTAAAAAATGCTAATAACTCAAGCTTTCCAATGCAAAAATAATCACTCAATTCCGAATGATATGAGGAGTCAAATAATTCTAAAACTAGCCTGAAAAACTGGAACAAGCTATACGCGCGAACTTCGGAGGGCAAAAAGACCTATTTAGAATAAGATTTTGAGACGCCAAATATTAAACTAGCTTTTGTAAATATTCAGATGCGGCTCGTCCCTAGCTTTAATTTGAGTACTTGTGGAGTCAAAACGGACTTTGTATGAGAAAGATATGCCTATTTTACACAACACTGCACAAAAAAGATTCCAATCCGAATTCAGGTACGAGATTTATTCTAGATAGATCCGAAATTTCTTTTTTTCCTTCTCTTTTTTCTCACTTTTGTTCTCTTTATTTCTCTCCTTTTTTTCTCCGACTTCTTTTAACTTTTTTTCTCTTTTTTTTCTCTCTGCCTTTTTTTCTCTCTCCCTCTTTCCAAGACAAACTAGATAAGATGCAGATTGGATCAAGCGAATATGTGAACTACCTAAACTATGATTGTGACAATGAACAATGGGTAGCACGTGGTGGAAATTGATGGATGGGGTGGTGGACAGTGGAAGAGATAACGATGCAGCGGCGACGTGACTAATGTGAACAGAAGTCGAAACTCTAAACGAACTAGAGACTAAGACCAGCAACTCGACACGACGATGCAACCGATAATTCAGTAATGCAAACAATGAAAAGGAAATTGCTGTTAGGACCCCCGATCCTAGGTGACACCGATCTAGCATGTAACACATCATATCACTTTGCGGCCTCACCCACGGTATTCCCACGGGTGTCACCTTACCTGGCCCGGGACCGTTTGCGCCTTTTGACTCACGTATATGATAGTGTCGCTAGCATCCATATGGCAAAGAACCCGGGCCGACATGACTAGTCGTAAACCCAAGGTGGCGCTAACTTATAGGGACAAGCATACATGACCCAACAACGAACGTGTCGATCAACAACGTATGAACCCAAGTCATATGAAGCTACAAGGACTTAAAGGAACAACGTGTGACATTTTCCCGAAGGGAAAGACACAGGAACAAACAAGGACACATGCCGGCCAGCCTAAGAGTTCCGAAGCAGTAGCAAGCTACCATGGCTCATTGGAAGCACTAGGAGACATTTCCCAGTAAGAGAGGCTACCAAGAATAAACAACTAGGTTGTCGGATCCCACACATACCAAGCATTTCAATAACATACACACAATATGTTCAATATGTGCAAATACAATATGGCATCACAACAAAACTCTATGACTCAAAATATTTATTCATTAGGCTCCGCAGAGCCAGATATTATAAACATGGGTCTGATGACCCAGCATTCAAGTCATACAAGCAATAAGCACATGCCGAAGCTTAACTTGTCTGAGTATAGACAACTACAAATGAAAAAGGCTGAGAAGCCTGACTATCTACAAGACCCTACCGAGGGCACAAGATCGCAGCTGAGGTACCAAGCTAAACTTCAAAGTCCACGCGGAACTACTAGTGAGACTGAAGTCTCTCTGCAAAAACATAAATTAGGCAAACGTGAGTACAAATGTACCCAGCAAGACTTACATCAGAACTAGCTACATATGCATCCGTATCAACAAAGGGGGTGGTGGAGTTTAACAGCAGCAAGCCAGCTTTGACCCAGTGGCTATCCTGAACTACGTCTGCAAGTAAATCTTTTGGGGTGGCGCACACGAGTCCACATATTCACCAAATCAATACACCACTATGGATCCGCTCCCGTCTCCCTACGAGAACGCCATCCATAGCACTCACGCTTATCTTGCGCATTTTAGAGTATCCACTTTCACTTGTCTATGAACTGTATAAGCAACCAATGTTGTTGCTTCTAGTAGTTCTCTTGATTCCACTAATGATTCTCTTAGCCAAGTTACACTTGAGCAAGAAAATAGCTTATTTAAGGGAATTATAGAGAAAGGTGTTTACAAGAGACTTGTTGGAAGTAAGCAATTTGAGGAAATTGTACGCAAGCAAGGAAGACACCGGAAGAATCAAGATGTTGGTTTTGAACAAAAGTTCAATGCCAATGGAGTTGAGTGGGAAGAAGATCAATACCCCAAGACGAAGTTTGTTCCTCAACAAGAGAAGTATGATCCTACTTCTTTCAAAGGGACACAAGCTCAAGATGATCTTCCACCACAAGACCACAAGCAAAAAGGCAAGGACAAGCTTCAAGAGGAAATTGATGCATTTGAAGAAGCACCTAAGGCCTTGGTCAAGTGGGTTCCCAAGACTACATCAAGTTCTACTTCATCAAGTACGACTACAACTCCAAGGGTTCCCATCAAGATGGTGTGGATCCCAAAGAAGAAGAACTAGAAAGTTCCTAAGGGTGACTCCGCCAACATACTTCATTCTTATCATTTTGGTGAGAACAAGTGCAAACAACTTCCATATCTTGCACTAGTTCAAGGAGTCACAAACCCTCTTGTTGGTAAGACAAGGGACAAGGTAACCTAATGCTTTCATGTACATCATCTTGTGTATGCATCACTCTATCTCTATGGATATCCTTGTTTGTTCCTTGTGGGACTAACCCGTGTAGGTATTGAAAGTGCAACTCACTCCAAAGGATTGCTCCGAATGATCTACATCAACATTGAGCATCTACATCTTCAACACCTACATGAAGTCATCATCGACAAAACCCAAGGTTAGTTCATCCCTCTTAGGGGGGATATCACATCTAGGGGGAGCTTTACTCTAATCAATTGAGCTAAAGAAACTCTAATGGTGTGAACACAACAATGCTTTATGTAAAAGTGGTCGGCCCACTTGTGCTTAAACGATGAGTATGACCTATGATCAAATGTTCTCATTTGACTCCTAAGTCAATATACTCATATATAGATGACCTAGTCATTGCCAAATTGCTTGATAGATGCTAGAGTGGTTGTGCATGCTTTGTCACATATTTCATTTGCCATTTTATTTTGTGAGCATGTTGGTTGCATATTTTACTCACTCGAGGACATCCATTTGTTGTTTTGATTGTTTGCCTTTTTCTCTTTTGCCAAATGGATGGATAAGAATGCCTAAGAACTCCCTCTAGCTATCTATGCTTTCCTCCTCCCAAACTCTATTCATGCTACATCACAAAGTTTGATCAAGTCAGATTCGAACCACTCTGTGTGAGGAGCACTCGGAGTTCCCGATTCGTCATAGACTTAAACCTCCAAAACCTCTTTGTGCATATCGGTCTGACCGATTCATCCTTCCGGTCCTACCGAGATCACTAAGTTGATCCAAGGTTTTCAATCTCGGTGCAACTGATTAGAACCTTTCGGTCACACCGAGTTGCAGTAATTGCTTGCAGTTTTGCATCTCGGTGCCACCAAGTCGTTCCAATCGGTCACACCGACAGGGTCAGGTTATATATACCGACGGGCCAAATTTTGGAAAATTTTCTGAACCTCCTCACCCGCGCATAACCTGCTCTGCCTCTTCGGGTCTCCGGATCATCCTCTCGTCGCCAGGACCTCCCGCCGCTGGTCTCCGCCGCCGTCAACGGCAATCTGCCCTGCCGTTGCCACCGTAGCAAGTTCGCCGCCGAACTAGGGTATGAACTTGAACTTTGTGCTAATCCTTAACTCTGATTCTTAGCACATTGCTTTGCCATGATTCTTGCCATGATTGAAATCATCCTGTCCAGCAAAAACATCCCGTAGATTAGTTTTGATTTCAAAATTTAGGGTTAGGTCTCTGCCGAATTCATCTCGAACCGACCGAGTTGTAGAAATCGGTCTCACCGATTTGGCTTAGGCCTGAGCACATGCATTTTTGGTCCGATCGAAAATTGCAAATCGGTGTGACCGAGTCCAATTCTTTGTGAAACCCTAGCAGTCTCGGTACCACCGAACTGTGACTCGGTCTGACCGAGTTCACTAGTTTAGGTTCCAAAAGCTGCTTCGGTATCACCGAGTTTACAAATTGGTAGATCCGAAATGCTTTCTGTGAAGAACTAAAACTAAGTTCTTAAGTCATCTGTTTTGCAAAACTCATGTACTTTGTGATGCTCATCTTGTTGGAAATATGCCCTAGAGGCAATAATAAAAGCATTATTATTATATTTCCTTATTCATGATAATTGTCTTTATTCGTGCTATAATTGTGTTATCCGGAAATCGTAATACATGTGTGAATAACAGACAACAACATGTCCCTAGTAAGCCTCTAGTTGACTAGCTCGTTGATCGATAGATAGTCATGGTTTCCTGACTATGGGCATTAGATGTCAATGATAACGAGATCACATCATTAGGAGAATGATGTGATGGACAAGACCCAATCCTAAACATAGCATAAGATCGCATAGTTCGTTTGCTAGAGTCATCCAATGTCAAGTATCCTTTCCTTAGACCATGAGATCGTGTAAATCCCGGATACCGTAGGAGTGCTTTGGGTGTGCCAAACGTCACAACGTAACTGGGTGACTATAAAGGTATACTACGGGTATCTCCGAAAGTGTCTGTTGGGTTGACACGGATCGAGACTGGGATTTGTCACTCCGCTTGACGGAGAGGTATCACCGGGCCCTCTCGGTAATGCATCATCATAATGAGCTCAATGTGATCAAAGTGTTTGATCACAGGATCATGCATTACGGTACAAGAAAAGTGACTTGCCGGTAACGAGATTGAACGAGGTATTGAGATACCGACGATCGAATCTCGGGCAAGTAAAATACCGATTGACAAAGGGAATCGTATACGGGATTAATTGAATCCTCGACATCGTGGTTCATCCGATGAGATCATCGTGGAGCATGTGGGAGCCAACATGGGTATCTAGATCCCGCTGTTGGTTATTGCCCGAGAGCCGTCTCGGTCATGTCTGCATGTCTCCCGAACCCGTAGGGTCTACACACTTAAGGTTCGGTGACGCTAGGGTTGTGAAGATATGTATATGCAGTAACCCGAATGTTGTTCGGAGTCCCGGATGAGATCCCGGACGTCACGAGGAGTTTTGGAATGGTCCGGAGGTAAAGAATTATATATAGAAAGTGCTGTTTTGGCCATCAGGACAAGTTTCGGGGTTATCGGTATTGTACTGGGACCACCGGAGGGTCCCGAGGGTTCCACCGGGTGGGGCCACCTGCCTCGGGGGGCCACATGGGCTCTAGGGGTGCGCCTTGGCCTACATGGGCCAAGGGGAACCAGCCCCTAGAGACCCATGCGCCTAAAGGGGGGGACCCTAAAAGGGGGGGGGGCGCCCCCTTGCTTGGGGGGCAAGCCCCACCCCTATGCCGCCGCCCCCCTAGGAGATTACATCTCCTAGGGCTGGCGCCCCCCCTAGGGGGCTATATAAAGGGGGGAGGGGAGGGGGCAGCGCAACCTTGCTCCTGGCGCCTCCCTCTCCCTCTCCAACCCTCCTCCTCCTCCGTAGAGCTCGGCGAAGCCCTGCCGGAGTACTGCAGCTCCACCATCACCACGCCGTCGTGCTGCTGCTGGAGCCTTCTTCCCCAACCTCTCCTTTGCCTTGCTGGATCAAGAAGAAGGAGACGTTACGCTGACCGTACGTGTGTTGAACGCGGATGTGCCGTCCTTTCGGTGCTAGGATCTCCGGTGATTTGGATCACGTCGTGTACGACTACCTCATCCCCGTTCGTTGAACGCTTCCGCTCGCGATCTACAAAGTGGTATGTAGATGCAATCTCTCTCCCATGACTCGTTGCTTAGATGAACTCATAGATGGATCTTGGTGAAACCATAGGAAAAATTTTAATTTTCTGCAACGTTCCCCAACAGTGGCATCATGAGCTAGGTCTATGCGTAGTTCTCTATTGCACGAGTAGAACACAATTTCTTGTGGGCGTAGATTTGTCAACTTTTCTTGCCGCTACTAGTCTTATCTTGCTTCAGCGGTATTGTGGGATGAAGCGGCCCGGACCAACCTTACACGTACTCTTACATGAGACCGGTTCCACCGACTAACATGCACTAGTTGCATAAGGTGGCTGGCGGGTGTCTCTCTCTCCCACTTTAATTGGAGCGGATTCGATGAAAAGGGTCCTTATGAAGGGTAAATAGAAGTTGACAAATCACGTTGTGGCTTTCACGTAGGTAAGAAAACGTTCTTGCTAGAACCCTAATTCAGCCACGTAAAACTTGCAACAACAATTAGAGGACGTCTAACTTGTTTTTGCAGCAAGTGCTTTGTGATATGATATGGCCAAAGTTATGATGAATGATGAATGATCTATATGTGATGTATGAGATGTTCATGCTATTGTAATAGGAATCACGACTTGCATGTCGATGAGTATGACAACCGGCAGGAGCCATAGGAGTTGTCTTTATTTTTTGCATGACCTGCGTGTCATTCAGAAACGCCATGTAAATTACTTTACTTTATTGCTAAACGCGTTAGCCATAGTAGTAGAAGTAATAGTTGGCGAGCAACTTCATGGAGACACGATGATGGAGATCATGATGATGGAGATCATGGTGTCAAGCCGGTGACAAGATGATCATGGAGCCCCAAGATGGAGATCGAAGGAGCTATGTGATATTGGCCATATCATGTCACGTTTATTATTTGATTGCATGTGATGTTTTTCATGTTTTGCATCTTGTTTACTTAGATCGACGGTAGTAAATAAGATGACCCCTCATAATAATTTCAAGAAGTGTTCCCCCTAACTGTGCACCGTTGCGACAGTTCGTTGTTTCGAAGCACCACGTGATGATCGGGTGTGATAGATTCTAACGTTCACATACAACGGGTGTAAGACAGATTTACACATGCAAACACTTAGGTTGACTTGATGAGCCTAGCATGTACAGACATGGCCTCGGAACACAGAAGACCGAAAGGTCGAGCATGAGTTGTATAGAAGATACGATCAACATGAAGATGTTCACCAATGTTGACTAGTCCGTCTCACGTGATGATCGGACATGGCCTAGTTGACTTGGATCATGTAATACTTAGATGACTAGAAGAGGGATGTCTACCTAAGTGGGAGTTAATTAAATAATTTGATTAGATGAACTTTATTATCATGAACTTAGTCTAAAAATATTTACAATATGTCTTGTAGATCAAATGGCCAACGTAGCCCTCAACTTCAATGCGTTCCTAGAGAAAACCAAGCTGAAAGACGATGGCAGCAACTATACGGACTGGGTCCGGAACCTGAGGATCATCCTCATAGCTGCCAAGAAAGATTATGTCCTACGAGCACCGCTGGGTGACGCACCTGTCCTCCCTGCAGAACAAGACGTTATGAACGCTTGGCAGTCACGTTCCGATGATTACTCCCTCATTCAGTGCGGCATGCTTTACAGCTTAGAGCCGGGGCTCCAAAAGCGTTTTGAGAGACATGGAGCATATGAGATGTTCGAAGAGCTGAAAATGGTTTTCCAAGCTCATGCCCGGGTCGAGAGATATGAAGTCTCCGACAAATTCTTTAGCTGTAAGATGGAGGAAAATAGCTCTGTCAGTGAACACATACTCAAAATGTCTGGGTTGCACAACCGCTTGACTCAACTGGAAGTTAATCTCCCGGATGAAGCGGTCATTGACAGAATCCTCCAGTCGCTTCCACCTAGCTACAAGAGCTTTGTGATGAACTACAATATGCAGGGGATGGTAAAGACCATTCCTTAGGTATATGCTATGCTGAAATCAGCAGAGGTAGAAATCAAGAAGGAGCATCAAGTGTTGATGGTGAATAAAACCACTAAGTTCAAGAAGGGCAAGGGTAAAAAGAACTTCAAGAAGGACGGCAAGGAAGTTGCCGCGCCCGGTAAGCAAGTTGCCGGGAAGAAGCCAAAGAATGGACCCAAGCCCGAGACTGAGTGCTTTTATTGCAAGGGAAGTGGTCACTGGAAGCGGAACTGCCCCAAATACTTAGCGGACAAGAAGGCCGGCAAAACAAAAGGTATATGTGATATACATGTAATTGATGTGTACCTTACCAGTACTCGTAGTAGCTCTTGGGTATTTGATACCGGTGCAGTTGCTCATATTTGTAACTCAAAGCAGGAGCTACGGAATAAACGGAGACTGGCGAAGGACGAGGTGACGATGCGCGTCGGGAATGGTTCCAAGGTCGATGTGATCGCCCTCGGCACACTGCCTCTGCATTTACCTACGGGATTAGTTTTAAACCTCAATAATTGTTATTTAGTGCCAAGTTTGAGCATGAACATTGTGTCTGGATCTTGTTTAATTCGAGATGGCTACTCATTTAAATCCGAGAATAATGGTTGTTCTATTTATATGAGAGATATGTTTTATGGTCATGATCCGATGGTTAATGGTTTATTCTTAATGAATCTCGTACGTGATGATACACATATTCATAGTGTGAATACCAAAAGAGTTAAAGTTGATAACAATAGTCCCACATATTTGTGGCATTGCCGCCTTGGTCACATAGGTGTCAAACGCATGAAGAAGCTCCATGCAGATGGACTTTTAGAGTCTCTTGATTATGAATCATTTGACACGTGCGAACCATGCCTCATGGGTAAAATGACCAAGACTCCGTTCTCAGGAACAATGGAGCGAGCAACCAACTTATTGGAAATCATACATACCGATGTGTGCGGTCCAATGAGTGTTGAGGCTCGCGGTGGCTATCGTTATGTTCTCACCCTCACTGATGACTTGAGTAGATATGGGTATATCTACTTAATGAAACACAAGTCTGAGACCTTTGAAAAGTTCAAGGAATTTCAGAGTGAGGTTGAAAATCAACGTGATAGAAAGATCAAGTTTCTACGATCAGATCATGGAGGAGAATACTTGAGTCACGAATTTGGCACACACTTAAGAAAATGTGGAATAGTTTCACAACTCACGCCGCCTGGAACACCTCAGCGTAATGGTGTGTCCGAACGTCGTAATCGCACTCTATTAGATATGGTACGATCTATGATGTCTCTTACTGATTTACCGCTATCTTTTTGGGGCTATGCTTTAGAGACTGCCGCATTCACTTTAAATAGGGATCCGTCGAAATCCGTTGAGACGACACCGTATGAATTATGGTTTGGGAAGAAACCTAAGCTGTCGTTTCTAAAAGTTTGGGGATGCGATGCTTATGTCAAGAAACTTCAACCTGAAAAGCTCGATCCCAAGTCGGAAAAATGCGTCTTCATAGGATACCCTAAAGAAACTATTGGGTATACCTTCTACCTCAGATCCGAAGGCAAGATCTTTGTTGCCAAGAATGGATCCTTTCTAGAGAAAGAGTTTCTCTCGAAAGAAGTAAGTGGGAGGAAAGTAGAACTTGATGAAGTGTTACCTCTTGAACCGGAAAATGGCGAAACTCAAGAAATCGTTCCTGAGGTGCCTGCACCGACTAGAGAGGAAATTAATGATGAAGATCAAGATACTTCTAATCAAGCTCCTACTGAAATTCGAAGGTCCACAAGGACACGTTCCGCACCAGAGTGGTACGGCAACCCTGTCTTGGAAATCATGTTGTTAGACAACGGTGAACCTTCGAACTATGAGGAAGCAATGGCGGGCCCGGATTCCGACAAATGGCTAGAAGCCATGAAATCCGAGATAGGATCCATGTATGAAAACGAAGTATGGACTTTGACTGACTTGCCCGTTGAGCGGCGAGCCATAGAAAATAAATGGATCTTTAAGAAGAAGACAGACGCGGATGGTAATGTGACCATCTATAAAGCTCGGCTTGTCGCTAAGGGTTATCGACAAATTCAAGGAATTGACTACGATGAGACTTTCTCACCGGTAGCGAAGCTGAAGTCCGTCCGAATCATGTTAGCAATTGCCGCATTCTACGATTATGAAATATGGCAAATGGACGTCAAAACGGCATTCCTTAATGGTTTCCTTAAGGAAGAATTGTATATGATGCAGCCGGAAGGTTTTGTCGATCCTAAGAATGCTGACAAAGTGTGCAAGCTCCAACGCTCGATTTATGGGCTGGTGCAAGCATCTCGGAGTTGGAACATTCGCTTTGATGAGATGATCAAAGCGTTTGGGTTTACGCAGACTTATGGAGAAGCCTGCGTTTACAAGAAAGTGAGTGGGAGCTCTGTAGCATTTCTCATATTATATGTAGACGACATACTTTTGATGGGAAATGATATAGAACTCTTGGACAACATTAAGGCCTACTTGAATAAAAGTTTTTCAATGAAGGACCTTGGAGAAGCTGCTTATATATTAGGCATCAAGATCTATAGAGATAGATCGAGACGCCTCATAGGTCTTTCACAAAGCACATACCTTGATAAGATATTGAAGAAGTTCAATATGGATCAATCTAAGAAGGGGTTCTTACCAGTATTACAAGGTGTGAAATTGAGCTCAGCTCAATGTCCGACCACGGCAGAAGATATAGAAGAGATGAGTGTCATCCCCTATGCCTCAGCCATAGGTTCTATTATGTATGCCATGCTGTGTACCAGACCTGATGTAAACATTGCCGTAAGTTTGGTAGGAAGGTACCAAAGTAATCCCGGCGAGGAACACTGGACAGCGGTCAAGAATATCCTGAAGTGCCTGAAAAGGACTAAGGAAATGTTTCTCGTTTATGGAGGTGACGAAGAGCTCGTCGTAAAGGGTTACGTCGACGCTAGCTTCGACACAGATCTGGATGACTCCAAGTCACAAACTGGATACGTGTATATATTTTGAATGGTGGGGCAATAAGCTGGTGCAGTTGCAAGCAGAGCGTCGTGGCGGGATCTACATGTGAAGCGGATTACATGGTAGCCTCGGAGGCAGCACATGAAGCAATTTGGATGAAGGAGTTCATCACCGACCTCGGAGTCATACCCAATGCGTCGGGGCCAATCAAACTCTTCTGTGACAACACTGGAGCTATTGCACTTGCCAAGGAGCCCAGGTTTCACAAGAAGACCAGGCACATCAAGCGTCGCTTCAACTCCATTCGTGAAAATGTTCAAGATGGAGACATAGAAATTTGTAAAGTACACACGGATCTGAATGTCGCAGATCCGTTGACTAAACCTCTCCCTAAGGCAAAACATGATCAGCACGAGAACTCTATGGGTGTTCGATTCATCACAATGTAACTAGATTATTGACTCTAGTGCAAGTGGGAGACTGTTGGAAATATGCCCTAGAGGCAATAATAAAAGCATTATTACTATATTTCCTTATTCATGATAATTGTCTTTATTTGTGCTATAATTGTGTTATCCGGAAATCGTAATACATGTGTGAATAACACACAACAACATGTCCCTAGTAAGCCTATAGTTGACTAGCTCGTTGATCGATAGATAGTCATGGTTTCCTGACTATGGGCATTAGATGTCAATGATAACGAGATCACATCATTAGGAGAATGATGTGATGGACAAGACCCAATCCTAAACATAGCATAAGATCGCTTAGTTCATTTGCTAGAGTTTTCCAATGTCAAGTATCCTTTCCTTAGACCATGAGATCGTGTAACTCCCGGATACCGTAGGAGTGCTTTGGGTGTGCCAAACGTCACAACATAACTGGGTGACTATAAAGGTATACTACGGGTATCTCCGAAAGTGTCTGTTGGGTTGACACGGATCGAGACTGGGATTTGTCACTCCGCTTGACGGAGAGGTATCACCGGGCCCTCTCGGTAATGCATCATCATAATGAGCTCAATGTGATCAAAGTGTTTGATCACAGGATCATGCATTACGGTACGAGAAAAGTGACTTGCCGGTAACGAGATTGAACGAGGTATTGAGATACCGACGATCGAATCTCGGGCAAGTAAAATACCGATTGACAAAGGGAATCGTATACGGGATTAATTGAATCCTCGACATCGTGGTTCATCCGATGAGATCATCGTGGAGCATGTGGGAGCCAATATGGGTATCCAGATCCCGCTGTTGGTTATTGCCCGAGAGCCGTCTCGGTCATGTCTGCATGTCTCCCGAACCCGTAGGGTCTACACACTTAAGGTTCAGTGACGCTAGGGTTGTGAAGATATGTATATGCAGTAATCCGAATGTTGTTCGGAGTCCCGGATGAGATCCTGGACGTCACGAGGAGTTTCGGAATGGTCCGGAGGTAAAGAATTATATATAGAAAGAATATTGCAACCTATTTAATGGTGCAACTTTCATTCAAATCCAACAACCTTTTGTTCACTAAAAATATTTAAATGTGGTTTTAAGCATTTAAGTATGCCTTCGTAAATCCATTTCTCCTATTCTGTTACACCAAACCCAAAACTAGGAATTTTCCCCTTCCTAGTTTTCCTCCTAGTATTTTACAAAAATAAGTTGACATTTTTCTGAGCACTTTGATTTTTCTGTTTTTATCATTGTCTTATTTTTTTATTATTTTCCTGCGACGTTTAGATCCCGTATTTGACGAAGTAGCTGAAGAGGAAGGAGGAGAAGGATTTGAAGACCTCGAAGAACAAGCCAATCAAGGCAAGCAGCCCTTTGACCATGTCTATGAAACCCTTTTTATGCATGACATATGTCACTTTTATTGCTTGCATCGAGATCATGATGAGATGGTAACCACTTTGGTGGGTTGCCTTCGTTACTTCCTCATTGGTACCTGCATTATGCATGACCCTACCATCTTACGAGGGTTATGCCGGTGGGAATAGACAGGATGCTAAGTAGTGCTACGCAAAAATGGACGGGAATATGCATAGTGATGGAGGCAAAGTATTTTCAAAGGACTTTCGAAAACCCCGTCGGGTGCCACTTATGCCCGAGGGAGATGATGAGTTGGGTAGCCACTTGATGACAAAGTGGCGTACCGAGGCAAGTGTGCGTGTTGTTTTAAAAAATGGATTAGATTTAAGATTTGTTGACTGTCCCAACCTTACATGCGCAACCACTCTACCCTCATATGGGAAAGGGCATTATTGATTACTTAGGCCGATACTAGCTTGGAGCCCGCATTACTAGTGACGGGGGAGAGTTGGTGCTCTCTCTCGGGACGGGGTCGTGCCAGGTAGGGCGGCCATGACTGTTTTCACAGGGCACCGGATACACCGTTGTGTCCCCTCTCGGATGTTACGATCTCGAGCGAGCCTCGTATGATGTACATCGTGAGGATACGGAACAACGAGTGGACTCCTTGTTAGTGTCGTCTAGGGAAACATAGTGATCGGGTGCTTACCCCGGGTACTTGAGGTACCGCGGGTCGTGGATGACACGGAAGTTCCCTGGATCTTGTGGGTAAAGTGTGCAACCTCTGCAGAGTGTAAAACTATTCGAATAGCCGTGTCCACGGTCAAGGACAGTTGGGTGGTGCTGCTTAAACAACGTCCACATGTTTACAAACCAGTGTGTGTGTTTGGACAAGTGGGAAGAACTACTTGGGTCAAGTCAAGGACTTGACATGGTTGAGTTGGGTTGGTGCCCACTCTAATTATGTTGATATCTGTAACCTGTCCTCATGGTTACTTGAATTCTCCTGATGCATGTCTTACAAGTTGTTGAGCATGTCATTGCACTTAAAACTAGCTTTCCGCAAAAATTTACCTATATCATGCATTGTTGTACCTTGAACCAAAACATGGGTTGCTTGCGAGTACATTCAAAGTACTCATTGGCTTGCCACTGGTTATTTAATTGGCCAGGCATGGAAGAACAGGAGTTCGAGGAAGAGTTCTTTGGTGATGATCACGCGAACTAGGACGCTTCCCAATCAGAATGCCTGTAGGGTTAAGGCAGATGGCATGGGTTCTGCTTTTCGACGAAGATTTCCGCTGCTTGTGTTTCATTTGATATTCAGCCCTTAAGGCTCTATCTATGTAAGACTTGACCATAATGGTCATAATTTGTGTAAGACGGTATGTATGGATGTAAGACTCTTGTTATTCAGCTTCTGTGTGTTCAGTGAGCATTGATCCCTGGGATCACTGTACACGTGCATTCGGTGATCACGACTTATGAGTCGGGGTCCCCACAGAGCTGGTATCAGTGCCATCCTGACTGTAGAAAGCCTTAGTTAGCGTGGACGTTAGTTAGAATGAGACTATCTACAAAAATTACCTATATACCTACGCCTTCTAAAAATATCCCGAACATGGGTCGTATCTCCTCTATTGACCCTTCCCTTTCCACTTTTGTAGATGGCCGTCGTACCGGAGGACCTCCTGACCACTGGATTTCCCGTGCTCCTTGAGGACAGCCTCAAGAAGTGCCAGTTCACTCGAGCCCCCCACTTTCTCCTACCACGAGCAATGGATCAACAGCACTAAGAAGAAGTATCACGTGGAGGTAGTCGTGAGGGCAAACGACTCCCCGACGAGCTGGTTCTTTGAGGGACCGCAGATGGCGACCCTGCTCCTCGTCGTTGAGACTGCTGCCCTCAAGGCGCTGACTCGCCTTCGGGATCTCCTGCCAGAGATGGCGAGTGAGACAGCCACTCGTTACCTGCCTTATCGTAAGGAAGGTGATGACGAGAGCAGCGCACCAGCTCCACCCATGGACGAGGGACTTCCCCTCCGTTTCCAGACCTACTTTAGCTTGTGTGCTGACAGCCTTGCGCAGCACTTGGCCTCGGAGTCGATGGAGCTTTGGAGGGAACTCCATGAGACCAAGGAACTCCTCCGCCTAGCTCAGACAAGGGTGGACAGGATCAAGAAGGATGGTGCACCCCCTGGACAGCCTGTTGTTGCCTATCGAGGCGGACGACCCCCACAGGTTACGCATGCCACAGGATCATCTCAGCCACGCCATATGACAGCGAAGGAATACCGCAACCTCTTCACGGTGCCACCGGCGAAGCAACGTCGTGTTCAGCTCCTCCACTCCCCCATTCCCTCAAGTGACGAAGATACTGAGACAGATGAAGATGAGGAGGAAGACCCAGAGGAGCCGGAATACGCGACCGAGCATTCCACCACTTAGACACCGTTCGAGACTAGGATAGGCCAGTCCGCAACCCTTAAGGTAGGATAGGTCGTGTACCCCTATGCGAAGTCGAGTCCATGTAATGGTTCAAATGAAACCATGTTGTGTTTGCTTTCAACTTATTTTGATGGAAGTCGTACTTTCCTTCGGGAACTTGTAAACGACTACATCACCCATTTGGTTTTAATGCTTGAGTTTGGCCCTTCTGGCCCTTGCTTAACTTAAAATTGTGTCTCGCCCACCCCCTTACTAGGCATCCCATCTATATTTTTTCCCCATCTTTCCCAATTATGAGACCTTGACCGCTCCAACAGGATGCCTGTTGTAACACGTACTGGTACCTCTACCCAGCAGCAAGAAGCCGGAGGTTCTGCTGAAGCAGGAGCCAACCAGGACCAAGCCCGAGAACAAGCTCCACCACCGCCACCGCCTCCGAACATGGACATGGCTCAGCTCCTCCAAGCCTTCCGAGAGGAACCCCAAGCCAACACAGCAGCCCTCCAGATGATTGCTCAAGCGGTCAACCGCCAGCCGGCGGGAAACGGCAATGGACGTTCCACGTTGGTGGAGTTCAAGAAGCATGCACCACCCACCTTCATCGAGACTGCTGAACCCCTGGATGCAGACGACTGGGTCCGCACCATTGAGGATTTGCTGGAACTAGTCGGATGCACTAAGGACCGTGAGAGGGTGGCATATGCTGCTCACTGTCTCGGGGGAACTGCCAGAGCTTGGTGGGATGGATTCAAGGCCATGCATGCTGAGCGAAACATCACTTGGAATGACTTCAAGGCAGAATTCCGCAAGGCCCACATTCCTTCCGGAATCATGGCCATCAAGAAGCGTGAGTTCCGAGCCCTGAAGCAAGGTAGTAGCACTGTCAAGGAGTACATGCAGAAGTTCAGTGTTCTTTCAAGGTATGCCCCTGAAGATGTCAGCACTGATGCTGCCAAAAAGGAGTGCTTCATGGAAGGCCTTAACCAGACTCTGCAGTACTCGCTTATTGTGTGTGACTGCCCGACCTTTCCTGATCTGGTGAACAAGGCACTCATGCTTGAGGACAAGCGACGTGCTTTGGATGATACCCGTAAGCGCAAGATGATCAGCAAGGGTAGCTCCAGCAACCAGAAGCCTCGCCCGTGGCAGCCAGCCCCGGCCAAGCCAACCTATCAGCAGCCAAGAGCTCCTGCACCCTACACCAACTATCCACCTCAGCAGTATGTCAACCCCAGGCCAGCTTACAACAACCCCAATAACAATGACGGCAGGAGCAGCAACCCCAATCAAGTCACTTGCTTCGGATGTGGTCAGCCAGGACATTACTCCAAGAATTGCCCCAACAAGAAGCCTGACGCCCCGCGCCCCAATGCGCAGAACCCGGGACAAGGCCGTGGAATGCCACCAAGAAACCAAGCTCCCCGCAACCCGCCCAACAATGGCAAGGGTCGTGTGAATCATGTTATTGCAGAAGAAGCCCAGGAAGACCCGGACGTCGTGCTGGGTACGTTCCTTGTCAACTCAACACCTGCAACTGTCTTGTTTGATTCTGGAGCCACGCATTCATTTGTCACCCAAAGGTTTGCATTAAAAAGTGGCATGACCCCTACACCCCTGAATAACCCTATGGTGGTACAAACCTCCGGAGCAGAGATGAGAGCCAAGATAGGATGTAAGGGAGTTGGGATTGTCATTAATGGGGTAGACTTCCAAGCAGACCTTATCATCTTAAGATCACAAGGCTTGGATGTGATCTTAGGAATGGATTGGCTCATCAAGCACCAAGGCTTGTTAGATTGTGCCAACCGGTCAGTCACTGTGACCAATGACCAAGGAGTCGAAGTTAAGTTTGCTCCCAACCCCTCCTCTGCTCAAGGCACCCAAGTCAACTGTCTGTCAGAAGTTGGATTGGAACAAGTGCCGGTAGTATGCGAATACCCCGATGTCTTTCCTGACGAGCTACCGGGAATGCCTCCAGACCGAGACATTGAGTTCATCATCGAGCTCATGCCCGGAGCAGGACCCATCTATAAGAAGCCTTATAGAATGGGGTCGGAAGAGTTAGCGGAACTGAAGAAGCAACTGGAAGAGCAGTTGAGGAAGGGATTTATCCACCCTAGTGTTTCCCCTTGGGGATCACCTGTTCTGTTTGTGGCAAAGAAGGACGGTACCTGTGACGACCGGGTAATCAAGCTACAGTAACCCTCTGCTAATGATGCCACGTCACCTCGATTACTGTTGCGAATCTCGCGTTAGTTCGAAATCGGTTTGAATTCAAATTCAAATTCAAGCAGACAATAAACATTTTGAAAAATTAAAACTAAAATGTTCGGGTTGTGCCAAATAACGCGTAGGTAACTATGGTGAAGAAACCACACTTTTATAAAATATTTAAATACTATTAAGCGGATAAAACAGTAGCGAAAATTATTACTTTAATGCTTTTAAATATTAAATAATTACAAACTATTTTAGTTTGTGTAACAAGTTAATGTGGCAGTGACATATTTAGTAACATCAAAATTAGGTGCCATTTTAGTATTTTTATAAAACAAAAATAAAAAGTAACTAAAAGAAAACACTAAAGAAAAGGTAAATAAAAAAAAAGGTAAGAGGACCTAATCTACTAGGCACCTTGGCCCAACTGGCCAAATGGCCAGGCCGGCCCACCTAGTTCGCCTATATGGCCCCAGCCGACCGAAACCCTAACCGTAATGCCCCCCCACTCGCCCCCCCACTGCACTCCTCCCCCGATCTGGATCGGGGGCAGCGTCCTCGACGCCCATCGCCGGACCACCGCCCGGAAGGCACCTCACCGCCTCGACCCGTCCCCGTCCTCCTCCCGGCCAGACCACATCGATCCCCGCCGCCCCGACGCCGCCTGGAACGCCGCATCGCCGTCCTCCTCCTCGACACCGCCGGACGCCGTCGACGAACGCCGCCCCGCCGCTGCACCACTGCCTCGACCTCTCCGTCGTCCCCGTCCGCCTCCTCGAACCGCTGCCACTCCCCTACACCGTACGGTGAGGCCCCCGGCCTCTCCCGCTCTCCCCGTCCCTGTCGTCGGTCATGCACAGTCGGCCACCACATGCGCTGCCCGCGCCCGCTGGCGCCGCCCCGCGTTCGCTGGCGCCGTCCCGCGTCCGCGCCTTGTGCCCCTACCCCCTGCATCTGCTAGTCCCGCTCGCCACGCACCGCGCCTGAAGCCCCGCGCTCGCCGCCGGGGCCCGTCCTCTGCTCCGCCCCGCCTCGCCCGCCAGAGCCCCTTGCGCGCGGCCCTGCTGCAGCTGCCTCCTCTACTCGCCGCACTCACCACACGCCCCTGCCCTTCACTCCCACGCCGATGCCGCTTCCGCCCGCACCTACTGCTGCGCACGCCGTCCGCCTTCGGCACTCGCCTCCCGCACCACCGCGCCGCTCGTCACCGGCCACGCAGTCAATGTCCCCGCCCCCGCTCGCCGGTAGCCCCGCTGCGCCTCCCCGCTGGCTGCGCCCGAGGCCAGTGGTCGAGCGCCCGCTGCGCTGTTCGGGCGGTGCCCTGTGTCCAGCGCCCAGAGCCCGTTAAGGCTCTCTGGCCCTTTGACAGTTGGGCCCGCCCCCTTTGTGTCTTTGACGAATGGGGCCCACGCCCCTACACTGTTTAAAAAAAAGGAATTATAATAAAAACATTAGTTAATTAATTAATTAAAATAATTAATTAACTTAATTAACACTATTTAGTTAACTAATTAACTCTAATTAAACCTGCTAATTAAATGTTAACAGATAATTAGTTTTCAGCCAATGACATGTGGGACCCGCCTGTCAGTTTGACTAAGTCAACTATCTAGTTGACTGATGACATCACGCTGACCTCATGGTGACATCCTAATGGCATTTTCTATATTAAATCAATTCTGTTAATTCTAAAAATGAAGTAAAAACTTTGAAAATTAATATAAAATAAACCGTAACTCGGATGAAAATACTTCATACATGAAAGTTCCTCAGAACGACGAGACGAATTCGAATACGCAACCCGTTCATCCGCCACACCCCCCTAACCTATCGAACTCACAACTTTCCCCCTCCGGTTCAGCTGTCCGAAAACGCGGGACACCGGGAATACTTTCCCGGATGTTTCCTCCCTTCACCGGTATCACTTACTACCGCGTTAGGACATATCTAGCACCGCGTATTGCCATGTTACGCTTTTGTGATGCTTTGATTGCTCTGTTATTTATTGTGTTCCCCCTCCGTTACTTCTTTCCGGTAGACCCCGATGGCTGCCGGTGACCCCCAGTTCGACTACGGTGTTGATGACCCGTCCTTCTTGCCAGAGCAACCAGGCAAGCCCCCCCCTTGATCACCAGATATCGCCTATTCTTCTCTATACTTCTTGCATTAGAGTAGTGTAGCATGTTACTGCTTTCAGTTAATCCTATACTGCTGCATAGCCTGTCCTTGCTACTACTGTTGTTACCCTTACCTGCTATCCTACTGCTTAGTATAGGATGCTAGTGTTCCATCAGTGGCCCTACACTCTTGTCCGTCTGCCATGCTATACTACTGGGCCGTGATCACTTCGGGAAGTGATCGCGGACATATACTATATACTTTACACTGTTACATTACCAGTGATACTGTTCGGAGATGGGGGCTGAAGGGGCAGATGGCTCCATCTCGGTAGAGGTGGGCCTGGGTTCCCGACGGCCCCCGACTGTTACTTTGTGGAGGAGTGACAGGGCAGGTTCAGACCACCTAGGAGAGAGGTGGGCCTGGCCCTAGTCGATGTTCGCGATCCTTAACACGCTTAACGAGATCTGGGTATTTGATCTGAGTCTGGCCATTTGGTCTATACGCACTAACCACCTACGCGGGAGTAGTTATGGGTATCCCGACGTCGTGGTATCAGCCGAAGCACTTCTTGACGTAAGCGACTGAGTGGCGCGCGCCGGCTTGGACCGTGTAACGTGACTTCCGTTGTACTAGAGGTTGCTAGGTCTGCTCACCGGCCGCGTTCGCAACGTGCAGGTGTGCTCAGGGCGATGGGCCCAGACCCCTGCGCGCATAGGTTTAGACCGGCGTGCTGACCGCTCTGTTGTGCCTAGGTGGGGCTGCGACGTGTTGATCTTCCGAGGCCGGGCATGACCCAAAAAAGTGTGTCCGGCCAAATGGGATCAAGCGTGTTGGGCTATGTGGTGCACCCCTGCAGGGAAGTTTATCTATTCGAATAGCCGTGTCCCTCGGTAAAAGGACGACCCGGAGTTGTACCTTGACCTTATGACAACTAGAACCGGATACTTAATAAAACACACCCTTCCAAGTGCCAGATACAACTCGGTGATTGCTCTCCAACAGGGCATCGAGGAGGGGATCACCGGGTAGGATTATGCTATACGATGCTACTTGGAGGACTTCAGTCTACTCTCTTCTATATGCTGCAAGACGGAGGCTGCCAGAAGCGTAGTCTTCGACAGGATTAGATATCCCCCTCTTATTCTGGCATTCTGCAGTTCAGTCCACTGATATGGCCCCTTACACATATACCCATGCATATGTAGTGTAGCTCCTTGCTTGCGAGTACTTTGGATGAGTACTCACGGTTGCCTTGTTTCCCCTTTTCCCCATCTCTCTACCCGATTGCTGCAACCAGACGTTGGAGCTCAGGATCCAGACACCACCGTCGATGACGACTACTATCCCGGAGGTGCCGACTACTACGTGCAGCCCGCTGACGACGACCAGGAGTAGTTAGGAGGATCCCAGGTGTCTGGAGGAAACGGACGATCTGCTGTGCCCACGTCGGAGCCTGTGGCTCGACGACGAGGACTAAAGGCATGTTGGCGGCTGCGGGAACATCAGCTTCTACGGCGAGGACTTGGGGCTCAGCCGGAGCTTGACGTTCCCCGGCAAGCTTGCCGGGAGCGCCTGCTTCGTCGGGACAAACCCTGGGGCTTGCCGGAGCGGGCAGCTCCTCAGCACTCTTGGCGTCGATCCTGGGGACTCTCTTGGCGGCGGCTTCGGGAAGCTCTGCCGGGAGATAGTCACCGGAGACCGATTTTCTCTTCTTGCTTGGCCCAGTCGATGGTGTCACGGATGGCTGAGTCAGCTTGAGCACAAAAGTCCCTGGTTCCACAGGTAGCTTTAGTGCGGCGCATTTTGACAGGCCGTCGGCGATGTCGTTTTCTGCTCTTGGGACGTATTCCATTTGCAGGCCGTCAAAGCGCTCTTCCAGCTTCCTCACTTCATCAACGTAAGCTTCCATCAACGGGCACTGGTAATCCTTGTTCACTTGGCGGACGAAGAGCTGCGAGTCACCCCTGACAATGAGCTTCTTGATCCCAAGTTCCACTGCGATCCTGAGACCGGCGAGCAAACCTTCATACTCTGCCATATTGTTGGTTGCTTGCTCCTTGGGAAAGTGCATCTGGACGATGTACTTGAGGTGCTCTCCGGTGGGCGCGATGAGCAGCACGCCGGCACCGGCGCCTTCCAGCGAAAAGGCACCATCAAAGTACATCAGCCACTCTTTGGTTGCTTCCTTGCCGGGGATGCTCGTCTCTGGAATTTCTTCGTCCGGTGTCGGCGTCCACTCTGCTATGAACTCTGCCAATGCTCTTCTCTGGATGGTCGATGTGCTCTCGAACCTGAGGCCAAAGCTTGACAGTTCTAGTGCCCACTCGACGATCCTGCCTGTTGCTTCGGGATTCTGCAGTATCCTCTTAAGCGGAAAGCGAGTGACCACTGTGATCTCGTGTGCTTGGAAGTAATGGCACAGCTTCCTCGAGGCCATGAGGAGGCCGAAGAGCAATTTCTGCACACCAGAGTACCTCGACCTAGCCCCCTGCAGGAGGGAACTGACGAAGTAAACTGGGCGCTGCACCATCCTCTTCCTCTGCACTTCCCCTTGCGCTTGCGCGGATCCGCCTTTGCCGGGGCCAGAGCTTGTCGGGGAAGCCCCCTGCTTGCCGTCGGACGCGCTTGCCGTGGTTGCTGGCTCGTCATCAGCTTCCCTCTCCGCAACTAACGCAGCACTAGCCACTTGATTGGTTGCCGCTAGGTAGAGCAGCAACTTCTCTTGCGGTCTAGGCGCGACAAGTATAGGAGCGGAGTACAGGTATTTCTTCAAGTCTTGCAGCGCAGCCTCCGCTTCCGGAGTCCATTTTACTGGACCTGCCTTTTTCAAGATTTTGAAAAATGGCAGGGCGCATTTCGTAGACCTGGAAATAAACCGGCTGAGAGCCGCCACGCAGCCGGCAAGTCTTCGCACGTCCTTGACACACGTTGGTGCTTCGATCTGCTCGATGGCCTTGATCTTGTCGGGGTTGGCTTCGATCCCACGCTGAGACACGAAGAACCCGAGAAGCTTGCCGGAGGGAACTCCGAACACGCACTTCTCGGGGTTGAGCTTGAGGCTGATCTTGCGCAAGTTCGCAAAGGTCTCTTCCAAGTCTTGAACCAAGGTTGCCTTGTCTCTGCTCTTGACCACAATGTCGTCCATGTAGGCCTCCACATTTCTGTGGATCTGTGGCTCGAAAGCAGTGTGGACAACCCTCGCGAACGTCGAGCCTGCGTTCTTCAGTCCAAAAGGCATCCGCACAAAACAGTACGTGCCGCATGGAGTGATGAACGCAGTCTTCTCTTCGTCTTCTTCAGCCATGAAGATCTGGTGGTACCCGGAGTAGGCGTCAAGGAATGAAAGCAGGTCGCATCCGGCCGTGGAGTCAACAATCTGGTCGATGCGCGGCAAGGGAAACGGATCTTTAGGGCAAGCTCTGTTGACATCGGTGAAATCGATGCAAAGCCTCCACTTCCCGTTTGCTTTGCGCACGACAACAGGATTGGCCAACCACGTCGGATGGAGCACGCCTCTGACGAGGCCTGCCGCTTCCAACTTCCTGATCTCCTCCGCGATAAACTCTTGGCGCTCCACCGCTTGTTTCCTGACCTTTTGCTTGATGGGCCGCGCATGAGGACAGACGGCGAGGTGGTGCTCAATCACTTCCCTGGGAACGCCGGGGATGTCAGATGGTTGCCAGGCAAACACATCGACATTCGCCCGCAGGAAAGCAACGAGCGCGCCTTCCTATTTGGGGTCGAGAGTGGCACTGATGGTGAAGGTACCACCAGTGCCGTCCTCCTTGGCGGGCACCTTCTTGGTCGCTGGTGGAGCAGCCGTCGTCTCCTTGTGTTTACCGGTGGGGCTCGATGGTGCGTCCTCAATGGCAGCGTAGCGCTCCGAAGAGGCACGCTTGCTAGAGTGGGCACCAGAGCATTCGCCGGGCTTGGCCTTCTTGCCGGCGGGGCTCGATGGCACGTCCTCGACGGTAGCGCAGCACCCCAAAGAGGCGCGCTTGCCGGAGTGGGCGCCAGAGCATTTGCCGGACTTGGTCTTCATGCCGGCGGGGCTCGATGGCACGTCCTCGACGGCAGCGCAGCACCCCAAAGAGGCGCGCTTGCCGGAGTGGGCGCCAGAGCATTCGCCGGACTTGGTCTTCATGCCGGCGGGGCTCGATGGCACGTCCTCGACGGCAGCGCAGCACCCCGAAGAGGCGCGCTTGCCGGAGTGGGCGCCAAAGCACTTGCCGGACTTCTTCTTTCCCCCGGAAGCTCCAGCGGCAAGCGGGCCGCGGGCCATTGCCGCTGTTGCGTCCCGGTATATTTGGTCGGCGCAGATAAGGGTATCCTTCTTGTCGCCGGGGACAGAAATGACGCTTATCGGGCCAGGCATCTTGAGCATGTTATACGCATAGTGGGAGGCCGCCATGAACTTGGCGAGCGCTGGTCGGCCGAGGATCCCGTTGTAAGGCAACGGAAAGTCGGCGACGTCAAAGGTGACCTTCTCAGTCCTGAAATTCAGCTCACTGCCAAATGTCACCGGCAGCGTGATCTTTCCCTTCGGCTTGCTCCTTCCCGGGTTGATTCCTTGGAATGTGCCGGTTTCTTCGAGCTCGCTGTCGGGAACTTGGAGTCTCCGGAGGACAGCAGAGGAGATTAGATTCAAGCCGGGCCCGCTGTCAACTAGCATCTTAGTGACCTTGAGGTTGCGGATCGTTGGGGAAACCAACATCGGCAAGCACCCGACCGCGGTTGTGTGATCAGGGTGGTCCTCAATGTCAAAGATGATAGGCGTGCTGGACCATCTCAGGGGTCTGCGTGACTTGACGGGTGGCTCTGCTGCATTGACCTCCCGCACCCACCGTTTAAGCTGGTGGTGGGAAGTGTGCAGGGAGGCACCGCCGTCCACACACAAGACCTCAGTGGCTTTTTGAAACTCCTGCTCGCTGGTCTCGGGGTCTTCCATGTCTTCGTCGTCGTCATCGTCTTCGCCCTTGTCGCGCCCCCGGGGAGGTCTGTCTACTTGCCGCTGCTTGTCCTTGCCGCGGCGCTCCCCCGGGCCGGGGCGCTTCGTGCCAGATCCCCCGCCACCTGCTTGGGCTCTTTCCTTGTCGCGTCGTGC
Source organism: Aegilops umbellulata (assembly GCA_032464435.1). Classification (NCBI taxonomy): domain Eukaryota; kingdom Viridiplantae; phylum Streptophyta; class Magnoliopsida; order Poales; family Poaceae; genus Aegilops; species Aegilops umbellulata. Next base: position 197,020,823 of record CP136054.1, read on the forward strand.
GTACTCGGCCTTCTGCAGGTCGACGAGCCGCTCGACTTGTTTGCAACTCTGGAGGTCGTGGCCCCTGGTACGGTGGTTCTTGCAGTACTTCTTGTCGGTACCGTCTCGCTTATCGGCAGCGGCCACCGCCCGGCAGTTGGCGCACCCGACAATCTCCTTGCCGGGGCCTCCCGCCTGGGCTTTCTTGGTGGAGCCCTTGCTGCCGGACTTCTCGACAACCAGTACCTCTGGGTTTTTCTTCTTTTTGCCGTTCCGCCGCCGGCCTCTTCTTGCCGGGTCGGTACCTTCACTGTCGGATTCTCCTTCTCCAACACTTTCTCCGGGGAGCTTCCTCCCCTCCTCAGCGCGTGCACACTTGTCGGCCAGGGCGTAAAGCTCGCTGACCTCCTTGATTTTGCACATCGCCATCTCCTCCCGCATCCTGCGGTTACGCACGTTCTGGTGGAACGCGCTGATCACCGCGGCGGGGTGGACGTCTAGGATGTTGTAGTGCACACGGCTGAACCTCTGGATGAACTTGCGCAAAGGCTCCCCCTCCTTCTGAACGAGCAGATGAAGGTCGCTCGCCTGGCCATGGGGTTTGTGGCCGCCTGTGAAGGCGCCAACGAACTGATGGCATAGATCTGGCCAGGAGGAGATGGAGCTGTCCGGCAAGTGCATGAGCCAGGATCTGACGTTGGGCTTGAGTACCAGTGGGAAGTAGTTGGCAAGGATCTTATCGTCCCGTCCCCTGGCAGCCTGCACCGCAATGGTGTAGATGCTGAGGAACTCAGACGGATGCGACTTGCCGTCGTACTTCTCGGGCACGTCGGGCTTGAAGTTCTTCGTGCTGGGCCACTGGACTTGCCGCAGCTCGCGGGTGAACGCGGGGCAGCCTACCGAATATGGCAGTTCGCCTGGTTCCCCCGGTAAGGGCATGTTTCCAGAGGGCTCAACGCGCTGGTCTGATTGACGCCGCACCTCTCTTCTGCGCTTGATGCGGGTTCGAGCGTCCTCTTCCCTTCGTTCGTGAAGGACTTGGCGCTGGTCGCGGCGAGTTCGCGGGTTCGACGACGCGGTGGAGTCGTTGTCGAGGTGAGCCCGGCGATTCGGAGACCACGGCTTCTGGGGCGGGGAGTGCACGGTGGTCGCACCCCCGCCATTCTTGGCGCCATCGGTTCTCGCCTGGGTGACTGGCCGCGGCTGCGACGCGCTGTGCTGCCGCGGAGTGTCGCCGTTGGCGAAACCGATGAGGCTCTGGATGGTTGCCCTCCAGTCGTCGAGCTTGTCCGTCGTTGGAGGGTAGTCTAGGAGCAGCTGAGCTCGCGCGAGGGCTTCCGCTGGGGTGGCGGGCAGAGGCTGCGAACGGCGCGAGGAGCGGGATGTGCTCGAACTCCTAACTATGTTAGAAGGAGCAGCACCCGGTCCAGGCAGCCGCGCGACGCTCGTTCCGGCACGCTGGATCGCATGCTGGTCCTGAGCACCTTGGGACCCACCAGCACGGTCTGGGTCCAGCGAACGTATGGTACCATGGGTACTATGACGCTGCTGGTTTCGCGCCTCCTAAGAGGGGCGCGGGGCGAGCTCGGACGTCGCGGGACCAACAACTGGTTCGACGGCGCCCGTTCTACCGCCAGCGTCCTCTCCACCACCCGTTTGCTCCATGGGCGGTGGGTTCGGCGCTGACGGACCGGTCGCCTCCGGAGCTTTCTTCTTCGGCGCCATGCTGGCACAAACAATGAGAGTCTGGCTCGCGTGGACGCCGGATCTAATTCACACAACCTCGATGCACCCCCTACCTGGTGCGCCAAAGATGTCGGGGGAAATCGGCCTCCACGAGCACCTATGGGGTCGGAGCCCCTTTTCGGTTCGGCGGGGGCGGAGGTTGCACAAAGAGCAGATCGAGGCGACACACACACACAACGATTTTACCCAGCTTCGGGCCGCACGGATGCGTAAAACCCTACTGCTGCTTGTCTGGTTGATTAGAGTTCTTGCTCTGGAGCGCAAGAAGCTACAGTAAGTTGGAGCTGGACGTAGACGAGGGTCTACCGAGCGTCCTCCTGGTTTTCTGTCCCCCCTCTCCTCCCATGCGCATGGGCCTCCTTTTATATGCTAAGGGGTTTCCCACAGGTAGCGGCGCAGGTGAGGGCAAAAATGGCAAGGAACTGTGCCAACAGGGGTCGCACAGTGCTATCGCACCTAACTCTGACGGCGGGGGACAAAGGCATTAAATGCCCATCTGGATCGCCTGAACAGTGCCGAGGCGGACCGTTAGGGGCGCCTCCGCTTGCCACGGGGGCGACTCTGCCAGCGTCGCATGCCACCGCGCGTCTCAGGTTGCGCGGCGCCCCGCCACGTGCCTCCGGGGAAGCCCCAGAGCGACGCGTGGGCGGGTGAGCTGGAGCGCAGGCCTGAGGTGGTGGTTTGCGCGGCAAGTGGCTTGCCGCGGTAGTTGCCTTGCCGCACCTGAGAGCTTGCCGCTCGTCAGGCCTTGCCGGGGCGCGCGGTGCGCCGCGGCGGGCTTCTCTTGGGGTGCCTTGGCTTGGTCGTCCCGGCGAGCTCCTCCCGCCGGGGCCTTGGTGCTTCGGCTTAGTCGTCCCGGCAAGCTCCTCTTGCCGGGGCCTTGCCGCCTTGGCCCGGCAAGCTCCTCTTGCCGGACCGCGCCTTCTCGCCCCGGCAAGCTCCTCTTGCCGGGGCCTGGTCTTCTAGGCTCGATTACTTGGCCTTCGTCCGGCCCAGAAAGGGCCGTGGAGACTCTTGTTGCTCCCCTGGCAAGCCTTGCCGCGGGACTCTACTACTGCCCGTGCACAAGTTCGGGGTACTAAGGTACCCCTACTTTAGTACACTGACACCAGGCAGGAGGCCTGCGCCTCGTTCGATATGTATCCCAGTTTGTGCTAGCCTTCTTAAGGCAAACTTGTTTAACTTATGTTTGTACTCAGATATTGTTGCTTCCGTTGACTCGTCTATGATCGAGCACTTGTATTCGAGCCCTCGAGGCCCCTGGCTTGTATTATGATGCTTGTATGACTTATTTTATTTTTTAGAGTTGTGTTGTGATATCTTCCCGTGAGTCCCTGATCTTGATCGTACACGTTTGCGTATGATTAGTGTACGATTGAATCGGGGGCGTCACAAGTTGGTATCAGAGCCGACTGCCTGTAGGAATCCCCCTTTCCAACTCCTTGGCCGAAGTCGAGTCTAGACATTGCAAACTTTTACTAACATGGCTGTGTGCCTTACGGGCCCACGTCGCCATCCGGTGGTACTAGGATCTTTTACTCCTTGACCTTTACTCTGGGACTCTGATCTCTCTTCTATTCGGGTTAAATGAATTTTGCTAAATCTAACATTAGGATCTCGTTATCACGTTCACCCGGAGAGCCCCTTATTACTGATGATCGTCTACTTCACGTGAAGGCCCTTAAGATACTCTCCGCTGTTAACCCGAGAACTTATGTTCATCGCGTTTGCAATTCCCCTTCCACCGTTATCCCTTATGGATAACTACTTGAAGTTGTTTTTCTTACATTCATCCCCAGTTGGTCTTGTTATTACAAGATACCCTGAAATACTCATCATTGTTTCGACAATCCTTTGAGCTTACTGCCTTGCTGTTCTTTGTCACTTGAATACCCCTACGGATAATTCTCGCACTTATCGAGTATCCTCCCCCAGTTGTTCATGTGTTTTACAATGGTCTTCGAAATACTATTCGATCCTCCAAAATTCCTTAGTAGCTTATTGCTCTGCAATACTTGTCTGCTTGCATGATGGATGCTTTCCATATGTCTGGCAGTATTCGTTAGTATCCTTAGGCACCGTCATTTTGATCCTTTTGATTCAACATGAGTGCGAATGCACGCAATCATCAGTTGATCCTTTTAAATTATCTTTCCGGCTCAGACGTCATTTTAAACATGAGTTGGTCCTCAACCAATCCAATTGCCGTCGATTGTACCCCTAAGACTATTCAACTTATCCATCCCTAATCGGAACATTGCTTCTGATCCCTTGATTTGAAAATCATAATTCCTTTGCATTTGAGCTCTGGATTAGTCAGTTGTTTCTATAATACAATGCCTTTGCATGGTTTCTTCCTCTGGTTAAGTACTGATGCTTACATCAGATCCCTTGAGGACCATCAGATCATATTTGGATTTTATCCGACAACGTCCTTCTTATTCAACCACTTGGAAGTTCCTTCTCGGATACATAATGCCTTTGTTAAATTATATCCTCTGCTTTGTCCAACATGCTCTGCTCTCGAGCTTGTGTTAATTACTCTTGAAACTTGTGGTATATGTTTCTAAGAAGCCCCTATGGGTTGAACATATGCCTTCTCTAAACCGTGAGAACCCGAAAGTTCTCACGAGCCATACTCTTATGATGTTTCGCCAGATAAAATTTCAACACTGCAACTTCATCGAACGCGAGAAGTGAATGAAAGGTTATGCATTGGAGAAGTGGGAGTCGACCTTGAACCTTGCGTTCATGCCCATGGACACGATGTATAACTTATCATGGAAGCTGCTCGTAAAAATAATTACACCTTGTTATAAGTTCATCTTGTATCCGTGGTTCGATCCTTTATGATCGTGGGTTCCGACCATGATTGTTCTCCTTTGATTCTATTTCTCGGACAAGTTAAAGTACTTGCCTTCTGTAGATCAGTACGCCTTCCCAACCTCTATTTTGTTCTACCTTCGAGTATTACCCCATGGTATCTCGAGGATATCAACCCATTGCACTTCATCTTATGAATTTTTGATGAAGTAGTACATTTCCCCATCACAGTCACTCCACGGGTTATGGGTTGTCGTCAACCGAGAACCCCGATTTGTGAATTGAATCAACACTGAGATTCGGTACCCCCAGTACTTTGTGGTTGAGAAGTTTAATACTCCATCCCGTCACTCCTAGCCTGATCGGCTACATCATTATCGTGCTAATTTTTAACTGTGCTACCGGGTCCTTAATTCCGGAGCACAACTTCGATGATGAGCTAAGCTTATGTCGATTTCCTCGTCTTCTCGTTCCACCTTGCACAACAAGTTTGAATTCGAGTTTGTGTCGTATCCTTGGTTCCAATAACCTTTCGCTTCACCATTCATTTGACTTGATGTCATCGACGATTGATTACATATTGAAATCTCTCGACCAAGTGTGTCATGGTCATCATCAACCTTATGAGCTCTTCCAGGATATCAATTGAGTTCATGATGAGAAATACCATCCTTTCCCTCGATGATCTGCATTATCATCGACCACTTTATTGCCTCCCGTTCAACACAAACTTGTTCGTGTTTTGTGTTATACCTTGAGTTCGTTGCTACCCAGCATTGTTCTTCTTTACCTCGGAAGTATTGCCATCTTTTATGTCAAGAAAGTCGTGAGAAATTCACCATCCTTAAGAATTCTTGATACAAGTGATACTTATTAACATCACCATCCTTTTCTTGGTCCCCGTGTTGTTTTTAACCGGAATACCGATATGCTAACATTGCTGCTTGTGTTCTCTACTTCTAGCAAACCTATTGCTTTGAAGTTAACGATCGACAGTTCGTTCTTAGACCATTGGTAATTGAATCATCACTCTAACATTGATCTTGCTGCCTAAGGTCATTTTTTTTTCGGGCACACATTTCAAATAATGATTGATGGTGTATGTTTTCCTCGAGCATACAACATTATATCATTTCAATCAACAAGTGTCATCTTCTTGTTCACATTATTGTGGAAATCCATCTGTTTGGGATTCTTGGTGAATTGTCGCTGAGCCCAACAGCCACCTCCTCATCCTCTCCTTGGTTTAATGATGAACTATTGTTTCAGGAACCCGCTCCCATAGTTCATTTCCCGAGAATCTTGCAATGTCATTTCAACGATTTGTGTTGCACCTTTTCTTCTCGGACATCTTGAGTCTGAGGTATCATGACACCAATCGGATCTGAATCTCGGTCAGATATGATGGTTGGGACAACTTTCCAGGAGTTATGTTGTTGGTCCTTTGATGACCCGGTAATATGATGTCATGCCTAGCACCCCCCTGGCTGGATGACCTACCATTATAATTTCTTTGCAAGGATAACCATTCCTCCTAGAGGAAATTTGTAGGACTTATTTTATAAGTTACTCCTGATGGATCATTTGTGTATCCAGAGTTTGGCCCTTGATTGAAACACCATATCATTGCTACCTGAAGCATGTCTGTGGTACTCCGTTCATCAACAAGAACATTTGAAGCACAATGCCAAATTCTCTTTATCAATTATCCAAACACCGTTGTATGGGTAATGTCATGAAATTTTTCTCCCCTTACCTAAAGGGTTTTCTACATTATATCCTGTCATGGATATCATGCTCTGCTTGTCATTGGGAAGGATATACCCCCGAAATATGTGTTTTAACACAATTTTCCTTTCCGTTGTTGTTTAATCTGATGATCACATTTTCCCTTCCATGGGGCTGTTTAATCTTTCTTGTGATCTATATGATCTAAGCACTAATATTCTCCTACTTATGTAAACCCCTCGGTGTACAGTTCTGTCAGCAAGACCCTATTTTTACTGTTGATGACTTTCCGGTAACCGCCGATGGACGAGAACTTTGCCTATTGGTCCGCCTCATTCAACGAGAAGGAAAATGGTTCTCTTTGTCCCTCGCCCTTGGTACCGATGTTGTTGCCGACATAACTGACAGGCTATCCTCTGACATGTCTTGCTTACATGATCGTGCGAGCCATTACCGCCCTTTCTACTATTAACCCACATGGTGGGCCCATAACCCACAGTTCCAAAGGATCAAAACCTGACTCTCCTGTAACCCCGATTTACAAAGGTTATTCCTCGCGCTTGACTCCATATGCATCCATAGGTCACCTTCCTAGAGATGACCTATTCTAGTATCAGACGCAATATTTATTTGCGTTGCCCTCAAACCCTTTCATCTTCTGGCTAGGCATTGAACGATTGCCTTGCTGCTTAAAACTTCTTATTGTACCTTCGAACTTTACTCTCGATGTGTTTTATTTGTTCAACTCGAGAGGTACTCGTATGATCATTCATGGGTTAATCCCAGATTATTACCCTTATAGCATTCTGTCGTTGCCGATCTGCCCCGTTACCTATTCGTAAGAACGATGGAACCCCCGAAGAAAGGGTGAAGACTTCATAATGATGACATGAAGCAATGGAATGCAGACATCAACATAATGGATCGACCTCTTCGAGAAGAGCAACCAAGATCGAGAAGACCCGTTAGAATTTCGTAACCGGAATTTTTCCCCTTAGTCCCCCTCTTAAATCTCGGGACGAGATTTCTTGTAGTGGAGGAGAATTGTGATGACCGGGTAATCAAGCTATAGTAACCCTCTGCTAATGATGCCACGTCACCCCGATTACTGTTGTGAATCTCGCGTTAGTTCGAAATCGGTTTGAATTCAAATTCAAATTCAAGCAGACAATAAACGTTTTGAAAAATTAAAACTAAAATGTTCGGGTTGTGCCAAATAACGCATAGGTAACTATGGTGAAGAAACCACACTTTTATAAAATATTTAAATACTATTAAGCGAATAAAACAGTAGCGAAAATTATTACTTTAATGCTTTTAAATATTAAATAATTACAAACTATTTTAGTTTGTGTAACAAGTTAATGTGGCAGTGACATATTTAGTAACATCAAAATTAGGTGCCATTTTAGTATTTTTATAAAACAAAAATAAAAAGTAACTAAAAGAAAACACTAAAGAAAAGGTGAATAAAAAAATGTAAGAGGACCTAATCTACTAGGCACCTTAGCCCAACTGGCCAAATGGCCAGGCCGGCCCACCTAGTTGGCCTATATGGCCCCAGCCGACCGAAACCCTAACCGTAATGCCCCCCACTCGCCCCCCCACTGCACTCCTCCCCCGATCTGGATCGGGGGCAGCGTCCTCGACGCCCGTCGCCGGACCACCGCCCGGAAGGCACCTCGCCGCCTCGACCCTTCCCCGTCCTCCTCCCGGCCAGACCACATCGATCCCCGCCGCCCCGACGCCGCCTGGAACGCCGCATCGCCGTCCTCCTCCTCGACACCGCCGGACGCCGTCGACGAACGCCGCCCCGCCACTGCACCACTGCCTCGATCTCGCCGTCGTCCCCGTCCGCCTCCTCGAACCGCTGCCACTCCCCTACACCGTACGGTGAGGCCCCCGGCCCCTCCCTCTCTCCCCGTCCCTGTCGTCGGTCATGCACAGTCGGCCACCACACGCGCTGCCCGCGCCCGCTGGCGCCGTCCCGCGTCCGCGCCTCGTGCCCCTACCCCCTGCATCTGCTAGTCCCGCTCGCCGCGCACCGCGCCTGAAGCCCCGCGCTCGCCGCCGGGGCCCGTCCTCTGCTCCGCCCCGCCTCGCACGCCAGAGCCCCTTGCGCGCGGCCCTGCTGCAGCTGCCTCCTCTACTCGCTGCACTCACCACACGCCCCTGCCCTTCACTCCCACGCCGATGCCGCTTCCGCCCGCACCTACTGCTGCGCACGCCGTCCGCCTTCGGCACTCGCCTCCCGCACCACCGCGCCGCTCGTCACCGGCCACGTAGTCAATGTCCCCGCCCCCGTTTGCCGGCAGCCCCGCTGCGCCTCCCCGCTGGCTGCGCCCGAGGCCAGTGGTCGAGCGCCCGCTGCGCTGTTCGGGCGGTGCCCTGTGTCCAGCGCCCAGAGCCCGTTAAGGCTCTCTGGCCCTTTGACAGCTGGGCCCGCCCCCTTTGTGTCTATGACGAATGGGGCCCACGCCCCTACACTGTTTAAAAAAAAGGAATTATAATAAAAACATTAGTTAATTAATTAATTAAAATAATTAATTAACTTAATTAACACTATTTAGTTAACTAATTAACTCTAATTAAACCTGCTAATTAAATGTTAACAGATAATTAGTCTTCAGCCAATGACATGTGGGACCCGCCTGTCAGTTTGACTAAGTCAACTATCTAGTTGACTGATGACATCACGCTGACCTCATGGTGACATCCTAATGGCATTTTCTATATCAAATCAATTCTGTTAATTCTAAAAATGAATTAAAAACTTTGAAAATTAATATAAAATAAACCGTAACTCGGATGAAAATACTTTATACATGAAAGTTCCTCAGAACGACGAGACGAATCCGAATACGCAACCCGTTCATCCGCCACACCCCCCTAACCTATCGAACTCGCAACTTTCCCCCTCCGGTTCAGCTGTCCGAAAACGCAGGACACAGGGAATACTTTCCCGGATGTTTCCTCCCTTCACCGGTATCACTTACTACCGCGTTAGGGCATATCTAGCACCGCGTATTGCCATGTTACGCTTTTGTGATGCTTTGATTGCTCTGTTATTTATTGTGTTCCCCCTCCGTTACTTCTTTCCGGTAGACCCCGATGGCTGCCGGTGACCCCCAGTTCGACTACGGTGTTGATGACCCGTCCTTCTTGCCAGAGCAACCAGGCAAGCCCCCCCCTTGATCACCAGATATCGCCTATTCTTCTCTATACTTCTTGCATTAGAGTAGTGTAGCATGTTACTGCTTTCAGTTAATCCTATACTGCTGCATAGCCTGTCCTTGCTACTACTGTTGTTACCCTTACCTGCTATCCTACTGCTTAGTATAGGATGCTAGTGTTCCATCAGTGGCCCTACACTCTTGTCCGTCTGCCATGCTATACTACTGGGCCGTGATCACTTCGGGAAGTGATCGCAGACATATACTATATACTTTACACTGTTACATTACCAGTGATACTGTTCGGAGATGGGGGCTGAAGGGGCAGATGGCTCCATCCCGGTAGAGGTGGGCCTGGGTTCCCGACGGCCCCCCCCTGTTACTTTGTGGCGGAGTGACAGGGCAGGTTCAGACCACCTAGGAGAGAGGTGGGCCTGGCCCTAGTCGGTGTTCGCGATCCTTAACACGCTTAACGAGATCTGGGTATTTGATCTGAGTCTGGCCATTTGGTCTATACGCACTAACCACCTACGCGGGAGTAGTTATGGGTATCCCGACGTCGTGGTATCAGCCGAAGCACTTCTTGATGTCAGCGACTAAGTGGCGCGCGCCGGGTTGGACCGCGTAACGTGACTTCCGTTGTACTGGAGGTTGCTAGGTCTCCTCACCGGCCGCGTTCGCAACGTGCAGGTGTGCTCAGGGCGATGGGCCCAGACCCCTGCGCGCATAGGTTTAGACCGGCGTGCTGACCGCTCTGTTGTGCCTAGGTGGGGCTGCGACGTGTTGATCTTCCGAGGCTGGGCATGACCCAGAAAAGTGTGTCCGGCCAAATGGGATCAAGCGTGTTAGGCTATGTGGTGCACCCCTGCAGGGAAGTTTATCTATTCAAATAGCCGTGTCCCTCGTTAAAAGGACGACCCGGTGTTGTACCTTGACCTTATGACAACTAGAACCGGATACTTAATAAAACACACCCTTCCAAGTGCCAGATACAACCTGGTGATTGCTCTCCAACAGGGCATCGAGGAGGGGATCACCGGGTAGGATTATGCTATACGATGCTACTTGGAGGACTTCAGTCTACTCTCTTCTATATGCTGCAAGACGGAGGCTGCCAGAAGCGTAGTCTTCGACAGGATTAGATATCCCCCTCTTATTCTGGCATTCTGCAGTTCAGTCCACTGATATGGCCCCTTACACATATACCCATGCATATGTAGTGTAGCTCCTTGCTTGCGAGTACTTTGGATGAGTACTCACGGTTGCCTTGTTTCCCCTTTTCCCCATCTCTCTACCCGATTGCTGCAACCAGACGTTGGAGCTCAGGATCCAGACACCACCGTCGATGACGACTACTATCCCGGAGGTGCCGACTACTACGTGCAGCCCGCTGACGACGACCAGGAGTAGTTAGGAGGATCCCAGGCAGGAGGCCTGCGCCTTGTTCGATATGTATCCCAGTTTGTGCTAGCCTTCTTAAGGCAAACTTGTTTAACTTATGTCTGTACTCAGATATTGTTGCTTCCGCTGACTCGTCTATGATCAAGCACTTGTATTCGAGCCCTCGAGGCCCCTGGCTTGTATTATGATGCTTGTATGACTTATTTTATTTTTTAGAGTTGTGTTGTGATATCTTCCCGTGAGTCCCTGATCTTGATCGTACACGTTTGCGTGTATGATTAGTGTACGATTGAATCGGGGGCGTCACAGTACCATCCGCTTATGCATTGACTACCGCTCCCTCAATGAAGTTACAATCAAGAACAAGTATCCACCTCCCAAGATTGAAGATCTGTTTGATCAACTCAATGGGGCCAAGGTGTTCTCCAAGATTGACCTCAGATCTGGGTACTACCAGCTGAAAATCAGACCCCAAGATATTCCGAAGACGGCATTTGTAACCAGATATGGCCTGTATGAGTGCACGGTCATGTCCTTTGGATTGACCAATGCCCCAGCTTACTTCATGTATCTCATGAATAAGGTATTCATGGAATATTTGGAAAAGTTTGTCGTTGTCTTCATTGATGACATTTTTGTCTTCTCGAAGACGGAAGAAGAGCACGAGCAACACTTGAGAATGGTCCTAGACAAGCTTCGAGAGCACCAACTATATGCCAAGTTCAGCAAGTGTGAATTTTGGCTGCATGAGGTTGGATTCTTGGGTCATGTTTTGACTAAAGAAGGATTGTCAGTCGATCCCACTAAGATTGAAGCCGTGACTGAATGGCAATCCCCAAGCAACGTGAAGGAAGTCAGAAGCTTCCTCGGACTCGTGGGATATTACCGCAAGTTCATTGAAGGATTCTCAAGCATTGCACGACCCATGACTCAGCTCTTGAAGAAGGACAAGAAGTTTGAATGGACGCCAAAGTGCGAAGAGAGCTTCCAGGAGCTGAAGAAGAGATTGACCACCGCCCTAGTTCTGGCCACACCAGACATACACAAGTAGTTTGTAATATATTGTGATGCGTCAAAAACTGGACTAGGAGGTGTTCTGATGCAAGAAGGCAGAGTCGTAGCTTACCTTTCAAGGCAACTACGGCCTCATGAAGAGAACTATGCTACTCATGACCTTGAGTTGGCAGCTGTAGTTCATGCCCTGAAGACATGGCGACATTACCTCCTAGGGAAGCGGTGTGAGATATACACGGATCACAAAAGTCTGAAGTATATTTTCACTCAGAAGGAATTGAACATGAGGCAAAGGAGATGGCTAGAGTTGATCAAGGATTATGACCTCAATGTTCAATACCACCCTGGGAAGGCTAATGTGGTAGCAGATGCATTAAGCATAAAGGCTTGTACCTTGAATGCTATGCTTAAGAAAAGGCTACCTGCCTTGTATGAAGAACTTGAAAGCTTCGGGTTGGAACTGGTTGCACCAAGATTCTTAGCCAACCTTGAAGTCAAGCCTACCCTGATGGATGATATTAAGGAAGCCCAAAAGGGACACGAAAGTATTGAAGGCATTAAGAGGAAGATCAAGGCAGGCAAGGCCCCAGGATTCTCAGAGGATGGGCAAGGAATCGTGTGGTTTGGGAATCGCATTTGCGTACCCAACAAGGTTGAGCTCAAGAGTTTGATCTTACAAGAAGCTCATGACACTCCATATTCCATCCACCCTGGAGGAACCAAGATGTATCAAGACTTGAAGGAGATTCTGGTGGCATGGCATGAAGAGAGAGATAGCCACTTTCGTCGCTAAGTGTGATGTATGCCAAAGGGTCAAGGCTGAGCATCAGCGACCTGCTGGATTACTCCAACCACTCAAGGTTCCCTAGTGGAAATGGGATAAAGTCGGGATGGATTTCATCACTGGGTTACCTAGGTCAAATAAGGGTCATGACTCCATCTGGGTTATAGTCGACCATTTGACTAAAGTAGCCCATTTCATTCCTGTTAAGACTACCTATGATGGCAACCAGCTACCAACTCTATACATCAGTAGAATCGTAAGCCTTCATGGTGTTCCCAAGGAGATTGTGTCAGACCGAGGAACCCAGTTTACCTCAAGGTTCTGGAAGAAGTTCCAAGAGGCCATGGGAACCAAGTTGTCCTTCAGCACTGCTTTCCACCCGCAGACTGGAGGTCAGACAGAACGACTGAATCAGATACTCGAAGACATGCTCCGAGCCTGTGTCTTAGCATATGGAGCTAGGTGGGAAGATTGCCTCCCTTTTGCCGAGTTCTCCTACAACAACAGTTATCAGTCAAGCCTCCAGATGGCACCATTTGAGGTATTGTACGGTCGGAAGTGCCGCACACCCCTCAATTGGTCAGAAACCGGAGAAGGACTAGTATTTGGGCCTGAAATCCTCCGTGAAGCAGAAGAGCAAGTTCAGTTAGTCAGAGAACAACTGAAGACCTCTAAGTCCAGACAGAAGAGCTATGCTGACACTCGACGCCGACGAGCAGACTTCCAAGTCGGAGACCATGTATACCTACGAGTAACTCCTCTTAAGGGAACCAATCGTTTCCACGTTAAGGGAAAGCTCGCACCAAGATTCATCGGCCCTTTCAAGATCACGGCACGACATGGAGAAGTAGCTTACCAGTTGGAACTGCCACCTGAACTATCCGATGTGCACAACGTATTCCACGTGTCACAACTCCGGAAGTGTTTCCAAGTCCCAGACAAGCCTGATCTTTACAAGGACGTCAATCACCAAGCCATTGACCTACAGCCTGATTTGACTTACCGTGAAAGGCCCATCTGCATTTTGGATGAGGCTGAGTGGCGCACTCGAAGCCGCACCATCAAGTACTTCAAGGTCCAGTGGAGCAACCACACTGAAGCAGAAGCAACCTGGGAACGTGAAGACTACCTTAGATCCAAGTTTCCGTATCTCTTTAAAGCCTAGTTTAGGAATCTCGGGGACGAGATTCTTGTAAGGGGGGTAGGTCTGTCACACCCTGCATTTTGTAACACTTCATTTGCATTAATAAAGCATGAAAATTTGGACCAACAAAAACTTTTGCATTATTTGGCTTTTATTTTGAAGTTGGATTTCTCTGTGTGGTTTTTCAAGTGCTCTTTAAAGTCAACTACTCCACCTTCTATACTTCATCTCCTTGCCCCAAACTTCTACCCAATGATCATGCCATGTGTATAGAGCAATATAGTACTGTCTTACAAAAATAATTTGGCCAAAAAGTATTTTCAAAAATTAGTTTTCCAAAACCCCCTGAATTAAGGATTTCACTGCAAGTACTTGATTTGGGGGATGAAAAGTATTTCAAAAGGTATATTTGAAACCTATTAGATATAGGACACCCAGAAACCACAAAAATATAATTTTAAAAGTTATTCTTCTATTTTATTTAAAGGCTTTTTCTTAAGGCCAGAAATGGTCTTTAATAGGGAAAAATTATTTTATCATTTTAAAAATATTTGAGAAAAATCAGGGAAACTCAGTGGGCATATATTTTCCATATATATGAGTTTCAACACATGGGTTGATCAAAACATTGGACAAAACCTCCCAAAACCATTTCTACACATTTCTAGGATTTGAAATATTTCTACAGGAAATATATTCATAAAAATCCAAGGAAAATCCAGCAAGTCACAAATGCATATTGTGATCACCTTGCAAAGCCTCATGTCAATTAAAGTCATTTTGGTTCACCAAAATGCCCCAAAACCCTCTCTAACCAGAATCAAATTTGATCAAGTTTGTACTACCAACTTTCTCTCCTTGACCTCAACTTTTGTGAGCATGTTCACATGACCAAATGAGGCCACTACACCAAGTGGTGCATCAAGGAGAAGTGATTTGCTCAACTAGATCTACACAAGTCCATTTCTGCTAATTTCTAGGGTTTACAAAAGTTGCATTGGCAACTTTGCCCAAATAAGCTCCAAATTGGTGGAAGGCCCTGAATATATGTGTCATTTCACCCTGTGGAGTCTCATGGAAAATGGAAGCCATCTACTTGCCTAAACCAGCATCAAACACCTTCTGCCACTTTACAAAAATCCCATTTTTGGCCTCTTCCACTAATCTCCGTAGGCTCAGCCTTTTGCCACGGCACCTCCTAGTCCCCCTCTAGCACCTGTGTGCTTTGCTGCCCGAGGAAGCAATGATGAAGGGGGGAGAACCCCATTTTTCTTCTCTGGACAGCAGATTTCCCTCTCTCTCCCAGCCTCCTTCTCTCCCCTCAGCTTTCCAGAGCATCCAAGGCTCGTTCCAGCTTTTGCCCATGCCCCCTGCAGCCTCCAGACACAAGTGGACGCGCGCGGACGTGGGAAAGCCGCGGATGCCGACCAAAGTCGCGCTCTGGAGCGCTTGCCAGAGCACCCGACTGTTGACGCCGCGTCTCCCGACCACCTCGAGCCTCCCCCGCGCGCCAGTCGATGCCCCTCGACGTCCGCTCCACGCCAGCAGGCCGCCCACTTGCTCCCGCGCCCTCCTCTCTCTCCTGCAGCTCGCGCCAGAGCGCCGCCCCACTCGGCCAATGCTCGCGCCACTCCTGTGGCCCGCGTGCGGCTCATCCCGCTCCTCCTCTCTCTCCCTGGCACCCTACACCACTCCCACGAACACCCCCGAGCCCCCCATTCCCTCTCTAACGGCCACCCGAGCCGATCCCGCGGGAACCCGTAGGCCGCGCCCACGGTGGACCTCGGCCAGCCTATAAAAGGCGACCCCGAGCCTCTCTCTCGCTCCCTGTCACTCCCCCACACTCTTAATCCACCACCCACACCACCCATTGGTCTCCAGAGCCGCTCGAGCTCGAGATCGAGCTCGAGACCCGCCGCCTCGGCTCATCGGCGTTCATGCGGTACAGGCCTCCTCCGCCCCCGTTTTCTCTCGATCTGGAACCGCGCAGCCACGCTGACCCTTTCCCCTCTCTTCCCCACTCTTTTTGCAGTCGGGAACGGCCGGAGCCATCGACACCCGAGGCACCTCCGCCGCGTGACCTCGTCGCCGGCGAACCAGGCTCTCCGGCGACCGTCTCCACCACCACCCGAACGGCGACAACCTCCCGAGTCCAACGGTACCACCCATGCATCTCCCCGTGCCCTATCGCCGCCGGCGAGCTCGCCGTTGCCTCTGGACGGAGGTAGACGACGACGGCCGTGGGCCCTGCCCGTCAGCCTCACGCCCTGACGGGTGGGATCCACCTGTCAGGTTTAAACGCACGCGCGCGCGTGCACCGGTTCACCCGTCAGTGGAAGGCGTACCCTGCCTTTACGCCTTCGACGTGGCGGCCTCGCGCGAGCCGATTTCCCATCTGGGCCTGCTGCCCGTGGCCTCTTTAGCCCAGTGGCACAGCGCCACTCTTTCTTTTTCTTTTTCTGACGCTATTCCAAAAATTCCACAGGATTAAATAATAGTCCAAATGCAACAATTCCAATTCCTAAATTCCTAGAATATTGCAACCTATTTAATGGTGCAACTTTCATTCAAATCCAACAACCTTTTCTTCACTAAAAATATTTAAATGTGGTTTTAAGCATTTAAGTATGCCTTTGTAAATCCATTTCTCCTATTCTGTTACAGCAAATCCAAAACTAGGAATTTTCCCCTTCCTAGTTTTCCTCCTAGTATTTTATAAAAATAAGCTGACATTTTTCTGAGCACTTTGATTTTTCTGTTTTTATCATTGTCTTATTTTTTTTGTTATTTTCCTGCGACGTTTAGATCCCGTATTTGCCGAAGTAGCTGAAGAGGAAGGAGGAGAAGGATTTGAAGACCTCGAAGAACAAGCCAATCAAGGCAAGCAGCCCTTTGACCATGTCTATGAAACCCTTTTTATGCATGACATATGGCACTTTTATTGCTTGCATCGAGATCATGATGAGATGGTAACCACTTTGGTGGGTTGCCTTCGTTACTTCCTCATTGGTACCTGCATTATGCATGACCCTACCATCTTACGAGGGTTATGCCGGTGGAAATAGACATGATGCTAAGTAGTGCTACACAAAAAGGGACGGGAATATGCATAGTGATGGAGGCAAAGTATTTTCAAAGGACTTTCGAAAACCCCGTCGGGTGCCACTTATGCCCGAGGGAGATGATGAGTTGGGTAGCCACTTGATGACAAAGTGGCGTACCGAGGCAAGTGTGCGTGTTGTTTTCAAAAATGGATTAGATTTAAGATATGTTGACTGTCCCAACCTTACATGCGCAACCACTCTACCCTCATATGGGAAAGGGCATTATTGATTACTTAGGCCGATACTAGCTTGGAGCCCGCATTACTAGTGACGGGGGAGAGTTGGTGCTCTCTCTCGAGGCGGGGTCATGCCAGGTAGGGCGGCCATGACTGTTTTCACAGGGCACCGGATACACCGTTGTGTCCCCTCTCGGATGTTACGATCTCGAGCGAGCCTCGTATGTACATCGTGAGGATACGGAACAACGAGTGGACTCCTTGTTAGTGTTGTCTAGGGAAGATAGTGATCGGGTGCTTACCCCGGGTACTTGAGGTACCGCGGGTCGTGGATGACACGGAAGTTCCCCGGATCTTGTGGGTAAAGTGTGCAACCTCTGCAGAGTGTAAAACTATTCGAATAGCCGTGTCCACGGTCAAGGACAGTTGGGTGGTGCTGCTTAAACTACGTCCACATGTTTACAAACCAGTGTGTGTGTTTGGATAAGTGGGAAGAACTACTTGGGTCAAGTCAAGGACTTGACATGGTTGAGTTGGGTTGGTGCCCACTCTAATTATGTTGATATCTGTAACCAGTCCTCATGGTTACTTGAATTCTCCTGATGCATGTCTTACAAGTTGTTGAGCATGTCATTGCACTTAAAACTAGCTTTCCGCAAAAATTTACCTATATCATGCATTGCTGTACCTTGAACCAAAACATGGCTTGCCTGCGAGTACATTCAAAGTACTCATTGGCTTGCCACTGGTTATTTAATTGGCCAGGCATGGAAGAACAGGAGTTCGAGGAAGAGTTCTTTGGTGATGATCACGCGAACTAGGACGCTTCCCAGTCAGAATGCCTGTAGGGTTAAGGCAGATGGCATGGGTTCTGCTTTTCGACGAAGATTTCCGCTGCTTGTGTTTCATTTGATATTCAGCCCTTAAGGCTCTATCTATGTAAGACTTGACCATAATGGTCATAATTTGTGTAAGACGGTATGTATGGATGTAAGAATCTTGTTATTCAGCTTCTGTGTGTTCAGTGAGCATTGATCCCTGGGATCACTGTACACGTGCATTCGGTGATCACGACTTATGAGTCGGGGTCCCCACAGTGAGCCGGGTTCCCGAGACACCAAACGGGTGCCTGGTACACCGTGCCACGTGCCTACCGCATCACAGCCCACCCCTCGGGTCAGCGCTGCACACGGCCTCCAGCATACTACAAACACCAGAAACTACTTGCAACTCCTGGACAGAGGACAAGGGTGGATAAGAAGCCGAGAGGGTCCATTGGTTTCAGGCCCAATGCATGGTAGTAGCTGAATCTTAAATCACACATACAGATCTCAGTGCTTAAGGACGGTTCCAATGAAACAACCCACCATGTACTCCTACATGGCCTCTCATCGATACCCTTACCAAATCATGTTCACACACTTAGCTCACACACAGTAGGACATGTTCATCACCATTCCAATTCATCCCCGATGAATCAGACCTGACTCAACTCTAAGCAGTAGCAGGCATGACAATAAAGCATGAATGAGTACGCATATCAGGTCTCAAACAACTCTTACTCATGCTAGTGGGTTTCATCTATTTACTATGGCAATGACAGGTCATGCAGAGGAAAGGGGTTCAACTACCGCAACATGTAACAGTTGAATCGTTGTTGTCCTAATGCAATAAAAGAGAGCAGGAGCGAGAGAGTGGGATTGTATCGGAATGAACAAGGGGGTTTTGCTTGCCTGGCAGTTCTGAAGATAGTAATAGCTCTTCATCGGTGTCATCGAACTCATCGTCGGAACCACGTTTACTAAGAGGGGAAAATACCAGCAAACAAGGAAGAAACACAATCAGTGCAATGCAACAATATGATGCATGCTCATGACATGGCAATATGTTCTTGATTGAACTAATGCAACTAGCAACCATATTAAATGAAGTTTGTTTGAACCCTAGGTTCAAATTCAAACCCCATATGTTAAAATCCAAATGCCATTCACTTAGTTTGTCCTAAACAGTGATGTTAACTTTCTCAAACATGCATGGATATGGCATAAACAGATTCTTCATATTTTTCTAATCATTTTTCATATATAAATCTTTTCAATCTGAGTTATAGATTATTTTCTATGATTTTTAGAAGTTTTGGTTATTTTTCTGAAATAAATAAATCAATTAAGATTTATTTAAATTCTAGAAAGAATTACTACGTCGGCATGGCATCACTATGATGTCAGCAAGTCAACTGGGTCGCCCAGGGTCAAACCTAACCAGTGGGGCCCACAGGCCAGTGACTTAGTTAGTTAACTTGGTTAATTAGGGTTAGACTAATTCTAACAAAAATGTCAGCAGGGCTGGGCCCACATGTCAGTGGCTCACGGTTAGTTTAGTGAGGGGATTAACACCTAACAACGGTGATTAGCACTAACTAACACCTAACTAATCCAGTTAGGGCCGGCCCCACATGTCATAGTCTCTGGGCGGGGCCCAGCCGGGGTCAAAGTGGGTCAAACCCACCGGCGACTCGACGCCGGCGAGGCCCGAGACGGCGGCGTGGCTCAGGATATGCCCACATGGAATGGACGAGGCCGTTCTTGGGCTCGTTGGAGAGCTCTTGCGGGCGCGCGTCGAGTGGTGGTGGAGGTCGGGCCTATGGTGGCCGGAATCGTCGCCGGCGATGACAAGCGCGGCGGCCGGTGTTCGGACGTCGAGCGGGATGAGGCTACGGACTGCTAGCGGCTGGCCAATGGGGTTCTCTGGACTCCTGGGAGCTCTAGGAGCACAACCATGCGGCGGGTTTGAGCAGAGGAGCTCGCGAGCGCAAGGCTCGCCGGCCATGGCGGCGGCCGGAGCTCGGGTGCAGGGGGATGGCGGATAGAGAATGCGAACGGAGGGGGAGAGCATAGGGGGAGGATCAGGAGCTCACAGGGGTGCTGAAAAGAATCTCAGGGAGGCCGGGGAAGCATGGATGGCGGTGAATCGAAGGTGAGGCTGCCGGCGGCCGGAGGTTGAAGACGAGCTCGAGGGCGACGCTGCAGGGCTTCCGGCGGGGCGTGGCTCGGTGAGGGGGTCGAGGACGACGTCGCGGAGCTCGTGGACCAGTCGGGGAAGTGAGGGAGGGCCGGTGGTCGCGGGAACGACGAGCGACGGCGACGGCGCATTCAGGTGGCTGTGCCCGAGAGAAACAGAGGAGGGGAGAAAGCACGGGAGAGAGTGAGAGAGCGGTCGGGGCTGCGTGGCGTCGCGAGGGAGGCCCAGGGCGACAAGAGGAAGCGGCAGGAAGCAGGAGGTGGCCGGGCGCGTGCGGGCGTGCGTCGGCCACGCGCGCTGCCTATTGGCGCGGGGAGGAAGACGACAGGGAGCCGGGAAGGTGGGCTGGGCCAGCCACTTGGGCTCCAGGTAAGGCCCAGGTACTATCTCTCTCTCTTTGTCTTACTCTTTATAAATCTTTCTCTTTTCTATTTTTTGCAGTATGTTTTGACTTAGTTTAAATACCAAATCACTTTATAAAATTCTGCAAACTTTTATGGGCACTATCTGATTTAAACCAAAGGCCCTCACCAAGTTTCAGAATATTTGGAGCTACCGAATATTTTATAGGAATTAATAGCTCCAATTCAAATACATTAAGAGTTAATTCAAAAATCCAGGAATGACCTAGAAATATGTTCATCATTTTTGGCAGAGGTTTTCACCTTTATCAGAAACCATGAACATTTTCAAAGGGCATTTTGGGTTCATTGAAAATATTTTTAATTTGATCCTAGTTGCATTTCATTTGGTGCTAGGGTTTGAACATCCCCATTTCAAGTTTAACTGAAATTTAAACATGATGACACTCATGAGGCTAACCTAGTGCATTGCCAGAAGCTAGGGATGTGACAACTCACCCCCACTAAACAAGAATCTCGTCCCGAGATTCGGGACGTGAGGTAAGAGGATTGAGGGGACACAAACTAACACGGTCTTCACGATCCAGGTTGCACTTCATAAGAATGTTGACACGATCACCATCTTTGTCTCGATGTCTTGCTCTGAGAACTCCAACTAACATGACAATGAGAAGAAAGGGAAAACTCCAGAAGGATCGATTTTCTCGAAGATCGAACAACTCAAGATCAACTCATGGAGTGAGACATTGAAACATCTCCCGAGCTGAGACACGAAACATACATCCAGAGGGATGGAGTGTAACAGATGACGAAGGTTCACTAGGTAGACAACAATTGCACACTTAGGAGGGTGGTGAACGGTCTCAACGTAGTAAGGAGTTGGTTGCCCTTTGGAACAAACGGGGCACCTTTGGGAAGATGACTGGTAGAATTATTCCCTTAAGTGGCAAAAGAATTACTTTTGATACATCGATCATTGAAACTCTCTATACCAACCTAAGGCAATTCACAAACAATCGTTTGACGGAGTTCGAGAGAACGACATACTCGGGCTAGAATGGATGATGTGGACTACCTTGTTGAAGACAATGCGATGGATGATTTGCTTATCATCGGAAATGGATGGAACCCATGGTAGGACCACTTCTGAAGATGATCCTAAACAACAATTGTTGAGAAGGGCAGCCAATGGGAAATTGGCACAATGGCGGTGCAAGCTGGGAACAAAATGCAACTGTTGGGAATGTTCCAACCATTATATCTGCCTGAGATTCAGATCTGATTGGTGATAGGATACTTCAGACTCAGCATGTCTGAAAAGAAAGTTTGCAACACAAATCGACGAGATGACGTTGCAAGATTCTCAGGAAATGAACTACGATGGTATGCTCCAAAACATGAGCTGGTTTGGCTACACACATGTGAACACGCTGTCCCAGACAAGCATGATCACATGGTAGTCTTGCAATAAAACACTACCGAGTTCTGATTGGGAACCATCATTGAGATAACGAAGTCTTGTGCATATCCGTCCGGGCCCTTCAGGATTAGCGCATGAACTTCTTTTCTTTGAACAAATCAATCAGTGGCTTGGTGTGCTAGGGTATACATATGGAGTGGAGGTAATTAATCTACCATACCATAGAATACATTCGCACATGCATAATTGACTTGGGATGGTACCAGAGGAAACAAAAAAAGTCTTTCCCGAACTCACGGCGGCAACTTGCACCAAATGCACATGAATTTGAGGAAGTCACTTCTTCCATCCAAGCATAAGCTTCATGAGCGGAACATGAAGGCATTGCTTACAAAGTTTCCAACACTAGGTTGATGTTCAACATGAATCATGGGGGAGACAAAATGTTGCTGATGGGCTCAACAGCAACTCATCAGAATTACCATATCACTGGACTTCCACCATCATGTGAACACGGTGATAGCATTGGTCAGACCAAAAGATGTAATGGTGTATGCTCGAGGGATCAATCATGAGTAAGACAACATTACGAACATCGTTGATTCTGATTTGACTTGACGATAGACCATACTCAAGTCAAAGTTTTGACAAGGCAATAGATCCAACAACTGATCACGAGGACCAATCGATGGAGATATCATCTTTCTTCAACACACACACACAAAAAGATATCCCTTAACATGAACTAAGTCAGACAAGCTTTTATCTTCCAACTCTCCAAGTTGTTGTTTGGCATAACCAACTAGCTCAGGGGTATCCAACACAGATTCTTGGAGAATGGGTGGTTTGGAGGAAAACCAGCATGATCACGAACTCAACATAGCGGTCAGGTGACAACCTGGTAATACTTTCGAGAAGATATTCGGAACATCACGATCCACCGATATGTTACTAAGCTCGAGAACAATCTTGCTTTTCAGAGCAAGACGATATGAACAAATAAGCAAGGGATTGAATAATCCTAACTCATTGATCGAAGAGTGCACCAAAGATAAGGACTAGGTAGCACAATCAATCTTAGAATGATGAGTCAAAAACCAACACGCTAAGAATGAGAATATTGTCCATTTACTACCAAGCAACTAGTTTCTAGTAGTATTGATTTCACACATCACGGTTCACTTGTCGGTATTACGGTTGCAACAACACGGAACCGAGGAGAGAATGATGATGGCGAGATGTATCACTACATCAAGAATTCATAAGAGTTGGTGCAATTATCATGACATTCCTGACATCAAGAGGGCAATACTTCAGGGTAGAACAGAATCAAAAGCTGGATTGGCATTTGATCTGCGAAATACAACTGCTTTGACGCAATTCTAGCTATGGATGAGGTACCGGAGTTTTTTCCCCCTAGTCATTTTGGAATAGAATGGCTTGACGAACCACAAGAGTAATAGGCATCAATAACACGAGTGCATGACTACTCCTGACTACAAATTGATAGACGGAGATCAGGATACAACTAAAGAGGGACAACTCAAGGAACACATGTTTTTTTGAGTTGTGGATGCATAGATTAGTATGTCGAGCGAAGCTCAACATTTGTTCCGGATAACCCATGCAGAAAGGGGTAGAACTGGCAGATTCACAATATAGAATGGATAACTCATCAAGAGCACTCTGGTCATGACCTTTTGGTTTAAAAGAACTCCTGCCAAGAATGGTTCATGGTAATTGGAAGAAGGATGTACCACGAACCTCGAGGACTATCGCAAAGGTTACTAATATCTTAAGGGAACTAGCAAATACTAACAACATGAAGTAAGTAGGGTGAATCTCAGGTTCAGGAACCCAGGAATAGAATACCTACTACTAAATGGCATCACAGGATGCTTTCGAGAATGGTGGCCAAAACTATCACACCGGGAACACAAAACATGGCTAGATTACTAGGTGACTCCCTAAAACACCTAGGGTCATAATAATAGCTCCAACATATATGTCAAGGCAACAGAGTACCTCAACTCACCGATTAGTGCGATTAATCTGGCCCAAATGGACATCAGGAACATGGAAAGGATTTGCAATTGCATCAGACTATTTAGAAACCTGGGATGACTCGGACAGCATAACGGCTGTAAATGCTCAGAAAAAGATTTGAAACATTCATAAGGATTTGCATAGTCACTTAACAACATCATATCAAGGTTCTGGTTCAACTGACAACATACTAAAAGTAGTAGAAACTGAACTGGGGCCTAGAACCAACAATCCTAAGATTCTACGGATTAGCAACACGTGATCCTGATAGAAAGATGAGAAGCCTAGTTCTTAAACCCCGTAGAAAAGAAGAGGATGACTCAGATCAGAAGGCCATAAGGTAAAGGAGTAAAAAGAGCCTTATGTTCCCTTCCACAATCAATTCCCTTATACAACTAAAGCATTTCTAGACTCAACTTCGACCAGTTTGGCTTGGTAATCCTACAGGCAGTCAGGCTCTGATACCAAAGCTGTCAGGACCCCGATTCCAAGTCACATCGATCTAGCCGGTAACACCTCATATCACTTTGCGGCCTCACGCACGGTATTCCCACGGGTGTCGCCTTACCATGGCCTGAGACCGTTTGCGCCTTTTGGCTCACGTATATGATAGTGTCGCTAGCATCCATATGACAAAGAACCCGGGCCGACATGACTAGTCGTGAACCCAAAGTGGCACTAACTTACGGGGACAAGCATACATGAATCAACATCGAGCATGTCGGTCAGCAGCGTGCGAATCCGGGCTGTAGCACTGGGCTAACAGGACTCCGGTGAACTGGGCTGTAGCAGGCTAGGCAGGACTCCGGATGTCACCGCGTGACATTTCCCCGAAGGGACAGACACAGGAACAAAGTGAATCACATGCCGGCCAGTCAAGTGTTCCGGAGCAGTAGTGCTGGGCTAGCAGGACTCCGGTGAACCGGGCTGTAGCGGACTACTATGGCTCATGGAAGCACAAGACTACATTTCCCCATAAGAGAGGCTACCAAGGATAAACAACTAGGTTGTCGGATCCCACACATACCAAGCATTTCAATCATTCACACAATATGCTCAATATGTGTAAATACAACATGGCATCACCACATAACTCTACGACTCAAGTATTTATTCATTAGGCTCCGAGGAGCGAGATATTACAAACATGGGTCTCATGACCCAACATTCAGAGCATACAAGTCAAAGCACATGCGGAAGCTTAACATGTCTGAGTACAGACATCTACAAATGAAAAAGGCTGAGAAGCCTGACTATCTACCACATCCTGTCGATGGCACAAGATCGTAGCTGAGGTAACAAGCTAAACATCGGAGTCCACACGGAACTACTAGCGAGACTGACGTCTCTCTGCAAAACATAAAATAGGCAAACGTGAGTACAAATGTACCCAGCAAGACTTACATCAGAACTAACTACATATGCATCGGTATCAACAAAGGGGGTAGTGGAGTTTAACTACAGCAAGCCAACTTTGACTCAGTGGCTAACCTAAACTATGAGTGCAAGTAACTCTTTTGAGGTGGCGCACATGATTCCACATATTCACCATATCAATACACCACTATGGATCTGCTCCCGTCTCCCTACAAGAAGGCCATCCATAGCACTCATGCTTATCTTGCGAGTTTTAGAGTATCCACTTTCACTTGTTTATGAACTGTACAGGCAACCAAGTAGTCCTTTACCGCAGACGCGACTATTCGAATAGATGATGTTAACCGTGCAGGGGTGTACTTCTTCACACACGCTCTCACCACTTATCCCCGTTTACACGACATGTACTCGGCAACCTTCAAGCGGAAGCCCAGCGAGGGTGTTGGCCACGGGCTACCTAAACACTCAAGTCTCTAGTCCAGGTTTATCGCCTATTCAGGTTCCATCCGCAGGGAGTCCGGCCGAGGTTTCCACATACAGCCCCGAACGATGTGAGCAGGGTTCCCGAGACACCAAACGGGCGCCCGGTACACCGTGCCACATGCCTACCGCATCACAGCCCACCCCTCGGGTCAGCGCTGCGCACGGCCTCCAGCATACTACAAACACCAAAAACTACTTGCAACTCTTGGACAGAGGACAAGGGTGGATAAGAAGCCGAGAGGGTCCATTGGTTTCGGGCCCAATGCATGGTAGTAGCTGAATCTTAAATCACACATACAGATCTCAGTGCTTAAGGACGGTTCCAATGAAACAACCCACCATGTACTCCTACATGGCCTCTCATCGATACCCTTACCAAATCATGTTCACACACTTAGCTCACACACAGTAGGACATGTTCATCACCATTCCAATTCATCCCCGATGAATTAGACCTGACTCAACTCTAAGCAGTAGCAGGCATGACAAACAAGCATGAATGAGTAGGCATAACAGGGCTCAAACAACTCCTACTCATGCTAGTGGGTTTCATCTATTTACTATGGCAATGACAGGTCATGCAGAGGAAAGGGGTTCAACTACCGCAGCATGTAACAGTTGAATCATTGTTGTCCTAATGCAATAAAAGAGAGCAGGAGCGAGAGAGTGGGATTGTATCGGAATGAACAAGGGGGTTTTGCTTGCCTGGCAGTTCTGAAGATAGTAATAGCTCTTCATCGGTGTCATCGAACTCATCCTCGGAACCACGTTTACTAAGAGGGGCAATACCGGCAAACAAGGAAGAAACACAATCAGTGCAATGCAACAATATGATGCATGCTCATGACATGGCAATATGTTGTTGATTGAACTAATGCAACTAGCAACCATATTAAATGAAGTTGGTTTGAACCCTAGGTTCAAATTCAAACCCCATATGTTAAAATCCAAATGCCATTCACTTATTTTGTCCTAAACAGTGATGTTAACTTGCTCAAACATGCATGGATATGGCATAAACAGATTCTTCATATTTTTCTAATCATTTTTCATATATAAATCTTTTCAATCTGAGTTATAGATTATTTTCTATGATTTTTAGAAGTTTTGGTTATTTTTCTGAAATAAATAAATCATTTAAGATTTATTTAAATTCCAGAAAGAATTACTGCGTCGGCATGACGTCGCTATGATGTCAGCAGGTCAACTGGGTCGCCCAGGGTCAAACCTGACCAGTGGGGCCCACAGGCTAGTGACTTGGTTGGTTAACTGGGTTAATTAGGGTTAGACTAATTCTAACAAAAATGTCAGCAGGGCTGGGCCCACATGTCGGTGGCTCACGGTTAGTTTAGCGAGGGGATTAACACCTAACAGCGGTGATTAGCACTAACTAACACCTAACTAATCCAGTTAGGGCCGGCCCCACATGTCATAGTCTCTGGGCGGGGCCCAGCCGGGGTCAAAGTGGGTCAAACCCACCGGCGACTCGACATCGGCGAGGCCCGAGACGGCGGCATGGCTCGGGATACGCCCACAGGGAACGGACAAGGCCGTTCTTGGGCTCATTGGAGAGCTCTTGCCGGCGCGCGTCGAGTGGTGGTGGAGGCCGGGCCTATAGTGGCCGAAATCGTCGCCGACAATGACAAGCGCGGCGGCCGGTGTTCGTACGTCGAGCGGGACGAGGCTACGGAGTGCTAGTGGCTGTCCAAAGGGGTTCTCTGGACTCCTGGGAGCTCTAGGAACACAACCGTGCGGCGGGTTTGAGCAGAGGAGCTCGTGAGCGCAAGGCTCGCCGGCCATGGCGGCGGCCGGAGCTCGGGTGCACGGGGATGGCGGATAGAGAATGGGAACAAAGGGGGAGAGCATAGGGGGAGGATCAGGAGCTCACAGGGGTGCTGAAAAGAAGCTCAGGGAGGCCGGGGAAGCATGGATGGCGGTGAATCGAAGGAGAGGCTGCCAGCGGCCGGAGGTTGAAGACGAGCTCGAGGGCGACGCTGCAGGGATTCCGGCGGGGCGTGGCTCGGTGAGGGGGTCGAGGATGACGTCGCGGAGCTCGTGGACCAGTCGGGGAAGTGAGGGAGGGCCAGTGGTCGCAGCAACGACGAGCGGCGACGACGGCGCGTTCGGGTGGCTGTGCGCGAGAGAAACAAAGGAGGGGAGAAAGCGCGGGAGAGAGTGAGAGAGCGGTCGGGGCTGCGTGGCGTCGCGAGGGAGGCCTATTGGAAATATGCCCTAGAGGCAATAATAAAAGCATTATTATTATATTTCCTTATTCATGATAATTGTCTTTATTCGTGCTATAATTGTGTTAACCGGAAATCGTAATACATGTGTGAATAACAGACAACAAACATGTCCCTAGTGAGCCTCTAGTTGACTAGCTTGTTGATCGACAGATAGTCATGGTTTCCTGACTATGGACATTGGATGTCATCGATAACGGGATCACATCATTAGGAGAATGATGTGATGGACAAGACCCAATCCTAAACATAGCATAAGATCGCATAGTTCGTTTGCTAGAGTTATCCAATGTCAAGTATCCTTTCCTTAGACCATGAGATCGTGCAACTCCCGGATACCGTAGGAGTGCTTTGGGTGTGCCAAACGTCACAACGTAACTGGGTGACTATAAAGGTATGCTACGGGTATCTCTGAAAGTGTCTGTTGGGTTGACATGGATCGAGACTGGGATTTGTCACTCCGCTTGACGGAGAGGTATCACCGGGCCCTCTCGGTAATGCATCATCACAATGAGCTCAATGTGACCAAAGTGTTTGATCACGGGATCATGCATTACGGTACGAGAAAAGTGACTTGCCGGTAACGAGATTGAACGAGGTACTGGGATACCGACGATCGAATCTCGGGCAAGTAAAATACCGATTGACAAAGGGAATCGTATACGGGATTAATTGAATCCTTGACATCGTGGTTCATCCGATGAGATCATCGTGGAGCATGTGGGAGCCAACATGGGTATCCAGATCCCGCTGTTGGTTATTGCCCGAGAGCCGTCTCGGTCATGTCTACATGTCTCCCGAACCCGTAGGGTCTACACACTTAAGGTTCGGTGACGCTAGGGTTGTAGGGATATGTATGTGCAGTAACCCGAATGTTGTTTGGAGTCCCGGATGAGATCCCGGACGTCATGAGGAGTTCCGGAATGGTCCGGAGGTAAAGAATTATATATAGGAAGTGCTGTTTCGGCCATCGGGACAAGTTTCGGGGTTATCGGTATTGTACCGGGACCACCGAAGGGGTCCCGGGGGTCCACCAGGTGGGGCCACCTGCCCTGGTGGGCCACATGGGCCTTAGGGGGTGCGCCTTGGCCTGCTTGGGCCAAGGGGAACCAGCCCCAAAGGGCCCATGCGCCTAGGGTTCCATCTAGGAGGAGTCCTAGTGGTGGAAGGCACCTCCTAGATGGCTTGGGGGGAGGGAAACCTCCCTGGCCGCCGCCCCCCTTGGGAGATTAGATCTCCCAGGGCCGGCGCCCCCCCAAGAGGCCTATATAAAAGGGGGCAGGGGAGGCGGGCAGCGCACCCATGCCCTGGCGCCTCCCTCTCCCTCTCCAACACCTCCTCCTCCTCCGTAAGTGCACGGCGAAGCCCTGCCGGAGTACTGCAGTTCCACCATCACCACGCCGTCGTGCTGCTGCTGGAGCCTTCTTCCCCAACCTCTCCTTTGCCTTGCTGGATCAAGAAGGAGGAGACGTCACGCTTTCCGTACGTGTGTTGAACGCGGAGGTGCCGTCCGTTCGGCACTAGATCATCGGTGAATTGGATCACGGCGAGTACGACTACCTCATCCACGTTCACTTGAACGCTTCCGGTGCGATCTACAAAGTGGTATGTAGATGCTATCTAATCTGTATACTCGTTGCTAGATGAACTCATAGATGGATCTTGGTGAAACCATAGGAAAATTTTTGTTTTCTGCAACGTTCCCCAACAGTGGCATCATGAGCTAGGTCTATGCGTAGTTCGTCTTGCACGAGTAGAACACAATTTGTTGTGGGCGTAGATGTTGTCAACTCTTCTTGCCGCTACTAGTCTTATCTTGCTTCAGAACCCTAATTCAGCCACGTAAAACTTGCAACAACAATTAGAGGACGTCTAACTTGTTTTTGCAGCAAGTGTTTTGTGATATGATATGGCCAAAGTTGTGATGAATGATGAATGATCTATATGTGATGTATGAGATGTTCATGCTATTGTAATAGGAATCACGACTTGCATGTCGATGAGTATGACAACCGGCAGGAGCCATAGGAGTTGTCTTTATTTTTGTATGACCTGTGTGTTATTGAGAAACGCCATGTAAATTACTTTACTTTATTGCTAAACGCGTTAGCCATAGTAGTAGAAGTAATAGTTGGCGAGCAACTTCATGGAGACACGATGATGAAGATCATGATGATGAAGATCATGGTGTCAAGCCGGTGACAAGATGATCATGGAGCCCCAAGATGGAGATCGAAGGAGCTATGTGATATTGGCCATATCATGTCACGTTTATTATTTGATTGCATGTGATGTTTATCATGTTTTGCATCTTGTTTACTTAGAACGACGGTAGTAAATAAGATGATCCCTCATAATAATTTCAAGAAAGTGTTCACCCTAACTGTGCACCGTTGCGACAGTTTGTTGTTTCGAAGCACCACGTGATGATCGAGTGTGATAGATTCTAACGTTCACATACAACGGGTGTAAGACAAATTTACACACGCAAAACACTTAGGTTGACTTGACGAGCCTAGCATGTACAGACATGGCCTCGGAACACAGAAGACCGAAAGGTCGAGCATGAGTCGTATAGAAGATACGATCAACATGAAGATGTTCACCGATGTTGACTAGTCCGTCTCACGTGATGATCGGACACGGCCTAGTTGACTCGGATCATGTAATACTTAGATGACTAGAAGAGGGATGTCTATCTAAGTGGGAGTTCATTAAATAATTTGATTAAATGAACTTTATTATCATGAACTTAGTCTAAATATTTACAATATGTCTTGTAGATCAAATGGCCAACGTAGTCCTCAACTTCAACGCGTTCCTAGAGAAAACCAAGCTGAAAGACGATGGTAGCAACTATACGGACTGGGTCCGGAACCTGAGGATTATCCTCATAGCTGCCAAGAAAGATTATGTCCTAAGAGCACCGCTGGGTGACGCACCTATTCTCCCTGCAGAACAAGACGTTATGAACGCTTGGCAGTCACGCTGTGATGATTACTCCCTCATTCAGTGCGGCATGCTTTACAACCTAGAGCCGGGGCTCCAAAAGCGTTTTGAGAGACATGGAGCATATGAGATGTTCGAAGAGCTGAAAATGGTTTTCCAAGCTCATGCCCGGGTCGAGAGATATGAAGTCTCCGACAAATTCTTTAGCTGTAAGATGGAGGAAAATAGTTCTGTCAGTGAACACATGCTCAAAATGTCTGGGTTGCACAACCGCATGACTCAACTGGAAGTTAATCTCCCGGAAGAAGCGGTCATTGACAGAATCCTCCAGTCGCTTCCACCTAGCTACAAGAGCTTTGTGATGAACTACAATATGCAGGGGATGGTAAAGACCATTCCTAAAGTATATGCTATGCTGAAATCAGCAGAGGTAGAAATCAAGAAGGAGCATCAAGTGTTGATGGTGAATAAAACCACTAAGTTCAAGAAGGGCAAGGGTAAAAAGAACTTCAAGAAGGACGGCAAGGAAGTTGCCGCGCCCGGTAAGCAAGTTGCCGGGAAGAAGCCAAAGAATGGACCCAAGCCCGAAACTGAGTGCTTTTATTGCAAGGGAAGTGGTCACTGGAAGCGGAACTGCCCCAAATACTTAGCGGACAAGAAGGCCGGCAAAACCAAAGGTATATGTGATATACATGTAATTGATGTGTACCTTACCAGTACTCGTAGTAGCTCTTGGGTATTTGATACCGATGCAGTTGCTCACATTTGTAACTCAAAGCAGGAGCTGCAGAATAAACGGAGACTGGCGAAGGACGAGGTGACGATGCGCGTCGGGAATGGTTCCAAGGTCGATGTGATCGCCGTCGGCACGCTGCCTCTACATTTACCTACGGGATTAGTTTTAAACCTCAATAATTGTTATTTAGTGCCAAGTTTGAGCATGAACATTGTATCTAGATCTCGCTTAATTCGAGATGGCTACTCATTTAAATCAGAGAATAATGGTTGTTCCATTTATATGAGAGATATGTTTTATGGTCATGCTCCGATGGTTAATGGTTTATTCTTGATGAATCTCGTACGTGATGATACACATATTCATAGTGTGAGTACCAAAAGAGTTAAAGTTGATAACAATAGTCCCACATATTTGTGGCACTGCCGCCTTGGTCACATAGGTGTCAAACGCATGAAGAAGCTCCATGCAGATGGACTTTTAGAGTCTCTTGATTATGAATCATTTGACACGTGCGAACCATGCCTCATGGGTAAAATGACCAAGACTCCGTTCTCAGGAACAATGGAGCGAGCAACCAACTTATTGGAAATCATACATACCGATGTGTGCGGTCCAATGAGTGTTGAGGCTCGTGGTGGCTATCGTTATGTTCTCACCCTCACTGATGACTTGAGTAGATATGGGTATGTCTACTTAATGAAACACAAGTCTGAGACCTTTGAAAAGTTCAAGGAATTTCAGAGTGAGGTTGAAAATCAACGTGATAAAAGGATCAAGTTTCTACGATCAGATCGTGGAGGAGAATACTTGAGTCATGAATTTGGCACACACTTAAGAAAATGTGGAATAGTTTCACAACTCACGCCGCCTGGAACACCTCAGCGTAATGGTGTGTCCGAACGTCGTAATCACACTCTATTAGATATGGTGCGATCTATGATGTCTCTTACCGACTTACCGCTATCTTTTTGGGGCTATGCTTTAGAGACTGCCGCATTCACTTTAAATAGGGCTCCGTCGAAATCCGTTGAGACGACACCGTATGAATTATGGTTTGGGAAGAAACCTAAGCTGTCGTTTCTAAAAGTTTGGGGATGCGATGCTTATGTCAAGAAACTTCAACCTGAAAAGCTCGAACCCAAATCGGAAAAATGCGTCTTCATAGGATACCCTAAAGAAACTGTTGGGTATACCTTCTACCTCAGATCTGAAGGCAAGATCTTTGTTGCCAAGAATGGATCCTTTCTAGAGAAAGAGTTTCTCTCGAAAGAAGTAAGTGGGAGGAAAGTAGAACTTGATGAAGTGTTACCTCTTGAACCGAAAAATGGCGAAACTCAAGAAATCGTTCCTGAGGTGCCTGCACCGACTAGAGAGGAAATTAATGATTATGACCAAGATACTTCTAATCAAGCTCCTACTGAAATTCAAAGGTCCACAAGGACACGTTCCGCGCCAGAGTGGTACGGCAACCCTGTCTTGGAAATCATGTTGTTAGACAACGGTGAACCTTCGAACTATGAGGAAGCAATGGCGGGCCCGGATTCCGACAAATGGCTGGAAGCCATGAAATCCGAGATAGGATCCATGTATGAAAACGAAGTATGGACTTTGGCTGACTTGCCCGTTGAACGGCGAGCCATAGAAAATAAATGGATCTTTAAGAAGAAGACAGACGCGGATGGTAATGTGACCATCTATAAACTCGGCTTGTCACTAAGGGTTATCGACAAGTTCAAGGGGTTGACTACGATGAGACTTTCTCACCGGTAGCGAAGCTGAAGTCCGTCCGAATCATGTTAGCAATTGCCGCATACTATGATTATGAGATATGGCAAATGGACGTCAAAACGGCATTCCTTAATGGTTTCCTTAAGGAAGAATTGTATATGATACAGCCGGAAGGTTTTGTCGATCCTAAGAATGCTGACAAGGTGTGCAAGCTCCAACGCTCGAATTATGGGTTGGTGCAAGCATCTCGGAGTTGGAACATTCGCTTTGATGAGATGATCAAAGCGTTTGGTTTTACACAGACTTATGGAGAAGCCTGTGTTTACAAGAAAGTGAGTGGGAGCTCTGTAGCATTTCTCATATTATATGTAGACGACATACTTTTGATGGGAAATGATATAGAACTCTTGGACAGCATTAAGGCCTACTTGAATAAAAGTTTTTCAATGAAGGACCTTGGAGAAGCTGCTTATATATTAGGCATCAAGATCTATAGAGATAGATCGAGACGCCTCATAGGTCTTTCACAAAGCACATACCTTGATAAAATATTGAAGAAGTTCAATATGGATCAATCTAAGAAAGGGTTCTTACCTGTGTTACAAGGTGTGAAATTGAGCTCAGCTCAATGCCCGACCACGGCAGAAGAAATAGAAGAGATGAGCGTCATCCCCTATGCCTCAGCCATAGGCTCTATTATGTATGCCATGCTGTGTACCAGACCTGATGTAAACCTTGCCGTAAGTTTGGTAGGAAGGTACCAAAGTAATCCCGGCAAGGAACACTGGACAGCGGTCAAGAATATCCTAAAGTACCTGAAAAGGACCAAGGAAATGTTTCTCGTTTATGGAGGTGACGAAGAGCTCGTCGTAAAAGGTTACGTCGACGCTAGCTTCGACACAGATCTGGATGACTCTAAGTCACAAACCGGATACGTGTATATTTTGAATGGTGGGGCAGTAAGCTGGTGCAGTTGCAAGCAAAGCGTCGTGGCGGGATCTACATGTGAAGCGGAGTACATGGCAGCCTCGGAGGCGGCACATGAAGCAATATGGGTGAAGGAGTTCATCACCGACCTCGGAGTCATACCCAATGTGTCGGGGCCAATCAAGCTCTTCTGTGACAACACTGGAGCTATTGCACTTGCAAAGGAGCCCAGGTTTCACAAGAAGACTAGGCACATCAAGCGTCGCTTCAACTCCATTCGTGAAAATGTTCAAGATGGAGACATAGAAATTTGTAAAGTGCACACGGATCTGAATGTCGCAGATCCGTTGACTAAACCTCTCCCTAAGGCAAAACATGATCAGCACCAGAACTCTATGGGTGTTCGATTCATCACAATGTAACTAGATTATTGACTCTAGTGCAAGTGGGAGACTGTTGGAAATATGCCCTAGAGGCAATAATAAAAGCATTATTATTATATTTCCTTATTCATGATAATTGTCTTTATTCGTGCTATAATTGTGTTAACCGGAAATCGTAATACATGTGTGAAGAACAGACAACAAACATGTCCCTAGTGAGCCTCTTGTTGACTAGCTTGTTGATCGATAGATAGTCATGGTTTCCTGACTATGGACATTGGATGTCATCGATAACGGGATCACATCATTAGGAGAATGATGTGATGGACAAGACCCAATCCTAAACATAGCATAAGATCGCATAGTTCGTTTGCTAGAGTTATCCAATGTCAAGTATCCTTTCCTTAGACCATGAGATCATGTAACTCCAGGATACCGTAGGAGTGCTTTGGGTGTGCCAAACGTCACAACGTAACTGGGTGACTATAAAGGTATGCTACGGGTATCTCTGAAAGTGTCTGTTGGGTTGACATGGATCGAGACTGGGATTTGTCACTCCGCTTGACGGAGAGGTATCACCGGGCCCTCTCGGTAATGCATCATCACAATGAGCTCAATGTGACCAAAGTGTTTGATCACGGGATCATGCATTACGGTACGAGAAAAGTGACTTGCCGGTAACGAGATTGAACGAGGTACTGGGATACCGACGATCGAATCTCGGGCAAGTAAAATACCGATTGACAAAGGGAATCGTATACGGGATTAATTGAATCCTTGACATCGTGGTTCATCCGATGAGATCATCGTGGAGCATGTGGGAGCCAACATGGGTATCCAGATCCCGCTGTTGGTTATTGCCCGAGAGCCGTCTCGGTCATGTCTACATGTCTCCCGAACCCGTAGGGTCTACACACTTAAGGTTCGGTGACGCTAGGGTTGTAGGGATATGTATGTGCAGTAACCCGAATGTTGTTCGGAGTCCCGGATGAGATCCCGGACGTCATGAGGAGTTCCGGAATGGTCCGGAGGTAAAGAATTATATATAGGAAGTGCTGTTTCGGCCATCGGGACAAGTTTCGGGGTTATCGGTATTGTACCGGGACCACCGAAGGGGTCCCGGGGGTCCACCAGGTGGGGCCACCTGCCCTGGTGGGCCACATGGGCCTTAGGGGGCGCGCCTTGGCCTGCTTGGGCCAAGGGGAACCATCCCCAAAGGGCCCATGCGCCTAGGGTTCCATCTAGGAGGAGTCCTAGTGGTGGAAGGCACCTCCTAGATGGCTTGGGGGGGAGGGAAACCTCCCTGGCCGCCGCCCCCCTTGGGAGATTAGATCTCCCAGGGCCGGCGCCCCCCCCCCCCAAGAGGCCTATATAAAAGGGGGCAGGGGAGGGGGGCAGCGCACCCATGCCCTGGCGCCTCCCTCTCCCTCTCCAACACCTCCTCCTCCTCCGTAAGTGCACGGCGAAGCCCTGCCGGAGTACTGCAGTTCCACCATCACCACGCCGTCGTGCTGCTGCTGGAGCCTTCTTCCCCAACCTCTCCTTTGCCTTGCTGGATCAAGAAGGAGGAGACGTCATGCTTTCCGTACGTGTGTTGAACGCGGAGGTGCCGTCCGTTCGGCACTAGATCATCGGTGAATTGGATCACGGCGAGTACGACTACCTCATCCACGTTCACTTGAACGCTTCCGTTGCGATCTACAAAGTGGTATGTAGATGCTATCTAATCTGAATACTCGTTGCTAGATGAACTCATAGATGAATCTTGGTGAAACCGTAGGAAAATTTTTGTTTTCTGCAACGTTCCCCAACAAGGCCCGGGGCGACGAGGGGGAAGCGGCAGGAAGCAGGAGGTGGCGGGCGCGTGCCGGCGTGCGTCGGCCACGCGCGCTGCCTATTGGCGCGGGGAGGAAGACGACAGGGAGCCGGGAAGGTGGGCTGGGCCATCCACTTGGCTCCAGGTAAGGCCCAGGTACTATCTCTCTCTCTCTCTGTCTTACTCTTTATAAATATTTGTGTTTTCTATTTTTTTGCAGTATGTTTTGACTTAGTTTAAATACCAAATCACTTTATAAAATTCTGCAAACTTTTATGGGCACTATCTGATTTAAACTAGAGGCCCTCACCAAGTTTCAGAATATTTGGAGCTACCGAATATTTTATAGGAATTAATAGCTCCAATTCAAATACATTAATAGTTAATTCAAAATTCCAGGAATGACCTAGAAATATGTTCCTCATTTTTGGCATAGGTTTTCACCTTTATCAGAAACCATGAACATTTTCAAAGGGCATTTTGGGTTCATTGAAAATATTTTTAATTTGATCCTAGTTGCATTTCATTTGGTGCTAGGGTTTGAACATCCCCATTTCAAGTTTAACTGAAATTTAAACATGATGACACTCATGAGGCTAGCCTAGTGCATTGCTAGAAGCTAGGGATGTGACATATCCACATATGTCCCAAACCAAAAAGTCCAACTCGGCCCCACCGAAATTCCATATCCAGAGCCACCGAGTTCAGTTGACATAGCCACTGCGAGAAACCCTAGTCTTTTCGGTCTCACTGATAGGGATCTCGGTCTCACCGAGATGGGATTGTAATCTCTCTGTTTCCCTTCGTAATGTTTTGGTCAAACCGAGATGAGCGATTGATCCCACCGAGATTGCAATGCAAACAGTCTGTTTTCTTTTCGTAGCGTTTCGGTCCAACCGAGATGAGCGAATCGGTCCCACCGAGTTTGCCTGACCAACTCTCAGTTAGTCTATTACCAAAATCGGTCTCACCGAGTTTGTGTAATCGGTCTCACCGAGATTACATTATGCCCTAACCCTAATGATATCGGTCCCACCGAGTTGACGTGTCGGTCCCACCGAAACACCTAACGGTCACATTATGAACCAAATCGGTCTGACCGAGTTCTTTGAATCGGTCCCACCGAGTTTGGTGATTTGTGTGTAACGGTTAGATTTTGTGTGGAGGCTATATATACCCCTCCACCCACTATTCATTCATGGAAAAAGCCATCAGAACATGCCTACACTTCCAACACATATTTTCTAAGAGAGAACCACCTACACTTGTGTTGAGGTCAAGATATTCCATTCCAACCACATAAATCTTCATCTCTAGCTGTACCAAAGATGTCGGGGGATATCGGCCTCCACGAGCACCTATGGGGACGGAGCCCCTTGTCGGTTCGGCGGAGGCGGAGGTTGCACAAAGAGCAGATCGAGGCGACACACACACACAACGATTTTACCCAGCTTCGGGCCGCACGGATGCGTAAAACCCTACTGCTGCTTGTCTGGTTGATTAGAGTTCTTGCTCTGAAGCGCAAGAAGCTACAGTAAGCTGGAGCTGGATGTAGACGAGGGTCTACTGAGCATCCTCCTGGTTTTCTGTTCTCCTCTAGGGTTCGATCCCCCTCTCCATGCGCATGGGCCTCCTTTTATATGCTAAGGGGTTTCCCACAGGTAGCGGCGCAGGTGAGGGTAAAAATGGCAAGGAACTGTGCGAACAGTGGCCGCACAGTGCTATCGCACCTAACTCTGACGGCGGGGGACAAAGGCATTAAATGCCCGTCTGGATCGCCTGAACAGTGCCGAGGCGGACCGTTAGGGGCGCCTCCGCTTGCCACGGGGGCGACTCTGCCAGCGTCGCATGCCACCGCGCGTCTCAGGTTGCGCGGCGCCCCGCCACGTGCCTCCGGGGAAGCCCCAGAGCGACGCGTGGGCAGGTGAGCTGGAGCGCAGGCCTGAGGTGGTGGTTTGCCGCGGCAAGTGGCTTGCCGCGGTAGTTGCCTTGCCGCACCTGAGAGCTTGCCGCTCGTCAGGCCTTGCCGGGGCGCGCGGCGCGCCGCGGCAGGCTCCTCTTGGGGTGCCTTGGCTTGGTCGTCCCGGCGAGCTCCTCCCGCCGGGGCCTTGGTGCTTCGGCTTAGTCGTCCCGGCAAGCTCCTCTTTCCGGGGCCTTGCCGCCTTGGCCCGGCAAGCTCCTCTTGCCGGACCTCGCTTTCTAGCCCCGGCAAGCTCCTCTTGCCGGGGCCTGGTCTTCTAGGCTCGATTACTTGGCCTTCGTCCGGCCCAAAAAGGGCCGTGGAGACTCTTGTCGCTCCCCTGGCAAGCCTTGCCGCGGTATGCTACTACTACCCGTGCACAAGTTCGGGGTACTAAGGTACCCCTACTTTAGTACACCGACACTAGCCTTCCCCAAGTTGCTTTCCACTCAAATCTTCTTTCCACCAAATCCAAATCCTGTGTGAGAGAGTTGAGTGTTGGGGATACTATCATTTGAAGCACAAGAGCAAGGAGTTCATCATCAACACACCATTTGTTACTTCTTGGAGAGTGGTGTCTCCTAGATTGGCTAGGTGTCACTTGGAAGCCTCCGTCAAGATTGTGGAGTTGAACCAAGGAGTTTGTAAGGGCAAGGAGATCGCCTACTTCGTGAAGATCTACCTAGTGCGGCAAGTCCTTCGTGGGCGACGGCCATGGTGGGATAGACAAGGTTGCTTATTCGTGGACCCTTCATGGGTGGACCCCTCCATGGACTCACGCAACCGTTACCCTTCGTGGGTTGAAGTCTCCATCAACATGGATGTACGATAGCACCACCTATCAGCACCACGAATAAAAAATCTTCGTATCAACATTGCGTTTGCTCCCTCAAACTCATCCCCTTTACCTTCATATGTAATTGTTTTACATTCCGCTGCTATACTCTTAGAATTGCATGTGTAGGCTGATTGCTTGACTTGTGCTAAGTTGCTAAAATCAGCCAAAAACTAAAATTGGGAAAAGGCTAGATTTTTATTTGGTCATTTAGTCTAATCACCCCCCCTCTAGACATACTTTCGATCCTACAGATTGTATTGGAGTGATCAAGTGGGTTTGGTTGGCTGGCACTTCTGAAGATAGTAAAACTCTTCATCTGTGTCATCGAACTTATCGTCGGAACTACGTCCATTGAAAGGGGACAGATACCGGCAACAGAGAAAGAACACAATCAATGCAATGCAACAATATGATGCATGAACGTGACATGGCAATATGTTGTGATTTGAGCTAATGCAACTAAGAACAGAAGGGTTTGAGCTTATTTGAACCAAGGGTTCAAATTCAAACTCAAGTTATGAATTTATAAAGTGCATTATCATGTTTTGTTATATACAGCAAGGTTAAGTTGCTTTGTCATGCATGAAACCAGTACCAGTGGATAGATTGGATTTTTATAATCATTTTTCATATATAAATATTTTCATTCTGAGCTATAGACTAATTTCTATGATTTTTTGAAGTTTTGGATATTTTTTGAAATAAATAAATTAGTAATGATTTATTTTAAATCCCAGAGAATATTTACTGCATCAGCATGACATCACTGTGATGTAAGAGGTCAACAGGGGCGGTCCAGGTCAAACCTGATTGGTGGCACCCGCGTGTTAGTGACTAACCTAACTAACGGGGTTAATTAGCACTAATATAATTCTAACCTAGATTAGTTAAGGCCATGGGCCTACATGTTAGTGACACAGGGGAGGTTAAACCCCTGGTCAAACGAGTCAATCCTGCCGGCGTTGAGTCACCGGCGAGGCCAAGACGGCAGAGGCCTTCGAGTTTCTTGCTCCGGCGACCAAACGGAATTTGGAGACATCCTACGTGAAGCGGGTGCTCGCGCGCGTCGAACCGTGCAAACGGCTTCGCCGGAGATGGCCTAGAACGACGGCGGCGGCGAGGAGTTCGGCGGCCGGAGTTCGGCCAACAACGGTGTGGGCGATGCGGGGCGCGGGAGGAGCCATGGATGGTCGTGTTCAACTCGTGGGAGTGCAGTGAGTGCAACAGTGAGCTCGGACGCGAGCTTGCGTGGCCGTAGCCATGATGGCGACATGGCCGGCGGCGGGGAGCTCCCGGGATCGATGAAAACGACGGCTACGACGATGTTTGGGGAAAAGGAGGGGGTTCGGGGAGAGGAGCTCACGGCGGTTGCAGCGGTGCAGACGGCGAGCTCGGAGGAGGTCTGAAGCGAGCGGGGGGCGGCAGAGGCGGTCTCGGCGACCCGAGGAAGAAGAAGGCGTCAGGGGCGGCGCATCGAGGCGTTCGACGTCGTGCGGCTCGTCGAGGAGGGCGAGGGAGTCGAGGCGGAGCTCGCAGTCACGTCGAGAGGTCAAGGGGAGACGGTGGTTGTGGCTACGACGGCGGTGGGCGAGCGGCCGCTTTAGCCATGGCGGGGAGAAGGCAAGGGGAAGAGCAGGGGGAGAGTGAGGTGTCGGCTAGATAAGGACGGCTCCGAGGCGTTCGCGAACGCGTGCAGAGGCTCAGTGGCAAGCAGGAGGAGGCGTGGCACCTCGCGCGCGTGTGCGTTGTCCCGCATGTGCCTACTGGCAGAGGTTAGGGATGACTGGCACCAGGCCAGGTGTACTGGGCCAGCACAGGTGATGCCCAGGTAAGCATCCCGCTCTCTCTCTATCTCTCTCTGTTTTCTATTTTCTTTCTTTGTTTTGATTTAGTTTTAGGACTAAATCATTTTATTAACTTCTAAAAATAATCATGGGCACTAACTGAATTATTCGAGAGGCCCTCAAGTGATTCCAGAATATTTGGAGCATTTAAAATATTTAATATAATTCAAATGCCCCAATTCAAATACATTATGATTTAATTCAAAAATCCAGGAATGACCTACAAATATGTTCATCATTTTTGGTAGAGGTTTTCACCTTTATCAGAAATCATGACCATTTTTAAAGGGAAACCTGGGTTCATTGAAAATGATTTTATTAGAACCTATTTGAATTCATTTGGTGCTAGGGTTTGAACATCCCTAATTCAAATTCATTTGAATTTTAAACAGGATGACATGATAATCAAGCAAAGACAACAGGGGCTGAGCTAGGGCTGTGACAACTCACCCCCACTAAACAAGAATCTCGTCCCGAGATTCAAGACGTGAGGTAAAAAGATAGAAGGGACACAAAACTACACAATATTCATGATCCAACTGCACTTTATAAGAACATTGGTTCCTTGCATCATGTTGATCTTGACATCTTTGTTTTCAAGATCTTCACCCAACACATTGATGACAAAAGAAATTGTACAGGAATCGATCTTGTCAAAGATCGAGCAACTCATGATCAACTCACGGAATGAGACATTGAACAACTATTGAGCTGAGGCACAACACACATCGGGAGGGATGGAGAGAAACAGATGATGAAAGTTCAATTTGGTAGGCAACAATTCCATGCTTCAGTAAGATGGTGCATGGGTTTCAAAGTAGCGAGGAAGTAATTGCCATGATTCCATAACGTGACACCTTAGGGAAGGTGACTCGTAGAATTATTCCCTTAAGTGGCAAAAAGAATTAGGGTGTGTTTGGTTTGTGCCCCAACTAGCCCAACCAAAAAATTGGCATGACCAAAGTGAGGGCATGACCAAAATTTTGGTAAGTTATCATTGTTTGGATTGTAGCCAATGCATTTGCCAAAATTTTGGTAAAATTACTAAAACTTCATTTGGTTTTCCACTAGCTGAGTTGCCAAATGTTTT
Organism: Aegilops umbellulata; assembly: GCA_032464435.1. Classification (NCBI taxonomy): domain Eukaryota; kingdom Viridiplantae; phylum Streptophyta; class Magnoliopsida; order Poales; family Poaceae; genus Aegilops; species Aegilops umbellulata. The sequence continues at coordinate 197,063,121 of CP136054.1, forward strand.
GTACGAGTAACTTGAAATGATTAGTGCTTGATTTGATTTGAATTTGGATGTACCTTGAGCCAACAAAGAAAGAGACGTATTAAAAAATAAGTTTTTTGTATTATAAAAATTAATTAAATATAATATGCCAAAAAATAAACATCGAAGAGTATTAGCAGTGGTTTTGAGAACATTTGTCCAATAGTAAAAAAAATCTTATCGAAGGAAGTCCAGCAGTAAAACGCATGTTAGGCTGGAGCTTACACGAGACTGATCCATCCAAACTACACGTCAATGAAAAAAATCCATCCAAACAGTTCGGTTACCTTAAAAAAATGTTCGGTCATAACGCAGCAACTCATGCGATTAATCCGCCGTATTATTCGCGAGGCCTCCGTAAAAGCACTGGACGAGACCACCGTATAAAAGCAAAGACGTACGACCCACATAAAGAGCGGGTAAGAGCGGCTACCAATTATTTGGCGAGCATTTTCGATGCCCTCGCTGCGCCCACAAATTGGCGAGAATAGCACGCGGGCATCCCGAGCGGGCTCGGCGAGCCAATATTTTGGTGCTAGTACAAACGGCGGCCGAATCCCTTGGGCGAGCCGATTTTTTGGTAAGGCTGGTGTTGGTGATAAACCAAACATACCCTTACTTTTGATGCATAGATCATTGGAACTCTTCATTCTAGCCTGAGGCAATTCACAATTGATCGTTTGAAGGAATTCAAAAGAATGGCATACTCAGTTTGGAAAGGAAACCAAAGTTATAAGACAACTCGGCCAACGGAAGGCACATTCCATTTGATACCAAGGATATAACCTAGTGTCTGAGCGTGCTCTCATGAACTTGAGTATTTCCATATTCATCAGGGTTTACCAGCATCTATGCCAAGATCTTGGTGACACCTCGTACTACCATGATGAATACCGGTGGAGGATGCAGATGCAAAGGAAGATAACACCTTCTCAGATTTCACCTTAGCGAGGCCAAGGAAACAAAATCCGGATGATCGACCGAGAGACATTTAACACTCTGCTTCTAATGTTCTCCTTGATGTGCTAGTGTAACCCATTTACAGATATTGTTTGGTATCTAGAACATCAAGTAAAAGGTCGGACTTCGGGAGCACAAGAATCCATAAGGAACAACTACTGGGGTAAAACCTACGAAATCCTTATGGGGAGGTGGCCAACTTCCTCAATCAAGACACTACAATAATAGGTCTTCCGGCTGGGTGTGTTGGCCACGACTTCCACCTTACCGGTTTAGAAAGACCAACATTATAATTCCTCAAAAATGGTCCAACCATCATATGTGCCTGAGATTCAGATCTGGTTGGTGTCAGGATATTCCAGACTCGTCAAGTCTAGAAAGAAAAATCAAAGTTTGCAACACAAATCGATGAGATGGCTTTGCGAGATTCTCGGGGTATGAAATATGATAGCAAGCTCCAAAACATGTGCTTGTTCTACTACACACATGTGAACACGCTGTCCCAGACAAGCATGACCACGTAGCAGTCTTACAACAAAACACCACCGAGTTCTGGTTGGGAACCATCAATGAGGATATTGAAGTCCTTTCATAAGTCCGGATTAGCTCTTATGAAGGAACTCCTTCTCCTTGAACAAATCAGTCAGTGGCTTGGTGTACTAGGAGATACATATGGAATGGAGGTAGCGAGCCTGTCAAACCATAGCATACTTTGCACATGCATGACTGACTTGGGATGGTACCAGAGGAAACAAAAACAATCTTTCTCGAACTCACGGTGGCAACTTGCACCAAATGCACGTGAATCAGAGAAAGTCACTTCTTTCATCCAACATATGCTTCATGAATGGGACGTGAAGATAATGCTTTTAGAAGTTTCCAACACTAGCTGGATGTTCAACACGAATCACGGAGGAGATAAAAATGTTGCTGATGGGCTCAACAACAAGTCATCAAGATTCCCATGAAGATGGAATTCCACAACTATGTGAACAAGGCGATAGCATTGGTCAGAACAAAAGATATAACGGAGTATGCTCGAGGAAAAACCATGAGTAAGACAACATTATGAACATCTTTGGTTCTGATTTGGTTTGAGGATAGCCCACATTCAAATCAAAGTTTGATAAGACAATAGGTCCAACAATTGATCACAGGGACCAATCGATGAAGATATCATCTTTCTTCAACACAAAGAAATATATCCCTTGAAATGAACTAAGCTAGGCAAGCTTTTATCTTCCAACTCTCCAAGTTGTTGTTTGGCTTAACCAACTAGCTCAGGGGTATCCAACACGGATTCTTGGAGAAGGGGTGGTTTACAAGAAAGCAACTTGATCACGAACTCAACATAGCTGTGTGACAACCTGGTAACACTTCGGAGAAGATATTCGGAAAATCACGAACCACCGGTACGTTACTAAGCTCGAGCACAATCTTGCTTTTCAGGGCACGACGATGTGATCAAGAGAATGATGGATTGACACAATCCTATCTCATTGATTGAGAAGTGCACCAGGGAAAATGGACTAGGTCACATGATAAATCTTAGGATGATGATTCAATAACCAACACACTAAGAATAAGATTATTGTCCATTAACTACCAAGCAATGGAGTTGCTAGGAGTATTGATTTCACACATCACAGTTCACTTGTCAGCATTCGGTTACAACCAACACGGAGACCGAGGGATGAATAATGATGGCGAGAAGTATCACTGTATCAAGAGTTCATAGGAGGTGGTGCAATTCCCATGGCATTTCTGACATAAAGAGGCAACACTCCAAGGTAGAATAGAACAAAAGTTGGATTGGCATTTTGATTTCCGGAATACAACTGCTTTGACCCAACCCCAGAGATGGACGAGGTACTGGAGTTTGTTTCTCCTAGTCATTCCGGAATAGAATGGCTTGACAGACCACAAGAATAATAAGCATCGATGAACGAATGCACGCATAATCTTGACTATCAATTGATAGACAAAGGTCAGAAAACAACTAAAGAGGGACAACTCAAAGGAACATACGATTTTCTGAGTAGTGGGTGCATAGATTAGCATGTCGAACGAGTTCAGCATATTTCTTCCGGATAACCCATGCAGAAAGGTAGAACTGGTAGAGTCACAACATAGAATCAAGAACTCATCGAGAGCACTCTGGTTGTGATCTTTCGGTTCAACGAGGAACTTCTGCCATAAGTAGTTCATGGTATTTGGAAGAGGGAAATACCACGGACCTCGAGGACTATCGCAAAGGTTACTGATATCCTAAAGGAACTAGCAAACACTATCAACATGAAGTAAGTAGGGTGAATCTCGGGTACAAGAACCCAGGAATAGAATGCCTACTAACTAAGTGGCATCACGGAATGCTTTCGAGAATGATGGCCAGAATCATCACACTGGAAACACAACACATGGCTAGATTACTAGGTGACACTCTATTACACATAGGATCATAATAATAGCTCCAACATATATGTCGAGGCAACAGAGTACCTCAACTCACCGATTAGTGTGGTTAAACTGGCCCAAAGAAACATCAGGAACGAAAAGAAGGGAGTTGCAAATGCATCAGACTATTTCGAAACCTGGGATGACTCGGACAGCATAACGACTCTAAATGCTCAAAAAGATTTGAGACATCCTACAAAATAGTGGCATGGCCACTCAACATCACAATATCAAGGTTCTCACGCCAGCTATGAACATATGGAAGTAGTAGAAACTGAACCGAGACTTGAATCCATCAATCCTATAAGTCTATGGATTAGTAACACGTGATCCTGATAGAAAGAATAGAAAGCCTAGTTCCTTAACCTCGTAGGAAAGATAAGATGACTCGGATCAGAAGGGCATAAGGTAAAGGAGTAAAAGAGCCTTACGTTCCCTTCCACAATAAATTCACTTACATAACTAAAGAATTTCTAGACTCAACTTCGACCAGTTTGGCTTGGTAATCCTACAGGCAATCAGGTTTTGTACCAAAGCTGTCAGGACCCCGATCCTAGGTTACACCGATCTAGCTTGTAACAAATCATATCACTTTGCGGCCTCACGCACGGTATTCCCACGGGTGCCACCTTACCTGACCCGGGACCGTTTGCGCCTTTTGGCTCACGTATATGATAGTGCCGCTAGCATCCATATGACAAAGAACCCGAGCCGACATGACTAGTCGTAAACCCGAGGTGGAGCTAACTTACAGGGACAGGCATACATGACCCAGCGACGAACGTGTCGATCAACAACGTATGAACCCAAGTCATAGCAAGCTACAAGGACTTAAAGGAACAACGTGTGACATTTCCCTGAAGGGACAGACACAGGAACGAAGAAGGACACATGCCGGCCAGCCTAAGTGTTTCGGAGCAGTAGAAAGCTACCATGGCTCAGTGGAAGCACTAGGAGACATTTCCCGGTAAGAGAGGCTACCAAGAATAAACAATTAGGTTGTTGGATCCCACACATACCAAGCATTTCAATAACATACACACAATATGCTCGATATGTGCAAATAGAACCTGGCATCACAACAAAACTCTACAACTCAAAGTATTTATTCATTAGGTTCCGAGGAGCCAGATATTACAAACATGGGTCTGATGACCCAACATTCAAGTCATACAAGCAATAAGCACATGCGGAAGCTTAACTTGTCTGAGTGCAGACAACTACAAATGAAAAAGGCTGAGAAGCCTGACTATCTACAAGACCCTGCCGAGGGCACAAGATCGTAGCTGAGGTAACAAGCTAAACTTTGAAGTCCACGCGGAACTACTAGTGAGACTGAAGTCTCTCTGCAAAAACATAAATTAGGCAAACGTGAGTACAAATGTACCCAGCAAGACTTACATCAGAACTAGCTACATATGCATTAGTATCAACAAAGGGGGTGGTGGAGTTTAACTGCAGCAAGCCAGCTTTGACTCAGTGGCTATCCTGAACTACGTCTGCAAGTAACTCTTTTGGGGTGGCGCACACGAGTCCACATATTCACCAAATCAATACACCACTATGGATCCGCTCCTGTCTCCCTACGAGAACGCCTTCCATAGCACTCACGCTTATCTTGCGCATTTTAGAGTATCCACTTTCACTTGTCTATGAACTGTATAAGCAACCAAGTAGTCCTTTACCGCGGACGCAGCTATTCGAATAGATGATGTTAACCTTGCAGGGGTGTACTTCTTCACACACTCGAATAGATGATGTTAACCCACCATGTACACATCATGTATCTCGGCAACCTTCAAGCGAAAGCCTGGAGAGGGAGTCGGCCATGACCTGACTAACCACACAAGTCTCTAGTCCAGGTTTATCGCCTATTCGGGTTCCATCCGCAAGGATATCCGTCCAGGGTTTCACTAACGGCCCCAAACGATAAGAGCAGGGTTCCCAAGGCACCAAACGGGCATCTCGGTACACCGTGCCTCGTGTCTCTACCGCATCATAGCCCACCCCTAGGGCCAGCGCTACGCACGGCCCCCAAAACATATCCTACAAAAACCAGAAACTAGTTGCAACTCCTGGACAGAGAAGAGGGGCAGTTAATAAGTCGAGAGAGTCAATTAAGGATCCCAATGTGTGGTAGTAGCTGATCTTAAATCAGACATACAGATCTCAGTTCCTAAGGACGGTTCCAATGAAACAACCCACCATGTACTTCTACATGGCCTCTCATCGATACCTTTACCAAATCGTGTTTACACACTTAGCTCTCAACAGTAGGACATGTTCACACACCTCCAATTCATCCCCGATGAAACAGACCTGACTCAAATCTAAGCAGTAGCAGGCATGACGAACAAGCATGAATGAGTAGGCACATCAGGGCTCAAACAACTCCTACTCATGCTAGTGGGTTTCAACTATTTACTGTGGCAAAGACAGGTCATGCAGAGGAAAGAGGTTCAATTACCGCAGCATGTAACAGTTGAATCGTTGTTGTCCTAATGCAGTAAAAGAGAGAAGGAGCGAGAGAGTGGGATTGTATTGGAGTGATCAAGGGGGTTTGCTTGCCTGGCACTTCTGAAGGTAGTAAAACTCTTCATCTGTGTCATCGAACTCATCGTCGGAACTACATCCACTGAAAGGGGACAGATACCGGCAATAGAGAAAGAGCACAATCAATGCAATGCAACAATATGATGCATGAATGTGACATGGCAATATGTTGTGATTTGAGCTAATGCAACTAAGAACAGAAGGGTTTGGGCTTATTTGAACCAAGGGTTCAAATTCAAACTCAAGTTATGAATTTATAATGTGCATTATCATGTTTTGTTCTATACAACAAGTTTAAGTTGCTTTGTCATGCATGAAACCAGTACCAATGGATAGATTGGATTTTTTAATCATTTTTCATATATAAATATTTTCATTTTGAGCTATAGATTAATTTCTGTGATTTTTGAAGTTTTGGATATTTTCTAAAATAAATAAATCATTTATGATTTATTTTAAATCCCATAGAATATTTACTGCGTCACGATGACGTCATTGTGATGTCAGAGGTCAACGGGGGCGGTCCAGGTCAAACCTGACCGGTGGGACCCGCTTGTTAGTGACTAACCTAACTAAGAAGGTTAATTAGCACTAATATAATTCTAACCTAGATTAGTTAAGGCCCTGGGCCTACATGTGAGTGACACACGGGAGGTCAAACCCCTGGTCAAACGAGTCAATCCTGCCGGCGAGGCCAAGACGGCGAAGGCCTTCGGGTTTCTTGCTCAGGCGACCAAACGAACGTCGGAGACATCCTATGTGAAGCGGGTGCTCACGCGCGTCGAACGGTGCAAACGGCTTTGCCGGAGATGGCCTAGAATGACGGCGGCGATGATGAGTGTGGCGGGCGAAGTTCGGCCAACAACGATGTGGGCAATGCGGGGCACGGGAGGAGCCGTGTATGGTCGTGTTCGACTCGTGGGAGTGTAGTTAGTGCAGCAGTGAGCTCGGAGGCGAGCTTGCACAGCCGTAGCCGCGGTGGCAACATGGCCGGCGGCGGGGACCTTTCGGGCTCGATGAAAACGGCGACTATGGCAACGTTTAGGGAAAAGGAGGGAGGTTCGGGGAAAGGAGCTCATGGCGGTTGCATCGTTGCAGACGGCGAGCTCGGAGGAGGTCTGAAGCGAGCGGGGCGGCGTAGGCGATCTCGGCGATTCGAGGAAGAAGAAGGCGTTGTGCGGCTCTTCGAGGCGTCCTGCATCATGCGGCTCATCGAGGAGGTCGAGGGAGTTGAGGCGGAGCTTGCAATCACGTCGAGAGGTCGAGGGGAGACGGTGGCTGCGGCTACGACGGCGGTGGGCGAGCGGCGGCTTCGGCCATGGAGGGGGGAGGGCAAGTGGAAGAACAGGGGGAGAGTGAGGTGTCGGCTAGATCAGGACGGCTCTGGGGCGTTCACCAACGCATGCAGAGGCTCGGCGACAAGCAGGAGGAGGAATGGCGCCTCGCGCGCGCGTGCGTTGTCCCGCCTCTACCTACTGGCAGAGGTTAGGGACGACTGGCACCAGGCCAGGTGGGCTAGGCCAGCATAGGTGAGGCCGAGGTGAGCATCCCGCTCTCTCTCTCTCTCTCTCTCTCTCTCTCTCTGTTTTTAATTGTTTCCGTTTTCTATTTTCTTTCTTTATTTTGATTTAGTTTTAGGACTAAATCATTTTATTAAATTCTGAGAATAGTTATGGGCAGTAACTGAATTATTCCAAAGGCCCTCAAGTGATTCCAGAATATTTGGAGCATTTAAAATATTTATGGAATTCAAATGCCCCAATTCAAATACATTATGATTTAATTCAAAAATCCAGGAATGACTACAAATATGTTCATCATTTTCGGTAGAGGTTTTCACCTTTATCAGAAATCATGAACATTTTCAAAGGGCAACCTGGATTCATTGAAAATGATTTTATTAGAACCTATTTGAATTCATTTGGTGCTAGGGTTTGAACATCCCCAATTCAAATTCATTTGAATTTTAAACATGACCACATGATGATCAAGCAAAGACAACAGGGGCTGAGCTAGGGTTGTGACAATTGCAAAGGCTCAGACTGGCTAGGACAAAGGATGAATATATCTAACTTTTTTTGTGGCTTTTTTCTTGGACAATAGGTAAGAAAATAAATCTAATCTAGGGATAACTGGAAATTCTCACCGAGCAACCTGGAAATCTGATACCACTTGATAGAGGCGAAGGTGTCCCGATGTTTCGATGAGATGGTGGCTATCGTTTTCTGTGGGAGTCGACCTTGACGACCCGACTACAAACATGCGAGATGTCGTGCCTTAGCAATCGCTAAACCAACTTCCGAGGGGTTATTGACCATGCCGGAGCATGATCAACCTGACCACGAGGGTCTGTTTCCTGCGAGCAAACGAAGAACAAGCAAGAAACTGAGATTGCAATCTGAATATTGCGAATATAAGAGGAAAGCTTTATTAATGAAGGTGGGGTTCTATGACGCCTTTGTCTGGTCGTTGAACACAAATGAAGTACACGAAGTTGCAGCTATGACGAACTTTTAATCTAAAAAAAATCCAAAGAAAAAGCTACTAGATGGATCTGCTTATATAGGAGCAAGGGGTGGCAGCCAAGGAGGTGGGAGGACGTCCAAGGCGGTCTAAAACTAACCCTAGGTCGTACAAGGCTCATGGGCCCAAGTGGAGGTGATGCAACACCTTTGGACTTGTAGTTTGACTCAGATTCTGCTGCAGCGTCAGATTGTTTTGTCGATAACTCAACGCTCCGAACAAACTTGAAGGTGAATCCAATTGGGTTGGAAAGAACACGAAATCTATTTCCAACAAAAAAGAATCACCCAATTCGGAGTCCGTATGAAAGAGTTCTTGTCGTTTTGAGTTGGGTATGTCTGTGCAGTCCGAAGCTGAATCCAGAACGTGAGAGACTTGGACTTTATCTTCTCTTGGCCTAAAAGTGACATGAGCGGACTTTTTGAACAACACCTAAACTTCTCTTTTTCCCTTATCTTCATATGTGGATTGTACAAATGTCCCATACACCTGCAATTAGATATGGCACAAAAGTCTGTGAAGTATTTTTGTCCTGGATGATATAAATAAATTAGTGCATAGTTTGCAATAGAAATCACCTCAGAAATATGCACGTATGCAATATTTTTGGTCGTATCCAAGGTAGTCATGTCCTCATCAGAATTCCCCCACTTCAACAGTGTTCGTCTTTCTCACTTTCACTTTTCCTTTTGAAAAGTTTTATGTTCCCCTCTATATTTTTTGTTTTTAAACTTTTTAAAAGCACACAATAGTATAAAATGATTCTCTAAAACTTCCGGGTTTTCGCCCTGACAGTGCTTTCTTTAAAGCCATTAGGCTAGGCATGAAGTGCTCATGTAAGTGATTCATCCGAATCTCAAGGTATATCAAAGCCAATTTTAATCAACAATGATTTGTAATTTAGTAGTGATCACAAAGCAATGTATATCATGCAATGACAAAGTCTAACTCTCTTCCTATGCATCGGCATGTCATAAAAGAACAATTCATGCACATCAAGTAAAGGCCAATACATAGCATAAGCAGTTTCTTGCAATTTTATCGTGTTGGAAACATAGAGAGGTGGAGATGTAGTTCCTCTCTCATAATAATTGCAAGTAGGAGCGGCAAGCACATGCATATTATATTCATCAAAATCACCATGTGTAGTGGTGAAACGCAACCCATCAATATAATCCTGAATAAGCGCAAACTTCTCTGATATAGTGTAGTTGGGAGAATTCAAAAAGATAGTAGGACTATCATGTGTGGGTGCAATAGAAACAATTTCATGTTTAACATGAGGAACGATAGAAAGTTCGTCTCCATAAGCATAATTCATATTAGCATCATGGCCACAAGCATAGCAAGCATCAATTTCATCAAAAAAGGATATTTCAAACGAATCAATGGGATCATAGCATTTATCATAGCATTCATCCTTCGGTAAGCACGAAAGGAAATTAAATAATGTATGAGTTGTAGAGTTACTCTCATTAGAAGGTGGGCACAGGTAGCTAATCCGCTCTTCCTCCTTTTATTCTTCGCTCTCCTCCTCGTCTTTTTCATCTAATGAGCTCACAGTGTCATCAGTTTCTTCTTCCATGGTTTCCTGGAAAATATTAGTCTCTTCTTGGACAGCAGAAACTTCCTCAATATATTTATCAATATCAGCATTGTATTTATAATTCTCATAGCAATATTTAAGATTAGCAAAATTTTCAAGTCTATAAAAAGCATCATCAAAATATTCATACTTTTTAAACAAAGATTCAATTTCATAAGCACCCTTAAAAGTAACAAATTATTCTATTCGTTCCACATCATAGTAATCATATATACCATTAGTATAAGAAGCCAATGTTTCATTATCATTAAATTCACATGAAAAGGGCAGGTGTGGAGCCATCATCCTAGAGCAACAAGTATAATCGTATCTTAAGCATAAATTCCAAGCATACCATTGCAAATAATTAATTTGAGCCCATAAGAGTTTCCCTTTTTGAGTCGAACGATAATCCCTAAAGTATTCACGTTAATCCAATCTGTCTCCCATTATCAAGTTGAATGGGGGTTTTCTTAAGATTATCAAAGCAGTGTTTAATATTTTTCACATAACGAGCATCAAGGGTTTACGAGGTTCCCCATTTCCATGAGTAGCAAGTACAACTAATTTTTTTTGGTATTTCGTGTTCCATATCCATAACTAAAGATAGAGAACAACTTAGAACAGAAAATAAAATCTACTTAGTGATAAAGCAAACAAGCACACACAAGAATATCAACCCCACGCTATTGCTCCCCGGCAACGGCGCCAGAAAAAAGGTCTTGACAACCCACAAGTACAGGGGATGAATTGTAGCTTTTTCGATAAATAAGAGTATTGAACCCAACGAGGAGCTAAAGGTAGAACCACTGATACAACCCTATGCACACTTAACGTTCGCTTTACCTAGAACAAGTATGAAATTATTTTGTAGGTGTATGGATAAGTTTGCAAGTATAAAACTAGAGGTACTTAGCAAGAATAAAACTATGATTAATTTGCAAGATAATAAAAGCTAGTTTTATTAGGGAGCTTTTTGTAACACAAGAAAGTTATTTGTCCCTAGACAATCGATAACTAGACCGGTAATCATTATTGCAATTTTATATGAGGGAGAACCATGAGTTAACATACTTTTCGTACTTGGATCATATGCAGTTATGATTGGAACTCTAGAAAGCATCCGCAACTACCGAAGATCATTAAGGTAAACCCAACCATAAAATTAAGTATCAAGTCCTCTTTACTCCCATACGCAACAAACCCCTTACTCGGGTATAAGCTTCTATCACTCTCACCACCCACTATAAGAGAATCATGAACGTATTGCAACACCTTACAATGGGAATCCCACACGCTTGCGCGACATGGAGGGCACCATAGGACAACACCAAAATAAAACATACAACTCAAACCAATCATGATCACCAATCAACCCATAGGACAAAACGAATCAACTCAAACATCATAGGATGGCAACACATCATTGGATAGTAATATGTAGCATTAAGCACCATGTTTAAGTAGACATTACAGCGGGGAGAAGAGGTGTTACACGCTACATAGAGGGGGAGGGAGTTAGTGATGACGGCGGCGAAGTTGTTGGTGTAGATCGTCGTCACGATGCTTCCCCCGGCAGCGCTCCGGCGCCACCGGGAGAGAGGGGGAGAGAGCCCCCTCCTTATTCTTCCTTGGCTTCCCCCTGAATGGGAGGAGAGTTCACCTCTGGTCCATGGACACCATGGCGGCGGAGGGGCAGGAGCCCCTCCTAGACTGTATTTCTCTCTCTGTTCTGATCTGTTTTGTGTTCCTGTTTTCTGACCGAAAACCGTTTCTTAAATATCCGAAGATCCGTAACTCCGATTGCATTGAAATTAACATGATTTTTTTGGATATTAGTTTCCTTGCGGCCGAAGAAGAGCCCCAACCGACTTACGGTGTGCCTACAAGGCACCACCGCACGCCAGGGGCCCGCGCCCAGGTGGCTTGTGAAGGTTGTGGGCCCCCATTTCAATTGATTCCACCTCCCAAAAATCACATATATTCAAAAATAATTCTCCGTGAATTTTATTGCATTTGGACTTCATTTGATATGGATTTTCTATGAAACAAAAAACATGCAGCAAACAGGAACTGGCACTGGATCAATATGTAGTCCCAAAAAAATCATATAAATTGGTGCCAGAAGTATGTAAAAGTTGTATAATATTGGCATGGAACAATAAAAAAATTATAGATACGACGGAGACGTATTAGATACCTGCAGAGCACCTTTATGATCACCCAATTATGAAGTGACGTTTGATAGCACACAAGGCATTCCTCCGGCATCCAGTAGTAGCATGATCTCATGGTCGAAGGAACATACACTTGACATGAAGAAAGCTATAGCAAATAACTAAAAGATTTTATGCTAAGCTTACAGTTGGGTCTGTCCATCACATCATTCTCCTAATGATGTGATCCCATTATCAAATGACAACCCATGTCTATGGTTAGGAAACCATCACCATCTTTGATAAACAAGCTAGTCTAGTAGAGGCTTACTAGGGACACGGTGCAGTTTATGTATCCGCACATGTATTTAAGTTTCTGGTCGATACAATTATAGCATGAATAATAAACATTTATCATGAACGGGAAATATGATAATAACCAATTTATTATTGCCTCTCGGGCATATTTCTAGCATCGCCATCTAGAGTTAATCGTTGTCGAAGAATTTAGAGGGAGGAGATTATAACCACATAGGGCTTCTAATTATGAGGACAAGAGGATTAGCCTAGATCTAATTAGTCAAATAGGACCATCTAGAACTAGTAAGAAGAACTAGAGAAAGCTCCAAAACTTGTATGAAACAATAAACCAAAAACCCCTAGTATATATAGGTTGGAGGGGTTGGAGACGACAGCCACCTGATGGCTCGAGAATTTGCGATGTTTTTCATAGTGATTTCCATTTGGTTTCCTTGGATTTTTATTATTCTTTGAATATTTCTAATGCTATCCCAATAAAAGAAAGAAAAATCTACTTTGTCCTTTGGATTGCAGGAAATATCACATTTGGAAGGGAACCAAAGGAGATTGATGTAAATCAAGCCAATTGGAGCAACTTTCCTTAAGAGATCATTATCAACAGGAGCACCAGAGTGAAAGATGACGTTTCATATGACCGCACACGCTCGTTTGGAATGCACATGACCCCTTGTCATCTATACAAGCAACTTTTGTGAAGGGGCCATGGGAGGAGAGAACCCTAGACACCGCCACAACGTCTAGAACAGGAGAGGAGAAGATCATCGTAGTTTTTGGTCCTTTAATCTACATCATCATCATCATCACCTCCTTCACTATTGTAAGAGGGATTGGAACTTGTAATCTCTACTCCATCTCATCTGAGATCAAGACTATTTGAGCACCATTTCATTTCATTGTGGATCCCCTCAATATTATCGATATGGTCTTCATGGTTTTTCTCTCTGTTGTGATTGATTCCCCTCTTATGAGTGTGAGTAATTCCCCTAGGTGTGGGAGATGTATGTGAGTGGTAAGATTGATATGTTCCTATCCTATATGTCGTCATTTGAATTCGTAGTAGTATGATCTATTCAGTATGTTGTTATACTGTGGTGAACTCTATGTGTGTTGTCCGATTTAAGGGGCTAGGCAACATGATCTCAAGACCTACAAGTAACACATATTGTTTAGGAACTCTGTGACCTCTGACGTGACAGGTGGAGATATCTATGAGAACCCAAGACAATATGAGATAAGGTGATCCATTGAATTTAATGTTTGGTTCCGGTCTTATGACCTTAATTGTGGAAACGAGCAGTCTGTGGCAACGGAGAAGCAGAACCATAGAATGAAATGTAACCCCAAGTGGAGGAGTTTCATAACTCTAGGGAGGACCGCCTATAGAAAGTTTATATCAAATACTATGAGTACAATACAAGGTAACTGGTATTACCGTTGCACTGGCACAATTCATATATTCTTACCATGAACTGAAATCTCTCCACACCTAATCTCTTCATTGCAGGAAACACCATTTACATTTTAAGCTCTTGGTATTTACTTTATTTAGTTAGCTAGTAGACACTTTTAAATCCTTTTCACTAGCCTATTTAGTTTATCGTTTGCCCAGGAGAGTAATAGTATTTACAGAAACTCCATCAGTACTTCACACAAGATTTGTGACACTTTGTGTGTGACAGAAACGCCTCCATAAATACTCTCCTCCGCTCTTTGTTGGGACGATTACTCATTGGGATGCTTATGTGAAAGTGCTACACTACCCTGTTTGGTCTGTAGGTACCACCACCAAGGGGGGAAATTCCCCCTTGGGGCACCGGCCATGGGAGAGGGAGTTGGACTCCCTCCCCTTGTCCAATTTGTCCCCCACAAGGAAAAGGGGGGGTGCCACTTCCTTATGGGCCTACGTGGCCCATAACTCCTTCCACCTCTTGGCCTTTTAAGGCCCATTGATATTTAAATTAAATATAAAATATTCTAAATACCTCTAGACCACTATATATGTGTGTGTGTGTGTATTAACATCCCCGGAAACATTTTCCACCTATATATGATTTATCGGTAATACCCGGTGTTACCGGATACTCTTTGAAACCCTTCAGGTGACCTCGAAACGCTTCCGGATCCTCTCGAAACTATTCCAAATATTCATGAAATAATTTCACAAATGTATTTTCTCATGACTTCTGTCCTACTAACACTCAGCGGATCATGATTGCCTTAACCTTGTGACCCTGTAGGTTCGGTAACTCATAGGCATGAATGAGTCGTTCGTTCAATGACCGGCAACGGGACCATGGACGTCAGTATCAGTCACTATGAGCATATGAATGATATTCGAGTGAACCTTAGGCTATCATGTGATGTTCCCTTTGCTTCCGATACTTCACAAAACCCAGGATGCATTGATATTCTTCTGAGTCATCACCATGCTCATTATACAAAAATCCTCGTTACCAGTTTTGTTCTTCTTTCTCGTTATTGTGTTCTGGCATCCCCGTGACGAAATCACGTGTGTCTGGCCAGACGATGATCGGTGCCATCACACCGAGAGGTCCCTAAAATTATCTCTCCATCGTCGGAGGAGAAAATCCCACTCTCGAGTTATCTGGTCACTTGTCAAAATTTCCGATGAACCTGTAAGTTGTTGTTATGATCACCATGTTACAGGTGACGTTTAAGCAATCCCAAAGCCCACCGTACGGTAGGGAATGACCACGATACTTCATGGTCTAAGGAGCAATTTCAAATGTTAACACTGTGTGTTATTACAATTGAATGCAGACAATATTAACTCAATTCATAACAAACAATATTTGGTCGATTCAATATGATCGTTCTTCTAACGCATAATCTTAATGTTATTTTAGGATCATTGTTACACTTAACGATATCCTAAGATCCGGAAAACGTGATCACCAACAACACTTCGGTCAGTCATAGAGGCGAGACTAGGAACCTTTTATTTTACCGTTTATCATTCCACACGTGCATATGAGTTTTCACTGAATCGCATATTCCAGGATCATAGCAGTTATAGCATAAAACATAAACTCTATAATTATGAATATGGAAATGTAATAATACAAATAGTATTGCCTCTAGGGCATATTTCCAACAGTTACCACCAAATAGAGTTTTACAAGTCAATTACAACACATATCACATCTCAAGAAGTGGGGAGGCTAGAGGATAAGTACATGAGCCACTACCTAGCAAAGTCTCTTTGTTCAATGCCTTTGAAGCGGTGGATCAATAGAGAGAAATCAGCGACAATGTTTCTTAGAGTGATTCTAGACAAGTGAAATTCATCCCTGAAGACTGCACATTTCTTGAGTCCCACATTTCCCAGAGTATAGATTGGGTTTAGCCCACCAGGCGATCTAGTGTCCTGAATGGCAGTCAAGTATGTTGGAGGTAAAATACCAAGCAACACCTAAACTTGTATTGCAAAGGAACATCGACAAACCAGATGAATGGCAGCCAAGTCTGTTGGTGATATAATAAAATAAATTCACTAGAAGGAATCAATCATGATCAGTAATTATTTGACAACACAATAAATTCAAGAATGGAACAATCATAGTCGGTCATTCTTACCTATCATATATAATCTATAAAGCTATATCTCTTCTCTCCTATCTAAAATATATACATGTTTCCATTTTGCTCTCCTTCGCTGGCTCTCCCGTCCAGCTTTCCTTTGTCCGCTCGCCCACGTGATTCCGCTCCCAAGAATTGGCCGATTTTTTCCCTCTCACAGATCACTGACAAAAAAGAGGGATGTATTGTGTATGTCAATCCGAAATAATTGGGACACAATCCCCTCTTGGGTTGACCCCGCCTCATCTCCTCCCCACCTCAAATCTCTCTTCATGATCTGGTGTAACATGCATAAACGGTGGATTTGGCAATGGAGAGCACTGCCAGTGCATCTTGTGCTCGTCGTCGCAATAGTTGCAACTCCAAGCAAATGTGTTGCACGCCACGTTGTGAAACAATGGCTACTGGCCAAGTGAGATGCACCCTTCCTCGTCTCCTACCATGGCTACTACACCAAGGTACGCATTAGCGGTTTCTCGTTCCATGTCGGCAGACAGGTAGATGAACATGCAGGTCAACACGGATCTTCACGCCCCGATACCACCAGCATCGCGGTCGCTGTTGCCCCTGATTGCGTCGCCACCCTCATTCTCCACGACCACTAGGATCTCCATGCACTCCTTCCTCGTGCACACCCAGGATCACACTCTGCTAGGCAGAGATTGCTCCATCCACCTAGAGCACATCATATTCTATGAAAATGCCTAGTTCATGGTCCTTTACTTCTCTAATCGCATCCACAAGTTCAGACATGATACATGCATGTGTGTTGTTTAAGTTGCTTGGTAATCCAACTAGCTTTTTTCCCTAACTTCACAATGACTTCAATTTGTATGTGTGTACTAAAACTAACGATGCTCCAAAGTCTTTTTGTTGCAGTTTGAAAACAAGTTGGCATTGTTATTTTATAGTACAGACTCATTTATAGTATAGACGAAGAGACCAAGGAGTATGACATATATGCTCCATGTTGGGGAACGATGCAGAAAATTAAAATTTTTCCTACGGTTTCACCAAGATCCATCTAGGAGTTCATCAAGCAACGAGTATTCAGATTAGATAGCATCTACATACCACTTTGTAGATCGCAACGGAAGCGTTCGAGTGAACGTGGATGAGGTAGTCGTACTTGCCGTGATCCAATTCACCGATGATCTAGTGCCGAACGGACGGCACCTCCGCGTTCAACACACGTATGGAAAGCGTGACGTCTCCTCCTTCTTGATCCAGCAAGGCAAAGGAGAGGTTGGGGATGAAGGTTCCAGCAGCAGCACGACGGCGTGGTGATGGTGGAACTGCAGTACTCCGGCAGGGCTTCGCCGTGCTCAATGGAGGAGGAGGAGGTGTTGGAGAGGGAGAGGGAGGCGCCAGGGCAATGGGTGATCAGCCCCCTCTCTCCCCCCCCCCTTTATATAACCCCCAAGGGGGGGCGCCTGCCCTAGGAGATGAGATCTCCTAGGGGGGGCGGCGGCCAGGGAAGGGGGCTTGCCCCCCAAGCAAGGGGGGCGCCCCCTTTAGGGTTTCCCTCCCCCCAAACCCTAGGCGCATGGGCCCATGGGGGGGAGGCGCACCAGCCCCCTATGGGCTGGTTCCCTCCCTTATACAGCCCATGGGGCCCTCCGGGATAGGTGGCCCCACCCGGTGGACCCCCCGGGACCCTCCGGTGGTCCCGGTACAATACCGATAACCCCGAAACTTGTCCCGATGTCCGTATGATGACTTTCCATATATAAATCTTTACCTCCGGACCATTCCGAAACTCCTCGTGACGTCCGGGATCTCATCCGGGACTCCGAACAACATTCGGGTTACTGCACATACATATCCCTACAACCCTAGCGTCACCGAACCTTAAGTGTGTAGACCCTACGGGTTCGGGAGACATGCAGACATGACCGAGATGGCTCTCGGGCAATAACCAACAGCGGGATCTGGATACCCATGTTGGCTCCCACATGCTCCACGATGATCTCATCGGATGAACCACGATGTCAAGGATTCAATTAATCCTGTATACGATTCCCTTTGTCAATCGGTATTTTACTTGCCCGAGATTCGATCGTCGGTATACCAATACCTCGTTCAATCTCGTTACCGGCAAGTCACTTTTCTCGTTCCGTAATGCATGATCCCGTGATCAAACACTTTGGTCACATTGAGCTCATTGTGATGATGCATTACCGAGAGGGCCCGGTGATACCTCTCCGTCAAGCGGAGTGACAAATCCCAGTCTCGATCCATGTCAACCCAACAGACACTTTCAGAGATACCCGTAGCATACCTTTATAGTCACCCAGTTACGTTGTGACGTTTGGCACACCCAAAGCACTCCTACGGTATCCGGGAGTTACATGATCTCATGGTCTAAGGAAAGGATACTTGACATTGGAAAACTCTAGCAAACGAACTATGCGATCTTATGCTATGTATAGGATTGGGTCTTGTCCATCACATCATTCTCCTAATGATGTGATCCCGTTATCGATGACATCCAATGTCCATAGTCAGGAAACCATGACTATCTGTCGATCAACGAGCTAGTCAACTAGAGGCTCACTAGGGACATGTTGTTGTCTGTTATTCACACATGTATTACGATTTCCGGTTAACACAATTATAGCACGAACAAAGACAATTATCATGAATAAGGAAATATAATAATAATGTTTTTATTATTGCCTCTAGGGCATATTTCCAACACTCCACCCACGGGGTAGGCTTCTGGTAGTCAAGTACTGTTTATGACTTTGAGTGGAACATATTCACACAGAATTTGCAATTCTAGGCATTGTCCATTCTTCAAATTGTGAATGGATGTGGCTTACAACTCTAAGTGAAAGTTCCACTTAATAGTATGTTACCGAAACACTGGTATATTAAACAAGTAGCATTAATGGGCATGACGGTGACAAGCATGTGCGTCAAAATTTGATTCGTGGTGCTGCAGGAGCGCAACTTCCTTTTGCCTTTTTTCCTAGTTGACAAGTTTATTGTTTTCCTAACAGATAAGTTTACAAGTTGGAAACCTAATCGATTTTGATCGTGATCTTGGTACGAGACCACTTGGGCTCTCCTATACATATATGACGGACGCAACCAAAGATACAACAAAATGAGCTAAGAGTTTTGCCTCCTCTCGCTTTTTGCGCTCTCATCATAGTCTACTCCATCCCGAACGCCAGCGTGCGTCGGCGAGCAAGGAGAGCAGGTCTCTGGAACCTCTTGTCCTTGTGATTCGCACCAGGAGAGGGTGAATTAGAGTTTTGGGAAGTGCTAGGCGCGACTGCTCACATTCGCGGCCACGGGTCTTCTTCCATCCTAGTCACACGGCGGCACACATCGTCGTCTCCATTGTCATTAGCTTCACGTCACCAACATCACCATCAACAACATCATCTCTACAGCCACCGCTATTTCACCTGTAATCGATCAGTGTTGTGATCTGATCCAATCTTTTATTATGGTCTTATTGCATGTGCGGAATTTTTGTTCATGACATTATGTTCATCTAGTATGCCAGAGCTGTGCATGCTAATAATTGTTTTATTCATGCTATATTTACTAGAATTAATCACGAAATTGCCTAATTTTCCAACATTTTTCGCTTGAGTCGCTAGAGGAGGGAGACGGGCGATGCGGGGGTCAGGACCGTTGATGTCCCCATATATGTGACCAAGAAATACGCTTGTAGACTTGTGTGCTTGTCTATACATACATGTGCTGACTACCGGTGAAAGGGGCGAGAGCTATATGGATGTTTCTCCCCTGGTGGAACAATTCATCGTCTCTGTATGCCTTTGTACCCTGTGTTGCCTACCGTTGATGGCGAGTCCATTGTTGTGCTCGTGGCTCCGGTGCTGCGGATCATGCATGAGTTTCGGGAACTATTTCTCAGCCCTACTTCACCTTTGTCCGTGGAGCATTAGGAGGCGTACTCCTTGATGATCTTTTTTTTTGAACGAAACTCCTCGATGACCTCGTGTGGGTCATGTGAGCAACTAGAGGTGTATGAGCCCATCTTGGTGGTGGTTCCTATGGTCAGAGGATGTCATGTCGATGATACCACGGCTTGAGGATGCCAACGCGGCCGGTGTGTTGGTGCTTGCTCCTATGAGCCTTTTGGTTGGCGACAACTACACAAAAAAAATCAAGTCTTGCGATTTTTTTTTTTGACAAATGGGCGGTTGGTCAGACTGGATTTGGCAAGACAAGTGGCTGCCTCGTGAAGGAAAAACCAAGCACGGAGAAATCAAAGAGGAAGAAAAGAAGGGTGGAGCCATCCGGAATGTGCTTGCGATTTTATGATGGAGGGTGCCCGATTTTTATCATTGGCGATGTTCACGTCAGGAGTTCTGTTATGTTGTACAAGGGTCGATGGTTGTGGTTGTTGTGCGTTGGAGAGTCGCATGTGCGATTATGGTGTTTTCTGCTTTGTTAGTAGTCCGCATGGAGTGTTTATATCAGTTTTCGCCTAATTTCCTAATTTTCTGTAAATTATCTGGACAACTCTCTTCTTTTCAATTAATCAATGAAGCAAATCTTTTTGCCTTCGTATAAAAAAATGTATGTGTCGCACATATCTGCGCACAGTTTACTAGATGTCAATCCTCCCAAATTCCTATAATTTTTATTCTCTGTTCCAAACAAGAACTAACGTACCACATATACAAATAAAATGCGAATATGATTTGTAGCGTTAAGACTAGAGTCTATCAGAATTTATTTATCGGTTTTAGGAACAGAGACACAAAACGGTGAAACAAATAAGCTCAAACGCTGATAAGATTTTTCATATGCCAAGAAGAATTACAAATACAGGATCAAATTATTCCCTAGCCCCAGCACGCTTTGATAATTGAGAACAATGGTGGCAGCTACACAATTTGCATGAGAAATAGTTACACGGTGTCATATCCCAAGAAGAATTACAAATACAGGATCAAATTATTCCCTAGCCCCAGCACGCTTTGATAATTGAGAACAATGGTGGCAGCTACACAATTTGCATGAGAAATAGTTACACGGTGTCTTTGGAGAGCCAGTTAAGCGAGGGCCCCCCTCGGGCATTCGTCAGCTCATCCACCGCATCTCCACGCTCGAAAACGGCGGCCGCACCCATCCCGGAACCTGTTCATCAATAATTTCTGTCATTTGCAGTTCTACTATCGAATCAACAACCGTTCTTTCCATGCAACTAAATCATGTACCTATGCACATAGAAATCACTCCAAACCGGCAGTCCTTGCCTCGGCGCTTCATCTCGTTGAGAAGAGTGCTGACACATCGCGCACCTACCAAGATGAAAACATGGAAACGTTATCGCCACTGAGTATATATACAGCATGCAAGTGGCTGCAGCACACGAGACTGTCTGTTTGGGGTAAAGCAGTGTCAAACAGTCCAAGGATCAAGCAAGTGATGAGCGCCAGGTGCACACAGCATTGATTAAAAACAGATACCTGTGGCACCCAATGGATGTCCAAGAGCAATTGCACCTCCATTAACATTGACTTTTGCGGGATCGAGATCCAACTTTTTTGAGCAGTACACATACTGAGATGCAAAAGCCTATGTACAGGAGCAAATGAGTATCATCGGTGGATATAGTAGTATCGAATGGAAGAACTAGATGGAAGTATACCTCATTAATCTCAAAAAGGTCAACATCATTAATTTGAAGGCCCGCGGCCTTCACTGCTGCTGGGATAGCAACAGCAGGACCAACACCCATCACAGCTGGATCAACTCCAACTGCAGCAAAGCTCCTACATTTGCAAATTCGGCTCTCATGTTGAGTGAAAAACAGAATACTGTAACGATTAAAAGTATCATAATTCTTACGTAAACCGAAGTGTTAATATGTTGCCAATAACTGCAGGAAATTTTTCTACAGAATATGAGCATGATTCTACCTATGTGCTATGTTGCAAAACATATAGAGAAAGTACTGATACCTGTAGATTCCAAGAATTGGAAGACCCTTCTGTGTAGCAACATCTCGCCTCATTAGTAGGACAGCTCCAGCTCCGTCACTTACTTGGCTAGCATTTCCTACGATTAAAAGGACATCAATCTTTTAAGAGTGATACTGCTAAAAGAAATCTCCATTCAGTTAGACTTTCTATTGGTTACCAGCAGTAGTGGTCCCGTCCTTGGAAAATGCTGGTTTAAGTTTTGACAGGACTGCCAGTGTGGTATTCGACCGGATTCCATCATCTGCTAAGACGACGATCTCCTTTTCTTCACCAGTTTTTGGATCCACGATCTTTGCAAGACAACATAAGTGTCAGGGCAGGTCAAACAATTCTAACTTTTGAGTAAAAATTCCTCAAAAGTAGACACAGTTATTTGGGAAGAGAAAACTAAGGCACTACATTACCTTTGTATGAACTGGAACGATTTCTTCTTTAAATTTACCAGCAGCAACTGCTGCCGCTGCCTTCCTGTGAGACTCAACCTGAACAGTTAAAAGAATGAGAGGGGGGGGGGGGGGGGGGGATACACTGTCACACATAAGTGCCATAAAGTAAGGACAATCAGCCAACTTACAGCAGCTTGATCTTGCTCCATGCGTGTTATGCCAAACCGCTGTGCAACATTCTCGGAGGTAAAGCCCATTGGGAGAAGGCAATCGCGTGCTTGAGCAAATAGCTCAACCTAAAATAGTTGGAGATTCCAACCCAATATTTTATCAGCTGTAACATCTTTACAGATGCATCTAAAGACGATACTCTTGCGTGAAACCGACCCATTTGACTTACTTTGGGATTCGCTTTCTCGACAAGATTAACTTTGTTCACTGTCATTGACTCTACGCCAGCAGCAATACCTTTTGAAAGGATAGAACAAATTAAGATCGCCAACGAAGTCAAACAAAATACATCAATCAGTTTTCAGTAAAGCATACCAATATCATACATCCCTGCTTTAATAGCAGCAGCAACATCTGCGACTGCCTGAAGCCCAGAAGAGCACTGTCGGTTTACAGTCTTCAGCGGAACCGTGTCTACAGCACATGAAAGGAGTTAATCAAAGGTGGGGATAATTATGTCCAATATTAAAGGAAATGTGATGAAGATGGTGAAATTACCAGGGAAACCCGCGTACAATGCGGCCATCCTGCATTCTATTGCCCTTTGGGACCCAGGAGCTAAAACAGTACCAACAACAATGTCGCCAACTTCGCTCGGATTTAGCTTTGTTTTATCCACCAAAGCCTAAAATTGGGAGCGGAAAGGATGATGAGACAAGAGCAACCACTTCACTAAATTGTTGTTTTGGTTGCAAAAAGGAAGCAAGATAACAAACAGAAACCTTGAGTACGGGCACTAAGAGGTCCTCAGGGAGTGTATCCTTGAAACTACCTCTCTTGGCCTTGCAGATTGCTGTCCTATAGGCACTGAAGACATGAAAGGTAGATACGTCATGCATGTTTTATGTTTGACCTCTGTTTACCAGAATTGGCTAGGAAAAAGGAAAATTATTGAAATATTACAATTATGAACCTAGTGCGAAAAGACACTGCTAGTTTTGTTGCAGTTCATACATGATACATATATACTTCCTATCCAACTCGTATATCTGTAATGCTAAAAGTTACTCCGAAGATCTTTGTGATCTGTATCATTCTCCGGCGCAGTAGAGACATGCAACTCAGACGGTTGGCAAGGACCAAATCTGGCACGATCTTAGCAAACACAAAAGCCAAGAAACTAAGTTGGCATTAATCCATTGTTACATGCTTCCACAGTTTGCAGTACCGTCGTGATCACCAAAGTACACCTGGCACTGTATCTTTCTTCGGCCAACGGCCAGACCGAAAAGCTAAGCATGAATTCCGGCACCACTGGCAACCAGAGCCTAACTAGTAGCCCACGATCCAACAAACAGTAGCGGACGAAGCGACAGGAGAAGGAGCGGCAGACATGACTTACGCGACGATGACGACGTCGTCGGCGAAGCAGGGGCCCCGGTGGTACGCGGCGCTGTCCCCCGCGGCGCACGCGCTCGCCTGCGACACCAAGTAAAGAAAACGCCAAGGTCGTCACAGATCTGGAACCGACACGCCGGCACGGCGGCGAAGAGGAGTTGAGAGGGAGAAGGATCTCACGGAGATGGCGGAGGCGGCCGGGCTGGCGCCGGCCGCGGGTTCCAGGTGCCGCAGCAGGATCCTCTGCCTGTCGAGCGCCTTCTCCATTGCTGGCTGCTGTCTCAACCTTGCCTCCTTTCTTCCTTCTTCCCTGCCTCTCGGCGTCCTCCTTGTCACGGGAGGAATTGGTGGTTAATGGTGAGAATGGTTGGTTAGTCGGTAGTCTGCTGCGCGCGCCGGGTGGCGACGGACGGGGCGTGTGGTATTTCTAGTCAGTAGTCAGGTAGAGGGCGAGGAAAAGGAGGGGGGGTTTCGGAGGAGTTCACTGCGACTTTGGTGGAGTGGAGAGGTCCGGGGTGTGAAAACTTTGGACGACTTTGCAGGACTCGACTCTCCGGTCCCGGGTGGTCGTCGATCGTGGTCGTGGGAGGCGACGCGAGGGGCATAGTTGTTGGGTTGGTTTTCCTCCCACGCGGTGCACGGGACGCCGGGGGAAGACAAATGCTGCCCGGCGTGGCTTCCACAGACGGCGACAGGCTGCCGCGCCGGAGCAGGCCTCCACGAATTTCGCGCCCATTTAGAGCATCTCTAAATACATTTAGGCGGCCTGTAAAAAGAATTACGGTACCGCGACGCCTCTAACCGAACACGTCCCATAAATGTGTCGCGTAAATATTGTACGGAACAAGTTTACGGGATTTGTTCCGCGCGGAAGACCTCGCGGTACAATAATTTTCTGATATCTTTATATATTCTATTTTTTAACAATATGAACCAAATAGAATCATAACATAAATTCAACATATGAATACAAATGGTCCGAAAGGCAATTCACAATACAACAATCGTTTTCATTACAATAAATGTTCGAATTTGAATAATTGTTACAGCACCAAATTGCTCAAATCAAGCACAAATACATATGAATAAAAATGAAAACCTATCTCCCATAGAGTTGGCACTGATACTCAATAAGATCTTTCTAGAGTTGGGAGTGTGAAGCACGGTTCTCGATCTTCCGATAGGTGTCAACAAATGCGGTGATCTCATCTGCGTCCCTGGCAGGCTTCACGCTGCCAACATTGTCATAATAACTATGTTCAAATCCCTTTCATCCTCGATGATCATGTTGTGTAAAATTACACAAGCAGTCATGATGTTTTTGAGAGATTTCTTATCACAGAAGCGAGCGGGACCTCGAACAATGGCAAACCGAGCTTGCAACACACCAATACCCTCTCAATATCCTTTCGACAAGCTTCTTATGCTTCGGCAAAAAAATTGTTTCTTGGTTTTGAGGTCACTAATGGTCTTCACAAATGTTGACCATGCAGAATAAATACCATCGGCAAGATAGTACCCTCATGGTATAGTCATAGCCATTTACGGTATAGTTCCAAAACGGAGCTTTGCCACAAACTAGCTGAGCAAATAGATGAGATCGCTGCAAAACATCGATATCACTGAGAGACCCAGGCATAACAAAGAAACAATGCCAAATCCATAAATCACATGAAGCCACAACTTCAAGCACAATGGTGGGTTTACGTTTGTGGTCGGTGTATTCCCTTGCCCAAGCCACCAGGCAGTTCTTCCACCTCCAATGAATGCAATCAATACTACCTAGCATTGCCCGGCCATCCACTTTCTTCATTCATTGCCATGAGCTTCTTTGTGTCTTCCTCGTTTGGAGCTCAAAGGTACTCCGGGCCAAAAACTCAGATCATTATCTTCACAAAGACCCGGACGCATTTGATGGCGGTATCTTCTCCAATGCGAAGATATTCATCAGCGTGGTCCACGGGGACATCATATGCAATCACTCTCATCGCTGCCGATATTTTTTAATATGCACTAAACCCAAGGCAAACGGCAGCATTCCTACGTCGAGTGAAAAAACGGCAATTCTGCTCGCAAGCTTCAATGATGCGCACGAAAAGAGGCCTACGCATTCGATATTGCCTACAAAATAGGTGAGCCAGATATGTTGGTACCTCGGCAAAGCAGTCCTTCATGAGCATCTTGTCGTCGAGAGCTCGGTTGCGGGGAATGCATAGCCGGCCAACCGTGGATCCGCGACGCTTTTCTTCGGGCCCTTCTCAATTTTGTCCATGAGATGCAACAACACTAGGTTGTCGACATCATCTTCTAGATTCCTCAAGTAAGTTGTCATCAGTGCAAAAACAATAAAAACTGCTCATAAATATGTATGATATTTTATTGTAAGGGAAAGTAAGCTTTGTACGATCTTGTGATGTTAAAGAAATAAAA
The DNA here is from genome assembly GCA_032464435.1 of Aegilops umbellulata. Classification (NCBI taxonomy): domain Eukaryota; kingdom Viridiplantae; phylum Streptophyta; class Magnoliopsida; order Poales; family Poaceae; genus Aegilops; species Aegilops umbellulata. The sequence goes on from CP136054.1 coordinate 197,089,651, forward strand.
GCGAGCGAACTGCATAATAAATGTTGCTATCACAAGGGACAATATAAAGTGAGGTTCCTTTGCATTAAGAGCTTGCACATTCAAAAATAAAAAGCGCATGACAACCTCTGCTTCCCTCTACAAAGGGCCTGTCTTTTACTTTTATGTATTTATTTTTATGCAAGAGTCAATAGTGATCATCCCTATTCCTCTCTATGCACTCATTAGTGGCAAGCATCATGTGGTGGATAGATCCATATATATATATATATATATATATATATATATATATATATATATATATATATATATATATATATATATATATATATATATATATTCTAATAACACCCCTTAAGACCTTATTCTAATAACACCAAAGCCTTATTCTGATAACACCTCCCACCAGATCGCCGCCGCCCCTCCCTTCCCGACCTTCTACCGCGGCAGCGGCCTGGGAGCGTTGCCGCCCCTCCCCTCCCGGCCTTCTTCCGCGGCAGCGGCCTGGAAGCGCCGTCGCCCTCCCCTCCCGGCATTCTTCCGCGGCGACGGCCTGGCCGCGATGCCGCCCCTCCCCTCCCCGCTTTCTCCCGCGGCGGTGGCCTGGGAGCGCCACCGCCCCTCCCCTCCCGGCCTTCTTCCGCGGCAGCGGCCGGCAGTGACGCCGCCCCTCCCCTCCAGGCCTTCTTCCGTGGCAGCGACCAAGCAGCGTCGCCGCCCATCGCCGCTCGGCCTTCTTCCGCGGCAGCAACCGAGCAACGCCTCCCCCACCAGCATATCGGCCTTCTTCCACGACAGCAGGTCAGTAGCGCCACTGCTGAACTCCTCCAGGCCTGCAATTAGCTGTACTTCATCAGATGTGGATTGGTGCTGCATCGACATCAAACCAATTCGAGCAAGGAGGACTGTGCGCAAGGTTCCTTCATCCACGGCAGCTTCTTGGATTAAGTCTGCAACGACCTTCAGAGCAAATCCTCCGTCTCCGTTCACCTTGAGCAACGTCCAGACCGCTCATGAACTTCTGAAGGGCAAGTGGACTGCACAGGCGAACGAGAAAGTTGTGCAGATGGACGAGAAGAGAACTTCCTCCTACAAACGCAAGAAATCACTGCAACACAAGGTAAGCAGTACACTTCTCAACCATGTCAGTTTAGTTATTCCAGACAAAGCAGTATACGTAGTCCAGTACGCCTACAAAAACGATGCAGTGCGGTTGCTTCGGTTCGTTGTGGGGGAACATGCAGTGAACTTGCTCGGTTATGCAGTACGCTTGTGTAGGTTCATTACGGACAACGATGCAGTGCGGTTACTTCAGTTCACATTGCAGGGTGATGCAGTCAGCATGCATTAGTTTTTGCAGTACCACTTGTAACACATTGCAGTTCGCATGATTCAGTTCATTTTGCCTGACAATGCAACTCGGTCATTTTGTGTGCAGGAAATGACGTTCAGCAGATACAAAATGCCGCGCATAATTGACAACCCAGGGAACAACAACTTTCAGAAGAGTAAAGCTTCTTCTGAAAGAGATACTGGCTGGGTTACCCCTGAGATTCCTCGAGGATTCTTCACGACAACAAACAGGGTGCACTACTCTCCGAAGAGGATTTTTTTCCAGGGAGAAGAGGTAGTTGAGGATGACGACGATGTCACCTTCATCTGGGAGGGCACTCACCGACAGGAGGATGAAGATGACGACGATGAAGATGAGCCAATAACAGTTCTCAACCCAGAGTATAAGCACGAGTTCACTACGTTTAGACAACATGTCCGAACAAACAAAGATGATGCAGTTGAACACAATGTTGCAGCAGATGTTGAATATGATTATGACCATGATGATGTGCCACCGCTCCAAAATTTTCAAACCAATCCACTAAGACAGTCACAACACTGGATTACCACCACGTCCACCTGCTGCACCCCAAAACAGAGCTCAGCGTCCACCTGCTGCACCGAAAAACAGAGCTCCAAGCAGAGCTGCTGCATCAACTTCGACAAAGCGACCACCAACAATGCCTCGGTCGAAAGTCAACAGCAGGTACAAATCCTCCTCACTATTGCCACCGCGAGATCCTCAACTACACAGATCTTCTATAACCCCGCCATGTCCAATACAACCCGGCGAGCTGCAAACACCATCGGGCGAACGACTCTACACACATGTAAGTTTATGTTCTGAAAAAATAATAATAATAGTTGCAGTCCATTCAGATAACATTGCAGTGCACACTGATATTTATTGTGAGGTTTGACCTAGCATCTAATACATTGGATTCTTCTGAAAACTTAGGAACACTGCAAATGCTTTTTTAAACTCGTATGCACTCCTCGTATTTAAAAAACAGAACAGAACAAATTATCTCATAGAGCATTGCGCTTAATGCAGGATAAAAACATGCCGCTGAACCTCATACCTGCCGCTGGAATGAAGTTCACCACATACGACAAGGCATGGGACTTTTACAACAATTATGCAAGATGTGCAGGGTTTGGCATACGCCAGAGGGCACAACACAAGACAAATACCTACACTGTCTGCTCAAGAGAAGGGACGCACAAGCAGGCTGTGTCAGATTATCAAAGGAAACGTCAGAAGACATCAAAAAGGATTGACTGCAAGGCAAAGATTAGAGTCAAAAGGAGGAAGGACGGCAAATTTGTGATAGAAATGGTTGAACTCAACCACAATCACAAGATGCTGGAAAGCCCCGGCATGCTTTTGCATAAGCGATCGCACAAAAAAGACGATCCTTTGATAGACCAGTTAGTGAAAGACATGCAACTAGACAACCACACACATGCTCAGATGATGTCAACACTGCAGCGTATGTCCGGTGGTCTGCAGTACATGGGACATACTAGCCGCGACTGGGTAAACAAGTAGGCACATCACAGAACATATCGCTTGAGCATCCTGTCGGTAATTATTTCATGTTTGATGAGATGCGTTTGCATTGCGTTTGGAAATGCAGGAAACAAAAGTTTGCCAGAGAAGAGTCCCAAGATGACGTCAAGAAACTTCTGGATTTCTTAGAGAATATGCAGAAGATAAACCCAGAGTTTTTCTATGATTATGACGTTGATGCAGATAACCGTGTAAGAAACGTCTTTTGGGCCAACACAAGTTGCAAAGGATCGTATGAAGATTTTGGAGACTGCGTTACATTTGACACGACGTATAAAACTAACAAATTCCACATGCCGCTGGGAGTCTTCGTGGGAGTGAACCATCATCTACAGAGCACCATATTTGCTGTTGCACTCGTGCGAGATGAAACAATATCGTCGTTCGAGTGGGTTTTCAAAACATTTCTGAGGTGTATGACCAACAAGCATCCCATCTGCATGCTCACAGGTACAAAAAGAAACAAACACCTGCATACTTACATTTGTTTGGTGCATTTATATTTCTTCCATCTATCTTACACACACACACAAACAACTTGATAAAAAAAACTATTTGTGCCTTTTCAGACCAGTGTTCTTCGATGAAGGCAACATTAAAACTTTCCTCCCACATACTCTCCATAAGTTGTGTCGGTGGCATATCATGAAGAAGCACAAAGACCACCTCGCCTTACTGTATAAGGCGCACGAGAAACTTAAGGATGACCTCAATGCGATGCTGAACCACCCACTAATGCCGTCAGAATTTGAACAAGCATGGAAGGACCTCATTCAGAGATACAACTTGCAAGACGACGAAGTGATGAATTCTCTATGGGAAGACATGCACGAGTGGATCTTGGCTTACTACAAGGAAATTTCTGTGCTTGGATGACTTCCACACAGAGAAGCAAGAGCATGAACCGCATACTGAAAAAAAACTTTGTCAAAGAGAAGCATGATCTCCATCTGCTTGCTCAGCAGGTGGACAAGTGCATTCAGACCAGGAAGGTCGTCGAGCACGCAGAGACAGTAGCAAATGAGGTAAACAAAATGTCACTCAAAAACTGCTAAAAATTATAACTACAAAATCAAACAATTTTTTCATTTATCTGGTTCGTAACAGTGCATTTCTGATCATGCAGTGAGAGGTAAAGACAACAACCCAGTTTGGGTTCGAAGTTCAGTTATCAAAAGTGTATACAAGGGCAGTGTTTGCAGATTTCAGAGAAACACTCTATCGTAGCACTGCATTTAGAGCAGAACGGTGCCCTGAGAACCCGACAAAGTATCTCGTACACCACTACAACAGATCGGATGCATTTGACTGGGCAAGGCATAATTTCCAAGTGGTCGCCGATTAATAGAATGGTGTGTACGAATGTGAATGCAAACTCTGGACACACACAGGTGACACTCCTATCACAAAAAAATCTACATGCATGACTAATTCACAAAACCAAATGAAGTTCACTTCTTTAAAATGAACAAATAAGGAAAAAATATGTGTTTATTAATTTCATGCAGTTCACTTAGAAAACAAAGTGATCGTGTGTTGTCTGCAGGGCTCTTTTGCGTCCATGTGTTATGCATGCTTTGTCATTCGAGAGTACTCAAGATTCTTGAGGTGTACATCATGAAAAGATACACCTGTAACGCAAGATCAGATGCAACGTTTGACAGACGAGACTATGAACAAACAGCACCAGATGGAACCTCGCTTTTTTGCCATAGAAAATTGCTGACAGAAACAGCAATGGACCTTGCAAACAGAGCGACAAGGTCCGACGCTGGGTGCCACAGAGCGTTGTCTGGTATGAGGGCACTGATCGAGGAAGTTGATGTGCTCAACGAAGAAGAAGAAGAAGAAGCAGCAAAACTAAAGCAAGCAGAGAAATCCCAGCATGACAATAATGTCGAGCAAGTAGAAAATACCGAACACAGCGAAACTGGTGCTATCAAAAAAGAAACAATTCTTCCACCTCCTGTTTCAAACACAAGAGGAAGGAAGAAAGGGGGTGACGCAACCCAGAAAAAGGTTGCATGCAAGGAGAAAAATGATGACAAAAACAGTAAGCCACAGCCTGAGCTGGACAGTGATGGTCACCCACTGGGAATAAACATGTGCAAGACATGTAATGAAATCAGCGGCCATAATTCCAGGACATGTACAAAAAGACATGAACAAGAAAACCGAGGACACGACGATGCACAACCAAACAGAAATTCCATTCACAACACTAAGAAATGGACGAAACCAAGACGCTATAGCATCTGCAAAAACAGGAAGAGACACAATTCAAGAACTTGCCCCAAAAGAACAAGATCAGAAAATGAGGAAGACGACGAAGAAGAAATCAAAGAAGAAGATGGTGACACAACTGAAGAAGAAATGGCTTATGAAGAAGCAGATGAAGAAGAGGAAGAAGAAGAGAGTGAAGAGGACGAAGAACATGAAGAAACTGAAGAAGCAGTGGCTTATGAAGAAACAGATGATGAAGATGAGGAAGAGCAAGAAGAGGAGGAAGAAGAGACTGAAGAGGACGAAGAACATGAAGAAACAATGCAAACAAGACCACCACAAGGGAATGTTGTTGTACAGAAACAACCGAGAACGACATCACTTTCAAAAAAGAAGGTAGGAGCACAGAAGGATGCAGTTCACATCACTGGGAAACGAAAGCAGCCATCAACCAGCACGCGGGGAGCAAGGAAGGATGCAGTTCACATCACCGGAAAAGGAAAGCAACCATCAACCAGCACGCGGGGAGCAAGGAAGGATTTAGTTCACATCACCGGAAAAGGAAAGCAGCCATCAACCAGCACGCGGGGAGCAAGGAAGGATGCAGTTCACGTCACCAGAAAACGAAAGCAGCCATCAACAAGCACGCGGGGAGCAAGGAAGGATGCAGTCCACAACACTGGAAAACGAAACCAGCCATCAACCAGCATGCGAGGGACTACAAACACAGCGGTGCAGAGACAAGAACCAGTAACACCGCCACAGAAAACAAAAGAAAGTGCAACATTAGACATGCTCCAGTCACCGCGGAGAAGCAGCAGGTTAACGACCAAATAGATGAACTTCAATAAATTAATCATATGCATAGCAGTTTGCTTATCTACATGACTTATGTATCAGTTTAAATTTTGTGTAAACACAAATTTCCCACTGACTATGAGTTATTCAACTAAACCATTTAAAGAGAAATGGTGTATAGAGTATACCATATATATAGCAGTCTAGAGTAAAACTTTGACACATATTAATCCAAAAACGATGTAAAGAATGCAGTTAGCTCACTGGAAACACGAAGTTCAGAAATAATAATTGAAGCAGTTCAGATCACAAAAGGACAATGACATGTTTCAACACAAATCCATCAAGTGTAGGAGGATTTAGTGGCTCATCAGAACTTGAGCTTCCTTCTTTCCATGCACGCTTGATATTTTTAACCATTGTCCTAAAAACCCTGATTGCACCAGGGCTGCCAGGTTTATTAAGCGAGTCAAGAAATTAAAACCTCCTTTCTTTCACATTTAACGCAAGTACACAATAATGACCAACGCCATCCCTTGTATCTGGTGGATCAAAAGTTGCAAAAAGGACTTGTTCAAAGCACGAATAAATAAATAAAATTGTAATAAGAAGAAGAAACAGAACACTATAATAACAAACACGCAAAAAATATAGTCTTTGACACATAAAAACGTTACTCACCATATCCTTTTTATCAACACGCTCCTCGGCTTTTGAAGAGAACACCATTTTAACACTTCTGCCTACAGTACCACCATTCCAAATATTTGTCTGCCAATACAAAAACCAAAATCAAATAGTGTTCAAGGAAACATGTCATCGCACGAAATCAGAAAAGAAAATAAAACAAAAACAAAAATTTCTGCATTCTTACACAAATATGGTACGGGACAACCATTGTCGGAGATCCCTTAAACTTATCTGCCAGTAAAGAAACCCCAAGATCTACACGTCTTGTAGTGAGCATCCCTTTATCCCAAAAGGATTGACCAACTTCGCCAATGGTAATATCACCCAACTCAGTTTTAAAACAAATCATGTCCCTGAATTTTTCATGAAAAACTGAAAACATAAGATACTAAAAAAATAACAACAATGTAAAAGGGCTAAAAACCAAATTTAGAAAATACATATGAACAAAACAATTTCTAAAAAACCATACTTCTTGTTCTTGTCCTTCCGAACACTTGTAATAGCAGCGTACAACTCATTGTATCTTTTTAGAAGAGCTGGATCAATGCTCGACGGTGTCACAACGGGAAGTTCGTCATCTGTAATAAAAAGATGAAGTTCACTTATCCAAAATAATGAAGTTCAAATATTAAGATAAGGAAATTCTGCTAGCAATTTTGAAAATCATAAACAAAAGATCAAGTTTCGCTTATCATTAAACATCTAATACAGATACCATAGTAATTAAACAAAAAATGAAATGAGAAAAACTTCAACTGCACTATTCGAAACAAAACTCTTGCCTTCAGTGTCAGAGTCTTCATGTTGTTGTTCTTCATAGCTCACCAAAAGATTTTCTTGGACAGATTGCGACGAATCCACCACACCTCACTGGACTTCCCTTCTACAGCAACATCAACATTCTCTGGATTTACAACAGTCTGGTCAACCGCAACGTCCTTAGATACTTCAGCTACATGAGGCACAATTCTCGATACTTCAGGAACATCGTTGGCCGCCAGACAAACAGGGGAAGCAACAACACTAACAGCAGGGACAACATTCTCTAGCGGCCTTTCGATGACAAAACCAGAGTCTTCATGCCGACTGGGGGAAAGAGCATAATGGTATTCTTGAGCTATAGAAGCATATGCACAGTCGACAACTACCGATGCGGAAGCACCAACACTGCCAACACCATCAACAGCACAACCGCCCTGATTCAGATCAACGTGAACTTCCACGTTTTCTTCTCCAGGCTGTGGAAAGATTAAAAAACACACAATAACACAAAAATGAGAGCGGGGATAATTAACACAACAACAACTGCAACCCACGTGTATCAAAACAACTACAACTTCAACCCACATATACGTAAAAAAGAACTCCAGTTCACTTTGTCAAACGACGCAGTTCAGTTATGTTAAATACTGAAGCTCACTTATGTAAAACATTATGGACATGCATGCAAAAAAAGGAATGCAGTTCACTTCAGTCAAACACTGAAGCTCACACATGTAAAATTATTGCAGCTAAAATATGTAAATGAAAATGCATACGAGTGAACATAACAGCATACATAAAGTTTACAACAACAACAAACAAAAAATTAGATTACAACACACTAACAGAACAAGTAAAACAACTATACCTTATCAGCTACAACATTCGAAGGCGACGATGCATCAGCCAAGACCTCATCCTTCCCAGAGCCATCGTTGGTCTCTTTGTGCACATCAGAAGCAGCATCACCAGTCTACAGTCATAGAACAAACCAAAAACGAAATATTAGTTGGTAACGACCAAAAAAGAAAAAACTTCAAATATGCACAAGCAATACACACTTTACAACCGCGAAGTACACAAAAAAATACAATAAAAATGGAAAGCAACAAGTGCAAGTTTAAGAAGAGGGACGCATGGTAGAACAGACATGGCAGAAGTACTTGTACCTGACCAATTCCATTATCCCTAGTTCCATGGACACCAGAAGATTCCACTCCAGCCTATCACAAAAAACATGAAAAGTGAGGAGCAGTCCACATATACACAAAGGAGGTTCAAAACCACAAAAAACCTAGAACATACATTATCAGCGCCAACACCAGCGTCCTGACGATTCATTTCATCCAAAATATGCCCAGCATACTTCTCATACCGACCGCATTTTTCCTCTTGTGAATGTCTCAATTGAGCATACGAAGACTGAACATTCGTCACTGCAATCTTCAGGCTTTCAATCACACCACAATCAAAATTGTGAGCAGCAACAATATCTTCATCTCATGGGCCATGGCCAACAGGGAAAAAACCAGCAACTGTCCTCAACCTGTCACCGGAGGTTGGCAAATCTTCAATCAACTTCAAAACCTTCAGAAGAAGCTCATCAATCTCCTCGTGTTTTTTGCCGCCAACAAATGTCTGTTTAGAAGAGCTTCTATTATCAAACATCTGTCGAGCCATGAAACCACGAGTACGCGGCACCTCATCATCACAGGCAGGAAGCTGGCTACATATAGGCTCATAAAACCTAGCATGAGTGCTAGGTCCCGCATCAGAGCTGCCGCGTTCAACTGCAACAGGACGGTTGTACACAATATCACCTGACGCCTTCCACTACAAAAAAAGACAAGAGGCAAACAGAAGTACACATGTGAGTACTATAAAAGTTCAGATTTATAATGGCTGCACCTTTAAAAAAACTGATATTCAAAACTTAGATGCACTAACCGACAGCTTCCCAAATTTGTAAGTTTCCAAATAAATCTTTCCCTTCACAAGCACATCCTCATTGTATAACTTCATCAGGTCCTTGGTCGTCAGGTATGACGCACGTGGCTTCAACGTGTGCATGACTGAAAATTTGCGAAGCTTCAAGCAGTCAAGATACATAATCAGGGGGACAATGGCACAACCCTCTGCACAATTCTGCTTGCTGCCTTCTGTTTGCCACCTTACCACAGCTGCCTGCAACTCATCAACAACAAGCTGGCAAAAGTCCATCTGAGCCATAGCCGCATAATCCATGTTCTCTACCATTGCAGCAACTCTACCCAAACAAACTGTAGGCCCGAGGCACAACAAATTTGGGTAGAGTATCAGGAAGAACACCTTCACAGCAAGGTCAACAGTCACATGATCATCTTCCTCCACCAACACCTTCAACTTCTCAAGCAAGTCCTTGACACCTATACTTTTTGAACGGTCAAAGCCAAGCTCATCCTTGAGGGCACTCAACGAGTCATCATGGCCACTCGCAGCAGGCATGGGTGCAGTGTGACGTCCCATGGGTAAATCAAAAATGTGATGAACTGCATCACGATTGATTTGAAGAACCCTGCCATTCCCAAAGTCCATTATCATGGTGGCAGGGTCAATCACTCCCATCAGATAGCACATAAGAATGCGCGACACATTTTTCTTTACTGTCAGTTCAAAGACAACACCAAATCCAGCATCCCGAACACGACTACAGTGTGCCTCTTTCAACAAGGCAGCAGCCTTGCAAACAGTGGGAAGCGACAAACATACGGTCTTGTTAAATCGAGAATCATCTACCTCAGCATCATCTTCAGCTGCATTGCTCTTACTAGACTTCTTCCTCTGTGTAAAGGGAAATGCAATCCACATTAGAAGACTAGCCATAAAAAAAGAGACAAAGAAAAACACAGATAGAATAACAATGAAGAAAACAAATGCAGTCCACTTCAACAAACCTTTGGAACAACATCCACCTCCTCGCCAGAGTCACCACAAACATCTTCATCGACATCGTCACGGGCACGCTTGGGTAGACTCTTAGATGAACCACAGTCTTTGCGTCTACCACTATGAACATCCCTCACAAAATCAGCAAGCACAAAGTCATCATCATCAGAGTTGGGACCTCGAGTGACATGTAGTCGCTTGCACTGAGGATCATCCTTTCCACCAGCTTCAGCAGTTCTCTTGCCAAGATTCTTGTTCATGCCAGCAACACGTGGACTCCGCCGAGGTGTACCACCTTCCTCAGCAACAGTACTCAGCCTCTTCTTCTGCAAAGAAGGCTTCTTCACCTTGGCAAATTTGGCACCCTTGGCACCATCTGCAGCTCTCCTCTACTTCTCTTTCTCCGCAAACTCTTTTGAGTCACTTTCAAACCTCAACTTCTTCTTGCTTTGCTTCAACTCATATTCACGAAGCTCTTCCGACACCATCCAGTCATGTGTAACTTCTTCTGTACCATCAACAAACTGCAACTGTGTCTCAGAAAAAACGGATCGCCTCTGGTCAAAGCTCACACCAACATTACCCTCTGCAAAATAATGGTCAATCAATTGAGTAACCTCTTCAAACCCAGGTGCCCCAGCATGGAAAATAAACACTGCGTCAAAAATGAAGTTTGACTATGGTCGTTAAAAAGTGCACAAAAAAACAAATGCAGTACACTTAGACATATAAAATGCAGTGCTCCAACCATAAGCTAAAAATAAAAATTAATGCATTGCACAAAATACTTGAATAAAACAACAATGCAGTTCACACATAAATATAGTGGAGTTCACATATACAAAATAAATACAGTGCTGCATACATTAACTTCATGTTTCTTCCCAACAAGAATGCCAGACTATATACAGCAAGGCAACACCAATTTGTACAACATCGAATTAACCAGCATACACAAAAATAAACAAATCAATCACATACCAGAAGGAGGGGCCACACTTATGGGAGAAGTTTCAATCGGCGAATTCAATTGATGTCCTCCCTCCACACCATGATCCTTACCACCAGGACAACGAGAGCGAATTGGTGTATCATTATGAGAACCACAATCACCTACTTCATTCAAAAAGAACCAGAAACAGAAGTTACAAAACATCACATGACAAAAATAATGCAAACGAACGCTGACAACTAACAGAGCATAAACCAAATATGCAGGATGATTTAGGAAACTAGATAAACATCAAACAAAAATAAACAAAAGCCTAAAATAAGCACTCCACATACCCTGAACTCCTGCTCCCACTCTGCTCGGCGAAGACATGGCGTTTGCCTGCAGCACAACGACGAAGTGACAGATATAAGCAACAAAATCGGTGAGAAATCTCACGAAACCCTAGATCCACCTTGCTACACACAAGTATCGACTACAAAATCAAGATAAAATCGGCTGCCTACGAAAAAATTACACAAGCAAAAACAGCAACAACAACTACGAGAATAACAAAAAACAAGACGAGAGGACGATCAAGACCGGGAACAAGAGGAACGTACCACAAAAAAGGTGCGGCGCCGGCGGCGGGGAAGGGGGAGAGTGCGCCGACGGAAACGGACACGAAAGGGCTGCGGGAGCGCAGCGGCAAGGGCTCGTGGAGCGGACGACGATGCGGAATGCAACAATAAGAACCTCTTAAGGCGGCAGTTCCTCGGGCGACGGTGGTTGCTGTGGGCGATGGCGGTTTTGCTCGAGGGAGTTACTGCAAGAGAGGAGAGGGGATTGTTCTCGGTCTCTCTCCTTGTCAGCGGTGGAATCGCCTGCAACGGACACGCGGGAGGCCCGCGTGTGGCAAAAAGTAACATAAGACGGGCCGGCCCAAAAACGGCCTGGCTAAAATAAGAAAGACCACATCAAAACGCACATGATGCAGTTCTCTCTGAAGAACAATGAAGTACATAGTCGTAAAATAAAAATAAAATAAACGCAGTTCGTAAAAAAAGTTAAAATAAAAAACAACACGCATGTTAAGAAAACGCATTCAAAAAGAAAAAGTCTACATTCAAATAAGTGCCACACAAAAATAATTGTGGGGGGGGGGAACCCCACCCCTCCCGTACCAGGGAATGCAGTAAGTACAAGCAAAAAACAGATGCAGTACGCAACACTAGAAAAGTGCAGTGCATTTCGTTACACGAAGCAGTACGGTTTAGCAATCCAGTTCCGGATTACCTACATTATGAATAAATACACGGTATAGAACACAACGAAAAAGTCGTAAAAATTGCGGAATACATTGTACTCTATTGCACACAATGAAGTACGCACCTGTAGACAACATGCAGTTCTCCGTTGCACACGATGCAGTACGGTACTACAACCAATGCAGTTTCGTTATCATGCAGCATACATATAAACGTCACAAAAATGCCCGTTCACTTAGAAAAGTGGTGGTTAAAAAAATCTACTGATAAAAAAAACACCACGTTCGCATACAACCACCCAATCGGAGCGGTTCCGTTGTCACAAGCCCACGATCACAGACGCAACAACAACCCACGATCTGCACAAACCGCATCATCGCCGAGGTCGTGCAGTTCATCCGCTGCGGCCATCCCACACCGTGCCTCCCCTTAAATTCAGACCCCTGCCATAGGCCATCTCATCCACAAACAACACAAGTACCCATCGCGCTGCCACCATATCGCTCCGTCACATCCATCTCCACGCAAAAACACCAAGCCCCACTACCAGCGATGGCGTTCGCCGATGAGTACAAGGACGTGGAGGCCGTGGAGGCCCACGGCAACACCAAGTTGCACGTCATCCACACCAACGACAAGAAGCAGGTGGCGATCACCCTCGCGTAGTACGAGCGCCACCTCAGCCTCCAGCGCCACAAGATTGTCGCCATTGATCTCGAGTACAACAAGGAGCCTGAAGCGACGCAGAAACCCGCCCTCTGCCAACTCTCCATCGGCAAGAAACACCCGGTGCTGCTCTTCCAACTGAGCGCCGCTGAAAGGTGCACCGTCTTCGATAACTTCCTCGCCGACCCCAGGTACACCTTTGCAGGCTTCTCCACCGACGGCGACAAAAAAAGGCTAGATCGCGTCAATCTGGAGGTCGCCAACTTCGTCGACATCCAGAAGGAGTTGAGGGTGCCCGAGGCAACCAAGGAGTTGGACTCCCTTGGAGACGTCTCCGGCATGCTCATCGACGACTACTACAACAACATGAAGAAGAAGATCACCAACGACGAGCACAAGCGCTGGGCCACCCTGCCTCTGTCCATGAGGCACATTGAGTACACGGCAAAGGACGCCTACGCAGCGTACGAGATATGGGACCACATCACCCTCACCCAGGACGGGCTTCGCCGTGCAAAGCTGGAGAAGGAGGAGCCCCCCAAGAAGTGCGCCAGGATCAGCCGGGGATGGGGAGACGCTGACTGGTGAAGAAGAAGATGGTGTCGGCCAAAGAGCCACCAATGCCACCGTCGTTTTAGAATTATCATCAAATTTGCTTTATGTTGTTTGCTTATGTATCGTTAGTTTGCTTGTGATCATTTGCTTTTGCTGAACTTAGTTTGTTTGCCATGCAGAATCGCTTGTAATGATGTGAACTTTGATTATGTTAGACTGCTTTCTGTTGAAATTAGTTTGCTCATGATGAACTTGTCATACAGAATGCCTGTGACAATTTTTTTTCTTCTGTTGTTTGCTCATGTATCATTAGATTTGAGTAGTGTGCAAATAGGACGCATGCAGTGCAAGTTGTGTACCAAATGCAGTACAGACTTTGTCAAAAATGAAGTTTACACATAAACAACAAAGCAGTGCACGCCCTTAAATTTGGAAAAACAAATAGATAAGAGAAAAAACACAAAAAGAAAAATGCAATCTACATATGTAGTGCCGAAAAAATATGAACGTGCAGCACACAAACGAAATCAATGCATTACAAGAATGATTTACTAAGCAGTGCACTCCCCCTACATTGGAAAAAAAATAACGTAAGAGCAAAAACACGAAAACAAAAAGTGAGAACTGTGCATGTAATACGGACTGCGTGCACATGCAGTACAGAACGCTGATCAGTGCAGTGCACGCCTCTACATTGAAAAAAAATGTAGTGCGGAAATATATGAACGTGCATTACAGGAACATAATCAAATGAAGTACAGGTGTGTTTACTAAACAGTGCACTCTCCTACACTGGAAAAAAGATTACAAAAGAGCAAAAACATGAAAACAAAAAATGAGAAATGTACATGTAGTACGGAATGTTTGCACATGTAGTACAGAACACTGATCAATGCAGTGCAAGGACGGTTTCCTAAGCAGTGCGCACCCTCACATTAAAAAAAACAAAAACAAAAAAATTGACCACCCAGGTGCAACCGGCCCCAGCCAGTCTCGTAGTAGGTCTGCGCTAATAGCAGGCAAGTCGTTCTGAGCTACGATGCGTAGGGCCGGGCGCACAGGGGCCCACAGGTCAGAGAGCAGAGAGCAGCGAGCTCCGTGTATAAGCGCTCAAATAAGTAACCAGAGGAGTTCGATACAGCTGCCTCACTCCACGAACCAGCCGTGCTACAACTACAGGTGGGACTAAATATTAGGCTGCACACAGCGCACCGGGAACCAGCCGTGCTCACAGGCCGTCCTGGGCCCAATGCGCTTCACTCCACGAACACAGGCCCAACACACAAAAGAAAGGCCACTGGTTTTTTTTATAAAAAAAACCCACACACCATACAAAAAACGCAGGCCCAACCACGCGTTCCGCGGTTTGTCGATATGACAAATGCAGTTCGCTATTTTCAGGTAAGCAGTACTTTTGCTACTCAAATACATTCGACAACACTGATTCAGAACCAATCCACCACCTAACACCAACCACAAACATTTATTACTTCCATTGCTCAATTGGTTGCATAAAAACGTATCCATTCGTGCTCCAGACTAACACAACTCCTCCCCCGTTACTCTTTTTCTTCAAATCGTAGATCTAGGGTTCATCCCATCCCTAGCTCTTCGCTGGAATTCCACTGAACCAGCCATGGACTATAAGTGCGGGTGTTTGGCAAAGATGGCGCCCGTAGCGGACACATGCGTGTACGCAAAAGGTCTGGAGCTCACCAACGCCGAGTGGTGCAGCATGCTCGGGTGCCTGATGATACCCAACAGGGGGTTTCGGCCGCCATTTCTTCATCGCCTCACAACCGCAGATCTGCAGGAAAGTTGGGTATGTTTTCCCCCTCACAATTCTGGACATAATCTAGCCTGCAAATCCACATCTGAATATATAGTTCAATCAATTTGTGCAGTAGTATCAACAAAAATACAAAACATAATTTGTATTGTTGTTCAGATTTGTTAGCTATTAAGAATAGATGCTTCCACCTATTTTCCTTCAGTGCCACACCAGGTATCGACAAAAAAAGGGTCAGTAGATCAGCGATGCAGTTCTGTTGACATGCTGGCGAAGTACACTGTAACTGACCTTGCAGTACAAGCATGTTGCAGTATAATATCTATCCTAGTAAAACTAGAGGTCAATTCCGTATATAAGTTTCTTCATACATTGCAACTACTTTAGAAAATAGCAGTCATATATGTGTAACTATTTAAGTCAACATAAACACATCATCCTAAGTATAAAAAAACATTCGTTGTTTACTTATAAATTTCTTTTAACACCCATTCCAATATGCAGAAACTGCCATCCACAATAAAATTTCATGCTCCAAGTTCAGGGAAGGTTACTTTGGAGACACAACACAAGAATGGATATGCAGACATGCAAGCTGACTACCACATCGACTCTGAAGACTGCATCAACATAACTACCGGTTGGAAAGATTTTGTCTCCCAGAATGGCTTTGACGTCGGAGAAGTGGCCATAGTGTTTTTCTACAAAGCAGAAGACTCCCTCAAGTTTACAATATTTGCACTCTAGGATGTCTAGTATGAAGCAAATAAAATTTCTAATGCTTTGATTATGCTGTATGCTTTTAAAATTATGTCCATCAGACACTTTGAACGATGCCTATTTTAAAGTATGCAACCTCAACTGCATCATTTTATCATCCTTTTTAGACAAGTTGCTGTTGGCAGTAATGCAGTTCTCTCAAGCACATAGTGTGGTCCTAATAATAAAAAAAAGCAGTCCTCTGAACAGTAACAAGGAAATGCAAATGGTCGAAACTTTGCAGTTAACATACGATGTTCAAAAATAATTCCCATAGTATGCACTTCAGATTGATTCTTATAATAACTGTTCAGCTAACACAAGCATAAAATGGACCATCCATTCTAATACCACAGTAGAAACATTAACCACACTGCTAATGCAGTATGGAAGTGCATATTATGAAGTCCTATAGAACACATAATTTAGTTTAAGAAAACAGAAATCTCATAAACTGCAATAACCACTGTAAAGTAGCTACAACGAAGTACACTACTAACGAAAATGCAGTGCACAACAACGTATGCCACAACTACAACAAATAAAATTAAAAACAGTAGAACTGCAGACATGTGGTAGACTATCGAAAAATACTCCCGAAACAACGTATGCCTAGAAATTGTCCAACCACTAAACAAACGAAAAAATACTCCCGCAAAAAATTACATGGAAGACACGACAACTGGACGAACAGCATCAGCTCTTGTTTAAAAATTGCAATTACAAAATTACAATTATACCCGCAATACAATGAATTCAAACCTATAGCAACACTAATTACAATATTCAAACACGCATGGACGCGCAAAAATCCAAAAAATCATCAAGAACAGAGGAGCGGACGAAGCTCTCCCGCCCGCAGAATCAAAATAACAGGAATTGAAAACAAACTCCTAAAAATTAACAAATTATGGAGTGAACGGACCGATTAAAACGAACACAATCAAACAATTCCTACTAAAAAACAACATGCGAGCACAAAAAAATCGCATCTGAAGCGAACACGGACGAACAGAGAAAGCCCGTCCGCGAAATCCGTCGATTTACCAAGATTTTAGTCGTTTTTCCTGTAAATTACAAATAATAAAGGTCAATTGATATCCATAAACAAATTCAATCATCCCGCAACACCCGATTCCACACAGAAATACGCGGGCGGACCACCAGAAAATGAAGCAGTTCTATCGTGTAGCATTGCAGTGCGCGACGTAAAGAAGATGCAGTTCGCTTTCGTTGAGCATGCAGTGCCGAAGTGTTATCAGAATAGCTATTCTGATAATATTATCAGAATAGACCGGTATATATATAATTAAATGTAAGTGATCATGAGTTATTATTGTTGACATTACCCTTGAGTTAAATAAGTTGGGAGGCGAAATTATAAGCCCCTATCTTTCTATGTGTCTGACTGAAACTTTTGCTATATAAGTATGCCTTGAGTGTCAGCAATCAAGAAGACTAAATGATAGTTGAGTATGTAAACTTGCTAAGCAAAGCTCTTACATAGACTCTTTCTGAACATATGATGGATTGTGATTATCTCGAGAATTGAAAGCATAGTTTGTTAGTTTCCAATAAAGTGTATGTTTCATACTTTAAGTTGTGGATGAATTATTACTTTTGCATGAGAAATTCTATGATATTATATATTGTTGCCATGATAATGATCATGATGCTTTCATGTCCATATTTTGTTTTTATCGACACCTCTATATCTAAACATGTGGTCATGATTATCGATATCGCTTTCGGTTGAGGACAAGCGAGGTCTAAGCTTGGGGGAGTTGAAACGTCCATTTTGCATCATGTTTTCCTATCGATATTTATTGCATTATGGACTGTTATTTCACTTTATGATACAATTCTTATGCCTTTTCTCTCTCATTTTGCAAGATTTACATGAAGAGGGAGATTGTCGGCAACTGGAATTCTGGAACGAAAAGGGCTATATTGGCGATACCTATTCTGCACAACTATAAATGGCCTGAAAATTGAGGGAGATTTATTTTGGAATTTATAAAAAAATACCGGAGAAAGAAATACCATAAGGGGGCCCACCAGGCAGCGACAAGCCTAGGGGGCGCACCCCACCCCCGAGGGCGTGCCCCCCGAGCTTGTGGCGCCCCTGGCAGGCCTCCAGGGCCCATCTTCTCTTATATGGTGCCATTTGACCTAAAAACAGAAGAAAGGTTTTGGGATGAAGCGTTGCCGTCTCTAGGCGGAACCTGGGCAGGAGCACTTTTGCTCTCCGGTGGAGCGATTCCGACGGGGAAACTTCCCTCCGGGAGGGCGAAATCAAAGCCATCATGGGAGGACCAATCTTCACCAACATCTTCACCACCACCATCTCATCTCAAACCCTAGTTCATCTCTTGTATTCAATCTTTATCTCAAAACCATAGATTGGTACCTGCGGGTTGCTAGTAGTGTTAATTACATCTTGTAGTTGATGCTACTTGGTTTATTTGGTCGAAGATTAAATGTTCAGATCCTTAATGATATTCAATACCCCTCTGATCTTGAACATGATTATGGTTTGTGAGTAGTTACTTTTGTTCTTGAGGACATGGGAGAAGCTTGGTTATAAGTAATCACTAGCAAAAATGCCCGTGCGTTGCAACGGGAGAAACAAATCCTTGCATGCCCATTTGCCTCCGAACATGAAATTGGTAGGACTGAGTATTCAACAATGTGGTCATAAAAAGAGTAGACTTATGGACAGATAGGAGGAGGCACTTGTCGTGGTAAGATCGAACGATATGTGTTAGAATAATGGGGTACCACATCCTAATTACCTTGATCCCCCTCTCCCATTCTTCTACCTCCCGCAATCTTTCTTCCTCCTCTTCCTCCTGGGCCATCCAAAGGTCCCAAACCCTCCCACATTCGCCTCCACCTCCGCCACTTGCATCTCCTCCGCATCTGATCCTGCTCTCGAGCCTCCATCTCCACATCTACTTGTTTCTTCGGATCCTCTTCGATCTACAATAGCTGGAGCAACAATGGAGTTTGGGGGAACAAGAGGTAAGTCTTCTTGAAGAAGAAGACGCCCTTTTATAGTGGGGGAACAATCCAACTGTTATCCCCACTCTCAGCCGGTAGCGCGCGGTATTACCGCTCAAGGGATCGTTATTGTCGCTTGCTGCAGCGGTACTGCCGCTTGGCCCAGCGGTACTACCGATGGGACCGCGCTCAGCAGCTTACAAGAGCACAGGGAGAAGAGACAGAGGAGGAAAAACCTCGAGCGTCACTAGTAGAGGTGGTAGGCGCGGTACTACCGCTTGCAAGCAGTACTACCGCTGAACCCGACACGAGAACTGCAAGTCCCGAGTCGAGGCGGTACTTGACACGTCTCCCACGTATCTATAATTTATTAAGTATTCATGCCATGTTTACAACAACTTTATATGATTTTGGTATGATTTTATTGTTGGGGAACACAGAATTTCAAAAAAAATCCTACGATCACACAAGATCTATATAGGAGATGCATATCAATGAGAGGGGAGAGTGTGTCCACGTACCCTCGTAGACCGAAAGCGGAAGCGTTTAGTAACGCGGTTGATGTAGTCGAACATCTTCGCGATCCAACCGATCCAATTACCGAACGTACGGCACCTCCGCGTTCAGCGTACGTTCAGCTCGGTGACATCCCTCGAACTCTTGATCCAGTTGAGGCCGAGGGAGAGTTCCATCAGCATGACGGCATGGCGACGGTGATGATGAAGTTACCGGCGCAGGGCTTCGCCTAAGCACTACGACGATATGACCGAGGTGTGTAACTGTGGAGGGGGGCACCGCACACGGTTAAGAGAAACTTGTGTGTTCTAGGGTGCCCCCTGCCCTTGTATATAAAGGAGGGAAGGGGAGGCCGGTCGGCCCTCCTAGGGCGCGCCAATTGAGGGGAATCCTACTAGGACTCCAAGTCCTAGTAGGTTTCCACCTAAGGAAGAGGGGGAAGAAGGAAGGAAGAGGGGGAAGGGAAGGAAAACGGGGCGCCGCCCCTTCCCCTAGTCCAATTCGGACCCAGGGGGGAAGCCCCTCTTGGCCCTTCCTCTCTTCCCACTAAGGCCCATCAAGGCCCATTAGTTCCCTCGGGGGGTTCCGATAACCCTCCGGCACTCTGATAATTATCCGGCACCCCTCAAAACTCATCTGGTGTCCGAATAACATCGTCCAATATATCAATCTTTATGTCTCTACCATTTCGAGACAGCCCGTCATGTCCGTGATCTCATCTGGGACTCCGAACAATCTTCGTTCATCAAATCACATAAACTCATACTACAAATCATCATCGAACATTAAGCGTGCGGACCCTACGGGTTCGAGAACTATGTAGACATGACCGAGACACCTCTCCGGTCAATAACCAATAGCGGAGCCTGGATGCTCATATTGGCTCCTACATATTCTACGAAGATCTTTATCGGTCAAAGCGCATAACAACATACGTTGTTCCCTTTGTCATCGGTATGTTACTTGCCCGAGATTCGATCATTGGTATCATCATACCTAGTTCAATCTTGTTACCGGCAACTCTCTTTACTCGTTCGTAATGCATCATGTTGGGGAACCTAGTAATTTCAAAAAGTTCCGTACGATCACGCAAGATCTATCTAGGAGATGCATAGCAACAAGTGGGGAGAGTGTGTCTGATACGTCTCCAACGTATCTATAATCTTTTATCGTTCCACGCTATTATATTATCCATCTAAGATGTTTTATATGCCTTTATATGTTATTGTATATGATGTTTGGGACTAACCTATTAACCTAGAGCCCAGTGCCAGTTTCTATTTTGTCCTTGTTTTTGAGTATCGCAGAAAAGGAATACCAAACGGAGTCCAATTGACGTGAAATTTCATGGAGATTGTTTTTGGACTAGAAGAAGCCCACGGAGTACCGGAGATGGACCAGAAGAGTCCCGAGGCCACCATGAGGGCAGGGGGAGCGTCCTACCCCCATGGTCGCGCCCCCTACCTCGTGGCCGCCTCGTGGACCCCCTGACTTGTTCCCGACGCCAACACCTCTTATATATACCCAAACTTCCAAAACATAACCTAGACCGGGAGTTCCGCCGCCGCAAGCCTCTGTAGCCACCAAAAACCAATCGGGGCCCGGTTCTGGCACCCAGCCGGAGGGGGGATCCCTCACCGATGGCCATGTTCATCATCCTGGCGCTCTCCATGACGAGGAGGGACTAGTTCACCCTCGGGGCTGAGGGTATGTACCAGTAGCTATGTGTTTGATCTCTCTCTCTCTCTCTCTCTCTCTCTCTCTCTCGTTCTTGATTTGGCACGATCTTGATGTATCATGAGCTTTGCTATTATAGTTGGATCTTATGATGCTTCTCCCCCTCTACTCTCTTGTAATGAATTGAGTTTTCCCTTCGAAGTTATCTTATCGGATTGAGTCTTTAAGGATTTGAGAACACTTGATGTAAGTCTTGCGTGGGATACCCGTGGTGACAATGGGGTATTCTATTGATTCACTTGATGTATGTTTTGGTGATCAACTTGCAGGTTCCGTGACCTTGGGAATCTATGCATAGGGGTTGGCACACGTTTTCGTCTTGACTCTCCGGTAGAAACTTTGGGGCACTCTTTGAATTACTTTGTGTTGGTTGAATAGATGAATCTGAGATTGTCTGATGCATACCGTATAATCATACCCGCAGATACTTGAGGTGAGATTGGAGTATCTAGGTGACATTAGGGTTTTGGTTGATTTGTGTCTTAAGGTGTTATTCTAGTACGAACTCTATGATAGATTGAACGGAAAGAATAGCTTCGTGTTATTTTACTACGGACTCTTGAATAGATCGATCAGAAAGAATAACTTTGAGGTGGTTTCATACCCTACAATAATCTCTTTGTTTGTTCTCCGCTATTAGTGACTTTGGAGTGACTCTTTGTTGCATGTTGAGGGATAGTTATGTGATCCAATTATGTTATTATTGTTGAGAGAACTTGCACTAGTGAAAGTATGAACCCTAGGCCTTGTTTCAACGCATTGCAATACCGTTTGTGCTCACTTTTATCATCAGTTACCTTGCTGTTTTTATATTTTCAGATTACAAAACCTATATCTACCATCCATATTGCACTTGTATCACCATCTCTTCGCCGAACTAGCGCACCTATACAATTTACCATTGTATTGGGTGTGTTGGGGACACAAGAGACTCTTTGTTATTTGGTTGCAAGGTTGTTTGAGAGAGACCATCTTCATCCTATGCCTCCCACGGATTGATAAACCTTAGGTCATCCACTTGAGGGAAATTTGCTAATGTCCTACAAACCTATGCACTTGGAGGCCCAACAACGTCTACAAGAAGAAGGTTGTGTAGTAGACATCAAGAAATTTCTGGCCCCGTTGCCGGGGAGGTGAGTGCTTGAAGGTATATCTTTAGATCTTGCAATCGAATTTTTTAGTTTCTTGTTTTATTACTAGTTTAGTTTATAAAAGAAAACTATAAAAAAATGGAATTGAGGGTGCTTCATATGCTTCATCTTTTTAATATCTTTCGTCAAAATGATGGAGAGGAAAATTGTGCCCAAATGTTAGAAGAAGAATGCATTAAAATGTTTGGCACTAAATCTTTGAATGATGAGCATGATTGCAATGTTGTTAGTTTGAACTCTTTGAATATCCATAGTACTAATGATGGTTGCACTAGTCATGATGAAAATGTCTCTTATAAGCATGTCAACTTTTGTGGAGTGCATAGAGTTTGCAAGTACACACCAAATAGGGAAGATAGATTTTGCAAGAGGCATAAGTATTTACAAACTAAATGGTTGCAAGAAAGGCTAGATGTTTGTGCTGAAAATTAAAATTTTCTTAGCCACCCTTGTGAACTTTGCAATGAACATGGTCATTTAAATATCCAATGCAAATTGTTTCATGATCGAACTGCGTCCAAAAATTGTGATGACTTTATTTCCCTTGCACATCATAATGAACTTAGTTTGCTTGTGGGTCATGAATAAATGAAACGTATAACTAAGGATATTCCAGAATTTGCCCTTGAGACAGTTCTTGATTTTGATCTAGAGAAAATTTATATGCATTGTGCGGTGAATTGCATTGAAAATCCTTATATTACCAATTATATAAAGACAAGAAAACAAATAGAAGATGAAGATAATACTAATGAAAGGGAAGATACTTCCCAATATCCTCCTATTATTTCTTATGATGAATCAGGTGACGAGGAGGAGCCTTCTATTCAACCAATCTCATTAATAAGGAGATCCAAAAGAGGATTAAACCCACACATGATGCGAAGGAGAAAAAGAAAAGACGGAGAAGCAAAGGTAAAAAGGTATCCCTCCCAAATGATGTTGCTCCTATTACTCATTGTGATGATGATAATTGCTATATTATTGGTGTTATCCATACTATTAATGATGAGAGTAATTATGCTTATGATATGAAAAGGCCCAAGCTTGGGGATGCTATGTTTGATGAGAATGACATGTTTGAGAATTTATTTGTTACAATTAATGTTTGTCCTAAGCTTGGGGATGCTATGTTTTATGAAGATGATATTTTTAACCTCCCAAGTTTTGATATGCAAATTTATTATGATGATAGCATGCCTCCTATTTATGATGATTACATTGATGAAAGTGGGTTTGGAAGAGTGTCAACTTCAGGAAGTAATGATCCCAATATTTTGGAGGGTGTTGAATCTTATTGTGACAATTATGAAAGTAGATTTGGAGAGGTCATGGCTTTATTTAGTAATGATTCCACTATCTTGGAAGAGGTTTCAATTGATTATGATGAGAACAAAGTTGCTACTTATGATGATTATTGTGATGACACTTATGCTATAAAAAGTAGTGATGATTATATTTATAAAACTTGTCATGATTATGATTACCCTTTTTCTGAACATTACTCTTTTAATGTGGAAACAATTTATAGTATTCAAGTTTCTTATGATACTCCCACTATTCCGAATGAGAAGAATTTTGCTTATGTGGAGAGTAGTAAATTTTCTATGCTTGGGGATCATGAAAAGAATGCTTTATGTGATGGTTATATTGTTGAATTCATTCATGATGCTACTGAAAATTATTATGAGGAGGAACATATGCTTGTAGGAATTGCAATAATATCAAATTTCCTCTCTATGTGCTTAAAGTTTTGAAGTTATGCTTGTTTTGCCTTCCTATGCGAGTTGATTATTGTTCCCATAAGTTGTTTGCTCACAAAATCCCTATGCATAGGAAGTGATTTAGACTTAAATGTGCTACTCATATTCTTCATAATGCTCTCTTTATGTTTCAATTCTTATCTTTTATGTGAGCATCATTGAAATCATCATGCCTAGCTAGGGGCGTTAAACATTAGCGCTTGTTGGGAGGCAACCCAATTTTATTTTAGTTCTTTGACTTTTGCTCCTGTTTAGTAATAAATAATTCATCTAGCCTCTGTTTATATGTGGTTTTATTGTTTTAATTAGTGTTTGTGCCAAGTAGAACCTTTGGGAAGACTTGGGTGAAGTCTTTGCGATCTTGCTGTAAAAAACAGAAACTTTTGCGCTCACGAGATTAGCTGCCATTTTTACTGGAGAGTGATTTTAGGTTGATTCTTTTTGCAGATGATTAATAGACAAATTCCTCAGGTCCACCAATTTATTTCAGAATTTTTGGAGTTACATAAGTATTCGAATGATACAGATTACTACAGACTGTTCTGTTTTTTACAGATTCTGTTTTCTATATGTTGTTTGCTTATTTTGATGAATCTATGAGTAGTATCGGAGGGCATGAACCATAGAGAAGTTGGAATACATTAGATATTACACCAATATGAATTTATAATGAGTTCACAATGTTGGGGAACGTAACAGAAATACAAAATTTTCTACGCATCACCAAGATCAATCTATGGAGAAATCTAGCAACGAGGGGAAGGAGAGTGCATCTACATACCCTTGTAGATCGCTAAGCGCAAGTGTTGCAAGAAGGCGGATGAAGGAGTCGTACTCGTAGCGATTCAGATGCGGTTGATTCCGATCTAAGTGCCGAACAGACGACACCTCCGCGTTCAACACACGTACAGCCCGGGGACGTCTCCTCCTTCTTGATCCAGCAAGGGGAGAGGAGAAGTTGAGGGAGAGCTCCGTCAGCACGACGGCGTGGTGGTGATGGAGCTCGTGGTTCTCCGGCAGGGCTTCGCCAAGCACCATGGAGGAGGAGGAGAAGGTAGGAGGAAGTAAGGCTGCGCCAGGGAAGAGGTCGCGGCTGCCCTCCCACCCCTCCACTATATATAGGGGCAAGGGGAGAGGGGGAGGCGCCCTAGGGTTTCCCCTAGGGGGTAGCGGCTAGTCAGATTGGATTTCCCTAGGGAAAATCCTAGGTAGACTTGCCCCCCAAGCCAAGCAGGTGGAGGCTTGCCTCCCAAGCCAGGTGGAGGCGCCCCACCTCCCCAAGTAACGTGGAAAAGGGTGTGGGGGGCGCACAAACCCTTAGTGGGCTGGTTTGCCCCTTCCCCTTTGGCCCATGAGGCCCTCCAACACTTGTCGGGGCTCCCGAAACACCTTTCGGTCATGCTGGCTATAGCTTGGTACCTCCGGAACACTTCCGGACTCCAATACCCTTCGTCCAATATATCGATCTTCACCGCCAGACCATTCCGGAGTTCCTCGTCATGTCCGGGATCTCATCCGGGACTCCGAACAACCTTCTGTAACCACATACTATTTCCCATAACAACTCTAGCATCACCGAACCTTAAGTGTGTAGACCCTACGGGTTCGGGAACCATGCAGACATGACCAAGACACCTCTTCGGCCAATAACCAATAGCGGGATCTGGATACCCATATTGGCTCCCACATGTTCCACGATGATCTCATCGGATGAGCCACGATGTCAAGGATTCAATCAATCCCGTATTCAATTCCCTTTGTCTACCGGTATAGTACTTGCCCGAGATTCGATCGTCGGTATCTCGATACCTTGTTCAATCTCGTTACTGGCAAGTCTCTTTACTCGTTCCGTAACACATCATCCCGTGACCAACTCCTTGATCACATTGTGCACATTATGATGATGTGCTACCGAGTGGGCCCAGAGATACCTCTCCGTCACACGGAGTGACAAATCCCAGTCTCGATTCGTGCCAACCCAACAGACACTTTCGGAGATACCCGTAGTGCACCTTTATAGCCACCCAGTTACGTTGTGACGTTTGGCACACCCAAAGTATTCCTACGGTATCCGGGAGTTGCGCAATCTCATGGTATAAGGAAATGGTACTTGACATTAGAAAAGCTTTAGCATACGAACTACACGATCTTTGTGCTACGCTTAGGATTGGGTCTTGTCCATCACATCATTCTCCTAATGATGTGATCCGTTATCAACGACATCCAATGTCCATGGTCAGGAAACC
Organism: Aegilops umbellulata; assembly: GCA_032464435.1. Lineage (NCBI taxonomy): Eukaryota > Viridiplantae > Streptophyta > Magnoliopsida > Poales > Poaceae > Aegilops > Aegilops umbellulata. The sequence goes on from CP136054.1 coordinate 197,116,323, forward strand.
GTAACCATCTATTGATCAACGAGCTAGTCAACTAGAGGCTTACTAGGGACATGGTCTTGTCTATGTATCCACACATGTATCTGAGTTTCCTATCGATACAATTATAGCATGGATAATAAACGATTATCATGAACAAGGAAATATAATAATAACCAATTTATTATTGCCTCTAGGGCATATTTCCAACAGTCTCCCACTTGCACTAGAGTCAATAATCTAGTTCACATCGCCATGTGATTAACATTCTCAGGTCACATCGCCATGTGACCAACATCCAAAGAGTTCACTAGAGTCAGTAATCTAGTTCACATCACTATGTGATTAACACTCAATGAGTTCTGGGTTTGATCATGTTATGCTTGTGAGAGAGGTTGTAGTCTACGGGTCTGCAACATTTAGATCCATATGTACTTTGCAAATCTCTACGCTATATTTGGAGCCATTTCAAATAACTGTTCTACTTGGAGCTATTCTAAATTGTTGCTCCATTATACGTATCCGGTATCTCTACTTAGAGCTATCCGGATAGGTGTTAAGCTTGCATCGACGTAACTCTTTACGTCGAACTCTTTATCACCTCCATAACCGAGAAACATATCCTTATTCCTCTAAGGATAATTTTGACCGCTATCTGGTGATCTACTCCTAGATCACCTTTGTACCCTCTTGCCAGACATGTGGCAAGGCACACATCAGGTGCGGTACTCAGCATGGCATACCGTATAGAGCCTATGACAAAAGCATAGGGGACGACCTTCGTCCTTCCTCTTTCTTCTGTCGTGGTCGAGCTTTAAGTCTTAACTTCATACCTTACAACTCAGGCAAGAACTCCTTCTTTGGCTGATCCATCTTGAACCCCTTCAAGATCATGTCAAGGTATGTGCTCATTTGAAAGTACCATTAAGCGTTTTTTATCTATCCTTATAGATCTTGATTCTCAATGTTCAAGTAGCTTAATCCAGGTTTTCCATTCAAAAACACCTTTCAAATAACCCTATATGCTTTCCAGAAATTCTACATCATTTCTGATCAACAATATGTTCACAACATATACTCATCAAAAATTATATAGTGCTCCCACTCACTTCTTTGGAAATACAAGTTTCTCATAAACCTTGTATAAACCTAAAAGCTTTGATCATCTCATCAAAGCATACATTCCAACTCCGAGATGCTTACTCCAGTCCTTAGAAGGATTGCTGGAGCTTTGCATACTTGTTAGCATCTTTCAGGATTGACAAAATCTTCTGGTTGTATGACATACAACCTTTCCTCAAGAAAATCATCAAGGAAACAATATTTTGACATCCTATCTGCAAGATTTCATAAATAATGCAGTACCTGCTAATATAATTCCAACAGACTCTTAGCATCGCTACGAGTGAGAAAGTCTCATCATAGTCAACTCCTTGAACTTTTCGGAAAACATCTCAACGACAAGTCGAGCTTTCCTAATGGTGACACTTACCATCATTGTCCGTCTTCCTTTTAAAATCCATATGTACCTAACAGCCTTACGACCATCAAGTAGTTCTTCCAAAGTCTACACTTTGTTTCATATATGGATCCACTCTCGGATTTTATGGCCTCGAGCCATTCTTGGAATCCGGGCCCACCATCGTTTCTCCATAGCTCGTAGGTTCATTGTTGTCTAGCAACATGACTTCCAAGACAGGATTATGTACCACTCTGAAGTAGTACGCATCCTTGTCGTCCTACGAGGTTTTGGTAGTGACTTGATCCGAAGTTTCATGATCACTATCATAAGCTTCCACTTCAATTGGTGTAGGTGCCACAGGAACAACTCCTTGTGCCCTGCTATACACTAGTTGAAGTGACGGTTCAGTAACCTCATCAAGTCTCCACCATCCTCCCACTCAATTCTTTTGAGAGAAACTTTTCCTCGAGAAAGGACCCGATCCAAGAAACAATCCCTATTGCTTTCGGATCTGAGACATGAGGTATACCCAACTGTTTTGGGTATGAAGCTGCATTCATCCGCTTTGGGTTCGAGCTTATCAACCTGAAACTTTTTCACATAAGCGTCGTAGCCCCAAACTTTTAAGAAACGACAGCTTAGGTTTCTCTAAACATATGGTGTCGTCTCAACGGAATTGTGTGGTGCCCTATTTAAAGTGAATGTGGTTGTCTCTAATGCCTAACCCATAAATGATAGTGGTAATTCGATAAGAGACATCATGGTATGCACCATATCCAATAGGGTGCAGTTATGATGTTCGGACACACCATCACACTATGGTGTTCTAGGCGGTATTGGTTGTGAAACAATCTCCACAATGTCTTAATTGTATGCCAAAATCGTAACTCAGATGCTCATCTCTATGATCATATCATAGACATTTTATCCTCTTGTCACAATGACCTTCAACTTCACTCTGAAATTACTTGAACCATTCAATAATTCAGACTTGTGTTTCATCAAGTAAATATACTCAACATCTACTCGAATCATCTGTGAAGTAAGAACATAACGATATTCACTGCATGCCTCAGTACTCATTGGACTACACACATCAAAATGTGTTACTTCCAACAAGTTGCTATCTTGTTCCATCTTACTGAAAACGAGGCTTTTCAGTCATCTTGCCCATGTGGTAAGATTTGCATATCTCAAGTGATTCAAAATCAAGTGAGTCCAAAAGATCCATCTGCATGGAGTTTCTTCATGCGTATACACCAATAGACATGGTTCGCATGTCTCAAACTTTTCAAAACGAGTGAGTCCAAAGATCCATCAACATGGAACTTCTTCATGCGTTTTATACCAATATGACTCAAATGGCAGTGCCACAAGTAGGTGGCTCTATATCATTACTATCTTATATCTTTTGGCATGAACATGTGTATCACTACGATCGAGATTCAATAAACCATTCATTTTAGGTGCAAGACCATTGAAGGTATTATTCAAATAAACAGAGTAACCATTATTCTCCTTAAATGAATAACCATATTGCGATAAACATAATCCAATCATGTCTATGCTCAACACAAACACCAAATAACAATTATTTAGGTTTAACACCAATCTCGATGGTAGAGGGAGTATGCGATGCTTGATCACATCAACCTTGGAAACACTTCCAAACCATATCATCATCTCACCTTTAGCTAGTCTCCGTTTATTTCGTAGCCTTTTATTTCGAGTTACTAACACTTAGCAACTGAACCGGTATCTATTACCATGGTGCTACTAGGAGTACCAGTAAAGTACACATCAATATAATGTATATCCAATATACTTCTATCGACCTTGCCAACCTTCTCATCTACCAAGTATCTAGGGTAGTTCTGCTTCAGTGACTGTTCCCCTCATTACAGAAACACTTAGTCTCGGGTTTGGGTTCAACCTTGGGTTTCTTCACTAGAGCAGCAACTGATTTGCCATTTCATGAAGTATCCCTTCTTGCCCTTGCCCTTCTTGAAACCAGTGGTTTCACTAACCATCAACAATTGATGCTCCTTCTTGATTTCTACTTTCGCGGTGGCAAACATTGCGAATATTTCAAGGATCATCATATCTATCCCTGATAGGTTATAGTTCATCACGAAGCTCTAGTAGCTTGGTGGCAATGACTTTGGAGAAACATCACTATCTCATCTGGAAGATTAACTCCCACTCGATTCAAGTGATTTTTGTACCCAGACAATCTGAGTACAAGCTCAACGGTTGAGCTTTTCTCAATTAGTTTGTAGGCTAAGAAACTTGTCGGAGGTCTCATACCTCTTGACGTGGGCACGAGCCTGAAATCCCAATTTCAGCCCTTGGAACATCTCATATGTTCCGCGACATTTCAAAAACGTCTTAGGCGCCACAATTCTAAACCATTTAACATTACTGAACTATCACGTAGTCATCAAAACGTGTATGTCAGATGTTCCCCAATATCTACAGACGATGCTCGAGGTTCAACACACTGAGCGGTGCATTAAGGACATGAGCCTTCTGCGCAGCAATGAGGATAATCCTCAGTTTACGGACCTAGTCCGCATAATTTCTACTATCAACTTTCAACTAAATTTTCTCTAGGAACATATCTTAAACAGTAGAACTAAAGCGTAAGCTACGACATAATTTGCAAAGACCTTTTGACTATGTTCATGATAATTAAGTTCATATGATTATTTAATGAACTCCCACTTAGATAGACATCCCTCTAGTCATCCAAGTGATACATGATCCGAGTCAACTAGGCCGTGTCCGATCATCACGTGAGACAGACTAGTTATCATCAGTGAATATCTTCATGTTGATCGTATCCACTATATGACTCATGTTCGACCTTTCAGTCTCTTGTGTTCCGAGGCCATGTATGTACATGCTAGGATCGTCAAGTCAACCTAAGTGTTTTGCATGTGTAAATCTGGCTTACACCTGTTGTATGTGAACGTTAGAATCTATCACACCCGATCATCACGTGGTGCTTCGAAACAACGAACTTTCGCAACGGTGCATAGTTAGGGGGAACACTTTCTTGAAATTATCATGAGGGATCATCTTATTTACTACCGTCGTTCTAAGCAAATAAGATGCATAAACATGATAAACATCACATGCAATCAAATAGTGACATGATATGGCCAATATCATTTTGCTCCTTTTGATCTCCATCTTCGGGGCTCCATGATCATCATCGTCACCGGCACGACACCATGATCTCCATCATCGTGTCTCCATGAAGTTGTCTCGCCAACTATTACTTCTACTACTATGGCTGACGGTTTAGCAATGAAGTAAAGTAATTACATGGCGTTATTCAGTGACACGCAGGTCATACAATAAATAAAGACAACTCCTATGGCTCCTGCCGGTTGTCATACTCATCGACATGCAAGTCGTGATTCCTATTACAAGAACATGATCAATCTCATACATCACATATCATTCATCACATTCTTTTTGGCCATATCACATCACATAGCATACCCTGCAAAAACAAGTTAGACGTCCTCTAATTGTTGTTGCATGTTTTACGTGGCTGCTATGGGTTTTGAGCAAGAACGCATCTTACCTACGCAAAAGCCACAACAGTGATATGCCAATTGCTATTTACCCTTCATAAGGACCCTCTTCATCGAATCCGATCTGACTAAAGTGGGAGAGACATACACCCGCTAGCCACCTTATGCATCAAGTGCATGTCAGTCGGTGGAACCTGTCTCACGTAAGAGTACGTGTAAGGTCGGTTCGGGCCGCTTCATCTCACAATGCCGCCGAATCAAGATAAGACTAGTAACGGCAAGAAAATTGAACAAATCATCGCCCACAACTACTTTGTGTTCTACTCGTGCATAGAATCTACGCATAGACCTAGCTCATGATGCCACTGTTGGGGAACGTAGCAGAAATTCAAAATTTTCTACGCATCACCAAGATCAATCTATGGAGAAATCTAGCAACGACAGGAAGGAGAGTGCATCTACATACCCTTGTAGATCGCTAAGCGGAAGCGTTGCAAGAACGCGGATGAAGGAGTCGTACTCGTAGCGATTCAGATCGCGGTTGATTCCGATCTAAGTGCCGAACGGACGACACCTCCACGTTAAACACACGTACAGCCCGGGGACGTCTCCTCCTTCTTGATCCAGCAAGGGGAGAGGATAAGTTGAGGGAGAGCTCCGTCAGCACGACGACGTGGTGGTGGTGGAGCTCGTGGTTCTCCGGCAGTGCTTCGCCAAGCACCATGGAGGAGGAGGAGAAGGTAGGAGGAGGGAAGGTTGCGCCAGGGAAGAGGTCGCGGCTGCCCTCCCACCCCTCCACTATATATAGGGGCAAGGGGAGAGGGGGAGGCGCCCTAGGGTTTCCCCTAGGGGGCGGCGGCTAGGCAGATTGGATCTCCCTAGGGAAAATCCTAGGGAGACTTGCCCCCCAAGCCAAGCAGGTGGAGGCTTGCCTCCCAAGCCAGGTGGAGGCGCCCCACCTCCCCAAGTAACGTGGGAAAGGGTGTGGGGGGCGCACCAACCCTTGGTGGGCTGGTTTGCCCCTTCCCCTTTGGCCCATGAGGCCCTCCAACACTTGTCGGGGCTCCCGAAACACCTTTCGGTCATGCTGGCCATAGCCTTGTACCTCCGGAACACTTCCAGACTCCAATACCCGTCGTCCAATATATCGATCTTCACCTCCGGACCATTCCGGAGTTCCTCGTCATGTCCGGGATCTCATCCGGGACTCCGAACAACCTTCGGTAACCACATACTATTTCCCATAACAACTCTAGCGTCACCGAACCTTAAGTGTGTAGACCCTATGGGTTCGGGAACCATGCAGACATGACCGAGACACCTCTTCGGCCAATAACCAATAGCGGGATCTGGATACCCATATTGGCTCCCACATGTTCCATGATGATCTCATCGGATGAACCACGATGTCAAGGATTCAATCAATCCCGTATTCAATCCCCTTTGTCTACCGGTATAGTACTTGCCCGAGATTCGATCGTCGGTATCTCGATACCTTGTTCAATCTCGTTACCAGCAAGTCTCTTTACTCGTTCCGTAACACATCATCCCGTGATCAACTCCTTGATCGCATTGTGCACATTATGATGATGTCCTACCGAGTGGGCCTAGAGATACCTCTCCGTCACACGGAGTGACAAATCCCAGTCTCGATTCGTGCCAACCCAACAGACACTTCCAGAGATACCCGTAGTGCACCTTTATAGCCACCCAGTTACGTTGTGACGTTTGGCACACCCAAAGTATTCCTACGGTATCCGGGAGTTGCACAATCTCATGGTCTAAGGAAATGATACTTGACATTAGAAAAGCTTTAGCATACGAACTACACGATCTTTGTGCTAGGCTTAGGATTGGGTCTTGTCCATCACATCATTCTCCTAATGATGTGATCCCGTTATCAATGACATCCAATGTCCATGGTCAGGAAACCGTAACCATCTATTGATCAACGAGTTAGTCAACTAGAGGCTTACTAGGGACATGGTGTTGTCTATGTATCCACACATGTATCTGAGTTTCCTATCAATACAATTATAGCATGGATAATAAACGATTATCATGAACAAGGAAATATAATAATAACCAATTTATTATTGCCTCTAGGTCATATTTCCAACACACAACAGTACCTAAGTGGTGATTTATTTTCTTATACTAACGGAGCTTACGAGTTTTCCATTGAGTTTTGTGTTGTGAAGTTTTCAAGTTTTGGGTAAAGATTCGATGGACTATGGAATAAGGAGTGGCAAGAGCCTAAGCTTGGGTATTCCCAAGGCACCCCAAGGTAATATTCAAGGACAACCAAAAGCCTAAGCTAGGGGATGCCCCGGATGGCATCCCCTCTTTCGTCTTCGTTCATCGGTAACTTCACTTGGAGCTATATTTTTATTCGCGACTTGATATGTGTTTTGCTTGGAGCGTCATTTTCTTTTATTTTGCTTTGATTTCTGTTTGAATAAAATACCAAGATCTGAAAATATTAAATGTTAGAGAGTCTTCACATAGTTACATAATTATTCAACTACTCATTGATCTTCACTTATATCTTTCGGAGTAGTTTGTCGTTTGCTCTAGTGCTTCACTTATATCTTTTAGAGCACGGCGGTGGTTTTATTTTGAAGAAATTGATGAACTCTCAGTGCTTCACTTATATTATTTTGAGAGTCTTTTAGAACACCATGGTAATTTGCTTTGGCTGTAAAATTAGTTCTAATATGATGAGCATCCAAGATGGGTATAATAAAAACTATCATATAAAGTGCATTGAATACTATGAGAAGTTTGCTACTTGATAATTGTTTTGAGATATAAATATGGTGTTATTAGAGTCGTGCTAGTTGAGTAATTGTGAAATTGAGAAATACTTTTGTTAAGGTTTGCAAGTCCCGTAGCATGCACGTATGGTAACCGTTGTGTGACAAATTTGAAGCATGCGGTGTTCTTTGATTGCCTTCCTTATGGGTGGCGGCCGGGGACGAGCGATGGTATTTTTCTACCAATCTATCCCCCTAGGAGCATGCGCGTAGTGCTTGGTTTTGATGACTTGTAGATTTTTTGCAATAAGTATGTGAGTTCTTTATGACTAATGTTGAGTCCATGGATTATACACACTCTCACCCTTCCATCATTGCTAGCCTATTCGGTACCGTGCATTGCCCTTTCTCACCTCGAGAGTTGGTGCAAACTTCACAGGTGCATCCAAACCCCGTGATATGATACGCTCTATCACACATAAGCCTCCTTATATTTTCCTCAAAACAGCCACCATACCTACCTATTATGGCATTTCTATAGCCATTCCGAGATATATTGCCAAGCAACTTTCCACCGTTCCGTTTATTATGACACGCTTCGTCATTGTCATATTGGCTTGCATGATCATGTAGTTGACATTGTATTTGTGGCAAGGCCAGCATGCATAATTTTTCATACATGTCACTCTTGATTCATTGCACATCTCGGTACACTGCTGGAGGCATTCACATAGAGTCATATTTTTGTTCTAAGTATCGAGTTGTAATTTTTGAGTTGTAAAGTAAATAGAAGTGTGATGATCTTCATTATTAGAGCATTGTCCCGTGTGAGAAAAAAAAGAGAAAGGCCAAATAAAAAAGGAGAAGGCCAAATAAAAAGAGAAAGGCCAAATAAAAAAAGAGAAGGCCCAAAAAATGAGAGAAAAAGAGAGACGGGGCAATGTTACTATCCTTTTTTCCACACTTGTGCTTCAAAGTAGCACCATGATCTTCATGATAGAGAGTCTCCTATGTTGTCACTTTCATATACTAGTGGGAATTTTTCATTATAGAACTTGGCCTGTATATTCCAACGATGGGCTTCCTCAAAATGCCCTAGGTCTTCGTGAGTAAGCAAGTTGGATGCACACCCACTTAGTTTCGTTTGTTGAGCTTTCATACATTTATAGCTCTAGTGCATCCGTTGTATGGCAATCCCTACTCCTCGCATTGACATCAATTGATGGGCACCTCCATAGCCCGTTGATTCGCCGCGTTGATGTGAGACTTTCTCTTTTTTGTCTTCTCCACACAACCTCCATCATCATATTATATTCCACCTATAGTGCTATGTCCATGGCTCGCGCTCATGTATTGCGTGAAAGTTGAAAATGTTTCAGAATACTAAAGTATGAAACAATTGCTTGGCTTGTCATCGGGGTTGTGCATGATGAGAGAATTTTGTGTGACAAAAAGCATGCCCAAACTATATGATTTTCTAGGGATGAGATTTCTTTGGCTATGTTATTTTGAGATAATTGCTTGTTTAGTATGCTCGAAGTATTATTATTTCTATGCCAATATTAAAATTTTGTCTTGAATCTTTCGGATCTGAACATTCATTCCTCAATAAAGAAAATTACATTGAAAATTATGTTAGGTAGCATTCCACATCAAAAATTCTATTTTTATCATTTACCTACTCGAGGGCGAGCAGGAATTAAGCTTGGGGATGCTTGATACATCTCCAACGTATCTATAAACTTTTCTATTGTTCCATGCTATTATATTATCCATCTAGGATGTTTTATATGCATTTATATGCTATTTTATATGATTTTTGGGACTAACCTATTAACCCAGAGCCCAGTGCCAGTTTCTGTTTTTTCCTTGTTTTTGAGTATCGCAGGAAAGGAATATCAAACGGAGTCCAATTGACCTGAAATTTCACGGAGATCATTTTTGGACCAGAAGAAGCCCATGGAGTACCGAAGATGGACCAGAAGAGTCCCGAGGCCACCACGAGGTGGCGCCCTATCCCCCTGAGCGCGCCCCCTACCTCGTGTCTGCCTTGTGGACCCCCCTGACTTGTTCCCGACGCCAACACCTCTTATATATACCCAAACTTCCAGAACATAACCTAGATCGGGAGTTCCGCCGCCGCAAGACTCTGTAGCCACGAAAAACCAATTGGGATCGTGTTCCGGCACCCTGCCGGAGGGGGTATCCCTCACCGGTGGCCATCTTCATCATCCCGGCTCTCTCCATGACGAGGAGGGAGTAGTTCACCCTCGGGGCTGAGGGTATGTACTAGTAGCTATGTGTTTGATCTCTCTCTCTCTCTCTCTCTCTCTCTCTCTCTCTCTCTCGTGTTCTTGATTTGGCACGATCTTGATGTATCGCGAGCTTTGCTATTATAGTTGGATCTTATGATGCTTCTCCCCCTCTACTCTCTTGTAATGAATTGAATTTCTCCTTTGAAGTTATCTTATCAGATTGAGTCTTTAAGGATTTGAGAACACTTGATGTATGTCTTGCATGTGCTTATCTGTGGTGACAATGGGATATTCACGTGATCCACTTGATGTATGTTTTGGTGATCAACTTGCGGGTTCAGTGACCTTTTGAACTTATGCATAGGGGTTGGCACACGTTTTCGTCTTGACTCTCCGGTAGAAACTTTGGGGCACTCTTTGAAGTACTTTGTGTTGGTTGAATAGATGAATCTGAGATTGTGTGATGCATATCGTATAATCATACCCCGCGGATACTTGAGGTGACATTGGACTATCTAGGTGACATTAGGGTTTTGGTTGATTTGTATCTTAAGGTGTTATTCTAGTATGAACTCTATGATAGATCGAACGGAAAGAATAGCTTCGTGTTATTTTACTACGGACTCTTGAATAGATCGATCAGAAAGAATGACTTTGAGGTGGTTTCGTACCCTACAATAATATCTTCGTTTGTTCTCCACTATTAGTGACTTTGGAGTGACTCTTTGTTGCACGTTGAGGGATAGTTATGTGATCCAATTATGTTATTATTGTTGAGAGAACTTGCACTAGTGAAAGTATGAACCCTAGGCCTTGTTTCAACGCATTGCAATACCGTTTGTGCTCAAATTTATCATTAGTTACCTTGCTGTTTTTATATTTTCAGATTAGAAAACCTATATCTACCATCCATATTGCACTTGTATCACCATATCTTCGCCGAACTAGTGCACCTATACAATTTACCATTGTATTGGGTGTGTTGGGGACACAAGAGACTCTTTGTTATTTGGTTGGAGGGTTGTCTGAGAGAGACCATCTTCATCCTACGCCTCCCACGGATTGATAAACCTTAGGTCATCCACTTGAGGGAAATTTGCTACTTCCCTACAAATCTCCGCACTTGGAGGCCCGACAATGTCTACAAGAAAAAGGTTGTGTAGTAGACATCAATGTCCACGTACCCTCATAGACCGAAAGCGGAAGCGTTTAGTAACATGGTTGATGTAGTCAAACGTCTTCGCGATCCAACCAATCCAAGCACCGAACGTACGGCACCTCCGTGTTCAGCACACGTTCAGCTCGATGACGTCCCTCGAGCTCTTGATCCAGTTGAGGCCGAGGGAGAGTTCCGTCAGCACGACGGCGTGGTGATGGTGATGATGAAGTTACCGGCGCAGGGCATCGCCTAAGCACTACGACAATATGACCGAGGTGTGTAACTGTGGAGGGGGGCACCGCACACGGCTAAGACAAATCTTGAGTGCCTTTGGGGTGCTCCCCTCCTCCGTATATAAAGGAGGGTGGGAGGAGGCGGCCGGCCTGGGGGGCGCGCCAAGCATAGGGAGTCCTACTAGGACTCCCAAGTCCTAGTATGATTCCCTTCTATTCGGAGTAGGAGAGAAGGAAAGACAGGGAGAACGAGAAGGAAAGGGGGGCCGCGCCCCCACCCCTTGTCCAATTCGGTTTGGGCAGGGGGGAGGCACGCGCCACCTCTTGGCCCTTCTCCCCTCTCTCCACTAAATCCCAATAAGGCCCATTACTTCTCCCGGCGAATTCCCGTAACTCCCCGGTATTCCGAAAAATACCCGAATCACTCAAAACCTTTCCGATGTCTGAATATAGCCTTCCAATGTGTGGAGCTTTACCTCTCGACCATTTGGTGACTCCTTGTCATGTCCGTGATCTCATCCGGGAGTCCGAACAAACTTTGGTCATCAAATCACATAACTCATAATACAAATCGTCATCGAACGTTAAGCGTGCGGACCCTACGGGTTCGAGAACTATGTAGACATGACCAAGACACATCTCTGGTCAATAACCAATAGAGGAACCTGGATGCTCATATTGGCTCCTACGTATTCTACGAAGATCTTTATTGGTCAAACTGCATAACAACATGCGTTGTTCCCTTTGTCATCGGTATGATACTTGCCCGAGATTCGATCGTTGGTATGCTCATACCTGGTTCAATATCGTTACCAGCAGGTCTCTTTACTTGTTCCGTAATGCATCATCCCGTGACTAACTCATTAGTCACATTGCTTGCAAGGCTTATAGTGATGTGCATTACCGAGAGGGCCCAGAGATACCTCTCAGATTCACGGAGTGACAAATCCTAATCTTGATCTATGCCAACCCAACAAACACCTTCGGAGACACCTGTAGAGCATCTTTATAATCAGCCAGTTACATTGTGACGTTTGATAGCACACAAGGTGTTCCTCCGGTATTCGGGAGTTGCATAATCTCATAGTGAGAGGAACATGTATAAGTCATGAAGAAAGTAATAGCAATAAAACTAAATGATCATTTATGCTAAGCTAACGGATAGGTCTTGTCCATCACATCATTCTCCTAATGATGTGACCCCGTTCATCAAATGACAACACATGTCTATGGTCAGGAAACTTAACCATCTTTGATTAACGATCTAGTCTAGTAGAGGCATGCTAGGGACACTTTGTTTTGTCTATGTACTCACACATGTATCAAGTTTCCAGTTAATACAATTCTAGCATTAATATTAAACATTTATCATGATATAAGGAAATAAAATAATAAGTTTATTATTGCCTCTAGGGCATATTTCCTTCGGTCTCCACTTGCACTAGAGTCAATAATCTAGTTCACATCGCCATGTGATTTAACACCAATAGTTCACATCACCATGTGATTAACACCCATGGTTTACATCGCCATGTGACCAACACTTAGAAGGTTTACTAGAGTCAATAATCTAGTTCACATTGCTATGTGATTAACACCCAAGAGCACTAAGGTGTGATCATGTTTTGCTTGTGAGATAAATTTAGTCAAAGGACCTGCCACATTCAGAGCCGTATGTATTTTGCAAATTTCTATGTTTACAATGCTCTGCACGAAGCTACTCTAGCTAATTGCTTCCACTTTCAATATGTATCTAGATCGAGACTCAAAGTCATCCAGATCGGTGTCAAAGCTTGCATCGACGTAGCTCTTTACGACTAACTCTTTATCACCTCCATAACCGAGAAACATATCCTTATTCCACTAAGGATAATTTTGACTGTTGTCTAGTGATCCACTGTTGGATCACTATTGTACCCTCTTGCCAAACTTATGGCGAGGTACACAATAGGTCTGGTACACAGCATAACATACTTTATAGAACCTATGACTGAGGCATAGGGAATGACTTTCATTCTCTTTCTATTTTCTACCGTGGTCGGGTTTTGAGTCTTACTCAACTTCACACCTTGCAACACACGCAAGAACTCCTTCTTTGACTGTTCCATTTTGAACTACTTCAAAATCTTGTCAAGGTATGTATTCATTGAAAAATCTTATCAAGCGTCTTGATCTATCTCTATAGATCTTGATGCTCAATCTGTAAGCAACTTCACCGAGGCCTTTCTTTGAAAAACTCCTTTCAAACACTCCTTTATGCTTTCCAGAAAATTCTACATCATTTTCGATCAACAATATATCATTCACATATACTTATCAGAAAGGTTGTAGTGCTCCCACTTACTTTCTTGTAAATACATACTTCACCACAAGTTTGTATAAAACCATATGCTTTGATCACACTATCAAAGCGTATATTCCAACTTCGAGAGGCTTGCACTAGTCCATAAATGGATCGCTGGAGCTTGCACACTTTGTTAGCACCTTTAGGATCGACAAAACCTTCTGGTTGCATCATATACAACCTCTTCTTTGAGATATCCATTAAGGAATGTAGTTTTGACATCCATTTGCCAAATTTCATAAAATGCGGCAATTGCTAACATGATTCAGACAGACTCTAAGCATCGATACGAGTGAGAAAATCTCATCATAGTCAACACCTTGAACTTGTCGAAAACCTTTTGCGACAATTTGAGCTTTGTAGATAGTAACACTACTATCAGCGTCCGTCTTCCTCTTGAAGATCCATTTATTCTCAATGACTCATCGATCATCGGGCAAGTCAACCAAAGTCCATACTTTGTTCTCATACATGGATCTCATCTCGGATTTCATGGCCACAACCCATTTCGTAGAATCTGGGCTCATCATCGCTTCCTCATAGTTCGTAGGTTCGTCATGGTCTAGTAACATGATTCCCAGAATAGGACTACCGTACCACTCTGGTGCGGAACATATTCTGTTTGACCTACGAGATTCGGTAGTAACTTGATCTGAAGTTTCATGATCATCATCATTAACTTCCGCACTGATTGGTGTAGGCATCACTGAAACTGATTTTTGTGATGAACTACTTTCCAATTTGGGAGAAGGTACAATTACCTCATCAAGTTTTACTTTCCTCCCACTCACTTCTTTCGAGAGAAACTCCTTCTCTAGAAAGGATCCATTCTTAGCAACAAATATCTTGCCTTCGGATCTGTGATAGAAGGTGTACCCAACAGTTTCCTTTGGGTATCCTATGAAGACGCATTTCTCCGATTTGGGTTCAAGCTTATCAGGTTGAAGCTTTTTCACATAAGTATCGCAGCCCCAAACTTTAAGAAACGACAGCTTAGGTTTCTTGCTAAATGACAGTTCATATGGTCTAGTCTCAACTGATTTAGATGATGCCCTATTTAACATGAATGCAGATGTCTCTAATGCATAACCCCAAAACGATAATGGTAAATCGGTAAGAGACATCATAGATCGCATCATATCCAATAAAGTACGGTTACGACGTTCGGACACACTAGTACGTTGTGGTGTTCCAGGTGGCGTGAGTTGTGAAACTATTCCACATTGTTTCAAATGAAAACCAAACCCATAACTCAAATATTCATCTCCACGATCAGATCATAGAAACTTTATTTTTTTGTTACGATGATTTTCCACTTCATTCTGAAATTCTTTGAACTTTTCCAAATTTTTCAGACTTATGTTTCATTAAGTAGATATACCCATATCTGCTCAAATCATCTGTGAAGGTCAGAAAATAACGATACCGGCCGCGAGCCTTAACACTCATCGAACCGCATACACTAGTATGTATTATTTCCAATAAGTCAGTTGCTCGCTTCATTGTTCCGGAGAACAGAGTTTTAGTCATCTTGCCCATAAGGCATGGTTCGCAAGTATCAAGTGATTCCAAAAGTCCATCAACATGGAGTTTCTTCATGCGCTTTACACCAATATGACCTAAACGGCAGTGCCACATCTAAGTTGCACTATCATTATTAACTTTGCATCTTTTGGCTTCAATATTATGAATATGTGTATCACTACGATCGAGATTCAATAAACCATTTATATTGAGTGTATGACCATAGAAGGTTTTATTCATGTAAATAGAACAACAATTATTCTTTGACTTAAATGAATAATCGTATTGCAATAAACATGATCCAATCATATTCATGCTCAAAGCAAACACCAAATAACATTTATTTTAGGTTCAACATTAATCCCAAAGGTTAAGGGAGTGTGCGATGGTGATCTTATCAACCTTGGAATCACTTCCAAATCACATCATCACCTCGCCCTCAACTAGTCAGGGAGTCCTGGATTAGGGGGTATCCGGACAGCCGGACTATATCCTCTGGCCGGACTGTTGGACTATGAAGATACAAGATCGAAGACTTCGTCCCGTGTCCGGATGGGACTCTCTTTGGCGTGGAAGGCAAGCTTGGCAATACGGATATGTAGATCTCCTTCCTTGTAACCGACTCTGTGTAACCCTAGCCCCCTCCGATGTCTATATAAACCGGAGGGTTTAGTCCGTAGGACCAAGAACAACAACCATACCATAGGCTAGCTTCTAGGGTTTAGCCTCTCCGATTTGGTGGTGGATCAACTCTTGTAATACTCATATCATCAAGATCAATCAAGCAGGAGTAGGGTTTTACCTCCATCGAGAGGGCCCGAATCTGGGTAAAAACATCGTGTCCCCTGTCTCCTGTTATCATCCGCCTAGACGCACAGTTCAGGACCCCCTACCCGAGATCCGCCGGTTTTGACACCGACATTGGTGCTTTCATTGAGAGTTCCTCTGTGTCGTCATCGTTAGGATTGATGGCTCCTTCGATCATCAATAGCAATGCAGTCCAGGGTGAGACTTTTCTCCCCGGACAGATCTTTGTATTCGGCGGCTTCGCACTGTGGGCCAACTCGCTTGGCCATCTGGAGCAGATCGAGAGTTACGCCCCTGGCCACCAGGTCAGGTTTGGAAGCTTAAACTACACGGCCGGCATCCGCGGAGGCATCCGCGGAGACTTGACCTTCGACGGATTCGAGCCCCTGCCGAGTGCGCCGCACGGTCACGATGAGCATGATTTAGCTCTACCATCGGACAGTGTTCAGGAGACCGCACCGGCAACCGCTCCGACCTTCAATCCGGAGCCTAATGCGCCATATATGGACGGGTGGATAGACCCCGCCACGGAGGCCGCGTTCTCAGCGGCGATCGAGCCGAGTACTGACCTTACCCTTCACGAGAGCCGTGACGCCAAACTTCCGGATTCTTCTCCGGCCACGGACTCCGAACCGCCTGCGCCCGTGCCTATCGAATCCGACTAGGCGCCAATCATGGAGTTCACCTCCGTGGATATATTTCAGCACTCGCCCTTCGGCGGCATACTGAACTCATTAAGGTCCCTCTCCTTGTCAGGAGAAACCTGGCCGAACTATGTCCGACAGGATTGGGATGCGGATGACGAAGAAATTCGCCGCCCACCCACCACCCACTTAGTAGCCACTGTCGATGATTTGACCGACATGCTCGACTTCGACTCCGAAGACATCGACGGTACGGACGACGATGCAGGAGACGAACAGGAACCACCACCCACAGGGCACTGGACAGCCACCTCATCATATGTATATATACATGGTGGACACACCCAAAGAAGGCAATGGCAATGGGACAGCGGAGGATGACCCCTCCAAGAAGCAACCCAAGCGCTGACGTCAGCGCCGCCGCTCTAAGTCTCGCCAAAGCAAAAGCGGTGATATCGGCACAGGAGATAATAGCACTTCGGATAGTGCCGAAGATGACGACAACCCCCTCCAGCAAGATTTAGAGTAGGAAGATGGAGAAGCTAGCCCTCCTGAGAGAGCGGCAGATGGAGAGGCCGAAGATGACAATTACATGCCTCCCTCTGAAGACGAGGCAAGCCTCGATGACGATGAATTTTTCGTGCCTGAGGATCCCGTCGAGCAAGAGCACTTCAAGCGCCTGCTTATGGCCACGGCAAATAGCCTTAAGAAAAAGCAACAGCAGCTTCGAGCTGATCAAGACTTGCTAGCTGACAGATGGACTGAAGTCCTTGTGGCCGAGGAATATGAACTCGAACACCCCTCCAAGAGTTACCCAAAGCGCAGGTTGCTACCCCGATTAGAGGAGGAAGCATTAAAGCCTACATCCCCAGCATATGATGCGGCTGATCGGCCACCTCGTGGCCGCGACAGAGAGGCATTTCAGCCAAAAGCTCAGGTCGCACCCCGACGCCACTCAAACAAAAATGTCAAGGCACGGGGAAATACACTAGACCTGAGAGACATATTGGAAGACAAAGCAAAGCAAGCAAGATCGACCTATGGATCGCGAGGGCGCCCCACTACGCGAGACGATAACCGTCACGCCGGATACAGTAAAATTAAATCCGACCGGGCCGAACATAGCAGACAAGACTCATTTGAGCTGCGTCGCGATATAGCCCAGTACAGAGGCGCCGCACACCCCCTATGCTTCACAGATGAAGTAATGGATCACCAAATCCCAGAGGGTTTCAAACCCGTAAATATCGAATCATACGACAGCACAACAGATCCTGCGGTATGGATCGAGGACTACCTCCTGCACATCCACATGGCCCGCGGTGACGATCTACACGCCATCAAATACCTTCCACTCAAACTCAAAGGACCAGCTCGGCATTGGCTTAACAGCCTGCCAGCAGAATCCATTGGCTGTTGGGAAGATCTGGAAGCCGCATTCCTTGACAACTTCCAGGGCACTTATGTGCGACCACCAGATGCCGATGACTTGAGCCACATAATTCAGCAGCCAGAGGAATCGGCCAGGCAATTCTGGACACGGTTCCTGACAAAGAAAAATCAAATCGTCGACTGTCCGGATGCAGAGGCCCTAGCAGCTTTCAAGCACAACATCCGCGACGAGTGGCTCGCCCGGCACCTTGGCCAGGAAAAGCCGAAATCTATGGCAGCACTCATGACACTCATGACCCGCTTTTGTGCGGGAGAGGACAGCTGGCTGGCTCGCAGCAATAACATATCAAAGAACCCTGGTACTTCGGATACCAAGGATAGCAATGGCAGGACACGTCGCAACAAACATAAGCGCCGCATCAACAGCGACAACGCCGAAGATACGGCAGTCAATGCCGGATTCAGAGGCTCTCAGCCCGGTCAGTGGAAAAAGCCATTCAAAAGAAGCACTCCGGGCCCGTCCAGTTTGGACCGTATACTCGATCGCTCGTGTCAAATACACGGCACCCCCGACAAGCCAGCCAACCACACCAACAGAGAATGTTGGGTGTTCAAGCAAGCCGACAAGTTAAATGACGAAAACAAGGATAAGGGGCTACATAGCAATGATGAGGAGGAGCCCCGGCCGCCGAACACCGGAGGACAGAAGAGGTTCCCCCCACAAGTGCGGACGGTGAACATGATATATGCAACCCACATCCCCAAGGGGGAGCGGAAGCGTGCGCTAAGGGACGTATACACGTTGGAGCCAGTCGCCCCAAAGTTCAACCCATGGTCCTCCTGTCCGATCACCTTCGATCGCAGGGACCACCCCACTAGTATCCGTCATGGCGGATTCTCCGCACTGGTCCTAGACCCAATCATCGACGGATTTCAGCTCACTCGAGTCCTTATGGACGGCGGTAGGAGCCTGAACCTGCTTTATCAGGATACAGTGTGCAAAACGGGTATAGACCCCTCAAGGATCAAACCCACAAAAACGACCTTCAAAGGCGTCATACCAGGTGTAGAGGCCCATTGCACAGGCTCAGTCACACTAGAAGTGATCTTCGGATCCCCAGATAATTTCCGAAGCGAGGAGTTAATCTTCGATATAGTCCCGTTCGGCAGTGGCTATCATGCATTGCTCGGGCGAACCGCATTCGCAAGATTCAATACGGTGCCGCATTATGCATACCTCAAGATCAAGATGCCAGGACCTCGGGGGGTCATCACAGTCAATGGAAACACAGAGCACTCTCTTCGAACGGAGGAGCACACTGCGGCCCTCACAGCAGAAGCGCAAAGCAGCCTCTCAAGGCAATTCAACAGTTCGGCGATCAAACACCCGGACGCCGTCAAGCGCGCCCGGAGTAATCTGCAACAAGACCGCCTGGCACGTTCCGAGCTCGCATAGCAATGCGGCCCCCACCCCAGTCCTAGCCAAACGGTGAAATCCGTGCCACGCGTACATAATTATGCATTGAAAATACCATGGGCATAGGTGGGGGGGCACGACTACGGCACGCCCCAAAACGCGGCTCAACCGCACTCGGGGCTCCCCGTGTTGTTATTTTTTCTCTTTCAGGAGTCTACTCTCTGGAAACCCCGTCCGGCGGTACAATCGCCGGACACACGATACAACAACCAAGGAGGAAGAAAGCTACGTCGCATCATGGAATTCCCAGGTGGTCTCTGATAGCAAGTAAAATACCTGCTTTAAATACCATTCCACAGCTTGCCCTTGGAGGGGACATGTCAAATAGTCATGTTTTTTGCTTATCGCACTACTTGTATCATTCTGCTTCAATGCACCTTTTTGAATAAACAATGCATAGCACTAGTCTATTACTGCATTCCCTATTCTTTCTTTATATATATATATATGCTCATTCATGACATTCAGCACCCGTACAATCTGGTACGACCAACACGCCATGGGCTTCAGCGTACCCCATAATACGGCGTGAGAAGTCTAAACACTTTCGACAGTGCGGCACCCCAAACTTATAGCATTATGTGCATCAGCTCCGAATCATGTCTTGGGTCAATAGTTGGGTTTGCCCGGCTCCCATGTTTTGGTACCTTATGTTCCGCTATATCGGCTAAGCTAGCACTGAGAGAACTACTGTGATTGTGCCCCGGTTCATCTGGGCAAGCACCTCGGTAGAGAAAGCTAAAACTGACTGTCATGATAAGGCGAGAGCTGGTCGCTGTTCGAGAGGTTTTGAGTTCCTAAAGACTTATGCCGCTTAGGGCGAGGAGTCGGCTTTGTCCGGCTTAGGCGTGTATAGCGCCCCGAATTCGGCCTTCCGAATACTAGGGGCTTCGCCAAAATTTAAAATTGTAGACTTCTATGGCTAAGTGAGAGTGATAAAGCATTATAGTCCGATTGCCTTGTTCATTGCGCTGAGCACCTCCCTCGAAGGGCTCAACAATGGGAAAAGGAGTACTCAAATTTATCCCGAACACCCCAGCACTCGTGGCATGGGGGCAGAAGCTGACGACTGGCCATCTCTCAGATTTGATAAACAGCCGCACAGAAGGTAATATTTTAAATTCAAACAACCGTTGCATAGCGCATATGAACAAGTTTTCATAATACAGGATCACACTAGCAAGTTTACTCAAAAATTACTTCCTTGGAACACTCATCCGCCATAAGGCGGGCACCCTTCAGGACGCCCTCATAATACATCTCAGGGTGGCGATGCTCCTTGCCCTGCGTCGGTCCCTCCTTCACCAGCTTCTCAGTGTCCATCTTGGCCCAGTGTACTTTAACACGGGCATGCGCCCTGCGGGCGCCCTCGATGTAGACGGACCGCTTGATGACTTCAAACCAAGGGCAGGCATCCACAAGCTGCCTCGCCAGCTCGAAGTAGCTCCCTGGCATGGCATCTCCAGGCCATAGCCGGACTATAAGACCCTTCATGGCCTGTTCGGCCGCCTTATGAAGCTCGACCAATTGCTTCAGCTGGTCGCTTAAGGGCACCGGGTGTTCGGCCTTAGTATACTGAGACCAGAACACCTTCTCCGTCGAGCTCCCCTCCTCGGCTCGCTAATACTTTGCGGCATCCGACACGCTGCGGGGCAAATCTGCGAATGCTCCTGGAGAGCTCTGGACTCGGGTAAGTAACAAGTAATTTACTTTCACATGCTTGCTTTGCATAATGAATGCCTTACCCGCCGCTATCTTCTTCATCGCCTCAATTTCCTAGAGCGCCTTTTTGGCTTCAGCCTTGGCATGCTTGGTACTCTCGAGGGCCGCAGCAAGCTCGGACTCTCGAGTCTTTGAGTCAAGCTCCAAAGTCTCGTCCTTCTTCACGAGAGCCTGGAGCTGTTGCTGCACCTCACCAACCTGTGCCTCTTGTTTCTCCCGCTCGGTGCGCTCCGTGGCCGCTTTGTTTTCGGCCTCGGACAGCGCTTGCTTCAGGGCGGCCACTTCGGTCGTGGTCCCTGGCACATTCATGATGATCCTATCATTTTGCAACCACATCTTCTTTTTCATATATATATATATATATATATACACACACACACAAGGTATTACTTACCTTTGTTCTCCTCGAGCTGCCTCTTGGCAAGGCCGAGCTCTTTCTCGGACTACTCGAGGTTCTGCTTCAGTGCTGCGACCTCCGCAGTCAGTGCGGCAGAGGTCAGCAGCGAAGCCTGCATACGCATATAGACATACTTGTATTAGACTCCTGCATATATTATTTGATCCTCTATTCGGCTTTTCTTTGTGAACACCAAACAGAGCATCAGGGGCTACTGTCTATGCGGTAATATTTTCCTATATTTTAAATACTTACCTCAAAGCCTGTTAGAAGGCTGGCACAGGCTTCAGTCAGTCCGCTCTTGGTGGACTGAACCTTCTTGATCACCGCACTCATAATAGTGCGGCGCTCCTCGTCGATGGAAGCGCCGCTAAGCACTTCCAGCAAATTGTCCGGTGCCTCCGGATGGACGGAGGTCACCGGCACGGGCGGCTTGCCCCTCTTGGAAGGGGGCCGCCCGCCGGAGTCCGGAACCACTGGGGGTTCCGGCGCAGTGTTCGGCTGAGGGCCGAACTTGGGGCCCTTGGGAGTCTTGCTCCCTTTGCACCTAGAGTCCGGAAGGTCGCCTTGAGGCCCCTCCAGGACTACCTCCCCTCGACTTGGTGCCCTTTGAGACAACACCTCGGCGTTGTCCATGGGGCGAGGGGTGGAGGTGGTCGGAAGCGAACCGCTACTCATGGCCGACGGGTCCAAAGAACCGTCCGACGAGGACACGTCGATGCGGGCTTGAGACGGACTGCATAATCATATTCGGCGTTAGGAGAAGTAGTGCGACAAAAGTATGCTATGAGTTACTCTGGTATCCGAATACTTACGACTTCGCCAGGGGCTTGGCCCTGGGTAACCACTCGTCTTCGCTGTCGGCGACGGCGGTGGAGCAGTCCGGAAGGAGAGTCCTTCCCTTCTTGGACCCTCCGGCCTCCCCGATTGGGGCGTCCTTCCTTTTCTTGTCTTCTCCGGCTGGAGGGGGAGAACCTTTATCTACCTCCTCCTCGTTTTCATGGGAGGAGTGCATCTCGGAGTTATCGGACGATGAGTCCGATACCACCTGGCGCCGGGAACTCTTTCGGGTTCCCGTGGCCTTCTTCTTGATCTTTTTCTCTGGCAACTCATAAGGAGCCGGAGTCAGCATCTCCGTCAGGAGAGCGTCTGCAGGGTCTTCGGGCAGAGGGGTCGGGCAGTCAATCTGCCCCGATGTCTCCACCCAGTCCTGTCAAAGGCATGGGAGCTCAGATCCCGCACATGGTTAAACTATGGAGAATGAATACCCTATAAGTAATAAAAGAGCTTACCGCGCCGGCTTGGCGCTGCGCGCTGAGTCTGCGATCCTCGGTGAGGGGAGGGGGAACCTCGGCACTCTTGAACAGCACCTTCCAGGCGTCCTTGTGCGTCGTGTCAAAGAGCTCGCTCAGAGTTTGGTGCTGGGTCGGGTCGAACTCCCACAAGTTGAACGCCCGTTGTTGACACGGGAGGATCCGGCGGATGAGCATGACCTGGACTATGTTGACAAGCTTGAGCTTCCTATTTATCATATTTTGGATACAAGTCTGGAGTCCGGTCAGCTCTACCGGATTACCCCAGGGCAGGCCCTTCTCTCTCCAGGAGGTGAGCCGCGTGGGGATTCCAGATCGGAATTCGGGGGCCGCCGCCCATTTGGTGTCGCACGGCTCGGTGATGTAGAACCACCCTAATTGCCACCCCTTTATGGTCTCCACGTAGGAGCCCTCGAGCCATGTGACGTTGGGCATTTTGCCCACCATGGCGCCTCCGCACTCCGCTTGCTGGCCGCCCACCACCTTCGGTTTGACATTGAAGGTCTTCAGCCATAAGCCGAAGTGGGGCTTGATGCGGAGGAAGGCCTCACACACCACGATAAACGCCGAGATGTTGAGGATGAAGTTCGGGGCCAGAACGTGAAAATCCAGGTCGTAGTAGAACATGAGCCCCCGGACGAACGGGTGGAGGGGAAATCCCAGTCCGCGGAGGAAGTGGGTAAGGAATACTACCCTCTCATGGGGCCTGGGGGTGGGCATGGGCTGCCCCTCATCTGGGAGCCGGTGTGCGATATCCTCGGACAAATATCTGGCTCCCCTCAGCTTTTTGACGTCTCCCTCCGTGACGGAGGAGACCATCCAATTGCCTCCCGCTCCGGACATTTTTGGAGGAGGTTGAGGAGAAGAATGCGGACTTGGGCGCTGGAGCTCGAGTGCTCAAGAATGGATGAGCAAGGAGGAAGAAGGCGTGGGTAGAAAAAAGGTGAATTGAGGGAGTCCTGGATTAGGAGGTGTCCGGACAGCCGGACTATGACCTTTGGCCGGACTCTTGGACTATGAAGATACAAGATTGAAGACTTCGTCCCGTGTCCGGATGGGACTTTCCTTGGCGTGGAAGGCAAGCTTGGCAATACGGATATGTAGATCTCCTCCCATTGTAACCGACTCTGTGTAACCCTAGCCCCCTCCGGTGTCTATATAAACCGGAGGGTTTAGTCCGTAGGACAACAACAATCATACCATAGGCTAGCTTCTAGGGTTTAGCCTCTCTAATCTCGTGGTAGATCTACTCTTGTACTACCCATATCATCAATATTAATCAAGCAGGAGTAGGATTTTACCTCCATCGAGAGGGCCCGAACCTGGGTAAAAACATCGTGCCCCTTGTCTCCTGTTACCATCCGCCTAGACGCACAGTTCGGGACCCCCTACCCGAGATCCGCCGGTTTTGACACCGACATTGGTGCTTTCATTGAGAGTTCCACTGTGCTGTCGCCATCAGGAAGGATGCCTCGTCCCGTCTTTAAAGACGACACTGTTGCTAAGGGAGCTTTGGCTGTCGGCCAAACTCTCCGGCTAGGTGGTTTTCTTATGACCGCCTGTTCGGCCGCTGCGCCGACGATGACTTCTCGGGTCATCAAAATCAATCTTCACATCAACTCGGAATTCGCCGAGCAGTTAGATCCAATGGAGCTCCCTTCCCTAAACGTGCTCTTGGATCGCATCGCCGCCCTGGGAGTCGCTACGAACTGCGATCAGGTTGGGCCTAAACCCGATCTTAGAGAGATTAACTCTCCCCACGTCACCCATCACGTTGCGGTGGTTGAGGAACAATGCGGCGACCCTTCCTCTATCTTGAGGACTAGCTATGTACGGATTCCCGAGCCCTCCAAGACGGATACCCGTGCACGGGAGGACGTCACTCAAGCCCTGAACCTAGAGTCAGGCAGCACACTAGATTCATTGGACAACATCCAAGAACCCGAATTTCTGAGATTGGAAACTCCCTGGCCCCTGAGTCTCAGATTGGGTGAGGTTTCGGATTCAATCCCACCCACCCACGCAAACATAAGCGATCTTTCACAAATCAGGCAAGAGCCCCGAGAAATAGTACACCATTATTGGGCCAGATTCCTCCTGGTAATGAGCAGGATCAAGGACTGCCGCGAGAAAGACGCAATATCATTCTTCTGCAATAATTGCACGGCCAAGGGAATCCTCAACGCCATAAGTCGCCGTGAAATCACACGCTTTGTCGACTTGGCGTCCATAGTACGAAAGTACTGTGCGATGGAAAGTGCCTGGAAAACCGAAATAAAATTTTGGGACAATCCGGCCCTAAATACGAACCCAGTCCGAAATAAAAGGGTGCATTATCGCCAGACACCTGGGTTAAATACCAAAAAGCAAAAACCCTCTACAGGGCATGGAACCATACTGGAGGGATGGCTCAATCGACCCTGTAAAATTCACAGTACAGAGGGCGCCACACCAACTCATAGCCTTAGAGCATGTTGGATACTCTGGCAGGTAGCCAAAAGTGGCAAAGATCTTCTAATTCCAGAAGCCACAGAGCACCATCCCAAGGATACCAGTACGGTATTAACAGTTTTCGAGACCTTCATGTCAAATAATATGCGAAAGCGAACACTCCGCAGCCTTGCCGAAGTCTACCACGTGGCAACAATAAATCCATGGAGTGACACGGCTATTACTTTTAATGCCAGTGACGAACCTAAATTTCGAACAACCCGAGCACCAGCCGCATTGGTCCTCAGTCCAATAGTGGACGGCTTTCGACTCACCAAGGTACTCATGGACGGTGGCAGCGGATTAAACCTCATTTATGAGGAAACCCTTCAAAAATGGAAATAGACTGGAACCGCATTGAGCGAAGTAGCACAACCTTCAGAGGAATAATCCCCAGTCGAGAAGCGCGCTGTACAGGAAAAATCACACTAGATGTGGTGTTCGGCACGCCGGATAATTACAGGTCCGAAGAGGTTACGTTCCAAGTGGCCCCGTTCAGTAGCGGATACCACGCCCTGTTAGGGCGGGAGGCGTCTACAATCTTCCAAGCCATACCCCATTACGGGTACATGAAGCTCAAAATGCCCGGGCCCAACGGAATCATCACTCTTGCTAGTGATCCGGACATAGCACTCCGCGCTGAAAACAAGACAGCCGCACTGGCCCTCGAGGCACTATCCCAAGCCCTAGCGGATGAGGAACTGACTATGCTGCGCTCCACGGTGAACAGGGACGATGTGATACTCGATAAAAGATCCAAGTCCACCTCCTTTAAACCGGGCGGACGAAATAGTCAAATTCCAAGTCCATCCAACGGACCCTACAAAAACAGCTTCCATCGGGGCACAATTAAACCCTGACATAGATGCCGCACTACGAGAGTTCCTACTCGAGAACTGGGAGATTTTTGCCTGGCACCCTTCAGACATGCCAGGAATCCCACGCAGGCTGGCCGAGCACAGCCTAAATACTCTAAAAGGATTCAAGCCAGTCAAGCAGGCTGTCGGTGTACTAAAGTAGGGGTACCTTAGTACCCCGAACTTGTGCACGGGTAGTAGTAGCGTCCCGCGGCAAGGCCTGCCAGGGGAGCGACAAGAGTCTCCACGGCCCTTTCTGGGCCGGACGAAGGCCAAGTGATCGAGCCTAGAAGACCAAGCCCCGGCAAGAGGAGCTTGCCGGGGCGAGAAGGCGAGGTCCGGCAAGAGGAGCTTGCCGGGCCAAGGCGACAAGGCCCCGGCAAGAGGAGCTTGCCGGGATGACTAAGCCAAAGCACCAAGGCCCCAGCGGGAGGAGCTCGCCAGGACGGCCGAACCAAGGCACACCAAGAGAAGCCCGCCGCGGCGCTCCGCGCGCCCCGGCAAGGCCTGACGAGCGGCAAGCTCTCAGGTGCGGCAAGACAACCACCGCGGCAAGCCACTTGCCGCGGCAAACCACCACCTCAGGCATGCGCTCCAGCTCACCTGCCCACGCGTCACTCTGGAGCTTCCCCGGAGACACGTGGCGGGGCGTCGCGCAACCTGGGGGGCGCGCATGGCATGCGACGTTGGCAGAGTCGCCCCCGTGGCAAGCGGAGGCGCCCCTAACGGTCCGCCTCGGCACTGTTCAGGCGATCCAGACGGGCATTTAATGCCTTTGTCCCCCGCCGTCAGAGTTAGGTGCGATAGCACTGTGCGACCCCTGTTCGCACAGTTCCTTGCCATTTTTACCCTCACTTGCGTCGCTACCTGTGGGAAACCCCTTAGCATATAAAAGGAGGCCCATGCGCACGTAGAGAGGGGGATCGAACCCTAGGGGAGGAGAGAGGGAGGACACCCAAGTAGACCCTCGTCTACGTCCAGCTCCAACTTACTGTAGCTTGTTGCGCTCCAGAGCAAGAACTCGAATCAACCAGACATGCAGCAGTAGGGTTTTACGCATCCGTGCGGCCCGAAGCTGGGTAAAATCGTTGTGTGTGTGTCGCCTCGATCTGCTCTTTGTGCAACCTCCGCCCCCCGCCGAACCGACAAGGGGCTCCGTCCCCATAGGTGCTCGTGGAGGCCGATATCCCCCGACATCTTTGGCGCGCCAGGTAGGGGGTGCATCGAGGTTGTGTGAACCAGATCCGGCGTCCGGGCGAGCCAGACTCTCATTGTTTGCGCCGGCATGGCGCCGAAGAAGAAAGCTCCGGAGGTGACCGGTCCGTCAGTGTCGAACCCACCGCCCATGGAGCAGACGGGTGGTGGGGAGGACGCCGGCGGAGGAATAGGCGCCGTCGAACCAGTTCTTGGTCCCGCGACGTCCGAGCTCGCCCCACGCCCCTCTCAGGAGGCGCGAAACCAGCAGCGTCATGGTACCATGGTACCATACGCTCGCTGGACCCAGACCGTGCTGGTGGGTCCCAAGGCGCTCAGGACCAGCATGCGATCCAGCGTGCCGGAGCGAGCGCCGCGCGGCTGCCTGGACCGGGTGCTTCTCCTTCTAACATGGTTAGGAGTTCGAGCACATCCCGCTCCTTGCCCGTTCGCCGCCTCTGCCCGCCACCCCAGCGGAAGCCCTCGCGCGAGCTCAGCTACTCCTAGACTACCCTTCGACAGCGGACAAGCTCGACGACTGGAGGGCAACCATCCAGAGCCTCATCGGTTTCGCCAACGGCGACACTCCGCGGCAGCACAGCGCGTCGCAGCCGCGGCCAGTCACCCAGGCGAGAACTGATGGCGCCAAGAATGGCGGGGGTGCGACCACCGTGCACTCCCCGCCCCAGAAGCCGTGGTCGCCGACTCGCCGGGCTCACCTCGACAATGACTCCACCGCGTCGTCGAACCCGCGAACTCGCCGCGACCAACGCCAAGTCCTTCACGAACGAAGGGAAGAAGATGCTCGAACCCGCATCGAGCGCAGAAGAGAGGCGCGGCGTCAACCAGACCAGCGCGTTGAGCCCTCTGGAAACATGCACGCACCGGGGGAACCAGGCGAACTGCCGTATTCGGTAGGATGCCCCGCGTTCACCCGCGAGCTGCAGCAAGTCCAGTGGCCCAGCACAAAGAACTTCAAGCCCGACGTGCCTGAGAAGTACGACGGCAAGTCGCATCCGTCTGAGTTCCTCAGCATCTACACCATTGCGGCGCAGGCTGCCGGGGGACGGGACGATAAGATCCTTGCCAACTACTTCCCGCTGGTACTCAAGCCCAACGTCAGATCCTGGCTCATGCACTTGCCGGACGGCTCCATCTCCTCCTGGCCAGATCTATGCCATCAGTTCGTTGGCGCCTTCACGGGCGGCCACAAACCCCATGGCCAGGCGAGCGACCTTCATCTGCTTGTTCAGAAGGAGGGGGAGCCTTTGCGCAAGTTCATCCAGAGGTTCAGCCGTGTGCACTACAACATCCCAGACGTCCACCCCGCCGCGGTGATCAGTGCGTTCCACCAGAACGTGCGTAACCGCAGGATGAGGGAGGAGATGGCGATGTGCAAAATCAAGGAGGTCAGCGAGCTTTACGCCCTGGCCGACAAGTGTGCACGCGCTGAGGAGGGGAGGAGGCTCCCCGGAGAAAGCGTTGGAGAAGGAGAATCCGAGAGTGAAGGTACCGCCCCGGCAAGGAGAGGCCGGTGGCGGAACGGCAAAAAGAAGAAAAACCCAGAGGTACTGGTTGTCGAGAAGTCCGGCAGCGAGGGCTCCGCCAAGAAAGCCCATGCGGGAGGCCCCGGCAAGGAGGTTGTCGGGTGCGCCAACTGCCGGCGGTGGCTGCTGCCGATAAGCGGGACGGTACCGACAAGAAGTACTGCAAGATCCACCGTACCAGGGGCCACGATCTCCAGAGTTGCAAGCAAGTCGAGCGGCTCGTCGACCTGCAGAAGGCCGAGTACGCACGACGCGACAAGGAGAGAGCCCAAGCAGGCGGCGGGGGATCCGGCACGAAGCGTCCCGGCCCGGGAGAGCGCCGCGGCAAGGACAAGCAGCGGCAAGCGGATAGACCTCCCCGGGGACGCGACAAGGACGAAGACGATGACGACGACGAAGACATGGAAGACCCTGAGACCAGCGAGCAGGAGTTTCAGAAAGCCACTGAGGTCTTGTGTGTGGACGGCGGTGCCTCCCTGCACGCTTCCCACCACCAGCTTAAACGGTGGGTGCGGGAGGTCAATGCAGCGGAGCCACCCGTCGAGTCACGCAGACCCCTGAGATGGTCCAGCACGCCTATCATCTTCGACATTGAGGACCACCCTGATCGCACAACCGCGGTCGGTAGCTTGCCGATGTTGGTTTCCCCAACAATCCGCAACCTCAAGGTCACTAAGATGCTAGTTGACGGCGGGGCCGGCTTGAATCTGATCTCCTCTGCTGTTCTCCGGAGACTCCAAGTTCCCGACAGCGAGCTCGAAGAAACCGGCACATTCCAAGGAATCAACCCGGGAAGGAGCAAGCCGAAGGGAAAGATCACGCTGCCGGTAACATTTGGCAGCGAGCTGAATTTCAGGACTGAGAAGGTCACCTTTGACGTCGCCGACTTTCCGTTGCCTTACAACGGGATCCTCGGCCGACCAGCGCTCGCCAAGTTCATGGCGGCCTCTCATTACGCGTATAACATGCTCAAGATGCCTGGCCCGATAAGCGTCATTTCTGTCCCCGGCGACAAGAAGGATGCCCTTATCTGCGCCGACCAAATATACCGGGACGCAACAACAGCAACGGCCCGCGGCCCACCTGCCGCTGGAGCTTCCGGGGGAAAGAAGAAGTCCGGCAAATGCTCTGGCGCCCACTCCGGCAAGCGCGCCTCTTCGGAGTGCTGCGCTGCCGTCGAGGACGTGCCATCGAGCCCCGCCGGCATGAAGACCAAGTCCGGCGAATGCTCTGGCGCCCACTCCGGCAAGCGCGCCTCTTCGGAGTGCTGCGCTGCCGTCGAGGACGTGCCATCGAGCCCCGCCGGCAAGAAGACCAAGTCCGGCGAATGCTCTGGCGCCCACTCCGGCAAGCGCGCCTCTTCGGAGTGCTACGCTGCCGTCGAGGACGTGCCATCGAGCCCCGCCGGCAAGAAGACCAAGTCCGGCGAATGCTCTGGCGCCCACTCCGGCAAGCGCGCCTCTTCGGAGTGCTGCGCTGCCGTCGAGGACGTGCCATCGAGCCCCGCCGGCAAGAAGGCCAAGCCCGACGAATGCTCTGGTGCCCACTCCGGCAAGCGCGCCTCTTCGGAGCACTGCGCTGCCGTTGAGGACGCACCATCGAGCCCTGCCGGTAAACACAAGGAGACGACGGCTGCTCCACCAGCGACCAAGAAGGTGCCCGCCAAGGAGGACGGCACTGGTGGTACCTTCACCATCAGTGCCACTCTCGACCCCAAATAGGAAGGCGCGCTCGTTGCTTTCCTGCGGGCGAATGTCGATGTGTTTGCCTGGCAACCATCTGACATCCCCGGCGTTCCCAGGGAAGTGATTGAGCACCACCTTGCCGTATGTCCTCATGCGCGGCCCGTCAAGCAAAAGGTCAGGAAACAAGCGGTGGAGCGCCAAGAGTTTATCGCGGAGGAGATCAGGAAGTTGGAAGCGGCAGGCCTCGTCAGAGGCGTGCTCCATCCGACGTGGTTGGCCAATCCTGTCGTCGTGCGCAAAGCAAATGGGAAGTGGAGGCTTTGCATCGATTTCACCGATGTCAACAGAGCTTGCCCTAAAGATCCATTCCCCTTGCCGCGCATCGACCAGATTGTTGACTCCACGGCCGGGTGCGACCTGCTTTCATTCCTTGACGCCTACTCCGGGTACCACCAGGTCTTCATGGCTGAAGAAGACGAAGAGAAGACTGCGTTCATCACTCCATGCGGCACGTACTGTTTTGTGCGGATGCCTTTTGGACTGAAGAACGCAGGCTCGACGTTTGCGAGGGTTGTCCACACTGCTTTCGAGCCACAGATCCACAGAAATGTGGAGGCCTACATGGACGACATTGTGGTCAAGAGCAGAGACAAGGCAACCTTGGTTCAAGACTTGGAAGAGACCTTTGCGAACTTGCGCAAGATCAGCCTCAAGCTCAACCCCGAGAAGTGCGTGTTCGGAGTTCCCTCCGGCAAGCTTCTCGGGTTCTTCGTGTCTCAGCGTGGGGTCGAAGCCAACCCCGACAAGATCAAGGCCATCGAGCAGACTGAAGCACCAACGCGTGTCAAGGACGTGCGAAGACTTGCCGGCTGCGTGGCGGCTCTCAGTAGGTTTATTTCCAGGTCTGCGGAACGCGCCCTGCCGTTTTTCAAAATCTTGAAAAAGGCAGGTCCAGTAAAATGGACTCCGGAAGCGGAGGCTGTGCTGCAAGACTTAAAGAAATACCTGTCCTCCGCTCCTATACTTGTCGCGCCTAGACCGCAAGAGAAGTTGCTGCTCTACCTAGCGGCAACCAATCAAGTGGCTAGTGCTGCGTTAGTAGCGGAGAGGGAAGCTGATGACGAGCCAGCAACCACGGCAAGCGCGTCCGACGACAAGCAGGGAGCTTCCCCGACAAGCTCTGGCCCCGGCAAAGGCGGATCCGTGCAAGCGCAAGGGGAAGTGCAGAGGAAGAGGATGGTGCAGCGCCCAGTTTACTTCGTCAGTTCCCTCCTGCAGGGGGCTAGGTCGAGGTACTCTGGTGTGCAGAAATTGCTCTTCGGCCTCCTCATGGCCTCGAGGAAGCTGCGCCATTACTTCCAAGCACACGAGATCACAGTGGTCACTCGCTTTCCGCTTAAGAGGATACTGCAGAATCCCGAAGCAACAGGCAGGATTGTCGAGTGGGCACTGGAACTGTCAAGCTTTGGCCTCAAGTTCGAAAGCACATCGACCATCCAGAGCCGAGCATTGGCAGAGTTCATAGTCGAGTGGACGCCGACACCGGACGAAGAAATTCCAGAGACGAGCATCCCCGGCAAGGAAGCAACCAAAGAGTGGCTGATGTACTTTGATGGTGCCTTTTCGCTGGAAGGCGCCGGTGCCGGCGTGCTGCTCATCGCGCCCACCGGAGAGCACCTCAAGTACATCGTCCAGATGCACTTTCCCAAGGAGCAAGCAACCAACAATACGGCAGAGTATGAAGGTTTGCTCGCCGGTCTCAGGATCGCGGCGGAACTTGGGATCAAGAAGCTCATTGTTAGGGGTGACTCGCAGCTCGTCGTCCGCCAAGTGAACAAGGATTACCAGTGCCCGTTGATGGAAGCTTACATTGATGAAGTGAGGAAGCTGGAAGAGCGCTTTGACGGCCTGCAAATGGAATACGTTCCAAGAGCAGAGAACGACATCGCCGACGGCCTGTCAAAATGCGCCGCACTAAAGCTACCTGTGGAACCAGGGACTTTTGTGCTCAAGCTGACTCAGCCATCCGTGACACCATCGACTGGGCCAAGCAAGAAGAGAAAATCGGTCTCCGGTGACTATCTCCCGGCAGAGCTTCCCGAAGCCGCCGCCAAGAGAGTCCCCAAGATCGACGCCAAGAGTGCTGAGGAGCTGCCCGCTCCGGCAAGCCCCAGGGTTTGTCCCGACGAAGCAGGCGCTCCCGGCAAGTCATGCCTCGGCAAGCTTGCCGGGGAACGTCAAGCTCTGGCTGAGCCCCAAGTCCTCGCCGTAGAAGCTGATGTTCCCGCAGCTGCCGACATGCCTTTAGTCCTCGTCGTCGAGCCGCAGGCTCCGACGTGGGCACAGCAGATCGTCCGTTTCCTCCAGACAGGAGAACTTCCCGAAGAACAAGAATAAGCGGAAAGAGTAACCCGGCAGTCCAGTATGTACCAGTTCGTCGACGGCGCACTGTACAGAAGAGGACGCAATGGGGTGAAATTGAAGTGCATTCACCGGGAAGACGGACAGAAGCTGTTGGCGGAGATACACGGAGGCATATGTGGACACCACATTGGCGCCAGAGCACTTGCCGGCAAAGCGTTCCGGCAAGGTTTCTTCTGGCCCACAGCCCTCCAGGATGCAACTGCACAAGTAACCAAGTGTGAAGCGTGCCAGTTCCATTCCAAGAAGATACACCAGCCAGCTCAAGCTCTCCAGATGATCCCTTTGTCCTGGCCCTTCTCGGTCTGGGGGCTCGATATCCTCGGCCCCTTCCCTTGATCCGTCGGGGGCTTTGAGTACTTGTTCGTTGCCATCGACAAGTTCACAAAGTGGCCAGAAGTGGAGCCGGTGAGGAAGGTGACTGCCCAGTCCGCGATCAAATTCTTCAGGTCGATTGTTTGCCGCTTCGGGATCCCCAACAGGATCATCACCGACAACGGTACGCAGTTCACAAGCCATGCTTTCATGCAGTACACCCAAAACCTCGGCACCAAGGTCTGCTTCGCTTCTGTTGCTCATCCCCGGAGCAACGGTCAAGCGGAAAGGGCCAACGCCGAGGTATTGCGCGGGCTCAAGACCAGAAGTTTTGACAAGATGCTCAAGCGCGGACGGAACTGGATCGAGGAGCTGCCGGCGGTTCTTTGGTCGGTCAGAACGACGCCAAATCGAGCCACCGGCCAGACACCATTTGCTCTAATCTATGGAGCAGAAGCAGTTACCCCCACGGAACTCGTATACGGGTCACCTCGAGTGCTCGCTTATGATGAGCTTGAGCAAGAGAGGTCGCGTGAAGATGACGCACTGCTCCTCGAGGAGGATCGTCTCCAGGCTGCTGTGCGATCCGCTCGCTACCAGCAAGCTCTGCGTCGCTATCATAGCCGCAAAGTTAAAGCCAGGAGCCTCGAGGAAGGCGACCTTGTTCTTCGGCGCGTTCAGTCGGCCAAGATACACAACAAGTTGACGCCGAAGTGGGAAGGCCCTTACCGGGTGAAACGAGTCACGAGGCCCGGCGCCGTCCGCCTCGAGACCGAAGATGGTACTCCGGTGAGCAATTCCTGGAACATTGAGCATCTTCGCAAGTTTTACTCGTAAGGCGCGGTTGTCGGACCCCGTCCGGCAACCAACTCTTTGTACAAAAGTCTTGCCGCAGTTGCATGTAATCCTTTGTACAAAGCCAGGCGCAGACCCTGGCAGCAATGAAGCGCTGGCGCCCCCAAGTTTTAGCATGCATGCTGAGTCGAGTCTCGTCCTTGGTTAGGGTTGGTAGTGCCTAACAGTCGCTAACCCCTAACTTAGAGGTCGAGTCCGCGTCTTTTTCCCGTCCTTTCCCTTTGGCTCGCAGGAGTTGCATACCCTTGCCGAGCCGCTCAAGGACGAAGAAGGGGAGAAGGGCGAGCCAGCACCCGCGCCCCGGCAAGCCAGAGTTGCCGGGGGGCCGCAACCTCAGATAAGTCTTTACGTCCCTTATCATGCATTCTCTCGTGAGCTGCGGGATGCGAAAATCTTGCTTCCTCCTAAAAGCTGCCGTGCTCTCTTAAGCGACAAACCCCGGAGCGCGTTCCCGGGGCCCGCTTCTGATAGTAGCCGCGGCGGCAAGAGGAGGAAGCAAGGGGCCAGAACCCGCCTTCTCCCTGCCTCCGCCAAGAGCGTGAGGAGGGCCAAGGGGCGCGGGGAGACGGCAGGGTCCGTTGCCGGGCGGGGGAGTGTCTATCTTAACGATGCAAAGGGTTCGCTCCTTGCCGCGGGATGTACCCGCGAGACAAATGGTCCGGCAAACACTCCCTTTTCATTAAAAACATTCCACTCAGGTACAGCTCAGAGAGAATGAAAAACATGAAAGATGGGATTACAAGATTTAAACGCAATTAAGGCCCGAGGGCTTACAAGATAAAAAGAGATAAGGTGCCCGTAATCCCTTTCTTGTCTCTCTCCTCAGGAGGTAGGACAAGGAGGCGAGAAGGGCAAAAGGGACGCCTAGACGAGCTACGGGTGGCAGAAGACGCCAAGAGAACATCCGGGGCTCCGCCCCGGGGCTCCGGAGGCCAGATGGAGACGGCGACACCAGAAGCGGAGCTCGAGAAGGAGGCTGCGGGACGTCAACACGCTGTCGAGGGCATCTAGCCCTCGTACTCCGAGTTGACGGCCTTGCCGCCAGCCTCTTCCGCAGCCTCGCCACTCCAACCGCCCAAGAAGACGAAGCCCCGGCAAGAGGAGCTTGCCGGGCCGGAGAGAAGACCCCGGTGGTCGTCGCCGCGAGCAGGGGTGGTGACGGCGTCTGGGGCGGAGCTGGAAGACAAGGCAGCAGCCTTGCCGCCCTCCCTCTTCCTCTTCTGCAGCCTCCCTACGCCAGCCGCCCAAGGAGACGACCCCAGGGAGTTCACGGCGCTAGCACCGCGGACGATGGGGGCCGCCGGTGCCACGCGGAGCTGCGACCGGCACCTAGTCGGACCCGTCATCCCAGCGGCCGCTCCCCTCGTCGTTGCTGTCGCTCCCCTCCTCGTCACTCTCGCTCGAGGAGGAGCCTTCGCTGTCGGAGGAGCTATCCACACAGCACCGGGCCCGGGTGCCGAGGTCCCCGAAGGCCTTGACGGAGAGGAGATCACCCTCCATCAGCTTAAAATGGAGGGTGAACCCCTCCATCAAGCTGTGGATCCGGGCGAACGTCTTCCACCCTCGGCCAAGACACACCACGCCGGGGGCTCGGGATTCGACATGGACTCGCGTACCACTGATCCCGCAGCCCCTCATGCGCAGTCTCAGCGTCTCGTGTTGTTCCGCCTCCAAGACGTCCGCGAAGGGAGCCGGGAGGCGGAGGCGACGGCGAGGCGCCCGGTGCAGCCTGATGATGAACTCGCAGGGGTCGTCCCCGAGATGAACCGCCGGGGGAAACGGAGCCGCCGGCGGAGGCGAGGCCGGCGCGCCGCCCCGCCCGCCTCGAGCGCCTCGGCCCCGTCCACGGCCTCGTCCACGACCTCGCCCCTCCCCCTTCCCCTTACGGTTGGCTCCGCCGCCGCGGGTGCAAGGGGAGGAGGGGCGCGCTGCCTGGCGGCAACCCTTGCCGCCACCGAAGAAGGACCAGGGTTCCCTTCCTCCATGACAGTTGGGGAGAGGGGACCAGGGCTCTAAGAGAAGAAAGAGGGAAGGAGTGCGGACCCTCGTCGTCCCCTTCCGCTCCTTATAAAGGGGCGGAGTGGGGGCTCGGCCGCCCCGCCCAACCAATCAAAGCGGAGGAAGGGCAGGCGACGGGGCCGACCCTCTACTTCGACCCGCGTCGGCCCGGCTTCCTGCCTCCACCACCGCAACCCCAAGCGCATGGAGGACGCGTGGCGGGCGAGCAGGGCCGAGGCGACAGATGAGGCGACCTCTCCCCCCCCCCCACTCGAAAGTGGGGGCGGACGTTTCGCCTTTCCAAATAAAGGAATCGTGCCCGACGTGACGCATGCCTGCGGGCCTCAAGCCCCGCGCACGCCACCCACGTCACGCACGTCTTGCACGCCTCGCCCCCCCACCCACGACGCCGCGATAAACGCACGCCACTTAGGGAGGGCACGACGGACACGGAGTTAAGGAGCAGCGCAACCCAGGCCACGCGTGCCCGTGCACTGTTAGGGCCTGGCCCAACAACGCTCGGCATCGTGTATGGCCTAGACCTGGGGGCTCCTGTCGGTGTACTAAAGTAGGGGTACCTTAGTACCCCCGAACTTGTGCACGGGCAGTAGTAGCGTCCCGCGGCAAGGCCTGCCAGGGGAGCGACAAGAGTCTCCACGGCCCTTTCTGGGCCGGACGAAGGCCAAGTGATCGAGCCTAGAAGACCAAGCCCCGGCAAGAGGAGCTTTCCGGGGCGAGAAGGCGAGGTCCGGCAAGAGGAGCTTGCCGGGCCAAGGCGACAAGGCCCCGGCAAGAGGAGCTTGCCGGGACGACTAAGCCGAAGCACCAAGGCCCCGGCGGGAGGAGCTCGCCGGGACGGCCGAACCAAGGCACACAAAGAGAAGCCCGCCGCGGCGCTCCGCGCGCCCCGGCAAGGCCTGACGAGCGGCAAGCTCTCAGGTGCGGCAAGACAACCACCGCGGCAAGCCACTTGCCACGGCAAACCACCACCTCAGGCATGTGCTCCAGCTCACCTGCCCACGCGTCACTCTGGAGCTTCCCCGGAGACACGTGGCGGGGCGCCGCGCAACCTGGGGCGCGCGCATGGCATGCGACGTTGGCAGAGTCGCCCCCGTGGCAAGCGGAGGCGCCCCTAACGGTCCGCCTCGGCACTGTTCAGGCGATCCAGACGGGCATTTAATGCCTTTGTCCCCCGCCGTCAGAGTTAGGTGCGATAGCACTGTGCGACCCCTGTTCGCACAGTTCCTTGCCATTTTTACCCTCACCTGCGTCGCTACCTGTGGGAAACCCCTTAGCATATAAAAGGAGGCCCATGCGCACGTAGAGAGGGGGATCAAAACCTAGGGGAGGAGAGAGGGAGGACACCCAAGTAGACCCTCGTCTACGTCCAGCTCCAACTTACTGTAGCTTGTTGCGCTCCAGAGCAAGAACTCGAATCAACCAGACATGCAGCAGTAGGGTTTTACGCATCCGTGCGGCCCGAAGCTGGGTAAAATCGTTGTGTGTGTGTCACCTCGATCCGCTCTTTGTGCAACCTCCGCCCCCCGCCGAACCGACAAGGGGCTCCGTCCCCATAGGTGCTCGTGGAGGCCGATATCCCCCGACACAGGCTCTTCGGCGTTTCTCTGAACCTAAGAGACAAGCCATGGGAGGGGAACTAGCCAAGTTATTGGAGGCCGGATTCATTAGAGAAATAAAACATCCGGACTGGCTAGCAAACCTGGTTATGGTACCAAAGAAGGATACATCCTGGCGCCTGTGCGTCGATTTTAAGGACCTCAAATAAGGCTTGCCCAAAGGATCCCTTCCCTCTCCCCCGCATCGATCAAATTATCGATGCGACAGCAGGACACGATTCATTGTGTTTCCTCGACGCATACTCCGGCTACCACCAAATTAAGATGGCGGAGTCCGACCAAGCCGCAACGGCATTTATCACACCATACGACCCCTTTTGCTTCAACACAATGCCCTTTGGGCTCAAAAACGCAGGCGCAACATATCAGCGCGTGATTCAAACATGTCTGGCAAACCAGATCGGCAAAACAGTGGAGGCATACGTAGATGACGTGGTCGTCAAAACCAAACATGTCGAATCTCTAGTGGACAACTTGAGGCTCACATTCGATAACCTCCGAACATATGACATCAAGCTCAACCCGGAAAAATGCGTTTTCGGCATACCAGTCGGAAAGCTCTTGGGATTCATTGTATCCGGCAGAGGAATTGAAGCAAATCCGGCCAAGATCCGAGCTCTGTCACAATTGGATATCCCAACGGATCTCAAACAAATACAAAAATTGACTGGAAGCATGGCGGCTCTAAGCCGCTTTATCTCCCGCCTGGGAGAAAAGGCATTACCCCTTTATCGCCTCCTTCGGCGCACCGAACACTTCGAGTGGTCGGATGCCGCCACAGCCGGACTGGAAGAAATAAAAGCCATATTGGCAACCAACCCAGTCCTGGCCGCGCCAAACATTGGCGAACCAATGCTATTATACATTGCGGCAACTCATCAAGTCGTAAGCGCAGTGCTCGTCGTCGAACGAGAAACGGACGGACATAAATTCCCCCTTCAAAAGCCAGTCTACTATGTATCCACTATCCTTACTCCATGCAAGTCAGGGTACCCGCATTATCAAATGATAGCATACGCGGTATTCATGGCATCCCGGAAGTTGCGACACTACTTTCAGGAGTGTTCGATAACAGTAGCCTCGGAAGTGCCACTTAATGATATTATAAACAACCGCGACGCCACGGGCCGGATTGCCAAATGGGCCATTGAGCTCCTCCCGTTCGACATAACTTACAAGCCGCGGCGAGCCATTAAGTCGCAAGTATTGGCTGACTTCGTCGCCGGATGGACTGAAGCCGAACTCCCTAAAGAGTACGGTGCATATTCCAACTGGATCATGCACTTCGACGGCTCCAAAATGTTGGTTGGTCAGGGGGCTGGCGTCGTCTTGACGTCCCCAACCGGAGATACAGTTCAATACGTACTCCAGATAATGTACACGGACTCCAACAACACAGCCGAATATGAGGCCCTTCTACATGGTCTCCGGATGGCAGTATCCATGGGCATTCAATGCCTAGAGGTGCGGGGGGATTCGAACCTCGCAATATCTCGAATAAATGGAGACTTTGATGCCAAGGACCCGAAAATGGCGGCCTATCGCAACGCCGTCCTAAAAATGTCAGCTCGGTTCGAGTGGCTCGAATTTCACCATATAGCCCGCGAAAACAATCAGGCGGCCGACGTCCTCGCATGCATCGGTGCAAAATGTGAGGCGGTCCCTCCCAACATCTTCTTGGAAAGGCTTTTCAAGCCATCCGTGGTATGGGAAGGGGACACTGGTAATACCATACTGGACCCAACCGCAATGACCGATACCGAACACTCTGACATAATCGGAGGCTCCGCCACCGAAATAACATCCTCAGCCCACGTCATAATGGCCATCATTGCCCCGTGGACAGAACCATTCCTGGCCTACTTAACTAGGCAGGAACTCCCTGAGGACCAAAACGAGGCACGCTGCATAGTGAGGCGATCTAAAGCCTACAGGGTCCACGAGGGAGAACTTTATAAGAAAAGCACTACCGGAGTCCTCCAAAGGTGCATCTCCGAAGAGGAAGGGCGGAGGCTCCTGGCAGAAATCCATGCCGGACTCGGCGGCCACCACGCCGCAGCCCGAGCCCTTGTAAGCAAGGATTTCCTTACTGGATTTTACTGGCCTACGGCCTGGGCAGACGCACTGGACCTGGTCCAACGCTGCGTGGGTTGCCAGCTCTTTGCAAATCAAAGCCATATGCCGCCCACCGCCCTCCACACAATCCCCATAACTTGGCCCTTCGCGGTCTGGGGGCTTGACATGGTTGGACCCCTTAAAGGAGGAACCCACAAGAAAAAATACTTGCTGGTCATGGTGGATAAGTTCACCAAATGGATAGAAGCCAAGCCTGTTAAGATGGCCGAATCTGGACCGGTGATAGACTTCATATCCGGGGTCGTACACCGTTATCGCGTCCCCCACAGCATCATCACTGATAACGGCACGAACTTCACGGGCGAAGAGGTAAAACTTTGGTGCAAAAACATGGGCATCAAGCTCGATTATGCTTCCGTCTATCACCCACAAACTAACGGTCAAGTCGAACGAGCAAATGGTCTTATCATGAGCGGCATCAAACCCAGGTTAGTGCGGTCCCTAAAGGAATCGGACACGCACTGGGTAGAGGAGCTCGACTCCGTACTCTGGGGGCTGCGGACCACGCCAAATCACACCACCGGATACACACTATTCTTTATGGTATACGGCGCAGAGGCTGTTCTTCCCTGCGACATACTTCATGACTCACCTCGAGTGCGCATGTATGAAGAAAGAGAAGCCGAGCTCGATCAGCAGGACAGTTTGGACGCTTTGGAGGAGGAGCGTGACGTGGCAAAAGCCCGTTCAGCATTCTATCAACAGCAGGCTCGAAGATACCAAAGCAGAGAAGTACGGGCCAAAACTTATAATGTTGGCGAATTAGTTCTACGCCTGCCGGAGAAGAAAAAGGACAAACTCAAGCCCAAATGGGAGGGTCCCTTCATTATTGACCAAGTCTTGACTGGTGGAGCGTACCGCCTGCGGGATGCATCGGATAATTGACTCGAGTCGAACCCATGGAACGCAGCCAGACTCCGAAGATTCTACGCCTAGCGCCGGACTCTGTGTTTGTCTCCTTCCTCTGACCATTTTTTATCCACTATCTGTCTTATATTTCTCTCCTTCTCCCCTTCTTTTCTCCCACAGCCTTTAAAGGGCCAATTTTTGCCTTGTTTGCACACAACTGACGCGCTATCCGCGCTCATTATACTTGAGGGCTTCTTTAACATAAGCTTATTTATACGGGCTTCATGCCCAACATATGTGTTATCCTTCCGCATGTACCTTTTATTCGCCATTATATGCATCGATATGACTTACGTTTTGGCCAAGCTGGGTTGCCTGGCTCTTGTATTTATGCCCTACGTTCCCGTTAATTCGGCTAGGGCATAAGGGGAGCACCTTTGCGATTGTTACTGTCGGGTCAGCCGGATGTGTACCTCAGACTGGGTGAAGCCGAAAGCTAGCGTTCTTAAGAGAATATTCGGTCGGTGAACAAAAGACGATTTTTACCTATTTTTTATATATGCCCCCAGATGTTTTTTCCTGCGATTTTTTTCGCGGCCCGGACATGCACTTTAGGGCATGCATACCCAGGGAAAGGAACCCCTAACGGAACTATTCTCCCTGGAAGATGTTTCTTACTAACCATGTAATATAACATAACTAGTTGGGCACTTGTCTGTTCAAGCACTAATGACCCCTACGCCTGGTTTCCACGCATGCCCCGGTTTTTCATAACCGAGAGGGTATTCGGATTCACTCAGGACTATCGGGTCCAGAGGTCGAAGCGAAAAGGTCCGCCATGACAAATGATCTACGATCCGGCTAGAAGGCATTACAAATGTCACTTCAGTTACATAGTCACTATGACTGACTAAATTCTTCCTCTATACCATCCAACAGGCTGTCTAACTTACAATCCTATTGGGAATACTTTGCGGCCAATTCTACTTGCCCGTACATCAGACTAACAGGGATCTCTTTCCCATCGGGCCCCACAGGTCCGACCTCGGCCATGTGGTTTGGATCAGCCTTGGTATACCGCGTCTTCACCATGGCCCAGGCTTCCCTGGCACCTTGACGGCAGGCCGATATCTTCCATAACCGGAAGCGCCGCCGCGCTACCTTTAGCTTCTCTGCAAGCTCTCCAAGGCCCTCGGGCACGGAGATGGATGGCCACAAGGCCTGGGCAACGCCTTGCATCACATGCCGAACTCGTTCGTGCAGTTGTGAGAGCTCGGGAAGAAGGTCACCCATAGAACCGGGCATTTCCTCCGCAGGACGACCTGTTAGCATACCTACAGACATAACTCTGTTAGTCGACTTCTTCGCCGAACTCTTTTTCAAAGTTCGTTCAAGCATTTACTAAAAATGCCGCGTCGAAGTCGCTGATTCTCCTTCACGGAGTCCGACAGTTGGACACGAACATCCCTTAGTTCCACGCTCAGCTGGGTGTTGGCATCCTGGAGATTATTCTTCTCCTGCCTAACCTTGGTAAGCACACTCTTGCCAGCCTTTAGCTGGCGTCAGAGTTGTTGCTCATGCGGATTTCCTCCGGCGTCATCTACAATTTCATTGTTATATTTGCACATATGCCGCACTCTATATGGTATCTATCATTTTCAATATGTCTTACCAGAAGGTGTCTTCCTGGACTTCTCTTCTGCGGCCAGTGCGGCCTGAAGTCGGGCTTTGCACCCTTCAAGCTCATGGGACAGTTGGGTATTCTTTTCTGTAAGAACCTGCATAACAAATGATCCTTAAATCAGTTATTCTAACTGTTTCAAGTCTCAGGGGCTACTGATACATATAATCATCAAATCTTCTCACCTGTATGTCCTTTACATACTGATCCGTGGCTCTCGCTAGACCATTTTGAGCAGCACGGAGGTACGCGTCTCCCAAGTTGAAGGCATCAAGTGCCTCTTGGAGCGTCACGGAGAACAGCTCGGCGACGCCTGTGGTTCATGGCACTCTCCACCTCGGAATTTGTGGCGGACAGTCTGTCCGCATCCTCTGTCGGAGGAGCATCCGGCGTGCGCCTCATACTCGCTTCCGCTTCTGGGGCCGGCCTTGGAGCCTGACTGGTGGAGGCGAGATTAGCGACCTCTCCGAATATAGTCCGGCGAGTGTTCTTCTTCCTAAGAAAGTACGGGCGTTAATATGCCTTTAATGATACCATGGGGTGAGGTGGCACGCCTTACCGCTGCAACGGTGTCTCGGTCCGGACTGCATTTCTTTTCAGCCTGCCCGGCCTCGAAGCCCCTTGTTGGCTAGTCGCCGCGGGCTCGGCATGACGTCCTGGGGGTCCCCCCTGCAAAACACCGTTGTTACACGGTAAGCAAAATACGCAAGGACGGATCCTTTTTAAAGCGTTGGGACTTCACTCTCACTTACCTGCGAGGCTGGAAGCAGCCCAGGGTAATCGGCCGTAATGGCCACCAAGGCATTGTCGCTACTTAATTGGTAAAATACCCTATCGATTAGCTCCACAGATATGTCCGGATCCTCTTGGGAGGCCGGGTCGAGGGACCGCTCCGTATCCTTGGGTTGTGGAGGCGGGCTGTTTATGTCCCTTACGGCCTTACGCAGCTCCTGCGTTGAAATCGCCAGGTAAAATACTTAACTATGGGAATATGGAACGGATGGGCAAGGAAAAAGTGTCAACTTACCCAGCTCGGGGGATTGTACATAGAAAATCCGCCCTGTGGATTGACGCAGAGGAATTCCTCCTCTTCTCCCTTGTACAACTCGAACAAGATCTTTACTAGAGCAGCGACCGAGTCCGGCCCCTTGCGGCCGCAGCGGGTGGCGTCATCCTCCCCGTTGAAATCCCACATGGGGTGGCCTCTATATTGAAGCGGATGCACCCCCCGCATAATGCATATGGCCATGACCTCGATCATGGTCAATCCGGATTGAGCTAACAACCTTATCCGGCTCATCAGGTAAAGAACGTCCCTATCGTCTTCCTCCTGGGGGCTCCGTGGACGCCAGCTCAGGCGCTTCTTCAAAGGAGCATTATCGAACTCAGGAAGGCCGATCCGAATAGGATCCGGGAGGGGGACGTCTTCTATATAAAACCATTCTGAAGGCCAGTCTTTGGACGTCTTCTTTGGGGTTCCGGATAGATATCCGGTCCCGGCGATGCGCCAT
Source organism: Aegilops umbellulata (assembly GCA_032464435.1). Taxonomy (NCBI): domain Eukaryota; kingdom Viridiplantae; phylum Streptophyta; class Magnoliopsida; order Poales; family Poaceae; genus Aegilops; species Aegilops umbellulata. The sequence continues at coordinate 197,160,505 of CP136054.1, forward strand.
ACTTCGGCTCCGCCCACTTGGTATATTGACCCCCTCTGAGAATGGGCACAAGGCAAAACAACTTCTTCCACAGCGCGAAATGAGCCTGGCAACCCAAAAACAACTCGCAAAGGGCTACGAAGCCCGCGATATGCAGTATGGAGGCAGGCGTAAGGCTGTGCAACTGGAGGCCGTAGAACTCCAGGAGCCCGCGGAGAAACGGATGAATTGGAAATCCGAGTCCTCTTATCAAATAAGGGACAAGGCATACCCGCTCTCCCTTGGAGGGATTTGGAAGGCTCTCCGCTTGCTCTCCGCCGTTATAGGTGGCGAGCCCGGCTCGAACCGGGACCATGTATGCTGGGGGGAGAAATCCCTGGGTCTGAAGCGTCACTGGTTGACTGTGTGGGACGGAACATCTCTCCCAATCTCCGGGCTTGGGGCTGGGGGAGCGAGAGGAGGAGCCGCGTCGACCGGCCATGATGGAATGGATCTCTGTCGGGTGCGCTCCGATGAATGCTCGCTAAGGGAGGATGGTGTGGTTTGGATCTGAATCCTCGTCTCTTTAATAGACAGCTCATTTACATAGCTAGGGGGGTAAATGTAAAAACACCCTGGGTCTTCACATTCACTTGACACGTGGAAGGTGGCCATTATTGGGCGTGGAAGCCAAGGAGCGCAGCATTCACAAGAAGCCGGACACTATTTAACACGTATTTGGAATTTGGAGGAGAACCCGCCTTGCAATGCCGAAGACAAACTGCGCGCCGGACTCATCGTCATTGAAGCCTGGTTCGGGGGCTACTGAGGGAGTCCGGATTAGGGGGTGTCCGGACAGCCGGACTATGACCTTTGCCCGGACTCTTGGACTATGAAGATACAAGATTGAAGACTTCATCCCGTGTCGGGATGGGACTTTCCTTGGCGTGGAAGGCAAGCTTGGCAATACGGATATGTAGATCTCCTCCCATTGTAACCGACTCTGTGTAACCCTAGCCCCCTCCGGTGTCTATATAAACCGGAGGGTTTAGTCCGTAGGACAACAACAATCATACCATAGGCTAGCTTCTAGGGTTTAGCCTCTCTGATCTCGTGGTAGATCTACTCTTGTACTACCCATATCATCAATATTAATCAAGCATGAGTAGGGTTTTGCCTCCATCGAGAGGGCCCGAACCTGGGTAAAACCATCGTGCCCCTTGTCTCCTGTTACCATCCGCCTAGACGCACAGTTCGGGACCCCCTACCCGAGATCCGCCGGTTTTGACACCGACATGAATCCTTATCCCTTTATAAGGGAGGACGAAACTATGCATCCCCACCAACCTGGTAAAACTCGTTTATCCCCCAAGCGACGTAATTGATGGCGCTGTTGGGTTACCCACGTCCGTATTTATGGGAATCCCGCAATAAAGGGACACGATCTCTGCTTCGACAAGACGTGCCAAGGAAACCGCCTCGCGAAGCACGCGGAGGTTGGTTGTAAAAAAATGATTCGAATGGTGACCTGGCTGTGGTGTGATGACACACTGTGAAATACGTCAGCAGATTATATTTGTGGAAATATTATTCTCTCTACGGTGGTATGCGGAACTTGTTTTGCAGAGCCGGACTCGTGTTCAAAATCTTTTATGAAGTATTCGGAGGAGGAACTCGCCTTGCAATGTCGAAGACAAATCTGCGTGCCGGACTCATCGCCATTGAAGCCTGGTTCAGGGGATACTGAGGGAGTCCTGGATTAGGGGGTATCCGGACAGCCGGACTATATCCTCTGGCTGGACTGTTGGACTATGAAGATACAAGATTGAAGACTTTGTCCCGTGTCCGGATGGGACTCTCCTTGGCGTGGAAGGCAAGCTTGGCAATATGGATATGTAGATCTCCTTCCTTGTAACCGACTCTGTGTAACCCTAGCCCCCTCCGGTGTCTATATAAACCGGAGGGTTTAGTCTGTAGGACCAAGAACAACAATCATACCATAGGCTAGCTTCTAGGGTTTAGCCTCTCCGATCTCGTGGTGGATCAACTCTTGTAATACTCATATCATCAAGATCAATCAAGCAGGAGTAGGGTTTTACCTCCATCGAGAGGGCCCGAACCTGGGTAAAAACATCGTGTCCCCTGTCTCCTGTCACCATCCGCCTAGACGCATAGTTCGGGACCCCCTACCCGAGATCCGCCGGTTTTGACACCGACAACTAGTCTCTGTTTATTTTGCAACTCTCGTTTCGAGTTACTAATCATAGCAACTGAACCAGTCTCAAATACCGAGGGGTTGCTATAAACATTAGTAAAGTACACATCAATAACAAGTATATCAAATATACCTTTGTTCACTTTGCCATCCTTCTTATCCGCCAAGTATCTAGGGCAGTTCCATTTCCAATGACCATTTCCTTTGTAGTAGAAGCACTCAGTTTTAGGCTTGGGTCTAGCTTTGGGCTTCTTCATGGGAGTGGCAACTTGCTTGCCATTCTTCTTGAAGTTCCCTTTCTTTCCCTTGCCCTTTTACTTGAAACTAGTGGTCTTGTCAACCATCAACACGTGATGCTTTTCTTGATTTCTACCTTCGCTGATTCCAGCATCACGAAGAGCTCGGAAATAATTTTCGTCATCCCTTGCATATTATAGTTCATCTCGAAGTTCCAGTAACTTGGTGACAGTGACTAGAGAACTTTGTCAATCACTATCTTATCTGGAAGATTAACTCCCACTTGATTCAAGTGATTGTAGTACTCAGACATTCTGAGCACATGCTCACTGGTTGAGCTATGTACTTGTAGGCAAAGTACTTGTCAGAGGTCTCATACCTCTTGACTCGGGCATGAGTCTGAAATACCAATTTCAGCTCTTGGAGCATCTCATATGCTCAGTGGCGTTCTTCGAAGTTCCGGTTCTAAGCCGTAAAGCATGGTGCACTAAACTATCAAGTAGTCATCATACCGAGCTTTGTCAAACGTTCATAACGTCTGCATGTGCTCCTGCAATAGGTCCGTCACCTAGCGGTGCACCAAGGACATAATTCTTCTATGCAACAATGAGGATAATCCTCAGATCACGGACCAAGTCCGCATCATTGCTACTACCATCTTTCAACTTATTTTTCTCTAGGAACATATCAAAAATAAAACAGGGAAGCTATACGTGAGCTATTGATCTACAACATAGATATGCAAATACTATCAGGACTAAGTTCATGATAAATTCAAGTTCAATTAATCATATTACTTAAGAACTCCCACTTAGATAGACATCCCTCTAGTCATCTAAATGATCACGTGATCCATATCAACTAAACCATGTCCGATCATCACGTGAGATGGAGTAGCTTTCTATGGTGAAAATCACTATGTTGATCATATCTACTATATGATTCACATTTGACCCTTCGGTCTTAGTGTTCCGAGGCCATATCTGCACATGCTAGGCTCGTCAAGTTTAACCCGAGTATTCTGCGTGTGCAAAACTGGCTTGCACCCCTTGTATGTGAACGTAGAGCTTATCACACCCGATCATCACGTGGTGTCTCGGCACGACGAACTGTAGCAATGGTGCATACTCAGGCAGAACACTTGTACCTTGAAATTTAGTGAGAGATCATCTTATAGTGCTACCGCCGTACTAAGCAAAATAAGATACATAAAGGATAAACATCACATACAATCAATATAAGTGATATGATATGGCCATCATCATCTTGTGCCTTTGATCTCCATCTCCAAAGCACCGTCATGATCACCACCATCACCGGCTTGACACCCTGATCTCCATCGAAGCATCGTTGTCGTCTCGCCAACTATTGCTTCTATGACTATCACTACAGCTTGGTGATAAAGTAAAGCAATTACATGGCGATTGCATTTCATACAATAAAGGGACAACCATATGGCTCCTGCCAATTGCCGATAACAGTTACAAAACATGATCATCTCATAGAACAATTTATATATCATCACGTATTGACCATATCACATCACAGCAAGCCCTGCAAAAACAAGTTAGACGTCCTCTACTTTGTTGTTGCAAGTTTTACGTGGCTGCTACGGGCTTCTAGCAAGAACCATTCTTACCTACGCATCAAAACCACAATGATTTTTTGTCAAGTGTGCTATTTTAACCTTCAACAAGGACCGGGCGTAGTCACACTTGATTCAACTAAAGTTGGAGAAACAGACACCCACTAGCCACCTGTGTATAAAGCACAGCCGTAGAACTAGTCTCACGAACGCGGTCATGTAATGTCGGTCTTGGCCGCTTCATCCAACAATACCGCCGAATCAAAGTATGACATGCTGGTAAGCAGTATGACTATTATCGCCCACAACTCTTTGTGTTCTACTCGTGCATATAACATCTACGCATAGACCTGGCTCGGATGCCACTGTTGGGGAATGCAGTAATTTAAAAAAAAATCCTACGATCACGCAAGATCTATCTATGAGATGCATAAAACCGAGCGGGGAGAGTGTGTCCACATACCCTCGTAGACCGAAAGCGGAAGCGTTTAGTAACGCGGTTGATGTAGTCGAACGTCTCCGCGATCCAACCGATCCAAGAACCGAACGTACGGCACCTCCGCATTCAACACGCGTTCAGCTCGATGACGTCCCTTCAGCTCTTGATCCATTTGAGGCCGAGGGAGAGTTCTGTCAGCACGACGGCGTGGTGACTGTTATGATGAAGTTACGGGCGCAGGGCTTCGCCTAAGCACTACGACGATATGACCGAGGTGTGTAACTGTGGAGGGGGGCCCAGCATAGGGCTATGACAAATCTTGAGTGCCTTTGGGGTGCTCCCCTCCCCCGTATATATAGGAGGAAGGGAGGAGGCGGCTGGCCTAGGGGGCGCGCCAAGCATAGGGATTCCTACTAGGACTCCCAAGTCCTACTAGGATTCTCTTTCCTATTCGGAGTAGGAGAGAAGGAAAGAGAGGGAGAGGGAGAAGGAAAAGGGGGTCGCGCCCCCACTCCTTGTCCAATTCAGTTTGGGAAGTGGGGAGGCGCGTGCCACCTCTTTGCCCTTCTCCCCTCTCTCCACTAAAGCCCAATAAGGCCCATTACTTCTCCTGGAGAATTCTCGTAACTCCTCGGTACTCCGAAAAATACCCAAATCACTCGAAACCTTTCCGATGTTCGAATATAGCCTTCCAATATATGAGTCTTTACCTCTCGACCATTTTGATACTCCTCGTCATGTCCGTGATCTCATACGGGATTCTGAACAAACTTCGGTCATCAAATCACATAACTCATAATACAAATCGTTATCGAATGTTAAGCGTGCGGACCCTACGGGTCCGAGAACTATGTAGACATGACCGAGAGACATCTCTGGTCAATGAACAATAGCGGAACCTGGATGCTCATATTGTCCCCTACATATTCTACGAAGATCTTTATCGGTCAAATCGCATAACAACATACGTTGTTCCCTTTGTCATCAGTATGTTACTTGCCCGAGATTCGATCGTCGGTATCCTCATACCTAGTTCAATCTCGTTACCGGCAAGTCTCTTTACTCGTTCTGTAATGCATCATCTCGTAACTAACTCATTAGTCACATTGTTTGCAAGACTTATAGTGATGTGCATCACCGAGAGGGCCCAGAGATACCTCTCCGATTCACGGAGTGACAAATCCTAATCTTGATCTATGCCAACCCAACAAACACCTTCGAGGACACCTGTAGAGCATCTTTATAATCACCCAGTTACGCTATGGCGTTTGATAGCACACAAGGTGTTCCTCCGGTATTCGGGAGTTGCATAATATCATAGTCAGAGGAACATGTATAAGTCATGAAGAAAGCAATAGCAATAAAGCTAAATGATCATTTATGCTAAGCTAACGGATGGGTCTTGTCCATCACCGTTCATCAAATGACAACACATGTCTATGGTCAGGAAACTTAACCATCTTTGATTAACGAGCTAGTCTAGTAGAGGCATACTAGGGACACTTTGTTTTGTCTATGTATTCACACATGTACCAAGTTTTCGGTTAATACAATTCTAGCATGAATAATAAACACTTATCATGATATAAGGAAATAAAATAATAACTTTATTATTGCCTCTAGGGCATATTTCCTTCACATCATCCCGCAACTAACTCATTAGTCACATTGCTTGCAAGGCTTATAGTGATGTGCATTACCGAGAGGGCCGAGAGATACCTCTCCGACAATTGGAGTGACAAATCCTAATCTCAAAATATGCCAACTCAACAAATACCTTCGGAGACACCTGTAGAGCACCTTTATAATCACCCAGTTACGTTGTGACGATTGATAGCACACAAGGTGTTCCTCCGGTATTCGGGAGTTGCATAATCTCATAGTTGGAGGAACATGTATAAGTCATGATGAAAGCATTAGAACTAAAATTAAACGATCATTTGTGCTAAGCTAACAGATGGGTCTTGTCCATCACATCATTCTCTAATGATGTGATCCCGTTCATCAAATGACAACACATGTCTATGGTCAGGAAACTTAAGCATCTTTGATTAGCGAGCTAGTCTAGTAGAGGCATACTAGGGACACTCTGTTTGTCTATATATTCACACATGTACTAAGTTTCCGGTTAATACAATTCTGGCATGAATAATAACCATTTATCATGATATAAGGAAATATAAATAACAACTTTGTTATTGCCTCTAGGGCATATTTCCTTCAGTCTCCCACTTGCACTAGAGTCAATAATCTAGATTAAATAGTAATGATTCTAACACCCATGGAGTCTTGGTGCTGATCATGTCTTGCTCGTGGAAGAGGCTTAGTCAACGGGTCTGCAACATTCAGATCCGTATGTATTTTGCAGACTTCTATGTCACCCTCCTTGACTAGATCACGGATGGAATTGAAGCGTCTCTTGATGTGCTTGGTTCTCTTATGAAATCTGGATTCCTTCGCCAAGGCTATTGCTCCAATATTGTCACAAAATATTTTCATTGGACCCGATGCACTAGGTATGACGCCTAGATCGGATATTAACTCCTTCATCTAGACTCCTTCATTTGTTGCTTCCGAAGCAGCTATGTACTCCGCTTCACACATAGATCCTGAAGGAAATATGCCCTAGAGGCAATAATAAAGTTATTATTTATTTCCTCATATCATGATAGATGTTTATTATTCATGCTAGAATTGTATTAACCGGAAACATAATACATGTGTGAATACATAGACAAACATAGTGTCACTAGTATGCCTCTACTTGACTAGCTCTTTAATCCAAGATGGTTGAGTTTCCTAGCCATGGACATGAGTTGACATTTGATTAACGGGATCACATCATTAGGAGAATGATGTGATTGACTTGACCCATTCCGTTAGCTTAGCACATGATCGTTTAGTATGTTGTTATTGCTTTCTTCATGACTTATACATGTTCCTGTGACTATGAGATTATGCAACTCCTGTTTACCGGAGGAACACTTTGTGTGCTACCAAACGTCACAACGTAACTGGGTCCTTATAAAGGTGCTCTACAGGTGTCTCCGAAGGTAGTTGTTGATTTGGCGTATTTCGAGATTAGGATTTGTCACTCCAATTGTCGGAGAGGTATCACTAGGCCCTCTCGGTAATGCACATCACTATAAGCCTTGCAAGAAGTGTTACTAATGAGTTAGTTGCGGGATGATGCATTACATAACGAGTAAAGAGACTTGCCGGTAATGAGATTAAACTAGGTATTGAGATACCGACGACCGAATCTCGGGCAAGTAACATACCGATGACAAAGGGAACAACGTATGTTGTTATGCGGTTTGACCGATAAAGATCTTCGTAGAATATGTGGGAGCCAATATGAGCATCCAGGTTCCGCTATTGGTTATTGACCGGAGACGTGTCTCGGTCATGTATACATAGTTCTCGAACCCGTAGGGTCCGCACGCTTAAAGTTCGGTGCCGATCGGTATTATGAATTTTTGTGTTTTGATGTACTGAAGGTAGTTCGGAGTCCCGGATATGATCACGGACATGACGAGGAGTCTTGAAATGGTCGAGACGTAAAGATCTATATATTGGATGACTATGTTCGGACACCGTAAGTGTTTCGGGAGGTTTCGGACATTTACCGGAGTACCGGGGGGTTACCGGAACCCCCCGGGGAGTTAATTGGGCCTCATGGGCCTTAGTGGGAGAAGAGGAGGGGCGGCCAGGGCAGCCGCGCGCCCCCTCCCCCTCTTGTCTGAATTGGAAAAGGAGGGGGGCGGCGCCCCCCTTTTTCCTTCTCCTCCTCTCTCCCTTCCTTCCCTTCTCCTACTCCAACAAGGAAAGGAGGAGTCCTACTCCCGGTGGGAGTAGGACTCCGCCCTTAGCGCGCCCTCCTTGGCCGGCCGCCTCTCCCCCCTTGCTACTTTATATACGGGGGCAGGGGGCACCTCTAGACACACAAGTTGATTTGTTGATCTCTCCCAGCCGTGTGCGGTGCCACCCTCCTTCATATTCCACCTCGGTCATATCATAGCGGTGCTTAGGTGAAGCCCTGCGTCGGTAGCAACATCATCACCATCATCACACCGTAGTGCTGACGGAACTCTCCTGTGAAGCTCTGCTGGATCGGAGTTCGCGGGACGTCATCGAGCTGAACGTGTGCTGAACTCGGAGGTGCCGTACGTTCGGTACTTGGATCAGTCGGATCGTGAAGACGTATGATACATCAATCGCGTTGTGCTAACGCCTCCGCTTTCGGTCTACGAGGGTACATGGACAACACTCTCCCCTCTCGTTGCTATGTATCACCATGATCTTGCGTGTGCGTAGGATTTTTTTTGAAATTACTACGTTCCCCAACAGTGGTATCAGAGCCTGGTTTTACGCGTAGATGTTATATGCACGAGTAGAACACAAGTGAGTTGTGGGCGATACAAGTCATATTGCTTACCAGCATGTCATACTTTGGTTCGTCGATATTGTTGGATGAAGCGGCCCGGACCGACATTATGCGTACGCTTACGCGAGACTGGTTCTACCGACGTGCTTTGCACATAGGTGGCTGGCGGGTGTCGGTTTCTCCAACTTTAGTTGAACCGAGTGTGGCTATGCCCGGTCCTTGAGAAGGTCAAAACAACACTAGCTTGACGAACTATCGTTGTGGTTTTGATGCGTAGGTAAGAACGGTTCTTGCTCAGCCCGTAGCAGCCACGTAAAACTTGCAACAACAAAGTGGAGGACGTCTAACTTGTTTTTGCAGGGCATGTTATGATGTGATATGGTCAAGGCATGATGCTATATTTTATTGTATGAGATGATCATGTTTTGTAACCGAGTTATCGGCAACTGGCAAGAGCCATATGGTTGTCGCTTTATTGTATGCAATGAAATCGCCCTGTAATTGCTTTACTTTATCACTAAGCGGTAGCGATAGTCGTAGAAGCAATAGTTGGCGAGACGACAACGATGCTACGATGGAGATCAAGGTGCCGCGCAGGTGACGAAGGTGATCATGACGTGCTTCAAAGATGGAGATCACAAGCACAAGATGATGATGGCCATATCATATCACTTATATTGATTGCATGTGATGTTTATCCTTTATGCATCTTATTTTGCTTTGATTGACGGTAGCATTATAAGATGATCTCTCACTAAATTTCAAGATAAAAGTGTTCTCCCTGAGTATGCACCGTTGTCAAAGTTCGTCGTGCCGAGACACCACGTGATGATCGGGTGTGATAAGCTCTGCGTTCATCTACAACAGGTGCAAGCCAGTTTTGCACACGTAGAATACTCAGGTTAAACTTGACGAGCCTAGCATATGCAGATATGGCCTCGGAACACTGAGACCAAAAGGTCGAGCGTGAATCATACAATAGATATGATCAACATAGTGATGTTCACCATTGAAAACTACTCCATCTCACGTGATGATTAGACATGGTTTAGTTGATTTGGATCACGTGATCACTTAGATGATTATAGGGATGTCTATCTAAGTGGGAGTTCTTAAGTAATATGATTAATTGAACTTAAATTTATCATGAACTTAGTACTTGATAGTATTTTGCTTGTCTATGTTGTTGTAGATAGATGGCCCGTGCTGTTGTTCCGTTGAATTTTAATCCGTTCCTTGAGAAAGCAAAGTTGAAAGATGATGTTAGCAATTACACAGACTAGGTCCGTAACTTGAGGATTATCCTCATTGCTACACAGAAGAATTACGTCCTGGAAGCACCGTTGGGTGCCAGGCCTGCTGCAGATGCAACTGATGACGTTAAGAACGTCTGGCAGAGCAAAGCTGATGACTACTCAATAGTTCAGTGTGCCATGCTTTAGGGCTTAGAACCGGGACTTCAACGACGTTTTGAACGTCATGGAGCATATGAGATGTTCCAGGAGTTGAAGTTAATATTTCAAGCAAATGCCCGGATTGAGAGATATGAAGTCTCCAATAAGTTCTACAGCTGCAAGATGGAGGAGAATAGTTCTATCAGTGAACATATACTCAAAATGTCTGGGTATAACAATCACTTGATTCAACTGGGAGTTAATCTTCTGGATGATAGTGTCATTGACAGAATTCTTCAATCACTGCCACCAAGCTACAAGAGCTTCGTGATGAACTATAATATGCAAGGGATGGATAAGACAATTCTCGAGCTCTTCACAATGCTAAAGGCTGCGGAGGTAGAAATCAAGAAGGAGCATCAAGTGTTGATGGTCAACAAGACCACCAGATTCAAGAAAAAGGGTAAAGGGAAGAAGAAGGGAGAACTTCAAGAAGAATGGCAAACAAGTTGCTGCTCAAGAGAAGAAACCCAAGTCTGGACCTAAGCCTGAGACTGAGTGCTTCTACTACAAAGGGAATGGTCACTAGAAGCGGAACTGCCCCAAGTATTTGGCGGATAAGAAGGATGGCAAGGTGAACAAAGGTATATGTGATATACATGTTATTGATGTGTACCTTACTAGAGCTCGCAGTAGCACTTGGGTATTTGATACTGGTTCTGTTGCTAATATTTGCAACTCAAAACAGGGACTACGGTTTAAGCGAAGACTGGCTAAGGACGAGGTGACGATGCGCGTGGGAAATGGTTCCAAAGTCGATGTGATCGTCGTCGGCACGCTACCTCTACATCTACCTTCAGGATTAGTTTTAGACCTAAATAATTGTTATTTGGTGCCAGCGTTGAGCATGAACATTATATCTGGATCTTGTTTAATGCAAGATGGTTATTCATTTAAATCTGAGAATAATGGTTGTTCTATTTATATGAGTAATATCTTTTATGGTCATGCACCCTTCAAGAGTGGTCTATTTTTGTTGAATCTCGATAGTAGTGATACACATATTCATAATGTTGTAGCCAAAAGATGTAGAGTTGATAATGATAGTGCAACTTATTTGTGGCACTGCCGTTTGGGTCATATTGGTGTAAAGCACATGAAGAAACTCCATACTGATGGACTTTTGGAATCACTTGATTATGAATCACTTGGTACTTGCGAACCATGCCTTATGGGCAAGATGACTAAAACGCCATTCTCCAGAACAATGGAGCGAGCAACAGATTTGTTGGAGATCATACATACTGATGTATGTGGTCCGTTGAATATTGAGGCTCGCGGCGGGTATCGTTATTTTCTCACCTTCACAAATGATTTGAGCAGATATGGGTATATCTACTTAACGAAACATAAGTCTGAAACATTTGAAAAGTTCAAAGAAGTTCAGAGTGAAGTGGAAAATCATCATAACAAGAAAATAAAGTTTCTACGATCTGATCGTGAAGGAGAATATTTGAGTTACGAGTTTGGTCTACATTTGAAACAATGCGGAATAGTTTCGCAACTCACGCCACCCGGAACACCACAGCGTAATGGTGTGTCCGAACGTCGTAATCGTACTTTACTAGATATGGTGCGATCTATGATGTCTCTTACTGATTTACCGCTATCATTTTGGGTTATGCTTTAGAGACGGCTGCATTCATGTTAAATAGGGCACCATCGAAATCCGTTGAGACGACGCCTTATGAACTGTGGTTTGGCAAGAAACCAAAGTTGTCGTTTCTTAAAGTTTGGGGCTGCGATGCTTATGTGAAAAAGCTTCAACCTGATAAGCTCGAACCCAAATCGGAGAAATTTGTCTTCATAGGATACCCAAAGGAAACTGTCGGGTACACCTTCTATCACAGATCCGAAGGCACGACATTCATTGCTAAGAATGGATCCTTTCTAGAGAAGGATTTTCTCTCGAAAGAAGTGAGTGGGAGGAAAGTAGAACTTGATGAGGTAACTGTACCTGCCCCCTTATTGGAAAGTAGTTCATCACAGAAATCTGTTTCTGTGACTCCTACACCAAATAGTGAGGAAGCTAATGATGATGATCATATAACTTCAGATCAAGTTACTACTGAACCTCGTAGGTCAACCAGAGTAAGATCAGCACCAGAGTGGTATGGTAATCCTATTCTGGAGGTCGTGTTACTTGACCAAGGCGAACCTATGAACTATGAAGAAGCGATGGTGAGCCCAGATTCCGCAAAATGGCTTGAGGCCACGAAATCTGAGATGGGATCCATGTATGAGAACAAAGTGTGGACTTTGGTTGACTTGACCGATGATCAGCAAGCCATAGAGAATAAATGGATCTTCAAGAAGAAGACTGACGCTGACGGTAATGTTACTGTCTACAAAGTTTGACTTGTTGCAAAAGGTTTTCGACAAGTTCAAGGAGTTGACTACGATGAGACTTTCTCACCCGTAGCGATGCTTAAGTCTGTCCGAATCATGTTAGCAATTACCGCATTTTATGATTATGAAATTTGGCAAATGGATGTCAAAACTGCATTCCTGAATGGATTTCTGGAAGAAGAGTTGTATATGATGCAACCAGAAGGTTTTGTTGATCCAAAGGGAGCTAACAAAGTGTGCAAGCTCCAGTGATCCATTTATGGACCGGTGCAAGCCTCTCGAAGTTGGAATAAACATTTTGATAGAGTGATCAAAGCATATGGTTTTATACAGACTTTTGGAGAAGCCTGTATTTACAAGAAAGTGAGTGGGAGCTCTGTAGCATTTCTAATGTTATATGTGGATGACATATTACTGATTGGAAATGATATAGAATTTCTGGATAGCATAAAAGGATACTTGAATAAGAGTTTTTCAATGAAAGACCTTGGTGAAGCTGCCTACATATTGGGCATCAAGATCTATAGAGATAGATCAAGACGCTTGATAGGACTTTCACAAAGCACATACCTTGACAAAGTTTTGAAAAAGTTCAAAATGGATCAAGCAAAGAAAAGGGTTCTTGCCTGTGTTACAAGGTGTGAAGTTGAGTCAGACTCAATGCCCGACCAGTGCAGAAGATAGAGAGAAAATAAAAGATGTTCCCTATGCTTCAGCCATAGGCTCTATCATGTATGCAATGCTGTGTACCAGGCCTGATGTGTGCCTTGCTATTAGCTTAACAGGGAGGTACCAAAGTAATCCAAGAGTGGATCACTGGACAATGGTCAAGAACATCCTGAAATACCTGAAAAGGACTAAGGATATGTTTCTCGTTTATGGAGGTTACAAAGAGCTAGTCGTAAATGGTTACATTGATGCAAGCTTTGACACTGATCCGGACGATTCTAAATCGCAAACCGGATACATGTTTACATTGAAAGGTGGAGCTATCAGTTGGTGCAGTTCTAAAAAATGCGTCGTGGCGGGATCTACATGTGAAGCAGAGTACATAGCTGCTTCGAAAGCAGCAAATGAAGGAGTCTGGATAAAGGAGTTCATATCCGACCTAGGTGTCATACCTAGTGCATCGGGTCCAATGAAAATCTTTTGTGACAATACTGGTGCAATTGCCTTGGCAAAGGAATCCAGATTTCACAAGAGAACCAAGCACATCAAGAGACGCTTCAATTCCATCCGGTACCAAGTCCAAGTGGGAGACATAGAGATTTGCAAGATACATACGGATCTGAATGTTGCAGACCCGTTGACTAAGCCTCTTCCACGAACAAAACATGATCTGCACCAAAACTCCATGGGTGTTAGAATCATTACTGTGTAATATAGATTATTGACTCTAGTGCAAGTGGGATACTGAAGGAAATATGCCCTAGAGGCAATGATAAAGTTGTTATTTATTTCCTCATATAATGATAAATGTTTATTATTCATGCTAGAATTGTATTAACCGGAAACATAATACATGTGTGAATACATAGACAAACATAGTGTCACTAGTATGCCTCTACTTGACTAGCTCGTTAATCGAAGATGGTTGAGTTTCCTAGCCATGGGTGTGAGTTGTCATTTGATTAATGGGATCGCATCATTAGGAGAAGGATGTGATTGACTTGACCCATTCCGTTAGCTTAGCATAGTATGTTGCTATTGCTTTCTTCATGACTTATACATGTTCCTATGACTATGAGATTATGCAACTCCCGTTTACCAAAGGAACACTTTGTGTGCTACCAAATGTCACAACGTAACTGGAAGATTATAAAGGTGCGCTACAGGTGTCTCCGAAGGTACTTGTTGAGTTGGCGTATTTCGAGATTAGGATTTGTCACTCTAATTGTCGGAGAGGTATCTATGGGCCCTCTTGGTAATGCACATCACTATAAGACTTGCAAGAATTGTGACTAATGAGTTAGTTGCGGGATGATGCATTAAATAACAAGTAAAGAGATTTCCCGGTTGTCGGTGTACAAAAGAGGGGTACACTTTTTGTACCCCTATAACTGTGCACGGGCAGTCTGAGCCACGGGCACCACCACACCAAGCACGGCAAGGGAGGTGAGCCAAGGTAAGACCGAAGCTCAAGAAAAGCAGAATGACGCCAAGACCAAGACCACAAAGAGCAAAGGAGATGAAGCGGACCCCCCGGCAAGATCCTAGCCGGGGGCATTTTTAGCAACCCTGGCAAGACCCTTGCCATGGCAGCTCGCCCCACACCTACGGAGTGAGTCACCCTTGAGTCCACTGCCCCCATGGGGCGAGGATTCGAGAGACATCCCCGTGGTGGCATGCAGATCTTTGTGAAGACATTCAATTTTTGATACACACTATAGAAGATGATGACCCTTGGCGGGATCCCAGCCAAGGAGGACCACAAGGTCCCCGGCAAGAGCCTTGCCGGGGACGACAGCAGGCACCCCGGCAAGACCCTTGCCGGGGCCCCGGCAAGGCCCTCGCCAAGGACACCCGTAGGGCCACCATCAGGCCCACGCCAATCAAACCTCCACCGCCGTTCGCATGCAGCTGCCGACCCAACCAGCTGGACAGGCACCTGCATGGCGGCATGCAGATCTTCATGGAGACCCACCACTGCGCCACCTCAGCTGCCTTCCTGCCTACATGGCATCGCAGGCATCGCTGGCCAGGGCGCCTGTCGACGCGAGAGGGAGCAGCGACGGACGAGACAGGGCTCTCCCCCGTCCCCGATAAAGCAAGTACACCTAAGTAGGACGCATTAAATGCACCTTGTCATGTAATGCGAGGGATAACCTCGCGTTACTGTACCCTTTCCACCTCCTGTGTGCCACTGTGGCAACCCCTTTTCCTATAAAAGGAGGCCCGAGGCGACCAAGAGGAGGATTCGGCTTTTTGGAGCTCCTCACGCCCCATAGCTAGCTCAAGAACACAGATATACAATCCACCAAAGCAGGAGTAGGGTTTTACGCATCCTCGCGGCCCGAACCTGGATAAACGAACCGCGTGCTATCTGTTTGATCCGCTCTTCTCGCGACCCCACGCCCTGCTAACCGTAGTAGGGATTCTTGTGATCCCATAGGTGTCGTTCCCACCGACATCTTTGGCGCGCCAGGTAGAGGGTGCAGTTGCGAGAATCGGCTCTAGCAGTTAGCCCGGCGCTCCTTCATCTTCCTGACCCTTGAAGAAGAAAGGAGGCCAGAAGATCGACACTCGAGCAATTGCAAACAGAAGCTAAGTTGCACTGAACCCTTATTTGTGCTACCCTTCTTATTTGGGGTTATTCCCCCCGGAGATGTCACGCCTTTGTATGAGAAACCTACACGCCAGGGGGCTCTCCCACGATCGGCAATGCCCTTGCCCTGTTTCGAGTCTGCTCAACAGCTCAAGCGGTTGCGTCTAGAATGGCAGAGTAGCCTTTCGTGATCAACAACGCCCTCGATTCTGACTCGAGTCAAGCTCGACAGTTCGAGCGGCCGCGTTCAGAATGGAAAGGTGGCTCGTCCGGCAGCACGCGTACCCGGCAGGCCATGGGGATCCGTCCCCAAAACGCCGCTAGGGGCTTCCGCGCCGGCAAGCCTACCCGATCGACGTAGGGCACCCATACAAAGAGGAGTTGAACGGGGAAATAACATGCATGAAAATTAAGAGTACTTCAAAGTTATATTACATCACATCATAGTTGCGGTTCTAACTTAAGATAAAATTTGTCTTGGTAGGAACCCGCAGCGGCGAAGAAGAACGGGATGCCTAATCCCGGCGCTGGCCTTCCACCCTCTTAATTTCGTCGATGCAGTCGGTGATGGGCTTGATGCGCTTCTTGAGCACCGTGAGGTCAGCACCATCCGGCAAGCTCTTCACCGTGGCCGCAAAGTCAAGGTCGGGATTCCAGTACGCCATCTTGGTGAGGACCTTGGTCACGACCCTCCGGCAAAGTCGCCGGGCCTCCTCGGCCAGCGTGGTCGTCCTGTTGGAGTGAAGATAGGCCAAGGCTCCAAGGACGCCCTCGAAGAACTGGGTCAGCTTGGCGTTGATGGTCCCGCTGCGCTCAGGGGCGTACCTCACATTTGACATCCCACGGTGGCCAATTGTGAGGTGACCCTGCCGGCGACGACCTCCAGATGGCTGACCCACCTGTTCTTGCCGCCACATATTCCTGGTGGGAGGCGGCCTCGTTTGCCCGCAGCTGCTTCTCCTCCTCCAGGCTCCTGGTCAAGGTCTCCTCCCGAGCCCTGCTCTTCGACAACAGCTTCTCGAGATCCTCCAGCTTCATCTTGAGGTCTTTGATGGAGTTCTGCGCCTCGGAGAGCTCCCCAGTCCTGCTGATGACCGCTCCTTGTGCCTCCACCAAGGCGCGGTTGAGCGTGCTCTTCTCGCTGGACAGCTTGAGGGCCTGCTCCTTCAGCTCGTCCCGCTCTGCTTCCAGCTCCTTCACCTTGCCGGCATGGGCCAGGGCTTGGGCATCGAGTGCCTCCTTGTGCCTCTGCTCCAACTCGCGAGTCCGTAGTGCGACAAGGGCCTCGAGCTCCTCATCCTTACCGCGGAGCGTTGCGGCAAGCTTCGCCTCACGCGCGGAGAGGTCCTCCTCCTGGGAGTCCAAGGCGGCTTGATGCTGGTTCCGGGCGGCCTCGGTCGCGGCAGCCAAGTTCGCCGCCTTCTCCTGGGCCTTCTCGATGTCAGCCATCTTCATGGTGAGCTCTACATCGCGCTTGGCCAATTTCTCCTGAAAGGCCCTCTGCTCCTCGCGAGTCTGGTGGAACCAGGTCTGCGTCTCGGCAACGCGCGCCTTGAAGTCCACCTCCGCGTTGTCCACCGTTGCCATCCTAGACTTGACCTTGTCCAGGCGGGCACGGTAGAGCGCTTGGAGCTTCCGGAAATTGGTCCCCATGGCACGGAAAAGCTGCTCTTCTGGAGAACCATTGCCGCCAATGCCCGGCGTGTCGACTACCTCGAGCCCGGTGGCGGCAAGCACCTCGCCGTCAAAAACTACCCCTTCGATGGGCGCTCGGCTCGACGCCCCTGGGAGGTGGACGAAAAGATCATCGCCCACCTTCAGATATCTGCCGGGGCCCGAGGGGTTGAGGAGGAGGGAGGCTGATCATCCGTCACCTCTTCCTCGGCGGAGGCCTTGCCGGCTTCCCCGGCAGGACCACCGCTGGCGCCCTCGATGGAAGCCTCGTCGGTCGCCTTGGCGGCCCCCGCAGCGGCGTCCTCGGCAGCACCCTTGGCGGCCTCATCAGCGGCGGCCTCGTCAGCATCCTTGGCGGCAATCCTGTCGGCCTCCGCCGCGGCCTCCTCAGCAATGTTTCCAACAACAGTGTCCACGTCCTCCATGTCTGTTGAAGGAGGGCCTGGGCAGCAATGGGAGCAATGAAGCCAAGAAAATAATAAGGGAAAAACAGAGACGAAGGATAGGCGACTCGCCAGTGCCAGGCTGTGAAGCAGAAGTCCCCTCCCCGCCAGCATTTGGCGCCATGGCAGAGTCACCAGCGCCCAAGTTCCCCTCTTCCTCCATGGGTGTGGGCTCCGTGCTTGATGCCCTTGCCGGGGACACCCCCCGCGGTGGCATAGTCGATGGGGGTGGTGTGTTGGGAGTAGCCCTCTGCGGCTCCTCCTGCTGCCGCTCCCCTCCTGCAAACCCGGCAAGGTCAGCATCATGGCATCGAGCGCCTACTACATGTCGAGTAAGAAGGGGGTGACAAACTTACGCTGAGGGCTGCGCCGGGGGCTGCTGTCCGGGCTGCTCAGCACCACCAGTGGTGTCCTTGAAGCCCCGACCGGGGACTGACCGCTCGCTGAGGTCCTCGCCCTCTTCACCCTCTGGGCCAACGTCTCTGCATCCCTACAAAAGCAAAAACGGATCAACATAAGTGACCCAATTTAGGGGAATGGAAACGGCGGTAAGGAACAGAGTACTTACTCGTCATCCATCTCCTCCTCTTCCGCCAGCTTCCTTTTCCTCTCCGGGCTGAGAGGCCCAAGATCAAAAGGGAGCTCCACATCATCATCCGAGTCGACATCTGCCGGAGGAGGCGAAGAAGGCGGCGGGGTTTGCGCGCGCCCAGATGAGGAAGGGGCTGTCGCCTTCTTCTTCTCAGCGGCCTTCGTCAGCCTCTTCGCTGCCGTGGCCCTCGTGTGGCGCCCGGACCCCTCCAGGGTTGATTGAGGCCGCGTAGCCCTGCCGGGCCGGACCGGCTCGCCGGAGCCAGACCGCCGCAGGACGCGCCCTCTTCCCCTGGCTGGCGTCGAGCCCGCCACCACGCCCTCCTCCTCCGACGACTCATCGGTCGCGTCCTCGACAAGTGGAGCTCCGGTGTCGATGCTGTTGGCCTCCTCGGTGGTCGCCGACCACAGGGTGAACTGCTCCTCCTCCGCAGCCATTGTGGCCGTGTCCTCCACGCCTCCGGTGCTGCCGACCTCCATGGCAAGCTGTGCCTCCCTCGCCCTGGTGGCGATGTAGTCCAGCTCTGCCAGAGTGGTGTCCATGACAAGCCACCGCTCGGCGTCAGCATTGACGTACACCTCAATCAAGGTGTTGAAGAACTGCTGCACATCTGCGTCCGTCGGCTCCCTCCAGCTCGGGACGGGGCCGTGCGCGTTGCAGTCCGGCATCATAGCGATCATCTCGGACCAGCGTGAATTGTTGCACAACGGGAGCACCCCCGCTGGCAACTTGAAGAACGGCCCCTTGACGGCCTTGCCAACCTTTGCGACAACCCTTGCGGCCTTGCCGGTCCGCTCGACCTCGCCGTCGCGACCCACATCCAGCTGAAAGAGCCGCTGGCAGAAGTGGGCATGCGCCATCACCGTGAAGTTGTGGTCGAGGCCAGGGCGGAGCCGCATAATGTCAGCCGGATTCGTAAAAAGCCAGGCTGGCCTCCCCTTATTGTGCAACGGGGCGATCCGGCGGCGAATGAAGTCCGCCCCGATCATCTCGAGGGTGAGTCCAACCCGGGTCAGCCAAAGAATCCTGGTGGTGGCGACAGTAAGCCTCCCGTCGGCGGCGTTGACATCACTCCAATCACTGCCGCGGACCGGCGGCACTCGGCGGACCTTGCAAAATTCCGGCGGGTCTTCGTCCTCAATCCAGCACCACCGGCCACGCCATTCCTCCCACCTCTCCTTCACGGCATCGTCCGGGTACGCCTCCTTGGATCTTGGGATCCAGGTGACGCAACCAGAGACGGCACCTCCTGTCTGGATCCGAGGGTAGAAATAATGGCAGAAGAGCGCCGTGTTGGGCTGCACCCCGGCAAAGCCCTCGCAAAGATGCGCAAAGAAAGCCATGCACGCCACCGCATTCGGAGTAAAATCCAAGAGGCGAAAACCGAAGGTGTGCATAATGTCGCAGAAGAAACCGGAGATAGGGGGGCATAACCCGCAAGAAAGGTAATCAACGAAGAAGGGGTACCGATTTGGGGCAGGATCGGCGCAAGCGGCTGGAATGACGCGCGTCGCCGGGTGTCCCGAATTCTCTCCCCCCGTCTTCACTCCCCATAGGGGATTGAAGGAGGCCCGGAGCTCATGAACATCAACCGTCGAGGGGAAGAAGAAGGCGGACTTCGTCCGGTCCCCCAACAGCGCGCTCTCCGGCGGCTCCATGGTCCCAGAGCCCTTAGCCACCCCCTTGCCCTTGGCGGATTTGGGCGCCATGGCGGCCGAGAAGTCTAGAGGGTTGAGGAAGGGGGTGGCAAAGCAGCGACGGCGGGCGATGATGAAAGCTTAGGAAGGAAGGAAGAGAGGGAACGGCGGCCCTGAGATTGGAAAAGGCGCGAGGGAAGAGGATAAAGTGAGCAGCGCACCCACGGTTATTCCTTCTTATGGGGGAAAACGCGGGCCGCCTCCTTTCACATTAACTGTGATGTGACGCATGCCCGCGGGAAGCAACCCCACGCATGCCGCCCACGTCACACGCGCCTCCCCACGCCGCGCCACGCGCGGGAGTCGTGGGAAGCGCAGCGCGCGAAGGAACTTACCACGGTAAAAACCACCCCGCCTGCCCGCGCACCGTTTTTGGGCATAGCCCAACGACGCGATTGCGCTTACGTGTGGCCCAGGCCCGGGAGCTCCTGTCGGTGTACAAAAAGAGGGGTACACTTTTTGTACCCCTATAACTGTGCACGGGCAGTCTGAGCCACGGGCACCACCACACCGAGCACGTCAAGGGAGGTGAGCCAAGGTAAGACCAAAGCTCAAGAGAAGCAGAACGACGCCAAGACCAAGATCACAAAGAGCAAAGGAGACGAAGCGGACCCCCCCGGCAAGATCCTTGCCGGGGGGCAGTTTTAGCAACCCCGGCAAGACCCTTGCCGTGGCAGCTCGCCCCACACCTACAGAGTGAGTCACCCTTGAGTCCACTGCCCCCATGGGGCAAGGATTCGGGAGACATCCCCGTGGTGGCATGCAGATCTTTGTGAAGACATTCAAGATCAGATACACACTATAGAAGATGACGACCCTTGGCGGGATCCCAACCAAGGAGGACCACAAGGCCCCCGGCAAGAGCCTTGCTAGGGACGACAGCAGGCGCCCCAGCAAGACCCTTACCGGGGGCCCGGCAAGGCCCTCGCCAAGGACACCCGTAGGGCCACCATCAGGCCCACGCCAATCAAACCTCCACCGCCGTTCGCATGCAGCTGCCGACCCAACCAGCTGGACAGGCACCTGCATGGCGGCATGCAGATCTTCGTGGAGACCCACCACTGCGCCACCTCAGCTGCCTGCCTGCCTACATGGCATTGCAGGCACCGCTGGCCAGGGCGCGTGTCGACGCGAGAGGGAGCGGCGACGGACGAGACAGGGCTCTCCCCCGTCCCCGATAAAGCAAGCACACCTAAGCAGGGCGCATTAAATGCGCCTTGTCATGTAATGCGAGGGATAACCTCGCGTTACTGTACCCTTTCCACCTGTGTGCCATTGTGGCAACCCCTTTTCCTATAAAAGGAGGCCCGAGGCGACAAGGAGGAGGATTCGGCTTTTTGGAGCTCCTCACGCCCCATAGCTAGCTCAAGAACACATATATACAATCCACCAAAGTAGGAGTAGGGTTTTACGCATCCTCGCGGCCCGAACCTGGATAAACGAACCGCGTGCTATCTGTTTGATCCGCTCTTCTTGCGACCCCGCGCCCCGCTAACCGTAGTAGGGATTCTTGTGATCCCATAGGTGTCGTTCCCACCAACACCGGTAACGAGATTAAACTAGGTATTAAGATACTGACGATCGAATCTCGGGCAAGTAACATACCGATGACAAAGGGAACAACGTATGTTGTTATGCGGTTTGACCGATAAAGATCTTCGTAGAATATGTGGGAGCCAATATGAGCATCCAGGTTCCGCTATTGGTTATTGACCGGAGACGTGTCTCGGTCATGTCTACATAGTTCTTGAACCCGTAGGGTCCGCACGCTTAAAGTTCGGTGACGATCGGTATTATGAGTTTTTGTGTTTTGATGTACCGAAGGTAGTTCGGAGTCCCGGATATGATCACGGACATGACGAGGAGTCTTGAAATGGTCGAGACGTAAAGATCGATGTATTGGATGACTATGTTCGGACACCGAAAGTGTTTCGGGAGGTTTCGGACATTTACCGAAGTACCGGGGGGTTACCGAAACCCACTAGGGAGTTAATTGGGCCTCATGGGCCTTAGTGGGAGAATAGGAGGGGCGGCCAGGGCAGCCGCGCGCCCCCTCCCTCTCTAGTCCGAATTGGACAAGGAGGGGGCGGCGCCCCCCTTTTTCCTTCTCCTCCTCTCTCCCTTCCTTCCGTTCTCCTACTCCAACAAGGAAAGGAGGAGTCCTACTCCCGGTGGGAGTAGGAATCCCCCCTTGGTGCGCCCTCCTTGGCCGGCCGCCTCTCCCCCTTGCTACTTTATATACGGGGGAAGGGGGGCACCTCTACACACACAAGTTGATCTGTTGATCTCTCCCAGCCGTGTGCGGTGCCCCCTCCACCATATTCCACCTCGGTCATATCGTAGCGGTGCTTAGGTGAAGCCCGGCGTCGGTAGCAACATCATCACCGTCATCACATCGTTGTGCTGACGGAACTCTCCCATGAAGCTCTGCTAGATCGGAGTTCGCGGGACATCATCGAGCTGAACGTGTGCTGAACTCGGAGGTGTCGTACGTTTGGTACTTGGATCGGTTGGATCGTGAAGACGTACGACTACATCAACCGCGTTGTGCTAATGCTTCCACTTTCGGTCTACGAGGGTACGTGGACAACACTCTACCCTCTCGTTGCTATGCATCACCATGATCTTGCGTGTGCGTAGGATTTTTTTTGAAATTACTACGTTCCCAACAGATCCCGCCACGACGCTCTGTTTGGAACTGCACCAACTGACAGCTCCACCATTCAATATAAATACGTATCCGGTTTGTGACTTAGAGTCATCCGGATCAGAGTCAAAGCTTGCATCGACGTAACCATTTACGACGAGCTCTTTGTCACCTCCATAAACGAGAAACATATCCTTAGTCCTTTTCAGGTATTTCAGAATGTTCTTGACCGCTGTCCAGTGATCCACTCCTGGATTACTTTGGTACCTCCCTGCTATACTTATAGCAAGGCACACATTAGGTCTGGTACACAGCATTGCATACATGATAGAACCTATGGCAGTGGCATAGGGAATGACTTTCATTTTCTTTCTATCTTCTGCAGTGGTCGGGCATTGAGTCTCACTCAACTTCACACCTTGTAACACAGGCAAGAACCCTTTCTTTGACTGATCCATTTTGAACTTCTTCAAAATCTTATCAAGGTATGTGCTTTCTGAAAGTCCAATTAAGCGTCTTGATCTATCTCTATGGATTTTGATGCCCAATATGTAAGCAGCTTCACCGAGGCCTTTCATTGAAAAATTCTTATTCAAGTATCCTTTTATGCTATTCAGAAATTCAGTATCATTTCCATCAACAATATGTCATCCACATATAATATCAGAAATGCTACAGAGCTCCCACTCACTTTCTTGTAAATACAGGCTTCTCCAAAAGTCTGTATAAAACCATATGCTTTGATCACACTATCAAAGTGTATATTCCAACTCCGAGAGGCTTGCACCAGTCCATAAATGGATCGCTGGAGCTTGCACACTTTGTTAGCACCTTTTGGATCGACAAAACCTTCTGGTTGCATCATATACAACTCTTCTTTAAGATATCCATTAAGGAATGCAGTTTTGACATCCATTTGCCAAATTTCATAATCATAAAATGCGACAATTGCTAACATGATTCGGACAGACTAAGCATCGCTACGGGTGAGAAGGTCTCATCCTAGTCAACTCCTTGAACTTGTCAAAAACCTTTCGCAACAAGTCGAGCTTTGTAGACAGTAACATTACCGTCAGCGTCTGTCTTCTTCTTGAAGATCCATTTATTCTCTATTGCTTGCCGATCATCGGGCAAGTCAACCAAAGTCCATACTTTGTTCTCATACATGGATCCCATCTCAGATTTCATGGCCTCAAGACATTTCGTGGAATCTGGGCTCATCATCACTTCCTCATAGTTCATAGGTTCGTCAAGGTCAAGTAACATGACTTCCAGAACAGGATTACCGTACCACTCTGGTGCGGATCTTACTCTGGTTGACCTACAAGGTTTTGTAGTAGCTTGATCTGAAGTTTCATGATCATCATCATTAGCTTCCTCACTGATTGGTGTAGGAATCACTCGAACTGATTTATGTGATTAACTACTTTGCAATAAAGGAGCAGGTACAATTACTCATCAAGTTCTACTTTCCTCTCACTCACTTCTTTTGAGAGAAACTCCTTCTCTAGAAAGGACCCATTCTTAGAAACGAATATCTTGCCTTCAGATCTATGATAGAAGGTGTACCCAACAGTTTCCTTTTGGTATCCTATGAAGACATATTTCTCTGATTTGGGTTCGTGCTTATCAGGTTGAAGCTTTTTCACATAAGCATCGCAGCCCCAAACTTTAAGAAACGACAACTTGGGTTTCTTGCTAAACCACAGTTCATATGGTGTTGTCTCAACGGATTTAGATGGTGCCCTATTTAATGCGAATGCAGCCGTCTCTAAAGCATAACCCCAAAATGATAGCGGTAAATTAGTAAGAGACATCATAGATCGCACCATATCTAATAAAGTATGGTTACGATGTCCGGACACACCATTACGTTGTGGTGTTCCAGGTGGCGTGAGTTGCGAAACTATTCCGCATTGTTTTAAATGAAGACCGATCTCATAACTCAAGTATTCACCTCCACGATCAGATCGTAGAAACTTTATTTTCTCGTTACGATGATTTTCCACTTAACTCTGAAATTCTTTGAACTTTTCAAATGTTTCAGACTTATGTTTCACCAAGTAGATATACCCATATCTGCCCAAATCATCTATGAAGGTCAGAAAATAACGATACCCGCCGCGAGCCTCAAGACTCATCGGACCGCATGCATTAGTATGTATTATTTCCAACAAGTCTGTTGCTCGCTCCATTGTTCCAGAGAACGGAGTTTTAGTCATCTTGCCCATGAGGCATGGTTCAGAAGCATCAAGTGATTCATAATCAAGTGATTCCAAAAGCCCATCAGCATGGAGTTTCTTCATGCGCTTTACACCAATATGACATAAACGGCAGTGCCACAAATAAGTTGCACTATCATTATTAAACTTATATCTTTTGGCTTCAATATTATGAATATGTGTATCACTACTATCGAGATTCAATAAAAATAGATGACTCATCAAGGGTGCATGACCATAAAAGATATTACTCATATAAATAGAACAACCATTATTCTCTGATTTAAATGAATAACCGTGTCGCATCAAAAAAGATCCAGATATAATGTTCATGCTTAACGCTGGCACCAAATAACAATTATTCAGGTCTAAAACTAATCCCGAAGGTAGATGTAGAGGTAGCGTGCCAACGGCGATCACATCGACTTTGGAACCATTTCCCACGCGCATCGTCACCTTGTCCTTAGCCAATCTTCGCTTAATCCGTATCCCCTGTTTTGAGTTGCAAATATGAGCTACAGAACCAGTATCAAATACCCAGACGCTACTATGAGCATTAGTAAGGTACACATCAATAACATGTATATCGAATATATCTTTCACTTTGCCATCCTTCTTATCCGCCAAATACTTGGGGCAGTTCCGCTTCTAGTGACCAGTCCCTTTGCAGTAGAAGCACTTAGTCTGAGACTTAGGTCCAGTCTTGGGCTTCTTCACTTGAGCAGCAACTTGCTTGCCGTTCTTCTTGAAGTTCCCCTTCTTCCCTTTGCCCTTTTTCTTGAAACTAGTGGTCTAGTTAACCATCAACACTTGATGCTCCATCTTGATTTCTACCTCCGCAGCCTTCAGCATCGCGAAGAGCTCGGGAATTGTCTTATCCATCCCTTGCATATTATAGTTCATCACAAAGCTTTTGTAGCTTGGTGGCGGTGATTGAAGAAATCTTTCAATGACACTATCAACAGGAAGATTAACTCCCAATTTAGTCAAGTGGTTGTGGTACCCAGACATTCTGAGTATATGTTCACCGATAGAACTATTCTCCTCCATTTTGCAGCTGTAGAACTTATTGGAGACTTCATATCTCTCAATCCGAGCATTTGCTTGAAATATTAACTTCAACTCTTGGAACATATCATATGCTCCATGACGTTCAAAATGTCGTTGAAGTCCCGGTTCTAAGCCGTAAAGCATGGCACACTGAACTATCGAGTAGTCATCAGCTTTGCTCTGCCAGGCGTTCATAATGTCAGCTGTTGCTCCTGCAGCGGGTCTTGCACCTAGCGGTGCTTCCAGGACGTAATTATTCTATGCAGCAATGAGGATAATCCTCAAGTTACGTACCCAGTCCGTGTAGTTGCTACCATCATCTTTCAACTTAGCTTTCTCTAGGAACACATTAAAATTCAAAGGAACGGTAGCACAGGCCATTGATCTACAACAACATAGACATGCAAAATACTATCAGGTACTAAGTTCATGATAAATTAAAGTTCAATTAATCATATTACTTAAGAACTCCCACTTAGATAGACATCCCTCTAGTCATATAAATGATCACGTGATCCAAATCAACTAAACCATGTCCGATCATCACGTGAGATGGAGTAGCTTTCAATGGTGAACATCACTATGTTGATCATATCTACTATATGAATCACGCTTGAGCTTTCGGTATTCGTGTTCCGAGGCCATATCTGCATATGCTAGGCTCGTCAAGTTTAACCCGAGTATTCTGCGTGTGCAAAACTGGCTTGCACCCGTTGTATGTGAATGTAGAGCTTATCACACCCTATAATCACGTGGTGTCTCGGCACGACGAACTGTAACAATGGTGCATACTCAGGGAGAACACTTATACCTTGAAATTTAGTGAGAGATCATCTTATACTGCTACCGCCGTACTAAGCAAAATAAGATTCATAAAAGATAAACATCACATGCAATCAAAATAAGTGATATGATATGGCCATCATCATCTTATGCCTTTGATCTCCATCTCAAAAGCACCATCATGATCACCATCATCACCGGCTTGGGACCTTGATCTCCATCCGAGCATCGTTGTCATCTCGCCAACTATTGCTTCTATGACTATCACTACCGCTTAGTGATAAAGTAAAACAATTACATGGCGATTGGATTTCATACAATAAAGCGAAAACCATAAGGCTCCTGCCAGTTGTCGATAACTTTTACAAAACATGATCATCTCATAAAACAACTTATATATCATCATGTCTTGACCATATCACATCACAGCAAGCCCTGCAAAAAGAAGTTACATGTCCTCTACTTTGTTGTTGCAAGTTTTACGTGGCTGCTACGGGCTTCTAGCAAGAACCATTCTTACCTACGCATCAAAACCACAACGATTTTTCGTCAAGTATGCTGTTTTAACCTTCAACAAGGATCGGGCGTAGTCAAACTCGATTCAACTAAAGTTGGAGAAACAGACACCCACTAGCCACCTGTGTGCGAAGCATGTTGGTAGAACCAGTCTCGTGAACGCGGTCATGTAATGTCGGTCTGGGCCGCTTCATCCAACAATGCCGCCGAATCAAAGTAAGACGCTGCTGGTAAGCAGTATGACTATTATCGCCGACAACTCATTGTGTTCTACTCATGCATATAATATCTACGCATAGACCTGGCTTGGATGCCACTGTTGGGGAACGCGGTATTTCAAAAAAATTCCTACGATCACGCAAGATCTATCTAGGAGATGCATAGCAACGAGAGGGGAGAGTGTGTCCATGTACCATCGTAGACCGAAGGCGGAAGTGTTTAGTAATGCGGTTGATGTAGTCGAACGTCTTCGTGATCCAACCGATCCAAGTACCGAACATACGGCACCTCCGCGTTCATCACATGTTCAGCTCGGTGACGTCCCTCGAACTCTTGATCCAGTTGAGGCCGAGGGAGAGTTCCGTCAGCACCATGGCGTGGCGACGGTGATGATGAAGTTACCGACGCAGGGCTTCGCCTAAGCACTACGATGATATGACCGAGGTGTGTAACTGTGGAGGGGGGGGGGCACCGCACACGGTTAAGAGAAACTTGTGTGTTCTAGGGTGCCCCCTGCCCCTGTATATAAAGGAGGGGAGGGGATCCCAGCCGGCCCTCCTAGGGCGCGCCAGGTGAGGGGAATCCTGCTAGGACTCCAAGTCCTAGTGGGTTTCCACCTAAGGAAGAGGGGGAAGAAGGAAGGAAGAGAGGGAAGGGAAGGAAAGGGGGGCACCGCCCCCTTACCCTAGTCCAATTCGGACCCAAGGGGGGGCAGCCCCTCTTGGCCCTTCCTCTCTTCCCACTAAGGCCCATCAACGCCCATTAGTTCCCCTGGGGGGTTCCGATAACCCTCCGGCACTCCGTAATGCATCATCCCGCAACTAACTCATTAGTCACATTGCTTGCAAGGCTTATAGTGATGAGTATTACCGAGAGGGCCCAAAGATACCACTCCGATACACATAGTGACAATCCTAATCTCGATCTATGCCAACTCAACAAACACCATCAGAGACACATGTAGAGCATCTTTATAATCACCCAGTTATGTTGTGACGTTTGATAGCACACAAGGTGTTCCTCCGGTATTCGGGAGTTGCATAATCTCATAGTAGGAGGAGCATGTATAAGTCATGATGAAAGCATCAGCAATAAAACTAAACGATCATTTGTGCTAAGCTAACGGATGGGTCTTGTCCATCACATCATTCTCTAATGATGTTATCCCGTTCATCAAATGACAACACATGTCTATGGTCAGGAAACTTAACCATCTTTGATTAATGAGCTAGTCTAGTAGAGGCATACTAGGGACACTATGTTTGTCTATGTATTCACACATGTACTAAGTTTTCGGTTAATAAAATTCTAGCATGAATAATAAACATTTATCATGATATAAGGAAATATAAACAACAACTTTACTATTGCCTCTAGGGCATATTTCCTTCATTTATTAGAACTAACCCGGACTAACGATGTTTTCAGCAGAACTACCGTGGTGTCGTTTTTTTGTGCAGAAATAGAAGTTCTCGGAATGGGCTGAAAAGTTACTGTGATTATTTATGGAGCAAAAGAGATCCCCTGAGCACCGAAGCCAGGCTAGGAAGTGGACGAGGAGTCCACAAGCGTAGGGGGCGCGCCCTACCCCCTGGGTGCGCGCCCCTGGCTTGTGGGCCCCTTGAGCATCCCGTGACATGAGACCGACGCCAAAAATTCTTATAAATACCAAAACCTCCGAAAATAAACCTAGATCGGAAGTTCCGACGCAAGCCTGTGTATCCACGAAACACCAATCCGGACCCGTTCCGGCACCTTGCCGGAGGGGGAAATCATCACCGGAGGTCATCTTCATCATCCCGGAGGTCTCCATGACGAGGAGGGAGTAGTTCACCCTCGGGGCTGAGGGTATGTACCAGTAGCTATGTGTTTGATCCCTCTCTCTCATGTTCTTGATTTGGCACGATCTTGATGTATTGCGAGCTTTGTTATTATAATTGGATCATATGGTGTTCTTCCCCCTCTACCTTCTTGTGATGAATTGAGTCTTGCTCTTTGAGTTTTTGTTATATGTTGGACTGAGTATTGGATTTGAGAACACTTGATGTATGTCTTGCGATGGGATATCTGTGGTGACAATGGGATGTTCTATTGATTCACTTGATGTATGTTTTGGCACTCAAATTGTGGATTCCCGAGGTGACATTGGGGTAATCTATGCATAGGGGTTGATGCATGTTTTCGTCCTACGTTCTCCGATAGAAACTTTGGAGTGACTCTTTGTCACACGTTGAGGGATTGCCATATGATTTAATTATGTCATCATTGTTGAGAGACTTTGCACTAGTGAAAGTATGAGCCCTAGGCTTTGTTTTCAAGCATTGCAATACCGTTTTTGCTCACTTGTGTTACTAGTTACCTTGTTGTTTTTATTTGTTTAGATTATAAAATTATATTTCTACCATCCATATTACACTTGTATCACCATCCCTTCGCCTAACTCGTGCACCTATACAACTTACCATTGTATTGGGTGTGTTGGGGACACAAGAGACTCTTTGTTATTCGGTTGCATGGTTGTTTGAGAGAGGCCATCTTCATCCTACGCCTCCCACGGATTGATAAACCTTAAGTCATCTACTTGAGGGAAATTTGCTACTGTCCTACAAAACTCTGCGCTTGGAGGCCCAACACGAGTCTATAAGAAGAAGGTTGCGTAGTAGACATCAGTACTAGAGTGGAACTACCGCCTGTTGCTCTCGGCGGTACTACCGCCTGTTGCTCTCGGTGGTACTGCCGCTTCCAGCCACGGTACTACCGCTGGCTCCATCCAATGCCACTTCCAAGACAACGAAGTATCCTCCGAAGATGCGGGAAAGAGCTGAGGGTGCAAAGGAGATGTGTATCCTCCCAAACCTTTCCGATACGGACCCCCTCTTGATAGTACAGTACATCCTACAACTCAAGTCCACCGAAAATGAAACGAAGGAGAACACCGTCTTCACTTCTAAGCACCGAGGGGTAGAAATCATCTCGTGCCAAATCGAAGGAATATCTGAAAGTTCAATGCACACAATTAGTCCGCAAAAGCATTGTCATCAATCATCAAAACCACGGAGAGAGAAGTATGCCCTAACAAAGTGAACATTGACGGAACATTTCATGCTCAAACAAATAGCGGTGGCTAGGGTATTGCCATTCGGCATCACAAGGGAGTTGCCCAGACGTGTAGAGCAGGAAGGCTTGAGAATCTAATAAATCCACTTCATGCTGAAATATTGGCTTCTACCCATGGTGCCTAGCTAGTTGCATCCAGAGAAATCACTGCTATCTGCTTCGAAATTGGCTCCACGTTACTAAAACAAGGGCAAAAGGAACAAGATCAATCAGTTGTGTGCATGACACCAGCGAAATTAAAAATGTTCATGAACCAAAACTCCAGTCAGTTTAGTTTCAACTTTGCAAGTAGGAACTGTAATAGAGCAACTCATGTATGGGCAGGTATGAGATGTTACATGATTTTGTATGAAGTTTAAAAGGCAGATAATATAATCCCTGATGTAGAAGCTTTACCGACGAGCGAGTCCACGTAATAATGCAATCGGATGCATTTGGTTCAAAAAAGGAGGTATTTTGATGTGCCTTTATTTGGGCATATCTAGACGCGTCCTAAAAAGCTAGCCATACCTATTTCTTAAACTAAAGGATACCCCACACGTTAGTGGGTAATCGATTGCAATGTTTATTGAGCGATTGCATGAAACATGAATAGTTGAATTTATAATATATGTACCAAAACTAAAAATAGATAGTACATATTGTATTTGATTATTGTGTAGTTGAAAAAATTATTGAATATAAGTGGCAAACTAATAGATTTTTTCATGCATGCTGAGTGAAACTTTAATGAGATAACATGTGTGGTGAGGTATGAAGTGTGCATAGGATAAACTAATAATGAAAAACTTTTTTCCATTATTGTGAGGGCATGGCCATCGCGTCGCCTCAGGCCTACTGCCCTACGGCCCAGCTAGGTTCGGATGCCACGGTGGTGATGCAGGTGCTGCTTGCAGACCACAAGCGCAGCTTACAGAGGAGACGACTTCTTCAGCTGGAAAAGTGAAAAAAGTTCAAAGAGAGAGAGAGAGAAACATGGGAGGAAAAGGAGAGATGAGGACCTTTGCTGCTCCCACCCTCTGCGCTGCATGGTAGATGGCTGACGCTGCGTAGGTCCCACTAGATGGTAGCTTTCGTTGGATAAGGGCATGGCCAACGGGCCACGCTGGACCGGTGCCCCAGCATACCACGTAGGCTCAGAGCGTCCAACTCAGCTAAAGGTGATGCTTGCAGAGGCAAACCACTTCCTGCAGAGGAGTCCGCCTCTTCCCTGACAAAGTGCAGGAGGACCACACTGCCCACACACACGCAAAGCAAGGTGGAGGCCGATGACCGTGAAAAGTTGGATAAAAAATAATTAAGTGGGGCCAATCAATCGTATGAGACAGTTTTGCGTCGGGTGATGCTTGATTGTAGCGGTGGTTTCAACTCCGTTTTCTTACGTGTATAGGCGGGGCAGCAGCATGGTGCTGCCCCATTGTACATGCCCTAATAGAAAAAATTATGCGATGGTTTCAGATTTTTATGCCTAGATGGACTATGGGGCAACACCAAACGGACGTTTTCATTGTACATGCCTGATGGATATGTGATGGTGTGACATGTATGCATATTAAAATAATTAAAAAGTTCTTCTGCAGGATGCCGCTTTGATCTGCAAGCAGCATGCTGGTCCCTAGGTGAATAGCTGGGGCATCACTTCACGGTGGAGCATTGGCCATGGTAAAACCGCTAAAACGAAGAAAAGGGAAAAGAAGTCTAATTGGGGCCCTAAAACTAGTCACAGCCACCGTCGCCGTGGACCCTCGGATCCGCAGGGCGCAGCCTTTCTCCCGTTTCACGCCGGAAGCAGAGCACCGCGCAACACCGCATCATGTCGGGCGCGGCGGCGGCGGCGCGAGTGCTGCCGAAGGCGGTGACCTTCGTGACGGGCAACGCCAAGAAGCTGGAGGAAGTCCGCGCGATTCTCGGCTCCTCCATCCCCTTCCAGTCCCTCAAACTCGACCGTAAGCTGAAGCTGGCTCCTGCCCTTTCTTCCACCCCCTCTACCTCTCCTCCATTTATGTATGTACAAGGTAGCAGCATATCAGTGAAAGGTTTAGTGCTAGAGTAAGGATGCCTAGAACTTGCTGGTTGATGGGAGTGGCGTGGCTGCGTAACCGTGGCTTCTTATGGTGCCCGAACCCTAGGATAACACCAATCTGTAGGTACTCC
Organism: Aegilops umbellulata; assembly: GCA_032464435.1. NCBI lineage: Eukaryota > Viridiplantae > Streptophyta > Magnoliopsida > Poales > Poaceae > Aegilops > Aegilops umbellulata. Next base: position 197,193,508 of record CP136054.1, read on the forward strand.
TATTTGACTTTGTTATCTGGAGCATAAAAAATTGCTTTGTAGTTAGCTCACAACAAACATATAACGGGGGATTGGTTGTAGCTGAAAATTGTGGATTAGGAATAGTTGCTTCACAGCTTCGATTACTGTCTCCTACTGTTTTAGCTTAATCGAATCATCCGTTTCCACTGATAATGATAAAACCATGTGTTTTCCATGTTTAATATTCACCCCAAAATTCTTGGGTGTCTTATAACCCAAATTTAGGACAGATGATGACATGTGCCCTTGCTGTTCCGCTTATTATTCCTTCTCTAAATGGTGTCGATGTGCATCGATAATGTTTAGGGAATAGCACGCTGACTTTCTATACCAAAATTATGCGACAGTTTGGGGTATGTTTGGAGGGAACAGGTGGGAATGCAATAGGAGTTTCCAGTTAAATACAGTCATGTGATTAGTTACTGTTGTCATGTGGTCTTCATATAGTCTGTAATTATTTATCTTTTGTATTCTGGTAGTAGTACTGGTTGAGAGGTAGGAAGTCCAGATTTTTAATAATTGTGAGGATATCGCATTTGCATTCTGGGATTCTAGTTAAGGGTATAAAATCCAGATGTTATAATTCATAGCAGTGATGAATCCTCTGATGGAGTTGGAATCTGGAACCCATACACTTTAATTAGGAGTCTGATGCCCTACATGTCATAATTCAGCTGGAGATGGACCAAGTGTGCTCATTTTAAATAGGCAATAGTGATATATTCAATTTCAAAATATGGTTCTGATGGAAATCATGCAAGTTCCTATAAGTTTGTGATTTCAGTTTTGATGTCTCACCAATCACCTAACCCCCCGCCCCCTCCTCTCAGAAAAAGAGAAGTAATAAGTCATAAAATGAGTAACACCGAAGAATTTCTTGTTGTTTTTGATTAATGGGTATTATTCTCTGTTGAATTTGGCAGTGCCCGAGTTGCAAGGTGAGCCAGAGGACATATCTAAAGAGAAGGCCCGAATGGCTGCATCTCAGGTACCTCTATCTTTCCTAATTCTAGAATAATTATGCAGAGAATTTTAATTTAAATTGTTTGAACACTTGTTAATGAATCTGCATTCCATACCATGAATAGGTGAATGGTCCTGTACTTGTTGAGGACACCTGTCTATGTTTCAATGCGCTCAAAGGTTTGCCAGGTAACTAATTTGCATTATTCTTTCTTTTCAATTCCTAAATGAATTCAATGTGCTCAATATGACATAATTTGCTTTCCGCTGCAGGGCCCTATATGTAAGTCCTTCTCTTCTCCAGGCACTATAACACATTTTCATGTTACCAAAGTTAAAGATAATAAACATCCTTCACCACTATTAACTTATTGAGAAAATGCTTTCAGATATCCAGTCTAACTAACCTCTTGTTCCTTATCTGGATGTTTTGCACACATGAATGTACAGAAAATGGTTTCTCGAGAAGATTGGGCATGAAGGTAATATGGCTACTCAATTCTCGTTTTATTCTTTCTAATGTTTGACTTTGTGAACTCATGCATATTATTTCTGCAATTATAGGTTTGAACAATCTGCTAAAAGCTTATGAAGACAAATCAGCTTTTGCTATGTGCATCTTTTCCCTTGCTCTTGGACCAGAAGAGGAACCGATCACATTTGTTGGAAAAACAGCAGTAAGATGTTACTTGGAATTTTCGTCTGAAGTATTACGTATATGCTATACTAACACTGTACAATGAGAGTGAGCACATCTGTCAGTATGCCGCTGCAGTCGGCCTACATCCAGAATTGCATATCCCTCTACAACCTGGATACCTTGAACCTATATTTTCTGGTGTATTTTGCTTATAAGTGAGTTCAGTGCAGCTAAATTCTGTCGGCATCAGCATATTCGTGTTTTTTTAGGGGAACATATTAGTGTTGTTGGATACAATAAATAAATTTTCTAGTAAAGTGGTTTTTACATTCGACGCAAAGAAGCACTGTTATCTTGTTAGATTGTCCGTCTTCATGTGTCCTCATCATAGCACTTTGATCTGTTGTGGTGCGTTTATTTTGGCAAGGACAGTAAAATCTGACGCCATGTTTTTAGTAAGAAAAATGAGAGTGGTTTGACTTCTTGAACGTGTTTGAGATTTTCTTCTCCATATGCAGGGGAAAATTGTACCTGCCAGAGGCCCTGCTGATTTTGGATGGGACCCTGTATTCCAACCAGATGGATTTGAACAAACGTGAGTTTCATAATGATTTCCAGTTCTTTCATGCATCCCTTGCGTTATGTACTGACAGGTGGGTATGTAATACAATACAGGTATGCTGAGATGCCCAAGTCTGAAAAGAATCAAATATCTCATAGGGGGAGAGCTCTTGCACTGGTGAAAGAACATTTTGCTTCTGCCAATTATGAAGTTCAGGGTGACGGATTGGCTTAAACTTCGTTTTCATTGTGGAATATGTGCTTCTGCCAAATGAACAAAATCTGCAAAAGATTCATGTCTCTGTTATAGATGAATTTTGGTGACTGTCATCATGTCTCTTTGCCAATTATGAAGCAGAGTGATGGACAAATTACTTGAACCTCAACACCATATGGCTAGCTTCTGTGCCATTCTTTCACACCACAATCACACACACCGCTGGCTGCTTAGAAGCAGAAGGCCACCAAAGAATAAACAAATAACCGCAACTGGATGCAAAAAACTGCAACCAACTTGTGCTACTGCTTAGGGCCTCCTAAGCTTAATGTTGACAGGCATCTCCTTGTAGGAGGTGACCTTCTCTGTGGCCCGCCGGAGCGGCCTCCCCAGCGACGACCTGCGTGGGAACTGCACTGACGAATCCAGCTCCCACGACGTCTCCTTCCTGTCATCTCCACCGCCGGCGGTGAGCTGAACGTCCTCTATCTCGAACAAGTCTTCCCTGCGCCCACTCGGCTGCGGAGTTCTCATGGACTTGCTGCAGAAACAGTAAGAATCAGTGGCTGAACGGCGTTTCCTCCCAGATCGAACATTTGATGATTTTGACGAGCTTGTGGGTGTTACTTACCGTCTCTGTGCGCTCTCCCTCTCCTTGGACGCCGCCACCAGCTTCGTCGGCGCCACCGCAGGGCCCAGAGCTAGCAAAGAACATGCCAATCAGAATCAGTTAGCATGGCCAGAAATGTGAAGAGATGTATGCACCAAATACTGGTAGGGATATCATGGTTACATCGAGATCTCAGCAGCCTCTTCCGGCTGGCGTTGCAGGTAGACTTCTTGGCACTGGCCGCGTGCGACGCATCCGAAGCGGGCTCCGCGTCTCCATCCTTGAGCTGTGCAGCTGCTGCAGCTCTGTCGGCAGCCAAGTGCCGTGCCGTCTCGTTCGCGCTCTTCTGTTGCTGGAGTCTGCTGCTCTTCAGCGCTTTCTTTGCCTCCTGTCATTAGGGGCATCGCGGTTCAGGGCACATGAACAGAAGAATCAAGCAGCATCATGAACATTTGGCATCAGATGGTATGATATACCTCAAGTTCCGATGATTTTACTTTGAGGGCAGCTCTGGAGCACGTAAGCTCATGTTGTAGCGATTTCAGCTTCAGAAAGATAAGAAGAAAAACATGGGCTGATCAGATCTGAGAATGTCATGATCAAAATTTTCTCTATAAATTGTGAGCACATGTTGTCAAGATTGACCAAAGAAGCACCAACTTACCCTATTTTTGCCAAGATTTAGCTCCTGCGAAGCAAACATTTCGAGACAGAGATTAGCCTCGTGATGAACACGATCAAGTCCAAGGTTATAAAACGGGGACAATGGAGTTTCTTGCAGATAGTTTGGGGATAACTTACTGCTAACATCTGGGAATTAGCCTGCGCAAGCTGCCAATTTGCCAGCCGCAGATTCTGCAGCTCAGCCCCGCTCAACTCTATGAACTTGCTGCACGCACCAAATCAAACCAAATAGAGTCAACACCAGAACACTCGCACATCAAGAAGCCCTATCCATCCTAGACAAAAGAGAACAATCGATGCAGGCAAATACTCACTCTCTCTCCTCCAGGAGCTTCACAAGATCCGAGTTCTCCTGAAATTACAGACACGGGGATTCGAGAAAAAAAGAGCAGCGTTAGCGACCACGACCCATCATACTGATAACCAAGAATAAAGAAAGAGACTGCGGACAAATCTTGCCTTGACCAACCGCGCGACTGCATCCACGCCGTCCGCGCACCTCGACCCGTCCTGATGCCCCTCATCGGCCGCCGCCAGCGGCCGCCTCAGGTTGGTGATGTCGCAGAGCGTCTTCCTCCTCGCCGAGGTGGCGCTGGCGGCGCCGAGCTTCCGAATGGCGGCCATGGCCGCCGCGTTCCTGGTCTGCGGCACCGCCGCTTGAGCCGGGTCGACCTGCTGTGGCGCGAGAACGGCGGTCTCCATGGGGTTTCGGTCACGGGGACGGCCAAAGGGTGGGTCGCCAAGGAGGGAAGGAGAGAGATTGGGGAGCCGGAAGCTTTGGGGGGAGAGGGATTTGGTCGGTCGATGGATCGGAGATCGGAAGAAAGGGAAAGGGGCAACGGCTAGTAGGGAGGCAACGGGTATATGAGGGGGCCGGCGTAACGTTCGAATCGGAGGGTTTGGGTCAGGGGAGTGGACGGAGCGGATTGAGCCACGGAGGGAAGATCTACGGCTGTCGAATCAAGTGGGTATACTTGGGTAGAGACAACGGATTTGGGTTTCACAAGGGCAGTAGGAGCCATGTTGGACGCTCCACCCCGCTATGAAATTTTGTTTAGGCATCTTCAACGCTCCGGGACACTGTATTTGTGTGCGAACATGCTCATGGACAGGGACAGTGATACAGAAGTTGGTCATCCAACTATGTCTGCGATATTTCAAACTGGATTTGAACAAACCAGATGATTCTCAATCAAACACGATAAAATTCACTTAAGATCAGACATAATTTACATAAAAGGGACGGTGTTTCATCCGTTCAAGTACTTTTTTAATTAAACTAGCGTGTAGCGGACGGTAACCTGGTACGTCATTCCGAGCTGGCTGGCGACACATCCGTCATCGTCCTGTTGTTGTTGGAGTAGTCCTTCCACGCGCGTAAGGGTGCTGCCGCAGCATCCCTGCCTAGCACTCACGGAGGAGCCCCTCTGCTTCCTCCTGCGACGTGCGGAGGGCTGACTTAGCCAATGTCGACCATGATCGGGTGCCCTGTCGGCCTTGCCCCTACCATGGTAGTGAAGGTGTCGTTGAGTGACCACTCTTCGCTGATTACTTCCTTTGGTGATCCGGAAATGGAGCAAAAAGGATTTTTGCCTTTTTCCTCAGAGGTGACTCTGAGTTATCGAACCGATGGGTGGACGGTGCCCTTTAAGCTAGGGTCTCAAACAAGCTTTTGTTAAAAAAATTAATTTCAGCTTTTGACCGGATCGTAAATCAAATTGACACACGAAGAACACTTATAATAAAAATAGGCATGGCTACGAGACCTGACAGGATCAAATATGATCTTAATTTGTGCTCTAGAAGTCACCAATCAAGATGTGCGTATCGAAGTGGGGGATGTACCCAAATTACATCTTGATCGACGCGCGTCCTGCATCAAGAGAGAGTTGTCCAATCGAAGGCACCGTCCCTCGCGCGGGGTTCCCTTGATAATTAATATTGCAATAATCAGACAAAAACATTGGACGTTTAATGACTACACCTCTTGAATCCCTAGAGATATGATCCCTGTTACCATATTAAACCTTTTTTCCACTGGTGTTCACAATAACACTTCACCGTCTCCCTACCCTTAGCCTCTCCGTGGCTCGTTCTCCATGATCTTGGGTACCTATAGGGATGAAGAACGCGAACGAGACAAGAGATGACTACATAAATTTTTTATGTTACACATACGATATGTTAATTCAAAGTCTTTTCATTGATCCTCCAACAAATACATCGGGTTGCAAGGCACTTGCCTCAACCCATACCATACCGAAGTATTCACACATGGAGATCAGATCACATAAAGAGCACATCGAAGAACACTTTGTGAAGGTAGATTGATTGATAATATGTCTTATAATGGATGTCGTGTGTGATACACGATTACAAATATGACTAGATGGAGGATAACAATGGTGATGATGAAGGTGGTAGCTATGGAGATGGAAATGGCGGCGACAAGGGTTGATGGAAATGAAGATGATGATGACTAATTGTTCTGCGCTTCCCACGACTTGTTCCGTCATCATTTTGGCCTTGACCCCTTTATAAAGTTTGTTTAGGTGGACGAGGAGTCTTGGTTTCCACGCCATGTGACCGATCATACGAGCAGCCGCGGTCGCATGGAACGTCGTCTTTTGATCTGTTTCTCCAATTTACTCCTTTTCATGTATTGGCTTGATTTCGTCCATAAATAGTCCATTTCCCGTGGGAACAAAATAAAGAAGGATTTTTGGAATCCTATGCATTTATTAGTCATTAGTGGTAATACCTGAGCGAACATCTTGATTTTAATAAAATATATCGGTTTCAACTCAGGTTAGAGTGTAAAAATAACACTCATCACTCGCCGATCTTGGCGAGCTCCCCATCAAGCCGGTGGTGGCCCCACACGACTGTGTCCATGGCGGTCAGCGACCAGTCACGAGCCCATGCCTCCGCGAGGTTGGGGTTCGTGTGGACCCATGTCGATGCCTTGTAGTATTTGGCAAACACTAAATAGCCTGCCGTGCTACCAACCTCACCGCCCTCTCCTCTGTGGTGGCAATGCTACGCGGCGACAAGGAGCTGCCATTGTAGCGGCCATCGAGGCAGTGGAGGAAGCACCTGCGTGCCTTCGCAATCGTCGAGAACATCTCCTCCTTCACAACCAGAGGTGTGTTTCTCTGGAAGAACGCCAGGGGATCCTCAATGAGATTCACTCTAGAGATTGTGATCACCATGCAAGTTCCTGGTCTCTGGTCGCGAAAGCTTTCAGGCACGGATTTTTCTGGCTTAGAGCCCACACTGACGTAGAGCAAATATTTCGCACATGTGATGGTTGCCAGAGATATGCAAGACAAGACCATATGCCGGTTCAAGCTCTCTAGATGATTCCAATAACTTGGCCATTTGCGGTCTGGAGGCTTGACATGGTGGGACCCTTGAAGTCATCATCTTGCAAGAAGACCCACCTCTTGGTCGTTGTTGATAAATTTACCAAGTGGGTAGAGGCAGAGCCTGTTAGAAGTTGCGACGTGGAGACAAAAGTGAAGTTCTTGAAAAAGATCATTTATTGCTTCGGATATCCTCAAAGCACTGGTACATCGAGGTGTTATACAACGGTTTTTAACCCTTGCCGCGACGGCGTTTCTAACCATTGGCAAGTGAGTGGCTGTGATGGGGGTCCTTGTCACATGACCCAGAAACCGTCGGGATAGTCCCTCCTGGCACACACGCTCGGCAAAATGAGGTCGGGTGCGACAGGCGAGCGATCAAATACGGTTATATGTACAGTTGTGCTAAAAATATAATTATCCAGGCCAAATCGTTTTTGGTCATAAGTACATCCCACACAGTCAGTCCCGGCTAAACATTTTCGTTCGTATGTACATTCCACACAGTCAATCCAAGGAATACGTTTCCATTAGTATGTACATCCCACACAGTTAATCGAAGAAGTACGTTTTCATTCATATATACATCCCACACAGTCACTCCAAGGAAAACATTTCTGTTCGCAGGTACATCACACACAATTTTCCCCATTAAATCGTTTGTGATAGCGTTGCCATTCCACACGATATTAACAATTTTATCGTTTGCGTTATTGAATGCATCACACATGGTGCGTAGAAGAAACTGTACGGCAAAGGCTGCCCATCACACACACTTTTTATGTGGTAAACATTTGCGCAAGGTGGCGTAATGCAAACCGTTTTTAAAAGGATGTCGTGTGTGATTGTTCATTGATCCAACACGATTTATTCCGAGAAACTGCGGGTGTTTCCTGAGGTCATCGCCCACGATGTTTTCTCAATAACCGTTTGTAATAGAAAAACCCAATTAGCAGGCTAACTAGCCATTAGCAGGCTAATTGTCCTATTATTAATAATCTATTTATTACTCTAATTGATATTTCATATTAAGCACATAATATATTTCATTTTTGTATTAAGGAACCAGGATTTCATAATTGAAATACGTCAGCGTACAACATTATATAGCTTCAGCACTTAGCTACCCTATTACACAACTGCACGAGCACCAAGTTTCACATGGAACATCTATAACCTTTTGAAATTAGCATCATAGACGGTACATAGACAGATGCATCTCATCTAGAAAACTGATGAAGCGGAAGGCGAATATTGAGCCTTCATTGATATTGAAGGTCTTTGCAACTTTAGGCCAGTGCCTTTCGATGATTGACCGCCCATCCTTCGTCCTCTTCAGGAACACTTCAATATTGAACCATGGTGATAGAGGCTAAGGTGTCCCGATGTTTCGATGAGATGGTGGCTATTGTTTCGGTGGGAGTCGACCTTGACGATCCGACTACGAACGTGCGAGACGTCGCGCCTTAGCAATCGCTAAACCAACTTCCGAGGGTTATTGACCACGCCGGAGCACGATCAACCTGACCACGAGGGCCTGTTTCCTGCGAGCAAACGAAGAACAAGCAAGAAACTAAGATTGCAATCTGGATATTGCGAATATAAGAGGAAAGCTTTATTAATGAAGGTCGGGTTCTATGACGCCTTGGTCTGGTCGTTGAACACAAACGAAGTACGCGAAGTTGCAGCTATGGCGAACTTTTGATCTAAACAAAACCCGAAGTCTAAACGATGCCCTAGGGGCTGTATATATGGGGGAAGAGGGGGGGAAATTTCGTGGCCCTTGGAGGAGGGGTCCGAAACCCACCCTAACTCTTGTTTGCCCACACATACGGACTCTAAAAACAGCCTATATTGAAGTATTTCGAAATTACATGGGCCTGGCCCAAGAAGAAGGTGACGCAACACCTAGAATAGCCTCTGGACGAAAATTATGAAGTGGCATCTTGTATATTTCGTCCAAGGCTTCATGCACTCATTATGGTGGCTTTAAAATCCTGAAATCATCACTTGAAACTCTGTTCTTGTCTCCCTTGCGCATGCCATCAACTCCATGCTTGTTCTTGCTCCAATGATCATCCTTCTCCAAGCTAGGCCCTTCATTTGTAAGCAAAACAAATGTATCCAATTTAGGCAGCATCATATTCTCATGAACATTAGAATCATTACCAAGAAACGAAAGTACCTGATAATTCAATCGCGTGCGCGAGCTCTAGTAATTGGTCCAGTATGTATAGCAGCAGGGGCTGTGGGTGTAACAATGGTATTGATGTCCTCATCATCCTCCCCTTCTTGAAATGAAGTCGTCCTCGACGGAAGCTCATCTTCCTCACCCAAATAAGGCTTCAAATCTGCAATGTTAAAAGTGGGACTAACCCCAAAATCTGCAGGCAACTCAAGTTTATATGCATTATCATTTATTTTCTCTAACACCTTAAAAGGACCATCAGCACGTGGCATTAGCTTTGATTTGCGCAAATTAGGAAATCTATCCTTATGCAAATGTAACCAAACAAGATCTCCAGGTGCAAACACAACATGTTTTCTACCCTTATCTCCAGCAAGTTTATATTTAGCATTCATACGCTCAATGTTTTACTTAGTTAACTCATGCATTTTTAAAATCAATTCAGCATGTTCTTTAGCATCAAAATTAACCTTCTCCGAAGATGGAAGAGGCAACAAATCAATGGGTGCACGATGTAGGAAACCATACACAATTTCAAAAGGGCACATCTTAGTAGTAGAATGCAACGAACGATTATAATCAAATTCAATATGAGGCAAGCATTCTTCCCACATTTTCTTATTATTCTTCAAAACAGCCCTAAGCATAGTAGACAATGTTCTATTGACTACTTCAGTTTGTCCATCAGTTTGGGGGTGACAAGTAGTACTAAAAAGCAGTTTAGTCCCCAACTTAGCCCATAAACATCTCCAAAAGTGGCTAAGAAATTTAGTATCACGGTCTGAAACAATAGTATTTGGCACACCATGCAAGCGAATAATTTCACGAAAGAACAAATCAGCAACATTAACAGCATCATCGCTTTTATGACATGGTATAAAGTGTGCCATTTTCGAGAATCTATCCACGACAACAAATATGCTATCCCTCCCCTTCTTTGTTCGAGGTAAACCTAAAACAAAGTCCATAGATATATCCTCCCAAGGAACACTAGGTACAGGCAAAGGCATATCTAAACCATGAGGATTGAGTCGTGACTTAGCTTTTTGACATGTAGTGCAGCGAGCAACAAGACGCTCAACATCCCGTCTCATCTTTGGCCAAAAGAAATGTGTAGCAAGTATATCCTCCGTCTTCTTCACGCCAAAGTGTCCCATTAGTCCTCCCCCATGCGCCTCCTGCAACAACAAAACACGAACGGAGCTAGCTGGAATGCATAGCTTGTTAGCACGAAACACAAATCCATCATTAACGACGAACTTGTTCCATGATCTACCTTCTTTACAATTCTGCAATACATCTTTAAATTCAGCATCATGCACATATTGATCTTTGATGGTCTCCAAACCAAATATTTTAAAATCAAGTTGTGACAGCATAGTATAACGACGAGACAATGCATCAGCAATAACATTTTCTTTACCCTTCTTGTGTTTAATGACATAAGGGAAAGTCTCAATGAATTCAACCCATTTAGCATGTCTACGGTTCAGTTTAGCTTGACTTTTAATGTGTTTCAAATATTCATGATCAGAATGTATAACAAATTCTTTGGGCCATAAATAATGTTGCCATGTTTCTAAAGTCCGAACAAGAGCATATAATTCCTTATCATAAGTAGAATAGTTCAGACTAGGCCCACTCAATTTTTCAGAAAAGTATGCAACAGGTTTGCCATCTTGTAATAACACACCTCCTAATCCAATTCCACTAGCATCACATTCAAGCTCAAAAGTCTTATTAAAATCAGGAAGTTGGAGTAAAGGAGCACGTGTCAACTTATCTTTCAATACCGTGAAGGCTTCTTCCTGTGTGGTACCCCAAACAAAAGGCACATCCTTCTTTGTAAGCTCATTGAGAGGTGCAACAATGGTGCTAAAGTCTCTCACAAAACGCCTATAGAAACCAGCGAGTCCAAGAAAACTCCTCACTTGTGTGACCGTTTTGGGCTGCGGCCAACTCTCAATAGCTTCAATCTTGGCTTTATCAACTTCAATTCCCTGTGGAGTAACAACATAGCCAAGAAAAGATACTCGATCGGTGCAAAAGGTGCACTTCCCAAGGTTACCAAACAAACGTGCATCACATAGAGCATTAAAAACAACACGTAAATGTTCCAAATGTTCTTCCAAAGATTTGCTATAAATCAGTATATCATCAAAATAGACTACCACAAATCGTCCAATGAAAGCACGTAAAACTTCGTTCATTAGTCTCATGAAAGTACTAGGTGCATTAGTTAACCCAAAAGGCATGACTAACCACTCATATAAACCAAACTTAGTTTTAAAAGCTGTTTTCCATTCATCTCCCAATTTCATATGAATTTGACGGTATCCACTACGCAAATCAACTTTGGAGAATATTGTAGAGCCACTCAATTCATCAAGCATATCATCTAGCCTAGTAATAGGATGACGATAACGAATAGTAATATTATTAATGCCTCTACAATCAACACACATACGCGAGGTACCATCCTTTTTCGGCACTAGAATAATAGGAACAGCACAAGGACTAAGGGATTCGCGTATATAACCTTTGTCGAGTAGCTCTTGTACTTGACACATAATCTCCTTCGTCTCCTCTGGATTGGTACGGTATGGTGTGCGGTTGGGTAATGATGCACCGGGAATTAAGTCAATTTGATGCTCAATCCCTCGAATAGGTGGTAATCCCGGTGGCACGTCTTGTGGAAAGACGTCAGCGAACTCCTGCAAAATGTTAGTAACAGCAGGAGGCAAAGAGGAAGGCACGTCCTCGAATGAAAATAATGCCTCTTTGCACACAAAAGCATAGCAAACAGATTTGCTAACATCTAGATCATCAATATCAGATTTGGTGGCAAATAAACATGCACTTTTCAATTTAATTTCAGAAGCAACGCTAGATGGTTTATTATTAGGCTTCATTTGTTGCTCAAATTCTTTTGCCACAATCTGATTTTCACTCTTATTTTGCTCCTGTTTTGCTTTATTAGCTCGATTAATATCATCTTTCAAAGTGGAATCAGGAGTCATAGGAAGCAAAGTAATATTTTTGTCCTTATGAACAAGAGTATACTGATCGTTTCTACCATGGTGTACATAATTTTTATCAAATTGCCATGGTCTACCAAGTAATAAGGAACATGCTTGCATAGGTACCACATCACAATCAACATAATCATCATATGTAGAGATACTAAAAAGCACACGAACAGTACGTGTTACCTTAACCTTGCCGCTGTTGTTGAACCATTGGATGTAGTAAGGATGTGGATCAGGTCTTGTGGTGAGAGATAGCTTCTCCACCATCTCCATGCTAGCCAAGTTGTTGCAGCTCCCTCCATCTATGATGACGCGAACAGAACGTTCCTTCACAACTCCCTTTGTATGGAACAAATTATGCCTCTGATTTTGCTCAGCTTGCGTGACCTGCACACTCAAAACACATTGAGCAACTAAACATTCATACCTGTCAGCATCTTCAGCAGCCATGTATTGCGTCTCATGATCAGAATCATCTCCACCGTGTTCTTCATGTGTAAGAAGAGCCAAAGTCTCCTCATCATAGTCACTAGCGGAGTCATACCCACCATCCTCAGTAGCAATCATCACACGCTGAGATGTGCATTCTCGTGCAAAATGTCCTCTTCCCTTACAACGACGACAAATAATATCACTTGTGTGCCCTGTAGACGCCATGGAAGAAGCAGAGCTCTGTGCAGGCCCGACAGGTGTGCTCTTGGCAGATAGTGGTGGTTGTGCCTGCTTTCTTGTATCACGGTGGGAGGTGGCAGCTCATGGAGGTGCCGGTGTAGCAGAACGTGTGGAAGTAGATGATGCACGTGGTGTCCACGATGAAGGTCGACCTGCAGAAAAGTTAGTTCACGCCAATGCCTGTCGATCCTGCACTTCACGTTCAGCTTTACAAGCAAGATGGAATAAACGAGTGATATTATTATAATCCTTATAGTCTAGAATGGTCTGAATCTCTCTATTTAAACCACCCAGAAAACGTGCAAGCATAGCTTCATTCTCCTCAACGATACCACATCTAATCAAGCCAGTTTGTAATTCCTGATAATATTCTTCTACCGAATTTTTTCCTTGTCTTAAGCGCTGCAATTTTTGAAGTAATTCACATTGATAATATGGTGGAACCCAATGAGTACGCATAGCAGTTTTCAAAGCAGCCCAAGTAGCTGGAACAGGATATAATCTACAATATTCAGACCACCAAACACATGCAAAGCTAGTGAAAGCACAAACAGCAGCAGGAACACGTCTCTCCTCAGGATATTGTAAACATGTAAATCGTTGTTCAGTTTCTAACTCCCAAGTAAGATATATATCAGGAACATATCTACCCTCAAATGGTGGAATATTCAATTTCAGTTTAGGGAGATGGTCATGATCTCGTACCTGAGGGGGAGCCCTAACATTGCCATTATTTGCATGTGGACGACCTGGTGGTTGTGGTGCTGGTCGTTGCACATAATTCTGATGTGGATCAACCTCATCCTCGTAATCTCCCACATAATCATCCTCCCCCACATCAGCAGCAGGAGCCATAGAAGTATCAACAGCAGCACCAGCAGCTTGGCCAGGCTGAAGAGGGACACGGGTCGCTCGGCGTAGGGCTGTTTCGCGATGTGGAGGTAGCCGTTGTTGCTGTTGTAGAGGTGCGTTAGGTGCAGCCGGTGGTGGTGGTGGTAGACGCGCGAGCAATTCATTGAACTTGTTATCGAGCTTTGTTTCAAACGCCGTCTCAATGCCATCTATCTTCTCCATGGCCTCTTCAAATATGTTTAGCACATCTTGCACCTGTCCACTCATCATTTGCTAAAACTTATCATGAAGCTCCTTGTTCGTCAAGTTCTCCCAGTCAGTCTCGTCGGCTTGTGATCCTGGCATGGTTAGCAGCAATAGAAACACACAAGAATATGATCCTACAGACTACTAACAATAGGTGGTGGTGGGTGTCACAAATCCGTCAAGCAAATCTCAAATTCTTACCAGTTCTTACCCAGCAGCAGGCGGTGATCGGCAACCGATGTAGTCAAAACTCTCAAAGCTTGGATAGAGCGATTACCAGGGAGAGTCAAACGCACGATGTAGATGTATGTGGAGCTGGGAAGGCGTTTAATATGGTAGCAAAAAGGGTCAGCAATAATCAATTCAGAGATGCAAAGTTGAATAAACGCTCAACGACGGTACTGTGCTGGTCCTAGGCTAGACCGTGCTAGAGACGCGAGCCTAGAACACTAACAAAATCACGACGCTGCACGAAAACAAGGGAAAAGCACACTCTGGAATTTTTTTTCGCTCTTTTTTTTGCGCTCTCTTTTTTTTTGCGCTCCTCTTTTTTTTTGTGAAAAATCACTATAATGGCGAGTGTCTCAAAACTCTTCCCAGGTCAAACTGACAGGATAGACACGAAATTTTTGCGATTTTTTTTTTCGACTGCCCGGACCCAAAAACTGGAAACGGCTCAAAAAAAACTTTCAATAACGGCGACTGTCTCAAAAGGCTAAGAAACACCTAAAAATAGGATAGCCAGATTTTTTTTGTCAAGTGCGTTTTTGGAAAATTTTGGGCCTAAACGGAGGGTGGTTTCCGGACTCTTTTTTTTTGGAAACCAACCCCTTCTACGAACGGCAAAAGATTGATGGAATCCCAAACCTACTCAAACAAGGAAACACGAATCTGGCAACAGATGGATCTCAGAAGCAAACCTAACATGAGATGGACTCGAAGTGATGGTGGTATATGGATACGGATCGGTGGTCGTATATGGACTCGGAGCGGTGGTGGTATATGGATACAGATCGGTGGTGGTATATGGACTCGGAGCGGTGGCGGATAAGCGGTGGTGGAAGATGTCAGGGACAATGATGATGGTGCGGCGGCGGCGTGACTAATATGACCAGAACTCGAAACTCTAAAAGACTAGACACTAAGACCAGCAACTTGACACGACGATGCAACCGCAAATTCAACAAAGCAAATACAGAAAAGATTATGCAAAGGCTCAGATTGGTTCGGATAGGATGAACTAACCCTATTTTTTTTGGCTTTTTCATGGACTATAGGTATGAAAAACAGACTCGATCTAAACTACGAAAAACTGTAAAATCTCACCGAGCAACCTGAAAATCTGATACCACTAATAGAGGCTAAGGTGTCCCGATGTTTCGATGAGATGGTGGCTATCGTTTCGGTGGGAGTCGACCTTGACGATCAGACTACGAACGTGCGAGACGTCGTGCCTTAGCAATCGCTAAACCAACTTCCGAGGGTTATTGACCACACCGGAGCACGATCAACCTGACCACGAGGGCCTGTTTCCTGCGAGCAAACAAAGAACAAGCAAGACTAAGATTGCAATCTGGATATTGCGAATATAAGAGGAAAGCTTTATTAATGAAGGTGGGGTTCTGTGACGCCTTGGTCTGGTCGTTGAACACAAACGAAGTACGCGAAGTTGCAGCTATGGCGAACTTTTGATCTAAACAAAACCCAAAGTCTAAACGATGCCCTAGGGGCTGTATATATGGGGGAAGAGGGGGGGGGGGGGGAATTTGGTGGCCCTTGGAGGAGGGGTCCGAAACCCACCCTAACTCTTGTTTGCCCACACATACGGACTCTAAAAACAGCCTATATTGAAGTATTTCGAAATTACATGGGCCTGGCCCAAGAAGAAGGTGACGCAGCACCTAGAATAGCCTCTGGACGAAAATTATGAAGTGGCATCTTGTATATTTTGTCCAAGGCTTCATGCACTCATTATGGTGGCTTTAAAGTCCTGAAATCATCACTTGAAACTCTGTTCTTGTCTCCCTTGCGCATGCCATCAACTCCATGCTTGTTCTTGCTCCAATGATCATCCCTCTCCAAGCTAGGCCCTTCATTTGTAAGCAAAACAAATGTATCCAATTTAGGCAGCATCATATTCTCATGAACATTAGAATCATTACCAAGAAACGAAAGTACCTGATAATTCAATTGGCGTGCACGAGCTCTAGTAATTGGTCCAGTATGTATAGCAGCAGGGGCTGTGGGTGTAACAATGGTATTGATGTCCTCATCACATGGGTGTTGTATGAATACCTTCCTTGCCTCCTGACCATACGGGTGGTTTGAGAGGTAATCATCAGTGAACTGCTTTGGAAAGGCCTGAAAACAAAGATGTGCATAAATATCTTCTCTATATTGGAATGGGGCAAAGGAATAAAAAAAGGCAAGATATAATAGTTAGTATCATCATGTAGTGAACTGATGTCTTGTTCATTGTGCAAACAAAGATCTTGTTGTTTTTTGTCGCAAATTTCTTTATCCTAACAATCTTTGTGAGTTTCTTGACTTGACTGATATTCATGGACAACTCATTTTCCCATATGTAAAAGGGTCGAATAGTGGGTCAAAACCTCTGACAACATGAACTACATGTGCAAAACCAATTTGTTAAAAAACTAAATATTATAATGGTTCCTGCAATTACACAATAATGTGCTATTAGAAAAAGGACCATGCATGTGCAAACCTCGATTGTAAACCTCAGTGCTTCCCATTGTTTCCCTGCAACACATATAAGGTAGTTAGTGATCAGGTTAAGTGAGTGTTCGCATGCTATCAGTAAAATATGTTGATGAAAAATAAGAACATTACAGATTCATCAAATTAATTCAAGCCACATGGGAAACCTATTTATTCAAACCAAGCACGATTAAGAACTAGGAAATATAGCAATTGCATATATTTCTCATGTATTAAGTGCAGCCAAATTTGATTTATTCCTCACATGCACAACAATACAAAATTCTACCCATGACAATTGGACATCGCATTGCAGAATTGAACCAAGCAGTTTAGTAAACACCACATCATATGAACCAAACATTAACTGAGCACGACATTGCACAATATAGCATACTCCTAATAGAAGATCAGATAGTTAACCAAACCAAGCATGCTTAACAACTTGGAAATATAGCAATTGTATTTGTTTCTCATGTATTTAATACAACCAAATTCGATTTATTTCTCACATGGTATACAATAACAAAATGCACCCACAACAATTGAACATCACATTGCAGAATTGAACCAAACAGTTAACTAAACACCACAAACAAATGAACCAAACATTAACTAAGCACCACATTGCACAACATATAACATACTAGAAGATCAGATAGTTAAGCAAACCAAGCATGCTTGACAACTTGGAAATATAGCAATTATATTTGTCTCTCATGTATTTTGTACGAATAAATTTGATTTATTTCTCACCTGGAAGACAATACAAAATTGCACCCTGAAGAATTGAAACATCACATTACAGAATTGAACCAAACAGCTAACTGAGCACGACAACTAATTAACCAAACAGTTAACAAGTGAGCACCACATTGCACGACATATAGAACATATACACTAGAGCAACAGATTGCATGGTAAAAGTAGAGAGGACAATTCACTAGAGTTTGTTAAGGAAAGGCAGGAGCAGCACATGCACTGGGTAAACCGAGCATGCTAAACCGGCATAGCTAGCTAACTGAACATATGTCCTTATAGTGAGCTAATAAGACGAGCTACTCCTGATCGCCGGAGATATCGATGATGATTGGCTCCCTGGACAGGGAAGAAGGTGAGGCCTCCACATCATGGGTGCCCTCCTCATAGTGGTTAGTTGCCTGAGCCGCTCCGAGCACCAACCTGCTGGCTCTCGAGTTGAGGTAAGCATGGGCACGCTGAGAAAACACCTCGTAGTCTTTGTTGAAGGCATTGATGGTGGCCTTGAGAAAACGCCACGAACTATCGTTTAAAGTAGCCAACCGCGTTGCGGCATCAGTGCGAGAGGCGTCGACGGTGCCCTCGATGGCGAGGTGCTCCTCCAAGATCTGGGGGTCTTTGTCGGTGTCAAAACCGGCGGATCTCGGGTAGGGGGTCCCGAGTTGTGGATCCAGGATCAATGGGGAACAAGGGATGATGAACACAGTGTTTACCCAGGTTCGGGCCCTCTCGAAGAGGTAAAACTCTACATCCTGCTTGATTGTATTTGATGTATGATGTGGTTACGTAGTAGATCTACCTCGAGATCGGGTGAGCTAAACCCTAAGTCGATGAGGTGATGGAAGTAGCTCTAGCCCTAAAGACTAGAACCCTTTGGTTTATATAGGCACCGGTAGGGTTAGGGTTACATGCGACCTGTTACAAGGAAAGAAAGATCCTTCCTAATCTTGTCTTGGAGGGCACTCCACGGCTGCGTAAATCTTCGGTCTTCATCGATCTATATCACAGCATGGTCTTCATATAAACCCTTTAGTCCGGCCCACAACTATTGGGACCGCATCCCGAGGACCCTGTAGTCCATGACTCCCTCAGTATCCCCCAAACTAGCCTCCAACACTAACGATTATTATCAAACATCGTGGGATCTTCGGCTTGCGAGGTGAGTTCCTCACCTATTCGGAGTACAATTCTTATGCCGAACACTATTCGGAACTTGGACTCAAGCCAGGCCGTATTCGACGACTTGGCGTCCGCAGACATCTCCAGATCAAGATGGGCCCGCCAGAGATTAATGCTTTCCTCGGGGCCAGGGCCAACTCTGACCATCGGGCACCTTACCAGAAGGCGGGCGACCCAATGCCACCTTTTCACGGGCCCGTCCCTACGGTTTTAGGGCGGAACATTTATTTATAGATTTCAAGGGCGCATAAGTTATTCAACACGTCTCCTTAGCTGCTCCAAGAAACTTCTAGACTCCATGGACGACACCCCTGGTTCATCCTTGCGCCCTCACCACTACAGGAATAAGCTAATTTGCCGTCCGCCAAGGCGAACGGCATAGGCACGGACGGCGGACGGCAAAATGCACCGGCAAAGAAAGGATCGGTAAAGAGCTTCTTTGCTGTCTGCTTTCTAAAGCGGACGGCAAAGGGGCCTTTGCTATCAGCGGCTGACAGCAAAGAAAGCCGACGGCAATAAGTTCGCCATTAGTCCGTTAGGTGGCTAATGACAGTATTTGCCATCCGCAGCTAACGGCAAATAGCATCAGGTCTTTGTCGTCCGCCTAATGACGTCAGTTGGACATCACTGCCCACCAAGTCTTCGCCGTCCATCGCTGTAGCCAAAGGCTTTGCCGTCCGCCGCTGTAGGCAAACTGACCAAATGGGTCAGCTCCCAAGAAGCACAGTTGGCTGCCACGTGGCTTCTTTGCCGTCTGTCGCGGACGACAAAGAGCCCATTGCCATCGGTGGCTGACGGCAAAGAGCCTGCATTGGCTCTTTTTTTCTATTTTTTTAAATCCAACAATTTTCACAGCAAATATATATGACATATATAGATATATTTCACAGGGTTATTTCACAGCAAACGTATGACATATCCAGCACATAAGTTTCATCGTACATACATATATAGTTCCATCCATTCATACATAGCAAGTTGCACATACACATTGTTCCATCATAGCAAGCTAAGAATACCAGAAGAGAATGAAAGAAAAAACAAGCACTCCATCATAGCAAGCTAGCTTCCGTGAAGTGAATGAGATCTGCAAAATGGCAAATAAGAAAGTTAGAAAAAGGTGACTAGAAGAAGAAGACTAGAAGAAAAAGTATATGTCATTTATGAGCTAACTTAGCTGAAATGGATCATTTATGAGCTAACTTAGGTGAAATGGATCATTTATGAGCTAACTTAGGTGAAATGGATCGTTTATGAGATAATTAAGGTGAAATGGATCGTTTATGAGCTAACTAAGGTGAAATGGATCGTTTATGAGCTAACTTAGTTGAAATGGATCGTTTATGAGCTAACCTAGGTGAAATGGATCGTTTATGAGCTAACCTGGGTGAAATGGATCATTTGTGAGCTAACCTAGGTAAAATGCATCATTTTAGAGCTAACCTAGGTAAGATGGGTCATTTTGAAGTTAACCTAGGTAAAATGGGTCATTTTAGAGCTAACTTGGGTAAAATGGATCGTATATGAGCTAACTAAGCTAATTATGACATTTTTGACATAAGTAAGCTAAGTACATGTCATTTCGGAGGAAACAAAGCTAAGTATAGATCGTTATAGAGCTAACTTAGGTAAAATGGATGGTTTTGGAGGTCAGTAAGCTTATTAAGTCATTTTGGAGGAAATAAAGCTAAGTCTAGGTCTTTATGCATTTGTTAAGCAAAACACTAGAGAAACTTACCGTGATCATGGAGGTGTAGGAGCGGGCTACTAATAATCTCGATCACTATCATCAATAAATGCATAATCATCATCATCACTATCATCAATGACGTGCTCATAGGGTTCAGCGGCATCAAAATGTGGAAGGCCACCTTGACGTAATCGGTCAAGCATTGACAGGTCATCCGCAGCAGTAACCTCTTCTTGTTCCAGCTCTTCTTGTTCCTCCTCTGGGGTGATGCCGGAGTCACTGTCGCTGTCTACTTCAATGTTTTGGGGTGAAGTATAGCGGTTCTTGAAACATTTTTTGGAAAGACGTGTCTCTTGGAAGAATTCTCCTTCATATGTGTCTGGGTTAATGTGAGGTTCATAATCCTCTTCCTTTGGGGGAGATAGTCTAGCACGTGGCGGCACTTCATAAACGACATCCCAACCTTTCAGATTTGGATTAGTTTGGCAGGCCCATGGTAGATAGAATACTTGGGTCGCCCGTTGAGCCGTAATATAGACATCAGGAACATCTAAATGGGTGCTTTGTTTGATTTCAACTAGCCCTATATGTTCATGAGTCCTTCTAGTCTCCTTCGGCTGAAACCAATAACATTTGAAGAGTACGACATTCAGTGGGTTTTCACCATAGAATAGAAGTTCATAAATTGCTTCAACTCTCCCATAATACTCGGTACCTCCTTCGCCGATAGCAGATACACAACAATTTGTAGACTTTTGGTCGGCCATAGATAGCTCTTTGCCATAGGTACAAAAGCGATACCCGTTGATGCCGTATTTGTCAAATGAACGGGCCTTATAGTCAAAACCATTAGGGACTTGTCTCAATTCGGCGTCCATAGACTCTGAATTAGCCTACAAGTTGAATACGAAAGGATTGTTGCATTAGGCACAAATTAGCGAATGAAATGAAATGGTCTAATAGAAATTACCGTTTGTTTGAACCAAGAGATGAAACCGGGATAGCCGCCTCCTTGCTTTGCGAGAAGCTCATACTCTTCGACAGAATCCTTTTGGATTACCGCTCCATACGAGAATATGGCGACGTAACGACTGTATGAAATATCCAGGAATAAGAGCAGTTCAAAGGAAATAGAAGTTGTGAAACAATGTACCGAGAACTTACTCGATGTACGACCGCACTTCTGTCAGTTGTTGAAGATATAAAACGTAATGGTACGCCATTCTTCGTTATCCAAAGATACTGGTTTCGAACCACTGGCTGGTGCGAGATTCCCTTTGAATAGGCTGAGGTTGGATCCACCCTTTTGAGGTTCGTCAGCATTGTACCGAGGCTTCAGATTATGCAAATGACGATTTTTGGCGTCGTAGTGTGCTGTCACGAAGTTTGCCGCCTCCTCAG
This sequence comes from Aegilops umbellulata, assembly GCA_032464435.1. NCBI lineage: Eukaryota > Viridiplantae > Streptophyta > Magnoliopsida > Poales > Poaceae > Aegilops > Aegilops umbellulata. The sequence continues at coordinate 197,215,306 of CP136054.1, forward strand.
TGATGAATGCCTCAGCCATCGATGCTTCAATTCTACGTTTAGTTTTACATTTTTGTCGAAGCGTCTTCTGCATCCTCTCAGTTGGGTAGCACCAACAACTTTGCACGGGCCCCCCCAATCTTGCCTCGGTCAGGAGATGCAAAATCAAATGCTCCATTGGATTAAATAAGCCCGGTGGAAAGATCTTCTCTAACTTGCAGATCAACTCTGGCGCCAACTCTTCCATTTCTTCTAGCACGCCAGGCGATAGTTCTTTCGCACAAAGAACACGGAACAAATAGTTGAGTTCTACCAGTACTAGCCATTCATCCTCAGGGATGAAGCCACGCAACATCATCGGCATTACCCGCTTAATCCATATGTGCCAATCATGACTCTTGAGACCAAATATCTTCAATTTATCAAGATTCGCTCCCCTCTTTAGATTCGCTGCATACCCATCGGGGAACGTCAATTGCTGTTGCACCCACAAGATTGAACCATGCCTTTGGCTTCGTCCAATTCTGCTTTCCTTTCGGTTCTTTCATGTTTTGTAACGGCCTATCACATAGCGCCTCCAGATCGACTCTAGCCTTAGTATTATCCTTTGACTTCCCATCTATGCTGAACAATGTACCAAAAAGTGCCTCGGCGATATTCTTCTCAGTGTGCATCACGTCAATGTTGTGTGGGCAAATGAGGTCTTTGAAGTAAGGCAGATCCCATAAGCATGTCTTGTGAGTCCAGGCGTGTTTAGAATTATACCCCTTGAAGTACCCTGGATGCTCTGGATCTAGCTCGAGAGCGTTTAACTGATCCAGGGTATGTTGGCCTATCAACGCAGGTGATGCAGAGTTTTTGACAACTCTACCTCTGATGAAGTTCTTCTTGTCTTTCCTGAACTTATGGCGAGGATCCAGGAACTGTCTATGCATGTCGAAGCAAGAAAACCTGCGACCGACCTGAAGCCAACGAAACTCAAGAGCTCTGACGGTGTCAAAACCGGCGGATCTCGGGTAGGGGGTCCCGAACTGTGCGTCTAGGCGGATGGTAACAGGAGACAAGGGACACGAAGTTTTACCCAGGTTTGGGCCCTCTCGATGGAGGTAAAACCCTACGTCCTGCTTGATTAATATTGATGATATGGGTAGTACAAGAGTAGATCTACCACGAGATCAAGGAGGCTAAACCCTAGAAGCTAGCATATGGTATGATTGTTGTATATTGTGTTGTCCTACGGACTAAAACCCTCCGGTTTATATAGACACCGGAGAGGGTTAGGGTTACACAAAGTCGGTTACAATGGTAGGAGATCTAAATATCCGCATCGCCAAGCTTGCCTTCCACGCCAAGGAAAGTCCCATCCGGACACAGGACGAAGTCTTCAATCTTGTATCTTCGTAGTCCAGGAGTCCGGCCGAAGGTATAGTCCGGCTACCTGGACACCCCCTAATCCAGGACTCCCTCAGTAGCCCCTGAACCAGGCTTCAATGACGACGAGTCCGGCGCGCAGATTGTCTTCGGCATTGCAAGGCGGGTTCCTCCTCCAAGTACTTCATAAAAGATTATAAACACTAAGGATAGTGTCCGGCTCTGCAAAATAAGTTTCCACATATCGCCATAGAGAGAATAATATTAACACAAATCTAGTCTGCTGACGTATCCTGTAACATGACATCACACCACGGCCAAGCCTTTATTTGAATTGTTTTTACTCCCCCACCTCAGCACATTTGGCGAGGCGGTTTCCTTGGCACGTCTTGTCAAAGCAGAGATCGTGTCCCTCATTTACGGGATTCTCATCAATACGGACATGGGTAACCCAATGGCGCCATTTATCACGACGCTTGGGAGATAAGCGAGTTTTACCAGGCTGGTGGGGACGCATAGTCACATCCACCCATATAAGGGGATAACGATCCACCTTTTCACCTACGCCTTCTTCCTCCTTTGCCTATCCATCTTCCGTGCACTCGAGCTCCAGCGCCCAAGCCCGCACTTCCCACCTCAACCTTCTCTAGCCATGTCCGGAGCGGGAGGCAAGTGGATGGTCTCCTCCGTCACGGAGGGCCATATCAAAAAGTTGAGGAAGGCCGGATACTTGTCTAACGACATCGCGCACCGGCTTCCCGAAAAGGGGCAGCTCCTCCCCACCCCAAGGCCCCATGAGAGGGTTGCATTCCTTCCCCACTTCCTCCGCGGACTGGGTTTTTCTCTCCACCCATTCGTCCGGGGGCTCATGTTCTACTATGCCCTGGATTTCCATGATCTGGCCCCGAACTTCGTCCTCAACATATCGGTGTTTATCGTCGTGTGCGAGGCTTTCCTCTGCATCCGCCCCCATTTCGGCCTATGGCTCAAGACCTTCAACGTCAAGCCCAAGGCGGTGCGAGGCAGCCAGGTAGAGTGCGGAGGCGCCATGGCGGGCAAGATGGCCAACGTCCTATGGCTCGAGGGATCCTTTGTGGAGACCCTGAAGGGGTGGCAGTCAGGGTGGTTTTACATCACCGAGCCGCACGATCCGGAGTGGATCGCAGCCCCCGAGTTCCGGTCCGGACCCCCTACGCGGCTCACGTCCTGGAAAGAGACGGGCCTGTCGTGGGGCTACAAAGAAGAGGTGACCGGACTACAAAAATGCATCCAAACCTTGGTGAACAAGCAGCTCAAGCTTGTCAACGTAGTCCAGGTCATGCTCATCCGCCGGATCCTCCCGTGTCAACAACGGGAATTCAATCTGTGGGAGTTCGACCCGGCGCAGCACCCAACCCTGAACAAGCTCTTCGACACGACGTACAAAGATGTCTGGAAGGTGCTATTCAAAGGCGCCGAGGCTCCCGCATCCGCTTCCGAGGACCGTGGATTCAGCACGCGGCGTCACGCTGGCGAGGTAAGCTATTTTTACCTTTTACAGGATGTTGGTTTTACATAGTTTGACTCTATGCGGGATCTAAACTCCCGTACCTTTGACAGGATTGACAGGTGAAGTCCGGACAGATCAACTGTCCGGCTCCTTTGCCCGAAGACCCAGCCGATGCTCGTTTATCGAAGCTGCTGGTCCCGGCACCTTATGTGGTGCCAGAGAAGAAGGCCAAGAAGAAGGCCACAGGGACTTGAAAGAGTGCCCGGCGTCTGGAGGTGTCGGATTCATCATCCGACAAATCCGAGACGCACTCCTCCCGTGAAGACGAGGAGGAAGAAGAATCCTCTCCCCCTCCAGTGGGGGAGGAAAGAAGAGGAAGGCCGCCCCAACGGGGGAGGCCGAAGGGTCCAAGAAGGGGAAGACCCTCCCTCCGGACTACTCCACCGACGCCGACGAGGGCGAAGAGGAGTGGCCGCACAGGGCCAAGCGCCCGGCGGAATAGTAAGTATTCGGATACCGGAGTAACTCATAGCATTCCTTTACGGCACAACCTGTCCTTATGTCGAATATAATTATGCAGCCCGCCCAAGGCCGGGCTCGGCGAGTCGTCGAGCGGCTCCCTGGATTCATTGGACGTGAATTCAGTTCCGCCCGCTGCCTCCCCCCGCACTACGGACGACGCCGAAGTGGCGTCGCAACAAGTTCCGGGCCAAGAGGAGGTGGTCCTGGAGGAGCCGCGAGGCGACCTCCAGGACTCTGGGAGTAAAGGGGACAAGACCCCCCAGGGCTCCAAGTCCGGCTTTGCACCGGACACTGCGCCGGAATCCTCAACGGTTCCCGACTGCGGTAGGCGACCTCCTTCTAAGAGGAGCAAGCCTACTGAGCCGTCGGCCTCCGTCCAACCGGAGGCGCCGGACAATCTGCTGGAGGTGCTTAAGGGTCCATTGACGAGGAGCACCGTACTATCATGAGTACGGTGATCCAGAAGGTTTAGTCCGCCAAGAGCAGACTGACTGAAGCTTGTGCTAGCCTTCTAACAGGCTTCGAGCTAAGTAAAAAATATGTAAAAATATTACCGCATAGACAGTAGCCCCTGATGCTCTGTTTGGCGTTCGGAAAGAAAAGCCGAATAGAGGATCTAATAAATTTCGCAGGAGTCTAACAAAAAAGAGTCAATATGCGTATGCAGGCTTCGTTGCTAGCGACTGCCGCACTGACTGCGGAGGTGGGCGCCCTGAAGCAGGGCCTCGAACGGTCCGAGCAAGAGCTCGGCCTTGCCAAGCGGCAGCTCGAGGAGAAAGAAGGTAAGATATACCTTATAGAAAAATATATATAAAAAGATGCAATTGCAAAAAATGACAGGATTATGCTGCTTATTGTAGGGGCCACAACTGAGGTGGCAACCCTTAAGCAGGCGCTGTCCGAGGCCGAGAAGAGAGCGGCCTCGGAGCGCATCGAGCGGGAGAAATTTGAGGCGCAGGTTGGCGAGGCACGGCAAGAGCTTCAGGGTCTCATGAAAAAATATGAGAGTTTGGAGCTTAACTCAAAGACGCAAGCGTCCGAGCTCGCGGCGGCCATCAAAACTGCCAAGTCTGCCAAGGCCGAATCCCAGAAGGCCCTTCAAAAGTTGAAGGCGGTGAAAAAGATAGCGGCGGGTAAGGCATTCTTTGTGCAAAGCAGACATATAAAAGTAAGCTACTTGTTACTTACCCGAATCCGGAGCTCCCCAGGGGCGTTCGCAGATCTTCCCCATAGCGTATCCGATGCCGCCGCATTCTACCAAGCCGAGGAGGGCAGCTCGACGGAGAAGGTGTTCTGGTCTCAGTATGCGGAGGCCGGACACCCTGTACACCTGAGCGACCAGCTGAAGCAGCTGGTCGAGCTCCACAAGGTGGCCGGACAGGCTATGAAGGGCCTCATAGTTCGGCTGTGGCATGGAGAGGCTCTGCTTGGGAGCTACTTCAGACTGGTGCAGCGGCTGGTGGCGGCCTGTCCAAGGCTCGAGGTTATCAAGCGCTTTGTATGCATCGAAGGTGCCCGGAGGGCCCTTGCCCGTGCTAAGGTGCACTGGGGCAAGCTGGACAGTGAGAAGCTTGTGAAGGACGGGCCACCGCTGGGGAAAGAGCATCGCAGACCTAAGAACTATTATAAGGATGTTCTGAAGGGTGCCCGCCTTATGGCTGGTGAATGTACCAAGGATGTAATTTTTGAATAAACTCGCTCGTGTTGTCCTATGCGCTGAAAACTTGTTCATATGCACTAAGCAATGCTTTTTGAATTTAAAATATTACTTTCTGTGCGGCCGTTTATCAAAAATTGAGAGATGGCCAGTCGCCAGCTTCTGCCCCCATGCCACTAGTGCTGGGGTGTTCGGGATAAACCCGAGCGCTCTTTTTCCCATGTTTGGGTCCTTCGAGGGAGGCGCTCAGCACAACAAACAAGGCAATCGGATTATAATGCTTGAACACTCTCACTTAGCCATAGAACTCTATAATTTTAAATTTCGGCGAAGCCCCTAGTATTCGGAAGACCGAGTTCGGGGCGCTATCCACGCCTTGGCCGGACAAAGCCGACTCCTCGCTCTAAGCGGCATGAGTCTTTAAGGACTCGAATAACCTCTCGAACAGCGACCGGTCTCTCGCTTCATCATGACAGTCAGTTTTAGCTTTCTCTACTGAGGTGCTCGGCCCAGCTCAACTGGGGCACAATCGCAGTAGTTCTCCTAGTGCTACCTTAGACGATATAGCGGAACGTAAGGCACCAAAACATAGGAGCCGGGCAAACCCAACTATTGACCCAAGACATGATTCGGAGCCGATGCATATAATGCTATAAGTTCGGGGTGCCGCACTTGTGAAAGTGTTCGGACTTCTCACACCATATTGGGGGGTACTGAAGCCCCTGGCGTATTTGCCGTACCACAGTGTATGTGTGCAACATGTCATTAATGAACATATATTTGTAAAAAAGGTAATGCAAAAAATAGATAAAGACTATGCATTGCTTAGAAAGGCTGCGATCAAATCATAACGATACAAATGGCGCGATAAGCAAAATGTTGGACTATTTAACATGTCTGGTCCAGGGCCAGGCCGCGGAATTGTATGCAAAACAGGTATACTGCTCGTGATAGAGACCACCTGGGAGTTCCATAATGCGGCATGGCTTGTCTGCTTCCCTGGTTCTTGCATCGTGTGTGCGGCAGTTGAATTGCCGAACAGGTCGTCCGAAGTATGGAGTCCTGAAAGTAAGAAAAAATTAAAAAACAATTCGGCAGCCCCTAGTACGGTTTAAGCCGTGTTTTGGGCGTGCCGTGATGGTGCCCCTTCCCCTGTGCCCATGGTATTTTGAGAGCGTAATTATGTATGCGAAGCACTGGTTTCGCTATTTCGCGAGGGCTGGGGTTGGTGCGGCGTTGCTACGCCTGCTCAGAACATGCCAGGCGGTCTTGTTGTAGGTTACTCCGGGCGCGCTTAACAGTGTCCGGCCTTTTAACGGCCGGACTGGAGAACTGCCTAGAGAGGCTGCTTTGTACTTCCGCTGCGAGGGCCGCCGTGTGCTCCTCCATTCAGAGGGAGCGTTCGGTGTTTCCATTGACCGTGATTACTCCTCGAGGGCCTGGCATTTTGAGCTTGAGGTATGTGTAGTGCGGTACCGCATTGAATTTTGCAAATGCAGTTCGCCCGAGCAGTGCGTGATAGCCACTTCGGAACGGGACTATGTCGAAGATTAACTCCTCGCTTCGGAAGTTATCCGGAGATCCGAAGACCACTTCAAGTGTGACTGAGCCTATACAGTTGGCCTCTACACCTGGTATGACGCCTTTAAAGGTCGTTTTGGTGGGCTTGATCCTCGAGGGATCTATGCCCATTTTTCGCACTGTATCCTGGTAAAGCAGGTTCAGGCTGCTGCCGCCGTCCATAAGGACTCTTGTGAGATGAAATCCGTCAATAATTGGGTCTAGAACCAATGCGACGAATCCGCCATGACGGATGCTAGTGGGATGGTCCCTTCGATCAAAAGTGATCGGGCAGGAGGACCATGGGTTGAACTTTGGGGCGACTGGCTCCATCGCGTATACGTCCCGTAACGCACGCTTCCGTTCCCTCTTGGGGATGTGGGTTGCGTATATCATGTTCACCGTCCGCACTTGGGGGGAAAACCCTTCTGTCCACTGTTGTTCGGCGGCCTGGGCTCTTCCTCGTCGTCGCTACGTAGCCCCTTGTCTCTATTTTCGGCATTTAACTTGCCTGCCTGCGCTTGAACACCCAACAATCCCTGTTGGTGTGATTAGCTGGCTTTTCGGGGGTGCCATGTATCTGGCACAAGCGGTCGAGTATTCGGTCCAAACTGGACGGGCCCTGTGTATTTATTTTGAAAGACTTTTTCCGCTGACCGGATTTGTAGCCTCTGAATCCGGCATTGACTGCCGTATCCTCGTTGCTGTCGCTGTTAACGCGACGCTTTTGCTTGTTCCGACGCGACCTGCCACTTTTGTCCTTGGTATCCGAATTACCAAGTATCTTGGTTAAGTTGTTGCTGCGAGCTAGCCAGCTGTCTTCTCCTGCGCAAAAGCGGGTCATGAGTGTCGTGAGGGCTGCCATAGATTTCAGCTTTTCCTGTCCAAGGTCCCGGGCAAGCCACTCGTCGCGGATATTATGCTTGAAGGCTGCTAGGGCCTTTGCGTCCGGACAGTCGGCTATTTGGTTTTTCTTTGTTAGGAACCATGTCCAGAATTGCCTGGCCGATTCCTCTGGCTGCTGAATTATGTGGCTTAGCTCATCGGCGTCTGGTGATCGCACATAGGTACCCTGGAAATTGTCGAGGAATGCGGCTTCCAGGTCCTCCCAAGAACCGATTGAATCTGCTGGCAAGCTGTTAAGCCAATGCCGGGCCGGTCCCTTAAGTTTGAGCGGGAGGTATTTGATGGCGTGTAGATCATTACCGCGGGCCATGTGGATATGAAGGAGATAATCCTCGATCCATACCGCAGGATCTGTTATGCCATCATATGATTCAATGTTCACGGGTTTGAAACCCTCAGGGATTTTATGATCCATTACTTCGTCTGTGAAGCATAGTGGGTGTGCGGCGCCTCTGTATTGGGCTATATCACGACGTAGCTCGAACGAGCTATGTCTATTGTGTTCGGCCCGGCCGGATTTATTATATCCGGAGTGACGATCCCCGTCACGTGCCGTGGGGCGCCCACGCGATCCGTAGATCGATCTTGTTTGCCTTGCCTTGTCCTTCAGTATCTCTCGCAGGTCTGGCGCGCCTTAGTATGTTTTGAGCGGCGCCGGGGCACGGCTTGAGTGGAGGGCCGAGAGGCCTGTCTGTCACGGCCACGAGGTGGCCGGTCGGCCATGTCATATGCTGGTGATGTAGGTTTAGGTGCTTCCTCCTCTAATCGGGGTAGCAGCCTGCGCTTTGGGTAACTCTTGGAGGGGCGTTCGAATTCATACTCTTCGGCCGCAAGGACTTCAGTCCATCTGTCGGCTAGCAAATCTTGATCAGCTCTAAGTTGTTGCTGCTTTTTCTTGAGGCTGCTTGCCGTGGCCATAAGCCTGCGTTTAAAACGCTCTTGTTCGGCGGGATCATCTGGCATGACGAAGTCGTCGTCGTCGAGGCTTGCCTCGTCTTCGGAGGGAGGCATATAATTATCATCCTCAACCTCTCTGTCTGCCGCTCTCTCGTGAGGGCTGACTTCTCCATCCTCCTGTGCTGAATCTTGCTGGAGGGGGTGTTCTTTGGCGTAATCCAGAGTATTATTATCTCCCGTGCCGAAATCACCGTTTTTGCTTTGGCGGGATTTAGAGCGGCGCCGCTGACGCTGGCGCTTGGGCTGTTTCTTGGAGGTGTCATCCCCCGCTGTCCCATCGCCATCTCCATCTTTTGGAGTGTCCACCATATATATGTCGTACGACAAGGTGGCCTTCCAGTGCCCTATAGGTGCTGGTTCTTGGTCGTCTCCTGCATCGTTGTCCATACCGTTGATGTCTTCGGAGTCGAAGTCGAGCATGTCGGTTAAGTCATCGACAGTGGCTACGAAGTGGGTGGTGGGTGGGTTTTGAATTTCTTCATCGTCCGTATCCTAACCTTGCTGACCGTAGTCCGGCCAGGGCTCTCCTGATAAAGAGAGAGAGACTTTAGAGACTTCAGAATGTCGCTGAAGGGCGAGTGCTAAAGATATCTGCAGCGGTGAACTCCATGATCGGCGCCCAATCGGATTCGATCGGCAGGGGCGCGGAGGGCTTGGAGTCCGGAGAGGAGTCCGGCCCCTCGGAGTCACGGGCCTTGCAGAGTACGGGGCTGGTGTTCGGCTCAATCGCCTTTGAGATTGCATCCCCCGAGGTGGCGTCCAACCACTCATCCTCGATCGGCGCCGTAGGCTCCGAATTAAGGGTCGGAACCGATGCGTGTGCGGCCTTCAGGGCACTGTTCGGCGGCAGAGCTAGATCATGCCCATCGAGACAGTGCGGCGTGCTCGGCTGTGGCTCAAATCTGTCGAAGATCAAGTCCCCACGGATGTCAGCCATGTAGTTTAAGCTTCCAAACCTGACCTGATGGCCAGGGGCGTAACTTTCGATCTGCTCCAGGTGGCCAAGCGAATTGGCCCGCAGTGCGAAGCCGCCGGAGAAAAGTCTCACCCTGGACTGCGTCATTGTTGATGATCAAAGGAGCCATCGGGCCTAAAAGCGACGACACAGAGGAACTCTCAATGAAAGCACCAATGTCGGTGTCAAAACCAGTGGATCTCGGGTAGGGGGTCCCGAACTGTCCGTCTAGGCGGATGGTAACAGGAGACAAGGGACACGAAGTTTTACCCAGGTTCGGGCCCTCTCGATGGAGGTAAAACCCTACGTCCTGCTTGATTAATATTGATGATATGGGTAGTACAAGAGTAGATCTACCACGAGATCAAGGAGGCTAAACCCTAGAAGCTAGCCTATGGTATGATTGTTGTATATTGTGTTGTCCTACAGACTAAAACCCTCCGGTTTATATAGACACCGGAGAGGGTTAGGGTTACACAAAGTCGGTTACAATGGTAGGAGATCTAAATATCCGCATCGCCAAGCTTGCCTTCCACGCCAAGGAAAGTCCCATCCGAACACAGGACGAAGTCTTCAATCTTGTATCTTCATAGTCCAGGAGTCCGGCCGAAGGTATAGTCCGGCTACCCGGACACCCCCTAATCCAGGACTCCCTCAAGCTCCCTTGCATGTGGGGCACGGGAACCTTCCATGCACACACCAGCCAATGAATAACGCATACGCCGGCAAGTCATGCGTCGAGTACATGTACCAGACACGCATTATGAAGTTCCCTTTGCTATAGGCGTCGTATGTCTTGAACCCATTATCCCAGGCTTCTTGCAATTCGTCCTTAAGCGGCTGCATGTACACATTCATATTTCTCCCTAGATAGTTGGGCCGTGGAATTGTCAACGTCAGGAAAATGTTCTTTCTTTGCATAATCTTTCTAGGGGGGAGATTGAGTGGAAAGACAAATATGGGCCAACAACTGTATTGGGTTGCCATCAGACCAAACACACTGAACCCATCCGTGATGATGCCAACTCGAGGATGCCTCGGATCTGCCGCTTTGTCATCATGTAATTCATCAAACTTCTTCCACGCAACACCATCCGATGTGTGTACCATCATCAGATTCCCATCTGCATCTAGTTCTGTTCTTTTGCCCGTTTTGTGCCATGTCATCTGTCTGGCCGTCTCTTCAACCATGAAAAGACGCTGAATTCTTGGTACGATTGACATATACCAAAGAACACTAACGGGGATTTTGGTCTGGGTCTTCTCACCCATACCGTTGTCTACCACAACATACCTGGAAGACTTGCAAATGGGACAATAGTTCAAGTCCGCATATTCAAGCCTAAACAAGGCACATCCTTTCTCACATGCATGTATCTTCTCATAGGGCATCTTCAGTGCACGGAGGATTTTGTCCGACTGGTACAGGTTTGCAGGCATTACATGGCCTTTGGGTAGAAAGCATCCAAATACTGTCAAAATTGCGTCGTAGCATTCTCTGCCCAAGTTGAACTGAGCCTTCAGAGCCATTACTTGTGAGATGGAAACCAACTGACAAAGCTCAGTGTGCTCGTGGAGCGGACGTTTTGAAGACTCCAACATTTCATTGAAGGCCTTTGCAGATTCCTCCATCTCCTCGTCCGAATCCCGAGCATCATCCAAGTCTTGCACCATGTTTTCCATCCCGGTACCATGCTCGTTGGTGCGACGACGAACCACCTCAGCTCGGTCACGTTGGGCAGACTCACCATGAAATGTCCACACCGTATAATTGGGCGTAAAACCACTCTTCTGCAGGTGTTTGCCATTTCAGCCTCTGTCCTCTTTTCCCAATTGTCACACCGGGAACAGGGGCACCAGGTTTTCCTCTGGCCATTTGCAAATGCGGCTTGCACAAACGCCTTGGTTTTTGTGAACCATTTAGTACTCCATTTGTTCTGACCAGTGTGACCGGTGTACATCCACGCACTATCACTCATCTTGACTTTCAGAGCTACTAGACACACAACACACACACACACACACACACACACACACACACACACACATATATATATATATAATTCACCATGTATGTATTCATCAGTTGATCTAGTTAGTTAATTTTATTACGTCCATGCAACCTACACTCTAATAGGTAATGATAGGTCCTAATTCCACCCGAGTATGTGTAGATTGGGTTCCTTTTCCCATGCTATGCTCCGGATCCGAAACAAAATTTCGGCAGCACCTCCCCGCTGTTCTCCTGATACACGTCTCTGCAATAAGCAGAGAGGATGTGTACCCGAAGAACAACAGGGGAGACACTGATGAAATTTATGCGTCGGATCCGGAGCAAAGCATATGGGAAAACAAACCCAATCTACACATACTCGGGCTGTCCATGGATAGCATTGGACAATTCGAAAGAATCACGTTTATAAATATGCAAATGCATGCATATTTATAGATGTAACCCTTTCGAATGGGAGACGCATAGTGGTTACGCATATTGATGATTGACACCTATAGCTAGCAAGTTTCATCGGCACGAAGATCGGAACAGAGCAAATGAAGGGGGAGGAGGAGATGTCATTTGTGCTCACCAACGAACACAGGGGCGGAGCTCGTCGAACGCACGGGGAGGTCGTCAAACACCACACCGTCGCAGCGACGAAACAACTGCACATTTGAATCCATCCGATAAACACAAATATGTATGATGTTTTGCATAACAAAATCGAAAAAATATACGACCTAACTCATAATTCACAAATATATGAGCCCGCCAGCCTCTTCTACATATTCTTCTTCTTCTTCTTCTTCTTCTTCTTCTTCTTCTTCTTCTTCTTCTCTTCTTCTTCTTCTTCTTCTTCTTCTTCTTCTTCTTCTTCTTCTTCTTCTTCTTCTTCTTCTTCTTCTTCTTCTTCTTCTTCTTCTTCTTCTTCTTCTTCTTCTTCTTCTTCTTCTTCTTCTTCTTCTTCTTCTTTCTTCTTCTTCTTCTTCTTCTTCTTCTTCTTCTTCTTCTTCTTCTTCTTCTTCTTCTTCTTCTTCTTCTTCTTCTTCTTCTTCTTCTTCTTCTTCTTCTTCTTCTTCTTCTTCTTCTTCTTCTTCTTCTTCTTCTTCTTCTTCTTCTTCTTCTTCTTCTTCTTCTTCTTCTTCTTCTTCTTCTTCTTCTTCTTCTTCTTCTTCTTCTTCTTCTTCTTCTTCTTCTTCTTCTTCTTCTTCTTCTTCTTCTTCTTCTTCTTCTTCTTCTTCTTCTTCTTCTTCTTCTTCTTCTTCTTCTTCTTCTTCTTCTTCTTCTTCTTCTTCTTCTTCTTCTTCTTCTTCTTCTTCTTCTTCTTCTTCTTCTTCTTCTTCTTCTTCTTCTTCTTCTTCTTCTAATTATATGACTAATTATCTAAAACCCGTGCACTAAATCTAACACTAACACTGTTGGGGAACGTTGCAGAAAACAAAAATTTTTCCTACGGTTTCACCAAGATCCATCTATGAGTTCATCTAGCAACGAGTATTCAGATTCATCTACATACCTTTGTAGATCGCGTGCGGAAGCGTTCAAGGAACGGGGATGAGGTAGTCGTACACGACGTGATCCAAATCACCGGAGATCCCAGCGCCGAACGGACGGCACCTCCGCGTTCAACACACGTACGGTCAGCGTAACGTCTCCTTCTTCTTGATCCAGCAAGGCAAAGGAGAGGTTGAGGAAGATGGCTCCAGCAGCAGCACGACGGCGTGGTGATGGTGGAGCTGCAGTACTCCGGCAGGGCTTCGCCGAGCTCTACGGAGGAGGAGGAGGTGTTGGAGAGGGAGAGGGAGGCGCCAAGGCAAAAGGGTGCGGCATCACACCATTCTCCTAATGATGTGATCTCGTTATCATTGACATCCAATGCCCATAGTCAGGAAACCATGACTATCTATTGATCAACGAGCTAGTCAACTAGAGGCTTACTAGGGACATGTTGGTGTCTGTTATTCACACATGTATTACGATTTCCGGATAACACAATTATAGCGCGAATAAAGACAATTATCATGAACAAGGAAATATAATAATAATGCTTTTATTATTGCCTCTAGGGCATATTTCCAACAGTCTCCCACTTGCACTAGAGTCAATAATCTAGTTACATTGTGATGAATCGAACACCCATAGAGTTCTGGTGCTGATCATGTTTTGCCTTAGGGAGAGGTTTAGTCAACGGATCTGCGACATTCAGATCCGTGTGCACTTTACAAATTTTTATGTCTCCATCTTGAACATTTTCACGAATGGAGTTGAAGCGACGCTTGATGCGCCTGGTCTTCTTGTGAAACCTGGGCTCCTTGGCAAGTGCAATAGCTCCAGTGTTGTCACAGAAGAGTTTGATTGGCCCCGACGCATTGGGTATGACTCCTAGGTTGGTGATGAACTCCTTCACCCAAATTGCTTCATGTGCTGCCTCCGAGGCTGCCATGTACTCCGCTTCACATGTAGATCCTGCCACGACGCTCTGCTTGCAACTGCACCAGCTTACTGCCCCACCATTCAAAATATACACGTATCCGGTTTGTGACTTAGAGTCATCCAGATCTGTGTCGAAGCTAGCGTCGACGTAACCCTTTACGACGAGCTCTTCGTCACCTCCATAAACGAGAAACATTTCCTTAGTCCTTTTCTGGTACTTTAGGATATTCTTGACCGTTGTCCAGTGTTCCTTGCCAGGATTACTTTGGTACCTTCCTACCAAACTCCCGGCAAGGTTTACGTCAGGTCTGGTACACAACATGGCATACATAATAGAACCTATGGCTGAGGCATAGGGGATGACCCTCATCTCTTCTATATCTTCAGCCGTGGTCGGACATTGAGCTGAGCTCAATTTCACACCTTGTAATACTGGTAAGAACCCCTTCTTAGATTGATCCATATTGAACTTCTTCAATATCTTATCAAGGTATGTGCTTTGTGAAAGACCTATGAGGCGCCTTGATCTATCTCTATAGATCTTGATGCCTAATATATAAGCAGCTTCTCCAAGGTTCTTCATTGAAAAACTCTTATTCAAGTAGGCCTTAATGCTGTCCAAGAGTTCTATATCATTTCCCATCAAAAGTATGTCATCTACATATAGTATGAGAAATGCTACAGAGCTCCCACTCACTTTCTTGTAAACGCAGGCTTCTCCATAAGTCTGCGTAAACCCAAATGCTTTGATCATCTCATCAAAGTGAATGTTCCAACTCCGAGATGCTTGCACCAGCCCATAAATCGAGCGTTGGAGCTTGCACACTTTGTCAGCGTTCTTAGGATCGACAAAACCTTCCGGCTGCATCATATACAATTCTTCCTTAAGGAAACCATTAAGGAATGCCGTTTTGACGTCCATTTGCCATATCTCATAATCATAGAATGCGACAATTGCTAACATGATTCGGACGGACTTTAGCTTCGCTACTGGTGAGAAAGTCTCATCGTAGTCAATTCCTTGAACTTGTCGATAACCCTTAGCGACAAGCCGGGCTTTATAGATGGTCACATTACCATCCGCGTCTGTCTTCTTCTTAAAGATCCATTTATTTTCTATGGCTCGCCGCTCTACGGGCAAGTCAGTCAAAGTCCATACTTCGTTTTCATACATGGATCCTATCTCGGATTTCATGGCTTCTAGCCATTTGTCGGAATCCGGGCCCGCCATTGCTTCCTCATAGTTCGAAGGCTCACCGTTGTCTAACAACATGATTTCCAAGACAGGGTTGCCGTACCACTCTGGTGCGGAACGTGTCCTTGTGGACCTTCAAATTTCAGTTGGAGCTTGATTAGAAGTATCTTGATCATCATCATTAATTTCCTCTCTAGTCGGTGCAGGCACCTCAGGAACGTTTTCTTGAGTTTCGCCATTTTCCGGTTCAAGAGGTAACACTTCATCAAGTTCTACTTTCCTCCCACTTACTTCTTTCGAGAGAAACTCTTTCTCTAGAAAGGATCCATTCTTGGCAACAAAGATCTTGCCTTCGGATCTGAGGTAGAAGGTATACCCAATAGTTTCTTTAGGGTATCCTATGAAGACGCATTTTTCCGACTTGGGTTCGAGCTTTTCAGGTTGAAGTTTCTTGACATAAGCATCGCATCCCCAAACTTTTAGAAACGACAGCTTAGGTTTCTTCCCAAACCATAATTCATACGGTGTCGTCTCAACGGATTTCGACGGAGCCCTATTTAAAGTGAATGCGGCAGTCTCTAAAGCATAGCCCCAAAAAGATAGCGGTAAGTCGGTAAGAGACATCATAGATCGCACCATGTCTAACAGAGTGCGATTACGATGTTCGGACACACCATTACGCTGAGGTGTTCTAGGCGGCGTGAGTTGTGAAACTATTCCACATTTTCTTAAGTGTGTGCCAAATTCGTGACTCAAGTATTCTCCTCCACGATCTGATCGTAGAAACTTGATCTTTCTATCACGTTGATTTTCAACCTCACTCTGAAATTCCTTGAACTTTTCAAAGGTCTCAGACTTGTGTTTCATCAAGTAGACATACCCATATCTACTCAAGTCATCAGTGAGGGTGAGAACATAACGATAGCCACCGCGAGCCTCAACACTCATTGGACCGCACACATCGGTATGTATGATTTCCAATAAGTTGGTTGCTCGCTCCATTGTTCCTGAGAACGGAGTCTTGGTAATTTTTACCCATGAGGCATGGTTCGCACGTGTCAAATGATTCATAATCAAGAGACTCTAAAAGTCCATCTGCATGGAGCTTCTTCATGCGTTTGACACCTATGTGACCAAGGCGGCAGTGCCACAAGTATGTGGGACTATCATTATCAATTTTAACTCTTTTGGTATTCACACTATGAATATGTGTATCATCACGTACGAGATTCATCAAGAATAAACCATTAACCATCGGAGCATGACCATAAAACATATCACTCATATAAATAGAACAACCATTATTCTCAGATTTAAATGAGTAGCCATCTCGAATTAAATGAGATCCAGACACAATGTTCATGCTCAAACTTGGCACTAAATAACAATTATTGAGGTTTAAAACTAATCCCGTAGGTAAATGTAGAGGTAGCGTGCCGACGGCGATCACATCGACCTTGGAACCATTCCCGACGCGCATCGTCACCTCATCCTTCGCCAGTCTTCGCTTATTTCGCAGCTCCTGCTTTGAGTTACATATGTGAGCAACTGCACCGGTATCAAATACCCAAGAGCTACTACGAGTACTGGTAAGGTACACATCAATTACATGTATATCACATATACCTTTTGTTTTGCCGGCCTTCTTGTCCGCTAAGTATTTGGGGCAATTCCGCTTCCAGTGACCACTTCCCTTGCAATGAAAGCACTCAGTCTCGGGCTTGGGTCCATTCTTTGGCTTCTTCCCGGCAACTTGCTTACCGGGCGCGGCAACTTCCTTGCCGTCCTTCTTGAAGTTCTTTTTACCCTTGCCCTTCTTTAACTTAGTGGTTTTATTCACCATCAACACTTGATGTTCCTTCTTGATTTCTACCTCTGCTGATTTCAGCATAGCATATACCTCAGGAATGGTCTTTACCATCCCCTGCATGTTGTAGTTCATCACAAAGCTCTTGTAGCTAGGTGGAAGCGACTGGAGGATTCTGTCAATGACCGCTTCATCCGGGAGATTAACTTCCAGTTGAGTCAAGCGGTTGTGCAACCCAGACATCTTGAGTATGTGTTCACTGACAGAGCTATTTTCCTCCATCTTACAGCTAAAGAATTTGTCGGAGACTTCATATCTCTCGACCCGGGCATGAGCTTGGGAAACAATTTTTAGCTCTTCGAACATCTCATATGCTCCATGTCTCTCAAAACGCTTTTGGAGCCCCGGCTCTAAGCTGTAAAGCATGCCGCACTGAACGAGGGAGTAATCATCGGAACGTGACTGCCAAGCGTTCATAACGTCTTGTTCTGCAGGGAGAACAGGTGCGTCACCCAGCGGTGCTTGTAGGACATAATCTTTCTTGGCAGCTATGAGGATGATCCTCAGGTTCCGGACCCAGTCCGTGTAGTTGCTGCCATCGTCTTTCAGCTTGGTTTTCTCTAGGAATGCGTTGAAGTTGAGGACTACGTTGGCCATTTGATCTTCAAGACATATTGTAAATATTTTAGACTAAGTTCATGATAATTTTAAAGTTCATCTAATCAAATTATTTAATGAACTCCCACTTAGATAGACATCCCTCTTCTAGTCATCTAAGTATTACATGATCCAAGTCAACTAGGCCGTGTCCGATCATCACGTGAGACGGACTAGTCAACATTGGTGAACATCTTCATGTTGATCGTATCTTCTATACGACTCATGCTCGACCTTTCGGTCTTCTGTGTTCCGAGGCCATGTCTGTACATGCTAGGCTCGTCAAGTCAACCTAAGTGTTTGCATGTGTAAATCTGTCTTACACCCGTTGTATGTGAACGTTAGAATCTATCACACCCGATCATCACGTGGTGCTTCGAAACAACGAACTGTCGCAACGGTGCACAGTTAGGGGGAACACTTCTTGAAATTATTATGAGGGATCATCTTATTTACTACCGTCGTTCTAAGTAAACAAGATGCAAAAACATGATAAACATCATGTGCAATCAAATAATAATAGTAGTGACATGATATGGCCAATATCACATAGCTCCTTTGATCTCCATCTTGGGGCTCCATGATCATCTTGTCACCGGCTTGACACCATGATCTCCATCATCGTGTCTCCATGAAGTTGCTCGCCAACTATTACTTCTACTACTATGGCTAACGCGTTTAGCAATAAAGTAAAGTAATTTACATGGCGACACGCAGGTCATAAAAGAATAATGACAACTCCTATGGATCCTGCCGGTTGTCATACTCATCGACATGCAAGTCGTGATTCCTATTACATGAACATGATCTCATACATCACATATATATCATTCATCATTCATCACAACTTTGGCCATATCATATCACCAAGCACTTGCTGCAAAAACAAGTTAGACGTCCTCTAATTGTTGTTGCAAGTTTTACGTGGCTGAATTAGGGTTCTAGCAAGAACGTTTTCTTACCTACGTAAAAGCCACAACGTGATTTGTCAACTTCTATTTACCCTTCATAAGGACCCTTTCCATCGAATCCTCTCCAACTAAAGTGGGAGAGACAGACACCCGCCAGCCACCTTATGCAACTAGTGCATGTTAGTCGGTGGAACCGGTCTCACGTAAGCGTACGTGTAAGGTTGGTCCGGGCCGCTTCATCCCACAATACCGCTGAAGCAAGATAAGACTAGTAGCGGCAAGAAAGTTGACAACATCTACGCCCACAACAAATTGTGTTCTACTCGTGCAATAGAGAACTACGCATAGACCTAGCTCATGATGCCACTGTTGGGGAACGTTGCAGAAAACAAACAAATTTCCTACGGTTCCACCAAGATCCATCTATGAATTCATCTAGCAACGAGTATTCAGATTCATCTGCATACCTTTGTAGATCGCGTGCGGAAGCGTTCAAGGAATGAGGATGAGGTAGTCGTACACGACGTGATCCAAATCACCGGAGATCCCAGCGCCAAACGGACGGCACCTCCGCGTTCAACACACGTAGGGTCAGCGTAACGTCTCCTTCTTCTTGATCCAGCAAGGCAAAGGAGAGGTTGAGGAAGATGGCTCCAGCAGCAGCACGACAGCGTGGTGATGGTGGAGCTGCAGTACTCCGGCAGGGCTTCGCCGAGCTCTACGGAGGAGGAGGAGGTGTTGGAGAGGGAGAGGGAGGCGCCAAGGCAAAAGGGTGCGGCTGCCCCCTCCCCTCCCCCCTTTATATAGGCCTCTTGGGGGGGGGGCGCCGGCCCTGGGAGATCTGATCTCCCAAGGGGGCGGCGGCCAGGGAGGATTTCCTCCCCCCCAAGGCACCTAGGAGGTGCCTTCCACTTATGGGACTCTTCCCCTTTGGAACCCTAGGCGCATGGGCCTCTTGGGGCTGGTTCCCCTTGGCCCATGTAGGCCAAGGCGCACCCCCTACAGCCCATGTGGCCCCCCGAGGCAGGTGGCCCCACCCGGTGGACCCCCGGGACCCTTCTGGTGGTCCCGGTACAATACCGGTGACCCCGAAACTTGTCCCGATGGCCAAAACAACACTTCCCATATATAATTCTTTACCTTCGGACCATTCCAAAACTCCTCGTGACGTCCGGGATCTCATCTGGGACTCCAAACAATATTCGGATTACTGCATATACATATCCCTACAACCCTAGCGTCACCGAACCTTAAGTGTGTAGACCCTACGGGTTCGGGAGACATGCAGACATGACCGAGACGGCTCTCGGGCAATAACCAACAGCGGGATCTGGATACCCATGTTGGCTCCCACATGCTCCATGATGATCTCATCGGATGAACCACGATGTCGAGGATTCAAGCAACCCCGTATGCAATTCCCTTTGTCAATCGATATGTTACTTGCCCGAGATTCGATCGATGGTATCCCAATACCTCGTTCAATCTCGTTACCGGCAAGTCACTTTACTCGTACCGTAATGCATGATCCAGTGACCAAACACTTGGTCACATTGAGCTCATAATGATGATGCATTACTGAGTGGGCCCAGTGATACCTCTCCGTCATACGGAGTGACAAATCCCAGTCTCGATCCGTGTCAACCCAACAGACACTTTCGGAGATACCCGTAGTATACCTTTATAGTCACCCAGTTACGTTGTGACGTTTAGTACACCCAAAGCACTCCTACGGCATCCGGGAGTTACACGATCTCATGGTCTAAGGAAAGGATACTTGACATTGGAAAACTCTAGCAAACGAACTATGCGATCTTATGCTATGTTTAGGATTGGGTCTCGTCCATCACATCATTCTCCTAATGATGTGATCTCGTTATCATTAACATCCAATGCCCATAGTCAGGAAACCATGACTATCTATTGATCAACGAGCTAGTCAACTAGAGGCTTACTAGGGACATGTTGGTGTGTGTTATTCACACATGTATTACGATTTCCGGATAACACAATTATAGCACGAATAAAGACAATTATCATGAACAAGGAAATATAATAATAATGCTTTTATTATTGACTCTAGGGCATATTTCCAACAAACACACACACACATATATATATATATATATATATATATATATATATATATATCTAGCACTAAACCTAACACTAACAATTAAACATCAAAAAAAGAAAAGAAGAAAAATAACTCACCGGACCCGACGGAGGCCGAGGCTTCGCAACGGAAGGGTGGTGCTGGCGATGGGGGCCGGAGGGCTCCGGCCGGGGCGGTGGAGCTCATCATGGGGGAGGGGCGGTGGAGCTCATCAGGGGGGAGGGGTGGTGAGCGGCGGCCCCGAGCCGGCAGGGAGGCAGGGGCGATGGGGCCGCGGTGGCGGGTGGTGGGGGCGGCGGCGATGCCGGGGTGGTGGGGCGCCGGGGCGGCGGGGTCGTGGGGCGACGACACGGGGTGGGGCAGCAGCGGGTGGCAGGGGCGGCGGGTGGTGGGGGTGGCGGCGGGTGGCGGGGGCGGCGGCAGGTGGTGGTGGGGGGGTGGGTGGTGGGGGCGGCGGCGGCGTGGTGGCTCGGGGAGGAGAGAGGGAGAGAAACAGAGAGATGGATCCAGGGCGGGGTGGGTCTCGCCGTTAGTTAGGTTAGTTCTTTGCCATCCTCCAAACCTTTGCCGTCAGCTTTTTTTTTCTCTTTGCCGTCCGCTAACTTACGGCAAAGAGGGGGGCCGTTAATTTTTTTTAATCAGCTCGTTAGTGGGGACCACCACTCTCTTTGTCGTCTGCTAGCTGACGGCAAAGATTCTTTGCTGTCCGCTAGCTGACGACAAAGAGTAGGCTGATGGCAAAGACCGTTCTTTGCCATCAGCCAGTTCATTGTCGTCCGTTTTCTGTAAGCGGACGGCAAAGACCTTCTTTGTCGTCAGCCAGCGAATGGCAAAGACTTGGCTGACGACAAATTAGCTAATTCCAGTAGTGCACGACCCCCCTCCTAGGTGACTGGAAGAGTTGCTCCGTCTCGCGCCTCCAATTGTACAACCTGCAGACCCAGGGTTATAACGGGACCAATGATGTGACCCGGTACAAGCGGCAAGGGCCAGACAAAAAAGCGGCCATGGCAAAAATACTTGGCCGATCTCTTTAAAGGGGAGGAGGAGGACTTTGCCCAAATGAGCGTCCGGGAAGGTTGCTCCAGCTACAATCGGGCAGACTGGGTAAGCTGCGGCTGTTAGGACCGAGAGTATATCGACCAGAGGGGGGTGAATGGAAGATTCAAATTTTCTTTCGAAAGCTTTGAAACTTAACCCAAACACAACAGCGGGATAGAGTATTGAGGGAAATGCACTGAATCAGTATTTTCCATCAGAGGCATGTTCATCGAGGAAAGCATTTACTATAGAACGAGCTTGATAGACAATAGGTTTAACTACAATGAGGGTTATGCAGCAAGCAAATAGATGTAACAAAATGAGACTTAGCATAGCTGAAGCTGATAGACAAGCAATTGAAAGGTTACACAAGTAAGAGAGAAGTACAGACTAGCAATGAAGGAATATAGACGAGGATAATGATGAAAGTAAACACAGATAGAGAAGATGAGGGTAAATCAACAAGATTCATGATCAGGTAAACTATCGGTCACAAAGCACGAAAGAAAACTACTAAATGAAATGCAGTAGAGTAGATTTTACCAGAGGTGCTTGATGGCGACAAGAGATTTGGTAGACCAGTTCACCCTTCTGCAAAAGGGCTACGCCTGGTTGGAGGGGCTGTGACTTAACACAGAAGATAAACTCTCTTCACCCTATTCTCCTTCAACACAGAGCTGACCAGACTCAGGTTGATTTCGCTCGTGGTAGACCCTTGTCGGCGATCTCCAAACCTTCGGTCGACCTTCATGAACCACCGTCACTCTTGATTGCCGAAGATCAGGCTCAGTGAAGACAACAACTCTTCAACACTCGAAGCCAAACCTATCCGTCTAGAGAGTGCACAACTCTCAAGAGTAATAGGTACAAGAACTCTCACTCAAAACTACTATGATGCTAAACCACTGTCTAAGTTTGGGCTCTTGGTTTTCTCTCGGTGGATCTTAAACTCAAATTACTCGGAGAGGGGTTGCTCAAATCAATCTTCACAGAAATCTCAAGCAGAGCAGCCAACGGACAATGCCGGAGCAAGGTGGCTATTTATAGCCGCAGCCTTCTCAGATGGGAAATGACCAAATTGGACATCGGCCTCAGCCAATGGCCGAACAACACGATTCCAACGATCGGATTTGAGCACAACGGTAACATTTCTTGCGGAGCAAGAAATGCTAACTCCTCGGTCTCAAGCAAGTCTCTCGCAGCAAAGAAGATCATGGTCTCTTGCTGGCAAGTATTTGCTCGGAGCTCAAAGATATTTCTCTCACAACTTTCATAGGTTTGGGCTAAGCATAACAGCTGATCTAAGCATCGAGAACCTATAACCCTCTTAATAGTATGGAGGTCCTATGACTCGATAGACTGAAAGAAGAAAAACGAAATGAATGCTACGTCTTCACTTTGTCTTCAAATTCAATCACTGCAGTCAATTTCTTCGGACGACAGTACCGAAACAAAAGCTTCGCTTCAGTAGTGAACTTTTGATTGTAAACCTTAGTGCTTCCCATTGTTTCCCTAGAATACATATAAGGTAGTTAGTGATCAGGTTAAGTGAGGGTTGGCATGCTATCAGTAAAATATGTTGATGAAAAATAAACACATTGCAGATTCATCAGATTAATTTGAGCCACATGGAAAACACATTTATCCAAACCAAGCATGATTAAGAACTAGGAAATATAGTAATTGTATATGCTTCTCATGTATTAGGTGCAGCCAAATTAGATTTATTCCTCACATGCATAACAATACAAAATGCTACCCACAATAATTGGATATCACATTGTAGAATTGAACCAAGCAGTTAACTAAACACCACAACAAATGAACCAAATATTAACTAAGCACCACATTGCACAATATAACATACTCCTAATAGAAGATCGGACAGTTAACCGAACCAAGCATGCTTAACAACTTGGAAATATAACAATTGTATTTGTTTCTCATGTATTTAGTACATCCAAATTCGATTTATTTCTTGTTGGGGAACATTGCAGAAAATTAAAAAATTTCCTAAGGTTTCACCAAGATCCATCTATGAGTTCATCTAAGCAACGAGTCATGGGAGAGAGATTGCATCTACATACCACTTTGTAGATCGCGAGCGGAAGCGTTCAACGAACGGGGATGAGGTAGTCGTACACGACGTGATCCAAATCACCGGAGATCCTAGCACCGAAAGGACGGCACCTCCGCGTTCAACACACGTACGGTCAGCGTAACGTCTCCTTCTTCTTGATCCAGCAAGGCAAAGGAGAGGTTGGGGAAGATAGCTCCAGCAGCAGCACGACGGCGTGGTGATGGTGGAACTACAGTACTCCGGCAGGGCTTCGCCATGCTCTACGGAGGAGGAGGAGGTGTTGGAGAGGGAGAGGGAGGCGCCAATAGCAAGGGTGGGAAGCCCCACTCCCCTCCCCCCTTTATATAGCCCCTTGGGGGGGGGTGCCGGCCCTAGGAGATGGAATCTCCTAGGGGGGGGGGGCGGCCAAGGGTGGGGCTTGCCCCCCAAGCAAGGGGCGCCCCCTCTTTAGGGTTCCCCCCCCTTAGGCGCATGGGCCTCTAGGGGCTGGTTCCCCTTGGCCCATGCAGGCCAAGGCGCACCCCTAGAGCCCATGTGGCCCCCCGAGGCAGGTGGCCCCACCTGGTGGACCTCTCGGGACCCTCCGGTGGTCCCGGTACAATACCGATAACCCCGAATCTTGTCCCGATGGCCAAAACAGCACTTTCTATATATAATTCTTTACCTCCGGACCATTCCGAAACTCCTCGTGACGTCCGGGATCTCATCCGGGACTCCGAACAACATTCGAGTTACTGCATATACATATCTTCACAACCCTGGCATCACCGAACCTTAAGTGTGTAGACCCTACGGGTTCGGGAGACATGCAGACATGACCGAGACGGCTCTCGGGCAATAACCAACAGCGGGATCTGGATACCCATGTTGGCTCCCACATGCTCCACGATGATCTCATCGGATGAACCACAATGTCGAGGATTCAATTAATCCCGTATACGATTCCCTTTGTCAATCGGTATTTTACTTGCCCGAGATTCGATCGTCGGTATCCCAATACCTCGTTCAATCTCGTTACCGGCAAGTCACATTTCTCGTTCCGTAATGCATGATCCTGTGATCAAACACTTTGATCACATTGAGCTCATTATGATGATGCATTACCGAGAGGGCCCGGTGATACCTCTCCGTCAAGCGGAGTGACAAATCCCAGTCTCAATCCGTGTCAACCCAACAGACACTTTCGGAGATACCCGTAGTATACCTTTATAGTCACCCAGTTACGTTGTGACGTTTGGCACACCCAAAGCACTCCTACGGTATCCGGGAGTTACATGATCTCATGGTCTAAGGAAAGGATACTTGACATTGGAAAACTCTAGCAAACGAACTATGCGATCTTATGCTATGTTTAGGATTGGGTCTCGTCCATCAAATCATTCCCCTAATGATGTGATCTCGTTATCATTGACATCCAATGCCCATAGTCAGGATATCATGACTATCTATTGATCAACGAGCTAGTCAACTAGAGGCTTACTAGGGACACGTTGTTGTCTGTTATTCACACATGTATTACGGTTTCCGGATAACACAATTATAGCACGAATAAAGACAATTATCATGAACAAGGAAATATAATAATAATGCTTTTATTATTGCCTCTAGGGCATATTTCCAACAGTCTCCCACTTGCACTAGAGTTAATAATCTAGTTACATTGTGATGAATCGAACACCCATAGAGTTCTGGTGCTGATCATGTTTTGCCTTAGGGAGAGGTTTAGTCAACGGATCTGCGACATTCAGATCCGTGTGCACTTTACAAATTTCTATGTCTCCATCTTGAACATTTTCACGAATGGAGTTGAAGCGACGCTTGATGTGCCTGGTCTTCTTGTGAAACCTAGGCTCCTTGGCAAGTGCAATAGCTCCAGTGTTGTCACAGAAGAGTTTGATTGGCCCCGACGCATTGGGTATGACTCCGAGGTCGGTGATGAACTCCTTCACCCAAATTGCTTCATGTGCTGCCTCCGAGGCTGCCATGTACTCCGCTTCACATGTAGATCCCGCCACAACGCTCTGCTTGCAACTGCACCAGCTTACTGCCCCACCATTCAAAATATACACGTATTCGGTTTGTGACTTAGAGTCATCCAGATCTGTGTCGAAGCTAGAGTTGACGTAACCCTTTACGACGAGCTCTTCGTCACCTCCATAAACGAGAAACATTTCCTTAGTCCTTTTCAGGTACTTCAGGATATTCTTGACCGCTGTCCAGTGTTCCTTGCCGGGATTACTTTGGTACCTTCCTACCAAACTTACGGCAAGGTTTACATCAGGTCTGGTACACAGCATGACATACATAATAGACCCTATGGCTGAGGCATAGGGGATGACACTCATCTCTTCTATATCTTCTGCCGTGGTCGGACATTGAGCTGAGCTCAATTTCACACCTTGTAACACAGGTAAGAACCCTTTCTTAGATTGATCCATATTGAACTTCTTCAATATCTTATCAAGGTATGTGCTTTGTGAAAGACCTATGAGGCGTCTCGATCTATCTCTATAGATCTTGATGCCTAATATATAAGCAGCTTCTCCAAGGTCCTTCATTGAAAAACTCTTATTCAAGTAGGCCTTAATGCTGTCAAAGAGTTCTATATTATTTCCCATCAAAAGTATGTCGCCTACATATAGTATGAGAAATGCTACAGAGCTCCCACTCACTTTCTTGTAAACGCAAGCTTCTCCATAAGTCTGCGTAAACCCAAACGCTTTGATCATCTCATCAAAGCGAATGTTCCAACTCCGAGATGCTTGCACCAGCCCATAAATCGAGCGTTGGAGCTTGCACACCTTGTCAGCATTCTTAGGATCGACAAAACCTTCCGGCTGCATCATATACAATTCTTCCTTAAGGAAACCATTAAGGAATGCCGTTTTGACGTCCATTTGCCATATTTCATAATCGTAGGATGCGGCAATTGCTAACATGATTCGGACGGACTTCAGCTTCGCTACCGGTGAGAAAGTCTCATCGTAGTCAATTCCTTGAACTTGTCGATAACCCTTAGCGACAAGCCGAGCTTTATAGATGGTCACATTACCATCCGCGTCTGTCTTCTTCTTAAAGATCCATTTATTTTCTATGGCTCGCCGCTCAACGGGCAAGTCAGTCAAAGTCCGTACTTCGTTTTCATACATGGATCCTATCTCGGATTTCATGGCTTCCAGCCATTTGTCGGAATCCGGGCCCGCCATCGCTTCTTCATAGTTCGAAGGTTCACCGTTGTCTAACAACATGATTTCCAAGACAGGGTTGCCGTACCACTCTGGTGCGGAACGTGTCCTTGTGGACCTTCGAATTGCAGTAAGAGCTTGATTAGAAGTATCTTGATCATCATCATTAACTTCCTCTCTAGTCGGTGCAGGCACCTCAGAAACGTTTTCTTGAGTTTCACCATTTTCCGGTTCAAGAGGTAACACTTCATCAAGTTCTACTTTCCTCCCACTTACTTCTTTCGAGAGAAACTCTTTCTCTAGAAAGGATCCATTCTTGGCAACAAAGATCTTGCCTTCGGATCTGAGGTAGAAGGTATACCCAATAGTTTCTTTAGGGTATCCTATGAAGACGCATTTTTCCGACTTGGGTTCGAGCTTTTCAGGTTGAAGTTTCTTGACATAAGCATCGCATCCCCAAACTTTTAGAAACGACGGCTTAGGTTTCTTCCCAAACCATAATTCATACGGTGTCGTCTCAACGGATTTCGACGGAGCCCTATTTAAAGTGAATGCGGCAGTCTCTAAAGCATAGCCCCAAAAAGATAGCGGTAAGTCGGTAAGAGACATCATAGATCGCACCATGTCTAACAGAGTGCGATTACGACGTTCGGACACACCATTACGCTGAGGTGTTCTAGGCGGCGTGAGTTGTGAAACTATTCCACATTTTCTTAAGTGTGTGCCAAATTCGTGACTCAAGTATTCTCCTCCACGATCTGATCGTAGAAACTTGATCTTTCTATCACGTTGATTTTCAACCTCACTCTGAAATTCCTTGAACTTTTCAAAGGTCTCAGACTTGTGTTTCATCAAGTAGACATACCCATATCTACTCAAGTCATCAGTGAGGGTGAGAACATAACGATAGCCACCGCGAGCCTCAACACTCATTGGACCGCACACATCGGTATGTATGATTTCCAATAAGTTGGTTGCTCGCTCCATTGTTCCTGAGAACGGAGTCTTGGTAATTTTTACCCATGAGGCATGGTTCGCACGTGTCAAATGATTCATAATCAAGAGACTCTAAAAGTCCATCTGCATGGAGCTTCTTCATGCGTTTGACACCTATGTGACCAAGGCGGCAGTGCCACAAATATGTGGGACTATTGTTATCAACTTTAACTCTTTTGGTATTCACACTATGAATATGTGTATCATCACTTACGAGATTCATTAATAATAAACCATTAACCATCAGAGCATGACCATAAAACATATCTCTCATATAAATAGAACAACCATTATTCTCGGATTTAAATGAGTAGCCATCTCAAATTAAACGAGATCCAGATACAATGTTCATGCTCAAACTTGGCAATAAATAACAATTATTGAGGTTTAAAACTAATCCCGTAGGTAAATGTAGAGGTAGCGTGCCGACGGCGATCACATCGACCTTGGAACCATTCCCGACGCGCATCGTCACCTCGTCCTTCGCCAGTCTCCGTTTATTCCGCAGCTCCTGCTTTGAGTTACAAATGTGAGCAACTGCACCGGTATCAAATAGCTACTACGAGTACTGGTAAGGTACACATCAATTACATGTATATCACATATACCTTTGGTTTTGCCGGCCTTCTTGTCCGCTAAGTATTTGGGGCAGTTCCGCTTCCAGTGACCACTTCCCTTGCAATAAAAACACTCTGTCTCGGGCTTGGGTCCATTCTTTGGCTTCTTCCCGGCAACTTGCTTACCGGGTGCGGCAACTTCCTTGCCGTCCTTCTTGAAGTTCTTTTTACCCTTGCCCTTCTTGAACTTGGTGGTTTTATTCACCATCAACACTTGATGCTCCTTCTTGATTTCTACCTCTGCTGATTTCAGCATAGCATATACCTCAGGAATGGTCTTTACCATCCCCTGCATATTGTAGTTCATCACAAAGCTCTTGTAGCTAGGTGGAAGCGACTGGAGGATTCTGTCAATGACCGCTTCATCCGGGAGATTAACTTCCAGTTGAGTCAAGCGGTTGTGCAACCCAGACATTTTGAGTATGTGTTCACTGACAGAGCTATTTTCCTCCATCTTACAGCTAAAGAATTTGTCGGAGACTTCATATCTCTCGACCCGGGCATGAGCTTGGAAAACCATTTTCAGCTCTTCGAACATCTCATATGCTCCATGTCTCTCAAAACGCTTTTGGAGCCCCGGCTCTAAGCTGTAAAGCATGCCGCACTGAACGAGGGAGTAATCATCGGAACATGACTGCCAAGCGTTCATAACGTCTTGTTCTGCAGGAAGGACAGGTGCGTCACCCAGCGGTGCTTGTAGGACATAATCTTTCTTGGCAGCTATGAGGATGATCCTCAGGTTCCGGACCCAGTCCGTATAGTTGCTGCCATCGTCTTTCAGCTTGGTTTTCTCTAGGAATGCGTTGAAGTTGAGGACTACGTTGGCCATTTGATCTACAAGACATATTGTAAATATTTTAGACTAAGTTCATGATAATAAAGTTCATTTAATCAAATTATTTAATGAACTCCCGCTTAGATAGACATCCCTCTTCTAGTCATCTAAGTATTACATGTCCGAGTCAACTAGGCCGTGTCCGATCATCACGTGAGATGGACTAGTCAACATCGGTGAACATCTTCATGTTGATCGTATCTTGTATACGACTCATGCTCGACCTTTCGGTCTTCTGTGTTCTGAGGCCATGTCTGTACATGCTAGGCTCGTCAAGTCAACCTAAGTGTTTTGCGTGTGTAAATCTGTCTTACACCCGTTGTATGTGAATGTTAGAATCTATCACACCCGATCATCACGTGGTGCTTCGAAACAACGAACTGTTGCAACGGTGCACAGTTAGGGGGAACACTTCTTGAAATTATTATGAGGGATCATCTTATTTACTACCGTCGTTCTAAGTAAACAAGATGCAAAACATGATAAACATCACATGCAATCAAATAATAAACGTGACATGATATGGCCAATATCACATAGCTCCTTTGATCTCCAGCTTGAGGCTCCATGATCATCTTGTCACCGGCTTGACACCATGATCTCCATCATCATGATCTCCATCATCGTGTCTCCATGAAGTTGCTCGCCAACTATTACTTCTACTACTATGGCTAACGCGTTTAGCAATAAAGTAAAGTAATTTACATGGCGTTTCTCAATGACACGCAGGTCATACAAAAATAAAGAAAACTCCTATGGCTCCTGCCGGTTGTCATACTCATCGACATGCAAGTCGTGATTCCTATTACAATAGCATGAACATCTCATACATCACATATAGATCATTCATCATTCATCACAACTTTGGCCATATCATATCACAAAGCACTTGCTGCAAAAACAAGTTAGACGTCCTCTAATTGTTGTTGCAAGTTTTACGTGGCTGAATTAGGGTTCTAGCAAGAACGTTTTCTTACCTACGTAAAAGCCACAACGTGATTTGTCAACTTCTATTTACCCTTCATAAGGACCCTTTTCATCGAATCCGCTCCAACTAAAGTGGGAGAGACAGACACCCGCCAGCCACCTTATGCAACTAGTGCATGTTAGTCGGTGGAACCGGTCTCACGTAAGCGTACGTGTAAGGTTGGTCCGGGCCGCTTCATCCCACAATACCGCTGAAGCAAGATAAGACTAGTAGCGGCAAGAAAGTTGACAACATCTACGCCCACAACAAATTGTGTTCTACTCGTGCAATAGAGAACTACGCATAGACCTAGCTCATGATGCCACTGTTGGGGAACGTTGCAGAAAACAAAAAAATTTCCTATGGTTTCACCAAGATCCATCTATGAATTCATCTAGCAACGAGTATTCAGATTCATGTGCATACCTTTGTAGATCGCGTGCGGAAGCGTTCAAGGAACGAGGATGAGGTAGTCGTACACGACGTGATCCAAATCACCGGAGATCCCAGCGCCGAACGGACGGCACCTCCGCGTTCAACACACGTACGGTCAGCGTAACGTCTCCTTCTTCTTGATCCAGCAAGGCAAAGGAGAGGTTGAGGAAGATGGCTCTAGCAGCAGCACGACGGCGTGGTGATGGTGGAGCTGCAGTACTCCGGCAGGGCTTCGCCGAGCTCTACGGAGGAGGAGGAGGTGTTGGAGAGGGAGAGGGAGGCGCCAAGGCAAAAGGGTGCGGCTGCCCCCTCCCCTCCCCCCTTTATATAGGCCTCTTGGGGGGGGGGCGCCGGCCCTGGGAGATCTGATCTCCCAAGGGGGCGGCGGCCAGGGAGGATTTCCTCCCCCCCAAGGCACCTAGGAGGTGCCTTCCACTTGTGGGACTCTTCCCCTTTGGAACCCTAGGCGCATGGGCCTCTTGGGGCTGGTTCCCCTTGGCCCATGTAGGCCAAGGCGCACCCCCTACAGCCCATGTGGCCCCCCGAGGCAGGTGGCCCCACCCGGTGGACCCCCGGGACCCTTCTGGTGGTCCCGGTACAATACCGGTGACCCCGAAACTTGTCCCGATGGCCAAAACAACACTTCCCATATATAATTCTTTACCTTCGGACCATTCCAAAACTCCTCGTGACGTCCGGGATCTCATCTGGGACTCCAAACAATATTCGGATTACTGCATATACATATCCCTACAACCCTAGCGTCACCGAACCTTAAGTGTGTAGACCCTACGGGTTCGGGAGACATGCAGACATGACCGAGACGGCTCTCGGGCAATAACCAACAGCGGGATCTGGATACCCATGTTGGCTCCCACATGCTCCATGATGATCTCATCGGATGAACCACGATGTCGAGGATTCAAGCAACCCCGTATGCAATTCCCTTTGTCAATCGATATGTTACTTGCCCGAGATTCGATCGTTGGTATCCCAATACCTCGTTCAATCTCGTTACCGGCAAGTCACTTTACTCGTACCGTAATGCATGATCCAGTGACCAAACACTTGGTCACATTGAGCTCATAATGATGATGCATTACTGAGTGGGCCCAGTGATACCTCTCCGTCATACAGAGTGACAAATCCCAGTCTCGATCCGTGTCAACCCAACAGACACTTTCGGAGATACCCGTAGTATACCTTTATAGTCACCCAGTTACGTTGTGACGTTTAGTACACCCAAAGCACTCCTACGGCATCCGGGAGTTACACGATCTCATGGTCTAAGGAAAGGATACTTGACATTGGAAAACTCTAGCAAACGAACTATGCGATCTTATGCTATGTTTAGGATTGGGTCTCGTCCATCACATCATTCTCCTAATGATGTGATCTCGTTATCATTAACATCCAATGCCCATAGTCAGGAAACCATGACTATCTATTGATCAATGAGCTAGTCAACTAGAGGCTTACTAGGGACATGTTGGTGTCTGTTATTCACACATGTATTACGATTTCCGGATAACACAATTATAGCACGAATAAAGACAATTATCATGAACAAGGAAATATAATAATAATGCTTTTATTATTGACTCTAGGGCATATTTCCAACAAACACACATATATATATATATCTAGCACTAAACCTAACACTAACAATTAAACATCAAAAAAAGAAAAGAAGAAAAATAACTCACCGGACCCGACGGAGGCCGAGGCTTCGCAACGGAAGGGTGGTGCTGGCGATGGGGGCCGGAGGGCTCCGGCCGGGGCGGTGGAGCTCATCATGGGGGAGGGGCGGTGGAGCTCATCAGGGGGGAGGGGTGGTGAGCAGCGGCCCCGAGCCGGCAGGGAGGCGGGGGCGATGGGGCCGCGGTGGCGGGTGGTGGGGGCGGCGGCGATGCCGGGGTGGTGGGGCGCCGGGGCGGCGGGGTCGTGGGGCGACGACACGGGGTGGGGCAGCAGCGGGTGGCAGGGGCGGCGGGTGGTGGGGGTGGCGGCGGGTGGCGGGGGCGGCGGCAGGTGGTGGTGGGGGGGTGGGTGGTGGGGGCGGCGGCGGCGTGGTGGCTCGGGGAGGAGAGAGGGAGAGAAACAGAGAGATGGATCCAGGGCGGGGTGGGTCTCGCCGTTAGTTAGGTTAGTTCTTTGCCATCCTCCAAACCTTTGCCGTCAGCTTTTTTTTTCTCTTTGCCGTCCGCTAACTTACGGCAAAGAGGGGGGCCGTTAATTTTTTTTAATCAGCTCGTTAGTGGGGACCACCACTCTCTTTGTCGTCTGCTAGCTGACGGCAAAGATTCTTTGCTGTCCGCTAGCTGACGGCAAAGAGTAGGCTGATGGCAAAGACCGTTCTTTGCCATCAGCCAGTTCATTGTCGTCCGTTTTCTGTAAGCGGACGGCAAAGACCTTCTTTGTCATCAGCCAGCGAATGGCAAAGACTTGGCTGACGGCAAATTAGCTAATTCCAGTAGTGCACGACCCCCCTCCTAGGTGACTGGAAGAGTTGCTCCGTCTCGCGCCTCCAATTGTACAACCTGCAGACCCAGGATTATAACGGGACCAATGATGTGACCCGGTACAAGCGGCAAGGGCCAGACAAAAAAGCGGCCATGGCAAAAATACTTGGCCGATCTCTTTAAAGGGGAGGAGGAGGACTTTGCCCAAATGAGCGTCCGGGAAGGTTGCTCCAGCTACAATCGGGCAGACTGGGTAAGCTGCGGCTGTTAGGACCGAGAGTATATCGACCAGAGGGGGGTGAATGGAAGATTCAAATTTTCTTTCGAAAGCTTTGAAACTTAACCCAAACACAACAGCGGGATAGAGTATTGAGGGAAATGCACTGAATCAGTATTTTCCATCAGAGGCATGTTCATCGAGGAAAGCATTTACTATAGAACGAGCTTGATAGACAATAGGTTTAACTACAATGAGGGTTATGCAGCAAGCAAATAGATGTAACAAAATGAGACTTAGCATAGCTGAAGCTGATAGACAAGCAATTGAAAGGTTACACAAGTAAGAGAGAAGTACAGACTAGCAATGAAGGAATATAGACGAGGATAATGATGAAAGTAAACACAGATAGAGAAGATGAGGGTAAATCAACAAGATTCATGATCAGGTAAACTATCGGTCACAAAGCACGAAAGAAAACTACTAAATGAAATGCAGTAGAGTAGATTTTACCAGAGGTGCTTGATGGCGACAAGAGATTTGGTAGACCAGTTCACCCTTCTGCAAAAGGGCTACGCCTGGTTGGAGGGGCTGTGACTTAACACAGAAGATAAACTCTCTTCACCCTATTCTCCTTCAACACAGAGCTGACCAGACTCAGGTTGATTTCGCTCGTGGTAGACCCTTGTCGGCGATCTCCAAACCTTCGGTCGACCTTCATGAACCACCGTCACTCTTGATTGCCGAAGATCAGGCTCAGTGAAGACAACAACTCTTCAACACTCGAAGCCAAACCTATCCGTCTAGAGAGTGCACAACTCTCAAGAGTAATAGGTACAAGAACTCTCACTCAGAACTACTATGATGCTAAACCACTGTCTAAGTTTGGGCTCTTGGTTTTCTCTCGGTGGATCTTAAACTCAAATTACTCGGAGAGGGGTTGCTCAAATCAATCTTCACAGAAATCTCAAGCAGAGCAGCCAACGGACAATGCCGGAGCAAGGTGGCTATTTATAGCCGCAGCCTTCTCAGATGGGAAATGACCAAATTGGACATCGGCCTCAGCCAATGGCCGGACAACACGATTCCAACGATCGGATTTGAGCACAACGGTAACATTTCTTGCGGAGCAAGAAATGCTAACTCCTCGGTCTCAAGCAAGTCTCTCGCAGCAAAGAAGATCATGGTCTCTTGCTGGCAAGTATTTGCTCGGAGCTCAAAGATATTTCTCTCACAACTTTCATAGGTTTGGGCTAAGCATAACAGCTGATCTAAGCATCGAGAACCTATAACCCTCTTAATAGTATGGAGGTCCTATGACTCGATAGACTGAAAGAAGAAAAACGAAATGAATGCTACGTCTTCACTTTGTCTTCAAATTCAATCACTGCAGTCAATTTCTTCGGACGACAGTACCGAAACAAAAGCTTCGCTTCAGTAGTGAACTTTTGATTGTAAACCTTAGTGCTTCCCATTGTTTCCCTAGAACACATATAAGGTAGTTAGTGATCAGGTTAAGTGAGGGTTGGCATGCTATCAGTAAAATATGTTGATGAAAAATAAACACATTGCAGATTCATCAGATTAATTCGAGCCACATGGAAAACACATTTATCCAAACCAAGCATGATTAAGAACTAGGAAATATAGTAATTGTATATGCTTCTCATGTATTAGGTGCAGCCAAATTAGATTTATTCCTCACATGCATAACAATACAAAATGCTACCCACAATAATTGGATATCACATTGTAGAATTGAACCAAGCAGTTAACTAAACACCACAACAAATGAACCAAATATTAACTAAGCACCACATTGCACAATATAACATACTCCTAATAGAAGATCGGACAGTTAACCGAACCAAGCATGCTTAACAACTTGGAAATATAACAATTGTATTTGTTTCTCATGTATTTAGTACATCCAAATTCGATTTATTTCTTGTTGGGGAACATTGCAGAAAATTAAAAAATTTCCTAAGGTTTCACCAAGATCCATCTATGAGTTCATCTAAGCAACGAGTCATGGGAGAGAGATTGCATCTACATACCACTTTGTAGATCGCGAGCGGAAGCGTTCAACGAACGGGGATGAGGTAGTCGTACACGACGTGATCCAAATCACCGGAGATCCTAGCACCGAAAGGACGGCACCTCCGCGTTCAACACACGTACGGTCAGCGTAACGTCTCCTTCTTCTTGATCCAGCAAGGCAAAGGAGAGGTTGGGGAAGATAGCTCCAGCAGCAGCACGACGGCGTGGTGATGGTGGAACTACAGTACTCCGGCAGGGCTTTGCCATGCTCTACGGAGGAGGAGGAGGTGTTGGAGAGGGAGAGGGAGGCGCCAATAGCAAGGGTGGGAAGCCCCACTCCCCTCCCCCCTTTATATAGCCCCTTGGGGGGGGCGCCGGCCCTAGGAGATGGAATCTCCTAGGGGGGGGGCGGCCAAGGGTGGGGCTTGCCCCCCAAGCAAGGGGCGCCCCCTCTTTAGGGTTCCCCCCCCCCTTAGGCGCATGGGCCTCTAGGGGCTGGTTCCCCTTGGCCCATGCAGGCCAAGGCGCACCCCTAGAGCCCATGTGGCCCCCCGAGGCAGGTGGCCCCACCTGGTGGACCCCTCGGGACCCTCCGGTGGTCCCGGTACAATACCGATAACCCCGAATCTTGTCCCGATGGCCAAAACAGCACTTTCTATATATAATTCTTTACCTCCGGACCATTCCGAAACTCCTCGTGACGTCCGGGATCTCATCCGGGACTCCGAACAACATTCGAGTTACTGCATATACATATCTTCACAACCCTGGCATCACCGAACCTTAAGTGTGTAGACCCTACGGGTTCGGGAGACATGCAGACATGACCGAGACGGCTCTCGGGCAATAACCAACAGCGGGATCTGGATACCCATGTTGGCTCCCACATGCTCCACGATGATCTCATCGGATGAACCACAATGTCGAGGATTCAATTAATCCCGTATACGATTCCCTTTGTCAATCGGTATTTTACTTGCCCGAGATTCGATCGTCGGTATCCCAATACCTCGTTCAATCTCGTTACCGGCAAGTCACATTTCTCGTTCCGTAATGCATGATCCTGTGATCAAACACTTTGATCACATTGAGCTCATTATGATGATGCATTACCGAGAGGGCCCGGTGATACCTCTCCGTCAAGCGGAGTGACAAATCCCAGTCTCAATCCGTGTCAACCCAACAGACACTTTCGGAGATACCCGTAGTATACCTTTATAGTCACCCAGTTACGTTGTGACGTTTGGCACACCCAAAGCACTCCTACGGTATCCGGGAGTTACACGATCTCATGGTCTAAGGAAAGGATACTTGACATTGGAAAACTCTAGCAAACGAACTATGCGATCTTATGCTATGTTTAGGATTGGGTCTCGTCCATCACATCATTCCCCTAATGATGTGATCTCGTTATCATTGACATCCAATGCCCATAGTCAGGATATCATGACTATCTATTGATCAACGAGCTAGTCAACTAGAGGCTTACTAGGGACACGTTGTTGTCTGTTATTCACACATGTATTACGGTTTCCGGATAACACAATTATAGCACGAATAAAGACAATTATCATGAACAAGGAAATATAATAATAATGCTTTTATTATTGCCTCTAGGGCATATTTCCAACAGTCTCCCACTTGCACTAGAGTTAATAATCTAGTTACATTGTGATGAATCGAACACCCATAGAGTTCTGGTGCTGATCATGTTTTGCCTTAGGGAGAGGTTTAGTCAACGGATCTGCGACATTCAGATCCGTGTGCACTTTACAAATTTCTATGTCTCCATCTTGAACATTTTCACGAATGGAGTTGAAGCGACGCTTGATGTGCCTGGTCTTCTTGTGAAACCTAGGCTCCTTGGCAAGTGCAATAGCTCCAGTGTTGTCACAGAAGAGTTTGATTGGCCCCGACGCATTGGGTATGACTCCGAGGTCGGTGATGAACTCCTTCACCCAAATTGCTTCATGTGCTGCCTCCGAGGCTGCCATGTACTCCGCTTCACATGTAGATCCCGCCACAACGCTCTGCTTGCAACTGCACCAGCTTACTGCCCCACCATTCAAAATATACACGTATTCGGTTTGTGACTTAGAGTCATCCAGATCTGTGTCGAAGCTAGAGTTGACGTAACCCTTTACGACGAGCTCTTCGTCACCTCCATAAACGAGAAACATTTCCTTAGTCCTTTTCAGGTACTTCAGGATATTCTTGACCGCTGTCCAGTGTTCCTTGCCGGGATTACTTTGGTACCTTCCTACCAAACTTACGGCAAGGTTTACATCAGGTCTGGTACACAGCATGACATACATAATAGACCCTATGGCTGAGGCATAGGGGATGACACTCATCTCTTCTATATCTTCTGCCGTGGTCGGACATTGAGCTGAGCTCAATTTCACACCTTGTAACACAGGTAAGAACCCTTTCTTAGATTGATCCATATTGAACTTCTTCAATATCTTATCAAGGTATGTGCTTTGTGAAAGACCTATGAGGCGTCTCGATCTATCTCTATAGATCTTGATGCCTAATATATAAGCAGCTTCTCCAAGGTCCTTCATTGAAAAACTCTTATTCAAGTAGGCCTTAATGCTGTCAAAGAGTTCTATATTATTTCCCATCAAAAGTATGTCGCCTACATATAGTATGAGAAATGCTACAGAGCTCCCACTCACTTTCTTGTAAACGCAAGCTTCTCCATAAGTCTGCGTAAACCCAAACGCTTTGATCATCTCATCAAAGCGAATGTTCCAACTCCGAGATGCTTGCACCAGCCCATAAATCGAGCGTTGGAGCTTGCACACCTTGTCAGCATTCTTAGGATCGACAAAACCTTCCGGCTGCATCATATACAATTCTTCCTTAAGGAAACCATTAAGGAATGCCGTTTTGACGTCCATTTGCCATATTTCATAATCGTAGGATGCGGCAATTGCTAACATGATTCGGACGGACTTCAGCTTCGCTACCGGTGAGAAAGTCTCATCGTAGTCAATTCCTTGAACTTGTCGATAACCCTTAGCGACAAGCCGAGCTTTATAGATGGTCACATTACCATCCGCGTCTGTCTTCTTCTTAAAGATCCATTTATTTTCTATGGCTCGCCGCTCAACGGGCAAGTCAGTCAAAGTCCGTACTTCGTTTTCATACATGGATCCTATCTCGGATTTCATGGCTTCCAGCCATTTGTCGGAATCCGGGCCCGCCATCGCTTCTTCATAGTTCGAAGGTTCACCGTTGTCTAACAACATGATTTCCAAGACAGGGTTGCCGTACCACTCTGGTGCGGAACGTGTCCTTGTGGACCTTCGAATTGCAGTAAGAGCTTGATTAGAAGTATCTTGATCATCATCATTAACTTCCTCTCTAGTCGGTGCAGGCACCTCAGAAACGTTTTCTTGAGTTTCACCATTTTCCGGTTCAAGAGGTAACACTTCATCAAGTTCTACTTTCCTCCCACTTACTTCTTTCGAGAGAAACTCTTTCTCTAGAAAGGATCCATTCTTGGCAACAAAGATCTTGCCTTCGGATCTGAGGTAGAAGGTATACCCAATAGTTTCTTTAGGGTATCCTATGAAGACGCATTTTTCCGACTTGGGTTCGAGCTTTTCAGGTTGAAATTTCTTGACATAAGCATCGCATCCCCAAACTTTTAGAAACGACAGCTTAGGTTTCTTCCCAAACCATAATTCATACGGTGTCGTCTCAACGGATTTCGACGGAGCCCTATTTAAAGTGAATGCGGCAGTCTCTAAAGCATAGCCCCAAAAAGATAGCGGTAAGTCGGTAAGAGACATCATAGATCGCACCATGTCTAACAGAGTGCGATTACGACGTTCGGACACACCATTACGCTGAGGTGTTCTAGGCGGCGTGAGTTGTGAAACTATTCCACATTTTCTTAAGTGTGTGCCAAATTCGTGACTCAAGTATTCTCCTCCACGATCTGATCGTAGAAACTTGATCTTTCTATCACGTTGATTTTCAACCTCACTCTGAAATTCCTTGAACTTTTCAAAGGTCTCAGACTTGTGTTTCATCAAGTAGACATACCCATATCTACTCAAGTCATCAGTGAGGGTGAGAACATAACGATAGCCACCGCGAGCCTCAACACTCATTGGACCGCACACATCGGTATGTATGATTTCCAATAAGTTGGTTGCTCGCTCCATTGTTCCTGAGAACGGAGTCTTGGTCATTTTACCCATGAGGCATGGTTCGCACGTGTCAAATGATTCATAATCAAGAGACTCTAAAAGTCCATCTGCATGGAGCTTCTTCATGCGTTTGACACCTATGTGACCAAGGCGGCAGTGCCACAAATATGTGGGACTATTGTTATCAACTTTAACTCTTTTGGTATTCACACTATGAATATGTGTATCATCACTTACGAGATTCATTAATAATAAACCATTAACCATCAGAGCATGACCATAAAACATATCTCTCATATAAATAGAACAACCATTATTCTCGGATTTAAATGAGTAGCCATCTCAAATTAAACGAGATCCAGATACAATGTTCATGCTCAAACTTGGCAATAAATAACAATTATTGAGGTTTAAAACTAATCCCGTAGGTAAATGTAGAGGTAGCGTGCCGACGGCGATCACATCGACCTTGGAACCATTCCCGACGCGCATCGTCACCTCGTCCTTCGCCAGTCTCCGTTTATTCCGCAGCTCCTGCTTTGAGTTACAAATGTGAGCAACTGCACCGGTATCAAATAGCTACTACGAGTACTGGTAAGGTACACATCAATTACATGTATATCACATATACCTTTGGTTTTTCCGGCCTTCTTGTCCGCTAAGTATTTGGGGCAGTTCCGCTTCTAGTGACCACTTCCCTTGCAATAAAAACACTCTGTCTCGGGCTTGGGTCCATTCTTTGGCTTCTTCCCGGCAACTTGCTTACCGGGTGCGGCAACTTCCTTGCCGTCCTTCTTGAAGTTCTTTTTACCCTTGCCCTTCTTGAACTTGGTGGTTTTATTCACCATCAACACTTGATGCTCCTTCTTGATTTCTACCTCTGCTGATTTCAGCATAGCATATACCTCAGGAATGGTCTTTACCATCCCCTGCATATTGTAGTTCATCACAAAGCTCTTGTAGCTAGGTGGAAGCGACTGGAGGATTCTGTCAATGACCGCTTCATCCGGGAGATTAACTTCCAGTTGAGTCAAGCGGTTGTGCAACCCAGACATTTTGAGTATGTGTTCACTGACAGAGCTATTTTCCTCCATCTTACAGCTAAAGAATTTGTCGGAGACTTCATATCTCTCGACCCGGGCATGAGCTTGGAAAACCATTTTCAGCTCTTCGAACATCTCATATGCTCCATGTCTCTCAAAACGCTTTTGGAGCCCCGGCTCTAAGCTGTAAAGCATGCCGCACTGAACGAGGGAGTAATCATCGGAACGTGACTGCCAAGCGTTCATAACGTCTTGTTCTGCAGGAAGGACAGGTGCGTCACCCAGCGGTGCTTGTAGGACATAATCTTTCTTGGCAGCTATGAGGATGATCCTCAGGTTCCGGACCCAGTCCGTATAGTTGCTGCCATCGTCTTTCAGCTTGGTTTTCTCTAGGAATGCGTTGAAGTTGAGGACTACGTTGGCCATTTGATCTACAAGACATATTGTAAATATTTTAGACTAAGTTCATGATAATAAAGTTCATTTAATCAAATTATTTAATGAACTCCCGCTTAGATAGACATCCCTCTTCTAGTCATCTAAGTATTACATGTCCGAGTCAACTAGGCCGTGTCCGATCATCACGTGAGATGGACTAGTCAACATCGGTGAACATCTTCATGTTGATCGTATCTTGTATACGACTCATGCTCGACCTTTCGGTCTTCTGTGTTCTGAGGCCATGTTTGTACATGCTAGGCTCGTCAAGTCAACCTAAGTGTTTTGCGTGTGTAAATCTGTCTTACACCCGTTGTATGTGAACGTTAGAATCTATCACTACCGATCATCACGTGGTG
Source organism: Aegilops umbellulata (assembly GCA_032464435.1). Classification (NCBI taxonomy): domain Eukaryota; kingdom Viridiplantae; phylum Streptophyta; class Magnoliopsida; order Poales; family Poaceae; genus Aegilops; species Aegilops umbellulata. The sequence continues at coordinate 197,256,698 of CP136054.1, forward strand.
CTTCGAAACAACGAACTGTTGCAACGGTGCACAGTTAGGGGGAACACTTCTTGAAATTATTATGAGGGATCATCTTATTTACTACCGTCGTTCTAAGTAAACAAGATGCAAAACATGATAAACATCACATGCAATCAAATAATAAACGTGACATGATATGGCCAATATCACATAGCTCCTTTGATCTCCAGCTTGAGGCTCCATGATCATCTTGTCACCGGCTTGACACCATGATCTCCATCATCATGATCTCCATCATCGTGTCTCCATGAAGTTGCTCGCCAACTATTACTTCTACTACTATGGCTAACGCGTTTAGCAATAAAGTAAAGTAATTTACATGGCGTTTCTCAATGACACGCAGGTCATACAAAAATAAAGACAACTCCTATGGCTCCTGCCGGTTGTCATACTCATCGACATGCAAGTCGTGATTCCTATTACAATAGCATGAACATCTCATACATCACATATAGATCATTCATCATTCATCACAACTTTGGCCATATCATATCACAAAGCACTTGCTGCAAAAACAAGTTAGACGTCCTCTAATTGTTGTTGCAAGTTTTACGTGACTGAATTAGGGTTCTAGCAAGAACGTTTTCTTACCTACGTAAAAGCCACAACGTGATTTGTCAACTTCTATTTACCCTTCATAAGGACCCTTTTCATCGAATCCGCTCCAACTAAAGTGGGAGAGACAGACACCCGCCAGCCACCTTATGCAACTAGTGCATGTTAGTCGGTGGAACCGGTCTCACGTATGAGTACGTGTAAGGTTGGTCCGGGCCGCTTCATCCCACAATACCGCTGAAGCAAGATAAGACTAGTAGCGGCAAGAAAGTTGACAACATCTACGCCCATAACAAATTGTGTTCTACTCGTGCAATAGAGAACTACGCATAGACCTAGCTCATGATGCCACTGTTGGGGAACGTTGCAGAAAATTAAAATTTTTCCTAAGGTTTCACCAAGATCCATCTATGAGTTCATCTAAGCAACGAGTCATGGGAGAGAGATTGCATCTACATACCACTTTGTAGATCGCGAGCGGAAGCGTTCAACGAACGGGGATGAGGTAGTCGTACACGACGTGATCCAAATCACCGGAGATCCTAGCACCGAAAGGACGGCACCTCCGCGTTCAACACATGTACGGTCAGCGTAATGTCTCCTTCTTCTTGATCCAGCAAGGCAAAGGAGAGGTTGGGGAAGATAGCTCCAGCAGCAGCACGACGACGTGGTGATGGTGGAACTACAGTACTCCAGCAGGGCTTCGCCGTGCTCTACGGAGGAGGAGGAGGTGTTGGAGAGCGAGAGGGAGGCGCCAATAGCAAGGGTGAGCAGCCCCCCTCCCCTCCCCCCTTTGTATAGCCCCTTGGGGGGGCACCGGCCCTAGGAGATGGAATCTCCTAGGGGGGGCGGCGGCCAAGGGTGGGGCTTGCCCCCCAAGCAAGGGGCGCCCCCTCTTTAGGGTTTCCCCCCCTTAGGAGCATGGGCCTCTAGGGGCTGGTTCCCCTTGGCCCATGCAGGCCAAGGCGCACCCCTAGAGCCCATGTGCCCCCCGAGGCAGGTGGCCCCACCTGGTGGACCCCTCGGGACCCTCCGGTGGTCCCGGTACAATACCGATAACCCCGAATCTTGTCCCGATGGCCAAAACAGCACTTTCTATATATAATTCTTTACCTCCAGACCATTCCGAAACTCCTCGTGACGTCCAGGATCTCATCCGGGACTCCGAACAACATTCAGGTTACTGCATATACATATCTTCACAACCCTAGCGTCACCGAACCTTAAGTGTGTAGACCCTACTGGTTCGGGATACATGCAGACATGACCGAGACGGCTCTCGGGCAATAACCAACAGCGGGATCTGGATACCCATGTTGGCTCCCACATGCTCCACGATGATCTCATCGGATGAACCACGATGTCGAGGATTCAATTAATCCCGTATACGATTCCCTTTGTCAATCGGTATTTTACTTGCCCGAGATTCGATCGTCGGTATCCCAATACCTCGTTCAATCTCGTTACCGGCAAGTCACTTTTCTCGTTCCGTAATGCATGATCCTATGATCAAACACTTTGATCACATTGAGCTCATTATGATGATGCATTACCGAGAGGGCCCGGTGATACCTCTCCGTCAAGCGGAGTGACAAATCCCAGTCTTGATCCGTGTCAACCCAACAAACACTTTCGGAGATACCCGTAGTATACCTTTATAGTCACCCAGTTACATTGTGACGTTTGGCACACCCAAAGCACTCCTACGGTATCCGGGAGTTACACGATCTCATGGTCTAAGGAAAGGATACTTGACATTGGAAAACTCTAGCAAACGAACTATGCGATCTTATGCTATGTTTAGGATTGGGTCTCGTCCATCACATCATTCCCCTAATGATGTGATCTCGTTATCATTGACATCCAATGCCCATAGTCAGGAAATCATGACTATCTATTGATCAACGAGCTAGTCAACTAGAGGCTTACTAGGGACACGTTGTTGTCTGTTATTCACACATGTATTACGATTTCCGGATAACACAATTATAGCACGAATAAAGACAATTATCATGAACAAGGAAATATAATAATAATGCTTTTATTATTGCCTCTAGGGCATATTTCCAACATCTCTCACATGGTATACAATAACAAAATGCACCCACAACAATTGAATATCGCATTGCAGAATTGAACCAAACAGTTAACTAAACACCAGAACAAATGAACAAAACATTAACTGAGCACCACATTGCACAATATATAACATACTAGAAGATTAGACAGTTAACCAAACCAAGCATGCTTGACAACTTGGAAATATAGCAATTGTATTTGTTTCTCATGTATTTAGTAAAGATAAATTTGATTTATTTCTCACGTGGAAGACAATACAAAATTGCACCCTGAAGAATTGAACATCACATTTGTAGAATTGAACCAAACAGCTAACTAAAGATGACAACTAATTAACCAAATAGTTAATAAGTGGGCATCATATTGCACGACATATAGAACATATAGACTAGAGCAACATATTGCATGGTAAAAGTAGATAGCACAATTCACTAGAATTTGAAGGAAAGGCAGGAGCAGCACATGCAACGGGTAAACCGAGCATAATTAACCGGCGTAGCTAGCAAACGGAACATAGGTCCTTATAGTGAGCTAATAAGACAAGCTACTCCTCATCGTCGGAGATATCGATGATGATTGGCTCCTTGGACATGGAAGAGGGTGAGGCCTTCACATCGTGGGTGCCCTCGTCGTAGTGGTGAGTTGCCTGCGCCGCTCTGGGCACCAACCTGCTACCTCTTGAGTTGAGGTAAGCACGGGTGTCAGTGTCAAAACCGGCGGATCTCGGGTAAGGGGTCCTGAACTGTGCGTCTAAGGCGGATGGTAACAGGAGGCAGGGGACACGATGTTTACCCAGGTTCGGGCCCTCTCTATGGAGGTAATACCCTACTTCCTGCTTGATTGATCTTGATGATATGAGAAGTACAAGAGTTGATCTACCACGAGATCGTAGAGGCTAAAACCCTAGAAGCTAGCCTATGGTATGATCGTTGTTGTCCTACGGACTAAACCCTCCAGTTTATATAGCCACCGGAGGGGGCTAGGGTTACACATAGTTGGTTACAATGGGAGGGGATCTTCATATCCGTATCGCCAAGCTTTCCTTCCACGCCAAGGAGAGTCCCATCCGGACATGAGACGAAGTCTTCAATCTTGTATCTTCATAGTTCAATAGTCCGGCCAAAGAATATAGTCCGGCTGTCCGGATACCCCCTAATCCAGGACTCCCTCAGTAGCCCCTGAACCAGGCTTCAATGACGATGAGTCCGGTGCTCAGATTGTCTTCGGCATTGCAAGGCGGGTTCCTCCTCTGAATGCTCCATAGAAGATTTTGAACACAAGGATAGTGTCCGGCTCTGCAAAACAAGTTCCACATACCACCGTAGAGAGAATAATATTTCCGATTTGCTGACGTATTTGATATCCTGACATCACGCCATGGCCCGGTTATTATCGAACCATTTTGCTCAACCAGCCTTGGCGCACATCGCGAGGCGGTTTCCTTGGCACGTCTTGTCGAAGCAGAGATCATGTCCCCTTATCACGGGATTCTCATCAATATGGGCGTGGGTAACCCAACCGCGCCATCAATCGCGACGCTTGGGGAATAAGTGAGTTAACTAGGCTAGTGGGGGCGTATAGTTTCATCCGCACTTATAAAGGGATAAGGGTCCACCCTTTCTCACCCACGCCTTCTTCTTCCTCGCTCGTCCATTCTCGCACACTCGAGCTCTAACACCCAAGTTCGCACCTTTCTCGTCAGACAGCCCCAACCATGTCCGGAGCGAGAGGAAAGTGGATGAAATCCTCCGTCACGGAGGAGGATATCGAGAAGCTGCGGGGGGCCGGATACTTGGTCGCAAATATCGCGCACCGGCTGCCCATCGAGGGGCAGATCATCCGTACCCCGGAGCCCTACGAGAGGGTAGTCTTTCTCACCCACTTCATTCGCGGACTGGGGTTCCCCCTCCACCCGTTCGTCCGCGGCCTCATGTTCTACTACGGGCTGGACTTCCACGATCTGGCCCCGAACTTCATCCTCAACATCTCGGCGCTTATCGTCGTGTGCGAGGCCTTCCTCCGCGTCCAGCCCCACTTCGGCCTGTGGCTGAAGACCTTCAATGTTAAGCTGAAGTTTGTGGGCGGCCAGCAAGTGGAATGCGGAGGTGCTATGGTGGGCAAAATGCCCAACGTTACATGGCTCGAGGGATCCTATGTGGAGACCATAAAGGGGTGGCAATCGGGGTGGTTCTACATCACCGAGCCGCTCGGCACCAACTGGGTGGCAGCCCCCGAGTTTCGATCCGGAATCCCCATGCGGCTCACCTCCTTGAAGTAGAAGGGCCTGTCCTGGGGCTCACCGATAGAGATGGCGGGACTCCAGAAATGTATCTGGAACATGATAAGCAAGAAACTTAAGCTTGTCAACGTGCTCCAGGTCATGCTCTTCCGCCGGATCCTCCCGTGTCAACAACGGGCGTTCAATTTATGGGAGTTCGACCCGGCCCAGCACCAGACCCTGCGCGAGCTTTTTGACATGACGCACAAGGATGTCTGGAGGGTTCTTTTCAAGGGCGCCGAGGTCCCTCCTTCCCTTACCGAGGACCGCGGACTTAGCGCGAAGCGCCCTGCGAATCCGGTAAGTTTTTACACCTTATAAGGTTTTTATTTTTCCTGGCTTGATCAAGTGCGGGATCTGAGCTCCCATGCCTTTGACAGGACTGGGAGGAGAGAGCAGAGCAAATCAACTGCCCGGCGCCCCTGCCCGAAGATCCAGCCGACGCTCTTCTTACGAAGGTGCTGATTCCGGCGCCTTATGAGGTGCCGGAGAAGAAGGCCCAGAAGAAGGTCGCGGGGACTCGAAAGAGCTCCCGCCGTCAGGTGATATCAGACTCATCGTCCGATAACTCTGAGACGCACTCCTCTCATGAAGAAGAGGAGGAGGAATATGAAGATTCTCCCCCTCAAGTCAGGGGAGACAGGAAAAGGAAGGCCACCCCAACCGGGGAGGCCGGAGGGTCCAAGAAGGGAAGGACTCTCCTTCCGGACTGCTCCACGACCGCCACTTACAACGATGATGAGTGGTTGACCAGGGACAAGCCCCTGGCGAAGTCGTAAGTATTCGGATACTAGAGTAATTCATGGTACGCTTTTATGCACTGCTTCTCCTTACGCCGAATATAATTGTGCTGTCCGCCTCAAGGCCGCAACGACGTGTCTTCGTCGGACGGTTCTTTGGACCCGTCGGCTATGAGCAGCGGGTCACTTCTGACCGCCTCCTCCCCTCGCCCTACGGACAACGTCGAGGTGTTGTCCCAAAGGGCATCGCGAGGGAAGGTAGTCCTGGGGGCGCCTCAAGGCGACCTTCCGGACCCCGGGCGCAAAGGGAGCAAGACCCCCGCGGGCTCCAAGTTCGATTCCAAGCCAAACACCGCACTGGGACCAGCAGTGGTCCCAGACTCCGGCAGGTGGCCTCCTGCTAAGAGGGGCAAGCCGCCCGTGCCGGCGACCTCCGTCCATCCGGAGGCACCGGACAACTTGCTGGAAGTGCTTAGCGGCGCTTCCATCAACGAGGAGCACCACACTATAATGAGTGCGGTGATCGAGAAGGTTAGGTCCGCCAAAAGCGGACTAACCGAAGCTTGCGCCAGCCTCCTAACATGCTTTGGGGTAAGTAGTCAAAATATATAAAAATATAACCGCATAGATAGTAGCCCCTGATGCTCTGTTAGGAGTTCGCGAAGAAAAGCGGAATAGAGGATCAAATGATAACTACAGGAGTCTAATCCAAATATGTCTATATGCGTATGCAGGCTTCACTGTTGGCCGCTGCCACACATACTGCGGAGATCGCCACACTGAATCTGAGCCTCGAGCGGTCCGAGGAAGAACTCGGCCTTGCCAGAAAGGAGCTTGAGGAGAATAAAGGTAAGTAATTCCTTGTCTATGTAAAAAGAGTTTTGGTTGCAAGATAATAGGACCATCATGGATGTACCAGGGTCTACGACCGAAGTGGCGACCCTAAAGCAGGCGCTCGCCGAGGCCGAAAACAAAGCGGCCAAGGAGCGCACCGAGCGAGAAAGGCGCGAAGCCCGGGTAGGCGAGGTGCAGCAAGAGATCCAGGCGCTCGTCAAGAAGCATGAGTCCTTGGAGCTTGACTCAAAGACGCGAGAGTCCGAGCTTGCCAGGGCCCTCGAAAGCGCAAAAAATGCCAAGGCCGAGGCCCAAAAGGCCCTCCAGGAAATTGAGGCGGTGAAGAAGATAGCGGCGGGTAACGCATTCATTATGCACAGTAGGCATGTGAAAGAAAATTTCCTTTTACTTACCCGAGTTCGGAGCTCTCCAGGAGCGTTCGCAGATCTGGCCCGCAGTGTGTCTGATGCCGCGGGGTTCTACCGGGCCGAGGAGGGAAGCTCGATGGAGAAGTTGTTCTGGTCTCAGTATACTGGGACCGAACGCCCGATGCCCGTGAGCGACCAGCTGAAGCAACTAGTCGAGCTCCACAAGGCGGCCAAACAGGCCATGAGGGGCCTTATAGTCCGGCTGTGGCCTGGCGATTCCCTTCCCCCCAGCTACTTCGGCCTGGTGAGGCGGCTTGTGGATGCCTGCCCATGGCTGGAAGTCATAAAGCGGTCCATCTGCACCGAGGGTGCCCGCAGGGCTTTTGCCCGTGCGAAGGTGCACTGGGCCAAGATGGACGCGGAGAAGCTGGTGAAGGAGGGGCCGCCGCAGGGCAAGGATCATTGCCACCCTGAAATGTATTATGAGGGTGTCCTGAAGGGTGCCCGTCTTGTGGTGGACGAGTGCGTGAAGGATGTAATTTTTGAATGAAACTTGCTCGTGTGATCCTGTGTTATGAAAACTAGTTCATTTGCGCTATGCAACGCTTTCGAATTTAAAATATTACCTTCTGTGCGGCCGTTTATAAAATCTGAGAGTTGCTAGTCGTCGGCTTCAGCCCCCATGCAACTAGTGCTGGGGTGTTCGGGATAAATCTGGGCACTCTTTTTCCCATTTATGGGTCCTTCGAGGGAGGTGCTCAGCGCAGCGAACCAGGCAATCGGACTATAATGCTTTATCGCTCTCACTTAGCCATAGAAGTCTACGATTTTAAATTTTGGCGAAGCCCCTAGTATTCGGAAAGCCGAAGTTGGGGCGCTATACACGCCTAAGCCGGAGTAGGCCGACTCCTCGCCCGGAGCGGAAAAAGTCTTTAGGGACTTGAGACCTCTCGAACAGCGACCAGCTCTTGCCTCATCATGACTGTCAGTTTTAGCTTTCTCTACTGAGGTGCTCGGCCGGAAGAACCGGGGCACAATCGCAGTAGTTCTCCCAGTGCTACCTTAGCCGATGTAGCGGAACGTAAGGTACCAAAACATGGGAGCCCGGAAAACCCAACTATTGACCCAAGACATGATTCGGAGCTGATGCATATAATGCTATAAGTTCGGGGTGCCGCACTGCCGAAAGTGTTCGGACTTCTCACGCCGAATTATGGGGTATACGGAAGCCCCTGGCGTATTGGCCGTACCAGAGTGTACGGGTGCTGTTTGTCATAGATGAACATATATATAAAGGAATATAGAATGCAATTAAAGACTAGCGCTATGCATTGTTTATTTAAGAAATGCATTGAAGCATACTGGTACAAGTAGCGCGGTAAGCAAAAAATAGGACTATTTGACATGTCCCATCCGAGGGCAAGCTGCGGACTGGTATCTTAAAACAGGTATTTAACTCGTTATCGGAGACCACCTGGGGATTCCGTTGTACGACATAGCTTCCTGCCCCCTTGGGTCTTGTATCATGTGTCCGGCTACCGTACTGCCGGATAGGGCTTCCAGAGAGTGGAGTCCTGAAAGAAAGAGAGTGATAAAAGGTAGTAAGCCCCTAGTGCGGTTGAGCCGCATTGTGGGACGCGCCGTGATCGTGCCCCCGCCTATACCCATGGTATTTTCAATGCGTAATTATGCACGCGCGGGGCGGACTTTGCCGTTGTACTGAGACTAGGGCGGGGGCTGAATTGCTAGGCGAGCTCTGAGCGTGCCAGGCGATCCAGTTGCAGGTTACTCCAGACGCGCTTGACCGCGTCCGAGGGCTTGATCGCCGAACTGGTGGGTTGCCTCAAAAGGCTGCTTTGTGCTTCTGCTGCAAGGGCCGCAGTGTGCTCCTCTGTACGGAGCGAGTGTTTTGTGTTTCCATTGACTGTGATGACCCCCCTAGGTCCTGACATCTTGAGCTTGAGGTATGCGTAATGCGGTACCGCATTGAATCTTGCAAATGCGGTGCGCCCGAGCAGTGCGTGATAGTCGCTGCGGAACGAGACAATATTGAAGATTAATTCCTCGCTTCAGAAGTTGTCCGGAGATCCGAAGACCACTTCCAGTGTGATTGAGCTCATACAATGGGCCTCTACACCTGGGATGACGCCTTTAAAGGTCGTTTTGGTGGGTTTGATCCTCGAGGGGTCTATACCCATTTTGCACACTGTATCCTGATAAAGCAGGTTCAGGCTGCTACCGCCGTCCATAAGGACTCGAGTGAGGTGAAATCCGTCAATGATTGGGTCTAAGACCAATGCGGCAGATCCTCCATGACAGATACTAGTGGGGTGGTCCCTGCGATCAAAGGTGATCGGACAAGAGGACAATGGGTTGAACTTTGGGGCGACGGGCTCCATCGCATATACGTCCCTTAGTGCACGCTTCTGTTCCCTCTTGGGGATGTGGGTTGCGTATATCATGTTCACAGTCTTTACTTGTGGGGGGAACCTCTTCTGTCCTCCCATATTCGGCAGTCGGGGCTCCTCCTCGTCATCGCTGTGCAGCCCCTTGTCCTTGTTTTCGGCGTTTAACTTGCCGGCCTGCTTGAACACCCATCATTCTCTATTGGCGTGATTGGCTGGTTTGTCGGGGGTGCCGTGTATTTGGTACGAGCGATCGAGTATGCGGTCCAGACTGGACGGGCCCGGAGTGCTTCTTTTGAATGGCTTCTTCCGCTGACCGGGCTTAGAGCCTCTGAATCCGGCATTGGCTGCCGTATCCTTGGTGTTATCGTCGTTATTGCGGCGCTTATGTTTGCTACGACGTGGCCTGCCGTTACTATCCTTGGTATCTGAAGTGCCAAGGTTCCTTGATATATTGTTGCTGCGAACCAGCCAGCTATCCTCTCCCGCGCAAAAGCGGGTCATGAGTGTCGTGAGGGCTGCCATTGATTTCGGCTTTTCCTGGCCGAGGTGCCGGGCGAGCCACTCATCACGGATGTTGTGCTTAAATGCCGCTAAGGCCTCTGCATCCGGACAGTCGACAATTTGATTCTTCTTGGTTAAGAACCGAGTCTAGAATTGCCTGGCCGATTCCCCTGGCTGCTGAATTATGTGGCTCAGGTCATCGGCATCTGGTGGTCGCACATAAGTGCCCTGGAAGTTGTCGAGGAATGTGTCTTCCAGATCCTCCCAACAACCGATGGAGTCTGCTGGCAAACTATTCAGCCAATGCCGAGCCGGTCCTTTAAGTTTTAACGGGAGGTACTTGATGGCATGTAGATCGTCGTCACGAGCCATGTGGATGTGGAGGAGGAAGTCCTCGATCCATACCGCGGGATTTGTTGTACCATCGTATGATTCGATATTTACGGGTTTAAAACCCTCTGGGAATTCTTGATCCATTACTTCATCAATGAAGCATAGGGGGTGTGCGGCGCCTCTGTGCTGGGCTATATCGCGGCGCAGCTCGTATGAGTCTTGCCTGCTGTATTCGGCCCTGCCAGATTTACTGCGTAGGGGCGTGCCCTCGTGATCCATAGATCGATCTTGCGTGTTTTGCCCTGTCTTCCAATACATCTCGCAGGTTTCGTGTGTTTCCCGTGTCTTGGTATGTTTGTTTGAATGGCGGCGGGGTGCGGGCTGATTTTCGGGCCGGACTGCCTCTCTATCTCGGCCACGGGGTGGCTGATCAGCCGCATCGTACGCTGGTGATGTAGGTTTCCATGCTTCCTCCTCAAGTCGGGGTAGCAACCTGCGCTTTGAGTAACTCTTGGAGGGGCGTTCGAGTTCGTATTCCTCGGCCGCAAGGACTTCAGTCCATCTATCTGCTAGCAAGTCCTGATCAGCTCGAAGCTGTTGCTGTTTTTTCTTCAAGCTATTTCTTGTGGCTATAAGCCGGCGCTTAAAGCGCTCGTGTTCGACGGGATCCTCAGGTACGACAAATTCTTCGTCATCGAGGCTTACTTCGTCTTTGGAGGGAGGCATGTAATTGTCCTCTCCCTCTGCCGCTCGCTCCGGAGGGCTGCTTTGTTCATCCTCCGGCTCTGGATCCTGCTGGAGTAGATTGTCATCGTCTTCGGCACTGTCCGGAGTACTGTTATCTCCTGTGCCGGTATCACTGCTTTTGCTGTGGCGAGACTTAGAGCAGCGCCGCTGACGTCGGCGCTTAGGTTGCTTCTTGGAGGGGTCATACTCCACTGTCTTATCGCCATTGCCTTCTTTGGGTGTGTCCACCATATATATCATATGAAGAGGTGGCGGTCCAGTGCCCTGTGGCAGTGGTTCCAGTTCGTCTCCTTCATCGTTGTCCATACCATCGATGTCTTCGGAGTGGAAGGCAAGCATGTTGGTTAGATCATCGACAGTGGCTACTAAGTGGGTGGTGGGTGGGGCGTGAATTTCTTCGTCGCCCACATCCCATTCTAGCCGAACATAGTTTGGCCAAGATTCTCCTGACAAAGAGAGAGACCTTAACGAGTTTAGCACATCGCCGAAGGGCGAGTGCTGAAAGATATCCGCGGCGATGAACTCCATGACCGGCGCCCAGTCGGATTCGATAGGCACGGGCGCGGGCGGTTCAAGGTCTGTGGACGGAGACGAGTCTATAGGTCCGGCATCACGGCTATTGTGAGGGGTAAGGTCGGTATTCGGCTCTATTGCCACTGAGGGTGCAGCCTCCGAGGCGGTATCTATCCGCCCGTCCTTGGATGGCGCAATCTGCTCTCGACTGAAGATCGGAGTGGTTGCTAGCGTGATCTCCCGAACACTGTCCGACGACAGAGCTATATCGTGCTCGTCGCGATCATGCGACACACCTGACATGGGCCCGAATCCATCGAAGATCAAGTCTCCGCGGATATCGGTAGTGTAATTCAAGTTTCCAAACCTGACCTGATGACCAGGGGCGTAGCTCTCGATCTTCTCTAGATGGCCAAACGAGTTGGCCCGCAGTGCGAAGCCGCCGAATACGAAGATCTGTCCAGGGAGGAAGACCTCACCCTGGACCGCATCACTGTCGATGATCGAAGGGGCGATCGAACCTTACAGCGATGACATAGTGGAACTCTCAATGAAAGCACCAATCTCGGTGTCAAAACCGGCGGATCTCGGGTAGGGGTCCCGAACTGTGCGTCTAATGCGGATGGTAACAGGAGGCAGGGGACACGATGTTTACCCAGGTTCGGGCCCTCTCTATGGAGGTAATACCCTACTTCCTGCTTGATTGATCTTGATGATATGAGTAGTACAAGAGTTGATCTACCACAGGATCATAGAGGCTAAAACCCTAGAAGCTAGCCTATGGTGTGATTGTTGTTGTCCTACGGACTAAACCCTCTGGTTTATATAGACACTGGAGGGGGCTAGGGTTACACAGAGTCGGTTACAATGGGAGGAGATCTTCATATCCGTATCGCCAAGCTTGCCTTCCACGCCAAGGAGAGTCTCATCCGGACACGAGACGAAGTCTTCAATCTTGTATCTTCATAGTCCAACAGTCCGGCCAAAGAATATAGTCCGGCTGTCCGGATACCCCCTAATCCAGGACTCCCTCAACGAGCACGCCGAGAAAACACCTCGTAGTCTTCATCGAAGGAACCGACTATGGCCTCGAGGAAACGCCATGAACTATCATTTAAAGTAGCCAACCGCGTCGCGGCGTCGGTGCGCAAGGCGTCGGCGATGAGGTTCTCCTCCAATATTTGGGAGTCGGCACGAATGGCAGCCATCGCGACCTCATCCGCGTGTGTGGCCGCGATTTGCTTCTCTGCTGCCAAATGCTCCTTGAGCTCCTGGATATACTGCATGCACCATGGCTTAGGGCGGCGCTTATTTGGGGGAGGGGTCGATGATTTGAGTGGAAGGTGTCGCACCGACGGTCGGGGCATGTGGGATGTGGAGGGAGGAGGAGGATGGGGTCGATTGTGGATTACCTGCCTGGATCGATGAGGCCGAGCAGCATGAAGGAGGGTCGCCGGCGAGGAGGCGGCGCTGCAAGCAAGGAGTGAAGGTTTCAACTTTGAAAGGAAGGCAGAAACAGGGGAAATGTGGCTTTTGGTAAGGGGGGAGGTATATATTTCCGCGGAAGCCAAGAATTTTGGATTGGTGCAGCGAAAAAACTGGCGCGCAAAGTGTCATCAGACACGGTCTCTTATTCAGAACTATGTACGATATGTGAATATCACAAACGATTCAAATAGCTTAACCCGTGTGTGATGAGTTTGAACGTCAAAAATTTGGTTCGAATTTCCCTGGTTACAGTGGTCATCCATCTCATTGCATAATTTGGGTACACAAAGGAGACTACAGCACACCCACACTTCTTAATCGAGCAAGTTCAGCAATTAAACAGAGCTAGCTGACCTAAACATTACTCTAACAAATTAAAGACCAGCGCTCTTAATTAAAGAGAACCAAGAGTACTACTATGGCCGGTGCTCTCGATCTCCGCTGCCTCTCCTCCATGTCCAGCTCGCGCCTAATGATCTCCTAGGGAAGGGGCTCCATGGCATCCATTGCACCATACTCGGCCAGCATCTTGCCATCCGTGTCCGCCATCTCTTTGGAAAAGGCAGCCACAAGCTGGGCGTGGGCGGCAGCGACCTGGGCTTGGACGGGCTCCGTCTTGGCAAGGTATGTCACGGAGGAACGGATGACTACTTGAACGCTCTCGGCGATTGCCAACTCGTCGGCCGTGGGTTGCCGACCGTTATCGGAGAAGCTTCATTCAATTTGTGCGGTGACCGCCACGAGCTAGGCGTGGGTGGCCTCGACATGGCCGCGGGCAGCATCCATCAGGGCTAAGACCACCGCTGCAGAACGGACAACTGTTGTGCCGCTCTCGCCAGTTACTATCCCTGAGGCAGATGTTGCTATCGCCACCTTTGAAGCAACAATGGCCATTTGGGCTGCCTTGGCCGCTCGGTCGTAGATTGCGGCCGCGCTCACGAACCTTGTTAGCACGCGCCTGGCGGCTGCGGCCGCGCTCTCGTTGGAGTGGGCCACCGAAGTTGTCCACGTCCCCATCTTTCACCGGCTTCTATTGAACAGTGAAATGATATTTGGGGAGCGAGCTAGCATGCTTGACATGCCGGATGTGGACTCTAGCCACGCTCCTTCTCACGTAAGCCATATGCGTACTATACTCCGACGGTGCTCCAAGATATTTTGTGCTGCATCTCACATGGTTGGTGATAATTAAATGTGTGCGATCTACTTGATTTTTCGTCTTGATTTGAATTACATAATGGGGTCACAGCGGCAAAGGAGGGTGTTTGAACTACTAGAACTTTTATCTATAGTGAACATGCAACTATAGGTGTGTCGTCAAAAAAATTGGAATTATTCAGGGTTCGTTTGGACATTTTTATACATTAACTTGGTTTTCTAGGCATTTCAGGTGCACAATTCAAAATTAAACTACATGCGCATGCTCCAGTGCACCAAAATGGGTTGTAAAACCATATATGTGTCCATATGTTGATGCTTATGTCCCATGCAAGAAATGGGGATGAATTTCAAACACCGCGACATCGTGGCTCTCCGGCAACGTTGAGGTATTTGCTTCAGTAATTCTCGTAAATCCAAAACTCGTCTGAAATTCATTAACCTTGGCATGCTATCATGGAATGGTAACAACATGCTAGGGTAAAAAATATTATCCCATTTGGGGTAGTTTATGGTATAAGCTTCTCACAAGAAGCCTCATGGTCCCGGTAGGGAAACGTGTCACCTTTGTGGACGAATCTATATCTGTTGCCTCTTCTTAATTTCAAATTTTTTCTAGTGTCAACGTAGAACAATAGGAGCGTTGTGTCAACTTTTGGGATTTTTCAGGGTTCACTAGGACATTTTTATACATCAACTGAGTTCTGTATGCATTTATGTGCATAATTCATATTTGAAATACATGCACATGCTCTAGTGCATATAAATGTGTTGAAAAATCAAGTGTGTGTCCTTGGTTGCAAGCTTATGTCCCATGCAAGAAATGGGAATGAATGTCAAACACCTTTGCCACCCTCGCTCGGCCGCTAACATTGAGATACATGATTTTGAAATTCCAGTAAATCAAAAACTCGTCTGAAATTCAACAAACTTGACATGATATCATGGAATGGAATCAACATGTCGTCGTAAAAAAATTGTCCCATTTGGAGCAGGATTGGGTATAAGCTTCTCACAAACCACAACTTCTCACAACAAGCCTCATGGTTACGTTAGGGAATGTTTCACCCTTGGGACGAAACGATATCCGTTGCCTCTTCTTGATTTCAAAAATAATTTCTACTGTCAACATAGAACAACAGGAGTGTTGTGTTAAATTTTGGAATTTTTCGGGGTTCGTTTGGACATTTTTATACATTTACTGAGTTGTCTATGCATTTATGTGCATAATTCAAATTTGAACTATAGGCACATGCTCTAGTGCATGTAAATTGGCTGAAAAATCAAATATGTGCCCTTGGTTGCATGCTTAGGCCCCATGCAAGAAATGGGAATGAATGCAAAACACCTTGCCACCGTCGCTCGGCCGCAAACATTTAGATACATGGTTTTTAAATTCTAGTAAATCCAAAACTCGTCTAAAATTCATGAAACTTGGCATGCTATCATGGAGCGGCACCAACATGCCGTGGTAAATTTTTTGCCCCATTTGGGGTAGGTTTGGGTATAAGCTTCCCACACACCAGAGCTTCTCACAACAAAGCATGGTGGTTTCGGTAGGGAACGTGCCACCTTTGGGGACGAAACGATATCCGTTGCCTCGTCTTGCTTTCAAAAAAATTCTAGTGTCAACGTAGAACAACATGAGTGTTGTGTTAAATTTTGGAATTTTTCAGGGTTTGTTTGGACATTTTTATACATTAATCGGGTTTTTCAGGCATTTTATGTGCATAATTCAAATTTGAACTACATGCATATGCTCCAGTCGCATAAAAATTGGTTGAAAAATCAAATATGTGTCCTTGGGTGCATGCTTAGGGACCATGCAAGAATTGGGAATGAATGTCAAGCACCTTGCCACCATCGCTCGGCCGCAAACGTTGAGATACTTTGTTTTTAAATTCTAGTAAATCCAAAACTTGTCTGAAATTCATGAAACTTGGCATGCTATCATGTAGCGACATCAACATGTTGTGCCAAATTTTTTGTCCCATTTGGGGCAGGTTTGGGTATAAGCTTCTTGCAAACCATAGCTTCTCACAACAATCCTGATGGTTTCGGTAGGGAACGTGCCACCTTTGGGGGCGAAATGATATCCGTTGCCTCTTCTTGCTTACAAACTTTTTCTGGTGTCAACATAGAACAATATGAGTGTTGTGTCAATTTTTAGGATTTTTCGGGGTTCGCTACGACATTTTTATACATTAACTGGGTTTTCTAGGCATTTTATGTGCATAATTCAAATTTGAACTGCATGCACATGCTCCAGTGTAGAAAAAATGGTTGAAAAATCAAATGTGTGTCCTTGGGTGCATGCTTAGGTCCCATGCAAGAAATGGGAATGAATTTCAAACACCAGGGCACCGTTCATTGCCGGCAAAACGTTGAGATACTTTGTTTTTAAATTCTAGTAAATCCAAAACTCGTCTAAAATTCATGAAACTTGGCATGCTATCATGGAATGGCACCCAACATGATGTGGTATTTTTCGTGTCCATTTTGAGAGAAGGCACACTCAAATAACAGCCAACAAAGGCATTTTAAAACAAATAGCTGCCACTTTAACATCTCAAACGTTTTGTATAATTTAAATCATGTGCATTCTGTTAACCACTCACGTGACGCCATGCCTCACTCTTTTAATGGCTAGGAGGTGCCGTGCGGACAGGTGCTTAACTGAACGGGTGGCATGCGAGCTGTACTCCAATGTGCGGGCTCACCGGGAAGCGTGCGAGCTATACGCCGCGCGGGATCAAGGGGAAGCGAGCCCTTTGACTTCCATGCCCGCCCGCCTTGCTCGCATCCTCTCCATTAATGGCGCCCAAGCCGCAGTTTAATACGGGCGGCCTTACTGTTCGCCTCCATTCCCCTCTCGCAGATCTCCACCAACGCCATGGCGTAGAAGGATCATCTGCCACTATTCTTCCAGTTGGGTTTAATACTGTATCTCGACCACATGAATATAAATTCGCAGTGTGACTGAATGAAAGAGATGGTTTGAATGAACTTGTGGCTTTCTTTCTGAATGTACAGACTTATCGAATGATTTTCTTAAAAATAAGCGTCAATGGTTTTTAAATATAAAACACTCATCGCAAACCAACAGCTTCCCCAGGAAGCCAAGGGAAAATGTGCCGAGCAGGATTTGTGCAGCTCTTGATCGCAAACGTTTTAGATAGAACACCCGTATGTAAACCGACAGCTTCCCCAGTAAGCCAAGGGAAAATGTGCCGAGCCGGATTTGTGCAGCTCTTGTTCGCAAACAATTTAGATAGAACACCCGTATGCAAAGTGAGAGCTATGGTCTTCCTCAGTAAGCCAAGGGAAAATTCACCGTGTAGGATTTGTGCATCTCTTCAACGCAAACGGTTCGGATTGAATACGGTATGCAAAGCAAGACTTCGGCGCTAAGCCAAGAGAAAATCTGGCAAGGAGGATTTGTACCTCCCTTCAACGCAAACGGTTTTACCGGATGACCCGTGTGCAATTACACGTACAGACAATTTGGTATGATTTGCATCTCTCATACTGGGTATATTGCCATTTGTCAAACTGGAAAGATTGACATTTGTTGATTTAGTAACATTGCCATTTGTCAACCTTGTAACACTGCCATTTGTCAAAATATGTAGCTTAAAATCACTAGCACTATCTAACTTTTGTAACTAACATTCAGTAATTATAGCATATATTTCATTCATAGATTACGCAGTCATTCTTTTATACAAACAGTTCAACTTGACAGCTGAACCGACCAAAATTTTCCCCAATTGTTGCCAACCACGTACTGAAATAGCTAGGTCAACTATATATACTAGCTAATTTTAAGTACGTTGTACAGTTCCACCACATCTATAGTCACATGAACTGAACAAAATAGCCCCTAAATACTACAACTACTACGGAGGGGCTTTGTACTACTTCCGGCAGCCTCTCCTCTACTGAGTGCACTTAGTAAGAGGCAGAGGAGGACGAGCCTACCGACGAGCTGGACAACTGCAATACGGTGCCTGTCATTGCTGCACCTTCAGCGAGGCTCACCTCGAACGCCCTCTGCCGCTCCAGACGACCCCTCTCGAAGCGACGGGACTCCTCGTAGTTCTCCTTATTCCTCGCCTCTGCGTCGGCATATGCTGCAGCCACAACGGCGGTAAGGCTCTTTGCATGCTCGACGAGGCGCTCCTCCTCCTCCCGCAGGAACTCGGTGTAGCGCGCAAGGTTGCTGACGCACGTGCGGGCCTGCACCTCTGCCTCCCACCTTCGGGCGGCGGTGGCGGAGCGGGTGATGACCCCTGCAGTCGATGGTGGGCTGGCGGCCACGGCGGCCAACGATGGGGTGGTGGCCACGACCACCAGCTCCCGCCTTCGGGCCACGTGGCGGAGCAGGTGATGGCCACGGTGACCGATAGTGGGGTGGCAGCCACGACGGCCACCTCCCGTCTTCGGGCTGCAGCGGCGGAGCGGTCAATGGCCCTGACTTTCGATGGTGGTGTGGCAGCAAAGGCGGCCAGCAACAGTTGCCGACGGTAGCGGCGGCGGAGCGTGCGGTGGGTGTTCCGCACACAGCCAACAGGAGGGACGCCACGCGCACTACACTACGCCCATGACTGAGCCGTCGCCTGGTGTAGCCTCCCAGCTAGAGTTGTCCTCTGTTAACGATGGAGTGGGTGAGCGACGATGACGGACTGGTGCCATTGGCAATTGTGGGAGAAGCAGACGAGATAAGCTATAGGGAGGAAGGGGAAAATGTGACGCAGGACTCGCCGGCCGTGAGGGTTTATATAGCAGGCTGGTAAGCATTGGCATTTTGGGGGATTTCACCGAGTCGGGCAGGAAGCTTGAGCAGGAACCTACGCAGTTGCGCGGGAATGGGCTCACCACCGTTTGGCCAAAAGAACGACACCGCGCGCTGCTCAAGCTTGCACTCAAAGCCGTCTGCGGCAGCGGGGTGACAAGATGTGCGAGAGGAGGACGAAAGGATATGCACACATACGGTTAATAAAAAAACGTTTGTGATTTTATTACCTACTACCCAGTCCTAGTTTATAAGTAAGATTAAACTAATAAAATACAAATGCATGTCGCCAAAAATTATATCATTGGATCCGTATTTGAACATAGTTTCCAATTATATAACTTTAATAGCATGCATTAACATTTTGCTGGTTAAATTTGAGGTCAAAATATGGCACATAATATAAAGGGGACTAATAGACCAAGACGGAGGTAGTAGCACACGGCCGCTCTCTGCGCAGCAACGCAACTATCGACCGGCTTGTAGACAATCATTCCCTGTGTGTTCAACTGCTCTATGCGTGTGGTTGCTCGCGGTTGAGGCGGCCACGGCATGCTCTGCTCAGGTCCCTCCCGACTCGGTGTTAGCAACAATCGTAGACAGAGAAAATCACATGGCTCATTACCAGCAATCGTCTGTGTAATTATTGGTCTTCGCACACATTTCTGATTACGGACCTATTTGTCGTGTATCACACACATCATGTTCAGTTGAACTGTTTCTGTTGTCTTGTCTCATCGCAAACAGTTCATCTGAGTGAACTGTATGCCCTCCATCGCACACACCTTGATCTAGCTGACCGTTTCTATTGTGTTGCCTAATCGCACACAGTTCATCCTAGTGAACTGTATGCCGTATATCGCACACACCCTCATCTGGCTACCCGTTTCTATTGTTCTACCTCATCGCACACAGTTCTACTGGATCAACCATTTGCCACGCATCGCACACGCAACTCTAATCTGGACCGTGTTTGATGTCACCGCCATCAAAAACATTTTGTTTTTTGACGGGTTTTTTACAACACCATTTGTGATTAATGCATCACACACAGTTTCAGTGAAGGGTCTGTGATTGGACTGTCATGTTTGGACCAACCTGCAGTAGTGAAGCATCATCATAGAGAATGGCAGCAATCTCTCTAATTGAGCAATGCGGAAATTGTGCGAGAAGGAACATATCCGGCATGATCTAGCGCCAGTGGCACATCCGCAGTCCAATGGGCAAGCTGAGCATGCAAACTAGGAGTTGTTATGTGGTATCAAACCCAGATTACAGGTTCCCTTGAGCGTACCGCGGGTTGCTGGGTTGAAAAACTTCCTGCTGACTACTCCCAACAGGTCAACAAGCTATACGTCGTTTTTCCTTGTGCATGGTGCAGAAGTTGTATTGCCAAGTGACATCTGTCATGACTCGCCAAGGATTGGTGCGTACGTGGAAACATAAAATGATACATCTCATCAAGATTCCCTTGATGCCTTGGAAGAAGTCTACAATGTTGCAGCATAATATCAGTTATATATCAACAAGACCTACACTGCTATCACAGTCGTAGAGTCTGAAGTCGCACTTTTTAGGAGGGTGACTTAGTACTGCATCTTATACCAAAGAAGACTGGGATGCACAAGCTTTCCCCACCATGGGAGGGGCCTTTTGTTATCAGCAAAAATCTCCATAATGGGTCCTACCACTACTGAAGGAAGGTCCTAACATGATACATGTATAGGAGACCAATCGACCAAACTGTGTGCAATGCATTAATCGCAAATGGTATTGCAATAAAATCTTCACTAATGAAATGAACTGTGTGCGATGGTGGATCCATCAAGAATGATTCAGCTTAGAGTCACGCGTGCGAATCATGGCATACAGTTGATCCATACAAACTATTTACGATAAGCTAAAACAACGGAAATGGTCAGCCAGATCGAGGTGTGTGCGATAGATGGCATACATGTCACTGGGATGAACTGTTTGCGATGAGCCAGAATAACAGAAATGATCAGCCAGACAAAGGTGTGTGCGATAGATGACATACATGTCACTCGGATGAACTGTTTGTGATGAGCCAAAACAACATAAACGTTTAGCCAGATGAAGGTCTATGCGGTAGATGGCATACACGTCACTAGGATGAACTGTTTGCGATAAGACAAAATAAACATAAATGATTCAGCTTAACCAGATGTGTGTGATACCCGGCAAACAGGTTAGTAATCAGAATTGTGTGGGAAGACCAATAATAACACAAACAATTCCTGCTAATAAGCTGTGTGTGTTGTAGGAAAATGCTTGCTAGTATACAATTGTCAGCGATTGATGAAATCATCACCAATGGTTCCGTAGTTTAGTCCACGTGCGATGTGATTTGCTCTGTATACACAAGATCTATGATTTGCCTACATAACAACAACATATATACTTATAAGGACATGATTGCATAACCAAATTAAACATCCAATTACATAAGTGATTATACATAACATTTGCACACACCTCAATAAACATTTACAATGACCATCTAATCATCTACTTCTTCTAACGCTGTCGCCACTACTTTGTGGCTCGATCCCTCGCTTGGGGCAGGTCAAAGGCATTTCCTCATGTCAACGATCCGCCTGTACATCTCATAGATAGTGTACGCGTCCTTGGCCGTGTTTGACATGTTCTTCATCAAGTCTCTGCACCAAGGCATTGTGCCAGCCGGTCTTGTTCAAAGGGATCATATGACATTTCATGCCTAGATGCTTCCGTGTGCATCCACAAGCCATTATGGGCTCTAGCATAGTGGAGTACGTTATAGGAAACCTTACCAGGTGGTACTATGAAAGTAGGGGTTTATAGTCGGGATGTGTACTGCCCAGGGTTAAGGGGACTTCTTCAGAAAAACTATGTCTCGATCTTCCGATCATGGAGGTGGTCAAGTCTTGTGAGGAAAAGTGCGCAAACCTCTGCAGAGTGTATAAAATAATCATGATTAGCCGTGTCCTCGGCAATGGACGAATTTAAGTATCTAGAAGTAAATTATCGGTTGATCTCATCACCATATATTAATTTAGTGGGTTGGGTTTAATAATAACTTGGGAATTTTGTTTGAGTTGGAGGAACCATCTCACTAATGGCAAAAACTTTGTAGTATAATTTAATTAATTTGATGTAGGAAAAAAATTAGCTTTATGCAAAAATAAACTTAGAGCCTCCACCAGCCATATTGCATATAGAGATAGAAATTTCATTATTATTCTATATTGTGACTTTGCCAGCATATCCCATGTGCTGACCTGCACGGGTGGAACGTCTCATGTTGGAGAGTTTTTCGACGAGGATTAAGGTGCGATAGGTCGTTGTTCTGCACTCAGTTTTGTCGTGGAGTTGGATGGACTCACTTACCTTCGATGCATTCGCAGTGATTTTATTTAGATGGCCTTCAGCCATATTTATTTAATAAATACTCTTTTGAGGACCTCGATGTAATAAACTGTGTAATTGAACTTTGTTATATTTCATCAAGTACTGTGTGTGCTAGCATACCGATCCAGGGATGGCACTTGAACACATATACTCTGTTCCAGTGGAGAAGCCACGTTGTGGCTGTGGAGTTAGCTGGCCCACCGGTTTTTGATAATCCTTTGAACCCTAGCTATTACTAGCTACTTTGACCCCACATATTACAAAGGCTGACCCCACATGCTTGGAGAGCTGGCGTCGCCGCTGCTCTGATCCATTTGGGTCGGGTGGCTACATCCACCCATGAAGGTTCCATGAATGTCGAGAGGCTAGATCCACCCTTGGTTCACTCCACAAGCATTGGAGGCTCCCAAGTGAAACCTAACCAATCTAGGAGACACCACCCTCCAAAAGGTAATAAATGTTGTTGTTGATGATGAACTCCTTGCTCTTGTGCTTCAAAAGATAGTCTCTTCAACACACAACACTCTCTCACAGATTTGGCTATGTGGTAGGAGAGTAATTTGAGTGGGGAGCAACTTGGGGAGGCTAGAGATCAAAGTCCTATTTTTGGAGTGGAAAGCCTATGATCTCAACACAAGAATAGTTGGTTCTCTCTCAAAAATGGATATGGGAAGTGTAAGCTTCGAACTAGTTGTTGTCTAAGAGTTGGTGGATGAGTGGGGGTATATATAGCCGTCACAAAAATCCAACCGTTACATACCTTTATGCACACTTCGCTTGGACTGGGTGAAACCACTCGGTGAGACCGACCTATACAAAAGGTTTGAACTTTAGGTTTTTCGGTGCGACAGGATGAAAACTCTCGGTGAGACTAAGTCAAGCTGATGTTGGGGAACTTTGCTTGGAAAACAAAAAAAATATGCATGTGCAAGATCTATTCATGGAGATGCATAGCTACGAGATGGGGAGATCATCTACATAGCCTTGTAGATCGTTAAGCTGATGCGTTTATCAACGCGGTTGATGTAGTCGTACTCCTTCATGATCCGTTTTGATCAAGCACCAAACATACGGCACCTCCGCGTTCAGCACATGTTCAGCTTGATGGCATCCTCACCTTCTTGATCCAGCAAGAGGGGCGAAGTAGTAGATGAGTTTCGGCAGCACGTCGGCATGGTGACGGTGGTGGTGAACTAAAGGGAGGAGATTAGAACCACACTGTGCTTCTAATTATGAGGATTAGAGGTAGCTAGGGCTATCTCCAATTAGTAAACTAGGACCAACTCGAGGAGGCTCAAAAACTTGTGTTCTAGGGGCTAGCCCCGCTCCTTTATTTTTATGTTGAGCCCTGGGGTCAGAACTCGGAGAGGAGGCCTCCCCAAAGTCGGTTTGGAACGCAAAGATGAGTCTCTCTCGGACTCCAGGGCTAAACGCCATGGTTCTCGGTGTTTACATAGATGCCACGGACTCCAGCGTCTATCCTAGGGGTAGACGCCATGAACCCTGGTGTCTAGCCCCTGCCTTCCATACAACTCCTTTGTGCACCGACCTAAAGCCTCGTGGGCTTTACCCCTTGGCTCAACCATATCATCATATATATCAGTCTTTACCTCCGAACCATTCCGGAGCTCCTCGTCATGTCCGTGATCTCATCCGGGACTCCAAACAACATTCCTTCACCAGCATACATAACTCATATAATACTATATCGTCAACGAACGTTAAGCGTGCGGACCCTACGGGTTCAAGAATGACGTAGACATGACCGAGACGCTTCTCCGGTCAATGACCAATAGCGGGACCTGGATGCCCATATTGGTTCCTACATATTCTACGACGATTTTTATCGGTCGAACCTTTATGACAACATACGTAGTTCCCTTTGTCCGTCGGTATGTTACTTGCCCGAGATTTGATTGTCGGTATCTCCATACCTAGTTCAATCTCATTATCGGCAAGTCTATTTACTCGTTCTATAATACATTATATTGTAACTAATTCCTTAGTCACTTTGCTTGCAAGCTTCTTGTGATGTTGTATTACAGATAGGGCCAGAGATACCTTTTTGTCATACGGAGTGACAAATCCCAATCTCGATTCACGCCAACTCAACAGACACCTTCGGAGATACCTGTAGAGCACCTCTATGATCACCCAGTTACGAAGTGACTTTGATAGCACACAAGGTATTCCTCTGGTATCCGGGAGTTGCATGATCTCGTGGTCGAAGGAACATGTATTTGACATTAAGAAAGCAGTAGTAATAAACTGAACGATCATATGCTAAGCTAACGGATGGGTCTTGTCCATCACATCATTCTCCTAATCATGTGATCCCATTATCAAATGACAACTCATGTTTATGGTCAGGAAATCTTAACCATCTATTGATCAACGAGCTAGTATAGTAGAGGCTTACTAGGGACTTGGTATTTGCTTCACACATGTATTTAAGTTTCTGATCAATACAGTCATAGCGTGAATAATAAACATTTATCATGATTAAGGAAATATAATAATAACCACTTTATTATTGCCTCTAGGGCATATTTCTAACAGTCTCCCACTTGCACTAGAATCAATAATCTAGATTACATAGTAATGAATCTAACACCCATGCAGTCTTGGCGTTGATCATGTTTTGCCCGCGGAAGAGGTTTAGTCAACGGGTATGCACATTCAGATTCACATGTATTTTATAAATTTCCATGTCTCCATCCTTGACCTTTTCACGAATGGAGTTGAAGCGTCGCTTGATGTGTTTGGTTCTCTTGTGAAACCTGTTCTCCTTGGCTAAGGCAATTGCTCTAGTGTTGTCACAAAAGATTGTCATTAGATCTGATGCACTGGGTATTACACCCAGATCAGATATGAACTCCTTCATCCATACTCCTTCATGCACTGCTTCCGAAGCAGCTATGTACTCCGCTTCACATGCAGATCCTGCCACGACGCTCTTCTTGGAACTGCACCAACTGACAGCTCCACCATTCAATATAAATATGTATCCGGTTTGTGACTTAGAGTCATCCGGATCTGTGTCAAAGTTAGCATCGACGTAACCCTTTACGACGAGCTCTTCGTCACCTCCATAAATGAGAAACATATCCTTGGTCCTTTTCAGGTACTTCAGAATATTCTTAACCGTTGTCCAGTGATCCACTCCTGGATTACTTTGGTACCTCCCTGCCTAACTTAAGGCAAGGCACACATCAGGTCTGTTACACATCATGGCATACATTATAGAACCTATGGCTGAGTCACGGGGAATGACTTTCATTCTCTCTTTATCTTCTGCCATGGTCAGACTTTGAGTCCGACTCAATTTCACACCTTGCAACACAAGCAAGAACCCTTTCTTTGTCTGGTCAATTTTGAACTTCTTCAAAACTTTTTCTAGGTATGAGCTTTGTGAAAGTCCTATTAAGCGTCTCGATCTATCCCTATAGATCTTGATACCCAATATGTAAGCAGCTTCATAGAGGTCTTCCACTGAAAAATCTTATTCAAATATCTTTTTATGGTATCCAGAAATTCTATATCATTTCCAATCAGCAATATGACATCCACATATAATATCAGAAATGCTACAGAGCTCCCACTCACTTTCTTGTAAATACACGCTTCACCATAAGTCTGTATAAAACCAAATGCTTTGATCACCTCATCAAAGCGTATATTCCAACTCTGAGATGCTTGTACCAGTCCATAGATGGATTGCTAGAGCTTGCACACTTTGTTAGCACCTTTAGATCGACAAAACCTTCTGGTTGCATCATATACAACTCTTCTTTAAGAAACCCGTTAAGGAATGCAGTTTTGACGTCCATTTGCCAGATTTCATAATCATAAAATGCAGCAATTTCTAACATGATTCTGATAGACATAAGCATCTCTATGGGTGAGAAATTCTCATCGTAGTCAACCCCTTGAACTTGGTGAAACCTTTTACGACAAGTCGAGCTTTGTACACAGTGATATTACCATCAGCGTCTGTCTTCCTCTTGATGATCCATTTATTCTCAATGGCTTGCCAATCATCGGGCAAGTCCATCAAAGTCCATACTTTGTTCTCATACATGGATCCTATCTCAGATTTCATGGCCTTAAGCCATTTGTCGGAATCTGGGCTCATCATAGCTTCTTCATAGTTCGTAGGTTCCCCGTTGTCCAACAACATGACTTCCAGGACAGGATTACTGTACCACTCTAGTGCGGTATGTGTTCTGGTTGACCTACGAGGTTTAGTAGTAACTTGATCTGAAGTTTCATGATCGTTATCATTAGCTTCTTCTCTAGTTGGTGTAGGCATCATAGGAACAGTTTTCTCTAATGTGCTACTTTGCAATTCGAGAGAAGGTACAACTACCTCATGAAGTTCTACTTTCCTCCCACTCACTTCTTTCGAGAGAAACTCCTTCTCTAGAAATGACCCATTCTTAGCAACAAAGATCTTGCCCTCGGATCTGTAGTAGAAGGTGTACCCAATAGTTTCTTTAGGGTATCCTATGAAGACGCATTTCTCCGCTTTGGGTTCGAGCTTATCAGGTTGAAGCCTTTTGACATAAGCGTCCCCCAAATTTTAAGAAATGACAGCTTAGGTTTCTTTCCGAACCGTAGTTCATATGGTGTCATCTCAACGCACTTAGATGGTGCCCTATTTAATGTGAATGCGGTTGTCTCTAATGCATAACCCCAAAATGATAAAGGCAAATTTGTAAGAGACATCATAAAATGCACCATATCTAATAAAGTACTGAGGGAAATACTTATCTCTACTGTACTGCATCATCCTACCCTCTTCGGGGAAATCCCAACACAGCTCACAAGTAGCAGACCCCCGAAGCTATGTGGAAGGACCAGAAGATCCACGAGTGCACGACAAGCTCAGTAGGCGCGCCCTGGGGGTGATACGTCTCCAACGTATCTATAATTTACCCCGGCGATGTCCACCACCTCCGGTGATCTCCTCCCCTAGCCACCAACTTTTTGTTCCTCTCCAATAGATCTCTCCGACGTTCTAAGACCGACACTCCCATACCCATCTTCCATGGGTTCTGTTGATGGATCGACCCTTGGCTTGGACTTCTCCAAGGGTTTGGCTTTTGCGGATAAGGTTTTTCATTCTACGGGCTTTTCAGTGCACCCCATGGATGACACAGGCTTATTCACCATGGTAGTCTCTTTTGGTCGCCATGATTTTTGTTTGGATGAAGATTCTGTGGCAGCGGCGCTTGAGGCGGCCATTAGAGGTTCGGCCATTGAGCTTATGGTTTTCTTGATTAAGGATAAGGTTTTTGGCTTTCAAGTGTCTTACAAGGTCGTAGCTATGATCATACTCAAGCTTTGATCGTTCTCTTGTGATCATTTTAAATGTTTTTTCCATCTTTGGGGGAATGATGGCCCAAATTGGGGCCGTGAGTTCAATCTTTGGAAATTGGAATGTGATGCTGAGTGGACCATTGTTAGTCCTTCTAAACGTCGTGCTGCCCTTGGTTTGTTGGCTATGCACTCCAAGCCATCAAAGTCTTCGGTAAGATCTTCTCAGCCACTGCCAAGAAGCTTTCTTTTTCGATATTTTATAATTATCCTGCTTGTCGTGGTTATCGTTATCCGGCCACACAAAACTGCATTCAAAGTGTTGAAGATGCGGGGTACATGCTTCCTGTGCATGAGAGGGTGGTCATTCATCCCACTCCGCCGGCTGAACTCCGGTGAACGTCGACGAGGCCTTCCATATCATTTGGCATGGTTCGGGATCTACTTCCAACGGTGGATCGGACGCCGTCTATCTCGGGCGGGAATGTTGGTTCTTCGAATGTGGACGTGTCGGCCCATCTTGGGCCGTCAACTGCATGTGCCACGGTCCAGGTTGAGCCAGTGAACTCTATTGGGCCCTCTGTTGTTCCTTCATCTCAGCAAGCAAAGGAAGATTTTGACAATTTGGTTTCGAGTATGGTTGAGGAAATTTTTACGTGTCAAAAGTGCTTGAGAAAGGGCCATTTTGCTGTTGCATGCACGTCCAAGCTTCGGTGTAATTCTTGTCTGCGGGTGGGGCATGGTAAAAAAGATTGCAACAAGTTTGCATGGATTCTGGGTCTGGTATAGCAACCAAAACCTAGTAACATTGCAACTTCCGAGGATCACTCAGCTCCTACCGAGAATATCTCTCTCACACAGCTTTTACCAAACATGGACCTCCCTTGCACTTCCACATTTACTCCATCGTCTAGTTCCATCAGCCCCGGTCCCAAGACACCTTCGACCGCGCCGCCTGAAACCCCTCCTCCGCCGGAGTGCTCGCCGTCTGCGGCGAGCCCTGGGTGCTTTTCTTCGATGGCCAACTTCCACCTTGATACGTCTCCGTCGTATCTTCTTTTACAAACACTTTTGCCCTTGTTTTGGACTCTAACTTGCATGATTTGAATGGAACTAACCCGGACTGACGCTGTTTTCAGCAGACTTTCCATGGTGTTATTTATGTGCAGAAACAAAAGTTCTCGGAATGACCTGAAACTCCACGGAACGTCTATTTGGAAATAATAAAAAATCCTTGCAAAAGATGAAGACTAGGGGGCCCACACCCTAGCCACGAGGGTGGGGGCGCCCCCCCTAGGGCGCGCCCCCTACCTCGTGGGCCCCCTGGAGCTCCTCCGACCTCAACTCCAACTCTATATATTTGCTTTCGAGGAGAAAAATATCAGAGAGAAGGATTCATCCGTTTTATGATACGGAGCCGCCGCCAAACCCTAAAACCTCTCGGGAGGGCTGATCTGGAGTCCGTTCGGGGCTCCAGAGAGGGGGATTCCTCGCCGTCATCATTATCAACCATCCTCCATCACCAATTTCATGATGCTCACCGCCGTGCGTGAGTAATTCCATTGTAGGCTTGCTGGACGGTGATGGGTTGGTTGAGATCTATCATGTAATCGAGTTAGTTTTGTTAGGGTTTGATCCCTAGTATCCACTATGTTCTGAGATTGATGTTGCTATGACTTTGCTATGCTTAATGCTTGTCACAAGGGCCCGAGTGCCATGATTTCAGATCTGAACCTATTATGTTTACATGAATATATGTGAGTTCTTGATCCTATCTTGCAAGTCTATAGTCACCTACTATGTGTTATGATCCGGCAAACCCGAAGTGACAATAATCGGGACCACTCTTGGTGATGACCATAGTTTGAGGAGTTCATGTATTCACTATGTGCTAATGCTTTGTTCCGGTACTCTATTAAAAGGAGGCCTTAATATCCCTTAGTTTCCATTAGGACCCCACTGCCACGGGAGGGTAGGACAAAAGATGTCATGCAAGTTCTTTTCCATAAGCACGTATGACTATATTCAGAATACATGACTACATTACATTGATGAATTGGAGCTAGTTCTGTGTCACCCTATATTATGACTGTTACATGATGAACCGCGTCCGGCATAATTCTCCATCACCGATCCAATGCCTACGAGCTTTTCATATATTGTTCTTCACTTATTTACTTTTACGCTGCTACTGTTACAATCACTACAAAACACCAAAAATATTACTTTTGCTACCATTACTTTTGTTACCGTTACCACTACTATCATATTACTTTGCTACTAAACACTTTGCTGCAGATACTAAGTTATCCAGGTGTGGTTGAATTGACAACTCAACTGCTAATACTTGAGAATATTCTTTGGCTCCCCTTGTGTCGAAACAATAAATTTGGGTTGAATACTCTACCCTCGAAAACTGTTGCGGTCCCCTATACTTGTGGGTTATCAAGACTATTTTCTGGCGCCGTTGCTGGGGAGCATAGCTCTATTCTTTGAGTCACTTGGGATTTATATCTGCTGGTCACTATGAAGAACTTGAAAGACCCTAAGACAACAATTTATGCCTCAACTACGAGGGGAGGTAAGGAACTGCCATCTAGCTCTGCACTTGATTCACCTTCTGTTTTGAGTAAGCTTGCGACACCTAAACCTGCTTCTGCTATTCGTTCTGATATGTCGCTTGTTATTGATGATGCCACTTCTTCTATGCATGATACATATGATGAAACTACTTCTATGCTTGATACTACTGTGCCACTTGGTGAATTTCTTGATGAACAAATTGCTAGGGCTAGAGAGAAAGAAATTATTGAAACTGATTATATTGATGAAAGTGATGATGAAGTCTTGCCTGTAATTCCTGAGGGTTATGTTTTTGATAAAGAAGCTTCTTTAGCTATTTTAGCTTGCAAAGATAGATATTAACTCAAGAGGTTATTAGCTAAATGGAAGCAGCAATCTCTTAATGATAGAATGAAACCTGACCCTGCTTTTGCTACTTCACCTATCTGTGTTACTGATAAGGATTATGAATTCTCTGTTGATCCTGATATAATTACTTTGGTTGAATCTAATCCTTTTCATGGCTATGAATCTGAAACTATTGTGGAACATCTTACTAAATTAAATGATATAGCCACCCTGTTCAATAATGATGAGAGATCTCGCTACTTTTATATCCTTAAAATATTTCCGTTCTCATTAAAGGCTGATGCTAAGATATAGTTTAATTCTCTTGATCCTTGTTGTGTGCGTAGTCCCCAGGATATGATTTATTACTTCTCTGCTAAATATTTCCCTGCTCATAAGAAACAAGCTGCTTTGAGGGAAATATACAACTTTGTGCCAATTGAAGAAGAGAGTCTCCCACAAGCTTGGGGGGGGGGGGGCTTCTCAAGCTACTTAATGCTTTGCCTGATCATCCTCTCAAGAAAAATGAAATACTTGATATCTTTTATAATGGACTAGCCGATGCTTCCAGAGATTACCTGGATAGTTGTGCTGGTTCTGTTTTCAGGGAAAGAACACCGGATGAAGCTAAAATTCTATTGAATAATATGTTGACAAATGAAAATAATTGGACACTTCCTGAGCCAGCTCCTGAGCCAACTCCTGAGCCTATTCCTAAACCAACTCCGAAGAAGAGAGGTGTTCTATTTCTCAGTCCTGAAGATATGCAAGAGGCAAAGAAATCTATGAAAGAAAAATGTATTAAAGCTGAAGATGTTAAGAATTTACCTCCTATTGAAGAAATACATGGTCTTAATTTAACGCCTATTTAAGAAACATATGATCCTAATCCATCACCTATTAAAGAAGCTCATGGTCTTGATAACCCGACACAGGTAGTAAAGGTAAATTCTCTCTATAGATATGATAAAGCTAAAATCCCTCCTACTAAAATTGCTAGCCAATGCTTGGATGAGTTTGATAACTTTATGGTTAAGCAAGAAAACTTCAATGCTTATTTTGGTAGACAATTGAAATACAATTCCGATATGATTGAACACTTGGGTGATTATATGGCTAATGTTAGAGGTGAACTTAAACTCATTAGTAAACATGCTTCTATGGTTACCACTCAAGTAGAACAAGTACTTAAAGCTCAAAATGATTTGCTCAATGAAATGAATAGTAAGAAAAATGAGTATGCTGTTAGAGTGGCTACTAGAACTGGTAAAATGACTCAGGAACCTTTGTATCCTGAAGGCCACCCTAAGAGAATTGAGCAAGATTCCTAGAGAAATAATATTGATGCACCTAGTCCTTCTAAAAAGAAGAAAAATAAAAATGATAGGACTTTGTATGCTTCTAGTGAACCTATTGCTGAACCACCTGAGAATCCAAATGATATATCTATTTCTGATGCTGAAACACAATCTGGTAATGAACATGAGCCTAATGAAAATTCTAATGATGATGTTCATGATGATGCTCAACCTAGTAATGATAATGATGTAGAGATTGAACCTGATGTTGATCTTGATAACCCACAATCAAAGAATCAACTTTATGATAAGAGAGACTTTGTTGCTAGGAAACATGGTAAAGAAAGAGAACCATGGGTTCAGAAACCCAAGCCTTTTCCTCCCAAACCATCCAAGAAAAAGGATGATGAGGATTTTGAGCGCTTTGCTGAAATGATTAGACCTATCTTTTTGCGTATGCGATTAACTAATATGCTCAAAATGAATCCTTATGCTAAGTATATGAAAGAAATTGTTACTAATAAAAGAAAGATACCGGAAGCTGAGATTTCCACCATGCTTGCTAATTATACTTTTAAGGGTGGAATACCAAAGAAACTAGGAGATCCAAGAGTGCCTACTATACCATGCTCCATTAAAAGAAACTATGTTAAAACTGCTTTATGTGATCTTGGAGCCGGTGTTAGTGTTATGCCTCTCTCTTTATATTGTAGACTTGATTTGAATAAGTTGACACCTACTGAAATATCTTTGCAAATGGGTGATAAATCAACTGCTATACCTGTCGGTATTTGTGAGGATGTGCCTGTTGTGGTTGCAAACGTTACTATTTTAACGGACTTTGTTATTCTTGATATTCCCGAGGACGATAGTATGTCTATTATTCTTGGATACTGCAGGGGCTGTTATTGATTGCAACAAAGGCAATGTCACTTTTCATGTTAATGGTAATGAGCATACAATACACTTTCCAAGGAAACAACCTCAAGTTCATAGTATCAACTCTATTGGAAAAATTCCATCGATTATTTTTGGAGGTTTTGAATTTCCCCTTCCTATGGTCAAAAAGAAATATGATATTCTTATTATTGGGGATGTGCATATCCCCGTCGAGGTAACATAGTGTTATTCGAAATTTCTCTGGTTCCATGTTATTCGGAATGAGTTTGTTAACAAGACTTGATCAACCTTGTTAGTGGATTCCTTTTGATGAGCATGAGATGGATGAAACTAGAAGGCACAACCTTCTGTACCCTCTTTCTACTTTCTGTTATTTAGTTGAAATAAAGTAAAAATAGTATTTTTCTGTCTGTTTTCTGATTTATCCATGCAATATAATAATACCCTTCGAGGGTACCTTAGATGAACCACATCGTAAAGATGTGGATGGGTTTATTGACACCATTACTGTGGGGGAAACCAGGAAGGTTTCCGATGCAAGAATCACTAGCGTACATTTTCTCGTTTTACGCTACTTTGCCATATTTGCTAGTCGTTGCTTAATTGGTCGCGGAAACTGTGGAAACCTTAGTGTTCCTAATATTATCATTTTGCTCCATGGTTTATATTCCGATAACACTGTTAGTATGGGCGGTGTTATTGCTAAACGGTTAAGTCTGAACCATACTAAGGGTCCCATCTTTGGAGGTATTTACGCTTCGCGCCTTCCTGCATATTATAACATACCTATTAGGCTCTATAATAAAGAAGAAAAATTGTTGCCCAATGCTTATTTAGATTATAAGAGTATGTTAGCGCATGACTTTATTGTTAAGAATAAGGAAGGGGAGCTTGAATACAAATTGTTCTTCGATAAACATCACCCTAAGACTATTACCTTGCCTGCTCCTTCCTTGTTTAATTTATCTGAAGGTCCGTATCTTGTTCTGTGGGCGGCCATTCAAGCCTACTGGAACCCTACACCAGCCCCGGAGCCCGAACCACAATTTGAGCCTCCACGACAGTCTGATTACTTTTGGGATCCGGAGATGACTGCCAGCCAGTGGCAGTCAGAGTCCTCTTCATCTCAGTACGACCCCAGCTACAACTATGGATATCCGCCAGGCCATCCGTGGCAGTAAACCAACTTAGGCCAAAAGCCTAAGTTGGGGGAGTACGTATTTCCCACCGACATTACATTTATGTTTACACACGCTCATTGTTAGATGTCGGTGCTCATACTCTTTCACTGTAATATCCATGCTAGTTTATTTTCCTTTTTCTTGCTTTCTTCTTGTGTGTTTGATAAACCTTAAGAAAAACCAAAAAAAATTAGAGTAATTTTTAGTTAGTTTACTTTTCTTGCTGTAGTAGTAATAATTAAAAGAAAACCCAAAAAGATTTCCTGTTCTTCTTTTGCTTGTTGGGAGCTTTCAAGTGTGAATAGTTTTATTTCTTTTCTTTTCTTTGGGGGTCAATAGGAGAAGACCATAATTAAATGGCTGAAGTGGCTCTTATATGCATTATTGTTGATTTAACCAAGAGCCCATATTACCTTGTCTTCTCCTGTTTATTGAATGCTCGCAGATTCCAGTTTAGTCCAATGCACGTGCACTCTTATTATTATTCACATCGTTCGGTCATGCAAGTGAAAGGCAATTATGACGATATATGATGGACTGACTGAGATGAGAAAAGCTGGTATGAACTCGACCTCTCTTGTTTTTGTAAATATGATGAGTTCATCGTTCCTGATTCAGCTTATTATGAATAAACATGTTTGCAATGACAATTAGAGATCACAGTTGCTTGTGCCATGCTTGATCAACTGTGAGTTATAATGGTTTACCTTGCGTGCCAACATGTTATTAAAATGGTTTTGATGTGGTATAGTAGGGTGGTATCCTCCTTTGAATGATTTAAGTGACTTGACTTGGCACATGTTCACACATGTAGTTGAAACAAATCAACATAGCCTTCATGATATTTATGTTCATGGTGGATTATATCCTACTCATGCTTGCATCCAATGTTTATTAATTTTAATGCATGTTCATGACTGTTGTCGCTCTCTAGTTGGTCGCTTCCCAGTCTTTTGCTAGCCTTCACTTGTACTAAGCGGGAATACTGCTTGTGCATCCAATCCCTTAAACCCCAAAGTTATTCCATATGAGTCCACTATACCTTCCTATATGCGGTATTTACCTACCGTTCCAAGTAAATTTGTATGTGCCAAACTCTAAACCTTCAAATAAACATTTTGTTTTGTATGCTCGAATAGCTCATGTATCAACTAGGGCTGCCCTTATCTTCCATGTTAGACGGGTTATTCTCAAGAGGAGTGGACTCCACTCCTCATTCACGAGAAAATGGCTGGTCACCGGGATGCCCAGTCCCATGCTTTATGCCAACTAAATCAAAATAATTGCAAACAAAACTCCCCCTGAGACTGCTACTAGTTGGAGACACTCGTTGTTTCGAGCAAGTCATGGATTGATGCTTGTTGGTGGAGGGGGAGTATAAACTTTACCATTCTGTTTGGGAACCGTCTATAATGTGTGTAGCATGGAAGATATCACCATATCTTGGTTGTTATGTTGACAATGAAAGTATGCCGCTCAAAATATTGTTTATCTCTATTTCAAAACCGAGATCTGGAACCTCTACAAATCCCTGCTTCCCTCTATGAAGGGCCTATCTATTTACTTTTATGTTGAGTCATCACCCTCTTATTAAAAAGCACTAGCTGGAGAGCGCAGCTGTCATTTGGATTCATTACTATTAATTTATATTGGGTATGACTATGATCGGATCTCTTTTACCATGAATTACAATGTCTAGTCAGTCCTTGATCTTTAAAGGTGCTCTGCATTTATGTTTTGCAGTCTCAGAAAGGGCTAGCGAGATACCATCTTATTATATCATATCATGATTGTTTTGAGAAAGTGTTGTCATCCGAGATTTATTATTATGGCTCGCTAGTTGATTATGCTATTGATATGAGTAAACATGAGACCTAAGAGTTATTGCAAATGTGGTTAGTCATAATCTTTGCTGAAAACTTGAATGTTGGCTTTACATATTTACAACAACAAGAGCAAACAGAGTTTGTAAAAGTTTTTCTTTATCACTTTCAGTTTGTCTACTGAATTGCTTGAGGACAAGCAAAGGTTTAAGCTTGGGGGAGTTGATACGTCTCCGTCGTATCTACTTTTCCAAATACTTTTGCCCTTGTTTTGGACTCTAACTTGCATGATTTGAATGGAACTAACCCGGACTGACGCTGTTTTCAGCAGACTTTCCATGGTGTTATTTATATGCAAAAACAAAAGTTCTTGGAATGACCTGAAACTCCACGGAACGTCTATTTGGAAATAATAAAAAATCCTTGCAAAAGATGAAGACCAGGGGGCCCACACCCTAGCCACGAGGGTGGGGGGTGCCCCCCAGGGCGTGCCCCCTACCTCGTGGGCCCCCTGGAGCTCCTCCGACCACAACTCCAACTCTATATATTTGCTTTCGAGGAGAAAAAATCAGAGAGAAGGATTCACCGCGTTTTACGATACAGAGCCGCCGCCAAGCCCTAAAACCTCTCAGGAGGGCTGATCTGGAGTCCGTTCGGGGCTCCGGAGAGGGGGATTCGTCGCCGTCGTCATCATCAACCATCCTCCATCACCAATTTCATGATGCTCCCCGCCGTGCGTGAGTAATTCCATCATAGGCTTGCTGGATGGTGATGGGTTGGATGAGATCTATCATGTAATCGAGTTAGTTTTGTTAGGGTTTGATCCCTAGTATCCATTATGTTCTGAGATTGATGTTGCTATGACTTTGCTATGCTTAATGCTTGTCACTAGGGCCCGAGTGCCATGATTTCAGATCTGAACCTATTATGTTTTCATGAATATATGTGAGTTCTTGATCCTATCTTGCAAGTCTATAGTCACCTACTATGTGTTATGATCCGGCAACCCCGAAGTGACAATAATCGGGACCATTCCCGGTGATGACCATAGTTTGAGGAGTTCATGTATTCACTATGTGCTAATGCTTTGTTCTGGTACTCTATTAAAAGGAGGCCTTAATATCCCTTAGTTTCCATTAGGACCCCGCTGCCACAGGAGGGTAGGACAAAAGATGTCATGCAAGTTCTTTTCCATAAGCACGTATGACTATATTCGGAATACATGCCTACATTACATTAATGAATTGGAGCTAGTTCTGTGTCACCCTATGTTATGACTGTTACATGATGAACCGCATCCGGCATAATTCTCCATCACTGATCCAATGCCTACGAGCTTTTCATATATTATTCTTCGCTTATTTACTTTTCCGTTGCTACTATTACAATCACTACAAAACACCAAAAATATTACTTTTGCTACCGTTACTTTTGTTACCATTACCACTACTATCATATTACTTTGCTACTAAACACTTTGCTGCAGATACTAAGTTATCCAGGTGTGGTTGAATTGACAACTCAACTGCTAATACTTGAGAATATTCTTTGGCTCCCCTTGTGTCGAATCAATAAATATGGGTTGAATAATCTACCCTCAAAAACTGTTGCGATCCCCTATACTTGTTGGTTATCGCACCTCGACCCGTTGCTGTATGTGCCGGCGGGCCATCACATTGTGGATGGCAGAGATGCTCATGTGCCTCGGACCATTGTGACGCCACATACCCCAGTTGTGCGCCGCCACGAGGAGTTCATGTTAGCTGAGGTAATGCCCATCCCTCCTCCTGATCAGATCGGTGATTCTAGAGAGGAAGTTGTTCAATGGCTTCAAGCTCATGGGGTTTTGGTGAGGTCTGCTCTGCCTTGGATTTGATCGGTTGGTCTTTTTGAGCTTCGAGATGCAGCAGTCATATTCTCGCTTCTGCAGTTGCCACCCCAGCCCCTTGGCAACGATCATTTTGTTCATTTCATGAAGCATGATGAGGGCGAATCTTTCCGGGGTGCACAGGGTTTCCGTCAGGAATTGCTCATGTTCTTGGGGATTCCGCTTGATCTCCGCAACACTGAATGTATAAAGGTAGCAGTCAACACCTTTGGGATATTTCATCATTGGATTAGTGAGGACCCATACCTTGTTCGGACTTTAGTGTTTGCTTCCTTTCCAGAAGATATAATTGTGCCTAGGAATGTGGTGTTTAAGGATTTTGCAGCTTGGGGAGGGGCCAGGGTGTCTTGGATGGCACCCCTTTATATTGTTGGTGCAAATTTTGTAGAGCAAAGTCTCAGGATGTGGATTGGATGCCCATCAATGGCAATCCTCATCCAGTTCCCGGTGTGCCCTTCCCGGAGATGCCGCCATTTATTTTTCCTCCATACCCAGCTCTGGGCTGGAATGATGTGTCGCCCCCTCCGCCTGAACCTACACATAATGAAGTGGAAGATGACAATTGGTGCAACTGGAATGAGCCTGTTGACCAACCAACTGTCCAAGATCAAGAATCCACGGTGTTTAACCTCTCTGCTCAGCCAAGCTCTGATGTGCAGCAACAGGTGCCTCCTGCTCCTTTCATTCTTATTGAGGAGGCTGAACCTACGAACCAAGCTGATTCGATCAAGGTAGAACATAATCTAGTGGATGTTAGCAACTGGGTAATTGTGGTCTATCAACCTCCTGTGATTGAGGTTGAAGTACTAGTTCCACCTATTGTTGCGGTTCCGCTTGAGCCACCCCTGCCCCCTGATATGATTTGGAGGCGTTCTTTCGAAAATCTACTGAATGCACCTGCTGTGTTTGAGGTGCCAAAACCCTTGCAGCCTCAGCCTCTGTCTCCTGTAATTTTATCAAAGAGGAACTGGGACTTTGCATTCCGGCAAGATGATGTTCCTCTGTTGACATGGAAGGAGCAGGAACTTGCTCGACCTGTTGCTCGAGCTCTGTTTGTTGATGATGCTGAGAGGGCTGCACATGATGCTGTCCCTTCTCCCTCTGTGCGTGAAAAAGCAAGGAGGCCCCGCAAGACTCTGGCGCCAACGCCTCTAGTTGAAACCTTAGTTCGAAGATGCACCAGAAGCTCGGCCCAGCGTGATGGGTTTAAGCCCACTTTCCATGAGCTTGTTTTACAGCCCAAGAGGAAGAAGCCCAAGGCCAATCCTCTCTCTGCTGAGATGCCTGACGACCCTGCACATGCAGATGTTCTTCCACCTACTCCCATAAGTCACTTGTAGGCAATCGGGAAGGAGCTGGAAATTGATGCAACGCTTCTCACTGGGGATGCAATTATGGTGGATCCTGCTGATGCTGCAAATGCTGCCACTCATGCATAGTGTGCTTATCTTATGCTGGGTTTTGCAAGCCCCTAAATTTTCTCTCTGCTTTTGGTTTTTATATTCTAGATCTATGCAATGTAATAATGTTGGTTCAGACTTATCTGTGCATTTTGGACATGTGGCATTGTGTGTCATATGGTTTGTGGACCTGTTAAAGATCTTTGTTAATGAGTACCCAATGTAGAAGCTGGAATGTTTTTGTGCTGGAATGTCAGGGGTTTAAATTCCGAGAATAGATAAAGAGCTGTTAGACAAAAAATTGATGAAAGTCACTATGCTATTGCTTGCTTACAAGAAACTAAATGCACCTCATTTCATTCCAGAGCAATTAAAAGTTTCTGTTCCTAAGAGATTTGACAGTTTTGCCTTCTCACCTTCTTTGGGGGCCTCTGGTGGAATTCTTGTTGTTTGGAACTCCTCTGCCTTTGATGGGACTTTATTGGAAGTCCAGCAATTTGCAGTGGTGATTGAGTTTGTTTCCAGGCAAAACAATGAGAGATGGACTTTAGTGGTTGTTTATGGCCCTTGCCAGGGGGAAGTCAGGGATACTTTTGTCAACTGGTTGTATCACCTGAATATTCCTGTGGATGAAAATTGGTTGCTGCTAGGGGATTTTAATTTTTTGAGATCCTTGGATAATAGAAACTTACCTGGTGGTGATTTGAATGGCATGTTCATCTTCAATGAAATAATTGGGCACTTGGGCCTCTTGGAGTTACCTATCAAAGGTAGATCTTACACTTGGTCAAACATGAAGGATATTCCCCTTCTTGAGCAGTTGGACTAGTTTTTCACCTCTGTTCATTGGATATCTGACTATCCTATGACTGAGGTGCTACCTCTTGCCCAAACTGCTTCTGATCATGTGCCTTATGTGGGTACCATTAAAACTTCCATTCCCAAGTCTAACCTCTTTAGGTTTGAGAATTATTGGCTTCAGTTAGATGGTTTTATGGATTGTGTTGATTCTTCATGGCAAACATAATCCAGGAAGGGACATATCATTGCTAGGATAGCTGATAAATTGAAGTCCTTGAGAATGTGTCTTAAGAGGTGGCAAAAGAACATTTCCAAACTGAAAACCCTGGTCTTTAAATGTAATAATGTTATTTTGCTCTTGGATGAGCTTGAGGAATACAGCCAGTCTATAGACATGAATCCAATTCCATGTGGAGAAGTTGCTTCACCTCCAATTTGTTTATTGGAAGAAAAGATGTACTATCAGGTACATTAATGTGGGTGGTGAGAATACAAAGTTTTTTCATGCTATGGCTACTGAGAGACACAGAAGGAATTCCATTGCCCGTTTAAAGTTGCCTGATGGGACTGTGGTCACTGACCATTGACAAATGGAGGGTATTATCTGGAATTATTTTAAAAATAGAATGGGTTCTTCCAGGGGAATTGTCATGGGTTTTGACCTCTCCTCCCTCATTACTCCAGTGGAGGGTTTAGATATCCTAACTAAGCCTTTTGAGAAGGAGGAAATGGATAATGTTGTCAAGCATATGCCTATGGATAAAGCCCCAGGTCCTGATGGGTTTAATGGTTTGTTCTTTAAGAAGTGTTGGCACATAATTTCTAAGGATTTTGAGCTGGCCCAGGCTTTCTTTGATGGCTCTGCTAAGATGGAAAACATTAATGATTCATATATCACTCTGGTGCCTAAAAAACTCTCACCTGAAGAGGTGGGAGATTTTAGACCTATCTCCTTAACTGGAATGGGTCTTAAATTTCTATCTAAGATGGTAGCTAATAGGTCTCAAGAGGTGATTATGCAGTGTGTTCACAAGAACCAGTATGGTTTCATAAAAAGCAGAACAATTCGGGACTGCATTGGATGGACTTTTGAGTATTTGCACCAGTGTCATCAGTCTAAGAGACCAACTGTAATACTTAAACTGGATTTTGAGAAGGCTTTTGATTCCCTAGAGCATGAGGCTATAGTTCAAATTTTGAGATATAAGGGTTTCAATGAGAAGTGGATTCTTTGGATGAAGCAGTTATTGTGCACAGGTACCTCATCTGTTTTGCTTAATGGAGTTCCTGGTAGGAAGTTCATCTGCAGAAAGGGAGTTAGACAGGGGGATCCTGTCCCCCCTTCTTTTTGTCCTAGTTGCTGATCTTTTGCAGACTGTCATTAATGACATGTTTAGAAGAGGCATCCTTCACCTGCCCATACCTTGTCATGACCAAGACTACCTTGTGATTCAGTATGCTAACGACACACTGATTATTTTGCCTGCTGACAAGGATCAACTTGTTGCTCTGAAGGACATGCTGCAGGTTTTCTCTGTGTCCACTGGTCTTGATGTGAACTATCACAAATCCTTTATTATACCAATTAATGTGGACTCTGCTCTGATGGCTGAATTAGCTGCTACTTTTGGGTGTCAGATTGGAAAAATGCCATTTACTTATCTTGGGCTGCCTCG
This sequence comes from Aegilops umbellulata, assembly GCA_032464435.1. Lineage (NCBI taxonomy): Eukaryota > Viridiplantae > Streptophyta > Magnoliopsida > Poales > Poaceae > Aegilops > Aegilops umbellulata. Next base: position 197,298,123 of record CP136054.1, read on the forward strand.
GGGAACTACAAGGCCAAGAATGGTTGATTTTATGCCATTAGTGGACTGCATGGAGAGAAGAATGATAGCTAGCTCCTCTTTTTTAAATCAAGGAGAAAGATTGCAGTTATTGAACTCTGCCTTGTCTTCTATGCCCATTTTTTCCTTTGCAGTTTGGTTGTTCCTGCTGGAATTTTGAAACAATTGGAAAGAATTCAGAGGCAGTGCCTCTGGAGGAAACATAGGGGTGATCCTGCTCCTTACCTTGCTGATTGGGATCTTATTTGCAGGCCAAAAAACAAGGGAAGTTTTGGTATTCTTAGCCTTGGTGTTCAGAATGTAGCTCTTCTGCTCAAACATGCAAATAACTCTCTCAATAAGAAGGATCTTCCATGGGTGTCTTTAATCTGGGACTCTTACTATCATGGTAGGGTGCCCCAGGGAACTTCTGATTGTGGCTCTTTATGGTGGAAAGATATTTGTAAGATCATGCAAAGCTTCAGAGAGTGCTCTCGGGTGCAGATAAATGAGGGAGACACTGCCCTCATGTGGTCAGACAACTGGCAGCTTGATCAACAAGTTTCTACTCTTCAATACAGATTCCCCAGGCTCTTTTCATATGCTAAGGACCCTTGGATCACTGTTAAAGAGTTCTTTGACTCACAAGACGTGTTCCAGCACTTCCATCTTCCTTTGTCTGGCCAAGCTTTTGATGACCTGACCATTCTATAGTCTATGATGGAAGGCCACAATAGAGCACCTGGGTCCAAGGATGTCTGGCTTTGGCATGGCACTTCCAAGGGATATAAACTAAAGATGCTTTACTCCCATACTTTTGCATCAGAGTCCTTTAACCCTTTGACCTCTTGGATTTGGAAGTCCTCTTGTACAATGAAAATCAAGGTTTTTGCTTGGATGCTCATTATGGACAGATTAAACACAGCGGACATGGTGGAGAGGAGCCAATGGCATCTGGATGATGGGGTAAATTGTGTTCTTTGCCCTTTACAGGCTAGGGAAACCAGAGATCATTTGTTTTTCAATTGCAACTTCATTATCAGAGTATGGAATTATTTGCAAGTTGATTGGTCATCTGGTGACTCCATGGCTGATTTGGTTATCAATGCTAGAAGAAGCTTTGGGAAGACCTTCTTTACTAAAGTGGTTTTTATTGCATGCTGGAATATATGGATCATCAGGAATGCTAAAGTCTTCAGGCATGACAGAGCTAGGTTTAATAAATGGAGATGTGCTTTCATTCATGATATCAGTTTATGCAATATGGAGTGAAAGCTGCCTACAAGGATGAGCTCCTAAGATGGGTTTCTTTTCCGCCTCCTTGAGGCCCTTGTTTTGTAATCTTCTGTTTCTATTTCTTTCCTCTTTAGGTTAGTTTGATTACCCCTTGTAATCCTCCCTTTGTATTTGTGTACTCCTTTTAATAAAGCTTTTGATATGTTGTGGGGGGTTTACCCTACAGTTCGCAGTCAATAAAACATATCTATAATTTATGAAGTGTTCATGCCATGTTTACAACAATTTTATATGGTTTGGGTGGAATTTTATATGATTTAAATGAAACTAACATGGACTGACACTGTTTTCAGCAAAACTACCGTGGTGTTGTTTTTTGCAGAAATCAAATATCTCCAAATGCAGCGAAACTTTTTGATGAATATTTTGGAAGAAAAGAGGCACTAAAAGCTTTGTGGGAGGGCCAGAAGAGCCACGAGAGCCCCACTGCCGACCTGGGCACGCTAGGGGGGCCTGGCTTGCCCTGGTGGGTAGTGGGCCCCTCGAAGCCCATCTGGACGTGAGACCGACGCCAAAAAATCCTATAAATACATAAACCCCCGATAGTAACCCTAAATCAAAAGTTCCACCGCCGCAAGCCTCCGTAGCCACGAAAAACCAATCTAGACCCTGTTCCGACACCATGCCAGAGGGAGAAATCATCACCGGAGGCCATCTTCATCATCCCGGCGGCCACCATGATGAGGAGGGAGTAGTCCACCCTTGGGTTGAGGGTTTATACTAGTGTCTATGTGTTTGATCTCTCTCTCTCTCTCTCTCTCTCTGTCTCTCTCTCTCTCGTGTTCTTGATTTGGCATGATATTGATGTATCGCGAGCTTTGCTAATATAGCTGGATCATATGGAGTTTTCCCCTCTCTATCTTGTTGTGATCAATTGAGTTTTACCTTTGAGATTTCATTATTATCGGATTGAATATTTTTATGGATTTGAGAGCACTTGATGTATGTCTTGGCGCTCAATTCGCGGATTCCCGAAGTGACATTGGGGTAACCTTTGCATAGGGGTTGATGCATGTTTTCGTCTTTGTTTCTCCTATAGAAATCTTGGGGCACTCTTTGAAATTATTTGTGTTGGATTGAGTATTATAAGTCTGAAGTTGTTTGATGCATATTGTATACTCAACTCACGGATACTCGTGGTGAAATTGGAGTATCTAGGTGACATTAGAATTGGTTGATTTGTATGATATGTTGTTATTTTAGTATGAACTCATGGGATGTTAGTGACACTTAGAGGAATAGCTCGATAGATCGACCGGAAAGGATAACTTTGAGGTGGTTTCATACCCTGCAAACAATTTTGACTTATGTTCTCCGCTAGATAAGAGCTTTGGAGTGATTCTTTATCGCAGGTTGAGGGATGGTTATATGATCCAATTATATTAGCATTGTTGAGAGATTGCACTAGTGAAAGTATGAACCCTAGGCGCCATTTTCAAGCATTGCAATACCGTCTGTGCTCATTTTTGTTACTTGCTACCTTGCGGTTTTTTATTGTTCCTATTACAAAAATCAATATCTATTATCATTACTACACTTGTATCACCATCTCTTCACCAAACTAGTGCACCTATACAATTTACCATTGTATTTGGTCTGCTGGGGACACACGAGACTCTTTGTTATTTGGTTGCAGGGTTGTTTGAGAGAGGCCATCGTCATCCTACGCCTCCCACGGATTGATAAACCTTAGGTCATCCACTTGAGGGAAATTTGCTACTGTCCTGCAAAACTCTGCGTTTGGAGGCCCAACACGAGTCTACAAGAACAAGTTGTGTGGTAGACATCAAGCTCTTTTCTGGCGCCATTGCTAGGGAGGTGAATGCTTGAAGGTATATCTTTAGATCTTGCAATTGAATCTTTTAGTTTCTTGTTTTATCACTAGTTTGGTTTATAAAAGAAAATTACAAAAAAATGGAATTGAGGTTGCCTCATATTATTTGCCTTTATTATGTCTTTCTTGAAAATGATGGAAAGGAAAATTGTGCTCAGTTGATAGAAGAAGAATCCAATAAAAATTTTGGCATAAAAACTTTGAATGGTGAGCATGATTGCAATGTTGTTAGTATGAATTCTTTCAATATCCATGATGCTAATTATATGCAAATCCATAAGCTTGGGGATGCTATGTTTGATGAAGATGATATTTTTAGTCCCCCAAGTTTTGATGAGAATATTTGTTATGATGATATTATGCCTCCTATTTATGATGACTATATTGATGAAAGTGGGTTTGGAAGAGTGTCAACTCTAGATAATGATCTCACTATTTTGGAGGGTGTTGAATCTTATTACAATATTGATAAAAGTGGATTTGGTGAGGTCATGACTTTATTTAATGAAGAATCCACTACTTTGGAAGAGGTTTCAATTGACTGTGATAAAAATTTACTATCTATGATGATTATTGTGATGACATGTATGCTATTAAGAATAATGATAACCATGAAACTTGTCATCATGATTTTAATTTTGAATTGGACTATGCCAATCAAGTATCACATGATAGTTATTTCATTGAATTTGCTCCCACCACCATTCATGAGAATAAATTTGCTTATGCGGAGACTAATTAAAATTCTATGCATGTGGATCATGAAAAGAATGCTTTATGTGATATCTATATTGTTGAATTCGTTGATGATGCTACTGAATATTATTATGAGAGAGGAACATATGCTTTTACATATCTCACTAATATCAAGTTTCCTCTCTATGTGTTGAAAGTTTTGAAGTCATGCTTGTTTTGCCTTCCTATGCTAGTTGATTCTTGCTCCCATAATTTGTTTGCTCACAAAATCCCTATGCATAGGAATTGGGTTAGAATTAGATGTGCTAGTCATATGCTTCATGATGCTCCTGTTCTGTTTTAATTCTTTACTTTTATTTGAGCATCATTGAAATCATCAAGCCTATCTAAAAAGGCATTAAAGAAAACCGCTTGTTGGGAGACAACCCAACACTATTACCTACTATTTTTGTGTGTTCACATGATTAATCTACTATATTAATCATGATTTATAGTTTTTGTTTCAATAAAGTTCCAAGTAAAGCCTTTGGGATAGTATGGATGATAGTTGACTTGATTGTGTGCAAAAATAAAAACTTTTGCGCCCAGTAACAGACTTTTAAATTCACTGGAACGTGATAAATTTCTGATTTTTTACTGATTATTTATATACAAAATTCCTAAGTTTTACTATTTTTTCATAATTTTTTGGAGTAACAGAAGTATGGTCATTGTCCAGATCATTTCAGACTGTTCTCTTTTGATAGATTCTGTTTTCAATGCATAGTTTGCTTGTTTTCTAGTTTCTATGGCTTATATTGCTCAATATAAATTTTGGAAATGAGAAGGTATAGTATGAATTGTGTGAGAACAATTATGAATCTTTTCTATGACAGTACCAAAGTGAATGATTTGTCTTTATCATACTAACCTATCTCACGAAGTTTCGTTAAGTTTTGTGTGATTGATGTTTTCAAGTTTTGGGTGAGATGTCGATATGAGAAGAATAAGGACTGGCAAGAACCTAAGATTGGGGATGCCCAAGGCACCCCAAGGTAATATTCGAGGAAGGCCCAAGCAACTAAACTTGGGGATGCCCCGGAAGGCATCACTTCAACATTATTGGTAACCTCACTTGGAGCTATATTTCTATTTGTCACATGATATGTGTTTTGCCTGGAGCGTCAGTTTCTTTTGTTGAGATTTAATTGTTGTTATTTAGAATAATGTTTTGTATCTTTTATTTCAATAAAAATGTCAAGTATATCCTTTACCATTCTTATTTTACAAGTCCATATGTTGCTGTTTTGGAAACAGAAAGTTTTCTATGATTGTCTAAATTCTTCTGGAAAGTCATGACGTGATAAAATATTGAATTTTTTACATAATATGATATGCTCAATGTTCTACATTGTGGTAAATTTTCAGCACTTTTGGAGTTATAGAAGTATAAATCTTCTTGCATTCTTTACAGACTGTCCTGTTTAGACAGTTTGCTGTTATGTTGGAAGACATCACTTCAACATTATCGGTAACCTCACTTGGAGCTATATTTCTATTTGTCACATGATATGTGTTTTGCCTAGAGCGTCAGTTTCTTTTGTTGAGATTTACTTGTTGTTATTTAGAATAATGTTTTGTATCTTTTATTTCAATAAAAATGTCAAGTATATCCTTTACCATTCTTATTTTACAAGTCCATATGTTGCTGTTTTGGAAACAGAAAGTTTTCTATGATTGTCTGAATTCTTCTGGAAAGTCATGACGTGATAAAATATTGAAATTTTTACATAATATGATATGCTCAATGTTCTACATTGTGGTAATTTTTCGGCATTTTTGGAATTATATAAGTATAAATCTTCTTGCATTCTTTACAGACTGTCTTGTTTAGACAGTTTGCTGTTATGTTTGCTTGTGTAATGATTCTATTTGAGTATAGGAGTATTAAATATGCAGAGGCATTTAGTATGCAATGTTAAATTATAATTTTAGTGATTTTCTACAGTAGAAAATGATAAGGTTGTTGCATTGATTTATACTAATTTATCTCATGAGTTCCTGTTGAGTTTTGCGTGGATGAAGTTTTTAATATTTAGGGAAACCCGGATATAAAAGGAATTAAGGAGACACAAAATCTCAAGCTTGGGGATGCCCAAGGCATCCCAATATAATATTTCAAGAAGTCTCAAGCATCTAAGCTTGGGGATACCCCGATAGGCATCCCACCTTTGTTCATCAACAACTATCGGTTAGCTTCGGTTGAGCCTAAGTTTTTGCTTCTTCACATGAGTTGTGATATTCTTGGAATACCATTTTATTTTGTTTTGCTTGTTGTTTTAATAAAATACTTAGATCTGAAATTTCTAAATGGGAGAGAGTCCTCACATAGCTACCTATTTACTTAACTACCCACTTGACCTTCACTAACATCCTTTTGGAGTAGTTTGTCGAACACTCTAATGCTTGACTTATATTATTTTGAGAGTTGATACTAGTGATGAAAATTTGCAAAAGCTATGAAATTTGTCCTAATATGATTGATATTCAAGAAGGATATAATAAAGACTTTCATGTAGATCATTGGATATGATAAGTTTGATTCCTTACAATAGTTTTGCGATATGGAGATGATAATATGTGAGTCATGTTAGTGAGTAACTATGGTTTAGTAAGAATATTGGTGTTAAGGTTTGTTGTCGGTGTACAAAAGTAGGGGTCCCTTTTTGTACCCCTTTACTTGTGCGCGGGCAGTCACAGCCCCACGCTTGGCGGGGCATAAGAAGCAAAGATTACCAGAGCCTTGCTCAAAACCAGAAGCATGAAGAGTTGAGGGGCGAGGTGAAACTCCCCCGGCAAGGCCCTTGCCGGGGTGGCCTTCACAGCCCCGGCAAGAGCCTTGCCGGGGCACTTGCCCAACACCAGTAGAGCCGCCGCCCTTGAGCCTGAGAGTTCCGACGTCATCAACCACATTGGAACCAAGGCTCGGGAGGCGCCTCCATGGTGGCATGCAGATCTTTGTGAAGACCAAGAACATACAATGCTAGATGAGGTCCGGAAGAAGGAGACCTCGGCGAGACCCTTGCCAGGGACACCTACGAGACCCCGAAAAGGCCCTTGCCGGTGCCTCGGCAAGGCCATTGCCGGGGACATGTGCGGGGCCGCAGCCAGGCCCCCACCTGCCAAGGCTCCACCGCCGTTCCAACACAGCGATCAACCCGCCAACAAGGCAAGCGCCTGCGTGGTGATGTGCAGCTTCCAGGCCAACTCAGCAAGCACCTGCGTGGTGGCATGCAGATCTTCATGAAGACTCTGCCACCGCGCCAACTCAGCAGCCAGCCAGCCAGCGTGGCGCTGCGCGCCTAGTTAGCCTGGACATGCGTCGGAGCAAGGCGAAGCGGCAGCGGACGGGACGGGCTTCGTTACCGCCCCCGATAAAGCAAGAGGACACCTAAGTAGCGCATTTAATGCGTTTTGTCATGTGATGTCAGGCGATAAACTCGACCACTGTACAACTTTCCACCTCATGTGTGCCACTGTGGCAGCCCTTTTTAACTTTAAAAGGAGGCCCGCGGCATACTGAGAGAGAATTCAGACTTTTTGGACCCGGCACGCTTTGTAGCTAGTCCAAGAACACCCGATAAACCCAAGCTAGCAGGAGTAGGGTGTTACGCATCACTTGTGGCCCGAACCTAGATAAATTTCCCGTGTTGATCCCTTAATCCCGCTCTTTCCACAGCCCCGCGCCCGCCGACCGTAGAAGGGATTCCCCGTGATCCCATAGGTGTTGTTTCCACCGACATCTGCTGTAAAAATCCGGTTTGAAGGTCAGCGCACCGACTTCTTCATGGGGATGGCTTGAGAGGAGAAGGCGATGTCTATCAGTCGCCCTCTGGCGCCGTCCGCAGCCGCGACAGCCATCCGTGTGGCCACGAAAAGCTAAGCCACACAAAATTTTGAGTAATTTCATTTATATAGGTCTGTCTTCCTCGAAAGATCCCGTTCCTTGTATGGGAAACCTACACGCAAAGGGACCCTTCCGCTATTGGCAACACCCTTGCTTTGTTTTGATCCCGCTCAACAGTTCAAGCGGCCGCGTTGAGAACGACAAGGTGGCCTACCCGCTACCAGCAGTGCTCTTGTTCTGTTTCGAGCCCGCTCGATAGTTCAAGCGACCGCGCTGGTGGTGGCAAGGTGGCTTGCCCGGCAGCAAGCCCCCCCCCCCCCCCCCGCGCAGGCTGCTAAGGATCCGTCCTTAAAGCACCCCGGCATGGGTTTACGCGCCGACAGCCTTATCCGACCAAGCGTAGGGTGCAAACATACAAAGAAGGATCTAACAGGAAGATAGCGTGCTTGATCTTAAAGTACTCAAAGTTATATTACATGAAGTAATCGCTACAGTTCTAACTTAAGATAAAATTGTCTTGGTCTTGAACTCGCAGCGGCAACGAGAAACAGGGTGCCTAGTCCCAGCGCTGGCCCTCCACCCTCTCGACTCCGTCGACGCAGTCGATGATGGGCTTGATACGCTCCTTGAGCACTGCGAGGTCCGTCTCCTCCGGCAAGCTCTCCAACGCATCGGGGAAGTTGACGATGGGGTTCCAGAACGCCACCTTGGTGAGCACCTGGGTCAGGGCGGCCCGGCAGAGTCTCCGGGCCTCGTTGGCCAGATAAGTTGCCCAGTTGGAGCGGAGCTGCTCCAGGGCGTCGAGGATGAGCTCGAAAAACAAGGTCAGCCTGACGTTGGGGCTTGTGTTCCTGTCCTCGGGGAGCTTGACGTCCGGCATGCCCATGACGGCTTGCTGGGCGATGAGTTTCCCTGCGACGTCGACAAGGCGGCCAATCTAGAGGTTCACGCCCTTCACGTACTCCTCGTACTCGGCAGCACAGTCCCTCCGCAGCCGTTTCTCCTCCTCCAGGTCCTTGTTCAGGGTCTCCTCGCGAGCCCCAGCCTCTGAAAGCTTCCCCTCCAAGCCCTCTAGTTTCAGCTTCAGGTCATTGATGGAGTCATTGGCCTTGGGGAGTAGCTCGGCCTTGCCGAGGACTATGGCCTACGCCTCCGCCAAAGCGTCGTTAGTCGCGTCCCTCTCCTCCGTCAGCTCCAAGACCTTTTCTTCAGCCCATCCCGCTCCACTTCCAGCTCTTTCACCTTGTCGGCGTGGACTAGGGCCTGAGCACTGAGTGCCTCCATGTGCCTCTGCTCCAGCTCCTGGGTCTGCTGCACGACGAGCTTCTCGACCTCCTCATCCTTGCCGCGGAGTGTGGCGGTGAGCGCCTCCTCGCGGGCGGCAAGGTCCTTCTCCTGGGTGTTCAGGTGAGCCTGGTGCTGATGTCGAGTGGCCTCGTCCTTGGCGGCCTGTTCCTTCGTCGCCTCCTTGGCCTTCTCGACGTTCGTTTGCTTCAGGATGAGCTCCCGTTTGCGCTCAGCCAGCAAATCTTGGGCGACCTTCAGTTCTTCGTGGGCCTTGCGGAACCAGGCCTGCGTCTCGGCGACGCGCTCCTCAAGATCCGCCTCCGCCTTGTCCTCCACTGCCATCCTGGATTTTGCCTTGTCCAGACGGGCATGATGGAACGCCTGGAGCTTTTGGAAGTTGATGCTCATGGCCCGAAGGAGCCGCTCCTCTTGGGAACCGCCTCCACCGGCACTCGGTTCGTCAACAACCTGAAGCCCGGCGGTGGCGAGCGCCTCATCGTCGAACACCTCCCCATCGATTGGCACACTGGTGCTCGCCGTTCCTGGGAGGTGGACAAATAGATCGTCGGCCACCTTCAAGTACTTGCCCGAGCTGGAGGCAGCAGAGGAGGAAGGTTGGTCGCCAACCACCCCCTCCCCGGCAGGCTCCTTGCCGGCCTCCTCGGCAGCGGCCTTGCCGGCCTCCCGGGCAGGCCCCTTGGGCGACATCTTCAACGCGGCCTTGGCGGCCTCCTCAGCGGCAATCTCGTCGGCCTCAGCCTCGACGTTGCTAGCGACCTCTTCGATCACAGTGTCAATATCCTCCCGGTCCACCGAGGAAGGGTCTGGATACCAAGAAGGGGAATGAGACAGGGCCAAGGTCAAGGTTCAAAAAAAGGAGAAGAAAGAACAGGGATGGGAAGTAAGCAACTCACCTGCACCAGGCTGGGAAGAAGTGGCGCCCTCCCCACCAACATTCATTGTTAGAGTAGAACCACCGGCACCCAAGCTCGCCTCCTCCTCCTCCATATGCGTGGGCTTGGTGGTGGATTCCCTTGCCGGCGACGCCCCTCTGGTGGCGTAGTCGAGGGGGCGGCGTGTTGGGAGTGGCCCTCGGCGGCTCCTCCTGCTGCCGTTCTCCTCCTGCAAACCCGGCAAGGTCAGCATCAAGAATTCACACCCCAATGTTCATCAGTGGAGGAGTGAGTGATGAGCTCACGCCGGGGGCTGAAGCAGGGGCTACGTCGAGGGCTGCTGTCCGGGCTGCTATCCACCAACACCGGCATGCACGAAGTACCCACCGTGGACCCGTCTCCCGTCGAGGCCTTGGACCTCTTCGCCACCCTCTGGGCCAGCGTCTCCATGTCCCTGTAAAGACAACATCAAATGAAATGAGGATAACACAGGCGTAAGGTCAGGAGATGGTAGGGGCGAAATACTTACTCATTCTCCACCCCCTCCTCCACTGGCTTCCTCTTCCTCCTCGGGCTAAAAGACTCAAGGTCGAATTCGGCCTCCAGGGTGCTGTCCGAGAGAGAAGGAGAAGGGGATGGGGTCCGGTGCCGCTTGGACGAGGAGGAGGCAGTCGTCGTCTTCTTTGCCACCGCGGCCTTCACCGCCTTCTTCGCTGCCGCGGCCTTCATCGCCATCATTTGGCGCACAAGCTGCTCCTGAGCCGGTTGCTGCTGCGCGGTCCTACCGGGCCGGACTGGCTCACTGGAGCTAGCCCGCCGCAAGACGCCTTTCCTCCCCGCAGACAGAGGGTCATCCGCTTCGGCTTCCTCTTCGGGTGACTCCTCGCCCGCATCTTCAATAAGGGGGGCCCCGACGCTGGCACCGTTGGCCTCCCCGGTAGACTCCGCCCACTAGGCGAGCTCCTTCTCTTCCGTGGCCGCGTCGACCTCGTCCTCCACGGCACCGGCGCTGCCGGCCTCCTTGGCAAGCGCTGCCTCCGCCGCCTTGGCGGCGATGTAATCCAGCTCCTCCTTGGTGGTGTCGCGGATGAGCTCTGGCTTGTCACGAACGTAGCTCTCCGACAAGTTGTCGAAGAACTCCTGCACTTTCTCTGCTGGTGGCTCGGCCCAGGCCGGGTCGAGGCCGTGCCTGTTGAAGTCCAGCATCATAGCGATAATGGCGGACTGGCAAGAGTTGTTGCTCAGCGGGACCACTCCCGCCGGCAACCCAAACAGGGGCTCCTTCACGGCCTTGCCGGACTTCGCGGCCCTGCCGGTCCTCTCGGCCCAGCCGTCGTCGCCCACATTGAGCTGGAAGAGCCTCTAGCAAAAATGGGCATGTCCCATCACCGTGAAGTTATGCTTCAGGCCAGGGCGGAGCCTCATGATGTCGGCCGCATTCCCGAAGTCCCAGGCCAGGCTCCCCTTGTTGTGCAGCAGGGCGATTCGGTGACGGGGGAAATCCGCCCCAATCATCTCGAGGGTGAGCCCGGCCGTGGTGAGTGTCGGATTACGGGTTCCGGCAAAACCCTCAAGGTTCAAACACTAGGGTGCGCATGAAGATCTCTCCCTCCCCTAGCTTACATGCTCACCACGATCCCAAGGCTCACCACATCGAACACGAAGAACAAGGGACACAGGGTTTATACTGGTTTGGGCCACCAATGTGGTGTAATACCCTACTCCAGTGTGGTGTGGTGGATTGCCTTGTAGGCTGAGGACAAACAAGTACAAGGGAAGAACATCCTCCTGAGGAGAGGTGTTCTTGTGCTCGATGAGCTTGTGTGGATGAGGATGATCTGAATGCTCCCAGATCAGTTGCCTCCTATTGTGGTGGCTAGTCCTATTTATAGAGGCCCTGGTCCTCTTCCCAAATGTTAGGCGGGAAGGGATCCCACAACGGCCAATTTGAAGGGGGACAACTATTACAAGTTATCCCGACTAAAGGTGGTCTTCGCCTGCCAAAGGCTCTCGTGGTGACGCCGTCATGGGCTCCACCATGACCTCCGTCCTGCCGTACTGCTGGTCTTGGTCTCGTTGCACCGATATGGAAACCTTTGCCTGACGCCGCAGGACTCCTCGCCTGCGCCTGCCTCTTTAGCACCAAAGAGGAAACAAGTACACTGCGCGCGCTAGTGCCCGCCTGGCCTTGGTCGTCATGGCTTGCATCACAGGAACCTCGCGAGGTACCCCTTACCTTGATCTCTCCGCCCCTCGCGAGCCAGCCTGGTGAGGCTACCCCGAGGAGGTGTTGCATCGTCCGCCTCGCGAGGCTTGGCCCTTTGCGAGGGTCTTCAGTGTTTGCTAATGAAGATGGGTCGTACAGGGCCGCTAGTGGAGCCATGCCGTGGGCCGCAGGCAGGCAAGTCTGGGGACCCTCGTTCCAAGGACGCCGACAGTAGCCCCCGGGCCCAAGGCGCGCTCGGACTTGGCTTCGAGGCGAAGCCAAGGGGCAAGTGCACAGCGCCGCGGGCCCCAACAGCCTGCGGCCTCGGTTGACGCGTGGAAATTGATGGGACGTGGGCGTCTCCGCTTCCCCATGCTGCCTTGGCAACCGCCCGATTTGACGAGTCCCTGATGCATGCAGAGAAAACCATCATTACCTGCGATCGTGGGGGTCGCCGGTTGTCCTTCTCCTGCTATAAATGACGAGGGGGGCAGAGCCCCCGTCGCCCATCTCTTCCTACTCCGCTCGCTTCTTCTCCCTTGCTTCATCACTAGCAGCGACACCCATGGCGCCGATTCGAAGATTCTCAGCCGCAGAGAAGGGAAAAGCCCCCCGTGACGAGCTGGGGCCGCTCCCGCCGAAGAAGAGGCTGGCCCGCCGCCGCGACGTAGTCGTGAGGCCGGAGGTCTCGAGGACTTAGTGTGAGCGGCCTCCCCCCGGGTATCCTCTGCCCTTGTATGCCCAGGTCGAGGGCTCCGGAGGCAGAGGCGGTGACCAACACCGTCCACATCGTGGTAGTGGTCGCCGCGCCGTGGTGGCGCGCGCCGTCGCCCCGGGAACCCATGCCGAGGGTTCCTCGTGCGAACTCGAGATGTGGGCCGCGATGCCTCCACGCACTTGGATTCGCTTCCCGCAGTTCTTCTACGTCGAGATGCCGTCGAGGGGTCCTCTCGAGCTATGGTTGCAGCACGCCGAGTGCGATGCCCCGACGATGGGGGCGGAGGTTGAGGTCGTATCCCCGGGCAAGATCTTCATGACTCGCGGCTGGGGTGAGGTCGCCCGAGTTTGCCGTACGGAGGGCTCCCTCGCCATCCACTTCAAGTACGACGGTGCCTCCACGATGTTCTTCAAGGTCTTCGAAGAGGAAGAGGCCGCCGCTTGGAGTGCTACCTTGGAGGGGTTACCGGGATGACGCTGTGACAGGAGCCCGGCCTGCTGCTGGCCTCACCAGCGGTTCCTCCAGCAACAGCGGTGGCGTTTGGGAGTCCAGCGACTCTCTCGAGCCCTACAAGACTCCGGAGACGAGCGACGACAACAACGTGCCCCCGAGCTCTTGCCGCGCCCGGAGTGCGACCGCAGCGTCCGGTCGCCGCCGTTGCTGATCTGGATGGGGTTGGCGCCGGCCTCCCATGGCCCACTATTGATGATGGCGTCGACGGTGTTGGCGAGTGTAGATAGGGCTCCTAGAAACCTTCTTTTTTTGTTCCCTGCGAGGAATCGAGACGAACCCCATGGGAGGCGTGTAAAGGGTCTGTAATGCTTTTTGTTGATGTCATCCTTATTATGAAGATTTGCGGATGCACGTCCTCCTTCGGCTTGGTCTCCCCTTTCCAACTTTGCGGTAGCTTGGCGCTCTACGCTGACAGGTCCCGGTCCCCAGGCAGGCTGCAGCCGTCGCTGGTATGCCAGGTCGCGATGCCATGGTCAAGGCCAGGAGGTGAGCGGCCCGAGGTCCAGTAAGAGCTCCTGAGGCGCGATGCTGAAGAGGTCCACTTTGGCGTGCACGCAGCTACCTGAAGGTTGGAAAGAGAGGCGATGTCATCGTAACAGGGCTGCAAGATATGGGAATCCTATGCCGCAGCGCTCAACTGACCCAGGTGCGAAACTTATCTTAGGGGTCCAGAGTCGACTCCTTGCGCAGCGCTTGACCCGTGCGTCGAAGGCCATAGTGTAGCCAAGTTAGGTCCGTGCGAGCCTCCTCTTCTCTCCCCTCTCGTTACTATGCATCACCTAGATAGGTCTTGCGTGTGCGTAGGACTTTTTTGAAATTACTGCGTTCCCCAACAGTGGCATCAGAGCCAAGTCTATGCGTAGATGTTATATGCACGAGTAGAACACAAAGAGTTATGGGCGATAATGGTCATACTACTTACCAGAATGTCATACTTTGATTCGGCGGTATTGTTGGATGAAGCGGCTCAGACTGACATTACGTGTACGCTTACGCGAGACTGGTTCTACCGACGTGCTTCGCACACAGGTGGCTAGTGGGTGTCTGTTTCTCCAACTTTAGTTGAATCGAGTGTGACTACGCCATGTCCTTATTGAAGGTTAAAACGGAAAACTTGATGAAAAATATTGTGGTTTTTCATGCGTAGGTAAGAACGGTTCTTGCTAAGCCCGTAGCAGCCACGTAAAACTTGCAACAACGAAGTAGAGGACGTCTAACTTGTTTTTGCAGGGCATGTTGTGATGTGATATGGTCAAGACGTGATTATATAAATTGTTGTATGAGATGATCATGTTTTGCAACACAATTATCGGCAACTGGCAGGAGCCATATGGTTGTCGCTTTATTGTACGAAATGCAATCGCCATGTAATTGCTTTACTTTATCACTAAGCGGTAGCGATAGTCGTAGAAGCAATAGTTGGCGAGACGACAACGATGCTTCGATGGAGATCAAGGTGTCAAGCCAGTGACGATGGTGATCATGACGGTGCTTCAATGATGGAGATCAAAGGCACAGGATGATGATGGCCATATCATATCACTTATATTGATTGCATGTGATGTTTATCCTTTATGCATCTTATTTTGCTTAGTTCGACGGTAGCATTGTAAGATCATCTGTCACTAAAATTTCAAGGTATAAGTGTTCTCCCTGAGTATGCACCATTGCTACAGTTCGTCATGCCGAGACACGACGTGATGATCGGGTGTGATAAGCTCTACGTTCACATACAACGGGTGCAAGCTAGTTTTGCACATGCAGAATACTGGGGTTAAACTTGACGAGCCTAGCATATGCACATATGGCCTCGGAACACTGAGACCGAAAGGTCAAGCGTGAATCATATAGTAGATATGATCAACATAGTGATGTTCACCATTGAAAACTACTCCATCTCACGTGATGATCGGACATGGTTTAGTTGATATGGATCACGTGATCACTTAGATGATTAGAGGGATGTCTATCTAAGTGGGAGTTCTTAAGTAATATGATTAATTGAACTTTAATTTATCATGAACTTAGTACATGATAGTATTTTGCATGTCTTTGTTGTTGTAGATAAATGGCCGGTGCTATTGTTTCGTTGAATTTTAATGCGTTCCTAGAAAAAGCTAAGTTGAAAGATGATGGTAGCAATTACACGGACTAGGTCCGTAACTTGAGGATTATCCTCATTGCTACACAGAAGAATTGCGTCCTGGAAGCACCACTAGGTATACCACCCGCGCCGGCAACTGCAGACATTTGTGAATGCCTGGCAGTCGCGTGTTGATGACTACTCGATAGTTCAGTGTGCCATGCTTTACGTCTTAGAACCTGGACTTCAACGACGTTTTGAACGTCATGGAGCATATGAGATGTTACAGGAGTTGAAGTTAATATTTCAAGCAAATGCCCGAATTGAGAGATATGAAGTCTCCAATAAGTTTTATAGCTACAAAATGGAGTAAAATAGTTCTGTCAGTGAACATATACTCAGAATGTCTAGGTACCACAACCACTTGACTCAACTGGGAGTTAATATTCCTGATGATAGTGTCATTGACAGAGTTCTTCAATCGCTGCCACCAAGCTACAAAAGCTTCATGATGAACTATAATATGCAAGGGATGGATAAGACAATTCCCGAGCTCTTCGCAATGCTAAAGGCTGCGGAGGTAGGAATCAAGGAGGAGCATCAAGTGTTGATGGTTAACAAGACCACCAGTTTCAAGAAGAAGGGCAAAGGGAAGAAGGTGAACTTCAATAAGAATGGCAAACAAGTTGTTGCTCAAGTGAAGAAGCCCAAGTCTGTACCTAAGCCTGAGACTGAGTGCTTCTACTGCAAAGGGACTGGTCACTGGAAGCGAAACTGCCCCAAGTATTTGGCGGAGAAGAAGGATGGCAAAGTGAAAGGTATATTTGATATGCATGTTATTGATGTGTACTTAACTAATGCTCGCGGTAGCGCCTGGGTATTTGATACTGGTTTTGTTGCTAATATTTGCAACTCAAAATAGGGGCTACGGATTAAGCGAAGATTGGCTAAGGACGAGGTGGCGATGCGCGTGGGAAATGGTTCCATAGTCGAATTGATCGCCGTCGGCACGCTACCTCTACATCTACCTTCGGGATTAGTTTTAGACCTGAATAATTGTTATTTGGTGCTAGCGTTGAGCATGAACATTATATCTGGATCTTGTTTGATGCGAGATGATTATTCATTTAAATCAGAGAATAATGGTTGTTCTATTTATATGAATAGTATCTTTTATGGTCATGCACCCTTGATGAGTGGTCTATTTTTACTAAATCTTGATAGTAGTGATACACATGTTCATAGTATTGAAGCCAAAAGATATAAGTTTAATAATGATAGTGCAACTTATTTGTGGCACTGCCGTTTAGGTCATATTGGTGTAAAGCGCATGAAGAAACTCCATTCTGATGGCCTTTTGGAACCACTTGATGCTTGCGAACCATGCCTCATGGGAAAGATGACTAAGACTCCGTACTCCGGAACAATGGAGTGAGCAACAGACTTGTTGGAAATAATACATACTGATGTATGCGGTCCGATGAGTGTTGATGCTTGCGGCGGGTATCATTATTTTCTTACCTTCATAGATGATTTGAGCAAATATGGGTATATCTACTTGATGAAACATAAGTCTGAAACATTTGAAAAAGTTCAAAGAATTTCAGAGTGAAGTGGAAAATCATCGTAACAAGAACATAAAGTTTCTGCGATCTGAATCGTGGAGGAGAATATTTGAGTTACGAGTTTGGTCTTCATTTGAAACAATGCGGAATAGTTTCGCAGCTCACGCCACCCAGAACACCACAGCGTAATGGTGTGCCGAACGTCTTAACCGTACTTTATTAGATATGGTGCAATCTATAATGTCTCTTACTGATTTACCACTATTGTTTTGGGGTTATGCTTTAGAGACGTCTGCATTCACGTTAAATAGGGCACCATCTATATCCGTTGAGACGACACCATATGAACTGTGCTTTGGCAAGAAAACCAAGTTGTCGTTTCTTAAAGTTTGGGGCAGCGATCACTACTGCAGGATGCTGCTAATGCAACAATATGATCAGAGACCCTTCGAGAAATTGTGTGCGATGCCATAATCGCAAACGGTGCTGTATGAAAACCGTCAGAAATGTGTAAAACATTTGCGATGACGGATGCATCAAACACGGTTCAGGTTTTAGTTGCGTGTGCGATGAAGGGCATACGATTCAGTTCAATGAACTGTTTGCGTTGAGGCAACACAAAAGAAACGGGCAGCCAGATGGAGGCGTGTGCGATAGATGGCATACGGTTCACTCGGATGAACTATTTGTGATTAGGCAACACAAAAGAAACGGACATCTTGATCAAGGTGTGTGCGATGTGCAGCATACGGTTCACTCGGATGAACTGTTTGTGATTAGGCAAGAGAACAGAAACGGTTCAATATAACAAGATGTGTGTGATACGTGGCAAACAGGTCTGTAATAAAAAATGTGTGCGAAGACCGATAATAACGCAGACGATTGCTTCTAATAAGACGTATGTGATATGCTCTGTCTACACAACATCTATTGGCCATTGTGGGACGGGCGGTCATCCGGATACGCCATAAGGATGCGAAGAGGCATTCCTATCAGCAAGGACTAGTTGTTCCACCAGTAGCTCATGTAAGAAAATTATCAAGTTAAGTGTGCTCAGGCTGGAGCAGCCATCGGATGGGTGAGTGGATGGGAAGTTGTGTCGGTGTTAAATTAGGTGATGGGATGGGTCATTTCGGTCAAATGACCGAAATGCCCCATTCCCTCAGCTAATTTAACCTCGAGGTCCTTGTTTTTTATTTTTTATGTTTTTTAACACATGTTAAAGAAGGTCTACCGCATTACTCTTTGACAATGTGCGATACGTGGCATACAGTTGATCCATCCGACCTATTTGTGATGGAATAGGCCGTCTATGTTGTGGGCAAACGCTTGCTAGTATTCAACCGTTTGGGATTGATAAATTCATCATCGACGAGATCCCTAGTGTGGTCCGTGTTCATCTGATCATCATCTACTTCTTGCGCTAGCTCGATGCTAAGTTTCCATTAATTGATGGCATTTTATGTACACTCCACCGTTTCCCTCCATTTCCTCACCTGTTTCCCGCCACCCTGCTATATTGCGCATAGGGGGCGCAGGACGCACGGAGGCGACAAGCGCAGCCTGTAGCACATCCACCTTTTCCAAGCATGTCAACCCATCAAAGCGCCGCCTCTGCCATCAACCTCGTCGACGAGGAAAACGAGCAGGCGCCACGGCCCGCCAAGGCCGAGGTGCTCCCCGGCAATGCGATGGACGACGCTGAGATGCGTGTCATCGCCAGGGTTGAGCAGACCTTTGGCGGATGGCGCTTGAGCGCTGCGGATCAAGATAGGCATGTCAGCGCCGACAGGCTGCAGCTCGCCGCACAACATGATCGATGGCACGCCGCAGAGCAAGCTAGGCGCGTCCGCGCCGATAGGCTACGGCTCGCCGCACGACGAGACCGTTGGAGCACCACAAAGCGAGAGGCGCGGCATGCCGCACAACAAGAGCGGATCCATCGGTGCTTGCCTGCTGTCGACACAGCGTCGCAGCTAGGTACACGTATCATCAGTACCCCCATTCCTCGCTAGGAGTGGGAAGAGTCCCTCAGCGTCGTACTTGCACCAGATGCCGGCCACACCGTACTTGCACCAGACGCCCGCTGCGCCGTTCGCATGGGTGCTGCCGTTCGCCTTGTCCGCGGTCCGCTGGATGCCAACGCGCTGGTCCGTAGGCTCGACCGCCTCCTTGGCCCAGGTGTCCACCTGGGCGCAGTAGAGAAACATGGCCGTCACATCCTCAAGCTGGTGATCTCCGATGAAATAGCCAACTTGGAGTTCGAGATCGCGCTCCAGATGTACCGCGAGCGTGTCGACCGCTTGGACGAACGCTTGCACGAGTTCACGCAGAGCCAAGAGCTACCCTAGGCAAGGGCTGCTGGTCATGGTCTCATGGACGCGTTTTATTTTGAAAATTTGTTTCGACGTTGATAGCTTTGTATTCACAACAATCATAGTATTGCTCTGTTTATTGCTCTGTTTCAATGTGTGTACTCCGTTTTCCATTCTTATATGTTCTGTTTCAATGTGTGTATATACGCTTTCCATTCTGTATATGTGGATGACAACAGGTAGATTCAAATTAGTATACAAAAACAGATAGAAAATGGAATTCGTAATATATATATATATATATATATATATATATATATATATTAATTGTTCATTACATCATCACAGAATATATATATATACACACACACACACACGTGATGATACTTAACTACTAGGTACAATGCATAAAATTGAAAACGAACAATACTAAAACTAATAATCCCTCCTGGGGCCAGTATTCCGGCAGCCCCTCGCCAACAGCTCCCTGGTGCGCGGCGTCTTCCCAGTGCGGAGGCAATACTCTGACTCCTCCACCTCGCAGCGCTTGACGTACCGATCTGCCTCTTGCTGGCGGACGCGCGCGGCCGATCTTGCCATTTCATTGGGCGCCCACCAGAGCTCCTCGTCGGTGGCATGTTGGAGCTTATCGGCCCACCTCCACGCAGCGACGAGGCACCCAGCGCCTATGACCTTCCTCGCGAAGTACCCGTGTTCGTACACCTCCTCGACACGATGACGCGCCCGCCCCAAAGCTCCGTCGCCTCCTTTTTCCAGACGGCATCACGGGCTTCACAGGCCGCCTGGTACCTGGCTTCCTCCTCCACCATCTCCTTCTTGAACGCCACTTGCCTGGCTTTCTCAGCCGGCGGCAGCGACTTCCACAGACAAAGATTGTACTGGCCCCAAAACCAATTCAAAGTTGGGGGTCCGGCGCAACCTCGTCAGGCGGCGCGTAGGCGTCCTCATCGCTGCTAATCGAGTGAGCGTCCTCGGGGGCGGCGACTCCTGGTCGGCGCGTGGGCAGACCGGCAGCACCATGGCAGAGATTTGAGAGAGAGGGCGAGCGAGGGGATGATGTAGATGAGAATGCAGGCAGGTCAACGTGAGCAAGGTAGTATTTATTGGCGGCCGGAATCTAGATCGTCGGGGACAGTACACACGCCGGTCGCCGCAACTTACGAGTATTGTAGTTTGAATTACACACAATTCCTGCAGCAAATCCGTGTGTGAACATAATAGCTGACGGTTTCCAATACAAAATCATGTCTGATTAATCATCCCTCCCAATCACCTACCAAACCTTGAGCCGCGAGATAGAGTGTCAATCGTGTGGGGGCCGGTTGTCTTGCCAGATCTTTACATTTTCTTTTTTGAACACGATATATTTACATCGTTTGATGATTTTTTAACTCGCACACAAGTACATAAAAATATGATTTTTCAAACCGTTATTGTTAGGCGTTGCATGTAGATGTAATTAAAATTTGAATTACGGTCATTAAATGGTTAGAAAATCACTTAAATGTCTTTAAAAGGTCAAATGACCCTTGAAATTTCCAAATTTTCACATGACAGTTGTATTAGTGCACGTTAAACGTAGGAAAAAATTTGAAGGCCGTAAGAGGAAGCTATCTCCCATCCATCAGCAAACATGCATTGTTCCCTCTTGGAACCACAAACCTTCTAGTGAGTTGCTCCGGTTTGTGAGGGGTGTGTGTCCAAACTTTCGTCAAACAGGCCAATTTTTTTACCACAACATCTTGGTGGCATGACATTAAATCAAGCAAGGTTTCATGTTTTCTGATCATTTTTTAATTTTTTGGAATTAAAATGCCATGGCATGCACTCCATGCATGTGCCCATGCCTTGACACCAATATGTTTGAAAATTCATTTGAATTTACTGCTCATGGAATTAACTCGCACACAAGTACACAAAAATATCATTTTTCAAACCGTTTTTGTTAGGCGTTGCATGTAGATGTAGTTCAAATTTGAATTACGGTCATTAAATGGTTAGAAATTCACTTAAATGTCTTTAGAAGGTCAAATGACACTTGAAATTTACCAAATTTTCACATGACAGTTGCATTAGTGCATGTTAAACGTAGGAAAAAATTTGAAGGCCGTAAGAGGAAGCTATCTCCCGTTCGTCATCAAACATGCATTGTTCCCTCTCGGAACCACGAACCTTGTAGTGAGTTGCTCCAGTTTGCGAGGGGCGTGTGTCCAAACGTTCGTCAAACATGCCAATTTCTTTACCACATCATCTTGGTGGCATGACATTACATCAACCAAGGTTTCATGTGTTTCTGATCATTTTTCTATTTTTTGAATTAAAATGCCATGTCACTCCATGCATACGTATGCATCTGTCCATATCGTGAGACCAATATGTTTGAAAATTCCTTCTAGTTTACTGCACATGGAATTAACTTGCACACAAGTACACAGATATGATTTTTCAAACCGTTTTGGTTAGGCGATGCATGCAGGTGTAGTTCAAATTTGAATTACGGTCATTAAATGGTTAGAAAATCACTTTAATGTCTGTGTAAGGTCAAATGACCCCTAGAATTTTCCAAAAATTTCACATTACAGTTGTAGTAGTGCATGTTAGACGTTGAAAAAAAATTCAAGGCCGTAAGAGGAAGCTATCTCCTGTTCGTAATCAAACATGCATTGTTCCCTCTCAGAACCAGGAACCTTCTAGCGAGTTGCTCCGGTTTGTGAGGTGTGTGTGTGTCCAAACTTACGTCAAACATGCCAATTTGTTTACCACATCATCTTGTTGGCATGACATTAAATCAAGCAAGGTTTCATGTTTTTCTGATCATTTTTAAGTTGGAATTAAAATGCCATAGCATGCACTCCATGCATGTGCCCATGCCTTGACACCAATATGTTTGAAAATTACTTCGAATTTACTGCACATGGAATTAACTCGCACACAAGTACACAAAAATATGATTTTCAAACCGTTATGGTTAGGCGTTGCATGTAGATGTAGTTCAAATTTGAATTACGGTCATTAAATGGTTAGAAAATCACTGAAATGTCTTTAAAAGGTCAAGTGACCCCTAAATTACTAAATTTTCACACGACAGTTGTATTAGTGCATGTTAAATGTTGGAAAAAGTTTGAAGGCCGTAAGAGGAAGCTATCTCCCGTTCGTCATCAAACATGCATTGTTCCCTCTCGGAACCACGAACCTTCTAGCGAGTTGCTTCGGTTTGTGAGGGGTGCGTGTCCAAACGTTCATCAAACATGCCAATTTCTTTACCGCGTCATCTTGGTGGCATGACATTACATCAACCAAGGTTTCATGTGTTTCTCATCATTTTTCTATTTTTTGAATTAAAATGACATGTCACTCTTGCATACGTATGCATGTGTACATGTCATAAGACCAATGTTTGAAAATTCCTTATAATTTACTGCACATGGAATTAACTTGCACACAAGTACACATATATGATTTTTCAAAACGTTTTGGCTAGGCGTTGCATGTAGATGTAGTTCAAATTTGAATTACGGTCATTAAATGGTTAGAAAATCACTTAAATGTCTTTAAAAGGTCAAATGACCCCTATAATTTTCCAAAATTTCACATTACAGTTGTAGTAGTGCACGTTAGATGTAGAAAATATTTCAAGGCCGTAAGAGGAAGCTATCTCCCGTTCGTCATCAAACATACATTGTTCCCTCTCGGAACCACGAACCTTCTAGCGAGTTGCTCCGGTTTGTGAGGGATGTGTGTCCAAACTTTCGACAAACATGCCAATATCTTTACCACATCATCTTGGTGGCATGACGTTACATCAACCAAGGTTTCACGTGTTTCTGATTTTTTTTGGAATTAAAATGCCATGCCACTCCATGCATACGTATTCATGCATATGTGTCCATGTCGTGATACAAATATGTTTGAAAATTCCTTCTAGTTTACTACACATGGAATTAACTCACACACAAGTACACAAATATGATTTTTCAAACCGTTTCGGTTACGCGTTGCATGTAGATGTAGTTCAAATTTGAATTACGGTCATTAAATGGCTAGAAAATCACTTACATGTCCTTAAAAGGTCAAATGACCTTTAGAATTTTAAAAAAATTCACATTACAGTTGTAGTAGTGCACGTTAGACGTAGAAAAAAATTTGAAGGCCGTAAGAGAAGCTATCTCCCGTTCGTCATCAAACATGCATTGTTCCCTCTCAGAACCACGAGCCTTCTAGTGAGTTGCTCCGGTTTGTGAGGGGTGTGTGTCCAAACCTTGGTCAAACATGCCAATTTATTTACCACATCATCTTGGTGGCATGACATTACATCAACTAAGGTTTCATGTGTTTCTGATTCTTTTTAATTTTTCGGAATTAAAATGCCATGTCACTCCATGCTTAATTGTGTCATAGCCGTTAGACTAATAAGTTTGAAAATTCCTTCCAATTTACTGCACATGGAATTAAATCGGACATACGTACACGAAATATGAGTTTTCAAACTATTATGGTTAGCTGTTGCATGTACATGTAGTTCAAATTTCAATTACGGTCATTAAATGGCTAGAAATCACTTAAATGTCTTAGAAGGTCAAATGACCCCTGAAATTTTCCAAAATTTGACATGAAAGTTGTAATAGTACTACAAAATTTCTCGTTCATTTAAAACACCATCCTTTGGCACTTTATTCCAAATTCGTCTTTCATAGCTAGTAAAAAATATCTATAACATCACACACAGTTGTTTTCTAGGAACCGTTTGTGATGAAAATATCTGGGTCTATTTAAGTCTCCCTCCTTAAGCTTTGACGGCTCGTCTGCTCTAGTGCCGGCAACCCCCGAATCCACGAACCCCGATCCCCATTCCCGCACCCCCTTCTTGCAAAGATGACACTGTGGAAACGCTTCGTGAAGGCCCGTATGATGGTCGCCCACCCCCCCCCCCCCGAGCGCCGCCGCCTGCACCGAGAGCACGGCCGCCTACGTCGAGAGTGCCGCCGCATCTGCATTGAGCGCGGCCGCTTCCGCCGAGAGGGCGTCTACGGCAGCCGAGATGGCTGCAACTGCTGCAGCGACGGCGACTGCAAACATCGAGAGCGCTCGAGCTGCCATTCGGGCCGCTGATGTCGCCCTGGCCCGGGTCGAGGCCATCCACGCCAAGATCTAGGATGCACACGCCAAGATATTCTAGGCCACCTCAGACTCCATCATGCAACCCACGTCTGAAAAGGCAGCGGTGGCCATGGAGCACCTGCTTCCTCATGAGGTCGCCGAGCGGGAGCTGGAGATGCAGGAGGTGGCGGAGATCGAGGAGCGCCGGGAGGAGGAGTTGTGCGTGGCCGAGGTCGAGGTAGAGAAGAGTCTGTCAGTCGAGGAATCAGCGGTGGAGTACCAACGCGAGCTCTGGCGCGGCCACTACTATGAGTACTACAACCTTGAGGGTGGCGCCGGGGACGAGGACGCGGTCGACTTCAGCAGGGGGGACGCAGAGCCCACCAACTGCGGCATGTCGCCAGGACAAGCCATCAACGTCTCATCTCACACCGGCGATGCATAGGCTGGCGCGGCGGCGGATTTTTAATTATGCGTACTTAGACTTTGTTTTTAATGTTGGTCTTTTGTTAGAGCAATGTTTGGGTCAACTGGCTCTGTGTAATTACTAAAATTTCTCGATTCAATAAGTGTGGTTTGTTTGCTGTACGCTCTTTTGTGTGCCCAAATTAGCAAGCGATGTTAAATTATGCAATGACATACCCAGAGCAATTTCCACCAAAATTTGAATTATCAAACTCATCCCATGCGCGTAAAGCAGAAGAATCGTTTGCGATGCACACAATCGTTCAAAGTGAATGGTCCGGCGGCACCGCGCGCAAAGTTTCCCTCCACATTTCCAAAATTTTGGCCTACCGCCAAAATATCTACCCCCGCCCCCTTCCCCACCCCCTTTTCTCCCCAACCACAAGTCACATTTCCCCTGTTTCCTCCTTTCTTCCTTCCTTGCTAAGCTATAGACGCTTCCTCGCTCTTGCCATCTCGCATCCTACCACCAGGGTCGCCATGGTCTTCTTCAAAGACATCTCCAGCAGTTCCTCCTCCGGCGACTACTCCTTCACCACCTGGGTATGCCTCTCTTCTCTCTCTCTCTCTCGGGCTATGACTTGGAATGAAGGATTTTTACCCGGAGGTCGATTTGAGTCGTTTCTTCCTCTTGTAGCTCCCTAAGACCATCAGTGGCAACGAATGGAGCGGGGTGGCTGAAGATATATCTGCTCGTTGTCACCATCAATCTCCATGCGTGAAGCTACTTGCGTTTGATTCTATGGACAATGGGAGGAAGTTTCTGGCATGTGCAGAGAAGGTTAGACCCTCTTCCGTTGTTACAAATCATTTGTTAGATGTGATTCAGACACTATCACGGTCCCAACCCATTCATACCACACCTTCAACCAAACGCATCCTAAGACAGTGTCACGGTTTGTACCTAGTATCTTAAATTGTTGCCATCTCATTAGCGGTGCCATTAGAAAATTATTTGGCAGCGCTTCAACAGTTTGTGCAGCCAACTTTGGTCCACACATCCGAGCAGCCAAGCAGTAAAATACTAAATCTTTATGGCACGAAGGAACTGAGCATCGGAGCAACTACGTGTTCCGGAGTCCGGGTCCCTGATATTTTTTCCACTGCATCGGCTCGCCAGTTCAGGGCACCGGTGCGAGATGTAGCAACAGTTGTCTTTACACCAGCTTTGGCATACATAGTGGACGACCTTAGTGCTATTAGTTCTATGTTACTAAATTTGTGCATGTACACACCTGTTAGTATCAATTTGCTGTCATCCAAACACTGTTGCTATGTTGTTGCAGTTATATTTACCTTCCTCATAAAATGTTCAATTTGTTATTTATTGTACATGAGTAAGAACTTGTAGCGTTGTTGTAGTTAATTATAGCTTATGATGTTCCAGAATTTGGTTGTTGTCCCCAAGGTTGTCAGAATCGCGATCCTGTTATACGATTCTACGACTTTACGATCCAAACTAACCCCTATGATTCTACGATTTTAGTTCATAGAATCTACGTTTCTACGATCCTGATAGTGAAGATTCTACGATTTGCGATCCTACCATCGGAGCTCCGATCCGATTCAAAATCACGATTCTGACAACCTTGGTTGTCCCAGTAACAATTATTTCATTTGCACATTGATCTTTTTTAGAAGATGTCGTAATTAACATGTTTCTTCAGTTTTTCAAAATAAGCATTGGTGATTTTCAATGTTGCTATAAACCCATTTCCCCTACAATTGTTACTGATCTACTTTTAAATACTATAGGATGAACGGAAGTGTTCTTACTTGGAGTGGGTTGATCAAGAGTGGCCACAGTCTTTGAAGATGTGCCTAACGAAGCTCTGGAGCATGTATGAGGAAGTGAACACAGCTAGGCTTAGAGAAAGTCTTGTCAACGCTGAGGCATATTCCAAGATGCAGGATAAAAAGTTGAAGGTGGAGAATGAGCTCAGATTTTTTTAAAGACTCTACTAAGATGGTGTTGGCGAAGGAGGAGGCACTTTCCCAGTTGGCCCGTGCAAAACGGGTTCTTACTCAGAGGTGGATAAGACGAGCCTGGATGAGCTCGATTAGGGAAATGAATATACTGTTCTTATGAAGTTGAACTAGCTATATGTTGTACTGTGCTGTTTTCATGTAGCTACCGTACTATGATGTTATAATATATTTATGTGCCTGGTATGAAATTGGCAAACAACTGTTCGATATGAAATGTGAATTTGCGTAATACTAGAATTATTAATTGTAAACTAATAAACCTGCTAAATGTGTCATGGACCTTTGCAAACGGTTCTAGCAGTAAAAGTGGTTGCGATGGATAGCCCAATGCCACACAGTTTTCTTCATCAAATGGTGTGTGATATAGTTGATAAAAGCAAACGTTTAACAAAAGAAGATCATGTGTGATAGTTACACCTTTCACACACGAGCCTACACATAAAACTGTGTGGGATTTACGTCCGAACGGAAACGTTTTCCCTGGATTGATTGTGTAGGATGTACATAAGAACGGAAACGTATTCCTTGGTGTCGGTGTCAAAACCGGCGGATCTCGGGTAGGGGGTCCCGATCTGTGCGTCAAGGTCGGATGGTAACAGGAGACAAGGGACACTTTATTTTACCCAGGTTCGGGCCCTCTAGATGGAGGTAAAACCCTACTCCTGCTAGATTAATATTGATGATATGGGTAGTACAAGAGTAGATCTACCACGAGATCAAGAAGGCTAAACCCTAGAAGCTAGCCTATGGGTATGATGATGGTTATGATGTGTTCGTCCTACGGACTACAACCCTCCGGTTTATATAGGCACCAGACAGGGTTAGGGTTACACAGAGTCGGTTACATTGGTAGGAGATCTTGAATATCCGTACGCCTAGCTTGCCTTCCACGCCAAGGAAAGAACCTTCCGGACACGGGACGAAGTCTTCAATCTTGTATCTTCATAGTCCTGGAGTCCGGCTGAAGATATAGTTCGGCTATCCGAACACCCCCTAATCCAGGACTCCCTCACTTGGATTGACTGTGTGTGATATACATATGAACGGAAATATTTTTCTGGGATTCACCGTGTGGGATGTACATACCTACGGAAATGATTTTCTCGGATTACCGTGTGGGATGTACATACCTATGGAAATGATTTCTGGGATTCACCGTGTGGGATGTACATACCTACGGAAATGATTTCTGGGATTCACCGTGTGGGATGTACATACCTACGGAATTGATTGGGTTTCGATGCCTCGCCCGATCGCACACGGCCCCAGCCTGGGTCCCAGGAGGGCCTATCCCCGA
The DNA here is from genome assembly GCA_032464435.1 of Aegilops umbellulata. Taxonomy (NCBI): domain Eukaryota; kingdom Viridiplantae; phylum Streptophyta; class Magnoliopsida; order Poales; family Poaceae; genus Aegilops; species Aegilops umbellulata. The sequence goes on from CP136054.1 coordinate 197,326,281, forward strand.
TGATTTCTGGGTCGTGTGGGAAGGACACCCTATCGCACACACTCACTTGGCGACGGTTCCAAATGTCGTCATGGAAAGGGGTAAAAAACTGTTTGTTTAGGACCGACGCGCACCAGTGGATGCTTATGTGAAAAAGCTTCAACCTGATAAGCTCGAACCCAAATCGGAGAAATGTGTCTTCATAGGATACCCAAAGCAGATTGTTGGGTACACCTTCTATCATAGATCCGGAGGCAAGATATTCAATGCTAAGAATGGATCTTTTCTAGAGAAGGAGTTTCTCTCGAAAGAAGTGAGTGGGAGGAAAGTAGAACTTGATGAGGTAATTGTACCTTCTCCCGAGTTGGAAAGTAGTACATCACAGAAGTAAGTTTCAGTGATTCCTACACCAACTAGTGAGGAAGCTAATGATGATGATCATGAAACTTCTGATCAAGTTACTACCGAACCTCGTAGGTCAACCAGAGTAAGATCCGCACCAGAGTGGTACGGAATCCTGTTTTGGAGGTCATGTTACTTGACCATGACGAACCTACGAACTGTGCGGAAGCTATGATGAGCCCAGATTCCACAAAATGGCTTGAGGCCATGAAATCTGAGATGGGATCCATGTATGAGAAGAAAGTGTGGACTTTGGTTGACTTTCCTGATGATCGGCAAGCCATAGATAATAAATGGATCTTCAAGAAGAAGACTGACGCTGACGGTAATGTTACTGTCTACAAAGCTCGACTTGTTGCGAAAGGTTTTCGACAAGTTCAAGGAGTTGACTATGATGAGACCTTCTCACCCGTAGCGATGCTTAAGTCCATCCGAATCATGTTAGCAATTGCCGCATTTTATGATTATGAAATTTGGCAAATGGATGTCAAAACTGCATTCCTTAATGAATATCTTAAAGAAGAGTTGTATATGATGCAACCAGAAGTTTTTGTCGATCCAAAAGGTGCTAACAAAGTGTGTAAGCTCCAGCGATCCATTTATGGACTGGTGCAAGCATCTCGGAGTTGGAATATACGCTTTGATAGTGTGATCAAAGCATAGGGTTTTATACAGACTTTTGGAGAAGCCTGTATTTACAAGAAAGTGAGTGGGAGCTCTGTAGCATTTTTGGTATTATATGTGGATGACATATTGTATATCGGAAATGATACTGAATTTCTGAATAGCATAAAAGGATACTTGAATAAGAATTTTTCAATGAAAGACCTCAGTGAAGCTGCTTATATATTAGGCATCAAGATCTATAGAGATAGATCAAGACGTTTAATTGGACTTTCACAAATCACATACCTTGATAAAGTTTTGAAGAAGTTCAAAATGGATCAAGCAAATAAAGGGTTCTTGCTTGTGTTACAAGGTGAGAAGTTGAGTCGGACTCAATGCCCGACCACTGCAGAAGATAGAGAGAAAATGAAAGTCATTCCCTATGCTTCAGCCATAGATTCTATCATGTATGCAATGTTGTGTATCAGACCTGATGTGTGCCTTGCTATTAGTTTAGCAGGGAGGTACCAAAGTAATCCAGGAGTGGATCACTGGACATCGGTCAAGAACATCCTGAAATACTCGAAAAGGACTAAGGATATGCTTCTCGTTTATGGAGGTGACAAAGAGCTTGTCGTAAACGGTTACGTTGATGCAAGCTTTGACACTGACCCAGATGACTCTCAGTCACAAACCGTATTCGTATTTTTATTGAATGGTGGAGCTATCAGTTGGTGGAGTTCCAAGCAGAGCGTCGTGGCGGGATCTACGTGTGAAGCGGAGTACATAGCTGCTCCGGAAGCAGCAAATGAAGGAGGCTGGATGAAGGAGTTCATATCCGATCTAGGTGTCATACCTAGCGCATCGGGTCTAATGAAAATCTTTTGTGACAACACTGGTGCAATTGCCTTGGCAAAGGAATCCAGATTTCACAAGAGAAGCAAGCACATCAAGAGACGCTTCAATTCCATCCGCGATCAAGTCAAGGAGGGAGACATACAAATTTGCAAGATACATACGGATCTGAATGTTGTAGACCCGTTGACTAAGCCTCTCTCACGAGCAAAACATGATCAGCACCAAGACTCCATGGGTGTTAGAATCATTACAATGTAATCTGTATTATTGACTCTAGTGCCAGTGGGAGACTGAAGGAAATATGCCCTAGAGGCAATAATAAAGTTGTTATTTATATTTCCTTATATCATGATAAATGTTTATTATTCATGCTAGAATTGTATTAACCGGAGACTTAGTACATGTGTGAATACACAGACAAACAGAGTGCCACTAGTATGCCTCTACTTGACTAGCTCATTAATCAAAGATGGTTAACTTTCCTAGCCATGGACAAGAGTTGTCATTTGATGAATGGGATTACATAATTAGAGAATGATTTGAATGACTTGACCCATCCGTTAGCTTAGCATGATGATCGTTTAGTTTTTTGCTATTGCTTTCTTCATAACTTATACATGCTCCTATGACTATGAGATTATGCAACTCCCGAATACCTAAGGAACACTTAGTGTGCTATCAAACGTCACAACGTAACTAGGTGATTATAAAGATGCTCTAGAGGTATCTCCGACGGTGTTTGTTGAGTTGGCATAGATTGAGATTAGGATTTGTCACTCCGATTTGTCAGAGAGGTACCTCTGGGCCCACTCGGTAATGCTCATCACTATAAGCCTTGCAAGCAATGTGCCTAATGAGTTAGTTACGGGATGATGCATTACGGAACGAGTAAATAGACTTGCCAATAACGAGATTGAACTTGGTATTGAGATACCGACGATCGAATCTCGGGCAAGTAACATACCAATGGCAAAGGGAACAGCGTATGTTGTTATGCGGTTTGACCGATAAAGATCTTCATAGAATATGTAGGAACCAATATGAGCATCCAGGTTCCGCTATTGGTTATTGACCGGAGATGAGTTTCGGTCATGTCTACATAGTTCTCGAACCCGTAGGGTCCGCACACTCAACGTTCGATGACAATCAGTATTATGAGTTTATATGTTTTGATGTACTGAAGGTTATTCGGAGCCCCGGATGTGATCACGGACATGACGAGGAGTTTCAAAATGGTTGAGACATAAAGATCGATATATTGGAAGGCTATGTTTGGACATCGGAATGGTTCCGGGTGAGTTCAGGCATTTACCGGGCCATGGTGGAAGAGAGGAGGAGGCGGCCAAGGTGGGGGCGCGCCCCCACCATGCCCAATCCGAATTGGGAGGGGGCCCGGCCTCCCTTTCCTTCTCTCCCTCTCCCTCTTCCTTCTTCTCTTACTCCAACTAGGGAAGGGGGGAAACCTACTCCTAGTGGAAGTAGGACTCCCACCCTTGGGCGCGCCATGAGAGGGCTGGCCCTCCCCTCCTCCACTCCTTTACATACGGGGGAGGGGGCACCCCATAGACACACAAGATGATTGTTTAGCCGCGTGCGGTGCCCCCCTCCACAGATTTCCACCTCGGTCATATCATTGTAGTGCTTAGGCGAAGCCCTGCGTCGGTAACTTCAGCATCACCGTCATCACGCCGTCGTGCTGACGAAACTCTCCCTCGACCTCAGCTGGATCTAGAGTTCGTGGGACGTCACCGAGATGAACGTGTGCCGACCGCGGAGGTGCCGTACCTTTGGTGCTAGGATCGGTTGGATCATGAAGACGTACGACTACATCAATCGTGTTGTCATAATGCTTCCGCTTTCGGTCTACGAGGGTACATGGACAACACTCTCCCCTCTCGTTGTGATGCATCACCTAGATAGATCTTGCATGTGCGTAGGAATTTTTTGAAATTACTGCATTCCCCAACAGGCTGCACCTGGGGGGTGCTCCAAGGAGAGCACAACCCACCAGTGCCCGCGAGGAGGCCCAGGCGCGCCCTAGTGGGTTGTGCCCACCTCGGGTGCCCCCCGGACCGCCTCTTTGCTCTATAAATGCCCCAATATTCCAGAAACCCTAGGGGAGTCGAAGAAAATCAATTCCAGCCGCCGCAGAGTCCAGAACCACCAGATCCAATCTAGACACCATCACAGAGGGGTTCACCACTTCCATTGGTGCCTCTCTGATGATGCGTGAGTAGTTCTTTGTAGACCTTCGGGTCCGTAGTTAGTAGCTAGATGGCTTCCTCTCTCTCACTAAATTCTCAATACAATGGTCTCTTGGAGATCCATATGATGTAATCTTTACGGTGTGTTTGTTGGGATCCGATGAACTTTGATTTTATGATCAGATCTATCTTTTTATACCCATGAAAGTTATTTGAGTTTCTTTGATCTCTTATATGCATGATTTATTATAGCCTAGTATTTCTACTCCGATTTTGGATTTTTTTGTCCAACTTGATCTATTTATCTTGCAATGGGAAGAGGTGCTTTCTAGTGGGTTCGATCTTACGGTGCTTGATCCCAGTAACAGAAGGGGAACCGACACGTATGTATCATTGCTACTAAGGATAAAATGATGGGGTCTATCTCTACATAGATAGATCTTGTCTACATCATGTCATCGTTCTTATTGCATTACTCCGTTTCTCCATGAACTTAATACACTAGATGCATGATGGATAGCGGTCGATGTGTGGAGTAATAGTAGTAGATGCAGGAAGGAGTCGGTCTACTAATCTTGGACGTGATGCCTATGTATTGATCATTGTTTGGATATCGTCATGATTATTTGAAGTTCTATCAATTGCCCAACAGTATTTTTTACCCACCGTTTGCTATTTTTCTCGAGAGAAGCCACTAGTGAAACCTACGGCCCCCGAGTCTCTTTCTCATATTATTTGCCTTTGCGATCTATTTTATTTTGCATTTATTTTCAGATCTATTAAACCAAAAAAACAAAAATACCTCGCAACATTTTATTCTTATTTATTTTATTTGGCGTTCGATCTATAAATCTACTATAATTTATATCATGTTCGTTTGCCAATTTCTGGCGTCGTTATCCAGAAGGGATTGACAACCCCTTTAACACGTCGGGTTGCGAGGATTTTCTATCTGTGTGCAGGGGTTGTCTATGTTGTGTTACTAGGTTCTCCTACTGGTTCGATAACCTTGGTTTCATCACTAAGGGAAGTACCTACCATTGTTGTGCTACATCATCCCTTCCTCTTTGGGGAAATACCGACGGAGTCTTAGAAGACATGAAAAGGAATTTCTGGCGCCGTTGCTGGGGAGGATCTTCAACATCTACCAGGTTCCTAATCACAAATCTCATATCCTTGCAATTTACATTATTTTCCATTTGCCTCTCATTTTCCTCTCCCCCACTTCACAAAAATTTGCCGTTTTATTCGCCCTCTTTTTTGTTTGCCTTTTTCTCGTCAGATCTCATGTTTGCTTGTGTTGCCATGTGCCTTCTATTTGCTTGCATCTTCGCTTGCTAAAAATTTATTGTTATGGATCCTCATCCACTTGCTAATATTTCAAAAGATCCAGTTATGATGAACCAATTGCTAGTGAATTGAGTGCACTAGAATATCTTTATGAAGTTTTGCTTGAGATTTGTGAATCTGAAATCCGTGATGAAGAAATTTATGAAGTGATTCATGATAGCTCCTTGAATGAAAAGCATGATTGCAATGGTTTTAATATAAATTCTATTAATGTCAATTGTGCTAATAATATGCAAAACCCCAAGCTTGGGGATGCTATTTTTGATATGTTCACTACTTGTTGCAATGATCATGATTGGGGTGATTCTTCTTATGATATTGAAAATTTATATAAGCCTCATGATGAATATGTTGGCGATAATATTGAAAGTGGGTTTGGAAGAGTGTCAACTCTAGGTAATATTGGTCCCACTAATTTGGAGAATGATCAATCTTATGAAAATTTTGATAAAAGTGGGCTTGGAAAGGTCATGACTTTATTTGATGATCCCACTGTTTTGGAAGAGTGTCAACTTTGCATGCATGTGGATCATAAAAATAAAATTTTATTTGATAGATATATTGTTGAATTCTATTATGATCCTACATGTAATTATTATGAGAGAGGAAAATATGGTTGTAGAAATTTTTATGTTACTAATTTACCTCTCGTTATGTTGAGATCGCTATTGTTTCTTTCTTCTTCGTTGCATATGCTTGATATTTCTTGTCTTGATAATTTGTTTGCTTATAATATTCCAATGCATAGGAAGTATGTTAGACTTAAATGTGTTTGTCACATGTTTCATGCTGCTTTCTTTGTGTATCAATTATTATCTATCGTGTGAGCATCATTGAAATCTTACGCCTAGCTAAGGGCGTGAAACTATAGCGCTTGTTGGGAGGCAACCCAACGAATAAATTTACTTTTGCTTTTTGCTTTCTGTTCTTGAGTGTTTGCACAATTATGCTACTGTTATGATTTTTTGTCTTTTAATTAGTGTTTGTGCCAAGTAGAACCTATAGGATCTTCTTGGGTGATAGTTGTTTGATCTTGCTAAAAAAGGAACTTTTGCGCTCACGAAAACACATTTTTTTACCAAAGCATGATAAGATACCAATTTTTTTGTAGTAGATTGATATAAAAATTACCCAGGTCGTCCTATTTTTTCAGAATTTGTGGAGTTTCAGAAGTATTTGAACAATTCAGAATTCTACAGATTGTTCTATTTTTTGACAGATTCTTTTTTTTTGCGTTGTGTGCTTATTTTGATGGCATTATGGTTTTCTTTGATGAGTTTTTGCCATAGAAAAGTTGGAATACAGTAGATATAATGCAAGAACAAAATATGAAGAGGTTGCAACAGTATTTATAGCAGTGATTTATTTTCTTATACTAACGGATCTCACGAAGGTTTTGTTGAGTTTTATGTGATTGAAGTTTTCAAGTTTTGGGTTATCTTATGATGGATGAAGGAATAAGGAGTAAGAAGAGCCTAAGCTTGGGGATGCCCGGGCATCCCAAGCTATTATCCAAAAATGAGCAAGCAACTAAGCTTGGGGATGCCCGAATGGCATCCCCTCTTTCTTCTAATGACCATCAGTATTTTACTCGAAGCTATATTTTTATTCGTCACGTATTATGTGTTTTGCTTGGAGCGTCTTGTATTATATGAGTCTTTGCTTGTTTTATTTTGTGTTATTAGTCTTGATTCCTTCCTTGACACACCTATTTGAGAGAGCCAAAATTATGTCATGACTTGTTAGAATTGCTCTCTATGCTTCACCTAAATATTTTTGAGCTATGGACTTGCTCTAGTGCTTCACCTATATCTTTTTGAGCACGGTGTGCTTTAGTATTTTTTGAAGAAATGCTCTCTTGCTTCACTTATATTTATTTGAGAGTTATTAAAATTTTAAAGAAATTCTCACTTGCTTCACTTAAATTATTTTGAGAGAACGAAAAATTATGCTCATGGTCTTCACTTATATTTGTTTGAGCTTATCAAAAGCAACATATGAAAATTAGTTTCAAAGTGATAGATATCCAAGAAGGATATAATAAAAACTTTCATGAAGATCATTGGACAAAATAAACTTGATTCTTAGTACTAGTTTTGAGATATGATGATGTGATATGTGACTTATATTGATTAGTAATTATGCTTTAGTAAGAATATTGGTGTTAAGGTCTGTGATTCCCTATGCAAGCACGAAAGTCAATAATTATGCAATGAAATTATATCCTACTTGTGATGCATTATTCGGTGTTAATTATGCTTAATGCTCGCTTATGAGATTATTAGTTTCTTGGTTGGTCGTTCCTCAATCTTTTGCTAGCCTTTATTTTGCACTAAGTATGATCTCTACTTGTGCATACAAAAACCTTTAAACCAGTTTTGCCACATGAGTCCACTATATCTACCTATATGCGGTATTATTTTTCTGTTCTAAGAAAATTTGTATGTGCCATCTCTAATTTTCAAAATAAACTTCTCTTTTGTCTGTTCGTTCCGCTCGCGGAGCGGTGAGGGGTGGCTAATATTTTCCATGCTAGATGTGTTATTCTCACGATGAGTGTTTATTCACTTGTCATTGCACGAGAGTAAGGCAAAGGTATTAGGGATGCCTAGTCCCGAAATGAAAAATGAATTTACTTTATGTTGTCAAATAATAAATTCCTTGGAAAGTGTTCGTATGGAGGGCAACCACAGATACGGCTAGCCATGGAAAGTGAAAGTATGGTTGAAAAAGGAATAAACTTTATATTTTGTTTGGGAACCGCCTTTGATATATCTAGCATGGAAAGTGTTGGGAACTCTAAGTCGTTTTCGTTGGTGGGAAGGATACACCTCCCAAAATGTTTTTATCTCCAAGTTTTTTTGCTTTGAGCTCTGGCACCTCCACAAACCCCTACTTCCCTTTGCGAAGGGCCTTTCTTTTACTTTATGTAATTTTTTTGAATTTGAGTCTCCATATTCTCTTATAAAAGCACCAACTAGGAGGCAATATGATCGTACTTGAGTATTGGGTGTAGCTAATATGCGAGTGTGTTTCACGAATGGATCAATGATTGAGCATGATGGGCTAGTGATAACTTATTTTAGCATTGATATTTTGAAAGACATGGTTGCTTATGCTTAAGTATTTAAATTGTCATGTCAAAACTACACTATTGCTTTGTATCACATAAAAGTCCAAATGTCCGTGCTATAAAGAAAAAGAAATATGAGATGGCAAGTTAGGTAGCATTCCACATAAAAATTCTGTTTTTATCACTTACCTACTTGAGGACGAGCAGGAGTTAAGCTTGGGGATGCTTGATACGTCTCCAATGTATCTATAATTTTTTATTGTTCCATGTTGTTATATTATCAATCTTGGATGTTTTATAATCATTTTATATCATTTTTTGGTACTAACCTATTGACATAGTGCCAAGTGCGAGTTGATGTTTTCTGCATGTTTTTTACATCGGAGGAAATCAATATCAAACGGATTCCAAATGCAACGAAACTTCACAGAGAATTTTTATGGACCAGAAGACACCTAATGGACCAAGGTTGCGCCTGCGAGGAGCTCGGTGGAGAGCACAACCCACCAGGGCGTGCCAGGAGGCCCAGGCGCGCCCTAGTGGGTTGTGCCCACCTCGGGTGCCCCCCGGACCGCCTCTTTGCTCTATAAATACCCCAATATTCCAGAAACCCTAGGGACTCGACAAAAATCAATTCCAGCCGCCGCGGAGTCCAGAACCACCAGATCCAATCTAGACACCACCACAGAGGGGTTCACCACTTCCATTGGTGCCTCTCCGATGATGCGTGAGTAGTTCTTTGTAGACCTTCGGGTCCGTAGTTAGTAGCTAGATGGCTTCCTCTCTCTCTCGCTGAATTCTCAATACAATGGTCTCTTGGAGATCCATATGATGTAATCTTTGCGGTGTGTTTGTTGGGATCCAATGAACTTTGAGTTTATCATCTGACATATCTTTTTAGATCCATGAAAGTTATTTGAGTTCCTTTGATCTCTTATATGCATGATTTGTTATAGCCTTGTATTTCTTCTCCGATATTTGGGTTTTGTTTGGCCAACTTGATCTATTTTTCTTGCAATGGGAAGAGGTGCTTTCTAGTGGGTTCGATCTTACGGTGCTTGATCCCAGTGAGAGAAGGGGAACCGACACATATGTATCGTTTCTACTAAGGATAAAATGATGGGTTCTATCTCTACATAGATAGATCTTGTCTACATCATGTCATCGTTCTTATTGCATTACTCCGTTTCTCCATGAACCTAATACACTAGATGCATGCTGGATAGCGGTCGATGTGTGGAGTAATAGTAGTAGATGCAGGCAGGAGTCGGTCTACTAATCTTGGACATGATGCCTATGTATTGATCATTGCCTGGATATCGTCATGATTATTTGAAGTTCTATCAATTGCCCAACAGTAATTTGTTTACCCACCGTTTGCTATTTCTCTCGAGAGAAGCCACTAGTGAAACCTATAGCCCCCGGGTCCCTCTCTCATATTTATTTGCCTTTGCGATCTATTTTCTTTTGCATTTATTTACAGATCTATTAAACCAAAAATACAAAAAATACCTTGCTGCATTTTATTCTTATTTATTTTATTTGGCGTTCGTTCTATCAATCTACTACTCCCTCTGTTCCTTTTTATAAGGTGTATTTGTTTTTTTTCAAAAGTCAAACTAGTGCATGTTTGACCAAGTTTTAAGAAAAATATATCAATATCCACAATCTGAAAATTATATCATTTGATCAATCATGCAAGGTAGTTTCATATTTTATCTATTAGGTATTGGAGATGTTTCTATTTTGTTCTATAATCTTGGTCAAACTTTAAAATGGTTGACTTGCACGGAAACCAATACACCTTATATTCTGGAATGGAGGGAGTATAATTTATCTCAAGTCCGTTTGCCAACTTCTAGCGCCATTACCCGAAATGGATTGACAACCCCTTTAACACGTCGGGTTGCGAGGATTTCTTATCTGTGTGCAGGGGATGTCTACGTTTTGTTGCTAGGTTCTCCTACTGGTTCGATAACCTTGGTTTCATCATTGAGGGAAATGCCTACCGCTGTTGTGCTGCATCATCCCTTCCTCTTTGGGGAAATACCAACGTAGTCTTAGCAGACATCACTAGTTATGCATAAAGGTGGATGGTGGGTGTTTGTTTCTCCTAGTTTAGTTGAATCGAATTTGACTATAGCTGGTCCTTGAAGAAGTTTAAAACAACAAACTTGATGAAACACCGTTGTGGTTTTTGCCGTAGGTAAGAACGGTTCTTTCTAGAAGCCCGTAGCAGCCGCGTAAAACTTGCAACAACAAAGTGGAGGATGTCTAACTTGTTTTTGTAGGCCATGTTATGATGTGAAATGGTCAAGACATGATGTGATATACGTTATTTTATGAGATGATCATGTTTTGTAAATTATCGGCAACATGCAGGAGCCTTATGGTTGTCTATTTATTGTACGAAATGCAAACGCCATGTAATTGCTTTACTTTATCGCTATGCATTAGCAATAGTTGGCGAGACAACCACGACGCTATGATGGAGATCAAGGTGTCAAGCCGGTGACGATGGAGATCATGACGTTGCTTTGGAGATGGAGATCAAAAGCACAAGATGATGATGGCTATATCATGTCACATATTTTGATTGCATGTGATGTTTATATTTTATGCATCTTATTTTGCTTAGTACGGCAGTAGCATTATAAGATGATCCCTTCACTTAATTTCAAGATAAAAGTGTTCTCCCTGAGTATGCACTGTTGCTACAATTCATCATTTCGAGACAACACGTGATGATCGGGTGTCATAGACTCTACGTTCACATACAACGGGTGTATGTCAGTTTTACACATGTAGAATACTTGGGTTAAACTTGACGAGCCTAGCATGTACAGACATGGTCTCGGAACACTGGAGACCGAAAGGTGGAACATGAGTCATATAGTAGATATGATCAACATAGAGATGTTCACCATTGATGACTACCCCATCTCACGTGATGATCGGACATGGGTTAGTTGATTTGGATCATGTATCACTTAAATAGCTCGAGGGATGTTAATTTAAGTGGGCGTTCATTGGTAATTTGATCAATTGAACTTAAATTTATCATGAACTTAGTCTTAATAGTTATTGCATATCTATGTTGTAGATCAATAGCTCGCAATATAGCTCCCCTATTTTGATACGTTCCTAGAGAAAAATAAGTTGAAAGATGATAGTAGCAATGATGCGGACTAGGTCCGTGATCTGAGGATTATCCTCATTGCTGCATAGAAGAATAGTGTCCTCGATGCACCGCTAGGTGACAGACCTATTGCAGGAGCAGATGTAGACATTATGAATGTTTGGCAAGCTCGATATGATGACTACTTAATAGTTTAGTGCACCATGCTTTACGGCTTAGAACCGGGACTTCAAAAACATTTTGAACGCCACAGAGCATATGAGATGTTCCAAGAGCTGAAATTGGTATTTCAAACTCATGCCCATGTCGAGAGTTATGAGACCTTTGACAAGTACATTGCCTACAAGATGGAGGAGAATAGCTCAACTAGTGAGCATGTGCTCAGAATGTCTGGGTACTACAATCGATTGAATCGAGTGGAAGTTAATCTTCCAGATAAGATAGTGATTGATAAAGTTCTCTAGTCACTATCACCAAGCTACTAGAACTTCGTGATGAACTATAATATGCAACGGATGACGAAAATGATTCCCGAGCTCTTCGCGATGCTGAAATCGGCGATGATAGAAATCAAGAAAGAGCATCAAGTGTTGATGGTTAACAAGACCACTAGTTTCAAGAAAAAGGGCAAGGGAAAGAGAGGGAACTTCAAGAAGAATGTCAAGCAAGTTGCCGCTCCCATGAAGAGGCCAAAGCTGGACCCAAGCCTGAAACTGAGTGCCTCTACTGCAAAGGAAATGGTCACTGGAAACGGAACTGCCCCAAATACTTGGCGGATAAGAAGGATGGCAAAGTGAACAAAGGTATATTTGATATACATGTTATTGATGTGTACCTTACTAGTATTAATACTAGCCCCTGGGCATTTGATACCAGTTCAGTTGCTAATATTAGTAACTCGAAACAGGAGTTGCAAAATGAACAGAGACTAGTTAAGGACAAGGTGAGGATGCGTGTTGGAAGTGACTCCAAGGTTGATAAGATCACCATCGCACACTACATATACCTTCGAGATTAGTTTTGGACCTGAATAATTGTTATTAGGTGCCCGCATTAAGCATGAACATTACATCTGGTTATTGCGAGACGGTTATTCATTTAAATCAGAGAACAATGCTTGTTCTATTTATATGAGTAATATCTTTTATAGTCATCCACCCTTGAAGAGTGGTCTATTCTTGTTGAATCTCGATAGTAGTGATACACATATTCATAATATTGATGCCAAATGATGCAAGCTTCATAATGATAGTGCAACATGTTTTTGGCACTACCATTTAGGTCATGTCGGTGTAAAGCGCATGATGAAACTCCGTGCAGATGGACTTTGGAATCACTTGATTATGGATCATTTGATACTTGTGAACCATGCCTCATGGGCAAGATGACTAAAAATCTGTTCTCCGGAACAATGGAGCGAGCTAATGACTTATTGGAAATAATGCATACTGATGTATGCAGTCCGATAAGTATTGAAGCACGCGGTGGGTATCGTTATTTTTCTGATCTTCACAGATGATTTGAGTAGATACGGGTATGTCTACTTAATGAAACACAAGTCTGAGATATTTGAAAAGTTCAAAGAATTTCAGAGTGAAGTGGAGAATCATCGTAACAAGAAAATGAAGTTTCTACGATCTAATCGCAGAGACGAATATTTGAGTTACGAGTTTTGCCTTCATTTAAAACAATGTGGAATTGTTTCACAACTCATGACACCTAGAACACCATAGCGTAATAGTGTGTCTGAAAGTTATAACCATACTTTATTGGATATGGTGCGATCTATGATGTCTCTTACCGATCTACCACTATCGTTTAGGGTTATGCATTAGAGACAGCCGCATTCATGTCAAATAGGGCACCGTCTAAGTCTGTTGAGATGACACCGTATGAACTGTGGTTTGGCAAGAAACCTAAGCTGTCGTTTCTTAAAAAGTTTGGGGATGCGACACATATGTCAAAAGGCTTCATCCTGATAAGCTCGAACCCAAAGCGGAGAAGTGCGTCTTCATAGGATACCCGAAAGAAACTATTGGGTATACCTTTTACCATAGATCCAAAGGCAAAATCTTTGTTGCTAAGAATGGGTCCTTTCTAGAGAAGGAGTTTCTCTCGAAAGAAGTGAGTGGCAGGAAAGTAGAACTTGATGAGGTAATTGTACCTTCTCTCGAATTGGAAAGTAGCACATCACAGAAAACCGTTCCAGTGATGCCTACACCAACTAGAGAGGAAGCGAATGATAATGATCATGAAACTTCATATCAAGTTGCTACTAAACCTCGTAGGTCAACCAGAGCATGATCCGCACCAGAGTGGTACAGTAATCATGTTTTGGAAGTCATGTTACTAGACCAAGGCGAACCTACGAACTATGAAGAAGCTATGATGAGCCCAGATTCCGATAAATGGCTTGAAGCCATGAAATCTGAGATAGGATCCATGTATGATAACGAAGTGTGGACTTTGGTGGACTTGCTCGATGATCGGAACGCCATTGAGAATAAATGGATCTTCAAAAAGAAGATTGACGTTGATGATAATGTTACTGTCTACAAAGCTCGACTTGTCGCGAAAGGTTTTCGACGAGTTCAAGGAGTTGACTATGATGAGACTTTCTCACCCGTAGCGATGCTTAAGTCTGTCGAATCATGTTAGTAATTGCCGCATTTTATAATTATGAAATCTGGCTAATGGAAATCAAAACTGCATTCCTTAATGGATTTCTTAAAGAAGAGTTGTATATGATGCAACCAGAAGGTTTTGTCGATCCTAAAGGTGCTAACAAAGTGTGCAAGCTCCAGCGATCCATCTATGGACTAGTGCAATCATCTCGGAGTTGGAATATACGCTTTGATGAGGTGATCAAAGCATATAGTTTTATACATACTTATGATGAAGCCTGTATCTACAAGAAAGTGAGTGGGAGCTCTGTAGCATTTCTGATATTATATGTGGGATGACATATTATTGATTGGAAATGATATATAATTTTTGGAGAGCATGACACTTGAATAAGAATTTTTCAATGAAAGACCTCAGTGAAGATGCTTATATATTGGGCATCAAGATCTATAGGGATAGATCAAGATGCTCAATAGACTTTCACAAAGTATATACCTTGATAAGTTTTGAAGAAGTACAAATCAAGTGTTCTTGCCTGTGTTACAAGGTGTGAAGTTGAGTAAGACTCAAACACTGACCATGGCAGAAGATAGAGAGAGAATGAAAGTCATTCCCTATGCCTCGGTCGTAGGTTCTATAAAGTATGCCATGCTGTGTACCAGACCTGTTGTGTGCCTTGCCATGAGTTTGGCAAGGGGTACAATAGTGATCCAGGAGTGGACCACTGGACAGTGGTCAAAATTACCCATAGGTACCTGAAAAGGACTAAGGAAATATTGTCTCGGTTATGGAGGTGATAAAGAGTTCGTCATAAAGAGTTACGTCGACGCAAGCTTTGGCACAGATTCGAATGACTATGAGATCAATCTGGATACATATTGAAAGTGAAAGTGAGAGCAATTAGCTATAGTAGCTCCATGCAGAGCATTGTCGACATAGAAATTTGCAAAATTCATAAGAATCTGAATGTGGCAGACCCGTTGACAAAAACTCTCTCACAAGAAAAACATGATCACACCTTTGTACTCTTTAAGTGTTAATCACATGGCGATGTGAACTAGATTATTGACTCTAGTAAGTCACATGGCGATGTGAACTATGGGTATTAATCACATGGCGATGTAAACTAGATTATTGACTCTAGTGCAAGTGGGAGACTGATGAAAAAATGCCCTAGGGGCAATAATAAAATGGTTATTATTATATTTCCTTAATCATGATAAAGGTTTATTATTCATGCTAGAATTGTATTGACCAGAAACTTAAATACATGTCTGGATACATAAACAAATACCGTCTCCCTAGTGAGCCTCTACTAGACTAGCTCGTTGATCAAAGATGGTTAAGGTTTAGTAACCATAGACATGAGTTGTCATTTGATAACGCGGTCACATCAATAGGAGAATAATGTGATGGACAAGACCCATCCGTTAGCTTAGCATATTGATCGTTCAGTTTATTGCTATTGCTTTCTTCATGTCAAATACATATTCCTTCGACTATGAGATTATGCAACTCCAGGATACCGGTGGAATACCTTGTGTGCTATCAAACATCACAACATAACTGGGTGATCATAAAGATGCTCTACAGGTATCTCCGAAGGTGTTTGTTGAGTTGGCATAAATCAAGATAAGGATTTGTCACTCCGAGTATCGAAGAGGTATCTCTGGGCCCTCTCAGTAATACACATCATAAGAAGCCTTGCAAGCAAAGTGACTAATGAGTTAGTTGCAGGATAATGTATTACGGAACGAGTAAAGAGACTTGCCGGTAATGAGATTGAACTAGGTATGAAGATACTGACGATCGAATCTCGGGAAGTAACATACCGATGGACAAAGGGAATTACGTATGTTGTCATAAGGTTCGACCAATAAATATCTTCGTAGAATATGTTAGAGCCAATATGGGCATCTAGTTCTGCTATTGGTTATTGACCGGAGAGGTGTCTCGGTCATGTCTACATAGTTCTCGAACCTGTACGGTCCACAGGCTTAACGTTCTTTGATGATATAGTGTTATATGAGTTATATGATTTGGTGATCGAATGTTGTTCGGAGTCCCGGATGAGATCACGGACATGAAGAGCAGTCTCAAAATGGTCCAGAGGTGAAGATTGATATATAGGACGATGGTGTTTGTGTTGGGTAACGTAGTAGAAATTCAAAATTTTCCTACGTGTCACCAAGATCTATCTATGGAGAAACCAGCAACGAGGGGAAGAAGAGTGCATCTACATACCCTTGTAGATCGCTAAGAGGAAGCGTTCAAGTGAACGGGGTTGATGGAGTCGTACTCGCCGTGATCCAAATCACCGATGACCAAGTGCCGAACGGACGGCACCTCCGCGTTCTACACACGTACAGCCCGGTGACGTCTCCCATGCCTTGATCCAGCAAGGAGAGAGGAGAGGTTGAGGAAGACTCCGTCCAGCAGCAGCACAACGGCGTGGTGGTGGTGGAGGAGCGTGGCAATCCTGCAGGGCTTCACTAAGCACCGCGGGAGAGGAGGAGGGAGAGAAGCAGGGCTGCGCCATGGAGAGGTAAGAACTCATGTGTTGGCAGCCCCAAAACCCTCAAGTATATATAGGGGAGAGGGAGGGGGGTGCGCCCCCTTTAGGGTTTCCACCCCAAGGGGTGCGGCAGCCCCAAACCCATCTAGGGTGGCGGCCAAGGGGGGGAGAGGGGAAACTTGCCCCCCAAGCTAGGTGGGGCGCCCCCTCCCCAAACCCTAGGCGCCTTGGGCCCTTGTGGGGGGCACAAGCCCACCTGGGGCTGGTCCCCTCCCACACTTAGCCCGTGCAGCCCTCCAGGGCCGGTGGCCCCACTTGGTGGACCCCCGGACACCTCCGGTGGTCCCAGTACACTACCGGTGATGCCCAGAACACTTCCGGTGGCCAAAACCATACTTCCTATATATAAATCTTTACCTCCGGACCATTCCGGAACTCCTCGTGACGTCCGGGATCTCATCCGGGACTCCGAACAACATTCGGTAACCACATACATCTATTCCCTATAACCCTAGCGTCATCGAACCTTAAGTGTGTAGACCCTACGGGTTTGGGAGACACGTAGACATGACCGAGACGTTCTCTGGTCAATAACCAACAGCGGGATCTGGATACCCATGTTGGTTCCCACATGTTCCACGATGATCTCATCGGATGAACCACGATGTCGAGGATTCAATCAATCCCGTATTCAATCCCCTTCGTCTACCGGTATAGTACTTGCCCGAGATTCGATCATCGGTATCTCGATACCTTGTTCAATCTCGTTACCGTCAAGTCTCTTTACTCGTTCCGTAACACATCATCCCGTGATCAACTCCTTGATCACATTGTGCACATTATGATGATGTCCTACCGAGTGGGCCCAGAGATACCTCTCCGTCACACGGAGTGACAAATCCCAGTCTCGATTCGTGCCAACCCAACAGATACTTTCGGAGATACCCGTAGTGCACCTTTATAGCCACCCAGTTACGTTGTAACGTTTGGCACACCCAAAGTATTCCTACTGTATCTGGGAGTTGCACAATCTCATGGTCTAAGTAAATGATACTTGACATTAGAAAAGCTTTAGCATACGAACTACACGATCTTGTGCTATGCTTAGGATTGGGTCTTGTCCATCACATCATTCTTCTAATGATGTGATCCCGTTATCAATGACATCCAATGTCCATGGTTAGGAAACCGTAACCATCTATTGATCAACGAGCTAGTCAATTAGAGGCTTACTAGGGACATGGTGTTGTCTATGTATCCACACATGTATCTGAGTTTCCTATCAATACAATTCTAGCATGGATAATAAACGATTATCATGAACAAGGAAATATAATAATAACCTATTTATTATTGCCTCTAGGGCATATTTCCAACAGTCTCCCACTTGCACTAGAGTCAATAATCTAGTTCACATCGCCATGTGATTAACACTCACAGGTCACATCGCCATGTGACCAACAGCCAAAGAGTTTACTAGAGTCAATAATCTAGTTCACATCAATATGTGATTAACACTCAATGAGTTCTTGGTTTGATCATGTTATGTCTATGAGAGAGGTTTTAGTCAACGGGTCTGCAACATTTAGATTAGTATGTACTTTGCAAATCTCTATGTCATCTTTTAGATGTCGCTACTACGCTATATTTCAAACAACTGTTCTACTATACGAATCCGGTTTACTCTACTCAGAGCTATCCGGATAGGTGTTAAGCTTGCATCGATGTAACTCTTTACGTCGAACTCTTTATCACCTCCATAACCGAGAAACATATCCTTATTCCTCTAAGGATAATTTTGACCGCTATCTGGTGACCTACTCCTAGATCACCTTTGTACCCTCTTGCCAGACATGTGGCAAGGCACACATCAGGTGCGGTACTCAGCATGGCATACTGTATAGAGCCTATGACAAAAGCATAGGGGACGACCTTCATCCTTCCTCTTTCTTCTGCCGTGGTCGAGCTTTAAGTCTTAACTTCATACCTTACAATTCAGGCAAGAACTCCTTCTTTGACTGATCCATCTTGAACACCTTCAAGATCATGTTAAGGTATGTGCTCATTTGAAAAGTACCATTAAGCGTTTTGATCTATCCTTATAGATCTTGATGCTCAATGTTCAAGTAGCTTAATCCAGGTTTTCCATTCAAAAACACTTTTCAAATAACCCTATATGCTTTCCAGAAATTCTACATCATTTCTGATCAACAATATGTCAACAACATATACTCATCAGAAATTCTATAGTGCTCCCACTCACTTCTTTGGAAATACAAGTTTCTCATAAACTTTGTATAAACCCAAAATCTTTGATCATCTCATCAAAGTGTACATTCCAACTCCGAGATGCTTACTCCAGTCTTAGAAGGATTGCTGGGGCTTTGCATACTTGTTAGCATCTTTCAGGATCGACAAAATCTTCTGGTTGTATCACATACAACCTTTCCTCAAGAACAAGGAAACAATATTTTGACATCCTATCTGCAAGATTTCATAAATAATGCAGTACCTGCAAATTCCAACAGACTCTTAGCATCGCTACGAGTGAGAAAGTGTCATCGTAGTCAACTCCTTGAACTTGTCGGGAAACATCTTAACAACAAGTCGAGCTTTCTTAATGGTGACATTTACCATCATTGTCCGTCTTCCTTTTAAAATCCATCTGTACTCAACAGCCTCACGACCATCGAGCCGTTCTGCCAAAGTCTACACTTTGTTATCATACATGGATCCTCTCTCGGATTTTATGGCCTCGAGCCATTCATTGGAATTCGGGCCCACCATCGCTTCTCCATAGCTCGTAGGTTCATTGTTGTCTAGCAACATGACTTCCAAGACAGGATTACGTACCACTCTGAAGTAGTACGCATCCTTGTCGTCCTACGAGGTTTGGGAGTGACTTGATCCGAAGTATCATGATCACTATCATAAGCTTCCACTTCAATTGGTGTAGGTGCCATAGGAACAACTCCTGTGCCCTGCTATACACTAGTTGAAGTGACGGTTCAGTAACCTCATCAAGTCTCCACCATCCTCCCACTCAATTCTTTCGAGAGAAACTTTTCCTCGAGAAAGGACCCGATTCTAGAAACAATCGCTATTGCTTTCGGATCTGAGACAGGAGGTATACCCAACTGTTTTAGGTATTCTATGAAGATGCATTCATCCGCTTTGTGTTCGAGCTTATCAGCCTGAAACTTTTTCACATAAGCGTCGTAGCCCCAAATTTTTTTAAGAAATGACAGCTTAGGTTTCTCAAAACCATAGTTCATACGGTGCCATCTCATCGGAATTACGTGGTGCCCTATTTAAGGTGAATGTGGTTGTCTCTAATGCCTAACCCATAAACTATCGTGGTAATTCGATAAGAGACATCATGGTATGCATCATATCCAATAGGGTGCAGTTATGATGTTCGGACACACCATTACACTATGGTGTTCCAGGCGGTACTAGTCGTGAAACAATTTCCACAATGTCTCAGTTGTGTACCAAACTCGCAACTCAGATATTCATCTCTATGATCATATCATAGATATATTATCCTCTTGTCACGACGATCTTCAACTTCATTCTGAAATTACTTGAACCATTCAATAATTCAGACTTGTGTTTCATCAAGTAAATATACTCAGTATCTACTCAAATCATCTGTGAAGTAAGAGCATAACGATATCCACTGCGTGCCTCAGCACTCATTGAACTGCACGCATCAAAATGTGTTACTTCCAACAAGTTGCTTTCTTGTTCCATTTTACTGAAACCGAAGCTTTCAGTCATCTTGCCCATGTGGTATGATTTGCATGTCTCAAGCGATTCAAAATCAAGTGAGTCCAAACAGTCCATCTGCATGGAGTTTCTTCATGCGTATATACCAATAGACATGGTTCACATGTCTCAATCTTTTCAAAAATGAGTGAGTCCAAAGATCCATCAACATGGACCTTCTTCATGCGTTTTATACCAATATGACTTACATGGCAGTGCCACAAGTAGCTGGTACTATCATTACTATCTTATATCTTTTGGCATGAACATGTGTATCACTACGATCGGGAATCAATAAACCATTCATTTTAGGTGCAAGACCATTGAAGGTATTATTCAAATAAACAGAGTAACCATTATTCTCCTTAAATGAATAACTGTATTGCGATAAACATAATCCAATCATATCTATGTTCAACGCAAACACCAAATAACAATTATTTAGGTTTAACACCAATCTCGATGGTAGAGGGAGCGTGCGATGCTTGATCACATCAAGCTTGGAAAAACTTCCAACACATATCGCCAGCTCACCTTTAGCTAGTCTCCGTTTACTCCGCAGCCTTTTATTTTGAGTTACTAACACTTAGCAACCGAACCGGTATCTAATACCATGGTGCTACTAGGAGTACTAGTAAAGTACACATTAACATAATGTATATCCAATATACTACTATCGACCTTGCCAGCCTTCTCATCTACCAAGTATCTAGGGTAATTTTGCTCTAGTGGTTGTTCCCCTTATTACAGAAGCACTTAGTCTCGGGCTTTGGTTCAACTTTGGGTTTCTTCACTTGAGCAACAACTGACTTGTCGTTTCATGAAGTATCCCTTTCTTTCCCTTGCCCTTCTTGAAACTAGTGGTTTTTAACTGCCCATCAACAATTGATGCTCCTACTTGACTTCTACTTTCACGATGTCAAGCATCGCGAATATCTCAAGGATCATCGTATCTATCCCTGATATGTTATAGTTCATCATGAAGCTCTCGCAGCTTGGTGGCAATGACTTTGGAGAAACATCACTATCTTATCTGGAAGATCAACTCCCACTCGATTCAAGTGATTGTTGTACTCAGACAATCTGAGCACAAGCTCAACGATTGAGCTTTTCTCCCTTAGTTTGCAGGCTAAGAAAATCGTCGGAGGTCTTATACCTCTTGACGTGGGCACGAGCCTGAAATCCCAATTTCAGCCCTTGAAACATCTCATATGTTCCGCGACATTTCAAAAATGTCTTTGGTGCCTCAATTCTAAACCATTTAACATTACTGAACTATCATGTAGTCATCAAAACGTGTATGTCAGATGTTCGCAACATCCACAGACCACGTTCGAGGTCCAGCACACCGAGCGGTGCATTAAGGACATAAGCCTTCTACTGTCCGCATAATTGCTACTATCAACTTTCAACTATATTTTCTCTAGGAACATATCTAAAACAGTAGAACTAAAGCGCGAGCTACGACATAATTTGCAAAAACCTTTTGACTATGTTCAGGATAAACAAGTTCATCTTATGAACTCCCACTCAGATAGACATCCCTCTCGTCATCTAAGTGATTACATGATCCGAGTCAACTAGGCCGTGTCCGATCATCACGTGAGACGGACTAGTCATCATCGGTGAACATCTCATGTTGATCGCATCTTCTATGCGACTCATGTTCGACCTTTCTGAAGGAAATATGCCCTAGAGGCAATAATAAAGTTATTATTTATTTCCTTACATATCATGATAAATGTTTATTATTCATGCTAGAATTGTATTAACCGGAAACATAATACATGTGTGGATACATAGACAAACAGAGTGTCACTAGTATGCCTCTGCTTGACTAGCTTGTTAATCAAAGATGGTTAAGTTTCCTAACCATAGACAAAAGGAGTTGTCATTTGATTAACAAGGTCACATCATTAGTTGAATGATCTGATTGACATGACCCATTCCATTAGCATAGCACCCGATCGTTTAGTATGTTGCTATTGCTTTTATCCATGACTTATACATGTTCCTTTGACTATGAGATTATGCAACTCCCGTTTGCCGGAGGAACACTTTGGGTGCTACCAAACGTCACAACGTAACTGGGTGATTATAAAGGAGTACTACAGGTGTCACCAAAGGTAGATGTTGGGTTGGCGTATTTTGAGATTAGGATTTGTCACTCCAATTATGGGAGAGGTATCTTTGGGCCCTCTCGGTAATGCACATCACTTAAGCCTTGCAAGCATTGCAACTAATGAGTTAGTTGCGGGATGATGTATTACGGAACGAGTAAAGAGACTTGCCGGTAACGAGATTGAATTAGGTATTGGATACCGACGATCGAATCTCGGGCAAGTAACATACCGATGGACAAAGGGAACAACGTATGTTGTTATGCGGTCTGACCGATAAAGATCTTCATAGAATATGTAGGAGCCAATATGGGCATCCAGGTCCCGCTATTGGTTATTGACCGGAGACGTGTCTCGGTCATGTCTACATTGTTCTTGAACCGTAGGGTCCGCACGCTTAAGGTTACGATGACAGTTATTATGAGTTTATGCATTTTGATGTACCGAAGGAGTTTGGAGTCCCGGATGTGATCACGGACATGACGAGGAGTCTCGGAATGGTCGAGACATAAAGATTGATATATTGGACGGCTATGTTCGGACATCGGAATGGTTCCGAGAGGTTTCGGATATTACCGGAGTGCCGGAGGGGTTACTGGAACCCCCCGGGGGAAGTATGGGCCTTATTGGGCCGCGAGGGGAGAGAGAGGGCCGCGCCAGGAGGTGGCGCCCCCCCCCATGAGGAGTCCGAATTGGACAAGGAGGGGGGGCGCGGCCCCCCTTTCCCTCTCCCTCTCCCTCTCCTTCCTTCCCCCCTTCCCCCTCCTAGTTGGACTAGGAAAGGGGAGTCCTACTCCTACTAGGAGGAGGACTCCCCCTCCCTTGGCGCGCCTCTCTAGGCCGGCCGGCCTCCCCCTTGCTCCTTTATATACGGGGGCAGGGGGCACCCCAAGACACACAAGTTGATCATTGAGATCGTTCCTTAGCCGTGTGCGGTGCCCCCCTCCACCATATTCCACCTCGGTCATATTGTAGCGGTGCTTAGGCGAAGCCCTGTGACAGTAGAACATCAAGATCGTCACCACGCCGTCGTGCTGACGGAACTCTTCCCCGAAGCTTTGCTGGATCGGAGCCCGGGGAACGTCATCGAGCCGAACGTGTGCCAAGAACTCGGAGGTGCCGGAGTAACGGTGCTTGGATCGGTCGGATCGTGAAGACGTACGACTACATCAACCGCATTGATATAACGCTTCCGCTTTTGGTCTACAAGGGTACGTAGACAACACTCTCCCCTCTCGTTGCTATGCATCACCATGATCTTGCGTGTGCGTAGGAAATTTTTTGAAATTACTACGTTCCCCAACAGTGGTATCAGAGCCTAGGTTTTTATGGTTTGATGTTATTTGCACGAGTAGAACACAAGTGAGTTGTGGACGATACAAGTCATACTGCCTACCAGCATGTCATACTTTGGTTCAGCGGTATTGTTGGATGAGACGACCCGGACCAACCTTACGTGTACGCTTACGCGAGACCGGTTCCCTCGACATGCTTTGCACACAGATGGCTTGCGGGAGACTGTCTCACCAACTTTAGTTGAACCAAGTGTGGCTACGCCCGGTCCTTGAGAAGGTTAAAACGGAGTCTATTTGACAAACTATCGTTATGGTTTTGATGCGTAGGTAAGATGAGTTCTTGCTTAAAGCCCGTAGCAGCCACGTAAAACTTGCAACATACAAAGTAGAGGACGTCTAACTTGTTTTTGCAGGGCATGTTGTGATGTGATATGGTCAAGACATGATGCTATATTTTATTGTATGAGATGATCATGTTTTGTAACCGAGTTATCGGCAACCGGAAGGAGCCGTATGGTTGTCGCTTTATTGTATGCAATGCAATCGCCCTGTAATGCTTTACTTTATCACTAAGCGGTAGCGATAGTCGTAGAAGCATAAGATTGGCGAGACGACAACGATGCTACGATGGAGATCAAGGTGTCGCGCCGGTGACGATGGTGATCATGATGGTGCTGCAGAGATGGAGATCACGAAGCACAAGATGATGATGACCATATCATATCACTTATATTGATTTGCATGTGATGTTTATCTTTTATGCATCTTATCTTGCTTTGATTGACGGTAGCATTATAAGATGATCTCTCACTAAATTATCAAGAAGTGTTCTCCCCGAGTATGCACCGTTGCCAAAGTTCGTCGTGCCCAGACACCACGTGATGATCGGGTGTGATAAGCTCTACGTCCATCTACAACGGGTGCAAGCCAGTTTTGCACACGCGGAATACTCGGGTTATACTTGACGAGCCTAGCATATGCAGATATGGCCTCGGAACACGGAGACCGAAAGGTCGAGCGTGAATCATATAGTAGATATGATCAACATGATGATGTTCACCATTGAGAACTAATCCATTTCACGTGATGATCGGTTATGGTTTAGTTCGATTTGGATCACGTGATCACTTAGAAGATTAGAGGGATGTCTATCTAAGTGGGAGTTCTTAAGTAATATGATTAATTGAACTTAAATTTATCATGAACTTAGTCCCTGATAGTATCTTGCTTGTTTGTGTTAATTGTAGATAGATGGCTCGTGTTGTTGTTCCGTTGAATTTTAATGCGTTCCTTGAGAAAGCAAAGTTGAAAGATGATGGTAGCAATTACACAGACTGGGTCCGTAACTTGAGGATTATCCTCATTGCTGCACAGAAGAATTACGTCCTGGATGCACCGCTAGGTGCCAAGCCTGCTGCTGGAGCAACACCAGATGTTATGAACGTCTGGTAGAGCAAAGCTGATGACTACTCGATAGTTCAGTGTGCCATGCTTTACGGCTTAGAACCGGGACTTCAACGACGGTTTGAGAACCATGGAGCATATGAGATGTTCCAGGGGTTGAAGTTGATATTCAAACAGAATGCCCGGATTGAGAGATATGAGGTCTCCAATAAGTTCTATAGCTGCAAGATGGAAGAGAATGGGTCTGTCAGTGAGCACATACTCAGAATGTCTGGGTATTACAATCACTTGAGTCAACTGGGAGTTAATCTTCTGGATGATTGTGTCATTGACAGAATTCTTCAATCACTGCCACCAAGCTACAAAGGTTTCGTGATGAACTATAATATGCAAGGGATAGATAAGACTATGCCCGAGCTCTTCGCAATGCTAAAAGCTGCTGAGGTAGAAATCAAGAAGGAGCATCAAGTGTTGATGGTCAATAAGACCACCAGTTTCAAGAAGAAGGGCAAAGGGAAGAAGAAGGGGAACTTCAAGAAAAACAGCAAACAAGTTGCTGCTCAAGCGAAGAAACCCAAGTCTGGACCTAAGCCTGAAACTGAGTGCTTCTACTGCAAGCAGACTGGTCATTGGAAGCGGAACTGCCCCAAGTATCTGGCGAACAAGAAGGATGGCAAGGTGAACAAAGGTATATGTGATATACATGTTATTGATGTGTACCTTACTAGAGCTCGCAGTAGCACCTGGGTATTTGATACTGGTTCTGTTGCTAATATTTGCAACTCGAAACAGGGACTACGGATTAAGCGAACACTGGCAAAGGACGAGGTGACGATGCGCGTGGGAAATGGTTCCAAAGTCGATGTGATCGCGGTCGTCACACTACCTCTACATCTACCTTCGGGATTAGTATTAGACCTAAATAATTGTTATTTGGTGCCAGCGTTGAGCATGAACATTATATCTGGATCTTGTTTGATGCGAGACGGTTATTCATTTAAATCAGAGAATAATGGTTGTTCTATTTATATGAATAATATCTTTTATGGTCATGCACCCTTGAAGAGTGGTCTATTTTTGATGAATCTCGATAGTAGTGATACACATATTCATAATGTTGAAGCCAAAAGATGCAGAGTTAATAATGATAGTGCAACTTATTTGTGGCACTGCCGTTTAGGTCATGTCGGTGTAAAGCGCATGAAGAAACTCCATACTGATGGACTTTTGGAACCACTTGATTATGAATCACTTGGTACTTGCGAACCGTGCCTCATGGGCAAGATGACTAAAACACCGTTCTCCGGTATTATGGAGAGAGCAACAGAGTTATTGGAAATCATACATGCAGATGTATGTGGTCCGATGAATATTGAAGGTCGTGGCGGATATCGTTATTTTCTCACCTTCATAGATGATTTAAGCAGATATGGGTATATCTACTTAATGAAACACAAGTCTGAAACATTTGAAAAGTTCAAAGAATTTCAGAGTGAAGTTGAAAAGCATCGTAACAAGAAAATAAAGTTTCTACGATCTGATCGTGGAGGAGAATATTTGAGTTAC
The DNA here is from genome assembly GCA_032464435.1 of Aegilops umbellulata. Lineage (NCBI taxonomy): Eukaryota > Viridiplantae > Streptophyta > Magnoliopsida > Poales > Poaceae > Aegilops > Aegilops umbellulata. The sequence continues at coordinate 197,353,188 of CP136054.1, forward strand.
GAGTTTGGTCTACATTTGAAACAATGCGGAATAGTTTCGTAACTCATGCCACCCGGAACACGACAGCGCAATGGTGTGTCCGAACGTCGTAATCGCACTTTACTAGATATGGTGCGATCTATGATGTCTATTACAGATTTACCGCTATCGTTTTGGGGTTATGCTCTAGAGACGGCCGCATTCACGTTAAATAGGACACCGTCAAAACCCGTTGAGACGACGCCTTATGAGCTATGGTTTGGCAAGAAACCAAAGTTGTCGTTTCTTAAAGTTTGGGGCTGCGATGCTTATGTGAAAAAGCTTCAACCTGATAAGCTCGAACCCAAATCGGAGAAATGTGTCTTCATAGGATACCCAAAGGAAACAGTTGGGTACACCTTCTATCACAGATCCGAAGGCAAGACATTTGTTGCTAAAAATGGATCCTTTCTAGAGAAGGAGTTTCTCTCGAAAGAAGTGAGTGGGAGGAAAGTAGAACTTGATGAGGTAACTGTACCTGCTCCCTTATTGGAAAGTAGTACATCACAGGAACCGGTTTCTGTGACATCTACACCAATCAGAGAAGAAGTTAGTGATGATGATCATGAAACTTCAGATCAAGTAACTGCTGAACCTCGTAGATCAACCAGAGTGAGATCCGCACCAGAGTGGTACGGCAGTCCTATTCTGGAAATCATGCTACTAGATCATGACGAACCTACGAACTATGAAGAAGCGATGGTGAGCCCAGATTCCGCAAAATGGCTGGAAGCCATGAAATCTGAGATGGGATCCATGTATGAAAACAAAGTATGGACTTTGGTTGACTTGCCCGAGGATCGGCAAGCAATAGAGAACAAGTGGATCTTTAAGAAGAAGACTGACGCCGACGGTAATGTTACTGTCTACAAAGCTCGACTTGTCGCAAAGGGTTTTCGACAAGTTCAAGGGATTGACTACGATGAGACCTTCTCACCCGTAGCGATGCTTAAGTCTGTCCGAATCATGTTAGCAATTGCCGCATTTTATGATTATGAAATTTGGCAAATGGATGTAAAGACTGTATTCCTGAATGGGTTTCTGGAAGAAGAGTTGTATATGATGCAACCAGAAGGTTTTATCGATCCAAAGGGAGCTAACAAAGTATGCAAGCTCCAGCGATCCATCTATGGACTGGTGTAAGCATCTCGGAGTTGGAATAAACGTTTTGATAGTGTGATCAAAGCATTTGGGTTTGTACAGACTTTTGGAGAAGCCTGTATTTACAAGAAAGTGAGTGGGAGCTCTGTAGCATTTCTGATATTATATGTAGATGACATATTACTGATTGGAAATGATATAGAATTTCTGGATAGCATAAAGGGATATTTGAATAAGAGTTTTTCAATGAAAAACCTCGGTGAAGCTGCTTACATATTGGGCATTAAGATCTATAGAGATAGATCAAGACGCTTAATTGGACTTTCACAAAGCACATACCTTGACAAGATTTTGAAGAAGTTCAAAATGGATCAAGCGAAGAAAGGGTTCTTGCCTGTATTGCAAGGTATGAAGTTGAGTCAGACTCAATGCCCGACCACTGCAGAAGATAGAGAAAAGATGGAAGGTGTTCCCTATGCTTCAGCCATAGGCTCTATCATGTATGCAATGCTGTGTACCAGACCTGATATGTGCCTTGTTATAAGTTTAGTAGGGAGGTACCAAAGTAATCCAGGAGTGGATCACTGGACAGCGGTCAAGAATATCCTGAAGTACCTGAAAAGGACTAAGGAAATGTTTCTCGTGTATGGAGGTGATAAAGAGCTCGTCGTAAAGGGTTACGTTGATGCAAGCTTTGACGCTGATCCGGACGATTCGAAATCGCAAACCGGATACGTATTTACATTAAACGGTGGAGCTGTCAGTTGGTGCGGTTCTAGACAAAGCGTCGTGGCGGGATCTACATGTGAAGCGGAGTACATAGCTGCTTCGGAAGCAGCAAATGAAGGAGTCTGGATGAAGGAGTTCATATCCGATCTAGGTGTCATACCTAGTGCATCGGGTCCAATGAAAATCTTTTGTGACAATACTGGAGCAATTGCCTTGGCGAAGGAATCCAGATTTCACAAGAGAACAAAGCACATCAAGAGACGCTTCAATTCCATCCGGGACTTGGTCCATGTGGGAGACATAGAGATTTGCATGATACATACGGATCTGAATGTGGCAGACCCGTTGACTAAGCCTCTTCCACGGGCAAAACATGATCAGCACCAAGACTCCATGGGTGTTAGAATCATTACTGTATAATCTAGATTATTGACTCTAGTGCAAGTGGGAGACTGAAGGAAATATGCCCTAGAGGCAATAATAAAGTTATTATTTATTTCCTTACATATCATGATAAATGTTTATTATTCATGCTAGAATTGTATTAACCGGAAACATAATACATGTGTGGATACATAGACAAAAAGAGTGTCACTAGTATGCCTCTGCTTGACTAGCTTGTTAATCAAAGATGGTTAAGTTTCCTAACCATAGACAAAAGGAGTTGTCATTTGATTAACAAGGTCACATCATTAGTTGAATGATCTGATTGACATGACCCATTCCATTAGCATAGCACCCGATCGTTTAGTATGTTGCTATTGCTTTTATCCATGACTTATACATGTTCCTTTGACTATGAGATTATGCAACTCCCGTTTGCCGGAGGAACACTTTGGGTGCTACCAAATGTCACAACGTAACTGGGTGATTATAAAGGAGTACTACAGGTGTCACCAAAGGTAGATGTTGGGTTGGCGTATTTCGAGATTAGGATTTGTCACTCCAATTATGGGAGAGGTATCTCTGGGCCCTCTCGGTAATGCACATCACTTAAGCCTTGCAAGCATTGCAACTAATGAGTTAGTTGCGGGATGATGTATTACGGAACGAGTAAAGAGACTTGCCGGTAACGAGATTGAATTAGGTATTGGATACCGACGATCGAATCTCGGGCAAGTAACATACCGATGGACAAAGGGAACAACGTATGTTGTTATGCGGTCTGACCGATAAAGATCTTCATAGAATATGTAGGAGCCCATATGGGCATCCAGGTCCCGCTATTGGTTATTGACCGGAGACGTGTCTCGGTCATGTCTACATTGTTCTCGAACCGTAGGGTCCGCACGCTTAAGGTTACGATGACAGTTATTATGAGTTTATGCATTTTGATGTACCGAAGGAGTTCGGAGTCCCGGATGTGATCACGGACATGACGAGGAGTCTCGGAATGGTCGAGACATAAAGTATGATATATTGGACGGCTATGTTCGGACATCGGAATGGTTCCGAGAGGTTTCGGATATTACCGGAGTGCCGGAGGGGTTACCGGAACCCCCCGGGGGAAGTATGGGCCTTATTGGGCCGCGAGGGGAGAGAGAGGGCCACGCCAGGAGGTGGCGCCCCCCCCATGAGGAGTCCGAATTGGACAAGGAGGGGGGCGCGGCCCCCCTTTCCCTCTCCCTCTCCCTCTCCTTCCTTCCCCCCTTCCCCCTCCTAGTTGGACTAGGAAAGGGGAGTCCTACTCCTACTAGGAGGAGGACTCCCCCCTCCCTTGGCGCGCCTCTCTAGGCCGGCCAGCCTCCCCCTTGCTCCTTTATATACGGGGGCAGGGGGCACCCCAAGACACACAAGTTGATCATTGAGATCATTCCTTAGCCGTGTGCGGTGCCCCCCTCCACCATATTCCACCTCGGTCATATTGTAGCGGTGCTTAGGCGAAGCCCTGCGACAGTAGAACATCAAGATCGTCACCACGCCGTCGTGCTGACGGAACTCTTCCCCGAAGCTTTGCTGGATCGGAGTCCGGGGAACGTCATCGAGCCGAACGTGTGCCAAGAACTCGGAGGTGCCGGAGTAACGGTGCTTGGATCGGTCGGATCGTGAAGACGTACGACTACATCAACCGCGTTGATATAACGCTTCCGCTTTCGGTCTACAAGGGTACATAGACAACACTCTCCCCTCTCGTTGCTATGCATCACCATGATCTTGCGTGTGCGTAGGAAATTTTTTGAAATTACTACGTTCCCCAACACTTTCGGTCCTCCGTGTTCCGAGGCCATGTCTGTACATGCTAGGCTCGTCAAGTTAACCTAACTGTTTCGCATGTGTTCCGAGGCCATGTCTGTACATGCTAGGCTCGTCAACACCCGTTGTATTCGAACGAAAGAATCTATCACACCCGATCATCACGTGGTGCTTCGAAACGGCGAACCTTCGCAGCGGTGCACAGTTAGGGAGAACACTTTCTTGAAATTTTAACGAGGGATCATCTTATTTACTACCGTCATTCTAAGCAAATAAGATGCAAAAACATGATAAACATCACATGCAATCAAATAGTGACATGATATGGCCATCATCACTTTGCTCCTTTTGATCTCCATCTTCGGGGCTCCATGATCATCATCGTTACCGGCATGACACCATGATCTCCATCATCATGATCTCCATCATCGTGTCTTCATGAAGTTGTCTCGCCAACTATTACTTCTACTACTACGGCTAACGGTTAGCAATAAAGTAAAGTAATTACATGACGTTTATGTTGACACGCAGGTCATAAATAAATTAAGACAACTCCTATGGCTCCTGCCGGTTGTCATACTCATCGACATGCAAGTCGTGATTCCTATTACAAGAACATGATCAATCTCATACATCACATATATTATTCATCAAATCCTTTTGGCCATATCACATCACATGGCATACCCTGCAAAAACAAGTTAGACGTCCTCTAATTGTTGTTTGCACGTTTTATGTGGCTGCTATGGGTTTCTAGCAAGAACGTTTCTTACCTACGCAAAACCACAACGTGATATGTTAATTGCTATTTACCCTTCATAAGGACCCTTTTCATCGAATCCGATCCAACTAAAGTGGGAGAGACTGGCACCCGCTAGCCACCTTATGCAACTAGTGCATGTCAGTCGGTGGAACCTGTCTCACGTAAGTGTACGTGTAAGGTCGGTCCGGGCCGCCTCATCCCACAATGCCGCTGAATCAAGATTGGACTAGTAACGGTAAGCATATTGAACAAAATCAGCGCCCACAACTACTTTGTGTTCTACTCGTGCAAATAATCTACGCAATAGACCTAGCTCATGATACCACTGTTGGGCAACGTAGCAGAAATTCAAAATTTTCCTACGTGTCACCAAGATCTATCTATGGAGAAACCAGCAACGAGGGGAAGAAGAGTGCATCTACATACCCTTGTAGATCGCTAAGCGGAAGCGTTCAAGTGAACGGGGTTGATGGAGTCGTACTCGGCGTGATCCAAATCACCGATGACCAAGTGCCGAACGGACGGCACCTCCGCGTTCTACACACGTACAGCCCGGTGACGTCTCCCATGCCTTGATCCAGCAAGGAGAGACGGAGAGGTTGAGGAAGACCCCGTCCAGCAATAGCACAACGGCGTGGTGGTGGTGGAGGAGCGTGGCAATCCTGCAGGGCTTCGCTAAGCACCGCGGGAGAGGAGGAGGGAGAGAAGCAGGGCTGCGCCATGCAGAGGTAAGAACTCATGTGTTGGCAGCCCCAAAACCCTCAAGTATATATAGGGGAGAGGGAGGGGGGTGCGCCCCCTTTAGGGTTTCCACCCCAAGGGGTGCGGCAGCCCCAAACCCATCTAGGGTGGCGGCCAAGGGGGGAGGGGAAACTTGCCCCCCAAGCTAGGTGGGGAGCCCCCTCCCCAAACCCTAGGCGCCTTGGGCCCTTGGGGGGGCGCACCAGCCCACCTGGGGCTGGTCCCCTCCCACACTTAGCCCGTGCAGCCCTCCGGGGCCGGTGGCCCCACTTGGTGGACCCCCGGACACCTCCGGTGGTCCCGATACACTACCGGTGATGCCCAGAACACTTCTGGTGGCCAAAACCATACTTCCTATATATAAATCTTTACCTCTGGACCATTCCGGAACTCCTGTGACGTCCGGAATCTCATCCGGGACTCCGAACAACATTCGGTAACCATGTACATCTATTCCCTATAACCCTAGCGTCATCGAACCTTAAGTGTGTAGACCCTACGGGTTCGGGAGACACGTAGACATGACCGAGACGTTCTCCGGTCAATAACCAACAGCGGGATCTTGATACCCATGTTGGTTCCCACATGTTCCACGATGATCTCATCGGATGAACCACGATGTCGAGGATTCAATCAATCCCGTATTCAATTCCCTTCGTCTACCGGTATAGTACTTGCCCGAGATTCGATCGTCGGTATCTCGATACCTTGTTCAATCTCGTTACCGTCAAGTCTCTTTACTTCTCCGTAACACATCATCCCGTGATCAACTCCTTGATCACATTGTGCACATTATGATGATGTCCTACCGAGTGGGCCCAGAGATACCTCTCCGTCACACGGAGTGACAAATCCCAGTCTCGATTCGTGCCAACCCAACAGATACTTTCGGAGATACCCGTAGTGCACCTTTATAGCCACCCAGTTACGTTGTAACGTTTGGCACACCCAAAGTATTCCTACGGTATCTGGGAGTTGCACAATCTCATGGTCTAAGGAAATGATACTTGACATTAGAAAAGCTTTAGCATACGAACTACACGATCTTGTGCTATGCTTAGGATTGGGTCTTGTCCATCACATCATTCTTCTAATGATGTGATCCCGTTATCAATGACATCCAATGTCCATGGTTAGGAAATCGTAACCATCTATTGATCAACGAGCTAGTCAATTAGAGGCTTACTAGGGACATGGTGTTGTCTATGTATCCACACATGTATCTGAGTTTCCTATCAATACAATTCTAGCATGGATAATAAACGATTATCATGAACAAGGAAATATAATAATAACCTATTTATTATTGCCTCTAGGGCATATTTCCAACAGTTTGGACATTGGAAGTGTTTCGGGACGTACCGGGTCACCGGAAGGGGTTCGGGGCACCCCCCCAACACACACACTACAAAGAAAGACACATCCGTGACATTTTGGGCCGAACGGATAAAAAATCTGTTATGCTTATGACACTTCTATGAAGATAATTGTGAAAAAACCCGGTATCATCATAGATGTGGTGGGCTCCTACTTCTATGACAAAAACTCAAGACAGAAAATGGGCTTTTCGTCCTGGGCGGGCCGGAGGCGCAGTTCCATGACATTCTTTGGGTTGTCCATGATGAAAAAACCCGTGGTAGAAGCGAGGGCGAGGAAAATATCGGGGGAGTTCCCGGTTACGGCGGGTGGTCGGGGGCGGAGCGATGCGCGTTTCTCTTGTACGTACGCGCGTGTGTGCAAGGCGTTGGGCTCTAACTGAACCCGAGCGATTGCACTGCAGGCTACGCGTTACTGAACCCGAGCGATCGATAGATCCCTTGCTGTTAACTAAACCCGAGTGATTCCTTCGCTACTACTGCTAATTGAAGCCGATCGGTGCTTCCTCTGGATGAATAGTGAGCATTGTTGGGGGGGTGGATGAACAGTTCCCGGTGGGGGTGGATGAATAGGACCCCGTGGTGTTGCCGCTGGATGAACAGGACCCCGATCGATCGAGCCGGTGGATGAACAGGACCCCGTGGAGGGGTGGGTGAACTGGACCCCGTGGAGGGGTGGGTGAACAAGACGACCCCGTGGAGGGCTCGTTGAATAGTAGCCGGTGGAGGGCTGGATGAACAGTAGCCCGTGGAGGGGTGGTTGAACAGGACCCCGTGGAGAGGGCTGGTTTAACAGTAGCCGGTGGAGCGCGCGATGGAGGCTGGATGAACAGGAGCCCGTGGATGAAAAGTCGCAGGTGGAGGCTGGAGGAGGTCGACGGTGGATGAACAGTAGCCCATGAAGGCTGGAGGAGGTCGACGGTGGAGATGAATAGTATCCCGGCGAGTCCCGTTTTGCGGAACGCCGCACCCCTCCCGGTGAACAGGACCCCCGTTCCGACCGTAGCACTCCAACACAAGTCTGTTTCCTCCGTTTTGCGGTACGCCACACCTCTGCCAATCAACAGGACCCCGTTTTGACCGTAGGAGGTCCAAGAGAAGTCTGTTTCCTCTGTTTTGCAGTACGCCAGACCCCTCCCGATGAACAGGATCCCGTTTCGACCGTGGCTGGTCAAACACAATGCCATTTCCTCTGTTCTGCGGTATGCCAGGCCTCGCTTCCATCGTCTGTTCCATCCAAGCTGGATAGCTCCCGATGAACATCACATGTTCTGTTGCCTCCCGATGAACACGACGCATTCCGTTGGCTCTCCATGAACACAACGACGACGCAGTTTCTCCATTCCGACCCAGCCATGTACACGAGCCCTGGCCATACGTATGCGCGAGTAGGCGTTCGAGACCCTGCCCGTATGTACGTATGTGGCCGTATTTACTTTCTTGCACCCTGGCCGATGTACGTACGTGTACATGCTACGTGCGCGCCTCTACTACGACACGTGGGCGCCTCTACTATGACACGTGCCCTTCCTTACACGGCCATGGTTCATCGCTGCAGCCTGCAGACAGACCGATCGACCGGTATGTACGTACACGTTCGCGACCAGAACGACAATGCTACATACGCTTCGACCAGGTGGGTCCTGACCGTCAGGCACTTCCTTGCGTGCGAAGATGTAGCTGGTGGGTCCTAGCAGTCAGGGGGCGAATCATTTTTCTCTGTAATATGGACGCACTTCGTTGCGTGCAAATATGTAGTTGGTGGGTCCCAGCAGTCAGGGGGGAACGCTTTTTTTGCGAAATACGGTGTCCCGTCCGGTGGGTCCCTGCTGTCAGGTGGAGGAATGATTATTTTGCACATAATAAGGAGGCACTTCCTTGCTGCTACCGTGGACCCAACTTTCAGCCTCTCCACGTATAGTAATCTTCCGATGGAAGTTGTTCCTTGACCACGTTGACCACGCCGCACCGAGAGCACCAGGGCGGTGCACGACGGTGAGTCCTAGGAAGGGGACGACATGGAGCCAGGGAAGACGCGACAGTGGATGCCCACGCGGAGGGGAGTACGTGGGTTGACTGCTTCAGCTGCGGTGTGAGGCTGCCGACACCGGAGAATAACAGGAGGTGTGGGTGAGTATAGAGGGATGACATGTCAGCGGTGGCAGCACAGCCGGACATGGGAGGCACTAGCAGGCGGCACAGCCGGCGCTTGTTTGGGCGGCTGGAGCAAGAAGACCAGAGGTTGAAGAATCACTACGGCCGTTGGATGGACATCGTACGGTCACTAGAGCTAGAATCGTTCATATTGACTAAGTTGACAAAGCCCTCCATCCCCGTCATCTTAGTAGGCCCACAAGTCAGCCTCCCACTATGGTGGGTCCCAACTAGCAGGGGGAGTATTCATTTTTTTGTGCGTAATAACGAGGCACTTCCTTGCGTGCGAAGATACAGCTGGTGGGTCCAACCTGTCATCGGGGGGAACATTTTTTCACGAAATACAGAGGCCCTTCCGATGGGTCCCAGCTGTCAGGTGGAGGAATCATTATTTTGCGCGTAATAAGGAGGCATTTCTTTGTGTGGGCCCCTACTGTCAGCCACTTCCGATGGCTGTTGTATTTTGACCATGTTGACCTCGCCGCGCCGAGAGCACAAATGCGGTGGACGAGGGCAAGGCCCAGGAAGGGAATGACCAGGAGCCGGCGAAGCCACCACAGCGGATGCCCGCGCTGAGGAGAGTATGAGCCTGACTGGTCGGCTGCAGGGTGAGGTTGACGTCGCCGGAAAATAACAGGATGTGCGGGTGGGTAGAGGGATGGCCTGGCGGCAGCACAGCCAGCCACGGGAGGAGGGAGCAGGCAGTCCCGCCGGTGCTGGTTTGGGCGGCTGGAGCAGGAAGATCAGAGATTGAAGAAGCACGGCAGCCGTTGGATGGACATCCAACAGTCACTTCTCTTTGTTGACTAAGTTGACAAAGCCTTGCGTACGCGTCAAAGAAAATTTAGGACAGCGTCATCGTCAGCCTCCAAATATGTGGAAAACAACATACAGCCCATTTGCCATTATTTTCAATAACTTGCAGCCCATTTGCTAATTCCTAAGGATATTTGAAGCCCATATTCTTTTTATTAGCATTACATACCATATATTCTGGGCACTGCTAAAAAATTCAACGAAATTTTGCATATTTTGGTGGGGTCCGAACTCTTTTAATCATGAAATTTTGAGTCACGTTAAAAATAATTTTAAAAAAATTATATCAAAAAACAATTATCCGCAAAAAAATGAATGAAATTTAAAATCTTAACTAGCAGGATGCCTGTGCGTTGCATGGAACATAAAGATGCATTTGCATGAGTAGTATATCTTGTGGGAGAAAGACGATATTTTAATGTAATTGCCAGTTGGCTTTGGTTTTTATAAGAGTAGAGAGTAGAGAAATCCAGAAAAAAATGATATTTTAATGTAATTGCCGGTTGGCATTGGTTTAAAAATTTACAGCCCATTTCTTACAACTTATAGCCCATTTTCTGGGGAAGCCCATCTCTTACTACTTACATCCCTCCTCGTCTTGAAAGATTTGTAGCCCAGCAGGGCTGAGAAAAGGAAGTAGGCCTCGCTTTTGGTATTCTCCAAAAAAAGAACTAGGCTAGCCATTTTCAGAAAGAAAAAAGATATCAACTGGGCTCTTCATGTGCTTAAATAAAAGCGTAAGCATGGGCTAGACGGGCCACAGCCCCACACAGCGCGCAGTTGAGCTCTGTCTCGAAAACTAAAAAAACAACTGGGCGAGCTGCTGGGTCCCTGGTGTTATCCGCTCGTTGTGTAATTTTCTTGTTTATTGACTACATTGACAATGGCGTGGGACCAGTTGTCAAACAATTAGGAGGAAGTATTTTTTTTGCTTCTAATAACGAGGCACCTGCTTGCGTAATGCAATGACCCTGGTGGGTCCCTACTGTCAGCCTCTCCATGTACAGTCATCTCCTGATTCCTCTTGGTTGTTGACCATGTTGACAACGCCAGACGGCGGCGGGCACAGCGAGCGAACCAAGGTGGAGAATGACAGTGAGGCCTCGGACAGGAACGAACAGCAGCCGTGGAAGATGCAGCAGTGTAGTGGCAGGTGGAGGGGGTACGAGGGCAACAACATGCAACTCAAGCTTACAAACGGTACAAAAGGCCCAAGGATTAATTGTTCATCAAATTTTTAGACAAAACCCAGATTGAACATGGCAGTAACATCTAACCCAATCACTCTTTTTTGCAGTCACAACAAATGGATCAGTCTGATCCATAAAATCAACATCCTGTGCAAAAAAATTTATTTCAGGATGACTACAACTTGTTGTAAATAGAAGCCGAGCATGTTTAAAAGCCCATTTGTCCACCTGAAACTTCTTTTTTTGCTGTTTAACGTGTCCTTTCGTGAGAAATCTCTTGCGGTAAAACTTAAGCCTCATGGACAATAGTAACCTCACATTCAACAGGAAGAATGTGACAAAGCTTCTGTTTGCCTAGTTGGATCCATATCCTTCCATCGTTCTTGTCCTCAAACGAATGTCATGACAACTGAGAAAATCATGGTGCTTATTACGCCACCGATTGGTTATACGTTTTTCTCCATGTGGTCGCAGTACCTAAGTAGACATGAAGATTGAAAACAGGTAAGGTCTGAAAAAAGAGTATGTCGGAAGAGCGACAGTTGAACGGTTAATTCTAGTACAATACATACGGGCTTTCAATGTGCATGAAATCATCACCTCTATATATAAATTCTCCAGAGATTGAAAGCATCGCAGCAAGCCAATAATTATGTTCAGATCAAAACTAGACATTCCGATATATAAGATCTTGACAGAACCAGCAGCATTGATAGGCTATTCATGGATGAACTCTTCATTGAGCATATAACATAATATTAGTACCCAAAGTGTACTCCAAGATGATATAAAACTTATGCGCACGAATGAAAAATGCAGCTTATGATTACAAATGTGTAGATGATAATATATGGTACCTGAAAAAGTGAGGAGCCAAACACCAACTTCATGTGATCATTAAACGGATCACAAATTACACCCAAGGTCTCCAGTTTGGGCGCAGAGACGACAGTTATTTGCGAAGGTTTATAACAATTATCAAGGAGCAACCTTTGAAGTGAAGGGGCATCTTCGATGATGAGCTGTTGTCCTTCAAAATAAATTCCAATGCTTTTAAGGTGAGGTGACTTTATTTGGAGACAATAGATAGGGAGTTCTATTCCCAAAACAATCAGCAGGTGCTCAGGGCAGGGAAACTGGAGTGGATGATGTTGTGCAGTGAGGCCTCCGACAAATAAACCACCACAAGCGAAAGTTTTTTAGCAGTGGGAGTCGAAGCATTTGTACCAGATCGTCTGGTAGATGGCACTGGGCGAAGGTGGCGGTGTGGAGATGGGAGGAAAACCGCGAGATGGACAATGGTGGTGTGGGCACGAATTCTTGGTGTGTTCATGGTATGAAACTTTCATGGTAATGGTATAACTCAAACTGCTGGAGTTTTCCGAATCAGTGGATGTTAGCCAAGCATCCACTGTCCCGGGTATGGACAGCAGGTAACCTATCGGGATGCAGAGGCGTTGAACGGGGCCCTGCTGGTGAGAGGAGACGATGGCTCTAAGGAGATCAAATTCAGGAAGGACAGATATCTGACGATAGTCGAGATTGAGGGGCGCGGTGCGCCATAGAGGGTGCCACCGAGTTGAGAGGACCTATGTGCGGCAGCAATCCTTGGTGGGGAGAAGCGAGATGATCTCCTCAAGGATGACGTCCGGGAGATCGATGATGCGGTCCATCAGAGATTCTACCAGTTCCTCATATCCGGGTGTGGGGGGTGTCGGTGTCAAAACCGGCGGATCTCGGGTAGGGGGTCCCGAACTGTGCGTCAAGGCCGGATGGTAACAGGAGGCAAGGGACACGATGTTTTTACCCAGGTTCGGGCCCTCTCGATGGAGGTAATACCCTACTCCTGCTTGATTAATATTGATGATATAGGTAGTACAAGAGTAGATCTACCACGAGATCAAGGAGGCTAAACCGTAGAAGCTAGCTTGTGGTATGATTGTGTATGAAGATGGTTGTCCTACGGACTAGAACCCTCCAATTTATATAGGCACCGGATAGGGTTAGGGTTACACAGAGTCGGTTACAATGATAGGAGATCTTGAGTATCCGCATCGCCTAGCTTGCCTTCCACGCCAAGGAAAGTACCATCCGGACACGGGACGAAGTCTTCAATCTTGTATCTTCATAGTCCAGGAGTCCGGCGAAGGTATAGTCCGGCTACCCGAACACCCCCTAATCCAGGACTCCCTCAGTAGCCCTTGAACCAGGCTTCAATGACGACGAGTCCGGCGCGCAGATTGTCTTCGGCATTGCAAGGCGGGTTCCTCCTCCAAGTCCTTCGTAGAAGATTGTAGACACAAGGAATAGTGTCCGGCTCTGTAAAATAAGTTTCCACATATCGCCATAGAGAGAATAATATTAACACAAATCAAATCTGCTGACGCATCCCGCAGTGCGTCATCACATTGCGGCCAAGTCCTTTTACGAATTGTTTTTACTTCTCCACCCTCAGCACGTTTAGCGAGGCGGTTTCCTTGGCACGTCTTGTCAAGGCAGAGATCGTGTGCCCCTCTTTACGGGATTCTCATCAATATGTCCGTGGGTAACCCAATCGTGCCCTTCAGCACGTTCCCTCGATTAAAGGCGAGTCCAAAACGGTTACGGGGAGGGCTCTTGGTATTCAACCTCTTATAAAGAGACCAAGGCCCCGCTCCCTTTCTTGATCTCAAACGAGTTCGCCTGTCGCCTCGAGTTCCAACACCCCAGGGTCCAGATTCCAGGCGCTTCGGACCTTCGACAATGTCCGGTTCTGACCTTCAAGGTCGATGGACGCCTTCCTCCGTCACGGAGGAAGACGTATTAAGGATGAGGGAGGCTAAGTTCCTGACCGGCGAGATTTCGCATAGGTTGCCTGCTCAAGGGCAGGTTATCCCCAGTCCCCAGCCCGGCGAGAGCGTGGTGTTCATGTCTCACTTCCTTCGGGTGTTAGGCTTCCCAATGGACCCCTTTGTGAGGGGACTGCTATTTTACTACAGGCTGGAATTCCATGATTTAGCTCCGGAGTCTATCCTCCATATCTCCTCGTTTATCGTCGTGTGTGAAGCGTTCCTCCGCATTACCCCTCACTTCGGCTTACGGCTCAAGACCTTCAAAGTGGAGCCGAAGATGATCAAGGGTCGACACGCGGAGTGCGGCGGCGCTATCATAAGCAAGAATGCCGATGCTCCCTCGCCCGAAGGCTCTTTCCAAGAGGAGCTAGGTTTGTGGCAACGAGAGTGGTTTTATATCACCGCTCCTCGGGGCACCAAGTGGGTGGCGCCTCCTGCCTTTCGCTCGGGTCCCCCACCACGGCTGGCGTCATGGGTTAACAGAGGATTAGATTGGGGTCTGCCCAAAGACGTGCCTTTGCTGCAGGGCCGCATTAAGGATCTCTTGAAAGGAGACCTCGGCCTGGTCAAGGTGACACAGGTCATGCTGATTCGCCGAATACTGCCCGGCAAACGCCACTCCCTTCGCCTGTGGGAATTTAATCCAGAGGGACCATGAGCTCTCCGGGATTTTATGGGCACAACGCCCGCGGAGATGTATAAACTGTTCTTCGGATCACAAGAGGTGTGTCCGGATTTGACCGAGGACGCAGGCTTAAGCTGCAATCGCCCGGATAATGAAGTAAGTAACCCTGTACCCGGACCTGCTACCCGTACAATTGTCATGAACTTGCCGCTGAAAGAGTCGTTTCTTTTTAAACAGGAGTGGATAGCGAAGGCAAAGCTGATCAGGTGTCCGGCTCCCCTTCCCGAAACTAGGCCGGATCCCGTGCTGGTCAGGATGTTGGCGATAATGCCTTTGGAGGAAGCAAAGGGGAGGACAAGGAAACTATGGCTTCCTCGAAGGAGGCTACTCCGAAGGGAGGAACCAACAATTCCTCTCCTAAGGGGAAGAAAAGGGCCGCCTCTGACGACTCTGAGACCATGACCTCGAAGCGGGGGAAGAGATCTTTGTCAGAGGGTCCGGCGCCGGGGAGTTCCTCGGCCGAACTACGACCTCAAAGGGATAAGCCCTCTAGCGAGCCGTACGTAGAGAAAAGATTTCCTTTTGAGGGAGGAGATAAATCCTTGATTTTATATCTAAGAAGATTAACCGATTTTTTACCTTGTAGCTCAGACCTCAGCCCTTCTCAGCAGAGCTCGCCCTCAGGGGATCTTCTTCCGGAGATGATGGAGAGCGGGACGCCTCCCCCTGCCGTGCCGCCTAGCGAGGCGGGCGACCCTGAGGTGTCATCTCGGAGGGCTTCTCCGAATCCGGCAGGGGCGGAAGATAGCTACATGGCCCCCCGAGGTTCTCTGGGTTTGGCCTTCGAAAGAGGTCATGGGGCGAGTCCGGCACCATCTGGTGCTCGGCCGGAGGAGCTAAAGATGTTGTGGGGCGAGCTTCTATTTTGGAGGAGCACCGTGCATTGATGGGCACGGTAATTGAAAGGATCTCATCCGCCGAGAGCGGATTGCATGAGGTCGTCAAGAGTTTACTGACGGGTTTTGAGGTACATTAGATAATGTCCACTTTTGTCAGTTGCGCATAAATAAGATGCGCCCTGTGTAGATAGTAGCCCCTGAGACTCTGCGCGTCGTTAGGAAATGACGGCACGCGGAGGATCATAGTCCCAGGTCTAAGATGTCGCCTTTGAATGTAGGCTGCAGGGTGTCCGGAAGCAAGCCGGACTAATGATTTTGCCGAACTGAAGCGGCAATTGGACATGGCAGATGCCGACATCGCACTTATCCACAGGAGGCTTGATGAGGCTCAAGGTATGTAATTCCTGGAGCGGCGTTATGTAAGAATAGCTTTATGCCAGTGTCTTACCATGTGTATGCTTGACGCAGATGGTGCGGCCGCCGTGGAGATTCTTCGGGCAGACCTTGCCCAAGCTAAAGAGCAAGCCCGAAAAAGTGATGCGGTTGCCAAGAAAGCCCTTGAAGAGCTAAGAGCCGAACAAGCGGCTCATTGCCGAAGCAAAGAGGAGATGGACAGGGTGGCCGAAGAGTTAAAGAGCACTGCAGACCGTTGCAAACTTCTGGAGAAAGAAGATCAGGCGAGACAGACGGACCTAAAGAAGGCCATTGCTAATGCCAAGGATGCGCGCTCTGCGATGAGAGCTGCGAAGGAGGAGCTACGTCAGGCCAAACAAATTGCGGCCGGAAAGCCCTTTATGCTGCGAAGAAAATTTTGTGATCCGAAGCTCGCTCCATTGGACCGGATGTGGAGTGTGGAGGATACCTATCTGGATCTAGCGGTGAGTGTTGCCGATGCGTCCGAACACTTTCGGGATAAAAAAGATCACGAAGTGGAAAGGCTTTTCTGGTCGCAGTTTCACAATCCAGAGCGTCCACTTGTCGTGGACGATCGTTTGGCTCAATGGGCCGAACTGAATAGGTTGTCCGGACTCGCCATGAAGTACGTCATGGGTTATCTGTGGCCGGGGAGATCGGAGCCGAAGAGTTACTTCGGCCTGGTGCAGCAGTTCCTTGACGCGGTTCCGCGTATTGATGCAATGAAGAGGTCAGCATGCATAGAGGGCGCAAGGATGGCTCTTGCCCGTGTCAAGACATATTGGGCAGAGATGGAGGCCACCGTTGTTGCGTCCCAAGACTCGGATAAAAGCCGAGTACCCTCCGAGCACTACTTTCAAGAAGTCCTTGAAGGCCCTCGTATAATAGAGACGCAGTGCTTGAAGGATGTTATGTTGTGATAGCATATGTAATTATAAAGGAATATTTTGATAAATTATAGCGGCCTTTTTATACTTGTGCCCTCAAGTATTAAGAACACCTCTTGTGCGGCCGTTTTAATATATATATATATATATATATATATATATATATGCAAAATCTGAAAGATGGCAGTCGTTGGCTTCAGCCCCCACGCACATAGTGCGGGGGTGCTCGCAGAAGACGCATGTTCACACTTAACCCAACGTCTTGGTCCCACAAAGGAGGTGATAGCGCAGCGGACCGGGCAACCGGACTATAATGCTTTAACACTTTCACTTAGCCATAGGAGCTTGATAGTGGGACTATTTATGTAGCCTCTTTGTGGCGACTGCGCTTGCCTGAGTTCGGGGCGCGTATGTGCCTGACTGGGAAGCGGCCCTTCGTCAAAGCAGAGGAATCCGATAGATTCGAATAGGTCATCGAGTGGCTGACCAGTCTCACGCTACATCATGACAGTTAGTTTTCGGCTTTCTCTACTGAGGTGCTCGCCCGGCCGAACCGGGGCACAATCGCAGTAGTTCTCCTGGTGCTACCTTAGCCGATAGAGCGGAACGTAAGGTAGCCGAACTCAGAAGCCGGGCAACCCAACATTTGACCAAAGACATGATTCGGAGCTGATGCATATAATGCCAAAACTCGCGACGCCGAACACTCCCTAAGGTGTTCGGTCTTTGTAAGTGCGGGCAAAACAACACTTTTCATAAGGAAAAAGAAAGCCCCTAGTGTCCAGGTACGTGCAAAAATTCTGACGTGGCCACATGCCAAGACGCCAGCCTCCTCCTTGGTTATATAAAAAAAACCAGGGGATATGTATCAATAAGAGACAGTAAAAAAGGTTTACGCAGGGTCTTAATCTAAAGAGAATCCTTTATGATGGGTACCTACTGCACGTCTGCGCCTGTGTCTCCGTTGTGCCGTATCCTGGACGGGCGCCGCACGAGGTTCATCTATAAAAGAGAGGAACTGAGTTGAAAAACGGGCCGCGCCGAATCAAAAGTTTAAAATGTACAAAATATAAAAGTAAATTATATAAAATTGAGCTTTATTGTCTCTGCATGTAGCCCCTAGTACGAGGGCGTGTGGCCGCTAAGCCCGTATTAATGATGGACTTGTACCGAACTCGTCTATTCCGCGTTTGTGGTCTTTAATGACCTATGTCGAAAAGTTTTTGGGCTGGTGAGGCCATTTTATTGTGCGGCTGTCGAAGCGGTCGCACAGTCCTCCACTTAGGGGAGGCGCACTTTAACGCTTCCCCTTCAAAGAGATGATGCCTCGTGGACCGGGCATCTTAAGTGTAAGGGATGCATAGTGCGGAATTGCGTTAAAGCGAGCGAAAGCTTCGCGTCCCAGTAGTGCTTGATAGCGGCTTGAGAACGGGACGATATGGAAGGTCAGCTTTTCGCTGCGGAAGTTATTGGTAGAGCCGAATATAACCTCGAGCCGTAGAAAACCCATACAATGGGTGTCTGGTTCCGGCGTTACCCCTTGAAAGGAGGTTTTGCTGCAGCGGATTCGAGCTGGGTTTATCCCCATGTGATGTATTGTATCCTGGTATATCAGGTTTAGTCCACTGGCGCCATCCATAAGGACATTTGAAAACTGGAGTCCGCCAATTATTGGGTCGAGTATCAAGGCAGTCCAGCCTGCATTCTTGATATTTCTAGAATAATCTAGCTGATCGAAGATGATTGGTTTTAACGACCAGTATCGGGACCCTTTGGGGATAGGTCGTGTGGTGCGTACCTTTATGGGCGCCGCACGTTTTGTTATGTGAAGTAATTTCACTGTTTTTACTTCTTGTGGGAAGTTCTTTTGTTTCCTGGTGCTCTGCTTCTGGGGTTCGTCCTCATCTTCGCTTTGTGTGTCGAGCCCCTTGCGTTCGGCGTTGAGTCTGCCGGATTGTTTGAAAACCCAACAATCTCTGTGGGTATGGTTAGCAGGCTTCCCAGGAGTGCTGTGTATCTGACATATCCTGTCCAGGATCTTATTTAAGTGGGACGGATCATCCCTGTTGTCCTGGAGGGGTGGTTTTGTCTGATTTTGTCGTGAGCCTTTGAATCCGGCATTAACTGTCGTGCTCTTCGGACTTTTTTCTTTAGTCCGGTGATGATCCTTGTTGCGACGCGGTTTCCCGTTCCCATCCCTGGTTTCGGATGTACTTGGGTCGCTGGGGCTGCACCTTGCCAACCAGCTGTCTTCTCCAGTGCAAAAGCGGGTCATGAGGCTTGTTAGAGCGGCCATTGTTCTTGGCTTTTCCTGGCCGAGGTGTCTGGCGAGCCATTCGTCTCAGACATTATGCCTGAAAGCAGCTAAGGCTTTGGCGTCCGGACAGTCGACTATCTGATTCTTTTTAGTGAGGAATCTATTCCAGAACTACCTAGCTGATTCTCCGGGCTGTTGGGTTATGTGACTGAGATCGTCTGCATCCGGAGGACGGACATAGGTCCCTTGAAAATTTGTTCGGAAAGCATCCTCCAGCTCTTCCCAACTTCCAATTGTGTTTTCAGGAAGGCTCTTAAGCCTGTGCCGGGCTGGCCCTTTGAGCTTGAGGGGTAAATATTTAATGGCGTGGAGATCATCTCCTCTAGCCATATGTATGTGGAGGATATAGTCCTCGATCCAGACTCCGGGGTCTGTTGTTCCATCATATGCCTCTATGTTGACGGGTTTGAATCCCTCCGGAAATTCATAGTCCAGAACCTCATCGGTGAAGCATAGGGGATGTGCGGCGCCTCGATATCTGGGTGTGCCAGATTTTGATGATGGCTTTTTTGCATTGCTGACGAAAGCTTGCTTTCTTCGCCCATAAATGGACCTAGCTGGGGCATGATGCGAATCCTTAGGTGGGTCGCATGCCCGTTTGAGTGCGGCGCCACATGCCGTTTTGTGGGGTCGTCTATACGACCGTGTGGCTTTCTTGTTTCTTGAATTCGGGGGCTCTAGGGCCTCTTCGTCGAATTCAGACAGTAGTTTTCTTTTCAGGTAGCTTTTGGTGCTGCGACCGTCGCCGTACTTATCGGAGGTGTTCATTACTTTGCTCCATCTAATCCGGAATGCATCCTCCGCTGTTTTTAGCTTCCGCTTCTGCTTTTTCAGGCTGCGGGCGGTCGTAGCGAGCCTTTTGTTGAGACTATTCTACTTTATGGGTTTATCCGGCGTAAGGTCGTCCAGAATGCCGTTTTCGCCGGTGGAGGGATGTTCGGTTGCTCTGTCCGAGTTACCCTGTTCGGACGGCTGCTTTGAGGCCTGCTCGTCATCTTCTGGCTCGTCCTGGTCTATGGCTAGGTTTTCATCGAGGCGGGGCTTGGGTCGGCGTTTGCGTCGACACTTTGATTGCTTACCGGGGTGTCGATCTCCCGTTCCGTCCCCTTTTTCCTCGTTGTCGCTTCCTTTAGGGGTATCCACCATGTACACATCATCAGGTGAGGTCGCTTCTCCCCGCGTTGTCGGGTGCGGGATCTACAACCGGCGTCGCCGCTGGCGGGAGCCTCATCTTCTTGGCGCTGGGGCCAGCCGACTCCATTTTCCTTATGGGCGTCGCACCGAGCTCAAGGTTTGAGCAGAGTAGCCAAAGACGAGCCTAGTGGCAGTGCAAGTGGGGAAGAAGGAGGGCTGGGGTTTCCTGTAGGAGTGGAAGAAGAGGAGCGGGTGTTTTCTGTATGAGTGAGGAAGAAGGTGAGCGGGGGTTTTCTAGACGAGTGAGGAAGATGGGGAGCAGGGGGAATTGGGGGGAGACGGAAGCAGTAGAGCGAGCTGCGGTATAAGTGGAAGCAAGGAGGAAGGAGGGTTTTTCTGGGATCGCCCCCTCCTCAAAAATATGGGCTTCTCCTCGCAAAAAACAAAAGCAAATGGGCTTTAAGATGAATAGGCTTTTGTATCGGCCTAGTCAGCTGCCCGTGTTTCATACTAGAGGGCCTTGTGCTAGAGGCAACCCGAGATACTCTTTGGCTTATTGCCCATTTGAAAGGAAAAAAGAGACGTCTCCAACTTATGGCTACTCATCGGTAACCTTTTTCAACTTGGCATCCACCAAATTAGAGGATGCGATACTGGATGCAGACACTCACACTGGTCACCTGGCGCAAAAAAGTGAGGTGTCAAATAATAGGCCCACAATATACTTACTAGATTGTAAAGGTTCACAGGTTAGTCAACATTCACATTAAACTAAGCTTCAGAAGATACGGTATGCATACTAACATTCAGAAGAACAAAAGTTCAGCATGTTTATGCATCTCAATGATTCACCATACTATAACCAATACAAAGTTGTGAGAAGGTGTGGAAATAAAGAAAATCGGTCGATGCTTCTCTAAGAAAAGGGCCTCCCTGCGCACACATTAATTTCCTGGGCATGCTTGTTTCTTCTCAATGTTGTGAGCACTTTGAGCATGTTGGCAACTCGACACCTAGCTAGCTGCCTCATCTTGCAATTGATGCTGACACATTTGCAGCAAACACATGAGGCAATAGAGATGACTCAACTTGAGTCCATATTGTGTAGTTCCCTTGAAATCATCTTCATTGTCCTGAATCTGAAAAGATAGGAAAACAATAGCTATACTTAAACGATGTTGCAAAACAGTAGCACATATCAATAGCTCGGCATGACAAAACACGATCATCTGGACGAAGGGGATACTGACCTGCCTGAGGAAGATTATATATAATTTCATAAGTCCTTGGTTGATTTCCACCTTCGGCTGCACTGCTTGTTTGCTCCTCCACACATGACAGGATCGTTCCACACTGCAATCAGCAAGTCAACGTACGAATAAGCTTATTTCATCTTGCGGTGGTTATTGTACCTAGTTAAGAATGTAGGAATACCTAGAGCACCATGAGGTTAGCTGACAATAGGTAGATGCAGCCATATAAATTTTGTGCGGTGCTACCAAAATTGAGGTTTGTATCCCTTCCCGTTATGAGAATTCTTCTTGAAGTTGGTAGAATGTGGCGGCTTGTTCTTTGCACCAAGCTTGCCTTCCCCCTGAGATTTGTTCTTGTTGTTTTGGGGCTGGTTAGGCTGGAGGTTCTTCTCATGTACCATGTGGGCACTAGAAGCTCCCTCAGTGACCCGAGCACGTGTGTCTTTTGCTCTCGCCTTCTCTTCAAAATCAAGAGTGCTAATGAGATCCGAAACGGAAAACTCGTGTCTCTTGTTTTTCAGAGAAGTAGCAAAATCATTCCACGAAGGTGGAAGCTTGGCAATGATGGTCCCAGCAATAAATTTGTCCGGCAACACACACTTAAAGTACTCCAGTTCCTTAGCGAGTGATTGTATCTCATGAGTCTGCTGAACAACAAAGCACTCATCAGTCATCTTGTAGTCACAGAATTTCTCCATGACGTACAACTCGTTGCCAGCGCCCGAGGCCCCAAACATGGCCCCGAGCACAGCCCACATGTCTTTGCCGCTGTCAAACCACATATATGAATCCACAATGGAATCGTCAAGAACACTCAGCAGGGCGGCTTTGAAGAGGGTATCCATGTTCTCAAAAGCTTCCTGCTGTGTAGGATTAAGATCGCCCTTAGGCTTACCCTTAGTGGCGTCATAGCAGTACATGATCTAAAACTAATATACTGCTCTTGTGCGCCACCTTTTATATTGCACCCCCTTAAAACTAGGCGGCTTCAAAAGCGCAGCAAAACCACTCGGAGTAAATTGCCTATAATCAGGTTTTTGGATTGGATTGTGTTGGGGAACGTAGTATTTCAAAAATTTGCCTACGATCACGCAAGATATATCTAGGAGAAGCATAGAAATGAGCGAGGAGAGTGTGTCCACGTACCCTCGTAGACCGAAAGAGGAAGCATTTAGTAACACGGTTGATGTAGTCGAACGTCTTCGCGATCCAACCGATCAAGTACCGAATGCACGACACCTTCGCGATCTGCACATGTTCAGCTCGGTGACGTCCCTCGAACTCTATATCCAGCTAAGGCCGAGGGAGAGTTTCGTCAGCACGACAGCGTGTTGACGGTAATGATGAAGTTACCGACACAGGGCTTTGCACAAGCACTACAACAATATGACCGAGGTAGAAACTGTGGAGGGGGGCACCGCACACGGCTAAAGATCAACTTATGTGTCTATGGGGTGCCCCCCTCCCCTGTATATAAAGGAGGGGAGGAGGAGGAGGGCCGGTCACAAGGGGCGCGCCCAAGGGGGGGATTCCTACTCCTGGTAGGAGTAGGTTTCCCCCTTTCCTAGTCCAAGTAGGAGAAGAAGGAAGGAGGAAGAGGGGCGAAGGAAGGAGGGGGGCGCTGCCCCCTCCTAGTCCAATTCGGACCAGCCCATGGGGGGGCGTGCGGCCACCCCTTGAGGCCCTTCTCTCCTTTCCCGTATGGCCCATTAAGGCCCACTACTTCCCCCGGCGAATTCCCGTAACTCTCCGGTACTCCGAAAAATACCGAATCACTCGGAACCTTAGCCTTCCAATATATCGATCTTTACATCTCGACCATTTCGAGACTCCTCGTCATGTCTGTGACCTCATCTGGGACTCCAAACAACCTTAGGTACATCAAAACACATAAACTCATAATACCGACCGTCATCGAACATTAAGCGTGCGGACCCTATGGGTTCGAGAACTATGTAGACATGACCGAGACTCCTCTCCGGTCAATAACCAATAGCGGAACCTGGATGCTCATATTGCTCCCACATATTCTACGAAGATCTTTATCGGTCAAACCGCATAACAACATACGTTGTTCCCTTTGTCATCGGTATGTTACTTGCCCGAGATTTGATCGTCGGTATCATCGTACCTAGTTCAATCTCATTACCGGCAAGTCTCTTCACTTGTTTCGTAATACTTCATCCCGCAACTAACTCATTAGTCACATTGCTTGCAAGGCTTATAGTGATGAGCATTACCGCGAGGGCCCAGAGATACCTCTCCGAAACACGGAGTGACAAATCCTAATCTTGATCTATGCCAACCAAACAAATACCATCAGAGACACCTGTAGAGCATATTTATAATCATCCAGTTACGTTGTGACGTTTGATAGCACACTAAGTGTTCCTCCGGTATTCGGGAGTTGCATAATCTCATAGTCATAGCAACATGTATAAGTCATGAAGAAAGCAATAGCAATAAACATAAACGATCATAGTGCTAAGCTAACGGATGGGTCTTGTCCATCACATCATTCTCTAATGATGTGATCTCGTTGATCAAATGACAACACATGTCTATGGCTAGGAAACTTAACCATCTTTGATTAACGAGCTAGTCAAGTAGAGGCATACTAGGGACACTCTGTTTGTCACACATGTATCAAGTTTCCGGTTAATACAATTCTAGCATGAATAATAAACATTTATCATGATATAATGAAATATAAATAGCAACTTTATTATTACCTCTAGGGCATATTTCCTTCAGTCTCCCACTTGCACTAGAGTCAATAATCTAGTTCACATCGTCATGTGATTTAACACCAATAGTTCACATCTTTATGTGATTAGTTCACATCTCTATGTGACTAACACCCAAAGGGTTTACCAGAGTCAATAATCTAGTTCACATCGCTATCTCATTAACACCCAAAGAGTACTAAGGTGTGATCATGTTTTGCTTGTGAAAGACGTTTAGTCAACAGGTCTGCCACATTCAGAGCCGTATGTATTTTGCAAATTTTCTATTTCTACGATGGTCTGCATGGAGCTACTATAGCTAATTGCTCCCACTTTCAATAAGTATCCAGACTGAGACTTAGAGTCATCTGGATTGTTGTAAAAGCTTGCCTCGACGTAACTCTTTACGACGAACTCTTTATCATCTCATAACCGAGAAATGTTTCCTTAGTCCTCTTAGGTAACTAAGGATAACTTTGACTGATGTCCAGTGATCCACTCCTGGATTACTATCATACCCCCTTGCCAAACTCATCACACGGTACGCAATAGGGCTGGTACACAACATAGCATACTTCATAGAACCTATGACTGAGGCATAGGGAATGACTTTCATTCTCTTTCTATTTTCTGCCGTGGTCGGGTTTTGAGTCTTTACTCAACTTCACACCTTGCAACACAGGCAAGAACTCCTTCTTTGACTGTTCCATTTTGAACTACTTCAAAATCTTGTCAAGGTATGTACTCATTGAAAAAACTTATCAAGCGTCTTGATATATCTCTGTAGATCTTGATGCTCAATATGTAAGCAGCTTCACCGAGGTCTTTCTTTGAGAAACTCCTTTCAAACACTCCTTTATGATTTTCAGAAAATTCTACATTATTTCCGATCAACAATGTGTCATTCACATATAGTTATCAGAAATGTTGTAGTGCCTCCACTCACTTTCTTGTAAATACAGGCTTCACCGCAAGTCTGTACAAAACTATATGCTTTGATCAACTCAACAAAGCATATATTCCAACTTCGAGATGCTTGCACCAGTCCATAAATGGATCACTAGAGCTTGCACACTTTGTTAGCACCTTTAGGATTGACAAAACCTTCTTGTTGTATCATATACAACTCTTCTTTAAGATATTCGTTAAGGAATGTAGTTTTGACATCCATTTGCCAGATTTCATAAAATGTGGCAATTGCTAACATGATTGGGACAAACTTAAGCATCGCTACAATTTGAGAAAATCGTAGTCAACACCTTGAACTTGTCGAAAACATTTTTGCGACAATTCGAGCTTTGTAGATAGTAACACTATTATCAGCATCCATCTTCCTCTTGAAGATCCATTTATTCTCAATGGCTCGCCGTTCATCAGGCAAGTCAATCAAAGTCCATACTTTGTTCTCATACATGGATCCCATCTCAGATTTCATGGCCTCAAGCCATTTCGCGAAATCTGGGCTCATCCTCGCGTCCTCATAGTTCGCAGGTTCGTCATGTTCTAGTAACATGACTTCCAGAACAGGATTACCGTACCACTCTGGTGTGGAATGTACTCTAGTTGATCTACAATGTTCGGTAGTAACTCGATCTAAAGTTTCATGATCATCGTCATTAACTTCCTCACTGATTGGTGTAGGCATCAATAGAACTGATTTCAGTGATGAGCTACTTTCCAATTCGAGAGAAGGTACAATTACCTCATTAGGTTCTACTTTCCTCCCACTCACTTCTTTCGAGAGAAACTCCTTCTCTAGAAAGGATCCATTCTTAGAAACGAATGCCTTGCATTTGGATTTGTGATAGAAGGTATACCCAACATTTTATTTTGGGTATCCTATGAAGACGCACTTCTCCGATTTGGGTTCGAGCTTATCAGGTTGAAACTTTTTCATATAAGCATCGCAACCCCAAACTTCAAGAAAACGACAGCTTAGGTTTCTTGCCAAACCATAGTTCATACGGTGTCATCTCAACGGATTTAGATGGTAACCTATTTAACGTGAATGCAACTGTCTCTAATTCATGACCCCAAAACGATAGTGGTAAATCGGTAAGAGACATCATAGATCGCACCATATCTAATAAAGTACGGTTATGACGTTCGGACACACCATTATGTTGTGGTGTTCCAGGTGGCATGAGTTGCGAAACTATTCCACGTTGTTTCAAATGAAGACCAAACTCGCAACTCAAATATTCGCCTCCATGATCAGATTGTAAAAACTTTATTTTCTTATATGATGATTTTCCACTTCACTATGAAATTCTTTGAACTTTTCAAATGTTTCAGACTTATGTTTCATCAAGTAGATATGCCCATATCTGCTCAAACCATCTGTGAAGGTTAGAAAATAATGATACCAGCCGCGAGCCTCAACACTCATCGGACCGCATACATCAGTATGTATTATTTCCAACAAGTCTGTTCCTCACTCCATTGTTCCGGAGAACGGAGTCTTAGTCATCTTGCCCATGAGGCATGGTTCGCAAGCATCAAGTGATTCCAAAAGCCCATCAGCATGGAGTTTCTTCATGCGTTTTACACCAATATGACCTAAACGGTAGTGCCACAAATATGTTGCACTATCATTATCAACTTTGCATCTTTTGGCATCAATATTATGAATATGTGTATCATTACGATCGAGATTCAATAAACCATTTATATTAAGTGGATGACCATAGAAGGTTTTGTTCATGTAAACAGAACAACAATTATTCTTTGACTTAAATGAATAACCATATTGCAATAAACATGATCCAATCATATTCATTCTCAATGCATACACCAAATAACATTTATTTAGGTTAAACACTAATATCGAAGGTAAAGGGAGTGTGCGATGGTGATCTTATCAACCTTGGAATCACTTCCAACTCACCTCATCACCTCGCCCTTAACTAGCCTCTATTTATTTTGGAACTCCCGTTTTCGAGTTACTACTCTTAGCAACTGAACCAATATCAAATACTGAGGGGTTGCTATAAACACTAGTAAACTACACATTAGTAACATGTATATCAAATATACCTTTGTTCACTTTGCCATCCTTCTTATCCGCTAAGTATCTAGGGCAGTTCCACTTCTAGTGACCATTTCCTTTGCAGTAGAAGCACTCAGTTTCAGTCTTGGGTCTAGCTTTGGGCTTCTTCATGGGAGTGGCAACTTGCTTGCCATTCTTATTGAAGTTCCATTTCTTTCCCTTGCCCTTTTACTTGAAACTAGTGGTCTTGTCAACCATCAACACTTGATGCTTTTCTTGATTTCTACCTTCGCTGATTTCAGCATCACGAAGAGCTCGAGAATCGTTTTCGTCATCCCTTACATATTATAGTTCATCACGAAGTTCTAGTAACTTCGTGATAAATCACTATCTTACCCGGAAGATTAACTCCCACTCGATTCAAGCGATTGTAGTAATTAGACATTCTGAGCACATGCTCACTGGTTGAGCTATTCTCCTCCATCTTGTAGGCAAAATACTTGTCAAAGGTCTCATACCTCTTGACTCGGGCATGAGTCTGAAGTACAAATTTCAAATCTTGGAACATCTTATATGTTCCTTGGCGTTCAAAACGTTTTTGAAGTCCCGGTTCTAAGCCGTAAAGCATGGTGCAGTAAACTATTAAGTAGTCATCATACCGAGCTTTGTCAAACGTTCATAACGTGTGCATCTGCTCCTGCAATAGGTCTGTCACCTAGCGGTGCATCAAGGACATAATTCTTCTGTGCAGCAATGAGGATAATCCTCAGATCACGGACCTAGTCCGCATCATTGCTACTATCATCTTTCAACTTATTTTTCTCTAGGAACATATCAAAAAATAAAATAGGGGAGCTATACGCAAGCTATTGTTCAACAACATAGATATGCAAATACTATCAAGACTAAGTTCATGATAAAATAAAATTCAATTAATCATATTACTTAAGAACTCCCACTTAGATAGACATCCCTCTAATCATCTAAGTGATCATGTGATCCATATCAACTAAACCATGTCCGATCATCACGTGAGATGGAGTAGTTTTTAATGGTGAACATCACTATGTTGATCATATCTACTGTATGGTTCATGCTCGACCTTTCGGTCTCAGTGTTCCGAGGCCATATCTGCATATGCTAGGCTCATCAAGTTTAACCCGAGTATTATGCGTGTGCAAAACTGGCTTGCACCCGTTGTATGTAAACGTAGAGCTTATCACACCCGATCATCACGTGGTGTCTTGGCACGACGAACTGTCGCAACGGTGCATACTCAGGGAGAACACTTGTACCTTGAAATTTAGTGAGGGATCATCTTATAATGCTACCGCCGTACTAAGCAAAATAAGATGCATAAAGGATAAACATCACATGCAATCAATATAAGTGATATGATATGGCCATCATCATCTTGTGCCTTCGATCTCCATCTCCAAAGCACCGTCATGATCACCATCGTCACCGGCTTGACACCTTGATCTCAACTGAAGCATCGTTGTCGTCTCACTAACTATTGCATCTACGACTATCGCTACCGTTTAGTGAGAAAGTAAAGCAATTACATGGCGATTGCATTTCATACAATAAAGCGACAACCATATGGCTCCTGCCAGTTGCCGATAACTGTTACAAAACATGATCATCTCATACAACAATTTATATATCATCATGTCTTGACCATATCACATCACAACAAGCCCTGTAAAAACAAGTTAGATGTCCTCTACTTTGTTGTTGCAAATTTTTTGTCAAGTGTGTTGTTTTAACCTTCAACAAGGACCGGTCATAGACACACTCGATTCAACTAAAGTTGGAGAAACACACACCCACTAGCCACTTGTATGTGAAGCACGGCGGTAGAACCAGTCTCATGAACGCGGTCATGTAATGTCGGTCTGGGCCGCTTCATCCAACAATACCGCCGAATCAAAGTATGACATGCTGGTAAGCAATATGACTATTATCGCCCACAACTCTTTGTGTTCTACTCGTGCATATAACATCTAGCATAGACCTGGCTCGGATGCCACTGTTGGGGAACGCAGTATTTAAATTTTTTGCCTACGATCACGCAAGATCTATCTAGGAGAAGCATAGCAACAAGCGGGAAGAGTGTGTCCACATACCCTCGTAGATCAGAAGCGGAAGCGTTTAGTAACGCGGTTGATGTAGTCGAACGTCTTTGCGATCCAACCGATCAAGTACCGAGCGCACGGCACCTCCATGATCTGCACACGTTCAGCTCGGTGACGTCCCTTGAACTCTAGATCCAGCTGAGGCCGAGGGAGAGTTTCGTCAGCACGACGGCGTGTTGATGCTGATGATGAAGTTACCGACACAGGGCTTCGCCTAAGCACTACGACAATATGACCGAGGTGGAAATCTATGAAGGGGGGCACCGCAAACGGCTAAAGATCAACTTGTGTGTCTATGAGGTGCCCCCTCCCCCGTATATAAAGGAGGGAAGGAGGAGGAGGGCCGGCCACAAGGGGCGCGCCCAAGGGGGGATTCCTACTCCTAATAAGAGTAGATTTCCCCCTTTCCTAGTCCAAGTAGGATAAGAAGGAAGGAGGAAGAGGGGAGAAGGAAGGAGGGGGGCGCCACCCCCTCCTAGTCCAATTCGGACCAGACCATAGGGGGCGCGCGGCCACTCCTTGAGTCCCTTCTCTCCTTTCCCGTATGGCCCATTAAGGCCCACTACTTCCCCCGCCCGTAACTCTCCGGTACTCCGAAAAATACCCGAATCACTCGGAACCTTTCCGATTTCCGAATATAGCCTTCCAATATATCGATCTTTACATCTCGACCATTTCGAGACTCCTCGTCATGTCCGTGATCTCATCCAGGACTCCGAACAACCTTCATTACATCAAAACACATAAACTTATAATACCGATCGTCATCGAACGTTAAGCGTGCGGGACCTACGGGTTCAAGAACTATGTAGACATGACTGAGACTCCTCTCTGTTCAATAGCCAATAGCGGAACCTGGATGCTCATATTGGCTCCCACATATTCTACGAAGATATTTATTGATCAAACCGCATAACAACATACGTTGTTCCCTTTGTCATCGGTATGTTACTTGCCCGAGATTTGATCGTCGATATCATCGTACCTAGTTCAATCTCGTTAACATGCTACACTACTCTAATTCAAGTAGTATAGAGAAGAATAGGCGATATCTGGTGATCAGGGGGAGCTTGCCTGGTTGCTCTGGCAAGAACGAGGGTCGTCAACACCGTAGTCGAACTGGGGGTCGCCGGCAGTCTCGGGGTCTACCGGAAAGAAGTAACGGAAGGGGAACACAATAAATAATAGAGCATCAAACCATCACAAAGCGTAACGTGGCAATACGCGGTGCAAGAGGTGGCCTAACGCAGTAGTAGGTGATACCGGTGAAGTGGGGAAAACATCCGGGAAAGCATTCCCGGTGTTTCGCATTTTCGGATAGCTGAAGCGGAGGGGGAAAGTTGCGTGTTCACTATGCTAGCGATGTGTGGCGGATGAATAGGCTGCGCATTCGGATTCGTCTCGTCGTTTTGAGCAACTTTCATGTACAAAGTATTTTAATCCGAGTTACGGATTATTTTATATTAATTTTTAAAGATTTAAATCATTTTTAGAATTAACAGAATTAATTCAATTAAAAAATACAATTATAACGTCAGCATGACATCAGGGTGATGTCAGCAGTCAATAGTCAGTTAACTTGGTCAAACTGACGTGTTGGTCCCGCTGACCTTAACCTAGTTAATTAACATGTTTAAAATTTAACTATTCAAGTTAACTAGGCTAATTAATCAAGGTTAATTAACTTAATTATATTACTAATTAATTCATTCATTCACTTTAGTATCTATTTTTATTTTCCTTTTTCGTTTCACTCTACTTTTTTTTACAGGGGGAGGACCCCACCTGAAAGTGGCTCTGGCCACCTCCCTCCTATGCACAAACGCACACAGGGGAGGGCAGAGGGCGCGCGGCCGGACATGGCCTCGACGAGGCCATGGCCGCGGCCGACAGCGGGGTAGGCGGCAGGGGATGGATGTGGGCGCGCGGTGGGCTCATCGGCGGTGGACGAGGTCGGCTGTGGCGGTGAGAGGAGCCGCCGGAGCCGTGCTGGGGCGGCGGCGTGCTAGTGAGCGACGGGGAGCCGAGGCAGGACGTGGGCGGCGACAGCGGGTCCGGCGAGCGGGCCGTGGGCGCGGCTGCGCGGGGGCAGGGGCTGCGTGTAGTGGCGCGCTGGGCGTGGCCCCAAGCGGCACATAGGGGAGGAGGCGAGCGCAGCGCGACGACGATGGCAAGCGCGGGCTGCGGAGCCGCGACCCTGGGCAGCCAAGACCCACGCAGGCGCGTAGGCGGATAGGGGAGGCCGGAGGAGGCCCCGGCGAGCGCGACTAGGCGGGCGAAGGCGAGGCGCGTAGGAGCAGGGAGATGGGGATGGACGGATGGAGCGCTCATGTGATGTGCAGGGCAATGGCAGCAGGCTCGAGGGAGGCTCGGGGCAGCCGGAGTCGGCGGCGGCGTGCGGCGGCCCGAGGAGGAAGCCGAGCACGGGGCGGCGTCATGGGGGCGTCCGTCGGTGGAGGGGTCGGCGAGGTAGGCGGTCGACGGCGACGTGAGGAGAAGACGAGGTGGCGGCGGATCCGGCGACGAAGCTCAGCGGCAGGTCGCGGGATCCACGGGCGGCAACGGCGACGTCGCCGGGGCGCGGTCGGGGTTGAGCCCTCGATCTCGATCCAGATCGAGGAGGGAGTGGGCGATGTGGGGGGGAGGAGTGGGGTAGTGCGGTCGGGTTAGGGTTTCGGTAGTGGGTGTAATGGTAGTGTGGGGTGGCCGGCTGGGCTAGCGGCCTGGCCTGGCTGGGCCCAGGCCCAGTTGGGCCGAGGGAGGGAAGGGTTCCCTTTTCCCTTTTTTTGTATTTTGTTTTTCCCTTTTGTTTATTTTTCTTTTCTATTTATTTGCTTTCTTTTAGTCCTTAATGTATTTTAGTTTATCTGAAATACAAAACAAACTTCTAAATTAGTATTATCTTTAAACCCACTGCCACAAAAAGTTTGACCCCTAATTAAGATGTCTTAATATTATATCATTTATAAAAGGCATTTTATTAATGTTTTAGCTGTTGTTTTAATTACCTGAGTGCATTTAACTATCTTATAAAAATGCGGTTTCTCCACCAATATTACCTATGAATTATTTTTCACATTTAGAACATTTTAGTTTTGACTTTTGAAAACTTTAACTATTTGACTTAATTTTAAATTTGAAATTTGAACGGGATTCGTATCATCGCAAGATTAACAACAGTAATCGTGTGACGTGGCATCATTAGTGGAGGGTTACTGTAGCTTGAATATCCGGGTGTCACAATTCTCCTCAACTACAAGAAATCTCATCCCGAGATTTATGAGGGGGAATAAGGGGGAAAGGTCTGGTTACAAAATTCTAATGAATCTTCTCGGTCTTGGTTGCTCTTCTCGAAGTGGTCGATCCATTATATTGATGTCTTCATTTTTCTGCTTCAGGTCATCAAGATGAAGTCAGCATCCTTTCTTCGGGGGTTCCATCGTACTTACAAAAGAATAAGGGGGTATTTCGGGAGAACGAACCTCTACAAGGTCGACTATCTGGTCGATAACATCGGGGAAGGTGGCGGAAAGTAACTCTCGAATTGACACTTAAGAAAATATCGATAGCAAAGTAATGAGGTTTCATGGGAAGTTTTGAGCGAGCAGGCAACGTTCGATGCCTGAAACAGGGCGTGAAAGGGGCTCAAAGCAACCGGGAATAAGTATTGCGTCTTATACCAGAATAGATCAATAGGCAGGTGGCCCATGAAATATATACAAAGTCAAGCGCGAGGAATAACTTTGACAACAGGGTGTACATGAGAGTCAGGTTTCGATCATGTGGAACTGTGGGTTATAGGCCCACCATGTGGGTTAAAAAAGGAGCGGTGACATCTTACATGGTCATGATAGCAAGGCATGTCAGTTATGTCGGCAACAACGTCAGTACCAAGGGCGAGGGACGAAGAGAACCATTTTCCTGCTCGTTGAACGAGGCAGACCAATAGGCACAGTTCTCGTCCATCGGTGGTTACCGGAATGTCAACAACAATAGTAACAGGGTCTAGCTGTCAGAATTGTACACCGAGGTGTTTACATAAGCAGGAGAATATTACTTCTTAGATCATATAGACCACAAAAAAAGGTTAAACAAGACAATGGAATGGAAAATGTGATTATCATTTTTAAACAGAACAATGGAAAGGAAAATGTGTTTAGACACATATATATCAGGGGTATATCCTTCCCAAAGTCAAGCAGAGGATGATATCCAAGACAGGATATAAAGTAGAAGAACCTTTAGATAAGAGGAGAGAAATTTCATGACATTACCCATACAACGGTATTTGGGTAATTTCGACAAGAAACATTTAGCATGGTGCTTCAAACGTTCTTATTGAAAATCGGAGTACCATAGACATGCTTCGAGATAGCACTGACATGGTCTTCAAGCAAAGGTCAGACCTTGGATACACAAAGGATCCATCAGAATCAACTTATAGAATAAGTCTTACAATTCCCTCATGGAAGAATGAGTAACCTTACTAAAAAGGAAACTTATAATAATAGGTCCTCCGGCCAGGTGTGCTAGGCATGACATCACCTTACCGGGTCATATAAAGACCAATATTATAACTCTTGGAAGTATGTCCCAACCATCATATCTGACCGAGATTCAAATCAGATTGGTGTCAGGATACCTCAGACTCAGGATCCTGAGATAAAAGGGTGCGACACGAATTGACGAGAAGTAGTCATAAGATTCTCAGGAAATGAACTATGGAAGTGAGTTCCGAAGCAAGAGTTCATTAGTAAACCAAGGAGAGGATGAGGAGGTGGCTGATGGGCTCAGCGACAAATCATCGAGATTTCCAAAGGATGGATTTCCACAATTATGTGAACAAGGAGATAACATTTGTCGGATCAAATGATATAAGGAGATATGCTCGAGGAAAACATACCCAATTTAAACATTGGTTGAAAGGTGCACCGGAAATATGGGCTTAGGTAGCATGACCGATGTTATAATGGTGGTTCGATAACCAATGGTCTAAGAATGAAATGTCGATCATTAACTTCAAAGCGATAGAGTTGCTAGAAGGAAAGAATCCAAGCAAAACCGTTCACTTGTTGGAATCAACACGGGGACCAAGAAAGAATGGGGATGGTGAGAAGTATCACTATACTAAGAATTATTAAGAGGTGGAGCAATCCTTGCAACACCCTTGACATAAAGGAGAGTAATACTTCAAGGTAGAACATAATACAAACTGGATAGCAAGTTGCATCCACAACAAGAACAAGTTTGTGATGAAAGGAAGGTAAAGATGTCGTCGATGGTAACTCAAATTACCAAGGGACGAGGATGGCACTTACCATCATGAATTAGTTTGATATCCTGGAAGGAATCAAAATGTTGATGATGATCACGACAAATTTTGTCGAGAGGCTCCACGAAGATGTAATCGATCGGTGACGACATCAAGCCAAGGGAATGGTGAAGCAAAAGGCCATTATAAACATAGATAAGATATCATCTCGGGATTTAGAGTTGTCTCTCAAGACAAACAATATGACGATGAAAGTTCGATGTAAGCTTAGAGCACTATTGGGATTGTGTCCCGAGGATGAAGGACATAGGTAGAATGGTCAAGCAGTCAGCCTGACGATGATGATGTAGTCAATCAGCTGGGAATGTCACGATCGAGTACAAACTCGTAAGTAATGAAGATTACTAATAGTTTTTGAATCACAGAGCGGACTCGATTCAGTTCTCGGTGTACTTGAGGGGTTCTAACAACTCAGAATCCGTTGGAAAAGTGAAATCGGCAAGAATATTAGCTGATGAAGAATTCATAAGAAGTTATGTAGTTCCAAGATAATCTCGAGATACCAGGGGGGTAATACTCGACGACATATCAAAGTAGAGGTTGGACCGGGGTATTGATCCACAGAAGACAAGTGCTTAAACTTGCGCAAGAAATGGGATCAAAGAAGAACATATGGTCGGAAGCACGATTGCAAAGGATCAATTCACCGATACCAAATCATATTATATCAAAGAAATGGCTATTATTACAAGAAGCTTTCATGATAGGATCTACATCATGTCTATGGGCATGAACACAAAGTTCAAGGTTGACTCCCACTTCTCAAATGCATAACCTTTCATTCACTTCTCACTTTCGAAGAAGTTGTAGTGTTGAAATTTTATCTGGCCAATTACCAGAAGAGTATGACTCGTGAAAACTTTTGAGTTCGCACATATTAAGGAAGGCATAGGTTCAACCCATCAGGGTATCGTGGAAACATATACCACAAGCTTCAATAGTAAATACCACCAGCTCGAAAGCTGAGCATGGTTGAGAAAGCAGAGGATACAATTTACCAAAGGCATTATGTATCTGAGGGAAGGCTCACAAGGTTATTGAATATGAAGGACGTTGTTGGATAAAATCCAACAAAGGATCTGCCGGTCCATAATGGAGCTGATGTGAGTATCGGCACACAACCAGAGGAAGTAACAATGCAAAGGCATTAGATTATAGTAACAACTGACTAATTTAGAGATCAAATGCAAAGGAATTATGATTTCCAAATCAAAGGATCAGAAGCAAACGCTCTGATTAAGGATGGATAAGTTGAGTAAGCTTAGGGGTAAAATCGACAACAATTTGATTGGTCGAGATTCAGCTCATGTTTAAAATGACGTCTGAGCCGAATGGATTAATTCTAGGATCTGATTGAGGATTGCGAGAATTCATAACATTTTGAATCGATGGACTCAAAATGATAATGACAAGGGATGCCAATATGATTACGAGACTTATGGGATTAACCATAATGCAAGCAAGCAAGAATTTCAATAGCAATACGCTCTTGAGGATTTTCGGAAGATCGAATGGTATTTCGAAGATTGGTGACATACATGAATCAACTAGGGATGAGTGGATACTCGGTAAGTGCGAGAAATTATCCATAGGGATATTCATGTGGCAAGAACTGCAAGGCAGTGGGCAGAAAGTATTCTCGGAACATTAGAGAGAATTTCGGGGTATCTTGTTATAACAAGATCAACTGGGAATAAAAGTAAGAACGGCAGGTGTAAGTATTTATCCATAGGGATGTTTCGGTGGTAGGGAATTGCAAAAGCGACAGGCACAACGTCTCGAGAGAATATCGGAGAGTATCTTTGAATTCTTCTGGTTCACGGAGCAATCATCTAGAGTGAGGGGTTCTCCAGGAGGAAGTAGTAACGAGATCCTAAAGTTAGATTTTAGTAAATTCATTAAACCCGAATAGAAGAGAGATCAGAGTCCCGGAGTAAAGGTCGAGGAGTAAAAGATCCTAATACCACCCAAATGGCGACGTGGGCCCGTAAGACACACAACCATGTTAGTAAAAAGTTTTGTAATGTCTAGACTCGACTTCGGCCAATGAGTGTGGAAGGGGATTCCTACAGGTAGTCGACTCTGATACCAACTTGTGACACCCCCGATTCAATCGTGCACTAATCATACACGCAAACGTGTACGATCAAGATCAGGGACTCACGGGAAGATATCACAACACAACTATAAAAATAAAATAAGTCGTACAAGCATCATAATACAAGTCAGGGGCCTCGAGGGCTCGAATACAAGTGCTCAATCATAGACGAGTCAGCGAAAGCAACAATATCTGAGTACAGACATAAGTTAAACAAGTTTGCCTTAAGAAGGCTAGCACAAACTGGGATACAGATCTAAAGAGGCGCAGGCCTCCTGCCTGGGATCCTCCTAAACTACTCCTGGTCGTCGTCAGCAGTCTGCGCGTAGTAGTAGGCACCTCCAGTGTAGTAGGAGTCGTCATCGACGGTGGCGTCTAGCTCCTGAGCTCCGACATCTGGTTGCGACAACCAGGTAGAAGGGAAAGGGGGAAAAGAGGGAGAAAAGCAACCGTGAGTACTCATCCAAAGTACTCGCAAGCAAGGAGCTACACTACATATGCATGGGTATATGTGTAAAGGGCCATATCGGTGGACTGAACTGCAGAATGCCAGAATAAGAGGGGGATAGCTAATCCCGTCGAAGACTACGCTTCAGGCCACCTCCATCTTGCAGCATGTAGAAGAGAGTAGATGGTAAGTTCACCAAGTAGCATCACATAGCATAACCCTACCCGGCGATCCTCTCCTTGTCGCCCTGTGTGAGAGCGATCACCGGGTTATATCTGGCACTTGGAAGGATGTGTTTTATTAAGTATCCAGTTCTAGTTGTCATAAGGTCAAGGTACAACTCCAAGTCGTCTTGTTACCGAAGATCACGGCTATTCAAATAGATAAACTTCCCTGCAGGGGTGCACCACATAACCCAACACGCTCGATCCCATTTGGTCGGACACACTTTCCTGGGTCATGCCCGCCCTCGGAAGATCAACACATCGCAGCCCTACCTAGGCACAACAGAGAGGTCAGCACGCCGGTCTAAATCCTAGGGCACAGGGGTCTGGGCCCATCGCCCATTGCACACCTGCACATTGCGTGGGCGGCCGGAAGCAGAACTAGCCCCCTTAATACAAGAGCAGGCTTACGTTCCAATCCGGCGCACGCCGCTCAGTCGCTGACATCACGAAGGCTTCGGCTGATACCACGATGTCGAGTGCCCATAAATTTCCCACGTAGTTGGTTAGTGCGTATAGACCAAATGGCCAGACTCAGATAAAATACCAAGAACTCGTTAAGCGTGTTATGTATCCGCGAACGCCGACCAGGGCCAGGCCCACCTCTCTCCTAGGTGGTCTCAACCTGCCCTGTCGCTCCGCCACAAAGTAACAGACGGGGGCCATCGGGAACCCAGGCCCGCCTCTTCCGGGATGGAGCCACCTGCCCCTTCAGCCCCCATCTCCGAATAGTATCACAAGTAATGTAACAGTGTAAAGTATATAGTATATGCCCGTGATCACCTCCCGAAGTGATCACGGCCCAGTAGTATAGCATGGCAGACGGACAAGAGTGTAGGGCCACTGATGGAATACTAGCATCCTATACTAAGCATGTAGGATTGCAGTTAAAGGTAACAACAGTAGGAGCAAGGACAGGCTATGTATCAGAATAGGATTAACCGAAAGCAGTAACATGCTACACTACTCTAACGCAAGCAGTATAGAGAAGAATAGGCGATATCTGGTGATCAAGGGGGGGCTTGCCTGGTTGCTCTGGCAAGAAGGAGGGTCGTCAACACTGTAGTTGAACTAGGGGTCGTCGGCAGTCTCGGGGTCTACCGGAAAGAAGTAACGGAAGGGGAACACAATAAATAATAGAGCAATCAAGCATCACAAAGCGTAACGTGGCAATACGCGGTGCTAGATGTGACCTAACGCAGTAGTAGGTGATACTGGTGAAGTGGGGAAAACATCCGGGAAAGCATTCCCGGTGTTTTGCGTTTTCGAACAGCTGAAGCGGAGGGGGAAAGTTGTGTGTTCACAATGCTAGGGATGTTTGGCGGACGAACGGGCTGCGTATTCGGATTCGTCTCATCGTTTTGAGTGTGTACAAAGTATTTTCATCCGAGTTACGGATTATTTTATATTAATTTTAAAGATTTAAATCATTTTGAGAATTAACAGAACTAATTAAATTAGAAAATGCAATTATAACGTCAGCATGACATCAGGGTGATGTCAGTAGTGAATAGTCAGTTGACTTGGTCAAACTGACGTGTGGGTCCCGCTGACCTTAACCTAGTGAATTAACACGTTTAAATTTTAACTATTCAAGTTAACTAGGCTAATTAATCAAGGTTAATTAACTTAATTATATTACTAATTAATTCATTCATTCATTTTAGTATCTATTTTTATTTTCCATTTTCGTTTCACTCTACTTTCTTTTTTACTCATTTTTACAGGGGGAGGACCCCACCTGAAAGTGGCTCTGGCCACCTCCCTCCTATGCACAAACGCACACAGGGGAGGGCAGTGGGCACACGGCCGGACATGGCCCCGACGAGGCCATGGCCGCGGCTGACAGCGGGGTAGGCGGCAAGGGACGACTGCGGGCGCACGGGGCGTGAGCGAGTGGGGCTCATCGGCGGTGGACGAGGTCGGCTGTGGCGGCCAGAGGAGCCGCCGGAGCCGTGCTGGGGCGGCGGCGCGCTAGCGAGCGACAGAGAGCTGAGGCAGGACGTGGGCGGCGACAGCGGGTCCGGCGAGCGGGCCGTGGGCGCGGCTACGCGGGGGCAGGGGCTGCGTGTAGTGGCGCGCTGGGCGCGGCCCCAAGCGGCACGCAGGGGAGGAGGTGAGCGCAGCGCGGCAACGATGGCAAGCGCGGGCTGCGGAGCCGTGGCCCTGGTCAGCCAAGACCCAGGCGAGCGCGTAGGCGGACAGGGGAGGCCGGAGGAGGCCCCGGCGGGTGCGACCAGGCGGGCTAAGGCGAGGCGCGCAGGAGCAGGGAGACAGGGCTGGACGGATGGGGCGCTCACGTGCAATGTTGGGCAATGGCAGCAGGCTCGAGGGAGGCTCGGGGCAGCAAGAGTCGGCGGCGTGCGGCGGCCCGAGGAGGAAGCCGAGCACGGGGCGGTGTCGTGGGGCGTCCGTCGGTGGAGGGGTCGGCGAGGTAGGCGGTCGACGGCGATGTGAGGAGGAGACGAGGAGGCGGCGGATCCGGCGACAAAGCTCAGCGGCAGGCCGCGGGATCCACGGGCGGCAACGGCGACGTCGCCGGGGCGCGGTCGGGGTTGAGCCCTCGATCTCGATCCAGATCGAGGTGGGAGTGGGCGATGTGGGGGGGGGGAGGAGTGGGGTAGTGCGGTCGGGTTAGGGTTTCGGTAGTGGGTGTAATGGTAGTGTGGGGTCGCCGGCTGGGCTAGCGGCCTGGCCTGGCTGGGCCAAGGCCCAGTTGGGCCGAGGGAGGGAAGGGTTCCCTTTTCCCTTTTTTTTTGTATTTTGTTTTTCCCTTTTGTTTATTTTTCTTTTCTATTTATTTGTTTTCTTTTAGTCCTTAATGTATTTTAGTTTAACTGAAATACAAAACAAACTTCTTAATTAGTATTATGTTTAAACCCACTGCCACAAAAAGTTTGACCCCTAATTAAGATGTCTTAATATTATATCATTTATAAAAGGCATTTTATTAATGTTTTAGCTGTTGTTTTAATTACCTGCGTGCATTTAACTATCTTATAAAAATGTGGTTTCTCCACCAATATTACCTATGAATTATTTGTCACATTTAGAACATTTTAGTTTTGACTTTTGAAAACTTTAACTATTTAACTTGATTTTAAATTTGAAATTTGAATGGGATTTGAATCATCGCAAGATTAACATGAGTAATCGTGTGACGTGGAATCATTAACGGAGGGTTACTGTATCTTGAATATCCGGGCGTCACATCTCTTTACTCGTTCCATAATACTTCATCCTGCAACTAACTCATTAGTCACATTACTTGCAAGGCTTATAGTGATGAGCATTACCGAGAGGGCCCAGAGATACCTCTCCGAAACACGGAGTGACAAATCCTAATCTTGATCTATGCCAACCCAACAAATACCATCAGAGACACCTGTAGAGCATCTTTAGAATCACCCAGTTACGTTATGACATTTGATAGCACACTAAGTGTTCCTACGGTATTCGGGAGGTGTATAATCTCATAGTCATAGGAACATGTATAAGTCATGAAGAAAGCAATAGCAATAAACATAAACGATCATAGTGCTAAGCTAACGGATGGGTCTTGCCCATCACATCATTCTCTAATGATGTGATCTCGTTCATCAAATGACAACACATGTCTATGGCTAGGAAACTTAACCATCTTTTATTAACGAGCTAGTCAAGTAGAGGCGTACTAGGGACACTCTGTTTGTCTATGTATTCACACATGCATCAAGTTTTTGGTTAATTCAATTCTAGCATGAATAATAAATATTTATCATGATATAAGGAAATATAAATAACAACTTTATTATTGCCTCTAGGGCATATTTCCTTCAGATTGTTGAATATATGAGCAATTTACTATGAGATTTAATCCGAATCAACAGTAAATAGATCATGAAGACAATTGCAAAGATCAAAGTAATGATGCGGACTAAACCAGGAGGACAGAATCACATACTGTACAGCGGGAGCAGAACCGCTGTGGTTGATGTTGTCACTCATGTCGTTGATGAAGAGGTTACCGAGGTCGGGGAAGAAGGCTGTCGTTGAGGAATTTGTCACTGGCAGCAGTCACAGGAGTGTGCTCCCCAAAAAACCTGATCGCCCCTCTCCCGTACAGGATCACGAAAGGCGGGGTTCGGAGGACTGTTGTCCCTTCTCATGGTGCATGCTGGAAGGAGGGCCGGAGAAGAATTGCGTGGCGGCGCTAAGATCTGGAACGGTGCGAAACCATATGATACAACAGCAGCTAGGGTAGAGACTGTCAGGTCGGTCGTGAGAGTAAGACCAAGTATAATAGTAGGCCTTTGGCCCAAACACCATGTCCAAGTCAATAATAGACCCACTATACAAAAGAATCAGAAACATCTAAGTAATTAAGGCGTCTGTTAGTTATTAATTATTGACTTAATAAATTTTCCGACCAACATAAATATAGACCACGTGGATAGCTTTTGTCCTTGGATAGGCTCATTCCCGAAGAGCACGCGTGTATGTTTCCTATTATCAGGCTCATGCAAATGCTGGAATAGATCACATTATAAACTGGTGCAACTTACACTCACCTAGCAGTATGGGACTAAACTTTAGTCCCACTCACACAACACTTAGACATTGGTTAATAGTATAGCCAACATCCGGCTATATGAAGTTGACACATCATCTAGAACCAACCATACCTGCTAGTACAATAGTTAGTCCCTTTAGTATAATACTATATCATTAATAATGGCCCCACCTTTTGTCTCACAAAGTATGTTGGAGCTCCTCCTACAACCGGCTACAAGTTTACAACCCGCTTCTCTTCTTTCTCCTTCAACTAAGCACAAATACTATATTTAAATCCTTATAGCCTGCTTATGTCATCTAATTGTAGTACTTGCTCTAAAGTTACTCTCCACTGTGTAGTCTGAAATGCCGGGCGTGCAGTGGGCGGTGCCCTCGGTCGGCGCGCCGCTTCAATGGCGGAAACAGTGAGAGGCCGTGTCGCCCTGACTTGCCATCAATGTGGAGCGGCGGGCTCAGCTCGTGCCGAGCGGGAAGTGCGCGCGGGAGGCGGGAGGGGTTTTTGTTGGCCCAAGAAGGTGAGAAGCCAACTTGGGATCGGTCCGGACAGGGAAATATCATGTGCTCCTGTACTCACTAGTAGTTTCATGCATATGACACTAGTCTATGTTACTACTCCCTCCTTTCCGGTTTATAGGGCTTATCTCAAAATCTTAGTTTTTCCATTTTATAAGGATCAATTTGGTTGTTCCCCATCACAAGTTTAGATTTCAAGGTGCATTAAATAATCGCATGCAAGTATTAAGGAAAAATTGACCAATGCATGTACTTTATGCATGCATGCATTGCAATTAATACACTGGTAACCATATTTTTTTAGGAAAACAAGAGCATTAATTGGGTGCTTTTGCAAATTACAAAAAGTATTCCACCACTCATCATCTACCTTGGTTGGTGAGATTTTTGAATTGAGCCCTATAAACCAGAAAGGAGGGATCCCTATAAACCAAAAAGGAGGGAGTAGTATAGTAATGCTATGATGGCTTCATTTATTACCATGTAGACTCATCTTGTCTTGGGAAACGCTATATTACAGTAAGATATTATGTTACCACTTCTCATTAAATACTTGCCACATAAGCAAAAAAATTTTGGAGTGCGCTAAGTGACTCCCACTATAACTAGTCGTACAAAGTGTGGGCTATGTAGAGGGCATAGTTGTAGCGACCCGACCTCAAACGGTCAAGTCTCTGTGCTTCGGTGTCATCCCTGGATCGGTAATGCTGAGACACATAGTACTCGAAGGGTTTATAACAAAGTAGCAATCACACACTTATTACATTGAATGTCTCAAAAGCGAACTTATTATAATAAATATGGCTTAAGGCCATCTAATACGATAACAGCGGAAGGCTTGGAAGATAAAGTGAGTCCGTCAACTCCAACGGCGTAGCTGAGCTGCACGGCAACGACCTAACGGACCCTACTCCTCGTCTGAAAAGTCTGCAACATAATACGTTGCAGCCCAGAAACGGGTCAGCACATGGAATATGCTGGCAATATAAAATAGTAGAGCAAGTACAGAATAATGCTATCACTACATGCATATTTGGCTAGTGGAAAGCTCTATGGTTACAGTTTTGCGAAAAGCCAATTTTTTCCTACAACAAAGGAATAAGTTTTATTTTAACTATCATGGTAGTTGAAACATCATTGAGAAGGTTCCTCCAACTCAATCCCAATTAAAAGTAATTATCAACCCAACAAAGTTAAACTAGAGTGATGAGATACTTAGGATAATCCAAGTACTAGATACTCAAGATGTCCATAACCGGGGACACGACTAACCATGATTAGATTGTACACTCTATAGAGGTTTGCGCAC
Organism: Aegilops umbellulata; assembly: GCA_032464435.1. Taxonomy (NCBI): domain Eukaryota; kingdom Viridiplantae; phylum Streptophyta; class Magnoliopsida; order Poales; family Poaceae; genus Aegilops; species Aegilops umbellulata. The sequence continues at coordinate 197,396,960 of CP136054.1, forward strand.
TTTTCCCCACAAGACTCGATCGCCTCCGTTGGATTTCTCAAACTACATGGTGTTTGAGAAACGGATGACCGAGACACAGTCTTTCAGAAACATTAACTCTTTACTCCGGGTAGACCATACCAACCTACATCCCTCTACCTGCTGATCCACCTCTTCAAGAGCTCATGCAACTTCCTCAACTATGCTAGAGCCCATAATAGCATGTGGCTGCACACGAAAGTTTCTCGCATGAAAATATCTCAGTTCCGTTTGAGACTGGGTGGCGGACCTTAGGATGATCACACGGGTACTTCGGGATATCCTAGGACAACACTGGATTCTCTAGGTGCCCGACAAGCAATCCACCCAGATGTGTATTAAAGTTGCCACCTTAAGTTGTACCATTAATTAATCATCTCACATCTGTCATGGATTCACTCACCCAAACCACGTCTATGAGCATAGCATAGCAATATAAGCAATACGTAGAAGTAACTCCCAAGGGTTTGAATATAACAGGGCAATAGGTTCTACCTCATCAACTACTTCCCAATACCCACAAGTTAATCATATCCTAATCATGCAGTGTTTGAGGATTGGAGCTAATGCATAAAAACAGGGTATGAAAAGAGTATGATCAATGTGTTACTTGCCTTGCTGACGATCGGAAAAACCTAGGGACTCGTAGTAGCACGCTTCGCACTCCGGGAATTCTATCGCAAACAAACAATAGCATACATAAGCAATCAAGCAAAAAAGCACAGGTAAATCTCAAATAAGAATAACTAACCAGAAAGTTCAACTTAAGAACCCTGGTTTGCAAAAAGAATCAAATCAAACGGGGCAACAAAACTCAAACTACAAAAGAAACAAGATCCGTTTACTAATCTGGACTAAAGTCAAATTTTAAAGTACCAAAATCTTGTTCAAGTTGATTAAACAGAAAGAGGGTTTCGAGACGAAGATCTAGGCGCTTCAATCGCCTGATTCCGATAAACGAGCGAAAAGATAAACTGAAACGAAAATCGGATCAGAAATCGTGATCGAAAAATAATCGCGAAAAACCCGAGAAAAAGAAAAACTGACGACGAGGCTAACGAACGAACGTTCGTTGTCTGTAACTAATGAGCGAAAACCGTTCGTTAAAACGAACGTGCGGACGAACGTCCGCTAAATAACTAAACCAAGAAAAAAATAAAACCGGTCTATTAAAAAAACGAACTAGGTTTTCTAAAAAAAACCAGATCGGTATTCTTAAAGAAAATCGGCGGTGGCGGCTACCTCGTCGGATCCGGCGGGGCTGGGTGGCGTCGGCGGCGACGGCGGAGGGCGACGGCGCTAGGCGGCGATGCGGCAAGTTGCGGCGGCGGCGCGGCAAGCGGTGGCGGCAGCGCGGCAAGCGGTGGCGGCGGCGGGCGGTGGGCAGGACGGGGTGGTGGCGGCAGGGTGGGGCGGTATATAAAGGGGGAGGGGCGGGGTCGGCTTGGGGAAGGGGCTTCGGGGCGGCGGCGGACTCCCGGACTTCGGCGGAGTCCGGTGCGGGCACGGGGCGCGCGGGGGAAGGTGGTGGCGGCGGGGTTGGCCGGCCTGGCTCGGCTAGGCTTCGGCCCAGTCGGGCGCTGAAGTTTTTTTTAAATAATTTCGCCGAAACTTAAATAAATCATAGAAAATAAAATAAAAATCTAAAAATGCCAAAACAAATTTTCACCGTCTAAATAAAATATTTAGAACAAGATGAACATTTTCTTGGCCCTAAAATGCAACTTTGAAAAACATGCAATCTTTCTAATGCAAATAAAATAGCAATAAAATCCGAATAAAATCAAATATTTGATTTTAATATTTTTCCTCCATTACTTCATTTATTTTGGAGAAGTCATATTATCTCCTCGCATATATTTTAATATGAAATATTTTTGGAGAGAAAAATAATTAAAACCAAAATCCTCGTTTCAATATTTGATAGAATTCAAATATGAAAACAGTGAAATCCCCAACTCTCTCCGATGGCCCTTCAGTTGCTTAGGATTCCGAGGATCGCGAAATGAAACGCAGCAAAATATGATATGCAGGAATGATCTATGTATAACATTCCAAATTAAAAATTTGGGATGTTACAATAGTAAGCAAACTTCTCATCGTTCTGCGAGTTGACATGACAGATCAAAGTAGTAGTTTTTTTTTCAAAATGTACATCAAAGTACCAGTGTAGTAGTCTTCAAAAAGGGCCAACCATGTCCATGGCTACCATCCCATCCCGTGCTCCGTCATTCAGTATGTGCATGATTCACATGCCATTCAAGAAAAAACTGCATACGTTCCATTGAAGAGAAAAATTAAAAACAAACACGCCACCACGTTATGGTCAAACTTTGATTCGTCCAAGCGTGGTTCCCGACCCTCCACTAAGTGAACAACTACCAAACGCGTCAAATTATCACATGAGCTGCCTCTTCGTCCAGAAATGAGATCCACCTGTACCCGCGCGTGTGTGTTAGGGAATGAGGCACAGAGTACGTGCATCCGTGCGTGAAAATTTTCTCTTCATGCACGTACTCCTTTTTTTGGGTGATTCGTGCACGTACTCGGCCTACGTTGGTGACCGTTGGTGAGTCTCACTTATCTCTACATCTCAACATGTACATCCACATCTGCATCTACGTCTACACTACATCTACATCTACATCTATATATACCTCTACTATAGTACAACAAGTTTTAAACATGAGACCAACCATTTTCTTGCATGACACCATCAGCCCGTATCACTTCTTGCTCCTTATCTCTCTCAAAGTGCGTCCGGCAGGCGATTTTGCCATCGATTGAGGTCGGTCACTCACACTCGGGCCCACATGTTATAAATCTAAAAAGAATACTCTGACCATGGACCATTCAAAGAAGTATATTTTTCACCCTCAAATGTAAGTTGATGGACAAATAACCCCCTAAAGTCAATTTTGGTACGATTTTTACCCTCAAATATCTAAAACCGGGTATACACCCCCTTGAGCGGTTTAGTGTTCATATGTTAGAGTTTAGGTAGTTTTGATTGTTGACTAGGAATTGACTAATTATTTACACTAATGAAATGGCAACGACGCCGTCGGAAGCCGCGGATGTGATCGGAGATGTACCCAATGGACCTCGACCTTCCATATGAGAAGAGGAGATCATGCAGGTGCCTTTCAAGCTCAAGGGGTCGTCGGGCTACCTTGTCGGCTCGACGCCCGCCTCATAGTGGGAGTAACTTAGGTAGTAACATAGCGCACTCCAAGAAAATTGTGCTTATGTGGCATGTAGTTAATGAGGATATAGATCTTTAGAGTAACATAGTAATATGTTACAGTATAAGTTACTCCCCACTATGACCAGCCTTGGCATCTCCCAGTGCTCCACCATGTATAGCTACAAGGCCACCCACGTAGGCATAAAATATGATGTGGCAAGTTAATTAAGAAGAGAGAGACTAGTTTGATGACCCCAAGAAGAAACGGTGGAAAGACAGTTTTGAGTCTATAGCTAATTAAATGAAGCAAGCTTAGCAACAACAAACTAAGCACCTATGCATTGGAGACTTGAGTTGCTAAGCCATTTAATGCACTTAGCACCTCATCTAAGCACATTTGCATTGGGAGAGGTCTTAATTTCATGCGGTATCATAATATGATACTCAACTCTCTCTTTCTTCATTTAATTCTACGCCACCTCATCAAATTTGCCTACTACTAGCTTGATGTCGCTTGAAGCTACGTCGGTATTTCTCCAAAGAGGAAGGGATGATGCAACACAGCGGCAGTAGGTATTTCCGTCAAAAAGGAAACCAAGGTTATCGAACCAGCAGGAGAACCAAACAACACAACGTAAACAACCCCTGCACACAAATAACAACACCTCGCAACCTGACGTGTTAAATGGGTTGTCAATCCCTTTCGGGTAACGACGCTAGAAACGGTGCGCGGACGGGAGTAAATTATAATAGATTAAAATAACAGATCACAGATAAAATAAAGTGCAACAAAGTAGTTTTGGATTTTTGGTTTAATAGATCTGAAAATAAATGCAAGGAAAAAGTAAATCGCAAAGGCAAATATATGAGAAATAAGACCCGGGGGCCGTAGGTTTCACTAGTGGCTTCTCTCGAGAAAAATAACGAACGATGGGTAAAAAAATTATTGTTGGGCAATTGATAGAACTTCAAATAATTATGACGATATCCAGGCAATGATCATTATATAGGCATCACGTCCAAGATTAGTAGACCGACTCCTGTCTGCATCTACTACTATTACTCCACACATCAACCGCTATCCAGCATGCATCTAGTGTATTAAGTAAATGGAAAAATGGAGTAATGCAATAAGAATGATGACATGATGTAGACATGATCTATCTATGTAGAAATAGACCCCATCGTTTTATCCTTAGTAGCAACGATACACACGTGTCGGTTCCCTTTCTGTCACTGGGATCAAGCACCTTTAGATCGAACCCACTACCGGGCACCTCTTCCCATTGCAAGATAAATAGATCAAGTTGGCTAAACAAAACCCAAATATCGGAGAAGAAATACGAGGCTACAAGCAATCATGCATATAAGAGATCAAAGAAACTCAAATAACTTTCATGGATATAAAAGATATGACTGATCATAAACCCGAAGTTCATAAGATCCCAACAAACACACCGCAAAGGAGTTACATAATATGGATCTCCAAGAGACCATTGTATTGAGTATTCAGCGAGAGAGGGAGAGTCATCTAGCTACTAACTACGAACCCGAAGGTCTACAAAGAACTACTCACGCATCATAGAAGAGGCACCAATGGAGGTGGTGAACCCCATCCGAGATGGTGTCCAGATTGGATGTGGTGGTTCTGGACTCTGCGGCGGCTGGATGAATATTTCGTCGACTCCCCATGGGTTTCTGGAATATTGTGGTATTTATAGAGCAAAGAGGCGGTCCAGGGGGCACCCGAGGTGGGCACAACCCACCAGGGCGCGCCTGGGCCTCCTGGCGCGCCCTGGTGGGTTGTCCCCTCCTCGGGATTCCCCCAGGTGCAACTAGGGTCCAATGTCTTCCTTCTGGTCCATAAAAATCTCCGTGAAGTTTCGTGGCATTTGGACTTCGTCTGATATTGATTTCCTATGATATAAAAAACATGGAAAAAACAGCAACTGGCATTTGGCACTATGTCAATAGGTTTGTACCAAAAAATGATACAAAATGACTATAAAGTGATTATAAAACATCCAAGATTGATAATATAATAGCATGGAACAATCAAAAATTATAGATACGTTGGAGAGGTATCAGCATCCCCAAGCTTAACTCCTACTCGTCCTCGAGTAGGTAAGTGATAAAAACAGAATTTTTTATGTGGAATGCTGCCTATCATGTCATATCATATTCTTTTCTTTATAGCATGGAAATTTGGACTTTTTATGTAATTCAAAGCAATAGTCTAGTTTTGACATAACAATTTAGATAGTCAAGCATATCAATAAGCAACCAAGTCTTTCAAAATATCAATGCTAAAATAAGTTATCCCTAGCCCATCATGCTCAAACATTGATCCATTCATGAAACACACTCGAATATTAGCTACACCCAATATTTAAGTACGATCATATTGCCTCCTAGTTGGTGCTTTTTATGAGAGAAGATGGAGACTCAAATTCAAAAATAAAAATTGCATAAAGTAAAAGAAAGGCCCTTCGCAGAGGGAAGTAGGGATTTGTAGAGGTGCCAGAGCTCAAAGCGAAGAAATTAGAGATAAAAACATTTTGAGAGGTGTATCCATACCACCAATGAAAATGACTTAGAGTTCCCAACACTTTGCATGCTAGATATGCCATAGGCGGTTCCCAAACAGAAAATAAAGTTTATCCCTTTTTCCACCATACTTCCAATTTCCATGGCTAACCGTATCCACAGGTGCCCTCCATACCAACACTTTCCAAGGAATTTATTATTTGACAACGTAAAGTAAATTCATTTTTGAATTTCGGGACTGGACATCCCTAAGACCTTTGCCTTACTCTCGTGCAATGACAAGTGAATAAACACTCATCGTGAGAATAACACATCCAGCATGGAAAATATTAGCCACCCGTCACCGCTCCGCGAGCGAAACAAATACACAAAAGAGAAATTTATTTTGAAAATTAGAGATGGCACATGCAAATTTGCTTAGAACGACAAAAGAATACCTCATATAGGTAGATATAGTGGACTCATGTGTCAAAACTGGTTTAAAGGTTTTTGGATGCACAAGTAGAGGTCATACTTGGTGCAAAGTGAAGGCTAGCAAAAGATTGGGAAGCGACCAACCAAGAAACGGATAATCTCATAAGCAAGCATTAAGCATAAATAACACCGAATAATGCACCACAAGTAGGATATAATTTTCATTGCATGACTATTGACTTCCGTACTTGCATAGGGAATCACAAACCTTAACACCAATATTCTTATTAAAGCATAATGACTCATCAACATAACTCACATACCACATCATCATATCTCAAAACTATTACTGAGAATCAATTTTATTTTGTCCAATGATCTTCATGAATTTTTTATTATGTCCTTCTTGGATACCTATCACTTTAATACTATTTTCATGTGTTGCTTTTCATAAGCTCAAACAAATATAAGTGAAAATCATGAGCATAATTTTTCTTCTTTCTCTCAAAATAATTTAAGTGAAGCAAAAGAGAATTTCTTGAAAATTTTACTAACTCTCAAATAAATCTAAGTAAATCAAGAGAGCATTTATTCAAAAATACTAAGCACACCGTGCTAAAAAAGATATAAGTGAAGCACTAGAGCAAGTCCATTGCTCATAAAAATTTAAGTGAAGCATAAAGAGCAATTCTAACAAGTCATGTCATAATTTTGGCTCTCACAAATAGGTGTGTCCAGCAAGGATTGACGACTTAAAACACAAAATAAAAAAAATCAAAGACTCATATCATACAAGACGCTCCAAGCAAAACACATAGCATGTGACGAATAAAAAAATAGTTTCAAGTAAAACACCAATAGTTGTTGGAAGAAAGTGGGGATGCCACTCGGGGGCATCCCCAAGCTTAGTTTGTTGCTCATTTTTGGATAATAGCTTGGGATACCATGGCATCCCCAAGCTTAGGCTCTTACATCCTTCCTTCATCCATCGTAAGATAACCCAAAACTTGAAAACTTCAATCACACAAAACTCAACAAAACCTTCGTGAGATCCGTTAGTGTAAGAAAAATAAACCACTACTATAAGTGTTGTATCAAACCAATTCTTATTTTATTTTTGTATTATATCTACTGTATTCAAATTTTTATATGGCAAAAACTCATCGAAGAAAACCATAGAGCCATCAAAATAAGCACACAACACAAAGAAAACAGAATCTGTCAAAACAGAACAGTCTGTAGCAATTGGATTTGTTCGAATACTTCTGGAACTCCAAAATTCTTAAAAACTAGGACAACCTGGGAAATTTTTATATTAATCTTATGCAAAACGAATTGGCATTTTATCACTTTCTGGCAATTTTTAACAATTATTTTTGTGAGCACAAAGTTTATGTCTTTTTCAGCAAGATCAAACAACTATCACCCAAGAAGATCCTATTGGTTCTACTTGGCACAAACACTAATTAAAACACAAAAAACACAATCATAACAGTAGCATAATAGTGCTAACACTCAAGAACAGAAAGCAAAAGGCAAAAATAAAATTTATTCGTTGGGTTGACTCCCAACAAGCGCTGTAGTTTTACGTCCTTAGCTAGGCATAAAGCAAGGATCTAATTTTTGTCATCTTTGGTTCGAGATCCATAAGATGCCCTCATGATTGATTCATATGGTGTCCTAATTCTTGTTCTAGGAAAGTGTTCCATGCCCTTCCTCAAAGGTATTTGGAACTTAATATTCCCTTCTTTCATATCAATCACGGCACCGATAGTGCGTAAAAACGGTCTACCAAGAATAATTGGACAAGACGGATTGCAATTAATATCGAGAACAATAAAATCTATGGGCACATAAGTCCTATTTGCAAGAATAAGAACATCATTAATTCTTCCCGTAGGCTTTTAAATAGTAGAATCCGCCAAGTGCAAATTCAAAGAACATTCTTCAAGATTAGTAAGACCAAGCACATCACATAAAGATCTTGGAATTGTAGAAACACTAGCACCCAAGTCACACAAAGTAAAACACTCATAATTTTTAATCTTGACTTCGATAGTAGGTTCCCATTCATCATGCAATTTTCTAGGAATTGAAACTTCCAATTCCAATTTTTCTTCAAGAGCTTTCATCATAGCATCATTATATGTTTAGTAAAAGCTTTATTTTGTTCATAGGCATGGAAAGAATTTATCATGGATTGCAACAAACAAATGCAATCAATCAAATAGCAGCTATCATAATTAAAGTATTTGTAATCCAAAAGAGTGGGCACATCAGCAGCTAAAGTTTTGACCTCTCCAAACCCAGTTTCATAAATTTTCTCAACAAGATTTTCACCCTCCAAAATATTGGGACGCGTTCTACATAAAGTTGACTCTTCTCCAGTCCATTTTTCATCAATCTTAACTTTACTAAACAAAGAATTAATAGAATAAACACCAATCATTTTAAGATCTTCATCACTTGTGCGAAAGAATTCACTAGAAAATGCTTTTTCTCAAAATTCTCTTTTAGCTTTAAGCATAGCGGTTCTTTTCTTACTTTCATCCATAGAAACATAAAGAGATTTAATTGATTCATCTACTTTAGGCACACAAGTTTTCATCTTGAGATTTTCCACATCAAGAGCAATTCTATCAACACTTCTAGACAAATCATCAATCTTATTCAACTTTTCTTCTATGGAAGTGTTGATAACTTTTTGTGTGTTGATAAATTCTTTAATATTATTCTCAAGATCAGAGGTGTTCCTATTATTATTATAAGATTGATTTCCATATGAATTACCATAATTATTGGAGGAATTACTAGGAAAGGCCTAGGGTTAAAATTACCTCTATAATCATTGTAATTGAAATTATTCCGAGAGATAAAATTCACATCTATGGCATCACTATTTTGCTCAATCAAAGAAGACAAAGGCATATCATTAAAATAAATAGGAGCACTTTTACTAGCAACCAATTTCATAAGAGCATTAACTTTTTTCACTCAAAGAAGAAATTTCTTCAACCGAAATAAATTTTTTACTAGTAGGAGCCCTTTCGGTATGCCATTGTGAATAATTTTCCATGATATTATCAAGCAATTTGGTGGCTTCGCCCAAAGTAATTTCCATAAAAGTACCACCCGCGGCGGAATCTAAAAGATTACGAGAAACAAAATTCAATCCCGCGTAAAAAAATTGTATGATCATCCAAAGATTTAACCCATGAGTTGGGCAATTCCTTAGCATGATTTTCATCCTTTCCCAAGATTGTGCAACATGCTCATGTTCAAGTTGCTTGAAATTCATGATCTGGGTTCTAAGGGAAATATTTTTTGCGGGAGGAAAATACTTAGTGATAAAAGCATCTTCGCACTTAGTCCAAGAATCGATACTATTGCGAGGCAAAGAAGAGAACCAATTTTTTGCAGAATCAGGCAAGGAAAACAGAAATAATTTCATCTTAACCACATCATTGTCCACATCTTTTCTTTTGCATATCGCATAATTCCATGAAGGTATTAAGATGGAACGCAACATCCTAATTAGGAGTACCGGAAAATTGATCATTCATAACAAGATTCAGCAAAGCAGTATTAATATCACAAGTCTCCGCACTAGTGGCGGGAGGAGCAAGCGGAGTGCCAATAAAATCATTGTTGTTGGTATTTGAGAAATCACATAATTTGGTGTTCCCTTGAGTCATGATGACCACACAACAAGATTGCACTAAAAACAGATCCGGCAAGAAAACGGCGAACGGAAAAAGAGAGGCGAATAATACAGCAAATTTTTGTGAAGTGGGGGAGAGGAAAACGAGAGGCAAATGGCAAAAAATGTAAATTCCAAGGAGATGAGATTTGTGATCAGGAACCTGGTATATGTTGAAGATCCTCCCCGGCAACGGCGCCAGAAATTTCTTTTGATGGCGCTTGAAGCTACATCGGTATTTCCCCAAAGAGGAAGGGATGATGCAGCACAGCGGCGGTAGGTATTTCCCTCATAAATGAAACCAAGGTTATCGAACCAGTAGGAGAACCAAGCAACATAACATAAACAGCCCCTGCACTGTCGGTGTACTAAAGTAGGGGTACTCTAGTATCCCGAACTGGTGCACGGGCAGTCGCGGCACCTCGCGGCAAGGCCCGCCAGGTGATCACCAAGGCTCTCTATGGTTCCTTTGGAGCCATGCGAGAACAAAATATTTAAGTCAAGAAGACAAGTCCCCGGCAAGAGGAGCTTGCCGGGAAGGCCATTCAAGGTACAAGACCCCGGCAAGGGGAGCTTGCCGGGGAGCCCAACAAGAGCATCTCAAAGAACCTGCCGCGGCACGCCATGCGTCCCGGCAGGACCCGGCGAGCGACAAGTTCCCGGGCGCGACAAGGCAACGGCCGCGGCAAGGCACTTGCCGCGGCAGGCAGCCACTCTATACCCGCGCTCCAGCTCACCCACCTACGTGTCGCTCCGGGACCCTTCCCAGCGTACGTGGCGGGAGGTTGTGCAGCCAGGGGTACACTATGGCATGCAACGCTGACAGGATCGCCATTGTGGCGAGCGATAGCGCCCCTGACGGTCCCTTTTCTGCACCGTCTGGGCGACGTAGACGGGCATTTAATGCCTTTGTCCCCTGCCGTCAGGGTTAGGTATGATACACTGTGTAGGTAGCTGTACCTACCGCAACATATTTACACTTTTACCCTTACCTACGTTGCCACCTGTTGGAGACCCCTTGGACATATAAAAGGTGGCCCATGCACAATGTAGGGGGGGATCGATCCTCAGAGAAGCGCTCGGTCTCGTTAGCGGCTCGAGTGTACTGTAGCACTCGACGCTCCCGAGCGAGAACTCAATACAATCCACAAAGCAGCAGTAGGAGTGTTATCTCTCCGGAGAGCTCCGAAGCTGGGTAAAAACCTCTCCCCGCGTGCCTCGCCTCGATCCGCTCTTCGCGCGACCTCCGCCCCCCGCCGAACCGAGAAGGGGCTCCATCCCCATAGGTGCTCGGGGAGCCCAGGAAAACCCCAGCATCTCTGGCGCGCCAGGTAGGGGGCGTCGAGGTTGTGTGAACCTGATCCGGCGTTCACGAGAGCTGAATCTTCATCGACTTCATCGACATGCCGCCGAAGAAGAAGGCTTCGGAGGCGGCTGTGCCGTCCGCGTCGAATCCACCGCCGCCGCAGCAAACGGCCGGCGGGGAGAACGCCGGTGGTGGAACGGGCGCCGACGAGGGAGCCCACGGTGCCAACAAGTCCAAGGACAAGACCGCGCTGCCCGCTGGCGGCGTAGTCGGCTCCCCCGACGACCGAGCGTCCATATACGCACCGCGCCCATCTCAAGAGGTGCAGGACCGACAGCGTCGTGGTACTCACGGTACCATACGCTCGCTGGACCCAAATCGAGCTAGCGGATCCCGGGACGCTTAAGGCCAACATGCACGCCGACGTGCTGGCGCGAGCGAGGCACGGTCGCCTGGACAGAATACTGCTCCTTCCAACATCGTTGGGAGCCCGAGCATATCCCGCTCCTCGCACCGTTCGCCACCGCTACCCGCCACCCCAGCAGAAGCTCTAGCGCGAGCTCAACTGCTCCTAGACTTCCCTCCAGCACCAGACAAGATCGACGACTGGAGGGCCACCATTCAGAGTCGCATCGGCTTCGCCAACGGCGACACTCCGCGGCCAGCGACCACATCGCAGCCGCGACAGGCCAGCCAAGTGCGAGCCGATGGCGACAAAACCGGTGGGGGTGCAACCACCATGCACTCTCCGCCCCAAAGGCCAAGATCGCCGACTCGCCGGGTCCGCCACGACAGCGACTCCACTGCTTCCTCAGATCCGCGAACTCGTCACGATCAGCGCCACGTTCTTCACAAACGGCAGCAAGAAGACGCCCACACCCGCATCGAGCGTCGGAGAGAAACACGGCGTCAATCAGACCGACGTGCTGGCCCCACTGTCGACATGCAAGCGCCAGGGGAACTAGGCGACCTGCCGTACGCGGTGGGTTGCCCTGCGTTTACCCGTGAGCTGCGGCAAGTCCAGTGGCCCAGCACGAAGAATTTCAAGCCAGACGTACCAGAGAAGTACGACGGCAGGCTGCATCCGTCGGAATTCCTCAGCATCTACACCATTGCGGTGCAGGATGCCGGGGGGCGGGACGACAAGATCCTCGCCAATTACTTCCCTGTGGTGCTCAAGCCCAACGTCAGGTCCTGGCTCATGCACTTGCCGGAAAACTCCATATCTTCCTGGGCGGACCTATGCCATCAGTTTGTCGGCGCCTTTACAGGCGGCCACAAACCCCATGGCCAGGAAAGTGATCTTCACCTGCTTGCCCAAAAGGAAGGGGAGCCTCTACGTAAGTACATCCAGAGATTCAGCCAAGTGCAACGCAACATCCCAGACGTCCACCCTGCCGCGGTCATCAGTGCGTTCCATCAGAACGTGCGCAACCGCAGGATGCGGGAGGAGATGGCGATGTGCAAGATCAGAGACGTCAGCGAGCTGTATGCCCTGGCCGACAGATGTGCACGTGCTGAGGAAGGAAGGAAACTCCCCGGAGAGAACGTAGGAACCGCAGGATCTGACAGCGACGATGCCGCCCCAGCAAGCAAAAACAGACGGCGGAACAACAGGATGCGGAGAAAACCGCGTTCATCACTCCATGTGGCACGTACTGTTTTGTACGGATTCCTTTCGGTTTGAAGAATGCTGGTTCAACATTTGCAAGGGTCGTCCATACTGCTTTTGAGCCGCAAATACACAGAAATATGGAAGCCTACATGGATGATATAGTGGTCAAAAGTAGGGACAAGTCAACTCTGATTCAAGATCTAGAAGAAACTTTTGCAAATCTGCGTAAGATCAGCCTCAAGCTCAACCCCGAGAAGTGCGTGTTTGGAGTCCCTTCCGGCAAGCTTCTCGGGTTCTTTGTGTCCCAGCGGGGGATTGAAGCCAATCCCGACAAGATCAAGGCCATTGAGCAGATCGAAGCATTGAAGCGCGTCAAGGATGTACGAAAACTTGCCGGCTGTGTGGCGGCTCTCAGCAGGTTTATCTCTAAGTCTGCTGAGCGCGCCCTGCCGTTTTTCAAAATCTTGAAAAAGGCAGGTCCAATGAAATGGACTCCGGAAGCGGAGGCTGCGCCGCAGGACTTGAAGAGATACCTGTCCTCCACTCCAATACTTGTCGCACCTAAACCACAAGAGAAGTTGCTGCTATATCTGGCGGCAACCAATCAAGTGGTTAGTGCTGCGTTAGTAGCGGAGAGAGAGGCAGATGATGAGCCAGCAACCGCGGCAAGCGCATCCAGCGACAAGCAAGGGGCTTCCCTGACGAGCTCTGGTCCCGACGAAGATAGATCTGCGCAGATGTGCGAAGGGATACAGAAGAAAATGGTGCAGCGCCCAGTCTACTTTGTAAGTTCCCTTCTGCAGGGGGCTAGGTCGAGGTACTCGGGTGTGCAGAAGTTGCTTTTCGGCCTTCTTATGGCCTCGAGAAAGCTGCGCCATTACTTCCAAGCACATGAGATCACAGTTGTCACTCGCTTTCCGCTGAAGAGGATACTTCAGAATCCAGAAGCAACATGCAGGATTGTTGAGTGGGCATTGGAACTGTCGAGCTTTGGCCTCAAGTTTGAGAGCACTTCAACTATTCAAAGCAGAGCATTGGCAGAATTCATAGCAGAATGGACGCCAACACCTGACAAAGAAACCCAGAGACGAGCATCCCCGTCAAGGAAGCAAACAAAGAGTGGCTGATGTACTTTGATGGCGCGTTCTCGCTACAAGGCGCCGATGCTGGCGTGCTGCTTGTCGCACCCACCGGAGAGCACCTCAAGTACGTGGTCCAGATGCACTTTCCCAAGGAGCAAGCAATGAACAATACTGCAGAGTATGAAGGATTGCTCGCCGGTCTCAGGATCGCGGCAGACCTTGGGATCAAGCAGCTCATTGTCAGGGGTGACTCGCAGCTTGTCGTCCGCCAAGTAAACAAGGATTATCAGAGTCCGTTGATGGAAGCTTACGTTGATGAAGTGAGGAAGCTGGAAGAGCGCTTTGTCGGCCTACAGATGGAACATGTTCCTAGAGCTCAGAACGACATCGCTGATGGCCTGTCAAAGTGCGCGGCATTTAAGTTACCTGTGGAACCAGGGATCTTTGTGCTCAAGCTGACTCAGCCATCCGTGACGCCACCAACTGGACAGAGCAGGAAGAGAAAGTTGATTTCTGGTGACTATCTTCCGGTTGAGCTTCCCGAAGCCGCCGCCAAGAGGGTCCCCAAGATCAACACCAAGAGTGCTGAGGAGCAGTCTGCTCCGACAAGCCCCAAGGTTTGTTTCGTTGAAGCAGACGCTCCCGACAAGTTTCGCTCTGGCAAACTTGCCGGGGATCATCAAGCTCCGGCTGAACCGCGGGTTCTCACCGTAGAAGCGGATGTTCCCGCAGCAGCAGATATGCCTTTAGTCCTTGTTGTCGAGCCGCAGGCTCCAGCATGGGCACAGCAGATCGTCCGTTTCCTCCAGTCAGGAGAACTTCTCGAAGAGCCAGAAGAAGCGGAAAGAGTAGCCCGGCAGTCTAGTATGTACCAGTTCGTTGACAACGCACTGTATAGAAGAAGGCTCAACGGAGTGAAATTGAAGTGTATTCCCCGGGAAGATGGACAGAAGCTGTTGGCAGAGGTGCATGGAGGCATATGTGGTCATCACATTGGCGCCAGAGCACTTGCCGGCAAAGCGTTCCGGCAAGGTTTCTTTTGGACGACAGCCCTCCAGGATGCAACTGCACAAGTAACCAAGTGTGAAGCGTGCCAGTTCCATTCCAAGCAGATACACCAACCAGCTCAAGCTCTCCAGACAATCCCTTTATCCTGGCCATTTTCGGTCTGGGGGCTCGACATCCTCGGCCCTTTCCCCCAAGCAGTCGGGGGCTTTGAGTACTTGTACGTCGCAATCGACAAGTTCACAAAGTGGCCAGAAGTGGAACCAGTGAGGAAGGTGACAGCACAGTCAGCAGTCAAGTTCTTCAGGTCGATTGTTTGCCGCTTCGGAATCCCTAACAGGATCATTACCGACAATGGTACGCAATTCACGAGTCGCAACTTCATGCAGTACGTCCACGACCTTGGCTCCAAGGTATGCTTCGCTTCTGTTGCTCACCCCAGGAGCAACGGTCAAGCAGAGAGGGCAAATGCTGAAGTGTTGCGTGGACTCAAGACCCGGACTTTCGACAGGCTGCACAAGTGCGGAAGAAACTGGATCGAGGAGCTGCCGGTGGTTCTTTGGTCGATCAGGACGACGCCAAATCGAGCCACTGGCCAGACACCTTTCGCTCTAGTCTATGGAGAAGAGGCAGTTATCCCCACGGAACTCGTATACGGGTCACCTCGAGTGCTCGCTTATGATGAGCTTGAGCAAGAGCAGCTGCGGCAAGATGACGCGCTGCTCCTTGAGGAGGACCGTCTTCAGGCTGCTGTACGAGCTGCTCGATACCAGCAAGCTTTGCGCCGCTACCATAGCCGCAAAGTTAAAGCCAGAAGTCTCGAGGAAGGCGACCTTGTTCTTCGGCGCGTTCATTCCGCCAAGAATTCCAACAAGTTGACGCCAAAGTGGGAAGGCCCTTACCGGGTGAAACGAGTCACTAGGCCTGGCGCTGTCCGCCTTGAGACCGAGGATGGCTTTCCGGTGAGCAACTCCTGGAACATCGAGCATCTTCGTAAGTTTTACCCGTAAGGCGCGGTTGTCGGACCCTGTTCGGCAACCACCATTTTGTACAAGTCTTGCCGCTGTTGCATGTAATCCTTTGTACAAAGCCAGGCGCAGACCCTGTGCATAAATAAAACTCACGTGCTCCGCACACCTTGTCAATTTCATGCCTTTCTGCATGAATTATCTGACACTTTGTGCAGCAAGCACCCTCGGTAAGCAATAACGAGCCATAAGGCTCCATACTATTGTTTTCTCTTTTCTTTTTCTCAAGGAGAGGAAGGATCCTTCGCCCACAAGTTAGCCGGGGGGGATGGGAAGATAATGGTACGGACCCGGCGTCGTTCAGGAAAAATTTCGCCTTGCCGGGGAGCAAACGACAAAAAAAAGCTAAGTGCCAAAGTTTGAGCAATTAGATTTTTTGATTTTAAGTTATTTTCCTTGAACGACCATGCTTTGTATGGGAAATCCGTGCACGAAGGAACCAGCTCGTGGCTAGTTGCGCCCTTACTTTGCTTCGAGTTTGCTCAACAGCTTAAGTGTGCCGCGACTAGAGTCGCGCCCTTACTTTGTTTCGAGTTCACTCAGCAACTTAAGCGAGCTACGACTAGTCGCGACAAGGTTTCTTGTCGGTAACGGCACCGCCAGCAGGCTGCTGACGTCCCGCACTCAGCCCTCGCAGCAAAAGTGCCTACGCCGGCAAGTTCCCTAAAAGCGTAGGGCAAAAACATACAAAGGAGGGAGTCGAGTAAAGGGAATAACATTGCAATCGTGACATGAAACAGAGTTATATTACAAGGTAGTTTGTCGCGGCTCTAATAGATTGTTTTCATAACATGACCAGCGACGACAAGAAAAGAAGATAATAGGTGGCCTAGTCCGCGCAGTCGCCCTCAACCCTCTTGATCCCGCTCACCTTGTCCACAATGGGTGCAACGAGGGCCTCGAGCTCATCCAGATCAGCTTCCGGCGGCAGGGACCTGAGGATATTAGTGAGGCGGAGGCCCGGGTTGCGGAAGGCCACCTTCATCAGCACCTTTTTGAGAGCTCTCGCGCAGATCTCGCGCGAGTCGTCGGCCAGCTGCTTTGGGATCCTCTACCGGAGTTGCTGGAGGGCCGTCGCCACGCCTTTGAAGAACAAGGTGAGCTTGGCGCTAGACGGGAGGCTCTCGTCGGAGGAATACCTAAGATCCTCCACCCCCAGCAACGCCAACTCCTTGTCGATGCTTGCGGCAGTGCTCACAAGGCCCTCCGTCCACCGCTCCATAGTTCCCCTGAACTCATTCTGGGTGGCAGCGATGTTCTCCAGCAGCGCCTGGTCGGCCTCGATCTCCTTCTTCAAGGCCGCCTCCTGCTCCTTGGCGCCGTCCAGCGTCTTGGTCAAAGTTGCCAGCTTCAGCTCAAGGTCAACGTTGGAGTCCTTGGCGGCGTCAAGCTCCTTGACCTTCTCGGCGAGACGACCCTGCAGTTCGCCAAAGGTGTAGGCGTCCTTCTCGCGCTCATGCTTGAGCGCGGCAAGCGCTTCACCGCTCGCCTTGAGATCAGTCTCCAGCTACGCCACTTTCGCCTCCAGCTCCTTCTTGGCGGCCTCGGCAGCTGCGGCAGCGTCCTTTGCTTCCTTGAGGGCTCCGCTGAGTGCTTGCTCGCGCGCAGCTAGCTCCTCTTCGTGGCTGTCCAGGCTGACCTTCAGCTGCACCAACTCGCCGTCCCGCGCAGATAACTCCTCGGCGGCAAGCCGCTGTTGCTCTGCAACCTCTGCCTTCTCAAGGATGAAAGCCTTCTGCGCCTCGTCGAGTTGCACCTGCTCCGCCGCCAGCGACTGGAGAGCTGCCTGGTTGAGGCCTCGGAGCTCTTCCGCGCGCTTCTCCACGTCCACCCCCGCCTTCGCGACAAGCGCTTCGCGGGACTCCAGTTTGGCCTGGCGGGCGCGGTAGAGCGACACCAGCTTCCGCAGCAGTCGCTCCTCCTCGGGCTCGTCGCTGCTGCTGCTTGGTGCGTCGACCAACGTCAGCCCAGCAGAGGCGAGCACCTCCACGTCGAAGCTTTCTCCTTCGACTGGCGCCCTGGACGTTGACGCCCAGGGGAGGTTGATGAAGATGCCAGCGCCAACCTTCAAGTAGACGCCTGGCTGGGGTTCCTCGGAGCCTGACGTTGCGGCAGCGGCGGGAGGATCAGCGGTCGGTGTAGCGCCTGTCGCTCCTGCGGCCCCAGAGTCGTCAGTACGATCGCCGGACCCCTCGTCAGCTGCTGCGGCGGCAGCCTTGGCGGCCTCTTCACCGGCGGGATCATCAGCGCCGGCCGTTTCCTCGGTGGCGGTGGCGTCGTCAATAACGACTTCGGTCTCCATCGGCTCCACAGTGAATGGATCTGACGGCCGGAAAAAGAAGAAAAGTCAAGCAAATATCCAAAAAGAAGAACCCAAGGGGGGCTTAGAAGCAAGGAGTACCTGTACCAGGCTCGGTAGTGGGGATCTCCGTTGCCGGGGGTTCGCTGGTACCGTCCCTTGCCGGAGATTTCTCCCTCGCCAGGGAAGTCTCCCTCGTCGGGGACTTCTCCCTTGCCGGGGAGCTCTCCCTTGCCGGGGAGCTCTCCCTTGCCGGAGAATTCTCCCTTGGCAGCGTGGTCGAAGCAGGTGGCACGTCTGGGGTGGCCTCCGGGCGCTCCTGGTGGAGCTGCTCTGCTCCTACATAAGCCAATGATCAGATATCAGCAAGCAAAGAGTATCCGTGCGTGCCTAACAGCTGGAAGTAAACCATATACTTACGCTGGGGGCTGCGCTGGGGGCTGCTCTGAAGAATAGTCGTCGGGTCCGGCGAGTTTATCTCGGGCGCACCCCCTGCTCCCACGGAGGGGTCATCCTCGATAACGATCACCGGGACCTTGGCCCTCTTTGCCATTCTCTGGGCCAGCGTCCTAAAAAGGGATGAGTTCAGAGTAAGGCAAATGAGATACAATACAAGACAACAAGTATTGGAGACGTGCGAATACAACAAGGATCTTACTCTCCTTCTTCCTCGTCGGAGCTGAGCGCGGAGAAGTCAAAGCCTGGCCCACCTCCGGCGCGAGGAGGCGGGGGAGTGGGATCTCTTGGCTGCTTGGCGGGCGCTGGGGCGGCAGGCCGAGAGGACCCCGCCCCAGTTGCCGCTGCAGCGCGAGGTGTTCCCGCGGCAACAGAACTTGCCGTGGTGGAGCGTGTCGTGCAGCGCGGCGGGGGTTGACTCGCCCGCCGCTCCGCTACGTCCCCGACCTTGCGAAGACGCTTCCTTGGTGGAGCCGGGGGCTCTGTTTGTGGAGCCGGGGGCTCTGCTTGCGGAGCCAGAGGCTCTACTTGCGGCAGGCTGTCCGAAGACGAAGAGGAAGAGGAGCCGATCTCCAGCGAGCCGCTCGTGTCCTCGGCGGGCCCGCTCGGCCCGACGTCATGCTCGGCGGACTCCTCTCGCCGGCAAGCTCCTCTCGGTCGGCAAGGCTTGCCGCCTTGGCTGCCTCTGCTTCCTCCACGGTGAACCCAAACTCGCCCGCAGCGGCGGCTGCCGCCGCCTCTTCCATCCTGGTGGCGATTCGCTTGAGCTCATCGTCGGTGGTGTCCCGGGTGAGCCCCTTTTTCTCGTCGGCGTCGACCGGCACTTCTATCAAGTTGTCGAAGAACGCCCGCACGACATCATCCGCAGGCTCTATCCAGGCTGGATCAATTCCATGCGAGTCGCACAGCGGCATTATTGCACGGAAGCGGTCGAGCGCGGAGTTGTTGCACAGCGGGACGACGCCCCTTGGCAACCAGAACACTTCGAGATGCTGTGGGTCGTGCTTGAACAGCTCCTGGAGCATCGCGTTGAGCTCCAATACAGTGAAGTTGAAATTGAGGCCCGGCCGCAACCTCATGATATGCGCTGCATTCTGGAACTCCCAGGCGGGTCTCCTCCTCTCCTGCAGGGGGGCAATGCGGCGGCAGAGGAAATCTGCGCCAACCGCTCCTACAGTAAGCCCGGCAAGCCTGAGGCGCAGGATCCGGGTGACGGCAATCCTCAGTCTGTCGTCCTCCGGGGCCAGGCTACTCCAATCGCCGCTGCGCACTACTGGGGTTTCGCGCAGAGCAGTAAACGGCTGGGGGTTCTCCTCGACAATCAAACACCAGTCAGCCCTCCACTCCTCCCACTTGCTGCAGAGCTCTCCCTCCAGATAAGCATCTTTCTTGCCAGCTTTCGAGATCCAGGCGATTCCGCCGGATAAAGGCTCTCCTTTCTCAACCCGAGGCGAAAATAAATGGCGGAAAAGAGCTACGTTTGGATGGATCTCGACAAAGTTTTCGCAGAGATGTGCGAAAACTGCCATGGTCAGGACAGCATTGGGGGTGAAATCGAGAAGGTGGAGCCCGTAGGTGTTCATGACATCGCAAAAGAATTCAGAAAAGGGCGGGCAGAGCCCGCAGTAGAAGAACAAGGCAAAGAAGGGATACCCAGTGGGATACTTATCCCAAGCAGTGGCTGGGAGTACCTTTGTGCGCGGATGCGCTCGCGTCCCCGTCGACCAGAAGAGATAGAAATCTTCCTTCAGCTCTACTGCCTCGAGCCTCGGAGGGAAGATTGCCCGCTCCTTTCACAGCGCCGCGAGCCGCTGCGCCTCAGCCGACTTCGCCTTATCGGCCTTCGGGGCCATGGCGGGAATAGAGAAGGAGGACGACGGCGTTGGTGGTGCTGGTGGCGATGGGGGCGGGGCTCTGCTCTCCTTCGGCTTTGGGAAGAAGGGGAGTGGCGGAGATTCTCGAGGAAGGAACAACAACGGGCAGATGGGCGAACTGCCCCTGTTTCCCCTGCTTATAAGGAGGGATGGGGCGGACGTTTCGCCTTTCCGAGTAAAGGAACCACCCACGACCTCCCCCACGACGCCGCAATCGACGCGTGCCGTTCGGGAGGGCGTGGTGGATGCGGAGCAAGGTACAACGCGACCCAGGCCGTGCGTGCCTGTGCCCTGTTTTGGGCCTTGCCCAACAGCGCTCGGCACCGTGTGTGGCCCAGGCCCGGGGGCTCCTGTCGGTGTACTAAAGTAGGGGTACTCTAGTATCCCGAACTTGTGCACGGGCAGTCGCGGCACCCCGCGGCAAGGCCCGCCAGGTGATCACCAAGGCTCTCTATGGTTCCTTTGGAGCCATGCGAGAACAAAATATTTAAGTCAAGAAGACAAGTCCCCGGCAAGAGGAACTTGCCGGGAAGGCCATTCAAGGTACAAGACCCCGGCAAGAGGAGCTTGCCGGGGAGCCCAACAAGAGCATCTCAAAGAACCTGCCGCGGCACGCCATGCGTCCCGGCAGGACCCGGCGAGCGACAAGTTCCCGGGCGCGACAAGGCAACGGCCGCGGCAAGGCACTTGCCGCGGCAGGCAGCCACTCTGTACCCGCGCTCCAGCTCACCCACCTACGTGTCGCTCCGGGACCCTTCCCAGCGTACGTGGCGGGAGGTTGTGCAGCCAGGGGTACACTATGGCATGCAGCGCTGACAGGATCGCCATTGTGGCGAGCGATAGCGCCCCTGACGGTCCCTTTTCTGCACCGTCTGGGCGACGTAGACGGGCATTTAATGCCTTTGTCCCCTGCCATCAGGGTTAGGTATGATACACTGTGTAGGTAGCTGTACCTACCGCAACATATTTACACTTTTACCCTTACCTACGTTGCCACCTGTTGGAGACCCCTTGGACATATAAAAGGAGGCCCATGCACAACGTAGGGGGGGGGATCGATCCTCAGAGAAGCGCTTGGTCTCGTTAGCGGCTCGAGTGTACTGTAGCACTCGACGCTCCCGAGCGAGAACTCAATACAATCCACAAAGCAGCAGTAGGAGTGTTATCTCTCCGGAGAGCTCCGAAGCTGGGTAAAAACCTCTCCCCGCGTGCCTCGCCTCGATCCGCTCTTCGCGCGACCTCCGCCCCCCGCCGAACCGAGAAGGGGCTCCGTCCCCATAGGTGCTCGGGGAGCCCAGGAAAACCCCGGCATGCACACAAATAACAACACCTCACAACCCGACGTGTTAAAGGGGTTATCAATCCATTTCGGGTAACGGCGCTAGAAACGACGCGCGAACAGGAGTAAATTATAATAGATTGAAATAGTAGATCGCAAAAAAATAAAGTGCATCAAAGTATTTTTGGATTTTTGGTTTAATAGATCTGAAAATAAATGCAAGGAAAAAGTAGATTGCAAAGGCAAATATATGAGAAATAAGACCCGGGGGCCGTAGGTTTCCCTAGTGGCTTCTCTCGAGAAAAATAGCAAACGGTGGGTAAACAAATTATTGTTGGGCAATTGATAAAACTTCAAATAATTATGACGATATCCAGGCAATGATCATTATATAGGCATCATGTCCAAGATTAGTAGACCGACTCCTGCCTGCATCTACTACTATTACTCCACACATCGACCGCTATCCAGCATGCATCTAGTGCATTAAGTTCATGGAAAAACAGAGTAATGCAATAAGAACGATGACATGATGTAGATAAGATATATCTATGTAGAGATAGACCCATCGTTTTATCCTTAGTAGCAATGATACATACGTGTCGGTTCCCTTTCTGTCACTGGGCTCAAGCACCGTAAGATCGAACCCACTACCGGGCACCTCTTCCCATTGCAAGATAAATAGATCAAGTTGTCCAAACAAAACCCAAATATCGGAGAAGAAATACGAGGCTACAAGCAATCATGCATATAAGAGATCAAAGAAACTCAATTAACTTTCATGGATATAAAAAGATATGACTGATCATAAACTCGAAGTTCATCATATCCCAACAAACACACCGCAAAAGAGTTACATCATATGGATCTCCAAGAGACCATTGTATTGAGAATTCAGCGAGTGAGAGAAAGCCATCTAGCTACTAAGTACGGACCCGAAGGTCTACAAAGAACTACTCACGCATCATCAGAGAGGCACCAATGGAGGTGGTGAACCCCATCCGAGATGGTGTCTAGATTGGATCTAGTGGTTCTGAACTCTGTGGCGGCTGGATGAATATTTTGTCGACTCCCCTAGGGTTTCTGGAATATTGTAGTATTTATAGAGCAAAGAGGCGGTCCGGGGGCACCCGAGGTGGGCACAACCCACCAGGGCGCGCCTGGGCCTCCTGGCGCACCGTGGTGAGTTGTCCCCTCCTCGAGACTCCCCCCAGGTGCAACCAGGGCCCAATATCTTCCTTCTGGTCCATAAAAAATCTTCGTGAAGTTTCGTGACATTTGGACTTCATCTAATATTGATTTCCTGCGATGTAAAAAACATGGAAAAAATAGCAACTGGCACTTGGCACTATGTCAATAGGTTAGTACCCAAAAATGATATAAAATGACTATAAAATGATTATAAAACATCCAAGATTAATAATATAACAGCATGGAACAATAAAAAATTATAGATACGTTGGAGACGTATCATAGTTGGCATGCATGATACTACTTATAATACTCCCATTACAACCAGCCTGGTAGAATTAAAATACCTAATCAAAATGGTCACCGCCCGATCTCTTTGTCCTCCTCCAACATCCAGCAGAAGAAGAATCGTGCAAGACACCTAATCAAAATCATAGATAGGTAATAGTTTTGCAATTTGAGCATAATAATGTCTTTAGAAATGAGCTTAAGGAACAAAAAAGCTTTATGAGTTATATGAATAAAGAACTCAATGATATGTCTAAAGAATTTGATGGTATAAGATCCCAAATTGCTCGTCTTGAGAAGTTGACTGCTGAAATTTTGGATAGGCAGGCTACCTTAGTCAATAAGATGGCCTCTAAACTGAATCCCTATGAAAATAAAGATGAAGATCTAAAAGTTATTGATGTGTCCCCTATTAAATATTTGTTTTGCAATATGAATCTTGATGAAACTGAATATGATCCACCCTTACCTAGAAGGTGTTCTAAAAATTCGGAGTATTTAGATCTTGATGATGAAATTGTTAAAAGTGGAATTGAAAAGAATAAAACACTAGATGTTGCTAAACCCACTATTTTGGATTTCAAGGAATTTAATTATGAAAGTTGCTCTTTAATTGATTGTATTTCCTTGTTGCAATCCGTGCCAAATTCTCCTCATGCTTATAGTCAAAATAAAGCGTTTACTAAACATATCATTGACGCCTTGATGCAATCTTATGAAGAAAAACTTGAGTTGGAAGTCTCTATCCCTAGAAAACTTTATGATGAGTGGGAACCAACTATTAAAATTAAGATTAAGGATCATGAATTTTATGCTTTATGTGATTTGGGTGCTAGTGTTTCCACTATTCCCAAAACTTTGTGTGATTTGCTAGATTTTCGTGATTTTGATGATTGCTCTCTAAACTTGCATCTTGCGGATTCCACTATTATGAAACCTATGGGAAGAATTAATGATGTTCTTATTGTTGCAAATAGGAATTATGTGCCCGTAGATTTTATCGTTCTTGATATAGATTGCAATCCTTCTTGTCCTATTATTCTTGGTAGACCTTTCCTTAGAACGATTGGTGCAATTATTGATATGAAGGAAAGGAATATTAGATTCCAATTTCCATTAAAGAAAGGCATGGAACACTTCCCTAGGAAGAAAAATAAAACTACCACATGAATCTATCATGAGAGCCACTTATGGATTGCCTACCAAAGATGGCAATACCTAGATCTATCCTTGCTTTTATGCCTAGCTAGGGGCGTTAAACGATAGCGCTTGTTGGGAGGCAACCCAATTTTATTTTAGTTTTTTTTGTTTTTGCTTCTGTTTAGGAATAAATAATCCATCTACCTTCTGTTTAGATGTGGTTTTATCTTTTAATTAGTGTTTGTGCCAAGTTAAACCTATTGGATCTTCTTGGATGATAGTTATTTGATCTTGCTGTAATTTCCAGAAACTTTCTGTTCATGAAAACAATTGTTAAAAATCACCAGAACGTGATAAAATACTGATTCCAATTGCTTCTGATCAATAAACAAATTGTCTAGGTCATCCTGTTTTGGATGATTTTTTGGAGTTCCAGAAGTTTGCGTTAGTTACAGATTACTACAGACTGTTCTGTTTTTGACAAATTCTGTTTTTCGTGTGTTGTTTGCTTATTTTGATGAATCTATGGCTAGTAAAATAGTTTATAATCCATAGAGAATTTGTAATACAGTAGGTTTAACACCAATATAAATAAATAATGAGTTCATTACAGTACCTTGAAGTGGTCTTTTGTTTTCTTTCGCTAACGGAGCTCACGAGATTTCTGTTGAGTTTTGTGTTGTGAAGTTTTCAAGTTTTGGGTAAATTCTTTTGATGGATTATGGAACAAGGAGTGGCAAGAGCCTAAGCTTGGGGATGCCCATGGTGCCCCCAAGATAATCCAATGAAACCAAAAATTCAAAGCTTGGGGATGCCCCGGAAGGCATCCCCTCTTTCGTCTACTTCCATCGGTAATTTTACTTGGAGCTATATTTTTATTCACCACATGTTATGTGTTTTGCTTGGAGCGTCTTGTATGATTTGATTCTTTGCTTTTTAGTCTACCACAATCATCCTTGATGTACACACCTTTTGAGAGAGCCATACATGAATTGGAATTTGATAGAATACTCTATGTGCTTCACTTATACCTTTTGAGCTTCATAGTTTTGCTCTATGTGCTTCACTTATATCTTTTGAGCTTTATAGTTTTGCTCTAGTGCTTCACTTACATCTTTTAGAGCATAGTGGTGGATTTTTTTAAAGAAACTATTTGTCTCTCATGCTTCACTTAGATTATCTTGAGAGTCTTAAATAGCATGGTAATTTGCTTAATAATAATAATATGCTTGGTATTCAAGATTTGTAAAACTTTCTTTTGAGTGCGTTGAATACTAAGAAAAGTTTGATGCTTGATAATTGTTTTGAGATATGGAGGTAATAATATCAAAGTCATGCTAGTAGAGTAATTGTGAATTTGAGAAGTGCTTGTGTTGAAGTTGGCAAGTCCCGTAGCATGCACGTATGGTAAACGCTATGTAACAAATTTGAAACATGAGGTGTTATTTGATTGTCCTCCTTATGAGTGGCAGTCGGGGACGAGCGATGGTCTTTTCCTACCAATCTATCCCCCTAGGAGCATGCGCGTAGTGCTTTGGTTTTTGATGACTTGTAGATTTTTGCAATAAGTATATGAGTTCTTTATGACTAATGTTGAGTCCATGGATTATACGCACTCTCACCTTTCCATCATTGCTAGCCTCTTCGGTACCGTGCATTGCCCTTTCTCACATTGAGAGTTGGTGCAAACTTCGCCGGTGCATCCAAACCCCGTGATATGATACGCTCTTTCACACATAAACCTCCTTATATCTTCCTCAAAACAGCCACCATACCTACCTATTATGGCATTTCCATAGCCATTCCGAGATATATTGCCATGCAACTTCCCACCATACCGTTCATCATGACACATTCATCATTGTCATATTGCTTAGCATGATCATGTAGTTGACATAGTATTTGTGGCAAAGCCACCGTTCATAATTCTTTCATACATGTCACTCTTGATTCATTGCATACCCCGGTACACCGCCGGAGGCATTCATATAGAGCCATACTTTGTTCTAGTATCGAGTTGTAATCATTGAGTTGTAAATAAATAGAAGTGTGATGATCATCATTCTCTAGAGCATTGTCCCAAGTGAGGAATAAAAAAAAGAGGAAGGCCATAAAAAAAGAGAAGGCCCAAAAAAAGAAAAAAGAGTGAAAAGAAAAAAATGAGAGAAAAAGAGAGAAGAGACAATGTTACTATCCTTTGCCACACTTGTGCTTCAAAGTAGCACCATAATCATCATGATAGAGAGTCTCTTGTTTTGTCACTTTCAATTACTAGTGGGAATTTTTCATTATAGAACTTGGCTTGTATATTCCAACGATGGGCTTCCTCAAATGCCCTAGGTCTTCGTGAGCAAGCAAGTTGGATGCACACCCACTTAGTTTCTTTTGTTGAGCTTTCATACATTTATAGCTCTAGTGCATCTGTTGCATGGCAATCCCTACTCCTTGCACTAACATCAAGCGATGGGCATCTCCATAGCCCATTGATTAGCCTCGTTGATGTGAGATCTTCTCCTTTTTTGTCTTCTCCACATAACCCCCATCATCATATTCTATTTCCACCCATAGTGCTATATCCATGGCTCACGCTCATGTATTGCGTGAAGGTTTATGAGTTTGAGATTATTAAAGTATGAAACAATTGCTTGGCCTGTCATCGGGGTTGTGCATGATGAGAGCATTCTTGTGTGACGAAAATGGAGCATGACTAAACTATATGATTTTGTAGGGATAAACTTTCTTTGGCCATGTTACTTTGAGAAGACATAATTGCTTTGTTAGTATGCTTGAAGTATTATTATTTTTATGTCAATATGAACTTCTGTCTTGAATCTTTCGGATCTGAACATTCATACCACAATTGAGAAGATTTACATTTAAATTATGCCAAGTAGCACTCCGCATCAAAAATTCTCTTTTGATCATTTACCTACTCGAGGACGAGCAGGAATTAAGCTTGGGGATGCCTGATACGTCTCCAACGTATCTATAATTTTTGATTGCTCCATGCTATATTATCTACTGTTTTGGACTATATTGGGCTTTATTTTCCACTTTTATATTACTTTTGGGACTAACCTATTAACAAGAGGCCCAGCCCAGAATTGCTGTTTTTTGCCTATTTCAGTGTTTTGAAGAAATGAAATATCAACCGGAGTCCAAACGGAATGAAACCTTCGGGAACGTGATTTTCTCATCAGATATGATCCAGGAGACTTGGACCCTCTGTCAAGAAACCAGAGAGGCGGTCACAAGGGTGGAGGGCGCCCCCCCTAGGGCGCGCCCCCTGCCTCATGGGCCCCTCGAAGCTCCACCGACGTACTCCTTCCTCCTATATATACCTATGTACCCCCAAACAATCAGATACAGAGCCAAAAACCTAATTCCACCGCCGCAACCTTCTGTACCCACGAGATCCCATCTTGGGGCCTGTTCCGGAGCTCCACCGGAAGGGGAATCCACCACGGAGGGCTTCTACATCATCACCATAGCCCCTCCGATGAAGTGTGAGTAGTTTACCTCAGACCTTCGGGTCCATAGTTAGTAGCTAGATGTCTTCTTCTCTCTTTTTGGATCTCAATACAATGTTCTCCCCCTCTCTCGTGGAGATCTATTCGATGTAATCTTCTTTTTGCAGTGTGTTTGTTGAGACCGATGAATTGTGGGTTTATGATCAAGATTATCTACGAACAATATTTGAATCTTCTCTGAATTCTTTTATGTGTGATTGGTTATCTTTGCAAGTCAGTTTGGTTTGGCCTACTAGATTGGTTTTTCTTGCAATGGGAGAAGTGCTTAGCTTTGGGTTCAATCTTCTGGTGTCCTTTCCCAGTGACAGTAGGGGCAGCAAGGCACGTATTGTATTGTTGCCATCGAGGATAACAAGATGGGGTATTTATCATATTGCATGAATTTATTCCTGTACATCATGTCATCTTGCTTAAGGCGTTACTCTGTTTTCATTAACTTAATACTCTAGATGCATGCTGGATAGCGGTCGATGAGTGGAGTAATAGTAATAGATGCAGGCAGGAGTCGGTCTACTTGTCTTGGGCATGATGCCTATATACATGATCATACCTAGATATTCTCATAACTATGCTCAATTCTGTCAATTGCTCAACAGTAATTTGTTCACCCACCGTAGAAATACTTATGCTCTTGAGAGAAGCCACTAGTGAAACCTAAGGGGCCCGGGTCTATTCTCATCATATCAATCTCCAATCACTTTATTATTGCTTTGCTTTTTTACTTTGCTTTTTATTTTACTTTGCATCTTTATACCAAAAATACCAAAAATATTATCTATCACCTCTATCAGATCTGACTCTCGTAAGTGACCATGAAGGGATTGACAACCCCTAATCGTGTTGGTTGTGTTGAGCTATTTGTTTTGTGTAGGTACGAGGGACTCGCACGTGGCCTCCTACTGGATTGATACCTTGGTTCTCAAAAACTGAGGGAAATACTTACGCTACTTTGCTGCATCATCCTCTCCTCTCCGGGGAAACCCAACGCAATGCTCAAGAGGTAGCAGCCGGCGTCCTTCTCCTGAACGAACGTGTGTGGCCGGAGTTGGTTTCTCGCATTCCACGTGGTTTTAAATGTAGGTTTTTGAATGCGGCGAGGAGGCGGGTGCTACCTCTTGAGCACTGCGTTGGTTTTCCCTTGAAGAGGAAAGGGTGATGCAGCAAAGTAGCGTAAGTATTTCCCTCAGTTTTTTGAGAACGAAGGTATCAATCCAGTAGGAGGCCACGCTCGAGTCCCTTGCACCTACACAAACAAATAAGAACCTTGCAACCAACGCGATAAAGGGGTTGTCAATCCCTTCACATCCACTTGCAAAAGTGAGATC
The DNA here is from genome assembly GCA_032464435.1 of Aegilops umbellulata. Lineage (NCBI taxonomy): Eukaryota > Viridiplantae > Streptophyta > Magnoliopsida > Poales > Poaceae > Aegilops > Aegilops umbellulata. Next base: position 197,426,244 of record CP136054.1, read on the forward strand.
TGGTAGAGATGATAAGATAATATTTTTGGTATTTTTATGATAAAGATTAAAATTAAAGATTGCAATGTAAACAAAGATAGAAATAGCTTGTTGACGAAAGATTAATATGATGGAAAATAGACCCGGGGGCCATAGGTTTCACTAGTGGCTTCTCTCAAGATAGCATAAGTATTACGGTGCGTGAACAAATTACTGTCGAGCAATTGATAGAACTGAGCATAGTTATGAGAATATCTAAGTATGATCATATATATACGCATCACGTTCGTGACAAGTAGACCGACTCCTGCCTGCATCTACTACTATTAATCCATACATCGACCGCTATCCAGCATGAATCTAGAGTATTAAGTTCATAAGAATGGAGTAATGCTTTAAGCAAGATGACATGATGTAGAGGGATAAACTCATGTAATATGATATAAACCCCATCTTTTTATCCTCGATGGCAATAATACAATACATGTCGTTTCCCCTACTGTCACTGGGATCGAGCACCGCAAGATTGAACCAAAAGCTAAGCACTTCTCCCATTCCAAGAAAGATCAATCTAGTAGGCCAAACCAAACTGATAATTCGAAGAGACTTGCAAAGATAACCAATCATACATAAAAGAATTCAAAGAAGATTCAAATATTGTTCATAGATAATCTTGATCATAAACCCACAATTCATCGGATCTCGACAAACACACCGCAAAAGAAGATTACATCGAATAGATCTCCAAGAGAATCGAGGAGAACTTTGTATTGAGATCCAACGAGAGAGAAGAAGCCATCTAGCTAATAACTATGGACCCGAAGGTCTGAGGTGAACTACTCATACATCATCGGAGAGGCTATGGTGTTGATGTAGAAGCCCTCCGTGATCAATGCCCCCTCTGGCAGGACACGAAAAAAGGCCCCAAGATTGGATCTCACGGGTATAGAAGGTTGTGGTGGTGGAATTAGGTTTCCGTGGTGCCCTTCGATGGTTTGGGGGTACATAGGTATATATAGGAGGAAGAAGTAGGTCGGTGGAGCCACGAGGGGCCCACGAGGGTGGAGGGCGCGCCCCTGCCTCGTGGCCTCCTCGGTGATTTCTTGACGTCCACTCCATGTCCTCTGGATCATGTTTGTTCCAAAAATAACTCTCCTGAAGGTTTCATTCCGTTTGGACTCCGTTTCATATTCCTTTTCTGCGAAACACTAAAATAGGCAAAAAAACAACAATTTGGGCTGGGCCTCCGGTTAATAGGTTAGTCCCAAAAATAATATAAAAGTGTATAAATAAGCCCATTAAACATCCAAAACAGAATATATAATAGCATGGAACAATAAAAAATTATACATACGTTGGAGACGTACCAAGCATCCCCAAGCTTAATTCCTGCTCGTCCTCGAGTAGGTAAATGATAAAAACAGAATTTTTGATGTGGAATGCTTCTTAGCATAATTTTCAATGTAATTCTTTTTATTGTGGCATGAATATTTAGATCCGAAAGATTCAAGATAAAAGTTTAATGTTGACATAAAAACAATAATACTTCAAACATGCTAACCAAGCAATTATGTCTTATCAAAATAACATAGCCAAATAAAGCTTATCCCTACAAAATCATATAGTTAGGCCATGTTTCAATATCGTCACACAAACGTTCTCATCATGCATAACCCCGATGACAAGCCGAGCAATTGGTTCATACTTTTTAACGCGCTTCAGCCTTTTCAACCCTTACGCAATACATGAGCGCAAGCCATGGATATAGCACTATGGGTGGAGTAAAGTATAATGATGGGGGTTATGAGAGAAGACAAAAAGGTAGAAAGTCTCACATTGACGTGGCTAATCAATAGGCTATGGAGATGCCCATCAATTGATGTCAATGAGAGGAGTAGGGATTGTCATGCAACAGATGCACTAGAGCTATAAATATATGAAAGCTCAACAAAAGAAACTAAGTGGGTGTGCATCCAACTCGCTTGCTCACGTAGACCTAGGGCATTTTGAGGAAGCCCATCATTGGAATATACAAGCCAAGTTCTATAATGTAAAATTCCCACTAGTATATGAAACTGACAACATAGGAGACTCTCTATCATGAAGATCATGGTGCTACTTTGAAGCACAAGTGTAGAAAAAGGATAGTAACATTGTCCCTTCTCTCTTTTTCTCTCATTTTTTTGGGCCTTCACTTTTTTTTCTTTGGCCTCTTTTTTTTAGTCCGGAATCTCATCCCGACTTGTGGGGGAATCATAGTCTCCATCATCCTTTCCTCACATGGGACAATGCTCTAATAATGACGATCATCACACTTTTATTACTTACAACTCAAGAATTACAACTCAATACTTAGAACAAAATATGACTCTATGTGAATGCCTCCGGCGGTGTACCAGGATATGCAATGAATCAAGAGTGACATGTATGAAAAAATATGAAAGGTGGCTTTGCCACTAATACGATGTCAACTACATGATCATGCAAAGCAATATGACAACGATGGAGCGTGTCATAATAAACAGAACGGTGGAAAGTTGCATGGCAATATATCTCGGAATGGCTATGGAAATGCCATGATAGTTAGGTATGGTGGCTGTTTTGAGGAAGATATAAGGAGGTTTATGAGTGATAGAGCGTATCATATCACGGGGTTTGGATGCACCGGCGAAGTTTGCACCAACTCTCAAGGTGATAAAGGGCAATGCGCAGTACCGTAGAGGCTAGAAAATTGTGGAAGGTTGAGAGTGCGTATAATCCATGGGCTCACATTAGTCATAAAGAACTCATATACTTATTGCAAAATTTTATTAGCCCTCGAAGCAAAGTACTACTACACATGCCCCAAGAGGGATAGATTGGTAAGAAAAGACCACCGCTCGTCCCCGACCACCACTCATAAGGAAAGCAATAAAAGAACACCTTATGTGTCAAAATTGTCACACAACTTTTACCATATGTGCATGCTACGGGACTTGCCAACTTTAACACAAGTATTTCTCAATTTGAAAATTACTCAACTAGCACATTCTAATATTACCACATTTATATCTCAAAACACTTATCAAGTATCTAACTTTTCATGATATTCAATGAACTCAATATGGAAGATTAATTTCACAATTAAAGCAAATTATCATGTTGTTTAAGACTCTCAAAATAATATAACAGAATCATGAGAGATTAATAATTTCTATAAAATAGAACCACCACTGTGCTCTAAAAGATATAAGTGAAGCACTAGAGCAAAAACTATATAGCTCAAAAGATATAAGTGAAGCACATAGAGTATTCTAGCAAATTCCGTATCATGTTTGTATCTCTCAGAAGGCGTGTACAGCGAGGATGATTGTGACAAACTAAAAAGCAAGGACTCAAATCATACAAGACGCTCCAAGCAAAACACATATCATGTGGTGAATAAAAATATAGCTCCAAGTAAAGTTACTAATAGACGAAGACGAAAGAGGGGATGCCTTCCGGGGCATCCCCAAGCTTAAGCTTTTGGTTATCCTTGAATTTTACCTTGGGGTGCCATAGGCATCCCCAAGATTAGGCTCTTGCCAATCCTTGTTCCATAATCCATCAAATCTTTATCCAAAACTTAAAAACTTCACAACACAAAACTTAACAGAAAATCTCGTGAGCTCCGTTAGCGAAAGAAAACTAAACACCACTTTAAGGTAATGTAATGAACTCATTATTTATTTATAATGGTGTTAAACCTACTGTATTCCAACTTTTCAATGGTTCATAAACTCCATTACTAGCCATAGATTCATTAAGATAAGCAAACAACACGCGAAAAACAGAATCTGTCAAAAACAGAACAGTCTTTAGTAATCTGTAACTAAAGCAAACTTCTGGAACTCTAAAACTTCTACCAAAATAGGACGACCTAGATAATTTGTTTATTGATCTTCTGCAATTGGAATCAGTATTATATAACGTTCTGGTAATTTTTAACAATTTTTTTCGTGAACAGAAAGTTTCTGGAATTTTCAGCAAGATCAAATAAGTATCATCCAGGAAGATCCTATAGGTTTAACTTGGCACAAACATTAATTAAAACACAAAACCACATATAAGTAGAAGCTAGATGGATAATTTATTCCTAAACAGAACAAAAAAGCAAAAAACTAAAAATATAATTGGGTTTCCTCCCAACAATCGCTATCGTTTAACGCCCCTAGCTAGCCATAAAAGCGAGGATAGATCTAGGTATTGTCATCTTTGGTAGGCAATCCATAGGTGGCTCTCATAATAGATTCATATGGTAATTTACTTTTCTTTCTAGGGAAGTGTTCCATGCCTTTCCTTAACGTAAATTGGAATCTAATATTCCCTTCCTTCATATCAATGATTGCACCAATAGTTCTAAGGAAAGGTCTACCAAGAATAATAGGACATGAAGGATTGCAATCTATATCAAGAACAATGAAATCTACGGGCACATAATTTCTATTTGCAACAATAAGAACATCATTAATTTTTCCCATAGGTTTCTTAATGGTGGAATCCGCAAGGTGCAAGTTTAAAGAACAATCATCAAGTTCACGGAAACCTAGCAAATCACACAAAGTTTTTGGAATCGTGGAAACACTAGCACCGAAATCACACAAAGCATAGCATTCATGATCGTTAATTTTAATTTTAATTTTAGGTTCCCATTCATCATAAAGTTTTCTAGGGATAGAAACTTCCAACTCAAGTTTTTCTTCATAAGATTGCATCAAAGCATCAATGATATGTTTAGTAAAAGCTTTATTTTGACTATAAGCATGAGGAGAATTTAGAACGGATTGCAACAAGGAAATACAATCTATCAAAGAGCAATTATCCTAATTAAATTCCTTGAAATCCAAGATAGTGGGTTCATTGCTATCTAAAGTTTTAACATCTTCAATCCCACTTTTACCAATTTTATCATCAAGATCTAAAAACTCTGAATTTTTGGGACGCCTTCTAACTAAAGTTGACTCATCTCCAGTCCCATCATCATCAAGATTCATATTGCATAACAAGTATTTAATAGGGGACACATCAATAACTTTTAGATATTCATCTTTATTGTCATAAAAATTAGAAGAACACGCCTTCACAAAGCAATCTTTCTTAGCACGCATCCTAGCAGTTCTTTCCTTGCACTTATCAATGGAAATTCTCATGGCTTTGAGAGACTCATTGATATCATGCTTAGGTGGAATAGATTTGAGTTTCAAATAATCAACATCAAGAGAAATTATATCCATGTTCCTAGCCAATTCACCAATCTTAGGCAATTTTTCTTCAAGCAAAGCATTGAAATTCTTTTGAGAAATCTTAAATTCTTTAACACTAGTCTCGAAATCAGAGGGCATCTTATTAAAATTTCCATAAGAGTTGTTGTAGTAATTACCATAATTATTAGAGGAATTACTAGGATACAACCTAGGATTAAAGTTTCCTCTACAGGCGTTGTTACCAAAATTATTCCTACCAACAAAATTCACATCCATAGATTCATTATTATTCTCAATCAAAGTATACAAAGGCATATCATTAGGACCAGAAGCAACACTTTTATTAGCAAACAATTTCATAAGTTCATCCATCTTTCTACTCAAAACATTAATTTCTTCAATTGCATGCACCTTTTTACTAGGTGATCTTTCAGTGTGCCATTGAGAATAATTAACCATAATATTATCTAGGAGTTTAGTAGCTTCTCCTAAAGTGATTTCCGTAAAAGTGCCTCCCGCGGCTGAATCTAAAAGATTTCTAGAAGCAAAATTGAATCCGGCATATTTTTTTCGCATAATCATCCATAAATTCAAACCATGAGTAGGGCAATTACGTATCATTAATTTCATTCTCTCCCAAGCTTGTGCAACATGTTCATGATCAAGTTGCTTAAAATTCATAATATCATTTCTAAGAGAGATGATCTTAGCGGGAGGGAAATACTTAGAGATAAAAGCATCTTTGCACTTATTCCAAGAATCAATACTATTTTTAGGCAAAGACGAAAACCAAGTTTTAGCGCGATCTCTAAGCGAAAACGGAAATAGCTTCAATTTAACAATATCATTATCCACATCTTTCTTCTTTAGCATATCACACAAATCAACAAAGCTATTTAGATGGGTAGCGGTTTCTTCACTAGAAAGGCCGGCAAATTGATCTTTCATGAGAAGATTCAACAAAGCAGCATTAATTTCACAAGATTCAGCTTCGGTAAGAGGAGCAATCGGGGTGCTAAGAAAATCATTGTTGTTGGTATTGGCAAAGTCACACGATTTAGTATTGTCTTGAGCCATTGTGACAAGCAAGCAATCCAACACACGAGCAAACAAGAAGCAAGCGAAAAAGAGGCGAACGGAAAAGGGGGTGAATAAAACGGGAAGGGTGAAGTGGGGGAGAGGAAAACGAGAGGCAAATGGAAAATAATGTAATGCGAGGGATAAGAGTTTGTGATGGGTACTTGGTATGTTGACTTGTGCGTAGACTCCCCGGCAACGGTGCCAGAAATCCTTCTTGCTACCTCTTGAGCACTGCGTTGGTTTTCCCTTGAAGAGGAAAGGGTGATGCAGCAAAGTAGCGTAAGTATTTCCCTCAGTTTTTGAGAACCAAGGTATCAATCCAGTAGGAGGCCACGCTCGAGTCCCTTGCACCTACACAAACAAATATGAACCTTGAAACCAACGCGATAAAGGGGTTGTCATTCCCTTCACGACCACTTGCAAAAGTGAGATCTGATAGAGATGATAAGATAATATTTTTGGTATTTTTATGATAAAGATTAAAAGTAAAGATTGCAAAGTAAACAAAGATAGAAATAGCTTGTTGACGGAAGATTAATATGATGGAAAATAGACCCGGGGGCCATAGGTTTCACAAGTGGCTTTTCTCAAGATAGCATAAGTATTACGGTCGGTGAACAAATTACTGTCGAGCAATTGATAGAATTGAGCATGGTTATGAGAATATCTTAGTATGATCATGTATATAGGCATCACGTCCGTGACAAGTAGACCGACTCCTGCCTGCATCTACTACTATTACTCCACGCATCGACCGCTATCCAGCATGCATCTAAAGTATTAAGTTCATAAGAACGGAGTAACGCTTTAAGCAAGATGACATGATGTAGAGGGATAAACTCATGCAATATGATATAAACCCCATATTTTATCCTCAATGGTAACAATACAAGACGTGCCGTTTCCCCTACTGTCATTGGGATCGAGCACCGCAAGATTGAACCCAAAGCTAAGCACTTCTCCCATTGTAAGAAAGATCAATCTAGTAGGCCAAACCAAACTGATAATTCGAAGAGACTTGCAAAGATAACCAATCATACATAAAAGAATTCAAAGAAGATTCAAACATTGTTCATAGATAATCTTGATCATAAACCCACAATTCATCGGATCTCGACAAACACACCGCAAAAGAAGATTACATCGAATAGATCTCCAAGAGAATCGAGGAGAACTTTGTATTGAGATCCAAAGAGAGAGAAGAAGCCATCTAGCTAATAACTATGGACCCGAAGGTCTGAGGTAAACTACTCACACATCATCGGAGAGGCTATGGTGTTGATGTAGAAGCCCTCTATGATCAATGCCCCCTCCGGCAGGACGCCGGAAAAGGCCCCAAGATGGGATTGTAAGTGCATCTAGTGCCACCCCTAGTTGGTTTTGGAGTATTGACGACAAACCTGGTTGAGGGACTAATGTGTTTGTGAGAATTGCAGGATAACACAGGTAGTAGTCCCTCATTGATTCGGTTTTACCTACCGGAGATGACCCCTAAAAATGTATGAAGACATTGAAGACAATGGTGGTATATGAAGATATCCACATTGAAGATTATGACAAGAGAAGACCTCGCGTGAAGACTATGGAGCGCGAAGACTTAGCTGTTTCGTTGTTTCACTTTCTTCTTTGTTGAGTCATAGGAACCATCGTACTGTTAAGTGGGGTCCTAGTGAACAAAGTCAGAGTCACTGAAGTGATGCTCAACCAAATCCTATGTCTTCGAGCGAAGACAATGAGAGCAAATCTTATCCAGAGTTGGATGAGCCAGCTTTACTTGTAGCCCAAGTCAAGTTGCTGCGTGTGTTTGAAATCTGGCCGTTGGAACATGTGTCAGCTCCTTAGTGACCCAGGGTCATTTCGGACAAATCAGGTCGGGTTGCCTAGTGGCTATAAATAGCCCACCTCCTACACCATAAATTGGTGGCTGCTCAGAGTTAGTGCACGGCTTCTGTCGTTTGAGAGAAACCCACCTCCGAAGCTTTTGAGAGAGAGAAATCCTTGCGAGGACAAAGCCCAAACACCCAGAGTCAAAGAGTGTTAGGCATCACTGAAGTCTTCCTGTCCGCGTGACCTGAAGACTTGTTACACTTGAGGACTATGAATCCTCCAGCCGGTTAGGCGTAGCGTTCTGAGCATCCAAGAGTCATTGTGGATCGCCGGTGAACGAAGTCTGTGAAGGTTTGGAAGTCTACCTTGAAGACTTACCAGAGTGATTGGGCGAGGACTGGGTGTCCTTAGCTCAAGGGGAATAAGGTGAAGACACGGTCTTCTGAGTTAAATCTCAGCCTCCCTAACCAGACATACAGTTGTCACAGCAATTGGAACTGGTCCAACAAATCATTGTCTTCATCAAGTGACTGGTTCTATCCTCTCCCTCTCTTTACTTACAGTTTGTCTTCGTGAAGTCACTGCCTGCTTGCACTACCTCTTTGTCTTCACTATGTGTCGGTGTCAAAACCGGCGGATCTCGGGTAGGGGGTCCCAAACTGTGCGTCAAGGCCGGATGGTAACAGGAGACAAGGGACACGATATTTTTACCCAGGTTCAGGCCCTCTTGATGGAGGTAATACCCTACTCCTGCTTGATTAATATTGATGATATGGGTAGTACAAGAGTAGATCTACCACGAGATCAAGGAGGCTAAACCCTAGAAGCTAGCCTATGGTATGATTGTGTATGGAGATGGTTGTCCTATGGACTAGAACCCTCCGGTTTATATAGACACCGGATAGGGTTAGGGTTACACAGAGTCGGTTACAATGGTAGGAGATCTTGAGTATCCGTATCGCCTAGCTTGCCTTCCACGCCAAGGAAAGTCCCATCCGGACACGGGACGAAGTCTTCAATCTTGTATCTTCATAGTCCAGGAGTCCAGCGAAGGTATAGTCCTGCTACACGAACACCCCCTAATCCAGGACTCCCTCAGTAGCCCCCGAACCAGGCTTCAATGACGACGAGTCCGGTGCGCAAATTTTCTTCGGCATTGCAAGGCGGGTTCCCTCCCAAATTCTGTGTACCTGTACGAATAATGTCCGACTTTTGTAGCGCTCCTCGGCTTCCGCACCCAATAATGGTTGTCTTCCACGTGTTGAACGAATGCGAAAAGCCTGGGGCGTTTTTACATCCACACCCCTAGCCCTATAAACGAGCCGCCTATTTAGCGGGATGAGGATTCAGATCCAAACCGCATCTTCTCCTCTCCGCGAGTCATCATCAGAGCTTTCCTAGCTGAAGTCCATTCCAACATGGCCAGCCATCGCAGCTCCTCCCCTCGCCCCTCCGGTCCTAAGCCCGGGGATTGGGAGAGTTGCACCATTCCGCATAGCGAGTTAGTGTCGCTCCAGGCCAAGGGATTTCTCCCCCAGGCGTACATGGTCCCGGTCCGAGCCGGTCTCGCCACCTATAATGGCGGGAAGCAAGCGGAGAGCGCCCCCAACCCTTCCAAAGGAGAGTGGGTATGCCTCGTCCCCTATCTGATAAGGGAACTGGGATTTCCGATTCATCCATTTCTCCGCAGGCTCCTGGAGTTTTACGGCCTCCAGCTGCACAATCTCACACCCACCTCCGTATTACATATTGCGGGTTTTGTCGCCCTTTGCGAGCTATTTTTAGGCGTCAAAGCTCATTTCGCGCTGTGGAAGAAGATATTTTGCCTTGTGCCCCGTTCTCAAGAGGGGTCTATATACCAAGTGGGCGGAGCCGAAGTATGGCGCATCGCTGGGACCGGATACTTATCCGGAACCCCGAAGAAGGCGTCCGAGGACTGGCCCTCGAAATGGTTTTACATAGACGACGTCCCGCTGTCGGACCCTATCCGGGCCGGTCTCCCTGAGTTCAACAGTGCTCCATTGAAAAAACGCTTGAGCTGGCGTTCGCGGAGCTCTCAGAGAGAAAGCGACAGAGACGTCCTTTACCTGATGGGCCGGATAAGACTGTTGGCTCATTCCGGACTAACCATGATCGGAGTCATGGCCGCATGCATTATGCGGGGGGTGCAGCCGCTTCAGTACAGAGGCCACCCCATGTGGGATTTCAATGGGGAGGATGACGCCACGCGCTACGGCCGTAAGGGGCCGGCCTCGGCTGCCGCCCTAATAAAAATTCTGTCCTCTTTGTAAAAGGGAGAAAAGGAGGAGTTCCTCCGCGTTAACCCGCGGGCTGGATTCACTATGTATGAACCTCCAAGTTGGGTAAGCGAACAACTGCACTTGCCCATTTATTTTATACTTCCATGGTCAGATACATAGTCTGACGACTTCAATGCAGGAACTGCGACAGGAAGTAAACGATATAAGCAGCCGCCCTCCACAACCCGAGGACCCAGAACGGTCCCTTGATCCGGACTTCGAAGAGGATCCGGACATATCGGTGGAGCTTATCGACGGGGTGTTTCATCAGCTAAGCAAGGAAAACACCTTGGTCGCTATCGTGGCCGATTACCCCGGGTTAATCCCGGCCTCCCAGGAGACAGAAACCGGAGTTTTTATTCCCTTGAGGGGGATTCCATTTTCACGTATCCCGGCGTTTCTAACAACAACCGTGTTTCACAGGGGAGATTTCCGAGGCGGGAGGCCGAACCTGCGGCGGCTAGCCAGCGTGGGGCCGCAGGGCCCCGTGGGGAAAAAAGAAATGTAGTCCTGACCGAGCTGCCGGTGCAAAGGTATCGCGCATGCTCCATTGCCACGGTGTTATTCCGTCAGGGCATATTAACGTTCGTGCTTTCTTCAGGACGAAGAGAACTCGCCGGACTATATCCGGAGAGGCTGCCAATCACGCCTCCACCAGCCAGGTTCCAATGACTGTCCAGGGAGCGGAGGCGAGCACGAGGCATGCACTGGACGCTCCTCCGGCAGAGGATGCGGACAGGCTTTCTGCCACAAGTTCTGAAGTGGAGAGTGCCATGAACCACAGGCGTCGCCGGACAGTTTTACATGACGCTTGTTTCTCCCAAGAGGCTTTAGATGCCTTTAATTCGGGAGATGCGTACCTCCGTGCCGCTCAAGATGGTTTAGCCAGAGCTACGGAGCAGTATGTAAAAGACATACGGGTAAGAAAATTTTGGTTAAATATATATATATATACCAGTAGCCCCCGAGACTTGAAACAGTTAAAGTAACTGATTGAAGGATCATTTAATACACAGGTTTTTACAGATAAGAATACCGTACTGTCTCAGGAGCTGGAAAGGTGCAAGGCCCAATTAGAGGCCACACTAGTCGCAGCAGGGGAGTCTAAAGAAACCCCTTCAGGTAAAATATTCATCGAAAGATTAGTATTGTGCGGCTTTGAGTGCCAATCTAACAAATCGTATTGCAGATGGCGCCGGACTTGATCCGGAAAGGCAACAACTCTTAGGTCGGTTAAAGGCTGGTGAGAGTGTGTTGACCAAGGTGAGGCAAGAGAAGAATGATCTTCAGGATGCCAACACCAGGCTGGACGTGGAACTTAAAGACGTTCGAGGCCAGCTGTCGGACTCCACGAAGGAGAATCAACAACTTCGACGCGGCATATTTAGTAAGTGCTTGAACGAACCTTGAGAAAAAAGAGTTCAGCGAGGAAGTCGACTAACAGAATAATGTCTGCCGGTATGCTCACAGGTCGTCCTGCAGAGGAGATGCCCAGTTCTATGGGTGACCTTCTCCCCGAACTCCTTCAACTGCACGAGCGAAGTCAGTAGGCGATGCGAGGCATTGCCCAAGCCTTATGGCCTGCCCATTCCATGCCCGAGGGCCTTAGAGGGCTTGCGGAAAAGCTGAAGGGAGCTCAGCGGCGCTTCCGTTTGTGGAAGATATCAGCCTGCCGACAATGCGCTAGGGAGGCCTGGGCCATGGTGAAGACCCGCTTTACGAAGTCTGACCCAAACCACATGGCCGAGGTCGGACTAGTGGGGCCTGACGGGAAGCTTAGTATATGGACAAGTAGAATTGGCCGCAAAGTATTCCCAGCAGGACTGCAAATTAGACAGCCTGTTAGATGGTATAGAGGAGGAATACAATCAGTCAGGATGACTATGTAATTTATAATTGACATGTGTAATGCCTTCTAGCCGGATTGTAGATCATTTGTCGTTGCCGACCTTTCCACTTCGACCTCGGGACCTGATGGCCCGGAGTGTGTCCGAATACCATAGCGGTTATATAAGAACCGGGGTATGCATGGAGACTAGGCGTAGGGGTCATTAGTGCTTTATCAGACAAGTGCCCAACTAGTTATGTTATATTACATGGTTAGTAAGAAACATCTTCCAGGGAGAATAGTTCCGTTAGGGGTTCCTTTCGCTGGGGAGGCATGCCCTAAAGTGCATGTCCGGACTGCGTAAAAAAGACGCAGTAAAAGCATCTGGGGGCGCGTAAAATTAGTAAAAAGATCATCTTTTAGTTCACCGACCGAATATTCCCTTAAGAACGCTAGCTTTCAGCTTCACCCAGTCTGAGGTACACATCCGGCTGACCCGGCAGTAACAATCGCAGAGGTGCTCCCTTTACCTCCTAGCCGAACAATCGGGAACGTAGGGGTAAGCACAGGAGCCAGGCAACCCAGCTTGGCCAAATCTTACGTCATATCGATGCATATAATGGTGAAGAAAAAGGTACATGCAGAAGTTTTGACACATGTGTTGGGCGTGGAGCCCATATAAATAAGATTCTGTTAAAGAAGCCCCCAGGTTAATGAGCGCGAGTGGCGCGTCACTTATAAGCCTTTAAGGGCTATTAAAGAAAAGAGGGGAAGGGGAGAAATTTAAGACAGAAAATGTAAAAAATGGACAGAGGAGGGAGACAAACACAGAGTCCGACGCTAGGCATAGAATCTTCGTAGACGGGCTGCGTTCCATGGGTTCGGCTCGAGTCTGTTATCCGATGCATCTCACAGGCGGTACACCCCACCGGTCAGGACTTGGTCAATTATGAAGGGACCTTCCCACTTGGGCTTGAATTTGTCCTTCTTCTTGTCCGGCAAGCGTAGAACTAGTTCGCCGACATTGTAGTTTTTGGCCCGTACTTCTCTGCTTTGATATCTTCGAGCTTGCTGTTGATAAAATGCGGAACGGGCTTTTGCCACGTCGCGCTCCTCCTCCAACGCGTCCAAACTGTCCTGCCGATCGAGCTCGGCTTCTCTTTCTTCGTACATGCGCACTCGAGGTGAGTCATGAATTATGTCGCAGGGCAAAACTGCCTCTGCGCCGTATACCATAAAAATGGTGTGTATCCGGTGGTGCGATTCGGCGTGGTACGCAGCCCCCAGAGTACGGAGTCGAGCTCCTCTACCTAGTGCGTATTAGATTCCTTAAGGGACTGCACTAATCTGGGTTTGATGCCGCTCATAATAAGACCATTTGCGCGCTTGACCTGACCATTAGTTTGAGGGTGATAGACGGAAGCATAATCGAGCTTAATGCCCATGTTTTTACACCAGAGTTTTACCTCATCGGCCGTAAAGTTCGTGCCGTTATCAGTGATGATGCTGTGGGGGACGCCGTAACGATGTACGACCCCGGATATGAAGTCTATCACCGGTCCGGATTCGGCCGTCTTGACAGGCTTGGCTTTTATCCATTTGGTGAACTTGTCCACCATGACCAATAGGTATTTTTCCTTATGGGTCCCACCTTTAAGGGGTCCGACCATGTCAAGCCCCCAGACCGCAAAAGGCCAGGTAATGGGGATAGTTTGCAGTGCGGTGGGTGGCATATGGCTTTGGTTGGAAAAAAGTTGGCAACCAACGCATCTTTGGACTAAGTCCTGAGCGTCTGCCCGTGCCGTCGGCCAATAAAAGCATGTACGGAAAGCCTTGCTAACAAGTGACCGGGCAGCAGCGTGATGACCACCAAGTCCGGCATGAATTTCGGCCAAAAGGTTCCGCCCTTCCTCTTCGGAGATGCACCTTTGAAGGACTCCGGTAGTGCTTCTCTTGTAAAGCTCTCCCTCATGGACTTTATAGGCTTTAGATCGCTGTACTATGCAGCGTGCCTCATTTTGGTCCTCTGGGAGTTCCTGCCTAGTAAGGTAGGCTAGGAATGGTTCTGTCCACGGGGCGATGACCGCCATTATTACGTGGGCTGAAGGTGTAATTTCGGTGGCAGAGCCTCCAATTATGTCAGATTGTTCGGCGTCGGGTGGTGCGGTTGTGTCCGGACTGTTATCTGTGGGTTCCCCCTCCCATGCTACAGATGGCTTGAATAATCTTTCCAAAAAGATGTTGGGGGGGGACTGCATCTCATTTTGCTCCGATGCGTGCCAGGACGTCCGCTGCTTGATTGTTTTCTCGGGCTATATGGTGAAACTCCAGCCCCTCGAACCGAGTTGACATTTTTAGGACGGCATTGCGGTAAGCTGCCATTTTTGGGTCCTTGGCGTCGAAGTCTCCATTTATTTGGGATATCACGAGGTTTGAGTCCCCGCGTACCTCTAGGAGTTGAATGCCCATGGATACTGCCATCCGGAGACCATGTAGAAGGGCCTCATATTCGGCTGCATTGTTGGAGTCCGTGTACATAATTTGGAGTACATATTGGACTGTGTCTCCTATGGGGGACGTCAAAACAACGCCAGCCCCCAGTCCGGCCAACATTTTGGAGCCGTCGAAATGCATGATCCAGTTTGAGTATGTGCCGTACTCTTTAGGGAGTTCGGCCTCCGTCCATTCTGCGACGAAGTCGGCCAACACTTGCGATTTGATAGCTCGCCGTGGTTTATAGGTTATATCGAACGGGAGGAGCTCAATGGCCTTATTGAGGTCTTTAAAATCGACACACATGCGCTAGGATTTGTCCTTCTTTGGTACCATCACTAGGTTTGCTAGCCAGTCCGGATGTTTTATATCTCTGATGAATCCGGCCTCCAATAACTTGGCTAGCTCCTCTCCCATAGCCTGTCTCTTTGGTTCGGAAAAACACCGAAGGGCTTGTTTGACAGGTTTGAATTCTTTTAGGATATTTAAGCTGTGTTCGGCCAGCCTGCGCGGGATTCCTGGCATGTCTGAAGGGTGCCAAGCAAAAATGTCCCAGTTCTCTCTTAGGAACTCTCGCAGTGCGGCGTCTACATCAGGGTTTAGTCGTGCCCCGATGGAAGCTGTTTTATTGGGATCCGTTGGATGGACCTGGAATTTGACTATTTCTTCTGCTGGTTTGAAGGATGTGGATTTGGATCTCTTATCGAGTATCACATCATCCCTGTTAACCGTGGAGCGCAGCGCACTCAGTTCCTCGGCCGCTAAGGCTTCAGATAGTGCCTCAAGGGCCAATGCAGTTGTCTTGTTTTCGGCACGGAGTTCTATGTCCGAATCACTTGCGAGAGTGATAATTCCGTTTGGCCCAGGCATCTTGAGCTTCATGTACCCGTAATGGGGTATGGCTTGGAAGACTGTGAATGCCTCGCGCCCTAGTATAGCATGGTATCCGCTATTGAACGGGGCCACCTGGAACGTGACCTCTTCGGACCTGTAATTATCCGGTGTGCCGAATACCACATCTAGTGTGATCTTTCCTGTGCAGCGCGCCTCCCGACTGGGGATTATTCCTCTAAAGGTTGTGCTGCTTCGCTCGATGCGGTTCCAGTCTATTTCCATCTTTTGGAGGGTTTCCTCGTAGATGAGGTTCAATCCGCTGCCTCCATCCATGGGTACCTTTGTGAGGCGAAAGCCGTCCACTATGGGACTGAGGACCAATGCAGCTGGTGCTCGGGCTGTTCGGAATTTAGGCTCGTCACTCGCATTGAAGGTGATAGCAGTATCGCTCCATGGGTTTATTGTTGCTACTTGATAGATTCGGTGAGGCTACGGAGTGCTCTTTTTCGCATATTATTTGATGCGAAAGTCTCGAAGACTGTGAGAACGGTACTGGTATCCTCGGGCTGGCTTTTTGCGGCTTCCGAGTTTAGGAGGCCCTCGCCAATTTTGGCCACCTGCCGGAGTATCCAACATGCTCTAAGGCTGTGAGTTGGTGTGGCATCCTCTGTACTGTGAATTTTATAGGGTCCATCCAGCCACCTTTCCAGTACGGTTCCATGCCCTGAAGAGGGTTTTGGCTTTTTGATATTTAACCCGGGTGTCTTATTATGATGCACCCTCTTAGTACGGACGGGATTGCTATTCAAGGCCGGATTATCCCAAAATTTTGTTTCGGTTTTCCGGGCGCTTTCCATCGCACAGTACTTTTGTACTATTGATGCCAAGTCAACGAAGCGTGTAATATCACGGCGACTTATGGCGTTAAGTATTCCCTCGTCCGCACAATTACTGCAAAAGATTGAAATTGCGTCTCCCTCGCGGCAGTCCTTTATCCTGTTCATAACCAGGAGGAATCTGGCCCAGTAGTGATGTACTGTTTCCTCGGGCTTTTGCCTGATTTGGGAAAGATCGCTTATGTTCGGGCGGGTGGGTGGCGTTGAATCTGAGACCTCACCCAATTTGAGATTCGGAGGATGAAGAACTCCCGAACTCTGAAGTTCGGGGTCTTGGATGTTGTCCAATGAATCTAGCTCGTTGCCTGATTCTAAGCTCAGGTCTTGAGTGGTATCCTCCCCTCCGCGGGTATCCGGTTTGGAGGGATCAGGAATTCGGACGTAACTAGTCCTTAAAATAGATGAAGGGTCGCCGCACTGCGTCTCTACCACAACAACGTGGTGGGTGACCTAGGGAGAGTTAATTTCTCTTAGATCGGGTTTAAGCCCAACCTGGTCGTAATCCGTCGCGGCCCCCAGGGCAGCGAGGCGATCCAAGAGCACGTTTATAGAAGAGAGCTCCATCGGATCCAACTACTCGATAAGTTCCGAGCTGACGTGAAGGTTGCTTTTGATGACCCGAGAGGTCACCGTCGGCGCAACGGCCGAACAGGCGGTCATGAGAAAACCGCCTAGCCGGAGGGTTTGGCCAACAGCCAAGGCTCCCTTAGCAACGGCGCCGTCTTTAAAGACGGGAAGAGGCATCATTCCTGATTGCGACGGCACAGAGAAACTCTCAATGAAAGCACCAATGTCGGTGTCAAAACTGGCGGATCTCGGGTAGGGGGTCCCGAACTGTGCGTCAAGGCCGGATGGTAACAGGAGACAAGGGACACGATATTTCTACCCAGGTTCAGGCCCTCTCGATGGAGGTAATACCCTACTCCTGCTTGATTAATATTGATGATATGGGTAGTACAAGAGTAGATCTACCACGAGATCAAGGAGGCTAAACCCTAGAAGCTAGCCTATGGTATGATTGTGTATGGAGATGGTTGTCCTACGGACTAGAACCCTCCGGTTTATATAGACACCGGATAGGGTTAGGGTTACACAGAGTCGGTTACAATGGTAGGAGATCTTGAGTATCCGTATCGCCTAGCTTGCCTTCCACGCCAAGGAAAGTCCCATCCGGACACGGGACGAAGTCTTCAATCTTGTATCTTCATAGTCCAGGAGTCCGGCGAAGGTATAGTCCGGCTACCTGAACACCCCCTAATCCAGGACTCCCTCACTATGTGACTACTATCGTTGATTGACTTCATACTATCTTCCATCCTGATCATTACTACCTAGCTGCTATTAGTCTTCGTGCTTTCACTTCATTGAATACTTGACTATGGCTTGCATAGTGTAGTCTACCTTCCGCTGCATGTTAATAGGTTCATTTATATCGTTTGTCTTCGAAACTCCCATGTTTTGAAGACTTTCATAAAAATCGCCTATTTACCCCCCCCTCTAGTCAATAACTAACACTTTCAAGGATCTCATGGGTACAGAAGGTTGCGGCGGTGGAATTAGGTTTTCGTGGTGCCCTTCGATGGTTTGGGGGTACGTAGGTATATATAGGAGGAAGAATTAGGTCAGTGGAGCCACAAGGGGCCCACGAGGGTGGAGGGCGCGCCCAGGGGGTAGGCGCGCCTCCTGCCTCGTGGCCTCCTTGGTGATTTCTTGACGTCCACTCCAAGTCCTCTGGATCACGCTTGTTCCAAAAATAACTCTCCCGAAGGTTTCATTCAGTTTGGACTCCGTTTGATATTCCTTTTCCGCGAAACACTGAAATAGGCAAAAAAACAACAATTTGGGTTGGGCCTCCGGTTAATAGGTTAGTCCCAAAAATAATATAAAAGTTTATAAATAAGCCCATTAAACATCCAAAACAGAATATATAATAGCATGGAACAATCAAAAATTATAGATACGTTGGAGACGTATCAGCGAGTAAAACTAGGAGTGCAGCGGGCGGCGCCCTGGACCGGCGCGCCGCTTCAAATGGCGGACGCAGTGAGAGGTCGCGTCTGCCCTGACCCCCTTGACCGTGGACCTTGACGGTGTACGTCACCTTGTGTCAAGATTTGAGATGCCACGTGTACCAGATGAATGACTCCAAGCTCGACCACCGTGATGCAAGAGGTGGGAGCCGAGGAACACTAGTGGAGACACCCCCCTCAGACTAGCCACAATGGGTAGTAACATAGGCTAGTAACATGCTCATCTTACTAGTCTACGTTACTACCTCTATAGTAACATATGTGTGGTAACATGCAACACTTTATTTACTAGGCTGTAGACACATCTTGCCTTGATATGTGTGATGTTACTACTTTCCTCTTTTTCTTTATTTACTTCTTGCCACATCATCTACTTTATCTAGACATGTGTGATGTTACTACCTATGTTACTCCCACTGTGGGTAGTCTCAGTGTGTGCTTCTCGTCGTTCTGCGAGTTGACGGGACACATCAAAGTTAATACGTAGTATTTAGTACTCTCTCCAAAAAGGGCCGACCATGTCCATGGCTACCATCCCGTGCTCGGTCATTGAGTACGTGCACTATTCACGTGCCATCGAGGAGGAAAAATATTGTGTAGCACTAGGTGCCATCATAGTGCATGACTCACTTACGCATTGCTTATCTCCATTTTCTTGCATGACATGTGAACCTTGATGCTAGATGTCCCGCGTGTTGGCAAAAGGATGAACAAAGCTCACGTCAAAAAAGAGAGTGGAAGAACATAGATTCCCGACGACCGAGAAGGAGCAAGGAACCTCGTGGTGGAGTGTATACACTCATAATATTTTATATTATTCAGCGATATAAAATCAACCAATCATCTCCACAGTAGACCGGAAGAGTATGAAACACGGCAGCCTAGTGTAGTACTACATGGCTAACCTATGTTATCACCATATTTCTTGGCTCCATGCGACACCTAGCTCTAGTAATCCAGCAGCCCGTATCGCTTCTCGCTCCTCGTCTCTCTCAAAGAGCGGCGGGCTAGCGTTTTTGCCGTCTATTGAGGTCGGTTAACTCATCACATGTTACCGACTCATGGGTGGGATAGTTTTTTGTGTGGGTTTGGGGCAACTTGCTCCAATTTAACCCCCATGTTTGGATACTTTAGGGCTATTTGAGCCCCAACTAGCTCAAACTAACTCTAATCCATGGATCCAAACAGGGCCAAAGTTAGTCTCGGAAAACGCATTAAGACCTATATACATGGATAGACGGAGTACATGATACTAGCAAATGCTCACCAGTAGTAGTAGTTCATAGGTTGGTTTCGATTTTTGATTCAGTTGTTGTGCTGCTACCCTCCAATATTCGCGTGTGGTTGTTTCTAGAATAAAAAAGGAGGTACCCCTACTTATGTTACTCCCACTATGCCTAGCCTAAGGTTAGTAGTTGAACTTGCGCTTGGATCTTCGCCTCTTCTAGAAGTCGAACAATAATGATGGTACTACAGTAGTACTTCTAGCAATCTGACACCAAATGAACTGTTGCACGTCCACCGCTTGTAAGCAAAAGTTTCTCCTCATGCTGCGAGCCACGCGCATGCATTGCCGAGGGAGAAGGCGTAGTAAGCAAGCTTCTCGTCGTTCTGCGAGTTGATGGGACACATCAAAGTTATTTAGTACATACTCTCTCCAAAAAAGGGATGACCATGTCATGGCTACCCCCCATCCCGTGCTCCGAGGTTGAGTACGTGCACTATTCACATGCCATCGAGGAGAAAAAATATTGTGTAGTAGGTGCCATCGAAGTGCATGATAATCCCCAAGTGCAGGGAATCATCATAGCAATTCCCAATGGTGAAAGTGATAAGTATGGAGTGTCGAACCCACAGGGAGCTAAAGGTAAGATCAATATTCTCTCAAATCCTATCTGCCACTGATACGACTCTACGTACATCGAACGTTTGCTACCAACTAGAAACGAGAAATAAAACTACGTTGTGGGTATGAAGAGGATAACTTTGCATGATATCGGAGAGCTAAAACATAAAAGTAGGTGATGTTATCATAAAGTTAGAATATATTACTAAATATTATAAATAGCGAGTGTGGAATAATGATGGGTCGGTGTGCGGAATTATCCTAGGCAATTGTTAACGAGACCTGTAGTCGTCGTTGTAATTTCATATGAGGGAGAGGCATAAGCTAACATACTTTTTCTTCTTGGATCATATGCACTTATGATTGGAACTCTAGCAAGCATCCGCAACTACTAAAGATCATTAAGGTAAAACCAAACCATAGCATTAACATATCAAGTCCCCTTTATCCCATACGCAACAACCCCCTTACTCGGGTTTATGCTTCTGTCACTCAAGCAACCCACTATAAGCGAATCATGAACGTATTGCAACACCCTACAGCGGGAATCCCTCACGCTTGCACGACACAGAGGGCACAATAGGACAGCACCAAAATAAAACATACAACTCATACCAATCTAGATCATCAATCAACCCAAAGACAAAGGATATCTACTCAAAACATCATAGGATGGTAGCACATCATTGGATCATAATATGTGGCATAAAGCACCATATTCAAGTAGGGATTACAGCGGGGTGCGGGAGAGTGGACCACGTAAAAGAGATGAGGATGGTGATGTTGATGAAGACGATCACCGCGACGATGATTCCCCTCCCGATGGCACTCCAACGCCATCGAGAGAGAGGAGGAGAGGTTCTCCCCCTTGTGCTTCCTCCTCCATGTCCTCCCCCCTAGATGGGGAGAGGTTCTCCCTCTGGTCCTTGGCCTTCATGGCAATGATGGCCCCTCCGGGATCCTCCTCCATGGCCTCCGATGATGATGTCCCTCTCCGGCAGGGTGCCAGAGAGGGCCTAGATTGATTTCTCGTGGCTACAGCGGCTTGCGATGGCGGAATTTCCGATCTCGGATATTTTCTGGAGGTTTGGGTATTTATAGGAGAGGTTGATGTCGAGAACAAGTTAGGGGGCCCCACGGGAAGTCCACGAGGCACAGGGGCGCGCCCTCCACCCTCATGGGGCCCATGGGCCTCCCCTCTGGTAACTCTTCGTTCCAGTATTTTTTATATTTTCCGGAAAAATTCTCCGTTGATTTTCATCGCATTCCGAGAACTTTTATTTCTGCACAAAAACAACACCATGGTAGTTCTGCTGAAAACAGCGTCAGTTCGGGTTAGTTCTAATCAAATCATACCAAAATCATATAAAACTATTGTAATCATGGCTTGAATACTTCATAAATTATACATACGTTGGCGACGTATCAGCATCCCCAAGCTTAACTCCTGCTCGTCCTCAAGTAGGGAAATGATAAAAGA
Organism: Aegilops umbellulata; assembly: GCA_032464435.1. Lineage (NCBI taxonomy): Eukaryota > Viridiplantae > Streptophyta > Magnoliopsida > Poales > Poaceae > Aegilops > Aegilops umbellulata. The sequence continues at coordinate 197,448,059 of CP136054.1, forward strand.
AATAATTTATGAAGTGTGAATGCTAGCAAGTGCATAAGTTTAGTGAATTATAGTTCCAATCACTTTTTCTAGCATCATTATATATCATAACAGTAGCTCAACTCATGAAACTTCTCATGATCAAGTAACAAGCTATTCACATGTTAAAGTATAGATCATAAACTTTCTTGAAAACTAACAAACCGTGCTCTTAGTCATCAAACAATTGCAATTCATCTTATTTTAGGGAAGGGTCTATGTAAGAGCTTTGATTTAGCAAGCTCCACATACTCAACTATCATTAAATCTTTCACAATTGCTAACACTCATGTGATATTTACGGGTTCAAAGTTTTAACCGGACATAGAGAAAGATAGGGGCTTATAGTTTCACCTCCCAACCTTTTACCTCAAGGGTAATGTCAACAATAATAATTTATGAAAACCTACATCCAAGTGGATATATATATATCCGGATCGCTCTAACACAAAGTGCTTGCCAAAGGAAAAAGTGTAAAAAGGAAAGGTGATGATCACCATGACTCTTGTATAAGGGTAGAAGATAAATGTAAAAGATAGGCCCTTCGCAGAGGGAAGCAGAGGTTCTCATGCGCTTTTATGGTTGGATGCACAAAATCTTAATGCAAAAGAACGTCACTTTATATTGCCGCTTGTGATAAAGACCTTTATTATGCAGTCTATCGCTTTTATTTCTTCCCTATCACAAGCTTGTATAAAGCTTATTTTCTTTGCACTAATAGATCATACATATTTAGAGAGCAATTTCTATTGCATGCACCGATGACAACTTACTTGAAGGATCTTACTCAATCCATAGGTAGGTATGGTGGACTCTCATGGCAAAACCGAGTTAAGGAATGTTTGGAAGCACAAGTAGTATCTCTACTTGGTGCAAAGAATTTGCCTAGCATGAGAGGGAAGGACAAGCTCAACATGTTGGATGATCCAAGACAATATAACATTTCGGATATAGGAAAACATAACCCATTAAGTTGTCTTCCTTGTCCAACATCAATTTTTAGCATGTCATATTTTAATGAGTGCTCACAATTACAAAAGATGTCCAAAATAGTATATTTATATGTGAAATCTCTCTTCCTTCAATATTCTTCCAGGAATTGCTCAAGTGACCAATTCTGCGTTTGCTAACTTTCAATAAGTTTACTACCTATACTTATTATGTGTGAAGTCATTACTCCCCATGTTATAAGCATATGAAACGTATATAAATTCAGATTTATGATATTCAATTCATTCAACCATTTACTCATAGGATATACGTGAAGGGGTGAGTAAATGACAAGCTACTCCAAAAGATATAAGTGAAGAACACTGAGTAGTCAAATAATTAACTAGCCATGGGATGATTCTTTTTCATTCAAGATTTCAGATCCAATGATTTTATTCAAACAACAAGTAAAATTGAAAATACGCTCCAAGCAAAACACATATCATGTGACGAATAAAAATATAGCTCCGAGTAAGGTATACCAAAAGTTTTGAAGACGAAAGAGGGGATTCCTTCAGGAGCATACCCAAGCTTAGGTGCTTGAGTCTTCCTCGAATATTACCTTGGGGTGCCTTGGGCATCCCCAAGCTTAGGGTCTTTCCACTCCTTATTCTCCTCATATCGATATCTCACCCAAAGCTTGAAAACTTCAATCACACAAAACTTAACAGAACTTCGTGAGATAGGTTAGTATGATAAAGAGTAAACCATTCACTTTGGTACTGTCAAAGACAAGGTTCATAATTGTTCTCACACAATTCCTACTGCACCATATCATTTCTACAATTTATATTGAGAAATATAAGCCATAGAAACTAGAAAACAAGCAAACTATGCAATGAAAACAGAATCTATCAAAAACAGAACAGTCTGTAATGATCTGAACAACAACCATACTTCTTCTACTCCAAAAATTATGAAATAAATTGGTAGACGTGAGGAATTTTTCTATTAATCTTCTGCAAAAAGAATCAACTCAAAAGCATTCTTCTGTAAAAAAAATGACAACTAATCTCGTGAGCGCAAAGTTTCTGTTTTTTGCAGCAAGATTACATCAACTTTCACCCAAGTCTTCCCAAAGGTCTTACTTGGCACTTTATTGAAACAAAATCTATAAAACATGATTACTACAGTAGCTTAATCATGTAAACACACAAAAACAGTAAGGGTAAATATTCGGTTGTCTCCCAACAAGCGTTTTTCTTTAATGCCTTTTAGCTAGGCATGATGATTTCAATGATGCTCACATAAAAGATAAGAATTGAAACATAAAGAGAGCATCATGAAGAATATGACTAGAACATTTAAATCTAACGCACTTCCTATGCATAGGGATTTTGTGAGCACATAATTTATAGGAACAAGAATCAACTAGCATAGGAAGGAAAAACAAGTATAACTTCAAAACTTTAAGCACATAGAGAGGAAACTTGATATTATTGCAACTCCTACAAACATGTATTCCTCTCTCATAATAATTTTCAGTAGCATCATGAATGAGTTCAACAATATAACCATCACATAAAGCATTCTTTTCATGATCTACAAGCATAGAAATTTTACAACTCTCCACATAAGCAAAATTCTTCTCATTCGGAATAGTGGGAGCAAACTCAACAAAATAACTGTCATGTTAGGCATAATCCAATTGAAAATTAAAATCATGATGACAAGTTTCATGGTTAACATTATTCTTTATAGCATACATGTCATCACAATAATCATCATAGATAGCAACTTTGTTCTCATAATCAATTGGAACCTCTTCCGAAATAGTGGAATCATTACTAACTAAAGTCGACACTCTTCCAAATCCGCTTTAATGACAGTATTATTCATACTCCAAAAGATATAAGTGAAGTCCATGGAGCATTCTACAATTAATATAGACTAACCAATATCCAAGCTCAAAATATATAAGTGAAGCACATAAAGCATTCTATAAAACCATACTCAAAAGATTTAAGTGGAGCGCAAAGAGCATTCTATAAGGTCATACTCAAAAGATATAAGTGAAGCACATGAATAATTCTATAAATAAATGAAGGGATATCTCATACTAGCATGGTTCTTAAAAAAACAAAAACACAAAGAACACAAATCATGTGAACAAAATAAAAACCAAGGTATACCGATAATTGTTGAAGAAGAAAGATGGGATGCCAACCGGGGCATCCCCAAGCTGAGATGCTTGAGTATCCTTGAAATATTTACTTGGGGTGCCTTGGGCATCTCCAAGCTTGAACTCTTGCCTCTCTTTATTCTTCTCATATTGATAGCTCCTCGATCTTCGAACACTTCATCCACACAAAACTTTAACAAAAACTTTGTGAGATCCGTTAGTATAATAAAGCAAATCACTACCTTCAGGTACTGTTGCAAACTCATTCCAATTTCATATTAGAACTATATCTACTGTATTCCAACTTCACCATGGTTCATACCCCCTGATACTACCCGTAGATTCATCAAAATAAGCGAACAACACATAGAAAACAGAATCTGTCAAAAACAGGACAGTCTGTAGTAATCTGGAAGTTTAGTATACTTCTGTAAATCCAAAAATTCTAAAAAAATATATGAAAATTTAAACGAATTGTACAGAAGTAATGCGCAAAAAGTTTCAGACCCATTTGATTTTTTAATAAAAAATGTAAATTCACGCGCTACAGCCAAAGTTTCTGTTTTTGTACTGCACATAGTAAACAAGCAATCTAATCATCCCAAAACCAAAAGCTTGGCACCTTATTTTTATAATACAATGGATAGATATAAGGGGATAATTATTTTCACAGAAACTTCCATGAATTTTTTTAAATTGTTTCCATGAGCATGAACACAAGTGTTCAAGGTCGACCCTCACTTCTCCAATGCATAACTTTCCAATCACTTCTCTTATTGAAAAACCTTTTAGGCATGAGAGGTAAGTAAAAAAAATATGTATTTTCATTCTTTTTTTTGTATGTGTCACCCACAACTAAACAGAAACAAAAAGGAAAAACAAAATCTACTTAGTGAAGAGAGCAAACAAGCACACACGAGAATATCAACCCCACGCTATTGCTCCCAGGCAATGGCGCCAGAAAAGAGCTTGATAATCCCCAAGTGCAGGGAATCATCGTGGCACTTCCCAATGGTGGAAGTGATAAGTATGGAGTGTCGAACCCACAGGGAGCAAAAGGTAAGTTCAATAGTCTCTCAAGTCCTATATGCCACTGATACGACTCTATGTACACCGAACGTTTGCTTCCAACTAGAAACGAGAAATAAAACTACGTTGTGGGTATGAAGAGGATAACTTTGCATGATATCGGAGAGCTAAAACATAAAAGTAGGTGTTGTTATCATAAAGTTAGAATATATTACTAAATATTATAAATAGCGAGTGTGGAATAATGATGGGTCGGTGTGCGGAATTATCCTAGGCAATTGTTAACAAGACCGGTAGTCGCCATTGCAATTTCATATAAGGGAGAGGCATAAGCTAACATACTTTCTCTTCTTGGATCATATGCACTTATGATTGGAACTCCAGCAAGCATCCACAACTACTAAAGATCATTAAGGTAAAACCCAACCATAGCATTAACATATCAAGTCCCCTTTATCCCATACGCAACAACCCCCTTACTCGGGTTTATGCTTCTGTCACTCAAGCAACCCACTATAAGCGAATCATGAATGTATTGCAACACCCTACAGCGGGAATCCCTCACGCTTGCGCGACACGGAGGGCACAATAGGACAGCACCAAAATAAAACATACAACTCATATATCATCTCAAAACATACAACTCATATATCATCTCAAAACATACAACAATCTAGATCATCAATCAACCCAAAGACAAAGGATATCTACTCAAAACATCATAGGATGGAACCACGTCATTTGATCATAATATGTGGCATAAAGCACCATGTTCAAGTAGGGGTTACAGCGGGGTCCGGGAGAGTGGACCGTGTAAAATAGATGGGGATGGTGATGTTGATGAAGACGATCACCGCGGCGATGATTCCCCTCCCGATGGCACTTCGGCGCCACCGAGAGAGAGGAGGAGAGGTTCTCCCCCTTGTGCTTCCTCCTCCATGGCCTCCCCCCTAGATGGGGAGAGGTTCTCCCTCTGGTCCTTGGCCTTCATGGCGATGATGGCCCCTCCGGGATACTCCTCCATGGCCTCCGGTGATGATGGCCCTCTCCGGCAGGGTGCCAGAGAGGGCCTAGATTGATTTCTTGTGGCTACAAAGGCTTGCGGCGGCGGAACTTCTGATCTCGGTTATTTTCTGGAGGTTTGGGTAATTACAGGAGAGGTTGGCATCGAGAACAAGTCAGGGGGCACCACGGGAAGTCCACGAGGCACAGGGGCGCGCCCTAGCGGGTGGGCGCACCCTCCACCCTCATGGGGCCCACGGGCCTCCCCTCCGGTAAATCTTCGTTCCACTATTTTTTATATTTTCCAGAAAAATTCTCCATTGATTTTCATCGCATTCCGAGAACTTTTATTTATGCACAAAAACAACACCACGGTAGTTCTACTGAAAATAGCGACAGTCCGGGTTAGTTCTAATCAAATCATACCAAAATCATATAAAACTATTGTAATCATGGCATGAATACTTCATAAATTATAGATACGTTGGAGACATATCAGTGCACGACCCACTTACACACTGCTTATCTGATTATCTCCATTTTCTTACATGAACGTGCACCTTGATGCTAGATGTCTCGCGTGTTGGCAAAAGGATGAAAAAAGCTCACGCAAAAAAAGAGAGTTGAAGAACATAGATTCCTGACGACTAAGAAGGAGCAAGGAACCTTGCAGTGGAGCGTCTGCAAGGAACCTTGCGCGTTTTCCCCTGTTTTTTGCCGCCTGCCCACCTATAAACAAATAAAAGAACATGAACTCTTCGCTAACCACTAGAGACGATACATCAGGATGCTAAGTTGAAGATGTTTTATAGTTTATATTGATAACCACGCAAGAAGCCATGCATGTACAGGACGCATGCAGCCACGCATGTACACACGCCAACGCACTAACTCATGCCGATCCAACTCATGCACATACGCACACAGCATGGAGCACACAACGCACGTACACAGCACATGCATGCACACACACTCGGCCACAGAATGCATGTGAATAACACATGCATGCGCACACACTCGGCTGCATGGAGGCGTGCGCCATCTGCGGCGACGTCCGATTCATCGTGCTACTGTGAAGCTTGCACACAATGGTGCCTACGCATCTCTTGCAGCACCTCTTTGTCGTCGTTGCTCAACGACTAGTCGGAGACGAAGACGACCGCAGCCTCGGCCTTAGAGCTAGCACCGATGGAAAAGCACGCATGTTGCACGCACACGAGCACGTACGGAGTGCCCATGACGTGGTGCGTCCCCAGTCGCCTCTACTCCTTCAGCGCACATTGTCTATCAAGGCGGCTGCATGCCTAATGATGATGTGGGTGAGATCTTCTAGGACTCAGATGATGACGAGGAAAATTATGGGGAGTGGGCTCTCATGCAAGAGCCTAGCTATATGCGGATTCCTAGACAAATAGAATAAATGTGAAGAAAGAGAAAGAGAGAAGGCTGAAAAAATTACTACTCCCTCCGTCTAGGTGTGTAAGTCATCTTACGAAAACCAAATAATCCCAAAACATTTAGGCACGGTGCATTAACTTCTACATCGTTTCTTGTTTCTTGACATATCAACCAATAAGAGATGTGGGGTGTGCATGCTTTTAATGACTTGAGACTACCAAACATAACATACAGTGGTTAGTTCATTGCATGCAATGCTATTAATTAGCAAATAAACATTAAGTTCTCTCATTTTCCCCTCCTCCTTGGTCATCGTGCACAACCTAAGATGACTTATTCACCTAGACGGAGGGAGTAGTAATGTTATAGCCAACCTTGTAGCCCACACTACTATATGAGTGACTATAAATGATGGCTATACATGACATGGCAGTTTCTTATAGCCATCAGCTGGCTATACTATTAACCATGCTCTTAGGTTGTTCATAGTGCAGAGTAACTTAGACTAGTGTCATGCACATGACACTAGTCTAAGTTACTACCTCCATAATGCAAAGTAACATAGTAGTAGTGTCATACTAGTTGGCTTTATTTATTACCTTGTAGACTCATCCTCTCTTGGAAAGCGCTATGTTATAGTAACATATTATGTTACTCTAAACACATCTATCCTCATCAAATACATGCCACATAAGCAAACTTGTCTTGGACTGCACTATGTTACTCCCACTATGAACTACTGCACGTCCACCGCTTGTAAGCAAAAGTTTCTCCTCGTGCTGCGAGCCACCACGCACGCGTTGGCGAGGGACAAGGCATAGTAAGAAAGCTTCTCGTCGTTCTGCGAGTTGCCGCATGTTGGCAAAAGGATGAACAAAGCTCAGGTCAAAAAAAAGAGTGGAAGAACATAGATTCCCGATGACCAAGAAGGAGCAACGAACTCGTGGTGGAGCGTCTGCACTCATAATATTTTATATTATTCAGCAATATAAAATCAACCAATCATCTCCACAGTGGACTGGAAGAGTACGAAATACGGCAGCCTAGTGTAGTTACATCATACTACATGGCTAACCCACGCTATCACCATATTTCTTGGCCTCCGTGCGACACCTAGCTCTAGTAATCCAGCAGCCCGTATCGCTTCTCGCTCCTCGTCTCTCTCAAAATGCGGCGGGCTCGTGTTTTTGCCGTCTATTGAGGCCGGTTAACTAATCACATGTTAGCGACATGCCAAGAGCATTCTAAAAAAAATACCGTACTCTATTTTTATGCCAAGAAGAGGAAGCGCTTTGACCGAGGGACCAAACGAGACAGGCGTGTCGTGCCGTGAGTAGGTCCAGTTTCTTGTTTTGAACTCGTTTAGATGTAACATCCCAAATTTCCAATTTGGAAGGTTATACATTAGATCATCATGCATAACATATTTTCTTGCATTTTGGTCGATCCGAGAAATTTCACTCAACTCAAGGACCCTCGGAGAGAGTTGGAGATTTCGTTATTTTCATATTCGAATTTTCTCAAATTTTGAAAAGAGGATCATTTGATTTTATATATTTGATCTTCAATTATTTTTCCAATAAAATATGAGAAGGGAACAATATGACTTTCCCAAATTTAGGAAAAATAAAGATTTAATAAATAAATCAAATTTTGGATTTTTCCGGAGTTTATTTGCATTTTATTTGGATTAGAGAAAAATGCGTGTTTTTAAAATATTGCATTTAGGCCCCGAGTAAAAGTTCATTTTGTTCGACTCATTTTTAGGAGTCGGGGAAAATTAACTTCCGAAATTTTGGAGCTCATTTAGATTTTCTTTTATTTGTTTTTCTGCGCGCGTATCTATTTAAAAAAACGCGCCGCGCCCGCCTGGGCCAAGGGCCCAGCCGGCCAAGTCGCCGACCCGCCTCGCGCGCGCGCCCGCGCCAGCTCCGCCGCCGCCGCCGAGTCCTACTCGGACTCTGCCGCCGCCGCCCCTTGCCTTGCCCCCTCCCCCAAGCCACCTCCCCCCCTTTAAATACCAGCCCCCCTCCTCCCCACACCAGCCCCGCCCCACCCCGCAGCAGCAGCAGCGCGCTGCCCGCCGCCGCCGCCAGCGCCGCGCCGCCTCACCCGCCGCCGCCGCCGCTCGCGTCGCTCGCGCCGCCCGCCGCCGCCAGCGCCGCCGCCTTCCGCCGCCGCCCGCGCCTCGCCTCGCCCCGCCGCCAAGCACCGCCCCCGCCGGAGCCCCATGCCGCCGAGGTAGCCGCCGCGCCGCGCCACCCTCCGTTCGGTTCGTTTTTTTTTCAAAAAACCGTTCCGGTTTATTTTCGTTTCGATGTTTCGGTTTTTCTTTCGAAACCCTAGATCGGTTTTCGTTTTTTTCGGTTTAGTTGTTTAGCGAGCATTCGCCGGACCGTTCGTCTCAACGAACGTGATCACCGGTTATTCTCGGCTAACGAACGTCCGTTCGTTTAACCGTTCGTCGTTTTTCTTTTTCGTCGGAGTTATTCCGCGATTTTCTGATCGCGATTTCAGATCCGATCTTCTTTCTAGTTTATTTTCTCGCTCGTTTATCGAAATCAAGTGATTCCAGCGCCTGGAGTTTCGTTTCAAAACCGCCTTCCGACTAATCAACTTAAACAAGTTTTGCTACTGTAAAATTTGACCTAGTTTCAACTTGCTATAACCGAATTGTTTTCTTCCGCCGTTTGTTTTTCGTTACTTTGTTCGGTTCGTTTTCTCTTTGTAACCGGAGTTCTTAAGTTGAACTTTCTGGTTCGATCTCTTGTTCGAGTTTTACCCGTGCATTAGATGAGTACTTATTGTATGCTTGTTGTTTGTCTGCGATAGATCACCCAGAGTGCGCCGCCTGTTATTTCGAAGCTCTAGGTTTCCCAGATCCTCAGCAAGGCAAGTAACACTTTGATCATACCCGTTACCGCTCCCCAGTTTTATTGCATTAGATCAATCCTCAAACATTGCATGCTTAGGATCTAATTAAATTGTGGGATGGGAAGTAGTTGAGGTAGTACCTATTACCTGTTTTACTTATGAAACCTTTGGGAGTTACTTCTACGTTTGCTTATTATGACATGCTATGCTAGTAGACGTGGATTGGGTGAGCGATATCCATGACAAATGTGAGTATTGTTAATTAATGGTTTATCTAAGGTGGCAACTTAAACACACATCTGGGTGGATTGAGGCACCTGGTTTCTATCAGGACTTGCCTGTTTTTCTTTGGACCGCCACCCAGGCTCAAAGGGATCATAAGATCATTCATGCTAGTAACTTCCGTGTGCAGCCACAAGCCATTATGGGCTCTGGCATAGTTGATTAAGTCATGCGAACTCTTACAGGGTAGACTAGCAGATGTTGGGGAAAGTAGGTGTACCGGTCTATCCAAACGTAAGGTGCTAGCGCTTCTGAAAGACTATGTCTCGGTCATCCGTTTCTCAAACACCATGTAGTGCGAGAAATCAAACGGAGGCGATCGAGTCTTGTGGGGAGAAGTGCGCAAACCTCTGCAGAGTGTACAATCTGATCATGATTAGCCGTGTCCCCGGTTATGGACATCTTGAGTATCTAGTACTTGAATATCGTGTGAATCTCATCATGTTACTTCTAATTAATATTGTTGGGTTTTAATTGTTCACTTAATTGGGATCGGAATGCTGTCAACCATTCTCGATGTTTCAACTACCATGATAGTTAAATAAAATTTATTCCTTTGCAGTAGGGAAAAACTGGCTTTACGCAAAATTGTAACCATAGAGCTTTCCACCAGCCATATATGCATGTAGTATAGGCTTATCATTCATTATTCTCTATGTGTTACATTGCCAGCATATTCCTTGTGCTGACCCGTTTTCGGGCTGCAACTTTCATGTTGCAGACTTTTCAGACGACGAGTAAGGTGCTTTTAGGTCGTGGTTCTATACTCAGTGATGCTGTTGGAGTTGATGGACTCACTTATCTTCCAAGTCTTCCGCTGTTATCATTATTAGATGGCCTTAAGCCATATTTATTGTAATAAGTTCTCTTTGAGACACCGATGTAATAAGTGTGTGATTGCTACTCTGTTATAAATCCTTCGAAGTACTGTGTGGTGTCAGCATTACTGATCCAGGGATGACACCGGAGCACAGAGACTTGACCATCTGAGGTCGGGTCTCTACAGAGATGGTACCAGAGCACACGCTGACTGTAGGACACGACCACTAAGTTAAAGCCATAGATCACTATTCTCCTCTCATTTTCTAACTCCTCATCTTTTCTACTCTTTTAGGATGACGGACGCGAAGATCAAGTACGCTCAACCGGATGAAGGCACACCTTTTGGATTTCACTTGAAGGAAGTCACCAAGTACCTGAACATTGGACTACCAAGCTTCACCGGGACCTTCAACGCCACTCTGCCTGAAGAGGAGCGCTGGAAGATTCAAGCTCATGTTCCGGGAAGGACATTCACGCCAATCACGAAGCCCATAGATAGTGTTTTCAGTGCACCAACCTGGAGTCTGGGAAAGAGCATGGCAGCTCATATCACCATGGGACGCATTGGAGAAGTTTATCAAGAAGATCTCAAGGACACTATCTACCAGATCTGCGGATGCCGAGATGAACAATAGGAGATAGTCAGCACCAAGAAGGATAGATCCATTGCAGCTTTCATCCAGGAGTTAAACCAGCACATTCGACGCCACGAGAACCATATGTGCAACGATATGATAGAGTTGAAGAATGCGAAGGCAAGGATCATCGAGCTAGAAGGAGAACTGAAGGGTACACGCAAGGACTACATGGACGAGATCGTAGCTCTAGCAAGGCACAATGTCGATCTTAAGCAGGAGATTGAAGAACTCAAGGGGAAACTAGCATCCAAGAAGGAAGACAGGTACGTCGCATGTACGGACAACTACATCATCATCGACGACACCGATTCGGATCCAAGTGAACCCGACTTTGAATAAGAAGCTGGAGCAGACATCATGGAGTCTTCCACCAATTCAAATTTCTAGATGACCACCAAATATTAGTAGTATTTTCCCCATGTATACATTATAGTTCGAGAACTTTTGCGATAGTTTTAGACCGTTTGTATGCCCTTGTTTAAATTGAATGAAGTGAATTTGTGTGCATTTGTCTCATGTGCATTTGGGTAGTGTTTTCTCCTTAGACCTCACTCTATTCTTAATTCTCATCTTTTCTAAAACCCTCAGATGCCTCCGAGACGTGACAATGGATTCCCACCGGAGCTCACCCAGTTGATCCAGCAGCAGAACCAATTGATGCAGTTGTTAGTCCAGAACCAGCAGAACAATAACAACAACAACAACCCTCCGCCGCCACCACCTATTGATCACCTAACACGTTTCCTTAGGCTGAATCCGCCGGTGTTTTCCAGTAGCACCGAGCCAATAGTAGCAGACGATTGGCTCCGTAAGACAGGAAGGGAGTTGACCACTGCAGGATGCACAGATGTTGAGAAAGTGAAGTTTGCCGCACATCAGCTTGACGGACCCGCGGCAGCATGATGGGAGAATTTCACAGCCACTTACCCAGTTGACACTGTCACATGGGATCAGTTTCAGCAAGCTTTCCGCACTGCCCATGTTTCAGCAGGAGCTATGGCCATGAAGAAGCGTGAGTTTCGCAACTTACGCCAAGGAGGAAGGACAGTTGGCCAGTACGTTGACGACTTCAGCAAGTTAGCACGTTATGCCCCAGATGACGTTGCTACGGATGTAGCTAAGCAGGAGAAGTTTCTGGAAGGACTGAATGATGAGCTAAGCATGCAGTTGATGGTAGCAAGTTTCAACAACTACCAGGAGTTGGTAGATCGTGCCATCATGATTGAAGGGAAGCAACAGCAGATTGAGAACCGCAAGAGGAAGTATGGACAAGGGAAGTATAACTCTGGAGCCCAGCAGAAGCCCCGTTTTACCCCTAAACCGGGAGTTCAGTTTCAGCATACCCATGGAGGAGGTAGTTCGCACAACCATAATGGCCACAAGAATGGTAATGGGAATGGAGGAAGCAACGGCCAGAACCGTACCACCCCATCAACCCCAGCCAAGAGAGATCTGAGTCAAGTCACCTGTTTCAAGTGTTCCAAGACCGGACATTATGCCAATGAATGTCCCGAAGGCCAGAATGGCAATGGAAGCTCTGGAAAGAAGCCAAACCCTTTCAATAGGGGACAGGTGAACCACGTTAGCGTGGAGGAGGTTGAAGCTCAGCCTGATGCAGTAATCGGTAAGTTTTTGGTTAAGTCATTTACTGCACTCGTTCTTTTTGATACTGGTGCATCGCATTCATACATATCAAGGGGATTTGTGGAAAAGTATAACCTGCCCACTAAGACTCTTAAAACACCTATGCTAGTAAGCTCGCCAGAGGCAGAGTACATGGCCAGACAAGGATGTTTTCAAGTGCCATTAAGTATAGGAAGGCATGTTTTTCCAATGGATTTAATCATTATGGAATCCCAAGGTTTGGACGTAATTCTCGGTATGGATTGGTTGTTGATGTATGGAGGAAACATCGATTGCGCCAGTAAGACAATTTTGCTTACAACGCCAGAAGGAAGAAGGATCAAGTATGTATCCAGACATACGCCAAACAGGTCACAAGTAAATTCTTTATTAGGAGTCGTACAAGAGGAAGTACCAGTAGTAAAGGATTTTCCTGACGTATTTCCCGAAGAGTTGCCAGGCATGCCACCGGATAGAGACATTGAGTTCTTAATTGAGCTTTTGCCAGGCACTGGGCCAATATCGAAGAGACCGTACAGGATGCCAGCATAGGATTTGGCGGAAATTAAGAAGCAGATTAAGGAGTTACTGGATAAAGGTTATATTCGCCCAAGTTCTTCGCCTTGGGGATCACCCGTACTTCTAGTGGATAAGAAGGATGGATCATTAAGAATGGTTGTTGATTACCGTGGATTGAATGAAGTAACCATCAAGAACAAGTACCCACTGCCAATGATTAATGATCTGTTTGATCGTTTGCAAGGAGCTAAAGTGTTCTCCAAGATCGATTTGCGATCGGGGTACCATCAGTTGAAGATTCGAGAGCAGGACATACCCAAGACAGCATTTACCACGAGATACGGATTGTATGAGTATACCGTTATGTCATTTGGACTGACTAACGCACCTGCCTATTTTATGAACCTGATGAACAAGGTATTTATGGAGTTTTTGGATAAGTTCGTCGTAGTATTCATTGATGACATTCTGATTTTCTCAAAGAATGCAGAGGAGCATAAGGAACATTTGCGTTTGGTTTTGGAGAAACTAAGGGAGCATCAGTTATATGCCAAATTCAGCAAATGTGAGTTTTGGTTAAAGGAAGTTGGATTTCTTGGACATGTTATATCCGGAGAAGGGATAGCAGTTGACCCCACAAAGGTTGAGACCGTAACCGAATGGGAAGCACCAACGACAGTTGGAGAGATCCGGAGTTTTCTTGGACTCGCAAGATACTACCGGAGATTCATTGAAAATTTCTCAAGGATTGCAAAGCCTATGACTGAATTGTTGAAGAAGGATACCAAGTTCAATTGGACTGAGGAATGTGAGGCCAGTTTTCAGGAGTTGAAGAAACGATTGGTTTCCTCACCAGTGTTGATTCTGCCAGATCAGACCAAGGATTATGAGGTGTATTGCGACGCTTCACGTCGAGGACTTGGAGTAGTGCTTATGCAGGAAGGAAGAGCTGTTTCGTATGCTTCACGACAACTGAAGCCCCACGAATTGAATTATGCCACGCATGATTTGGAGTTAGCAGCCCTAGTGCATGCATTGAAGACATGGTGACATTTCCTCATTGGAAATCATTGTGAGGTGTACACGGATCACAAGAGTTTGAAGTACATTTTCACGCAGAAGGAGTTGAACCTCAGACAAAGGAGATGGTTGGAGCTCATCAAGGATTATGATATGAGATTGCATTACCATCCCGGAAAGGCTAATGTTGTAGCTGACGCATTGACCCGCAAGAGTCATGTCAATACACTAATAACGGGAGAAATACCAAGGGAGTTAGCAGAAAATCTTCGTGAGCTATGCTTGAAAATAGTTCCAAAGGTCTATGTAGCAGCATTGGAAATTCAATCTACCTTGATGGATAAAATCAGAGAAGCTCAGAAATCTGACAAGGAGATTGCTTCTATAAAAGAGAAAATGAGCGAAGGAAAAGCAAAGGGATTTCGTGAGGATGAGCACGATACCCTATTGTTTGAGGACCGTGTTTATGTGCCCAATGACCCGGAGATCAGAAGTTGATTCTGCAAGAGGCACATGATTCACCCTATTCGATTCACCCAGGAAATACCAAGATGTATTTGGATTTGAAGGAAACGTTCTGGTGGACCGGAATGAAAAAGGATATTGCAGCATATGTAGCAGTTTGTGATGTGTGTCATAGAGTGAAGGCAAAACATCAGAAGCCAGCCGGATTGTTACAACCACTGCCGATACCATAATGGAAGTGGGATAAGATAGGCATGGATTTTATCACAGGGCTACCCAGGACGAAGGCAGGTTATGTCTCGATATGGGTAGTAGTTGATCGTTTGACGAAGGTAGCACATTTCATCCCAGTTAAGACCACTTACACCAGTGCTAAGTTGGCAAAGATATACATGACCAGGATCATTTGTTTGCATGGAGTTCCGAGGAGTATCGTATCAGATAGAGGAACCCAATTTACCTCAAAGTTTTGGAATCTGTTGCATGAAACTTTAGGAACCAGACTAGAGTTCAGCACGGCTTTTCACCCACAGACGGATGGACAGACTGAGATAGTCAATCAGATTTTGGAAAATATGCTGAGAGCCTGTGCACTAGATTATGGATCTAGTTGGGACGATAACTTGCCATATGCGGAGTTTTCTTATAAAAACAGTTACCAAACCAGTCTGAAGATGGCACCTTTTGAAGCTTTATAACGAAGGAGGTGCAGGACACCGTTGTCATGGGACGAAGTTGGAGACCTTCAGTTCTTTGGACCAGATCTGATTAAGGAGTCTGAATGGAAAGTTAAGTTGATTCGCGATAGGCTCAAGGTAGCCCAGTCCAGGCAGAAGAGCTACGCAGATTGTAAACGCAAGGAGACAGTTTACGAAACCGGAGACAGAGTTTATCTTTGAGTATCCCCACTTCGAGGAGTTAAGCGCTTTGGAGTTAAGGGAAAATTAGCACCGCGTTTCGTTGGACCGTATAAGATCTTGCAACGTATGGGAGAAGTCGCTTATAAGTTGGAATTACCAGAGGGACTATCAGGAGTTCATGATGTATTCCACATTTCTCAGCTGAAGAAATGTCACGCCGAGATGGCGGAGGTACCCCTAAGAGATACAGTGCCGCTTGAAGCAATTCAGTTGAAGGATGACTTAAAGTATGAAGAGAAACCAGTCAAGATTCTCGATTATGCCAGCAGAGTTACCCGCAGCAAGGTTATCAAGTTTTGCAAATTTCAGTGGAACCACCACTCAGAGGATGAAGCCACCTGGGAGAGAGAAGAAGATTTTCTCAAGGACCACCCTCACCTATTTTCTAGCCAACCCGAATCTCGAGGGCGAGATTCATCTTAAGGGGGGTACGTTTGTAACATCCCAAATTTCCAATTTCGAAGGTTATACATTAGATCATCATGCATAACATATTTTCTTGCATTTTGGTCGATCCGAGAAATTTCACGCAACTCAAGGACCCTCGGAGAGAGTTGGAGATTTCGTTATTTTCATATTTGAGTTTTCTCAAATTTTCAAAAGAGGATCATTTGATTTTATTTATTTTATCTTCAATTATTTTTCCAATAAATATGAGAAGGGAATAATATGACTTTCCCAAATTTAGGAAAAATAAAGATTTAATAAATAAATCAAATTTTGGATTTTTCCGGAGTTCATTTGCATTTTATTTGGATTAGGGAAAAATGCGTGTTTTTAAAATATTGCATTTAGGCCCCGAGTAAAAGTTCATTTTGTTCGACTCATTTTTAGGAGTCGGGGAAAATTAACTTCGGAAATTTTGGAGCTCATTTAGATTTTCTTTTATTTGTTTTTCTGCGCGCGTATCTATTTAAAAAAAACGCGCCGCGCCCGCCTGGGCCAAGGGCCCAGCCGGCCCAGTCGCCGCCCCGCCTCGCGCGCGCGCCCGCGCCAGCTCCGCAGCCGCCGTCAAGTCCTACTCGGACTCTGCCGCCGCCGCCCCTTGCCTTGCCCCTCCCCCAAGCCACCTCCCCCCATTTAAATACCAGCCCCCCTCCTCCCCACACCAGCCCCGCCCCCGCCCCGCAGTAGCAGCAGCGCGCCGCCCGCCGCCGCCGCTCGCGCCGCCCGCCGCCGCCATTGCCCGCCGCCTGCCGCCTCCGCCCGCGCCTCGCCTCGCCCCGCCGCCAAGCCCCGCCCCCGCCGGAGCCCCACGCCACCGAGGTACCCTCCGCTCGCTTCGGTTTTTTTCAAAAAACCGTTCCGGTTTATTTTCGTTTCGATGTTTCAGTTTTTCTTTCGAACCCCTAGATCGGTTTTCGGTTTTTTTGGGTTTAGTTGTTTAGCGAGCGTTCGCCGGACCGTTCGTCTTAACGAACGTGATCACCAGTTATTCTCGGCTAATGAACGTCCATTCGTTTAACCATTCGTCGTTTTTCTTTTTCGTCGGAGTTATTCCGCGATTTTCTGATCGCGATTTCAGATCCGATCTTCTTTCTAGTTTATCTTCTCGCTCGTTAGTCGGAATCAGGTGATTCCAGCGCCTGGAGTTTTGTTTCGAAACCGTCGTTCCGACTAATCAACTTAAATAAGTTTTGCTACTGTAAAATTTGACCTAGTTTCAACTTGCTAGAACCGAATTGTTTTCTTCCACCGTTTGTTTTTCGTTACTTTGTTCGGTTCGTTTTCTCTTTGTAACCGGAGTTCTTAAGTTGAACTTTCTGGTTCGATCTCTTGTTCGAGTTTTACCTGTGCATTAGATGAGTACTTATTGTATGCTTGTTGTTTGTCTGCGATAGATCACCCAGAGTGCGCCGCCTGTTATTTCGAAGCTCTAGGTTTCCCAGATCCTCAGCAAGGCAAGTAACACTTTGATCATACCCGTTACTGCTCCCCAGTTTTATTGCATTAGATCAATCCTCAAACATTGCATGATTAGGATCTAATTAAATTGTGGGATGGGAAGTAGTTGAGGTCGTACCTATTACCTGTTTTACTTATGAAACCTTTGGGAGTTACTTCTACGTTTGCTTATTATGACATGCTATGCTAGTAAGACGTGGATTGGGTGAGCGATATCCATGACAGATGTGAGTATTGTTAATTAATGGTTTATCTAAGGTGGCAACTTAAACACACATCTGGGTGGATTGAGGCACCTGGTTTCTATCAGGACTTGCCTGCTTTTCTTTGGACCGCCACCCAGGCTCAAAGGGATCATAAGATCATTCATGCTAGTAACTTCCGTGTGCAGCCACAAGCCATTATGGGCTCTGGCATAGTTGATTAAGTCGTGCGAACTCTTACAGGGTAGACTAGCAGATGTAGGGGAAAGTAGGTGTACCGGTCTATCCAAACGTAAGGTGCTAGCGCTTCTGAAAGACTATGTCTCGGTCATCCGTTTCTCAAACACCATGTAGTGCGAGAAATCAAACGGAGGCGATCGAGTCTTGTGGGGAAAAGTGCGCAAACCTCTGCAGAGTGTACAATCTGATCACGATTAGCCGTGTCCCTGATTATGGACATCTTGAGTATCTAGTACTTGAATATCGTGTGAATCTCATCATGTTACTTCTAATTAATATTGTTGGGTTTTAATTGTTCACTTAATTGGGATCGGAATGCTGCCAACCATTCTCGATGTTTCAATCACCATGATAGTTAAATAAAATTTATTCCTTTGCAGTAGGGAAAAACTGGCTTTACGCAAAATTGTAACCATAGAGCTTTCCACCAGCCATATATGCATGTAGTATAGGCTTATCATTCATTATTCTCTATGTGTTACATTGCCAGCATATTCCATGTGCTGACCCGTTTTCGGGCTGCAACTTTCATGTTGCAGACTTTTCAGACGACGAGTAAGGTGCTTTTAGGTTGTGGTTCTATACTCAGTGATGCCGTTGGAGTTGATGGACTCACTTATCTTCCAAGTCTTCCGCTGTTATCATTATTAGATGGCCTTAAGCCATATTTATTGTAATAAGTTCTCTTTGAGACACCGATGTAATAAGTGTGTGATTGCTACTCTGTTATAAATCCTTCGAAGTACTGTGTGGTGTCAGCATTACTGATCCAGGGATGACACCGGAGCACAGAGACTTGACCATCTGAGGTCGGGTCGCTACATTAGAACACTTGGTTTTGACTATTGATAAGATTTTATATAGGGACTAATTTATTCTTCGAGGATGCCTTTGACTATTGATAAGATTTTATATAATTTAAAAATTATATCATTCGAAGATCCTTTCACGTTCCCTTTTAAAACAAAGATCCTTTCACGTACGAATTTGACTGTGTGCTTCGAGCAACTTTCATGTCCTATACTGCTCCTGTTTGGATACTCTAACTTAGCTAGAGGTTAGACTAACTCATGACTAACCCTGAACAAACTATAGCCAAAGAGGTGTTTGGGTGACAGAGTTAGATTGACAATAAATGCACTTGATGGAGAGAGAAAAGTGATTTTTCAGTGGGCCCAATGAGAACTATCTCCAATTAGCACCTCTTGGGTGGGATAGTATTTTTTGGTGGGTTCGGTGCAACTTGCTCCAATTTAGGCCTCCTTTCATTTACAGGGTTTGCATTGGAATTTTACAGGATTAACACCCTCTGGAATTTTCCCTTTACATGTTGTTTGATTCTTAGGATTGCATTCCTCAGGAACCAATCCTATAGGAACTTCTTAGTTCATTTTTACAGGAAAACAAGCATGAGGTTGGACTTCTTGGAAAAAAATCCTCTGTTCTGCTACCCAACGTAGGATTTCAGTGGATGGTACATCCTATTCCTGTATGTTTCCTATTCCTGCGCTTCCTAAACCCTATGTATCAAAGGAGCCGGCCCTCTTTGATTCGCAGGATTTTCAAAACGTAGGAATAGGAAAAGTATAGGGTTGGAGTGGCATGCACACATGAATCCTACAGGATTAGCATGGAGTGTTTGATGGCACAGGAAAAGCAAAGTAATTGTAAAAAGAGGTTGGAGTGGATGTTAGATTTCTTATGAAATGTAGTACAAAAGATTCCATAGGAAAAATTCCTATGGGATCCAATCCTATGAATCAAAGGACCAACATAGGAAAAATTCTTAAGGATTTCAATCCTCCAAAAATCCTATCGAATTCCTTTGAATCAAAGGAGCGCTAACCCTCATGCTTGGATACTTTAGGGCTATTTGAGACCCAACTAACTCAAACTAACTCTAACCCATGGATTCAAATAGGGCCAAAGTTAGTCTTGAAAAACGCATTAAGCCCTATATACATGGACAGATGGAGTACATGATACTAGCAAATGCTCACCATTAGTAGTAGTTCATTGGTTGGTTTCGATTTTTATTCAGTTGTTGTGCTGCTACCACCAATATTCGCGTGTGGTTGTTTCTAGAGTAAAAAAGGAGGTACTAGTACTTACTGTGGGAAAGGTGAAGTGATGTTTGCTTGCCCGAGCAACTTATTACTCTAGGAATATGGGAGTACCAGCGGATTCAAGGAACAGAGAAATGATGGTTGCTTCGTTCGAGCAACTTACTGTGGCGAAGGTGGGGCTCTGTGATTTGACTGCTCACTAGTCATTACTACTGCAGCGCAACGACCGAGGTGAATCTTTCCCTGCAGTTGTGCACTCAATATTGCTGCATGGCAGGTGGAGACGGATGAAGGATATCCCACATGTCGGTGAAACAAAGTTGAATTGTTTTTGGCATTG
The DNA here is from genome assembly GCA_032464435.1 of Aegilops umbellulata. Taxonomy (NCBI): domain Eukaryota; kingdom Viridiplantae; phylum Streptophyta; class Magnoliopsida; order Poales; family Poaceae; genus Aegilops; species Aegilops umbellulata. Next base: position 197,468,535 of record CP136054.1, read on the forward strand.
CTATCAATCCTTCAGGAATTGTTTATATGTACGCATAATTTTAATGAAATTGTACTGTGATGCTATGAAGGTTTCAACTTTGGTTACGGCAAGAAAAAAAGGTTTCAACTTAGGATTCACGTGTCCTCTTGCCTCAAGATTATCTCGTTACAACATTCCATCAAATACAAATGAAACTACCATGGCTACTAATGCATCTCAATGGTTCGTGGACCAGCGCCAATATTCACATCACAACTGAAGACAAAGTTTTGAGAAGGTGTACAAATAAAGAAAAATATATAATTGATCGATGCTATTCGTAGGCATGCCTCCATTTCCTGGGCACAATGTTCATTGCTTGGCAGCTAGTTTCACCCAGCTCTTTAGCCAAAAAAGAGGTGTATGGAGGACACCACAATCTGATCATTTTGTGCAGCTACACTAAAATCGAGCGGACCATCCCTGTTTGCAAAGATATCTAGTCAGTGTGTACAATAATAGTGGAACTAGATGATGAAACATAACACACACAAATAGCAGCCGATCACCTCTGTGATCTCTCCTTATGACTAACTACTTGTTGCAGAAGATTAGGCACGGAGTTGGATGGGGGGATAGCAAAAGCAATCTCCCTTTCTGCAGTCCCACAGAAATGTAAAAACGTTGCCCGTGTGACATTTTGGCGGGACTGCACAAAACACTCTTAAGAAAAAAGTGATTTGTGCAGTTCACCAAAAGGTCGCAATAGCAACAAGGTGAAAATGGATAGCCCTGTTTGCAAAAGGAGGTAGAAAGGAAACAATTACTGCCCAATAACATGAGTTGAAGACACATAGGCCGACAAAAAAGAAGCATATTCCATGTAATAAGGGAAAGATAGCAGGATGGTGGTTTATCAAAAATGGTTTGAGGACGAGATTGCAAGATGGAAAGTACGCCGACCGAGATACGTTTTAAGCAAACAACTAAAGAAGATCCACATGCAGCAACATGGGAAGATGGGCAGTGGAGCAAGACCGGAGGAAGCTGTACCTGAGGGTCGTCGGGATGTTACAAGGAGGGCGCCGACGGCCGGGATAAGCCCATACTACGGCAGCGAGCAAGTGGCGAAGGCCCTACCGCGCCGCAGCTTGGTCAAAGAGAACGACGGGTACCGCAGATCGGGACGTGCTGCCTCAACGCCGTCGAACGGGGAAACGATGCACATCCTCCCTTTCCGTCGACGGACGGGATGCAGCCGGATCACTGACCAACGGTGAGAGAGAGAAGCCACCGCTGCCTTGTGTGAGATGGTGTGACGAGCGACAAACCCCGGCACGCAGGCTCCATTCTATATAGTGGAGCGGATTTTTCCATTTTCCCCACGGGAATCGTTTTATATTCTGTACGTGCCATTGAGGAATGTATAACTTTATTTAATACTAATGCGTCAAGTCAAACTTTGTTCCGTCTAGGCGTGGTACCCGACCCTCCTTCGAGTAAACAACCGCTACACATGTCAAATTATCACGTGGGCTGCCTTTTCGTACAGAAACAAACTCCACTGTGTACCCGCGCGGGTGTGGCCGGGAACGAGACATGAGTACGTGTGTCCTGCGTGCACCTCTTCTTTAGGTGCAGACACGTATGTGGGTGGGTGTGAGAGAGATGGTTTGTGCGAAGCAGAGGCAATGTGTCGATGATATCTCAAACAAAAAAACATAACATATGCAATGTGTGTGAAATGGAGTCATGGACGTGAGATATCGATAGAATCAAAAACAGGGATGAAGTGTGTGACTACGCGATCGATAAAGAGTGGCATCAAATTTGTGTTTGCCCGCGTCAAAGATACAGGGCGGTTGGCCTACTGGAATTTGAGAGGGCAGAGGTGCAGTTTTTCTCTATGGCATGGATACCTACCTACAACGTTCGACTATCGGTGTGTGAGGGGGTAGGGGGCAGAGACCGATCGACTAGTATATGTGTGGGGAAGGAGAGGGACCTAGCTATGTATTGAGGGAGATCAATCGGCATCCATGGATATGTGTAGCAGAGGAATAAGGTTGGGAGAAATACAAAGTTAGAGTGTCGGAGGGTTGGTGGTGGAGTGGCCTCTCACAAATGGTGGGAGAGGCCTGCTAGACAAGCGGAGGGTACGAGTGCAATATCAATAAGAGAGGGCGGGGAATGTATGTCTGTCTATGCACGTGCGTGTGAGAGACGGGTCGGGAGGTATGCAAGGATGATGAGGGGAGATGATATGGTTGTGGTAAGCATACGTAACTACATAGGAAGATCAACTGTCATGTGTCCGAGAAAGGGAGAGACATAACTAGTGAGGTAAGTCTATCGGTGCATGGGGAAAACGAATTATAGTCGACCTTGCTATGTGTACGGAGATCGGTACGTATACATGCATGCATGTGTTAGAAGCAAATAAGGTCCAAAGAGACAGACAGGGGGAGAGGGGTGTGGCGAGGAGGTGGTGCGAGAGACCTACCATGTCGAGGGGGGAGGAGTGTGCGAGTATGAGATCGATGAAAAGAGGGGCGGGAGTGTGCACCTGCGTGGAACCGTATTGGACATAGGGGCATGGATGGTGAGAAGAGAAGAGGGGAAGTATGTGTTTGTGGTAGGCACACTTGGCTAGAGAGGTATATCGACCAGTGTGTGCCGGAAAGAAGGATCCGGGGGGCCTACACACACCGCGGGTGAACGACCTAAAGAGAAATAACGAACGTGCGCGATGGAGGGGACGCTGAGGGAGGGTGAGAGGGGGGCGGGCGTGTGCATGCACGATAGAAAGTTAGCGCTAGCTAGCTACAAAGAGAACATGATCGTGAAGGTGTAAAAGACGAACAAAGATCATAATTCATTATAAAAAAAGTGGATACGGATACTTGAAGAAGATATCATAATGTATAACATTGATTATAATTTGGGCTAATGTGTGGCTTTTGTTTAAATTGCATGGTTTAGATCATAATTCAATTTTTTGAATACACTTCCATAACGGTGTGCTTTGTGTAAGTTGCATGTCATATATTATTGCTCTAGTATTTGGTCAAAGTTAGCCTCGAAAAAGGCATTAGGCCTTATATAGATGGAAGGAGGGAGTAGCTTTGAATAGCATTTGTATAGTAAAACGGGACAAGACTCTCTCTTTGTGTGGTGTGAATAGTTTTATTTTTTTGTTTTTTTTTGTTGAGGGAAGTGTGAATTGATTTGGTACGTACAAGTACAATATTACACGTTAGGCTTGTCCCTAAAGTTCAACCCGCGCCTTGTTATATCCCGAAAATTCAGATATCGTGCTCCCAAAACTGGCGCTTTCACAACCCGCGCCTTGCTATCCCGAAATTACAACGCGCGCGAAAACTCCCTCCAGCTACCAAACCCCGACATGTGAAACCTCCCTTCTAACCCTGAGCTGAAAGGGCCGCTAGTTCAAATCGGCGAGGGTACTTTTGTAACACACCCTACATTTTGGACAAGTGCGTCCCCAAGTCATGGTCCCCCCTCCCATCACCTCCTTTTCTCCATTCGAAATCCCAGGCCGCCATAACCTCTCCGCTCCAGCTACGAAACCCCATCCTCCTCCGTCCGCCACCTTGTCGCTGCCCAGCCGGAGCCTCTTCCCCGACGACATCGTCCACTGCAACAGCTCGACGTCCCTCGCCCACCTCCCCGGATGAGGATCTGTCGTCCATATCATTGTCCCGCCGGTTTAGCCGCCCCGTCCTACACCTCCAAGGAGCTGCTCCGACGATTGCCTCGTCTATCGCAGTTGCTCCATCCCCACAGCGCCGCCTTAACCTGCTCCACCGGAACCGCAACATCCTCACCGACTCCTCGGACGAAGTCGAGGCCTACTCGGCGCCACCAAATAGGTTGTACACTCATCACATCGCACCTTCTCCTTAACTCGACCTCCCGACACCGACAGTGCTCCATCCCGCACCCCCATGGAGCGGCTACCTCGAAGCCGGCGCCGTGGGTGACATCTCCATGGTGGCTCTCCCCCAGTGCGAGACCCCTTTGGTGGCGGCATCCATACCAGCCGGATCTGCTGCTCCTGCTCTCGCTCGCGCTGCTGCTGCTGCTCCGGCTCTCGCCCGCTCGCGCAGCTACTGCTGCTCCAGCTCTCAGTCGCTCGCGCTGCTTCTGCTGCTCTCCTCCTCGCTCGTGCTGCTGCTCTGCTCTAATTTAGCTACACTTCGTCAACTAAATCGACTTTTGAGTCAGTCAATTTTCAGCGGGTGGGGTGGGGGCTCGCCGGAGTTAAGGAAGAACCACCCGCAGCGGGGAGGGGGGCTCGCCGGAGAGGTACCCCACTATCTACCTTAGGGTTCAGGGTGGGGCGGTGGTCGCCGGCGGTGGGGGCGCGGTGGTGGGGCGGCGGTGAAAAAGCTCGGCGGGGGGGGCTAGAGGGCTGGCCGGGGCGGCGATGGACCGGCAGTGGGGAGTTGTTTTAGGGCGGCGGGGCGGCGGCGGACCGGCGGTGGGGAGTTGTTTCGGGACGATAGGGTGGCGATACGGCGCGGGGGCCAGCGGTTCGGCTAGTGGTGGCTGGCGGCTCAAGGGGGTGCAGGTTGAAGATGAACTGTAGGCCCTCTATTGGGGATATTACTACTGGGCGTAAACCGGCCAAGACAGGCTGGGTTAACTTCATCAGTAGTTGAGTATGTTAAAGCCCATGAAGGCAGATGAGGGCTCAAGGCCCATAATCGGTTTAAGACCTGTAGCCGTAAACCGGCGTCGGTATGTAACTTGTATTGTAAGTTAGGAGTAGTGGAGACTGAACCGGACAAATCTATGAGCCAATGTCGGGACTCTGTAAACCGACGGGCGTCAGCCGTGTATATAAGGGGACGACCCGGCGGCGGTTCAAGGACAACAGACAACAACTCGAGGCTTAGGCGAAGCTTGTTTGCTCCCTAGTCATCGAAACCCCATCAATTCCATCACAACTAGACGTAGGCTTTTACCTTCATCGAAGGGGCCGAACTAGTATAAACTCTCTTGCGTCCTTGTGTCCGCTTTAACCCATTCAAGCTAACCCGTAGCGATGGCTCCACGACTAAGTCCTTTCATGAGGACATCTGCCGTGACAAAACCACGACAGTTGGCGCCCACCGTGGGGCTATCGCACGATGGTTTCAAGTTCTTGGAGGGCAACTTCGAAGGACTCAAGGGTTACGCCATGGGCCGGATGACCAAGAGTCGTTGCGGCAAGCTCTACATTGACGATGCAGGATGGGGCCCTGAGGCCGGCTCAATTGAGTACGGATACCGGGTCCCCTTTGGTGGCATACACATCTTCATTGGCAAGATCGGTGAACCGGGCCCTGAGCCGGAGATCTGCACCGACCTCGTTGAAACGGCTCAGCCTGGCCGTGAAGCGTGCCTTCGTGGGAGTCATCCATGGAGGGGAATACGAGAATGGATCAGAATCTAGTGGTGAGACTGTCGTTTATTCCGGCGACGAGTCCTCGACCGGAGAAACCGAATCGTTATATTAGTTGCAAGATGGCCGGATTGGGGGTTGTTCCGATGGCGACAGTATTCCGGACCCCTCTGATCTGCCAAACCGGGTTGGAATATTCATGGCCGGTACACAAGCGGCAACCCACTCTTCGATCGCAGCAGCAATGATCTCCGGGTCAGTAACGGCGACGACAGCCGGGGCAGGAGGCCCTGTGCGCCCACAGGCTCAAGTCTTATCTGATCTGTTTGATGTGTTGGCTACACTTATGGCAGAGGCTAACCCGGCGGATCAGGACGCCCACAATGCGGAAATTGCAAAGGTGAGGGATCAGATTACTCAGGCCAAGGCCGACCTAGCAGTTGAGAACGCCAGGATGACCGCAGAACGAGCCGCTTTGGACGCGCAGGCTTACCGGCTTATGCTGGATCAGAACGCGTCGCATGAAGTCCTGAAGAGAAAGCACCGGTCTCGCTTGCCTCTGGTCTTCGAAGCTAGAGATCTCTTTAACACCCCAGGAGCGGGAACCAGTAACCCGCCGGTGGTGAACCGAGCGGAAGCACCTGGGACGGGCGCACCGGTTCAGCCTCGACTGATGGATCCGCCTCGTTAGAACAATATCGTGCCTCAGGCTATCGTGCCTCCGGGTCATTATTCCAATCCTATGGACAACCTTGTTGCTGCCGCTTCACGACTGGAGGCCATTCCAATTGAAGGTGATTCTCCGCAGGCGGTGGAGACGCGCCGGGTTAAGTAGCTTCTTCGGACAGCTTTGATTCAACAGGAAGCATATTCGTACAGCCGTGACCGAATTCACTCCACCCCTCGTCCAAGCCGGAGCTACAGCAGGCGTATGGATGAACCGGCCATATCAAGCAATGCACGAAACCGTGAAGCGCCCCGTGGCAACAACCCAGCAGGTGGTATTGGTGATGCTCAGGAAGTGGTAGACCGGGCCCGAGCGCGCAGGGAAGCCGAGTTAGCGGCACAGTATGAGGCTCGTCAGCTTACACCGGTTCGTCCAACCACCTCAGTTGAGCCATGGGTTACTTCTAGTTCCTTGGGGGTACCGTGCCTTGTCCCCGCTTTACGCAATGTGCGCCTGCTCAAGGATTTCAAGGGCCCGTGCAAGGTGCCAAATTATACTGCTGACGTGTCTCCAGAAACATGGGTGGAGAGCTATGAGATGGGCATGGAGATTCTTGAGGTGGGTGATGCGGCGTGTGCAAAGTATTTCACCATGATGCTCGAAGGGATGGCCCGTACTTGGTTAAAAAGTTTACCGGCCAACTCTATCAGTTCATGGGCCGAGTTGAGATCCCGGTTTATCCAGAATTTCAAGGATACATGTAAGCAGCCTATGTCGATAGTGGACTTAGCGGCGTGTGTCCAGGAGGAAGGAGAATCGACAACCCGTTGGGTGCGCCGGGTCTCGAAGATCTTACACTCATCGGACCGCATCAATGCTGATACCGTAGTCATAACCTTGGAAGGTAACTGCCAGTTTGAACCTCTGAAGTTGAAATTGGGACGGCTAAAGCGCCATTGCAACGATATGGGGACCCTCATGGCTGCGTTAGTGAAGTATGCTGACTCTGATAGTACCAAGTATCCCGAATCTGACGATGATAAGACAGGGAAGGGAAAGAAGAGCAGCAACTACAAAGGACAGCCACACAACACGGCAGGTCATGGAAGCGGCGGCAAGCGTAAAGCGGATGGCAGCATGGATTTCGTGGCTAATACCAACGCGCAGGACAAAGGCCAGCGACGAAAGTGTAAACCGCCGAATCGCAGCGGAGCGCCCAATCCCAACCCGGACCGCTTGACTTATCTGTTAAATCAGCCTTGTCCAAAGCATGGGACGAAGGAGATGCCGGCCAACCACCTTTGGAAGGATTGCTACATTATGCAAGAGTTCAAAAATTCTAATGCTTTCCGGTATGATCACGGATCAGGTGGCGGTTCAGGATCCGGATACCATGGGCCGGGTTACGATGGAGGAAATTCCGGTTCAGGTTTCAATGGTAATCAGGGCGGACAGAACAGTCAAAATAACCAGAACAGCCAGGGTGGTTACAATCAGCAGCAACAGTCGGGTTATCAGAACCACCCGAAGCAGTTAAATAGTGGGCAATATCATGTTTTCACCACTAGTTTGGACAAGCGTGACCGAAAGGTTCAGAAACGGGCAGTAAACTCTGTTGAACCGGCAGTGCCCCAATATTTACGCTGGTCTGAGCAGCCAATTGTGTGGAGCAGAGAGGATCATCCTCCCCGGGTTGACAATCCGGGTCAGCTAGCGTTGATGGTGGCGCCTCAGGTGGGAGGTTATACGTTCACCAAGGTACTCATGGACGGAGGGAGCAGTATTAACATCCTCTACTATGAGACCTTTCGTCGCATGGGGTTGACAGATAAAAATCTCAAACCGTCTAATACGGTGTTTCACGGCATGGTACCTGGTAAATCGGCATATCCTATTGGCAAATAGCTCTGGAGGTGGCCTTTGGGGATGATTATGACTTCAGATCAGAAACATTGACCTTTGAAGTGGTGAAGATTCAAAGTCCATATCATGCCCTGTTTGGATGGCCGGCTTATGCTAAGTTCATGGCACGGCCTTGCTATGTCTATTTACAACTCAAGATGCCGGGTCACAAGGGAACAATAACTGTTCATGGGAGCCTCAAGATCGCTTTGGATTGCAAGGAAGGTGATGCGGCCTATGCGGAGTCGGTTTGTGCCACGGAGGAATTGAAGTTCTACAAGGATAATGTTGATCCGGCAGACATGACTCCATTGAAAAAACCAACTACGGAGCATGATCCGGCCCTGAAGTTCAAATCAACTGCTGAGACTAAGCTTGTTGACTTTGTGCCTGGCGATTCGTCCAAGCAGTTCAGTATCAGTGCAAACTTGGATCCGAAATAGGAAAGCGCGCTCATCGAGTTCATCCCTGAGAACCGGGACATCTTTGCATGGAAGCCTTCTGACATGCCAGGTGTACCGAGGGAACTCGCTGAGCACACTCTTAATGTTGATCCTAAGTACAAACCGGTGAAACGGTTTCTCCGCCGGTTCAACGAAGAAAGGTGCAAAGCTATTGGAGAGGAGGTGGCCAGGCTCTTAGCGGCTGGCTTTATTGTTGAAGTTTTCCATCCTGAATGGCTAGCTAATCCAGTGCTGGTCCTTAAGAAAAACGGCACCTGGCGCATGTGTGTGGATTACACAGACCTTAACAAAGCTTGTCCAGTAGATCCTTTTGCTCTCCCTCGTATTGATCAAATTATTGATGCTACGGCGGGTTGTGAGCGTTTGAGTTTTCTAGATGCATATTCAGGTTATCATCAGATCAAGATGGCAGTTAAGGACCAGGAGAAGACAACGTTCATAACTCCCTTTGGAGCCTTCTGCTATGTGTCTATGCCCTTTGGGCTCAAGAGTGCCCAGGCGACTTATCAACTGTGTGTACAGAATTGCCTTCATAAGCAAATCGGCCGTAATGTGCATGCCTACGTGGATGATATTGTGGTTAAGTCAAGGAAGAAGGAAACTCTGGTTGACGATTTGAAGGAAACCTTTGATAACCTACAGACATACAAGATGATGTTCAACCCAACCAAATGCGTCTTTGGTGTACCGACAGGCAAGTTATTGGGTTTTCTGGTGTCCAACAGAGGAATCGAGGCTAATCCGGAGAAGATCACAGCTATCACCTCCTTGGCTAAACCAAAGTGTATTAATGGCGTTCAACGCTTGGCAGGCGGGATTGCCGCGTTGAGCCGGTTTATCAGCCGCCTTGGTGAGAAGGCGATTCCTTTGTATCAGATGCTGAAGAAGACGGATCAATTCGTCTAGAATTCTGCGGCTGATGAAGCATTTGAGGATTTAAAGCGGCAGTTAGCCAATCCGCCTGTTCTTGCTGCTCCAATTGACAAGGAACCATTGCTACTATATGTGGCAGCTAATGCTCGGGCAGTCAGCATAGCTATTGTGGTGGAGCGCAAAGAGGCGGGCAAGGAATATCCGGTTCAGCGTCTGATTTACTATATCAGCGAGGTGCTTATTGAGTCCAAGCAAAGGTACCCGCATTGGCAGAAGCTGGTATATGGAGTTTTCATGGCAAGTCGGAAGCTTAAGCAATACTTCCAAGGTCATCCCATCACAGTGGCAAGCTCTGCTCCTTTGGGAGATATAATCCAGAACAGGGAAGCAACTGGCCGGATTGCCAAGTGGGCTATAGAACTTGGGCCTCACGGGTTGAAATATGTGCCCCGGACGGCGGTCAAGTCTCAAGCACTTGTGGATTTCATCAATGATTGGACGGAACTGCAAGCGCCTGAAGAAAAGCCAGATCACACATATTGGACTATTCATTTTGATGGGTCCAGGCAATTGGAGGGCTCGGGGGCTGGAGTTGTATTAACTTCCCCACGAGGTGATAAGTTCTGTTACGTTCTCCGCTTAATGTTCCCTTGTACTAACAATGGAGCTGAGTACGAAGCTTTACTCCATGGTCTCCGGATGGCTAAGGAGATGAATCTGAGTCGAGTTAAGTGCTTCGGTGACTCGAACCTGGTGGCTCAACAAGTATCTGGCGCTTGGGATTCCAAGGATCCACTCATGGCAGCATACCGTCGTGAGGTGGATATTGTGGCAGGTCATTTCAAAGGCTATCAGGTGGATCATGTGGACCGGCGGAAGAACGAAGCGGCGGACGCTTTAAGCCGGTTGGGCTCTCAACGTAAACCAGTTTCGCCTAATGTCTTTTTAGACGTTCTGCATAATCCGTCTGTCAAGCTCCCTGGTGAAGAGGATTTGGCTATTCCAGATCCGGAGGCCCAGTTGGTGGCAGCTCTTCATGTCATCCCGGACTGGACGGTTATGTATCTTGCATATATGAACCGAGGTGAGTTACCAGAGGATGAGACTCTGGCCAGGCAGATAATCCGGTGATCCAAGTCCATGACTATTATCAATGGCAAGTTGCATCATTGCAGTGCTTCAGGGGCGTTTCAACGTTGTGTGTCTCATGAGGAAGGCTGTGAAATCTTGCGCGATATCCACGAAGGAGATTGTGACGCCGGTTCAAAGTCTCTGTTAGCTAAGGCATTCCGACACGGCTTTTACTGGTTGACTGCTCATGCTGATGCGGAGGACCTGGTCAGACGATGTGATGGCTGTCAGAAGTTCTCAAGACATGCTCATGTGCCGGCTCAAGAGTTGAGGATGATTCCAATTACTTGGCCGTTTGCGACTTGGGGGCTGGATATGGTTGGGCCTTTCAAAAGGTCCAAGGACAAGAAGACCCACCTTTTGGTGGTGGTTGACAAGTTCACAAAGTGGGTGGAGGCAGAACCCGTTAGCAAGTGTGACGCAGCCACGGCGGTTCAGTTCATCAAAAAGGTGATTTTCTGTTTTGGCTTTCCACACAACATCATTACTGATAGTGGTACCAACCTGTCCAAGGGTGCTATGAAGGAGTTCTGTCAACGTGAGCACATCCGGCTTGACGTCTCATCAGTGGCTCACCCACAGTCTAATGGCCAAGTAGAGAGGGCTAATCAAGAGATCTTGCGAGGCATGAAGCCCCGGCTTATGGTTCCTTTGCAACGGACGCCGGGTTGTTGGGTTGAGGAGTAACCATCTGTATTATGAAGCATTAACACCACACCCAACAGATCGATAGGATACGCACCGTTCTTCATGGTTTATGGAGCGGAGGCGGTTCTCCCCAGTGACATCCGTCATGATTCACCTCGTGTAGCGGCATATGTTGAAGCGGACAACAAGGCGGCACGACAAGATGCTCTGGACCTGTTGGATGAGGAACGTGACATAGCGGCTGCCCGTTCGGCGATCTATCAGGAAGATCTTCGTCGCTATCACAGTCGCCGAGTTAGAACTAGAACCTTTCAAGAAGGATATTTGGTACTTCGGCTCATCCAAGATCAGACAGACATGCACAAGCTATCCCCACCTTGGGAGGGACCCTTTGTGGTCAGCAAGAATCTGCACAACAGGTCATACTACCTTATCGATATTCGAGAGCATAAGGACTCACGTACGTTAGAGGAGGAGACCAGTAGGCCGTGGAACATAGCTCATCTTCGGCCTTACTATACTTGAGCCATCGGCTCTACTTATGTACATATTATGACAATGTATATATTATGATCAATACAATAAACCGGAGCCTCAGCTAAAGTGGGGTACCTGTTCTTTTACATCATGTGTGGTTACACGGAGTTTTTGTCTTAAAGCGGCCTCCGGTTTACCCCTTGAGTTAGCTTCTCAAAGCTTTATATCATATCACTTGGGGGCTTGGTCGTGTCCAAACCATAGCAACGCCATTTGGTAGGCGAAAGCCACAGCATCACTTGGGGACTTGGTCATGTCTAAGCCATAGTCACGCCTCTTGATCGGCCTAGTGCCCCAGCATCACTTGGGGGCTTTGGTCGAACCCGAACCATCGCTACACCTCTTGATCGGCGTAATGCCAATGTGATAGAGGCAAAGGTGTCGCGATGTTTCGATGAGATGGTGGCTATCGTTTCTGTGGGAGTCGACCTTGACGATCCGACTACGAACGTGCGAGACGTCGCGCCTTAGCAATCGCTAAACCAACTTCCGAGGGTTATTGACCACGCCGGGGCACGATCAACCTGACCACAAGGGCCTGTTTCCTGCGAGCAAACGAAGAACAAGCAAGAAACTAAGATTGCAATCTGGATATTGCGAATATAAGAGGAAAGCTTTATTAATGAAGGTGGGGTTCTGTGACGCCTTGGTCTAGTCGTTGAACACAAACGAAGTACGCGAAGTTGCAGCTATGGGGAACTTTTGATCTAAACAAAACCCAAAGTCTAAACGATGCCCTAGGGGCTGTATATATGGGGGAAGAGGGGGGAATTTCGTGGCCCTTGGAGGAGGGGTCCGAAACCCACCCTAACTCTTGTTTCCCCACACATACGGACTCTAAAAATAGCCTATATTGAAGTATTTCGAAATTACATGGGCCTGGCCCAAGAAGAAGGTGACGCAGCACCTAGAATAGCCTCTGGACGAAAATTATGAAGTGGCATCTTGTATATTTCGTCCAAGGCTTCATGCACTCATTATGGTGGCTTCAAAGTCCTGAAATCATCACTTGAAACTCTGTTCTTGTCTCCCTTGCGCATGCCATCAACTCCATGCTTGTTCTTGCTCCAATGATCATCCTTCTCCAAGCTAGGCCCTTCATTTGTAAGCAAAACAAATGTATCCAATTTAGGCAGCATCATATTCTCATGAACATTAGAATCATTACCAAGAAACGAAAGTACCTGATAATTCAATTAACGTGCGCGAGCTCTAGTAATTGGTCCAGTATGTATAGCTGCAGGGGCTGTGGGTGTAACAATGGTATTGATGTCCTCATCATCCTCCCCTTCTTGAAATGAAGTCTTCCTCGACGGAAGCTCATCTTCCTCACCCAAATAAGGCTTCAAATCTGCAATGTTAAAGTGGGACTAACCCCAAAATCTGCAGGCAACTCAAGTTTATATGCATTATCGTTTATTTTCTCTAACACCTTAAAAGGACCATTAGCATGTGGCATTAGCTTTGATTTGCGCAAATTAGGAAATCTATCCTTACGCAAATATAACCAAACAAGATCTCCAGGTGCAAACACAACATGTTTCCTACCCTTATCTCCAGCAAGTTTATATTTAGCATTCATACGCTCAATGTTTTCCTTAGTTAACTCATGCATTTTTAAAATCAATTCAGCACGTTCTTTAGCATCAAAATTAACCTTCTCCGAAGATGGAAGAGGCAACAAATCAATGGGTGCACGAGGTAGGAAACCATACACAATTTCAAAAGGGCACATCTTAGTAGTAGAATGCAACGAACGATTATAAGCAAATTCAATATCAGGCAAGCATTCTTCCCACATTTTCTTATTATTCTTCAAAACAGCCCTAAGCATAGTAGACAATGTTCTATTGACTACTTCAGTTTGTCCATCAGTTTGGGGGTGACAAGTAGTACTAAAAAGCAGTTTAGTCCCCAACTTAGCCCATAAACATCTCCAAAAGTGGCTAAGAAATTTAGTATCACGGTCTGAAACAATAGTATTTGGCACACCATGCAAGCGAATAATTTCACGAAAGAACAAATCAGCAACATTAACAGCATCATCGCTTTTATGACATGGTATAAAGTGTGCCATTTTCAAGAATCTATCCACGACAACAAATATGCTATCCCGCCCCTTCTTTGTTCGAGGTAAACCTAAAACAAAGTCCATAGATATATCCTCCCAAGGAACACTAGGCACAGGCAAAGGCATATATAAACCATGAGGATTGAGTCGTGACTTAGCTTTTTGACATGTAGTGCAGCAAGCAACAAAACGCTCAACATCCCGTCTCATCTTTGGCCAAAAGAAATGTGCAGCAAGTATGTCCTCCGTCTTCTTCACGCCAAAGTGTCCCATTAATCCTCCTCCATGCGCCTCCTGCAACAACAAAAGACGAACAGAGCTAGCAGGAATGCATAGCTTGTTAGCACGGAACACAAAACCATCATTAACAACAAACTTGTTCCATGTTCTTCCTTCTTTACAATTCTACATTACTTCTTTAAAATCAGCATCATGCACATATTGATCTTTGATGGTCTCCAAACCAAATATTTTGAAGTCAAGTTGTGAAAGCATAGTATAGCGACGAGACAAAGCATCAGGAATAACATTTTCTTTACCCTTCTTGTGTTTAATGACATAAGGGAAAGTCTCAATGAATTCAACCCATTTAGCATGTCTACGATTCAGTTTAGCTTGACTTTTAATATGTTTCAAAGATTCATGATCAGAATGTATAACAAATTCTTTGGGCCATAAATAATGTTGCCATGTCTCTAAAGTCCGAACAAGAGCATATAATTCTTTGTCATAAGTAGAATAGTTCAGACTAGGCCCACTCAATTTTTCAGAAAAGTATGCAACAGGTTTGCCATCTTGTAATAACACACCTCCTAATCCAATTCCACTAGCATCACATTCAAGCTCAAAAGTCTTATTAAAGTCAGGAAGTTGAAGTAAAGTAGCATGTGTCAACTTATCTTTCAATACCGTGAAGGCTTCTTCCTGTGCGGTACCCCAAACAAAAGGCACATTCTTCTTTGTAAGCTCATTGAGAGGTGCAGCAATGGTGCTATAATCTCTCACAAAACGCCTATAGAAACCAGCGAGTCCAAGAAAACTCCTCACTTGTGTGACCATTTTGGGCTGCGGCCAACTCTCAATAGCTTCAATCTTGGCTTTATCAACTTCAATTCCCTATGGAGTAACAACATAGCCAAGAAAAGACACTCGGTCGGTGCAAAAGGTGCACTTCCCAAGGTTACCAAACAAACGTGCATCACGTAGAGCATTAAAAACAGCACGTAAATGTTCCAAATGTTCTTCCAAAGATTTGCTATAAATCAGTATATCATCAAAATAGACTACCACAAATCGTCCAGTGAAAGCACGTAAAACTTCGTTCATTAGTCTCATGAAAGTACTAGGTGCATTAGTTAACCCAAAAGGCATGACTAACTACTCATATAAACCAAACTTAGTTTTAAATGTTGTTTTCCATTCATCTCCCAATTTCATACGAATTTGATGGTATCCACTACGCAAATCAACTTTGGAGAATATTGTAGAGACACTCAATTCATCAAGCATATCATCTAGCCTAGGAATAGGATGACGATAACGAATGGTAATATTATTAATGCCTCTACAATCAACACACATACGCGACGTACCATCCTTTTCGGCACTAGAATAATAGGAACAGCACAAGGACTAAGGGATTCGCGAATATAACCTTTGTCGAGCAGCTCCTGTACTTGCCGCATAATCTCCTTCGTCTCCTCTGGATTGGTACGGTATGTTGCACGGCTGGGTAGCGATGCACCGGGAATTAAGTCAATTTGATGCTCAATCCCTCGAATAGGTGGTAATCCCGGTGGCACGTCTTGTGGGAAGACGTCAGCGAACTCCTGCAAAATGTTAGTGACAGCAGGGGGCAAAGAGGAAGGCACGTCCTCGAATGAAAATAATGCCTCTTTGCACACAAAAGCATAGCAAACAGATTTGCTAAAAACTAGCTCATTAATATCAGATTTGGTGGCAAGTAAACATGCACTTTTCAATTTAATTTCAGAAGCAACACTAGATGGTTTACTATTAGGCTTCATTTGTTGCTCAAATTCTTTTGCCACAATCTGATTTTCACTCTTATTTTTCTCCTGTTTTGCTTTATTAGCTCTATGAATATCATCTTTCAAAATGGAATCAGGAGTCATAGGAAGCAAAGTAATATTTGTATCCTTATGAACAAGAGTATACTGATTGTTTCTACCATGGTGTATAGAATTTTTATCAAATTGCCATTGTCTACCAAGTAATAAGGAACATGCTTGCATAGGTACCACATCACAATCAACATAATCAGCATATGTAGAGATACTAAAATGCACCCGAACAGTACGTGTTACCTTAACCTTGCCGCTGTTGTTGAACCATTGGATGTAGTAAGGATGTGGATGTGGTCTTGTGGTGAGAGATAGCTTCTCCACCATCTCCATGCTAGCCAAGTTGTTGCAGCTCCCTCCATCTATGATGACGTGAACAGAACGTTCCTTCACAACTCCCTTTGTATGGAACAAATTATGCCTCTGATTTTTCTCAGCTTGCGTGACCTGCACACTCAAAACACGTTGAGCAACTAAACATTCATACATGTCAGCATCTTCAGCAGCCATGTATTGCGTCTCATGATCAGAATCATCACCATCGTGTTCTTCATGTGTAAGAAGAGCCAAAGTCTCCTCATCATAGTCACTAGCGGACTCATACCCACCATCCTCAGTAGCAATCATCACACGCTGAGATGTGCATTCTCGCGCAAAATGTCCTCTTCCCTTACAACGACGACAAATAATATCACTTGTGTGCCCTGTAGACGTCATGGAAGAAGAAGAGCTCTGTGCAGGCCCGACAGGTGTGCTCTTGGCAGATAGTGGTGGTTGTTCCTGCTTTCTTGTATCATGGTTGGAGGTGGCAGCGGACGGAGGTGCCGGTGTAGCAGAACATGTGGAAGTAGATGATGCACGTGGTGTCCACGATGAAGGTCGACCTGCAGAAAAGTTAGTTCGCGCCAATGCCTGTCGATCCTGCACTTCACGTTCAGCTTTACAAGCAAGATGGAATAAACGAGTGATATTATTATAATCCTTATAGTCTAGAATGGTCTGGATCTTTCTATTTAATCCACCCAGAAAACGTGCAAGCATAGCTTCATTCTCCTCAACGATACCACATCTAATCAAGCCAGTTTGTAATTCCTGATAATATTCTTCTACCGAATTTTTTCCTTGTCTTAAGCGCTGCAATTTTTGAAGTAATTCACGTTGATAATATGGTGGAACCCAACGAGTACGCATAGCAGTTTTCAAAGCAGCCCAAGTAGCTGGAACAGGATATAATCTACAATATTCAGACCACCAAACACATGCAAAGCTAGTGAAAGCACAAACAGCAGCAGGAACACGTCTCTCCTCAGGATATTGTAAACATGTAAATCGTTGTTCAGTTTCTAACTCCCAAGTAAGATATATATCAGGAACATATCTACCCTCAAATGGTGGAATATTCAATTTCAGTTTAGGGAGATGGTCATGATCTTGTACCTGAGGAGGGGTCCTAACATTGCCATTATTTGCATGTGGACGACCTGGTGGTTGTGGTGCTGGTGGTTGCACGTAGTTCTGATGTTGATCAACCTCATCCTCGTAATCTCCCACATAATCATCCTCCCCCACATCAGCAGCAGGAGCCACAGAAGTATCAACAGCAGCACCAGCAGCTTGGCCAGGCTGAAGAGGGACACGGGTCGCTCGGTGGAGGGCTGTTTCGCGATGTGGAGGTAGTCGTTGTTGCTGTTGTAGAGGTGCGTTAGGTGCAGCCGGTGGTGGTGGTGGTAGACGCGCGAGCAACTCATTGAACTTGTTATCGAGCTTTGTTTTGAACACCTTCTCAATGCCATCTATCTTCTCCATGGCCTCTTCAAATCTATTGAGCACATCTTCCACCTGTCCACTCATCATTTGCTGAAACTTATCATGTGACGCTTTGTTTGTCATGTTCTCCCAGTCAGTCTCGTCGGCTTGTGATCCTGCCATGGTTAGCAGCAATAGGAACACACAAGAATATGAGCCTACAGACTACTAATAAGAGGTATTGGTGGGAGTCACAAATCCGTCAAGCAAAACTCAAATTCTTACCAGTTCTTACCCAGCAGCAGGCGATGATCGGCAACCGTTGTAGTCAAAACTCTCAAAAGCTTGGATAGAGCGATTGCCAGGGAGAGTCAAACGCACGATGTAGATGTATGTGGAGCTGGGAAGGCTTATAGTATGGTAGCAAAAAGGGTCAGCAATAATCAAATCAGAGATGCAAAGTTGAATAAACGCTCAACGACGGTACTGTGCTGGTCCTAGGCTAGACCGTGCTAGAGACGCGAGCCTAGAACACTTACAAAATCACGACGCTGCACGGAAACAAGGGAAAAGCACACTCTGGAAAAAAATCGCTCTTTTTTTGCTCTTTTTTTTCGCTCCTCTTTTTTTGCGAAAAATCACTATAATGGCGAGTGTCTCAAAACTCTTCCCAGGTCAAACTGACAGGATGGGTACGAAATTTTTTTTGACAATTTTTTTTCGGAAATCAGGGCAGTGACGACGAAAAAGTGCGACCAAAAATCACTATGATGGCGAGTGTCTCAAAAGACTCAGAACAACCTAAAAATAAGATAGGAAAAAAATATTTTCGGTCGCTGAAATTTTGGCTAAAAACAGCCCGGGGTCTCCAGACTCTTTTTTTTTTCGAGACCTACGCTGGCAAGGAAACACGAATCGGAATTTAGATGGCTCTCGAAAACAAACCTAATACGAGAAGAACTCGGATTGGTGGTGGATATATGGTGGTGGTATATGGCAGCGGTGGTGGTATATGGTAGCGGTGGTGGTATATGGATACAGATTGGTGGTGGTATATGGATACGGATTCAGAGCGGTGGCGGAGAAGCAATGATGGTAGATGGAAAGGCGATGATGATGGTGCGGCGGCGGCGTGACAACTTATGACCAGAACTTGAAACTCTAAAAGACTAGACTCTAAGACCAGCAACTTGACACGACGATGCAACCGCAAATTCAACAAAGCAAAAACCCTAAAAAGATTATGCAAAGGCTCAGATTGGTTCGGATATGATGAACTAACCCTAATTTTTTTTGGCTTTGTTGTCGACTGTAGGTATGAAGAACAGACTCGATCTAATCTACGAAAAACTGTAAAATCTCACCGAGCAACCTGGAAATCTGATACGACTTGATAGAGGCAAAGGTGTCCCGATGTTTCGATGAGATGGTGGCTATCGTTTCTGTGGGAGTCGACCTTGACGATCCGACTACGAACGTGCGAGACGTCGCGCCTTAGCAATCGCAAAACCAACTTCCGAGGGTTATTGACCACGCCGGGGCACGATCAACCTGACCACGAGGGCCTGTTTCCTGCGAGCAAACGAAGAACAAGCAAGAAACTAAGATTGCAATCTGGATATTGCGAATATAAGAGGAAAGCTTTGTTAATGAAGGTGGGGTTCTGTGACGCCTTGGTCTGATCGTTGAACACAAACGAAGTACGCGAAGTTGCAGCTATGGCGAACTTTTGATCTAAACAAAACCCAAAGCCTAAACGATGCCCTAGGGGCTGTATATATGGGGGAAGAGGGGGGAATTTCGTGGCCCTTGGAGGAGGGGTCCGAAACCCACCCTAACTCTTGTTTCCCCACACATACGGACTCTAAAAACAGCCTATATTGAAGTATTTCGAAATTACATGGGCCTGGCCCAAGAAGAAGGTGATGCAGCACCTAGAATAGCCTCTCGGCGAAATTTATGAAGTGGCATCTTGTATATTTCGTCCAAGGCTTCATGCACTCATTATGGTGGCTTCAAAGTCCTGAAGTCATCACTTGAAACTCTGTTCTTGTCTCCCTTGCGCATGCCATCAACTCCATGCTTGTTCTTGCTCCAATGATCATCCTTCTCCAAGCTAGGCCCTTCATTTGTAAGCAAAACAAATGTATCCAATTTAGGCAGCATCATATTCTCATGAACATTAGAATCATTACCAAGAAACGAAAGTACCTGATAATTCAATTGGCGTGCGCGAGCTCTTGTAATTGGTCCAGTATGTATAGCAGTAGGGGTTGTGGGTGTAACAATGGTATTGATGTCCTCATCACAATGAATCATTTGGGGACCTGGCTGACTTGAACCATAGCTACGCCTTTTGGGGGGCATGGTCTTGTCTGACCATGGTAATGCCACTTGATCGGCTCAAAGCCTTATTTGCAATGGTTTTCTTTTTGCCTTTGCTTCTATTTTTTCTTTTTTTTGCTTTTGGGATAATATTTATCTTTGTTGCGTTGTACCAACGTTATTATTCCGGTTCAACTGTCAATTAAAAATTGGCGGAACACGGTAAAATTTTAATCCGGAGACTATCTGCCCGGTTTGATTTTTTTATTACCATCCTATTATGGAGTGAAACCGGTGTTTATCATAACCCGGAACGGTTTACATTGTAAACCGGCCTTATATAAACAGGAGTTGTTTTCTCCTCCAGCAGTGTGGGTTTATTAAACTCTGCTTCAAGATTGGCCAAGCCAACTTCATGCCCCAAGATGGCAGGTATTATGTATCTCAATATTTGATCATATCTAAGATATTATCTTTGATTTCACATACATAGATGTCATGACCCACCTGGCGATAAAACCGTGGTGGCGCTCTAAGTTTTTTGACTGCAGAAAAACAGTTTGGAAATGGATAATTCAAAGGAAGCATCAGTTGCAATAAATATGCATGAAGGCATATCAAAACCAAAGTGTATCAGCTAGCTTATTACAAGGCAACACGGTGCCCAAATAAGATCATTGTTTTCTGCATAACACAAACGTGCAGTAATTTAAACCGGCCTCCGGTTCATGCTTGGTCACTAGCTTGACCTGATGGTTGCGGGTCATCTCGTGCTGCTTCAACCTCTGTCTCCCTATCCAGCGGCTGGAAATCAACAGTTGCCCAGTCGATTCCAATTAAAGCTTGAAAGACAGCTTCATCACTGATCAGCAATGACGGTTCAATGTCAGGAGCGTAAGTATGCTTACGGATCGGGGGTATAAGGTTTTCCGCTTCAGGAACTGGTGCAGCCACTCGTTTGTTTTGATCATCATATTGGGCTTGATAGTGGTACAAATCCGCCTCTTCAACCAATTGACAAGCCAGAGGGCGCACTTCCCGGTTTATAGCTCGGAGATCCTCTTCACTGAACTCTGTCCCGTCTTCCTTCAAGCTGGGGTAGCCTTGGGCCGCTTCAACAGGATCAAAATCTGGCACCCACGCTTTTGCCCGGATTAAGGCATTTATAGCGCCGGTTCTAGCAGCAGATTTCTTCAGCTCTTCAACCCGGGCAGGAAGCATAGACAACCTTTAATAGTGTCCTGGATCAAAGAGGGCGGCGGATTGTTGTGGGAAGCAGTGAAGATTATCCATTGAGCACCAGTATAGAGTTGCTCTATCAATGTATAAGCGGCTTTCAACTTCTTCCGCACATCTGATCCCAAGTGACCAATGCGTGTTCCTGTATCATGGCAAGGGTTAGTAAACCAGCAGTAGCAGGAGAAGGCCTAGTTACTTCAGAAATCAAGAAGGCTTACCAAAGACAGCAGCAGTCATGGCATGAACTTGCCGTTTTTTACACTGGTCAATTCATCCACCACCGGTTTGAGTGCGGCTTCATCATTCTCCGCTCGTTGTGTTAAAGCGGCTTTCTCAGTAGCCCAATCCGCCCGTTCTGTGTTGTAGCCCTCCTTAAGCTTCTCCGTGACGCTTGAAGCGCTGGTTAATTCCTCCTTTGCCTTAAAGGTTTCAGCTTGTTGGGACTTCAGATTTTCTTGAAGATCGGCGATTTGACTTTCTCTTTTGCTCAGCTCAGCCTGCATACAGATAATCATATGATGAAGATGACGGTACAAAATTGAAGTACCAACCACATAACAAGTTATGCCCTTGGTACTTGGGGGCTAATGCATATTTGCTTTTCATCATACAATTTTTATAAAGTCCCAAGCTCAATACAAGTATTCAACTTGGCACTTCGGGGCTAATGGCTATTTGCTCAAATGATTATTGATACCAGAATTTTTATCATCCAAAGTCCCGGTTTAACTATATATAGTTGAACCGGCCCTTGGGGGCTATGTCGGCACAGTATAGATGAATTGAAATTAACATTGGAAGGTCCCGGTTTAAGTTGATAACTTAAACCGCCACTTGGGGGCTATTTGAGTTGACAGACTGTAGCGAACAAGCAGAGAAGCATATGGAAATTACCTCATATTTATCTTTCATCATATTAACCAGACCGGCTTCATAATCACGGTTGGTGTATAGGTGGTTCAGATAGCCGAAATGGAGATCTTGGGCGTTCAGAGCGGCATAGGTGTCGGTGTACTAAAGTAGGGGTACCTTAGTACCCCGAACTTGTGCACGGGCAGTAGTAGCGTCCCGCGGCAAGGCTTGCCAGGGGCGCGACAAGAGTCTCCACGGCCCTTTCTGGGCCGGACGAAGGCCAAGTGATCGAGCATACAAGACCAAGCCCCGGCAAGAGGAGCTTGCCGGGCCAAGAAGGCGAGGTCCGGCAAGAGGAGCTTGCCGGGCCAAGGCGACAAGGCCCCGGCAAGAGGAGCTTGCCGGGACGACTAAGCCAGAGCACCAAGGCCCCGGCGGGAGGAGCTCGCCGGGACGGCCAAACCAATGGCACCCCAAGAGAAGCCCGCCACGGCGCGCCGCGCGCCTCGGCAAGGCCTGATGAGCGGCAAGCTCTCAGGTGCGGCAAGACAACCACCGCGGCAAGCCACTTGCCGCGGCAAACCACCACCTCAGGCATGCGCTCCAGCTCACCTGCCCACGCGCCACTCTGGGGCTTCCCCAGAGGCACGCGGCGGGGCGCCGCGCAACCTGGGGCGCGCGGTGGCATGCGACGTTGGCAGAGTCGCCCCCGTGGCAAGTGGAGGCGTCCCTAACGGTCCGCCTCGGCACTGTTCAGGCGATCCAGACGGGCATTTAATGCCTTTGTCCCCCGCCGTCAGAGTTAGGTGCGATAGCACTGTGCGGCCACTGTTCGCATAGTTCCTTGCCATTTTTACCCTCACCTGCGTCGCTACCTGTGGGAAACCCCTTAGCATATAAAAGGAGGCCCATGCGCACGTAGGGGAGGGGGAGGAAGAGGGGAAGAGAGGAAGAGAGGAAGAGAGGGGATCCAGACCGGGAGAAGGACACCCAGTAGACCCTCGTCTACGTCCAGCTCCAACTTATTGTAGCTTCTTGCGCTCCAGAGCAAGAACTCGAATCAACCAGACAAGCAGCAGTAGGGTTTTACGCATCCATGCGGCCCGAAGCTGGGTAAAATCGTTGTGTGTGTGTGTCGCCTCGATCTGCTCTTTGTGCAACCTCCGCCCCCCCCCCCCCCCCCGCCGAACCGACAAGGGGCTCCGTCCCCATAGGTGCTCGTGGAGGCCGATATCCCCCGACATCTTTGGCGCGCCAGGTAGGGGAGCGTCAAGGTTGTGCGAACCAGATCCGGCGTCCGCGCGAGCCAGACTCTCATTGTTTGCGCCGGCATGGCGCCGAAGAAGAAAGCTCCGGAGGTGACCGGTCCGTCAGCGTCGAACCCACCGCCCATGGAGCGGACGGGTGGTGGGGGGGACGCCGGCGGGGGAACGGGCGCCGTCGAACCAGTTCTTGGTCCCGCGATGTCCGAGCTCGCCCCGCGCCCCTCTCAGGAGGCGCGAAACCAGCAGCGTTATGGTACCCATGGTACCATACGCTCGCTGGACCCAGACCGTGCTGGTGGGTCCCAAGGCGCTCAGGACCAGCATGCGATCCAGCGTGCCGGAACGAGCGTCGCGCGGCTGCCTGGACCGGGTGCTGCTCCTTCTAACATAGTTAGGAGTTCGAGCACATCCCGCTCCTCACGCCGTTCGCCGCCTCTGCCCGCCACCCCAGCGGAAGCTCTCGCGTGAGCTCAGCTACTCCTAGACTACCCTCCAACGGCGGACAAGCTCGACGACTGGAGGGCAACCATCCAGAGCCTCATCGGTTTCGCCAACGGCGACACTCCGCGGCAGCACAGCGCGTCGCAGCCGCGGCCAGTCACCCAGGCGAGAACCGATGGCGCCAAGAATGGCGGGGGTGCGACCACCGTGCACTCCCCGCCCCAGAAGCCGCGGTCGCCGACTCGCCGGGCTCACCTCGACAACGACTCCACCGCGTCGTCGAACCCGCGAACTCGCCGCGACCAACGCCAAGTCCTTCACGAACGAAGGGAAGAAGATGCTCAAACACGCATCGAGCGCAGAAGAGAGGTGCGGCGTCAATCAGACCAGCGCGTTGAGCCCTCTGGAAACATGCACGCACCGGGGGAACCAGGCGAACTGTCGTATTCGATAGGCTGCCCCGCGTTCACCCGCGAGCTGCGGCAAGTCCAGTGGCCCAGCACGAAGAACTTCAAGCCCGACGTGCCCGAGAAGTATGACGGCAAGTCGCATCCGTCGGAGTTCCTCAGCATCTACACCATTGCGGTGCAGGCTGCTGGGGGACGGGACGACAAGATCCTTGCCAACTACTTCCCGCTGGTACTCAAGCCCAACGTCAGATCCTGGCTCATGCACTTGCCGGACGGCTCCATCTCCTCCTGGCCAGATCTATGCCATCAGTTCGTTGGCGCCTTCACGGGCGGCCACAAACCCCATGGCCAGGCAAGCGACCTTCATCTGCTTGTTCAGAAGGAGGGGGAGCCTTTGCGCAAGTTCATCCAGAGGTTCAGCCGTGTGCACTACAACATCCCAGACGTCCACCCCGCCGCGGTGATCAGCGCGTTCCATCAGAACGTGCGCAACCGCAGGATGCGGGAGGAGATGGCGATGTGCAAAATCAAGGAGGTCAGCGAGCTTTACGCCCTGGCCGACAAGTGTGCACGCGCTGAGGAGGGGAGGAAGCTCCCCAGAGAAAGTGTTGGAGAAGGAGAATCCGACAGTGAAGGTACCGCCCCGGCAAGGAGAGGCCGGCGGCGGAACGGCAAAAAGAAGAAAAACCCAGAGGTACTGGTTGTCGAGAAGTCCGGCAGCGAGGGCTCCGCCAAGAAAGCCCAGGCGGGAGGCCCCGGCAAGGAGGTTGTCGGGTGCGCCAACTGCCGGGCGGTGGCTGCTGCCGATAAGCGGGACGGTACCGACAAGAAGTACTGCAAGATCCACCATACCAGGGGCCACGACCTCCAGAGTTGCAAGCAAGTCGAGCGACTCGTCGACCTGCAGAAGGCCGAGTACGCACGGCACGACAAGGAGAGAGCCCAAGCAGGCGGCAGGGGATCCGGCACGAAGCGTCCCGGCCCGGGGGAGCGCCGCGGCAAGGACAAGCAGCGGCAAGCAGACAGACCTCCCCGGGGGCGCGACAAGGGCGAAGACGATGACGACGACGAAGACATGGAAGACCCCGAGACCAGCGAGCAGGAGTTTCAGAAAGCCACTGAGGTCTTGTGTGTGGACGGCGGTGCCTCCCTGCACGCTTCCCACCACCAGCTTAAACAGTGGGTGCGGGAGGTCAATGCAGCGGAGCCACCCGTCGAGTCACGCAGACCCCTGAGATGGTCCAGCACGCCTATCACCTTCGACATTGAGGACCACCCTGATCGCACAACCGCGGTCGGGTGCTTGCCGATGTTGGTTTCCCCAATGATCCGCAACCTCAAGGTCACTAAGATGCTAGTTGACGGCGGGGCCGGCTTGAATCTGATCTCCTCTGCTGTTCTCCGGAGACTCCAAGTTCCCGACAGCGAGCTCGAAGAAACCGGCACATTCCAAGGAATCAACCCGGGAAGGAGCAAGCCGAAGGGAAAGATCACGCTGCCGGTAACATTTGGCAGCGAGCTGAATTTCAGGACTGAGAAGGTCACCTTTGACGTCGCCGACTTTCCGTTGCCTTACAACGGGATCCTCGGCCGACCAGCGCTCGCCAAGTTCATGGCGGCCTCTCACTACGCGTATAACATGCTCAAGATGCCTGGCCCGATAAGCGTCATTTCTGTCCCCGGCGACAAGAAGGATGCCCTTATCTGCGCCGACCAAATATACTGGGACGCAACAGCAACAAACGGCCCGCGGCCCACCTGCCGCTGGAGCTTCCGGGGGAAAGAAGAAGTCCGGCAAGTGCTCTGGCGCCCACTCTGGCAAGCGCGCCTCTTCGGAGTGCTGCGCTGCCGTCGAGGACGCGCCATCGAGCCCCGCCGGCAAGAAGACCATGCCCGGCAAGTGCTCTGGCGCCCACTCCGGCAAGCGCGCCTCTTCGGAGTGCTGCGCTGCCGTCGAGGACGTGCCATCGAGCCCCGCCGGCATGAAGACCAAGTCCGGTGAATGCTCTGGCGCCCACTCCGGCAAGGGCGCCTCTTCGGAGTGCTGCGCTGCCGTCGAGGACGTGCCATCGAGCCCCGCCGGCAAGAAGACCAAGCCCGGCAAATGCTCTGGCGCCCACTCCGGCAAGCGCGCCTCTTCGGAGTGCTGCGCTGCCGTCGAGGACGTGCCATCGAGCCCCGCCGGCAAGAAGGCCAAGCCCGGCGAATGCTCTGGTGCCCACTCCGGCAAGCGCGCCTCTTCGGAGCGTCGCGCTGCCGTTGAGGACGCACCATCGAGCCCCGCCGGTAAACACAAGGAGACCACGGCTGCTCCACCAGCGACCAAGAAGGTGCCCGCCAAGGAGGACGGCACTGGTGGTACCTTCACCATTAGTGCCACTCTCGACCCCAAATAGGAAGGCGCGCTCGTTGCTTTCCTGCAGGCGAATGTCGATGTGTTTGCCTGGCAACCATCTGACATCCCCGGCGTTCCCAGGGAAGTGATTGAGCACCACCTTGCCGTCTGTCTTCATGCGCGGCCCGTCAAGCAAAAGGTCAGGAAACAAGCGGTGGAGCGCCAAGAGTTTATCGCGGAGGAGATCCGGAAGTTGGAAGCGGCAGGCCTCGTCAGAGGCGTGCTCCATCCGACGTGGTTGGCCAATCCTGTCGTCGTGCGCAAAGCAAATGGGAAGTGGAGGCTTTGCATCGATTTCACCGATGTCAACAGAGCTTGCCCTAAAGATCCAATTCCCTTGCCTCCCATCAACCAGATTGTTGACTCCACGGCCAGATGCGACCTGCTTTCATTCCTTGACGCCTACTCCGGGTACCACCAGATCTTCATGGCTGAAGAAGACGAAGAGAAGACTGCGTTCATCACTCCGTGCGGCATGTACTGTTTTGTGCGGATGCCTTTTGGACTGAAGAACGCAGGCTCGACGTTTGCGAGGGTTGTCCACACTGCTTTCGAGCCACAGATCCACAGAAATGTGGAGGCCTACATGGACGATATTGTGGTCAAAAGCAGATACAAGGCAACCTTGGTTCAAGACTTGGAAGAGACCTTTGCGAACTTGCGCAAGATCAGCCTCAAGCTCAACCCCGAGAAGTGCGTGTTCGGAGTTCCCTCCGGCAAGCTTCTCGGGTTCTTCGTGTCTCAGCGTGGGATCGAAGCCAACCCCGACAAGATCAAGGCCATCGAGCAGATCGAAGCACCAACGCGTGTCAAGGACGTGCGAAGACTTGCCGGCTGCGTGGCGGCTCTCAGCAGGTTTATTTCCAGGTCTGCGGAACGCGCCCTGCCATTTTTCAAAATCTTGAAAAAGGCAGGTCCAGTAAAATGGACTCCGGAAGCGGAGGCTGCGCTGCAAGACTTGAAGAAATACCTGTCCTCCGCTCCTATACTTGTCGCGCCTAGACCGCAAGAGAGGTTGCTGCTCTACCTAGCGGCAACCAATCAAGTGGTTAGTGTTGCGTTAGTAGCGGAGAGGGAAGCTGATGACGAGCCAGCAACCACGGCAAGCGCGTCCGACGACAAGCAAGGGGCTTCCCCGACAAGCTCTGGCCCCGGCAAAGGCGAATCCGCGCAAGCGCAAGGGGAAGTGCAGAAGAAGAGGATGGTGCAGCGCCCAGTTTACTTCGTCAGTTCCCTCCTGCAGGGGGCTAGGTCGAGGTACTCTGGTGTGCAGAAATTGCTCTTCGGCCTCCTCATGGCCTCAAGGAAGCTACGCCATTACTTCCAAGCACACGAGATCACAGTGGTCACTCGCTTTCCGCTTAAGAGGATACTGCAGAATCCCGAAGCAACAGGCAGGATTGTCGAGTGGGCACTAGAACTGTCAAGCTTTGGCCTCAAGTTCGAGAGCACATCGACCATCCAGAGCAGAGCATTGGCAGAGTTCATAGCAGAGTGGACGCCGACACCGGACGAAGAAATTCCAGAGACGAGCATCCCCGGCAAGGAAGCAACCAAAGAGTGGCTGATGTACTTTGATGGTGCCTTTTCGCTGGAAGGCGCCGGTGCCGGCGTACTGCTCATCGCGCCCACCGGAGAGCACCTCAAGTACATCGTCCAGATGCGCTTCCCCAAGGAGCAAGCAACCAACAATACGGCAGAGTATGAAGGTTTGCTCGCCGGTCTTAGGATCGCGGCGGAACTTGGGATCAAGAAGCTCATTGTCAGGGGTGACTCGCAGCTCGTCGTCCGCCAAGTGAACAAGGATTACCAGTGCCCGTTGATGGAAGCTTACGTTGATGAAGTGAGGAAGCTGGAAGAGCGCTTTAACGGCCTGCAAATGGAATACGTTCCAAGAGCAGAGAACGACATCGCCGACGGCCTGTCAAAATGCGCCGCACTAAAGGTACCTGTGGAACCAGGGACTTTTGTGCTCAAGCTGACTCAGCCATCCGTGACACCATCGACCGGGCCAAGCAAGAAGAGAAAATCGGTCTCTGGTGACTATCTCCCGGCAGAGCTTCCCGAAGCCGCCGCCAAGAGAGTCCCCAAGATCGACGCCAAGAGTGCTGAGGAGCTGCCCGCTCCGGCAAGCCCCAGGGTTTGTCCCGACGAAGCAAGCGCTCCCGGCAAGCCATGCCCCGGCAAGCTTGCCGGGAAACATCAAGCTCCAGCTGAGCCCCAAGTCCTCGCCTTAGAAGCTGATGTTCCCGCAGCCGCCGACATGCCTTTGGTCCTCGTCGTCGAGCCACAAGCTCCGACATGGGCACAGCGGATCGTCCGTTTCCTCCAGACAGGAGAACATCCCGAAGAACAAGAAGAAGCGGAAAGAGTAGCCCGGCAGTCCAGTATGTACCAGTTCGTCGACGACGCACTGTACAGAAGAGGATGCAATGGAGTGAAATTGAAGTGCATTCACCGGGAAGACGGACAGGAGCTGTTGGCGGAGATACACGGAGGCATATGTGGACACCACATTGGCGCCAGAGCACTTGCCGGCAAAGCGTTCCGGCAAGGTTTCTTCTGGCCCACAGCCCTCTAGGATGCAACTGCACAAGTAACCAAGTGTGAAGCGTGCCAGTTCCATTCCAAGAAGATACACCAGCCAACTCAAGCTCTCCAGATGATCCCTTTGTCCTGGCCCTTCTCGGTCTGGGGGCTCGATATCCTCGGCCCCTTCCCCCGATCCATCGGGGGCTTTGAGTACTTGTTCGT
This sequence comes from Aegilops umbellulata, assembly GCA_032464435.1. Taxonomy (NCBI): domain Eukaryota; kingdom Viridiplantae; phylum Streptophyta; class Magnoliopsida; order Poales; family Poaceae; genus Aegilops; species Aegilops umbellulata. The sequence goes on from CP136054.1 coordinate 197,497,710, forward strand.
TGCCATCGACAAGTTCACAAAGTGGCCAGAAGTGGAACCAGTGAGGAAGGTGACTGCCCAGTCCGCGATCAAATTCTTCAGGTCGATTGTTTTGCCGCTTCGGGATCCCCAACAGGATCATCACCGACAACAGTACGCAGTTCACAAGCCACGCTTTCATGCAGTACACCCAAAACCTCGGCACCAAGGTCTGCTTCGCTTCTGTTGCTCATCCCCGGAGCAACGGTCAAGCGGAAAGGGCCAACGCCGAGGTACTGCGCGGGCTCAAGACCAGAAGTTTTGACAGGCTGCTCAAGCGCGGACGGAACTGGATCGAGGAGCTGCCGGCGGTTCTTTGGTCGGTCAGAACGACGCCAAATCGAGCCACCGGCCAGACACCATTTGCTCTAGTCTATGGAGCAGAAGCAGTTACCCCCACGGAACTCGTATACGGGTCACCTCGAGTGCTCGCTTATGATGAGCTTGAGCAAGAGCGGTCGCGTGAAGATGACGCACTGCTCCTCGAGGAGGATCGTCTCCAGGCTGTTGTGCGATCCGCTCGCTACCAGCAAGCTCTGCGTCGCTATCATAGCCGCAAAGTTAAAGCCAGGAGCCTCGAGGAAGGCGACCTTGTTCTTCGGCGCGTTCAGTCGGCCAAGATACACAACAAGTTGACGCCGAAGTGGGAAGGCCCTTACCGGGTGAAACGAGTCACGAGGCCCGGCGCCGTCCGCCTCGAGACCGAAGATGGTACTCCGGTGAGCAATTCCTGGAACATTGAGCATCTTCGCAAGTTTTACCCGTAAGGCGCGGTTGTCGGACCCCGTCCGGCAACCAACTCTTTGTACAAAAGTCTTGCCGCAGTTGCATGTAATCCTTTGTACAAAGCCAGGCGCAGACCCTGGCAGCAATGAAGCGCTGGCGCCCCCAAGTTTTAGCATGCATGCTGAGTCGAGTCTCGTCCTTGGTTAGGGTTGATAGTGCCTAACAGTCGCTAACCCCTAACTTAGAGGTCGAGTCCGCGTCTTTTTCCCATCATTTCCCTTTGGCTCGCAGGAGTTGCATACCCTTGCCGAGCCGCTCAAGGACGAAGAAGGGGAGTAGGGCGAGCCAGCACCCGCGCCCCGGCAAGCCAGAGTTGCCCGGGGCTGCAACCTCAGATAAGTCCTTACATCCCTTATCATGCATTCTCTCGTGAGCTGCGGAATGCGAAAACCTTGCTTCCTCCTAAAAGCTGCCGTGCTCTCTTAAGCGACAAACCCCGGAGCGCGTTCCCGGGGCCCGCTTTTGATAGTAGCCGCGGCGGCAAGAGGAGGAAGCAAGGGGCCAGAACCCGCCTTCTCCCTGCCTCCGCCAAGAGCGTGAGGGGGGCCAAGGAGCGCGGGGAGACGGCAGGGTCCGTTGCCGGGCGGGGAAGTGTCTATCTTAACGATGCAAAGGGTTCGCTCCTTGCCGCGGGATGTACCCGCGAGACAAATGGTCCGGCAAACACTCCCTTTTCATTAAAAACATTCCACCCAGGTACAGCTCAGAGAGAATGAAAAACATGAAAGATGGGATTACAAGATTTAAACACAATTAAGGCCCGAGGGCTTACAAGATAAAAAGAGATAAGGTGCCCGTGATCCCTTTCTTGTCTCTCTCCTCAGGAGGTAGGGCAAGGAGGCGAGAAGGGCAAAAGGGGCGCCTAGACAAGCTACGGGTGGCAGAAGACGCCAAGAGAGCGTCCAGGGCTCCGCCCGGGGGCTCCGGAGGCTGGATGGAGACGGCGACGCCGGAAGCGGAGCTCGAAAAGGAGGCGGCGGGACGTCAACACGCTGTCGAGGGCATCTAGCCCTCGTACTCCGAGTTGACGGCCTTGCTGCCGGCCTCTTCTGCAGCCTCGCCACTCCGGCCACCCGAGAAGGCGAAGCCCCGGCAAGAGGAGCTTGCCGGGCCAAAGAGAAGACCCCGGTGGTCGTCGCCGCGAGCAAGGGTGATGACAGCGTCTGGGGCGAAGCTGGAAGGCGAGGCAGCGGCCTTGCCGCCCGCCCTCTTCCTCTTCCGCATCCCTCCTACGCAAACCGCCCAAGGAGACGACCCCGGGGAGTTCACGGCGCCAGCGACGCGGACGATGGGGGCCGCCGGTGCCACGCGGAGCTGCGACCGGCCCCTAGTCGGACCCGTCATCCCGGCGACCGCTCCCCTCGTCGTCGCTGTTGCTCCCCTCGTCGTCACTCTCGCTCGAGGAGGAGCCTTCGCTGTCGGAGGAGCTATCCACGCAGCACCGGGCCCGGGTGCCGAGGTCCCCGAAGGCCTTGACGGAGAGGAGATCACCCTCCATCAGCTTAAAATGGAGGGTGAACCCCTCCATCAAGCTGTGGACCCGGGCGAACGACTTCCACCCTCGGCCAAGACACATCACGCCGGGGGCTCGGGATTCAACGTGGACTCGCATACCACTAATCCCGCAGCCCCTCATGCGCAGTCTCAGCGTCTCGTGTTGCTCCGCTTCCAGGACGTCCGTGAAGGGAGCCGGGAGGCGGAGGCGACGACGAGGCGCCCGGCGCAGCCTGATGATGAACTCGCAGGGGTCGTCCCCGAGATGAACCGCCGGGGGAAACGGAGCCGCCGGCGGAGGCGAGGCGGGCACGCCGCCCCGAGCGCCTCGAGCGCCTCGGCCTCGTCCACGACCTCGCCCCCTCCCCCTTCCCCTTACGGTTGGCTCCGCCGCCGCGGGTGCAAGGGGAGGAGGGGCGCGCTGCCTGGCGGCAACCCTTGCCACCACCGAAGAAGGACCAGGGTTCCCTTTCTCCATGACAGTTGGGGAGAGGGGACCAGGGATCTAAGAGAAGAAAGAAGGAAGGAGTGCGGACCCTCATCATCCCCTTCCGCTCCTTATAAAGGGGCGGAGTGGGGGCTCGGCCGCCCCGCCCGACCAATCAAAGCAGAGGAAGGGCAGGCGACGGGGCCGACCCTCTACTTCGACCCGCGTCGGCCCGGCTTCCTGCCTCCACCACCGCAACCCCAAGCGCATGGAGGACACGTGGCGGGCGAGCAGGGCCGAGGCGACAGATGAGGCGACCTCTCCCCCCCCCCACCCACTTGAAAGTGGGGGCGGATGTTTCGCCTTTCCAAATAAAGGAATCGTGCCCGACGTGACGCATGCCTGTGGGCCTCAGGCCCCGCGCACGCCACCCACGTCACGCACGCCTCGCACGCCTCACCCCCCACGACGCCGCGATAAGCGCGCGCCACTGGGGGAGGGCGCGACGGGCTTGGAGTTAATGAGCAGCGCAACCCAGGCCACGCGTGCCCGTGCACTGTTAGGGCCTGGCCCAACAACGCTCGGCACCGTGTATGGCCCAGACCCGGGGGCTCCTGTCGGTGTACTAAAGTAGGGGTACCTTAGTACCCCGAACTTGTGCACGGGCAGTAGTAGCGTCCCGCGGCAAGGCTTGCCAGGGGAGCGACAAGAGTCTCCACGGCCCTTTCTGGGCCGGACGAAGGCCAAGTGATCGAGCCTAGAAGACCAAGCCCCGGCAAGAGGAGCTTGCCGGGCCAAGAAGGCGAGGTCCGGCAAGAGGAGCTTGCCGGGACAAGGCGACAAGGCCCCGGCAAGAGGAGCTTGCCGGGACGACTAAGCCGAAGCACCAAGGCCCCGGCGGGAGGAGCTCGCCGGGACGGCCAAACCAATGGCACCCCAAGAGAAGCCCGCCGCGGCGCGCCGCGCGCCCCGGCAAGGCCTGACGAGCGGCAAGCTCTCAGGTGTGGCAAGACAACCACCGCGGCAAGCCACTTGCCGCGGCAAACCACCACCTCAGGCATGCGCTCCAGCTCACCTGCCCACGCGCCACTCTGGGGCTTCCCCAGAGGCACGTGGCGGGGCGCCGCGCAACCTGGGGCGCGTGGTGGCATGCGACGTTGGCAGAGTCGCCCCTGTGGCAAGCGGAGGCGTCCCTAACGGTCCGCCTCGACACTGTTCAGGCGATCCAGACGGGTATTTAATGCCTTTGTCCCCCGCCGTCAGAGTTAGGTGCGATAGCACTGTGCGGCCACTGTTCGCATAGTTCCTTGCCATTTTTACCCTCACCTGCGTCGCTACCTGTGGGAAACCCCTTAGCATATAAAAGGAGGCCCATGCGCACGTAGGGGAGGGGGAGGAAGAGGGGAAGAGAGGAAGAGAGGAAGAGAGGAAGAGAGGAAGAGAGGGGATCTAGACCGGGAGAAGGACACCCAGTAGACCCTCGTCTACGTCCAGCTCCAACTTACTGTAGCTTCTTGCGCTCCAGAGCAAGAACTCAAATCAACCAGACAAGCAGCAGTAGGGTTTTACGCATCCATGCGGCCCGAAGCTGGGTAAAATCGTTGTGTGTGTGTGTCGCCTTGATCTGCTCTTTGTGCAACCTCCGCCCCCCGCCGAACCGACAAGGGGCTCCGTCCCCATAGGTGCTCGTGGAGGCCGATATCCCCCGACAATAGGTTGCCAAATCGGCATTCCATTTGCCTTTACCAATTGCAGCAAATTCATCCTTGGCAGTATGCTTGGATAAAGCGACAGGATTGCTTGGCTCCGTACGACCAATGCCAGTAATAACAACATCATCATCTTTTGCTTCGCCGGTTCGCACTGGGGTTGCCGGTTTGTCAGTATGCTTTGATGGACTAGTTGTTTTATCAATCCGGACAGGGCTTGTGGGCTGATCAACAGGACCTGTGGTATCAACATGTGTCTCTTCAGCGACAAAGTCATCGTCTTGCGGTGGTGGGTCGTTCAGCACATCATCACGGATGGGTTCTTCAGGATCTGGTATTTTGTCCGGTTCAGGAGCGATATTTTCTTCTGCCGCTTTGTCCAGACGAGCCTTCTTGCTTGGCCTAGGCTTGGCCCTGAAAAGAATGATAAGGATCAGCACAGTGTATGCTGATATATATCAAAAGCACTATAAGGAATGTGACTCACCCAAGCACCGTTTTAAGTGGTGGAAGCTGGGTGGCTGATGACTCGCTGGAAGATAAATGAGAAGTGCCCTGATAATCGGAGTCAGATGGATTAAGAGGTTGACGAAAACAACCCGCTTTAGGGCAAGCATTGACATGAGAGTTAGAGACCTCTGAACGGCGTTTCTGAACCGGACTGTTCGGTAAACCGGCGGAGGTAACTACCCGCCCGCTATGCCGGGTTGTTCAACAAGCTTCTTGTTGTTGTGTCTTCACAAGAAAGTTTGGGTCCAAATAAGCAAGAGGATGAGAAAATTTAACTTTCTGGTTTGCCCGACGGATTTTTAGTGAAGACAAAGGCGTTGAATCGGAAGAAAGAGCGATTACCTCTACAGCATCAGCGTGATTGATTTCAGCATCGTCCTGGCAATGATCATTATCAATAAGGCGTGTGAAAAATAAACCAAGTGAGTCAAGCTCTACCTCAAGGTCCGGGTTACCCACATCATCGTCAGCTGCCGGATCAGAGGACGCGGTGGTTTTCTTCCTGTTGGCGGGTCTCTTCACAACTCTGGTTTTGGGTCGGGTTGGTTTCTTCGGTTTCTCTTGTGGAGGCTTCTTGCTCCAAAACGGATCATCGCCCTGTTTGAAAAGTATTAATATCAACAGAGGATATTCTAAAAAAAAGCAGATTCAATAAAAGAACAAGGTGCGAGTCTTACAGCTGGCGGTTTGTTAAGAGCGTAGAAAGGAGGAAGGCCGGTTTGAGCACAAACAGCTTCCGGTTCATTCAATATCTTTTTCACAACCTCTGTAACTTCGTCATCTGTGAGTTGGATATCAATATGACGAAGCGGGTCTTTTACACTTCCTATGTATTCGCACATCAAACCGGAGCGCTGGCTTAAGGGTAATATGCTCCAAGATATCCAACTGTGAGCAAGGTCAACCCCTGTCAACCCGTTAGCCATGAAGGCCCTAAGTTTGGATAATTGAGAAGCATATTTGCTCCTGTCCTTAGCAGTCAACATCTGTGGGAAGGGATGTGTATTGCTTAGCCGCTCCGGACGATAACCCGGCAAAGGATTTCTTCAGAAGGAGAGGTATCTTTGCAATAAAACCATGTTTGATTCCACTCTTTGGGATGGCTGTGCAGTTTGGCGTGAGGATAAGTGACCTCTTTCCTTTTTTGAATCGCCATATCGCCTAACTCTGTATTGGGACCGTCAGTAAATTCGGTGCGGCGATTTAGATGGAAGCATTCTCTGAATAATTCAATCGTGGGCTCCTCTTGAAAGAACACCTCACAGAGCACTTGAAAGTGGCAGATGTTGGTTACGGAGTTGGGGCCAGTATCTTGTGGACGCAGTTGGAAGTTGGCTAGGACATCCCGGTAAAATTTTGAACCAGTAGGATTGAAGCCCCGGGCTAGATGATCGGCTAAAACAACAACTTCTCCTTCTTGAGGCTTGGGAGGACATTCTGGGCCAGGGACCCTCCAGTGAATGACATCTTGTTCACTTAAAGTGCCAGTTTTGACCAAGTTGTTGAGTTGATTTTCGGTCACTCGAGAAGGGACCCAGTTGCATTCATACACTTGTTTGGCCGTGGCAAGATCTACAAGGCAGTAATTCCCGGTTCAGGAATATGTTGGAAAAATGTACACTGACGCATACATTGCTAAACCGGAGGCAGTTATCTATAAACCAGAGTTCTACAAAGCGGCAATGCCCTACTAAAGGATTCTGGCGGTTCACCAAGAGGACTAATGATATATACCGGGTTGTCCATTTTTTATTAAGTTAAACCGCCTGGTCTGAACAATAAACAGTCAAGATTGCAGATGGATAAGTAAACAAAAACAGGTTTCACAAGATTGAATTACAGTTTTGGATCTGGAGCGTACTCAGAAAAGAGATAAATATTCAAGGTTTAAAAGGAGCAGTGCCGAATCAAAGAACAAAGGTATGAATAAGATCTATGGTCTTAAGATGCGTAAGCAAAAATAGAGGTTGAAAACTACTGCCATACAGAGCAAAGATTCACAGATTCATCTAGGATCTATCGTATGAACAAGAAGCAAGCGATGAACGCTGAAGAACATGGAAACCCTAGAACGGATCTATGGTGGAAAGGATAGAAGACTTACCAGAGCTGAGGAAGAAGCAGAAGCTCGCCGCGATGCTCTGGTACACTCAGGATGATGCAGCGGCCAAGGTTGGAGCAGAAGTCGACGGCGGCGGCGGAGCTCCGAAGCTGGGCGGTGCAAGGAAGACGAAGCAGAAGGGCACGAAGGGGAAAAGAAATGACCCTTCGGTCCTATTTATAAAGCAAGGGACATGTGTCAGGCGCGAAAATCAATGCCCACCCACCACCCACTTCATAGCCACTGTCGATGACTTGACCGACATGCTCGACTTTGACTCCGAAGACATCAACGGTATGGACGACAATGTAGGAGACGAACAGTAACCAGCACCTACAGGGCACTGGGCAACCACCTCATCCCATGATGTATACATGGTGGACACACCCAAAGGAGACGACGACGAGGAACGAGAGGACGCAGAGAAGGATCGTTCCCTCGAAAATCTGTCAAAGCGGCGGCGTAAGCACCGCTCCAAACCCCGCCTCGACAGAAACAGCGGCCATACAGACCCAGCCACAGAGCAGGGAAAGCCGGCGGACGATGAACATGGCATCGAGCAACCGTCCAAACAAGGCAACTTGGACAACCAAACCGAACAACCCATCCCCGGCGAAGATAACAGTCCGGATGACCTCACGCCGGACAAGTCCCTGGAGCAGAAGAACCTCCATGAAAGGCTCGTCGCCACTGTGCGTAGCCTGAAAAAGCAGAAGCGGAAGCTCAAGACTGCGGAAGATGCACTCAGAATCAGATGGAGCGAAGTACTCAACACCGCAGACAAATATGGCGGCAGCCGCCACACAAAGAGCTACCCGAAGCGAAAGCTACTGCCCGAATTTGATGAGGAGGCGTTAGAGCCCCCGCAATCAAAAAACAAAGCAACCATCCGGTCGGATAGACATCCTCATGGCCAACATAGCGCGGCAAACGGGCGCCGCACACAAGCCAGCACGCGATCCAAACGAGGACTCGCATCAAAGAGATGGCCCAACCAGATCTATCTACGGGCCAAGAAAGCACGTTCTTGCAAGCAATGCAACAAAACAAATATCCGAACACCACGACACACCCAAATACAGGGGTGCCGCACACCCCCTATGTTTCACTGATGAGGTGCTGGACCATGAATTTCCAGTGGGATTCAAACCCGTAAACATAGAGGCATACGACGGAACAACAGACCCTGGGGTCTGGATTGAGGACTACATCCTCCACATCCACATGGCTCGAGGAGATGATCTCCACGCCATCGAATACCTACCCCTCAAGCTCAAAGGGCCAGCTAGGCATTGGCTCAAAAGCCTCCCCGAAAACACTATTGGAAGTTGGGAAGAGCTCGAGGACGCTTTTCGGGCAAATTTTCAAGGGACCAATGTCCGACCACCGGATGCAGACGATTAAAGTCATATAACTCAACAACCCGGAGAGTCAGCCCGGAAGCTCTGGAACAGATTTCTTACTAAAAAGAACCAGATAGTCGACTGTCCGGACGCCGAAGCCTTAGCAGCTTTCAAACATAGCGTTCGAGACGAATGGCTTGCCAGATACCTCGGCCAAGAAAAGCCTAGAACAATGGCCGCATTAACAAGCCTCATGACCCGCTTTTGCACGGGCGAGAACAGCTGGTTGGCAAGATGCAGCAACAGCGACCCAAGTACTTCCGAAGTCAGGGATGGAAACGGGAAGCCACGACACAGCAAAGACCAGCGTTGGAATAAGGAAAACATCCCGAAGAGCACGGCAATTAACGCCAGATTCAAAAGCTCTCGGCGGGGTCAGCAAAAGCTGCCCCTCAAAGATAACAGGGACGAGCTGTCTAACCTAAACAAAATCCTGGACAAGATATGTCAAATCCACAACACCCCTGGAAAGCCTGCAAATCATACCCACAGAGAATGTTGGGTCTTCAAGCAATCCAGCAAACTCAACGCCGAACAAAAGGGGCTGGATACACCAAGTGAATACGATGATGAACCCCACAAACAAAACACTGGGGAACAAAAGAAATTCCCACAAGAAGTTAAAACAGTAAACGTACTACACGTGACAAAAGGGAGAAATGAAGTGGCGCCCACAGAGATACGTGCCATGCGGCCTATCACAAAGGAGTTTCGCCATTGGTTGTCAAAACCGATCACCTTCGACCGTCGGGATTACTCCGGAAGTATCCGGCACGCAGGCTGGGCTGCCTTGGTGTTAGACCCAATAATTGACAGATTCCACTTTACACGAGTCCTGATGGACGGCGGCAGTAGTTTAAACCTGATATATCAGGACACAGTCCGCAAAATGGGGATGGACCCAACAAAAATTAGCCATAGCAATACTTCCTTTAAAGGAGTAACGCCAGGCCCAGAAGCCCATTGCACGGGCTCCCTCCTACTAGAAGTTATGTTCGGCTCCCCCGATAACTTCCGTAGCGAAAAGCTAACCTTCCACATCGCTCCATTTCAAAGCGGTTATCAAGCACTACCGGGACGCGAAGCTTTCGCCCGCTTTAACGCAATACCGCATTATGCGTCTCTCACGCTTAAGATGCCCGGCCCACGAGGCATCATGTCATTATAGGGAAATATTGAGCGCTCCTCGCGCGCGGAAGACTGTGCGGCTGCCTTGGCAGCCACACACTAAAACGGCTTCACCAACCAAAGCATTTAACAGGTCATTAAGACCACAGACACGGCTAGACGAGTCCGGCGTAAACATATAATTGATAAAGGTTTAATAGCCGTATACCCCTATACAAGGGGCTCCGCGCATGTAAAACAAGCGACAATAAGGCTCAATTTTACCCATCTTGAATTGTACTTTGTTTATTTAGTATAACATACATTTCGCACGACTACTTTTTCAACTAAGTTCCTCTCTTTTACAGATGAACACCGTGCTACACCCGTCTAGGACACGGCACAACGGAGACACAGGCGCAGACGTGCAGCAGGGACCAGTTCCAAGGATTCTTTTTAGATTAAGACCCTGCGTAAACCTTTTTTACTGTCTCTGGTTGATACACATCCCCCGGATTCTCACTATAACCGAGAAGGGGGCTGACGTCTTGGCATGTGGTCACGTCAGACTATTGCACGTACCTGGACACTAGGGGCTTATTACTAAGGGCATTGTTCAGCCCGTTGAAAATCATAAAGACCGAATACCTTAGGGAGTGTTCGGCGTCGCGAGTTTGGCCTTATATGCATCAGCTCCGAATCATGTCTTTGGTCAAATGTTGGGTTTGCCCGGCTCCTGTGTTTTGCTGCCTTACGTTCTGCTCTATCGGCTAAGGCGGCACCAGGAGAACTACTGTGATTGTGCCCCGGTTCAGCCAGGCGAGCACCTCAGTAGAGAAAGTCAAAAACTGACTGTCATGATATAGCGTGAGACTGGTCAACCACTCGATGACCTATCGGAATCTTCGGGATTCCTCCGCATTAACGAAGGGCCGTTTCCCGACCAGGCACACACACGCCTCGAATTCGGGTGAGCGCGGCGCCACCAGGGGCTATATAGTAGCCCCACTGTCAAACTTCTATGGCTAAGTGAAAGTGATAAAGCATTATAGTCCGATTGCCTAGTTCGCTGCGCTATCACCTCCTTAATGGACCAAGACGTTGGATCAAGTGTGAAAATCCGTCTTCTGCGAACACCCCCGCATTATGTGCGTGGGGGCTGAAGCCGACGACTACCATCTTTCAGGTTATATATATACATTAACGACCGCACATGAGGTATTATAATTCTTGCAGGCACAAGTATAAAAAGCTTCTAGATTTCAGCAAAATATTCTTTTCAACAAGAATACATGTTATTCAAACATAATATCCTTCGAGCACTGCGTCTCTATTGCACGAGCGCCTTCCAAAACTTCTTGAAAGTAGTGCTCGGCAGGTACTCGGCTTTCATCCGAATCTTGGGCTGCAATGGCGGTGGCCTCCATCTCCGCCCAGTATGCCTTGACACGGACAAGGGCCATCCGCGCACCCTCCACGCACGCTGACCTCTTCATCGCGTTGATATGCGGCACTATACCAAGGAACTGCTGCACTAAACTAAAATAACTGTTCGGCTTTGGCCTTTCCGGCCACAGATGATCCACGACATGCTTCATGGCGAGGGCGGACAATCTATTCAGCTCGGCCCATTCGGCCAACTGATCAGTCAATGGAAGCAGACGCTCTGGTTGGTTAAATTGTGACCAGAACAGCTTTTCTACTTCGCGATCCTTTTGATCTCGGAAGTGTTCGGTCGCATCAGCAGCGCTCGCCGCTAAATCCAGATATGCGTCCGCAGAGCTCCACAGCCGGTCCAAAGGAGCATATTTAGGATCTCCGAACTTCATCCGCAGCATAAAGGGCTTCCCAGCCGCGATATCTCCGGCTTGACGCAGCTCCTCCTTCTTCGCTCTCAACGCAGAGCGGGCATCCTTGGCCTCCATCGTGGCCTTCTCCAGGTCTGTCCTCTTCGTTTGATATTCCTCTTCAAGAAGCTTGCAACGGTCAGCGACGTTCTTCAATTCCACAGCCATCTTGGCCATTTCCCCCTTGCTTTGGCAGTGAGTAGCCTATTCGGCTTTTAGCTCCTCAACCGCCTTTAGGGCAGCCGCATCGCTTTTTCTGGCTTGCTCTTTGGCTCGGGCAAGCTCTGCCCGAAGGTCCTCCACGGTGGCAGCCCCATCTGCATCAAGCGCACACGCTGTAAGATACTGGCATCAAGCTCCTCTTACCATGTGTCTTCGGAGAAATTACATACCTTGTGCCTCGTCAAGCCGCTTGTTGACAAGCGTGATGTCGGCATCTGCCACGTCAAGTTGCCGCTTTAGCTTGGCATATTCATCAGTCTGGCCGGCCACCGGACACTTCGCCACCTACATATGACGGCGGCAAAATTATACCTGGGACTATGATCCTCCACGTGCCGTCGTCTTCGACAGCACCTAGAGTCTTAGGGGCTACTATCTATACAGGGCGCATCTTAGAGTATGCGGTACTGTCAAAAAGGTGCATCATTTCACGTACCTCAAAGCCCGTCAGTAGACTCATGACAGCTTCATGCAACCCGCTTTCCGCGGATGAAATCCTTTCAATTACCGTACCCATTAACATGCGGTGCTCCTCTGAGATAACTGATCGCCCTAGCAGATCCCTCAGTGCGTCTGACCACACACCAGGCGGTGCTAGACTCTTTCGATTGCTCTCTTCAAAAGCTGGATACTGAGGGCTTCGGGTGGCCATGTGAATACCTTCTGGCCTCGCCGAATCAGGAGAAACCCTCCGCGATGACACCTCGGGATCGCCCGCCTCATTAGACGGTATGGCAGGGGGAGGCGTTCCGCTCTCCATCATCTCTGGAAGAAGATCCCCCGAAGACGAACTCTGCTGAGAAGGGCTAAGATCCGAACTACAAGGTAAATTTTTTGTTATCTTCCTCAGAAGTGAAGCAAGGATTTCTCTTATTATTAAACACGCTTTTACTTACGGCTCGGTGGAGGGCTGATCCCCTTGAGGGCATAGTACGACCGGGATATCCCCTGTCACAGGACCCTCTAGTGAAGATTTCTTCCCCCGCTTTGAGACCGTTGTCTCCGGGTCTTCAGAGGCGGTCCTCTTCTTCCCCTGAGGAGAGGAATTTTCGATTCCTCCCTTCCGAACAACCTCCTCCGCGGAGGCAGTAGCTTCCTTGTTCCCCCCTTCGTTTTCTTCCGAAGGCACGATCTCCAGCATCCTGGTTAACACGGGATCTGGCGAGGTCTCAGGAAGGGGGGCCGGACACCTGATTAACTTCGCCTTCGCTATCCACTCCTGTTTCAAGAACAGCTCTTTTAAGGGCGATGTTGTGATAAGTGAACAGATGGCATGTCCGGGCACAGGGCTACCTACTTGGGTATCCGGACGATTGCAGCTCAGACCTGCGTCCTCAGTAGAGTTCGGACACGTTACTTGTGGTCCGAAGAACAATTTGTACATCTCCACGGGCATCATGCCAAGAAAATGTTGGAGAGCTCGCGCTCCCTCCAGATTGAACTCCCACAGGCGGAGAGGGCGACGTTTGCAGGGCGGGACTCAGTGAATTAATATGACCTGCGTCACCACGACCAGACTGATGTCTCTTTCCAAGAGATCTCGGATGCGGCTCTGCAACAAGGGCACATCCTTTGCTGGCCCCCAGTCCAGCCCCTTATTGACCCATGACGCTAGTCGGGGCGGGGGACCCGAGCAAAAAGTAGGCGGCGCCACCCACTTGGTACCCCTAGGAGCTGTGATATAAAACCACTCTTGTTGCCATAAGCTGGACTTCTCTTGAAAAGAGCCCTCGGGCCACGGAGCGTTAGCATCCTTGCTTATTACAGCACCTCCGCACTCTGCGTGCTCTCCCTCTATCATCTTCGGCTCCACTTTGAAGGTCTTAAGCCATAGTCTGAAGTGAGGAGTAATACGGAGGAAAGCTTCGCACGCGATGATGAACGATGAGATGTGGAGGATAGACTCCGGAGCTAAGTCATAGAATACCACTCCATAATAGAACATGAGCCCCCTCACGAAGGGACCCGGCGCGAAGCCTAGCCCTCGGAGGAAGTGAGACATGAACACAACGCTCTCACCAGGCTTGGGAGTGGGAATAACCTGCCCGTGAGTAGGCATCCTATGCGGGATTTCACGGGTCAAGTACCGGGCCTCCCTTAGCTTCAGTACGTCTTCCTCCATGATGGAGGAAGGCAGCCATCGGCCTCGAAGGTTGGGTCCGGACATCATCGAAGGTCCGAAGCGCCTGAATCTGGAACCTTGGGTGCTGGAACTCGAGGCGGGAGGTGGATTCGATTGAGATCGAAAGAAAGGAGTAAGGCCTTGGTCTCTTTATAAGAGGTTGAATACCAAGAGCCCCCCCTGTGACTGTTTGGGACTTACCTTTGGTCGGGGGGACATACCAACGGGCACGATTGGGTTACCCACATCCGTGTTGATGAGAATCCCGTAAATAAAGGGGACACAATCTCTGCTTCGACAAGACGTGCCAAAGAAACCGCCTCGCGAAACGCGCTGAGGTGGGGGGTAAAAACGATTCAGATAAAGGCTTGGCTGTGGTGTGACGTCATACCACGGAATACGTCAGCGGGATAGATCTTTGGAAATATAATTCTCTCTGCGGTAGTATGTGGAACTTGTTTTGCAGAGCCGGACACGATCCTCGTGTTCAAAATCTTCTATGAAGTACTCGGAGGAGGAACCCGCCTTGCAATGCCAAAGACAATCTGCGCGTCGGACTCGTCATCATTGAAGCCTGGTTCAGGGGCTACTGAGGGAGTCCTGGATTAGGGGGTGTCCGGACAGACGGACTATAACCTTTGGCCGGACTGTTGGACTATGAAGATACAAGATTGAAGACTTCGTCCTGTGTCCGGATGGGACTTTCCTTGGTGTGGAAGGCAAGCTTGGCAATACGGATATGTAGATCTCCTCCCATTGTAACTGACTCTGTGTAACCCTATCCCCCTCCGGTGTCTATATAAACCGGAGGGTTTAGTCCATAGAACAACAACAATCATACCATAGGCTAGCTTCTAGGGTTTAGCCTCTTTGATCTTGTGGGAGATCTACTCTTGTACTACCCATATCATCAATATTAATCAAGCAGGAGTAGGGTTTTACCTCCATCGAGAGGGCCCGAACCTGGGTAAAAACATCGTGTCCCTTGTCTCCTGTTACCAACCGCCTAGACGCACAGTTAGGGACCCCCTACCCGAGATCCGCCGGTTTTGACACCGACAGGGCCCCTTCTTCTTCTTCTTCCTTGACCTCCTCCCTAGATGGGAGAAGGGTTTCCCCTCTGGCCATTGGCCTCCATGGCATGGGAGGGGCGAGAGCCCCTCCGAGATTGGATCTGTCTCTCTGTCTCTCTCTGTTTTTGCGTTCTGGTCTGCTGCCCTTTCACCGTTTCTTTTATATCCGGAGATCTGTAACTCCGATTGGGTTGAATCTTTCGCCCAGATTTTTCTCATAAAATTAGCTTTCTTGCGTCAAAAGAAGAGCTTGAACCGCCTTACGGGGTGCCCACGAGGGTCCAGAGCGCGCCCCCTGCCTCGTGGCCCCCTCGGGCAGCGTCTCGCGTTGATTTTACATCCCAAAAATCATAAATATTGCAAAATAGTTCTCCGTCCGTTTTTATCCTGTTTGGACTCCGTTTGATATTGGGTTTCTGTGAAACATAAAACATGCAACAAACAGGAACTGGCACTGGGCACTGGATCAATATGTTAGTCCCAAAAATAATATATAAGTTGCCAAAAGTATATGGAAGTTGAATAATATTGGCATGGAACAATAAAAAATTATAGATACGACGGAGACGTATCAGCATCCCCAAGCTTAATTCCCACTCGTCCTCGAGTAGGTAAATGATAAAAAAATTGATGTGGAATGCTACCTAGCATAATCTTGATCATGTATCTAATCATGGCATGAATATTAAGACACGAGTGATTCAAGGCAATAGCTATCATTTGACATAAAGACAATAATACTTCAAGCATACCAACCAAGCAATTATGTCTTATCTAAATAACATAGCCAAAGAAAGCTCATCCCTACAAAATCATATTGTCTGGCTATGCTCCATCTTCACCACACAAAGCATTCAAATCATGCACAACCCCGATGACAAGCCGAGCAATTGGTTCATACTTTTTAACACGCTTCAGCCTTTTCAACCCTCACGCAATACATGAGCGCAAGCCATGGACATAGCACTATGGGTGGAATAGCATATGATGATGAAGGTTGTATGGAGAAGACAAAAAGGAAGAAAGTCTCTAAAAGACGCGGCTAATCAATGGGCTATGGAGATGCCCATCAATTGATGTCAATGCGAGGAGTACGTATTGCCATGCAACGGATGCACTAAGAGCTATAAGTGTATGAAAGCTCAAATTTAAAACTAAGTGGGTGTGCATCCAACTTGCTTGCTCATGAAGACCTCGGGCATTTGAGGAATCCCATATCGAAATATACAAGCCAAGTTCTATAATGAAAATTCCCACTAGTATATGAAAGTCATAACGCAAGAGACTCTCTATATGAAGAACATGGTGCTACTCTGAAGCACAAGTGTGGTAAAAGGATAGTAACATTGCCCCTTCTCTCTTTTCCTCTCATTTTTTTGTGTTTTTCTCTTTCGTTTGTTTTGGTGGGCTTCTTTGGCCTCATTTTTTATTTTTTATTTGGGCTTCTTTGGCCTCTTTTTTTATTTTTAAAGTCCGGAGTCTCATCCCGGCTTGTGGGGGAATCATAGTCTCCATCATCCTTTCCTCACTAGGGCAATGCTCTAATAATGATGATCATCACACTTTTATTTGCTTACAACTCATTATTACAACTGATACTAGAACAAATATATGACTCTATATGAATGCCTCCGGCGGTGTACCGGGATGTGCAATGATCTAGCGTAGCAATGACAAAAATCATGCTAGCTATCTTATGATCATGCAAAGAAATATGACAATAAATGCTCAAGTCATGTATATGATGATGATGATGGAAGTTGCATGGCAACATATCTCAGAATGGCTATGGAAATGCCATGATAGGTAGGTATGTTGGCTGTTTTGAGGAAGATATAAGGAGGTTTAAGTGTGATAGAGTGTATCGTATCACGGGGTTTGGATGCACCGACGAAGTTTGCACCAACTCTCGAGGTGAGAAAGGGCAATGCACGGTACCGAAGAGGCTGGCAATGCTGGAAGGGTGAGAGTGTGTATAATCCATGGACTCACATTAGTAATAAAGATCTCATATACTAATTGCAAAAGTTTATTAGCCCTCGAAGCAAAGTACTACTACGCATGCCCCTAGGGGGAGAGATTGGTAGGAAAAGACCATCGCTCGTCCCCGACCGCCACTCATAAGGAAAGCAATGAAAGAACACCTCATGCTCCGACTTCGTTACATAACGGTTCACCATACGTGCATGCTACGGGACTTGCAAACCTCAACACAAGTGTTCCTCAATTTCACAATTACTCAACTAGCATGGCTCTAATATCACCACCTTTATATCGCAAAACTATTGTGTCGGGGATTCTGACTCCGCGAGCACCTATGGCGACGGAGCCCCTTTTCGGTTCGGCGGGGGGCGGAGGCCGCGCAAAGAGCGTATCGAGGGGAGGCACACGAGGGGTTTTTACCCAGCTTCGGAGCTCTCCGGAGAGATAATACTCCTACTGCTGCTTTGTGGATTGTATTGAGTTCTTGCTCGAGAGCGCTGAGTGCTACAGTACACACCAGCAGCTAATGAGACCGAGCGTGAGTGATCTACTGTTCGTCCTTTTTCCTCTATGTTGTGCATGGGCCTCCTTTTATATGCTCAAGGGGTCTCCAACAGGTGGCAACGTAGGCGAGGGCAAAAATGGGAAAGGTGCTGCGGTAGGTACAGCTACCTACACAGTGTATCATACCTAACCCTGACGGCAGGGGACAAGGGCATTAAATGCCTATCTACATCGCCCAGACAGTGCAGAAAAGGTACCGTCAGGGGCGCTACCGCTCGCCATGATGGCGATCTTGTCAGCGCCGCATGCCACAGTGTACCCCTGGCTGCACAGCCTCCCGCCACGTACGCCTGGAAGGGTCCCAGAGCGACACGTAGGTGGGTGTGCTGGCGCGCAGGTACATAGTGGTTGCTTGCCGCGGCAAGCGCCTTGCCGCGGCCGTTGTCTTGCCGCGTCCGGGAGCTTGTCGCTCGCCGGGTCCTGCCGGGACGCGTGGCGCGTTGCGGCAAGTTCCTTGAGATGCCTTGGTTGGCCTTCCCGGCAAGCTCCTCTTGCCGGGGTCTTGTGCCTTGAGTGGCCTTCCCGGCAAGCTCCTCTTGCCAGGGACTTGTCTCCTTGGCTTAAATACTTTGTTCTTGAATGGTTCCAAAGGAACCACGGAGGTCCTAGGCGGTCACCTGGCAAGCCTTGCCGCGGGGCGCTGCGACTGCCCGTGCACAAGTTCGAGATGCTAGGGTACCCCTACTCTAGTACACCGACAGGAGCCCCCGGGCCTGGGCCATACACGGTGCCGAGCGCTGTTGGGCCAGGCCCAAAACAAGGCACGGGCACGCGCGGCCTGGATCACGCCGTATCTTACTCCGCATCCACCGCGCCCTCCCCGAACGGCACGCGTCGATTGCGGCGTCGTGGGAGAGGTTGTGGGTGGTTCTTTATTCGGAAAGGCGGACCGTCCGCCCCCTCTCTCCTTATAAGCAGGGGAAACAGGGTCAGTTCGCCCATCCGCCCATTGCTATTCCTTCCTCGAGAATCTCCGCCACTCCCCTTCTTCCCAAAGCTGAAGGAGAGCATCGCTCCGCCCCCATCGCCGCCAGCACCACCAACGCAGTCGTCCTCCCTCACCATTCCCGCCATGGCTCCGAAAGCCGAGAAGGCGAAGTCGGCCGAGGTGCAGCGGCTCGCGGCACTGCGAAAGGAGCGGGCAATCTTCCCTCCGAGGCTTGACGCGGAAGAGCTGAAGGATGACTTCTACCTCTTCTGGTCGACGGGGACGCGAGCGCATCCGCGCACGAAGGTACTCCCAGTCGCTGCTTGGGATAAGACTCCCACTGGGTACCCTTTCTTTGTCTGGTTCTTCTACTGCGGGCTCTGCCCGCCCTTTTCTGAATTCTTCTGCGACATCATGAACACCTACGGGCTCCACCTCCTTGACTTCACCCCCAATGATGTCCTGACCATGGCAGTTTTCGCACATCTCTGCGAAAACTTTGTTGGAATCCATCCAAACGTAGCCCTTTTTCGCCACTTCTTTTCGCCTCAAGTTGAGAAAGGAGAGCCTTTATCCAGCGGAATCGCCTGGATCTCAAAAGCCGGCAAGAAGGATGCTTATCTGGATGGAGAGTTCCGCAGCAAGTGGGAGGAGTGGATGGCGGACTGGTGCCTGATTGTCGAGGGGAACCCGCAGCCGTTTACTGCTCTGCGCGAAACTCCAGTAGTGCGCGGCAGTGATTGGAGTAGCCTGGCCCCGGAAGACGACAGACTGAAGATTGCCGTCGCCCGGATCCTACGCCTCAGGCTTGCCGGGCTTACTGTAGGAGCGGTTGGCGCAGATTTCCTCCGCCGCCGCATCGCACCCCTGCAGGAGAGGCGGAGACCCGCCTGGGAGTTCCAGAATGCGGCGGATATCATGAGGCTGCGGCCGGGCCTCAACTTCAACTTCACTGTCCTGGAGCTCAACGCGATGCTCCAGGAGCTGTTCAAGTACGACCCACAGCATCCCGAAGTGTTCAAGTTGCCGAGGGGCGTCGTTCCGCTGTGCAACAACTCCGCGCTCGACCGCATCCGTGCAATGATGTCGTTGTGCGACTCGCATGGAATTGATCCAGCCTGGATAGAGCCTGCAGATGATGTCGTGTGGGCGTTCTTCGATAACTTGATAGAAGTGCCGGTCGACGCCGATGAGCAGAGGGGCCTTACCCGGGACACCACCGACGAGGAGCTCAAGCGCATCGCCACCAGGCTGGAAGAGGCGGCGGCAGCCGCAGCTGCGGGTGAGTTTGGGTTCACCGTGGAGGAGGCAGAGGCAGCAGAGGCAGAAAGCCTTGCCGAGCGAGAGGATCTGGCCGGCGAGGGAGAGCCCGCCGTACATGACGTCGGGCCGAGCGGGCCCGCTGAGGATACGAGCGGCTCGTTGCAGATCGGCTCCTCTTCCTCTTCGTCTTCGGACAGCTTGCCGCAAGCAGAGCCCCCAGCTCCACAAGCAGATCCCCCGGCTCCACCAAGAAGGCGTCTTCGCAAGGCTGGGGACGTAGCGGAGCGGCGGACGAGTCAACCCCCGCCGCGCCGCACGACACGCTCCACCGCGGCAAGTTCTGTTGCCGCGGAAGCACCTCACGCTGTAGCGGCAACTGGAGCGGGGTCCTCCCGGTCCGCTGCTCCAGCTCCCGCCAAGCGGTCAAGAGATCCTACTCCTCCTCCTCCTCGCGCCGGAGGTGGGCCAGGCTTTGACTTCTCCGCGCTCAGCTCCGACGAGGAAGAAGAAGAGTAAGATTCTTGTTGTACTTGTATGTCTTCAATACTTGTTGTCTTGTCTTGTATCTCATTTGCTTCACTCTGAACTTATTCCTTTTTAGGACTCTGGCCCAGAGAGCGGCAAAGAGAACCAAGGTCCCGGTGATTTTCCTCGAGGACGATCCCACCGTGCCAGCAGGGGGCGCGCCCGAGACAAACTTGCCGGACCCAACAGCTGTTTCTCAGAGCAGTCCCCAGCGCAGCCCCCAGCGTAAGTATATGGTTTACTTCCTGTTGTTAGGCGCGCATGGATACTCTTTGCTTGATATCTGATTGTTGGCTTGTGTAGGAGCAGAGCAGCCCCACCAGGAGCGTCCGGACGCCGCCCCTGACATGCCATCTACTTCGACTACGCCGCCAAGGGAGAGTTCTCCAGCAAAGGAGAATCCTCCGACAAGGGAGAGCTCCCCGGCAAGGGAGAAGTCTCCGACAAGGGAGAGCTCCCCGGCAAGGGAGAAGTCTCCGACAAGGGAGAGCTCCCAGGCAAGGGAGAAGTCTCCGACGAGGAAGAGCTTCCCGGCAAGGGAGAAGTCTCCGGCAAGGGACAGCACCAGCGACCCCCCGGCAGCGGAGATCCCAACTGCCGAGCCTGGTACAGGTACTTCTTGCTTCTAAACTTCCCATGGGTTCTTCTTTTTGGATATTTGCTTGACTTTTCTTCCTTTTCCGGCCGTCAGATCCATCTATTGCGGAACCGATGGAGACCGAGGTTGCTGTCGATGATGCCGCCACCACCGAAGAAGCGGCCGGCGCTGATGATCCCGCCGGCGAAGAGGCCGCCAAGGCCGCCGCCGCAGCAGCTGACGAGGGGTCTGGCGATCGCACTGACGACCCTGAGGCCGCAGGAGCGACAGGCGCTACACCGACCGCCGATCCTCCGGCCGCTGCCGCAACATCAGGCTCCGAAGAGCCCCAGACAGGCGTCTACTTGAAGGCCGGCGACGGCGTCTTCATCAACCTCCCCTGGGCGTCAACGTCCAGGGCGCCGGTCGAAGGAGAAAACTTTGAGCGGAGGTGCTCGCCTCCGTTGGGCTGACGCTGGTCGACGCGCCAAGCAGTAGCAGCGATGAGCCTGTGGAGGAGCGACTGCTGCGGAAGCTGGTGTCGCTCTACCGCGCTCGACAAGCCAAACTGGAGTCCCGCGAAGCGCTTGTCGCGAAGGCGGGGCTGGACATGGAGAAGCGCGCGGAGGGGCTCCGAGGTCTCAACCAGGCAGCTCTCCGGTCGCTGGCGGCGGAGCGTGTGCAGCTCGATGAGGCGCAGAAGGCCTTCATCCTCGAGAAGGCAGAAGTTGCAGAGCAACAGTGGCTTGCCGCCGAGGAGTTATCTGCGCGGGAGGGTGAGTTGGTGTAGCTGAAGGCCAGCCTGGACAGCCACGAAGAGGAGCTTGCTGCGCGCGAGCAAACACTCAGCGGAGCCCTCAAGGAAGCAAAGGACGCCGCCGCAGCTGCCGAGGCCGCCAAGAAGGAGCTGGAGACGAAGGTGGAGCAGCTGGAGACTGATCTTAAGGCGAGCGGTGAAGCGCTTGCCGCGCTCAAGCATGAGCGCGAGAAGGACACCTACACCTTTGGCGAGCTGCAGGGTCGTCTCGCCGAGAAGATCAAGGAGCTTAGCGCCGCCAAGGATTCCAACGCCGATCTTGAGCTGAAGCTGGCTGCTTTGACCAAGACGCTGGACGGCGCCAGGGAGCAGGAGGCGTCCCTGAAGAAGGAGATCAAGGCCGACAAGGCGCTGCTGGAGAGCATTGCCGCCACTCAGAATGATTTTAGAGAGACTATGGAGCAGTGGACGGAGGGTCTTGTGAATGCTGCCGCAGACATCGACAAGGAGCTGGCGCAGCTGGGGATGGGGGATCTCGGGTATCCCTCCGATGAGACCCTCCCATCCAGCGCCAAGCTCACTCTGTTCTTCAAAGGCGTGGCGACGGCCCTCCGGCGACTCCGGGAAAGGATCCCAAAGCAGCTGGCCAACGAGTCGCGCAAGATCTGCGCAGGGGCTCTTCAGAAGGTATTGGTGAAGGTAGCCTTCCGCAACCCGGGCCTCAACCTCACCAATGTCCTCAGATCCCTGCCGGCGGAAGCTGATCTGGAGGCGCTCAAGGACCTTGTCGCACCCATTGTGGACAAGGTGAGCGGGATCAAGAGGGTTGAGGGCGATCGCGTGGACTAGGCCGCCCGTTTTCTTCTTTTCTTGTCGCTGCTAATCATGTTATGAAAACAGTCTATTAGAGCCGTGACAAGCTATCTTGTAAATATATAACTTTATTTTGGGTAGCAATTGCAATGTTATTTCCTTTACTTGATTCCTTCCTTTGTATGTTTTTGCCCTACGCTTTTAGGGAACTTGCCGGCGTAGGCACTCTTGCCGCGAGCGCTGAGTGCGGGACGTCAGCAGCCTGCTGGCAGTGCCGTTGCCGACAAGAAACCTTGTCGTAACTAGCTGCAGCTCGCTTAAGTTGTTGAGTGAACTTGAAACAAAGTAAGGGCGCGACTCTAGTCGCAGCACACTTAAACTGTTGAGCAAGCTTGAAACAAAGTAATGGTGCAACTAGCCACGAGCCGGTTCCTTCGCGCACAGGTTTTCCATACAAAGCATGGTCGTTCAAGGAAAATAACTTAAATTTTAAAAAATCTGATTGCTCAAACTTTGGCACTTAGCTTTTCTGTCGTTTGCTTCCCGGCAAGGCGAAACTTTCTTGAACGACGCCTGGTCCATGCCATTATCTTCCCCTCCCCCCCCCCCCCCCGGCAAACTTGTGGGCGAAGGAGCCTTCATTCCCTTGAGAAAAAAGGAAGTAGAGAAAATAATGATATGGAGCCTTAAGGCTCGTTATTGCTTACCGGGGGTGTTCGCTGCACAACGTGTCAGATAATTCATGCAAAAAAGCATGAAATTGACAAGGTGTGTGGAGCACGTGAGCTTTATTTATGCACAGCGTCTGCGCCTGGCTTTGTACAAAGGATTACATGCAACAGTGGCAAGACTTGTACAAAAAGGTGGTTGCCGGACAGGGTCCGACAACCGCGCCTTACGGGTAAAACTTACGAAGATGTTCGATGTTCCAGGAGTTGCTCACCGGAATGCCATCTTCGGTCTCAAGGCGGACAGCGCCAGGCCTAGTGACTCGTTTCACCCGGTAAGGGCCTTCCCACTTCGGCGTCAACTTGTTGGAATTCTTGGCGGAATGAACGCGCCGAAGAATAAGGTCGCCTTCCTCGAGACTTCTGGCGTTAACTTTGCGGCTATGGTAGCGGTGCAAAGCTTGCTGGTAGCGAGCAGCTCGCACAGCAGCCTGAAGACGATCTTCCTCAAGGAGCAGCGCGTCATCTTGTCGCAGCTGCTCTTGCTCAAGCTCATCATAAGCGAGCACTCGAGGTGACCCGTATACGAGTTCCGTGGGGATAACTGCCTCTGCTCCATAGACTAGAGCGAAAGGTGTCTGGCCAGTGGCTCGATTTGGCGTCGTCCTGATCGACCAAAGAACCACCGGCAGCTCCTCAATCCAGTTTCTTCCGCACCTGTGCAGCCTGTCGAAAGTCCTGGTCTTGAGCCCATGCAGCACTTCAGCATTTGCCCTCTCCGCTTGACCGTTGCTCCTGGGGTGAGCAACAGAAGCGAAGCAGACCTTGGCGCCAAGATCTTGGACGTACTGCATGAAGGTACGGCTCGTGAATTGTGTACCGTTGTCGGTGATGATCCTGTTAGGGATCCCGAAGCGGCAAACAATTGACCTGAAGAACTTGACTGCTGACTGTGCTGTCACCTTCCTCACTGGTTCCACTTCTGGCCACTTTGTGAACTTGTCGATTGCGACGTACAAGTACTCAAAGCCCCCGACTGCTCGGGGGAAGGGGCCGAGGATGTCGAGCCCCCAGACCGAAAATGGCCAGGATAAAGGGATCGTCTGGAGAGCTTGAGCTGGCTGGTGTATCTGCTTGGAATGGAACTGGCACGCTTCACACTTGGTTACTTGTTTAGTTGCATCCTGGAGGGCTGTCGGCCAAAAGAAACCTTGCCGGAAAGCTTTGCCAGCAAGCGCTCTTGCGCCAATGTGGTGACCACATATGCCTCCATGTATCTCTGCCAACAGCTTCTGTCCATCTTCCCGGTGAATACACTTCAATTTCATACCGTTGAGTCTTCTTCTGTACAGTGTGTTGTCGACAAACTGGTACATACTTGACTGCCGGGCTACTCTTTCCTCTTCTTCTGGCTCTTCGGGAAGTTCTCCTGTCTGGAGGAAACGGACGATCTGCTGTGCCCACGCTGGAGCTTGCAGCTCGACAACAAGGACTAAAGGCATATCTGCTGCTGCGAGATAATCCGCTTCTACGGCGAGAACCTGCGGCTCAGCCGGAGCTTGACGTTCCCCGGCAAGCTTGCCGGAGCAAAACTTGTCGGGAGCGTCTTCTTCAACGAAACAAACCCTGGGGCTTGTCGGAGCAGACCGCTCCTCAGTACTCTTGGCGTTGATCTTGGGGACCTTCTTGGCGGCGGCTCCAGGAAGCTCTGCCGGAAAATAGTCACCGGAAATCAACTTCCTCTTCTTGCTCTGTCCAGTTGATGGCGTCACAGACGGTTGAGTCAGCTTGAGCACAAAGATCCCCGGTTCCACAGGTAACTTAAGTGCTGCGCACTTTGACAGGCCGGCAGCGATGTCGTTCTGAGCTCTTGGAACATGTTCCATCTGTAGGCCGACAAAGTGCTCTTCTAGCTTCCTCATTTCATCAACGTAAGCTTCCATCAATGGACTCTGATAATTCTTGTTCACTTGGCGGACGACAAGCTGCGAGTCACCCCTGACAATGAGCTGCTTGATCCCAAGGTCTGCCGCGATCCTGAGACCGGCGAGCAATCCCTCATACTCTGCAGTATTGTTTGTTGCTTGCTCCTTGGGAAAGTGCATCTGGACTACGTACTTGAGGTGCTCTCCGGTGGGTGCGACAAGCAGCACGCCAGCACCGGCGCCTTGCAGCGAGAAAGCACCATCAAAGTACATCAGCCACTCTTTGCTTGCTTCCTTGACGGGGATGCTCGTTTCTGGATTTTCTTCATCTGGTGTTGGCGTCCACTCTGCTATGAATTCTGCCAATGCTCTGCTTTGGATAATTGAAGTGCTCTCAAACTTGAGGCCAAAGCTTGACAGTTCCAGTGCCCACTCAACAATCCTGCCTGTTGCTTCGGGATTCTGCAGTATCCTCTTCAGCGGAAAGCGAGTGACAACTGTGATCTCATGTGCTTGGAAGTAATGGCGCAGCTTTCTCGAGGCCATGAGGAGGCCGAAAAGCAATTTCTGCACACTAGAGTACCTTGACCTAGCCCCCTACAGAAGGGAACTGACAAAGTAGACCGGGCGCTGCACCATTTTCTTCTGTTGTATCTCTTCGCACATCTGCGCAGATCCATCTTTGTCGGGACCAGAGCTTGTCGGAGAAGCCCCCTGCTTGTCGCTGGATGTGCTTGCCGCGGTCGCTGGCTCGTCATCAGCCTCCCTCTCCGCTACTAACGCAGCACTAACCACTTGATTGGTTGCCGCCAGATACAGCAGCAACTTCTCTTGTGGCTTAGGTGCGACAAGTATTGGAGTGGAGGACAGGTATCTCTTCAAGTCCTGCAGCGCAGCCTCCACTTCTGGAGTCCATTTCATTGGACCTGCCTTTTTCAAAATCTTGAAAAACGGCAAGGCGCGCTCAGCGGACTTAGAGATAAACCTGCTGAGAGCCGCCATGCAGCCGGCAAGTTTCCGCACATCCTTGACGCGCTTCGGTGCTTCGATCTGCTCAATGGCCTTGATCTTGTCGGGATTGGGTTCGATTCCCCTCTGAGACATGAAGAACCCGAGAAGCTTGCCGGAAGGGACTCCAAACACGCATTTCTCGGGGTTGAGCTTGAGGCTGATCTTGCGCAGATTTGCAAAAGTGTCTTCTAGATCTTGAATCAGAGTTGCTTTGTCCCTGCTCTTGACCACTATATCATCCATGTAGGCTTCTACATTTCTGTGTATTTGCGGTTCAAAAGCAGTATGGACTACCCTTGCAAATGTTGAACCAGCATTCTTCAAACCGAAAGGCATCCGTACGAAACAGTACGTGCCACATGGAGTGATGAATGCGGTCTTCTCCTCATCTTCTTCTGCCATGAAGATCTGATGATATCCTGAGTATGCGTCAAGAAATGAAAGCAAATCACATCCAGCCGTGGAGTCAACAATCTGGTCAATGCGCGGCAAGGGAAATGGATCTTTGGGACAAGCTTTGTTAACATCGGTAAAGTCGATACAAAGCCTCCATTTCCCGTTTGCCTTGCACACGACTACAGGATTGGATAACCACGTAGGATGGAGCACTCCTCTGACAAGGCCTGCTGCTTCCAACTTCTTGATCTCTTCTGCGATAAACTCTTGGCGCTCCACTGCTTGTTTCCTGACTTTCTGCTTGACGGGCCGCGCATGAGGACAGACGACAAGGTGGTGCTCAATTACTTTCCTGGGAACGCCGGGGATGTCAGACGGTTGCCACGCAAACACGTCGACGTTCGCCCGCAGGAAAGCAATGAGCGCGCTTTCCTATTTAGGGTCGAGAGTGGCGCTGATGGTGAAAGTACCACCAGTGCCATCCTCCTTGGCGGACACCTTCTTGGTCGCTGGCGGAGCTGCCATTGTCTTCTTACACTTGCCGGTGGAGCTCGATGGTGCGTCCTTGACGGTAGCGCAGCACTCCGTAGAGGTGCGCTTGCCGGAGTGGGCATCAGAACTCTTGCCGGACTTGGTCTTCTTCTTCCCCCCAGGAGCTTCAGCGGCAAGTGTCTCGCGATCCGTTGCGGCTGTTGCTTCCCGGTAGATCTTGTCAGCACAGATAAGAGCATCTTTCTTGTTGCCATGGACAGAGATGACACTTATCGGGCCTGGCATCTTCAGCATGTTGTACGCGTAGTGAGAGGCCGCCATGAACTTGGCGAGCGCTGGACGGCCAAGAATCCCATTGTAAGGTAATGGAAAATCGGCAACGTCAAAAGTGATCCTCTCAGTCCTGAAGTTCAGCTCGCTGCCAAATGTCACCGGCAGCGTGATCTTCCCCTTCGGCTTGCTCCTTCCCGGGTTGATTCCTTGGAATGTGCCGGTCTCTTCGAGCTCGCTGTCAGGGACCTGGAGTTTTCGGAGCACAACGGAGGAGATCAGGTTCAAGCCGGCCCCGCCGTCAACTAGCATCTTGGTGACCTTGAGGTTGCGGATAGTTGGTGAGACCAACATCGGCAAACACCCGACCGTAGTTGTGCGATCAGGGTGGTCCTCAATATCAAAGATGATAGGCGTGCTGGACCATTTCAGAAGCTTCCGTGACTCAAAGGGTGGTTCTGCCGCATTGACTTCCCGCACCCACTGCTTGAGTTGGTGGTGCGAAGTATGCAGAGAAGCACCGCCGTCAACACACAAGACCTCTGTGGCTTTCTGAAACTCCTGCTCACTGGTCTCGTCATCATCCATGTCTTCGTCGTCGTCGTCTTCATCTTTGTCGCGGCCGCGGGGAGGTCTCTCTCCTTGACGCTGATTGGCCTTGCCACGGCGTCCTCCCCGGCCGGTGCGCTTCGTGCCAGACCCTCCAGCACCTGCTTGGGCTTTCTCCTTGTCGCGTCGCTCGTACTCGGCCTTTTGCAGCTCGACAAGCTGCTCGACCTTCTTGCAGCTCTGGAGGTCATGGCCCTTGGTGCGGTGGATCTTGCAGTACTGTTTGTTGGTGCCGTCCTGCTTGTCGGCGGCCGCCACAGCCTGGAAGTTGGCGCATGCGGCAACCTCCTTGCCGGAGCTACCATCTTTGGCTTTCTTGGCGCCACCGTCGTTGCCGGACTGCTCAACAACTAGCACATCTTTGCCTTTCCTCTTCCTGTTGTTCCGCCGCCGGTTTTTATTTGCCGGGGCAGCATCCTCACTGTCATATCCTCTCGTTCCTGTATTCTCTCCGGGGAGTTTCCTCCCTTCCTCAGCGCGTGCACACCTGTCGGCTAGAGCATATAGCTCGCTGATGTCTCTGATCTTGCACATCGCCATCTCCTCCCGCATCCTGCGGTTACGCACGTTCTGGTGGAACACGCTGATGACCGCGGTAGGGTGGACATCTGGGATGTTGCGTTGCACTTGGCTGAATCTCTGGATGTACTTGCGCAAGGGCTCTCCCTCCTTCTGGGCAAGCAGGTGAAGGTCACTCTCCCGGCCATGAGGTTTGTGGCCGCCCGTAAAGGCGCCGACAAACTGATGGCATAGGTCTGCCCAGGAAGAAATGGAGTTTTCCGGCAAGTGCATGAGCCAGGACCTGACGTTGGGTTTGAGCACCAGCGGGAAGTAGTTGGCAAGGATCTTGTCGTCTCGCCCCCCGGCAGCCTGCACCGCGATGGTGTAGATGCTGAGGAACTCCGACGGATGCAACCTGCCGTCGTACTTCTCTGGTACGTCTGGCTTGAAATTCTTCGTGTTGGGCCACTGGACTTGCCGCAGCTCATGAGTAAACGCAGGGCAACCTACCGCATATGGCAGGTCGCCTGGTTCCCCTGGTGCATGCATGTAGACAGTGGGCCCAGCGCGCCGGTCTGATTGACGCCGCGCTTCTCTTCTGCGCTCGATGCGAGTACCAGCGTCTTCTTGCTGTCGTTCATGAAGAACGTGGCGCTGATCATGACGAGCTCGTGGATCTGATGAAGCAGTGGAGTCGCTGTCGCGGTGGACCCAACGAGTCGGCAATCTTGGCCTCCGCGGCGGAGAGTGTACGGTGGTTGAACCTCCCGCGGTCTTGTTGCCATCGGTTCGCACCTGGCTGATTTGCCGCGGCTGCGACGCAGTCGGCTGCCGCGGAGTGTCGCCGTTGGCGAAGCCGATGAGGCTCTGAATGGTGGCCCTCCAGTCGTTGATCTTGTCTGGTGTTGGAGGGAAGTCTAGGAGCAGTTGAGCTCGCGCTAAAGCTTCTGCTGGAGTGGCGGGTAGCGGTGGTGAACGGTGCGAGGAGCGGGATATGCTCGGACTTCCAACGATGTTAGAAGGAGCAGTATTCCGTCCAGGCGACCGTGCCTCGCTCGCGCCAGCACGTTGGCGTGCATGCTGGCCTTGAGCATCTCGAGATCCGCCAGCTCAATTTGGGTCCAGCGAGCGTATGGTACCGTGAGTACCACGACGCTGCCGGTCCCGCGCTTCCTGAGATGGGCGCGGAGCATCCACGGACGCCCGGTCGTCGTGGGAGCCTGCTACGCCGCCGACGGGCAGCGCAGCCTTGTTCTTGGACTTGGTGGCACCGTGGGCTCCCTCATCGACGCCCGTTCTTCCGCCGGCGTCTTCCCCACCAGCCGTTTGCTCCGGCCGTGGTGGGTTCGACGCGGACGGAGCAGCCGCCTCCGAAGCCTTCTTCTTCGGCGGCATGTCGATGAAGTCGATGAAGATCTAGCTCGTGTGAACGCCGGATCAGGTTCACACAACCTCGACGCCCCCTACCTGGCGCGCCAAAGATGTCGGGGATTCTGACTCCGCGAGCACCTATGGCGACGGAGCCCCTTTTCGGTTCGGCGGGGGGCGGAGGCCGCGCAAAGAGCGTATCGAGGCGAGGCACACGAGGGGTTTTTACCCAGCTTCGGAGCTCTCCGGAGAGATAATACTCCTACTGCTGCTTTGTGGATTGTATTGAGTTCTTGCTCGGGAGCGCTGAGTGCTACAGTACACACCAGCAGCTAACGAGACCGAGCGTGAGTGATCTACTGTTCATCCTTTTTCCTCTACGTTGTGCATGGGCCTCCTTTTATATGCTCAAGGGGTCTCCAACAGGTGGCAACGTAGGCGAGGGCAAAAATGGGAAAGGTGCTGCGGTAGGTACAGCTACCTACACAGTGTATCATACCTAACCCTGACGGCAGGGGACAAGGGCATTAAATGCCTTTCTACGTCGCCCAGACAGTGCAGAAAAGGTACCGTCAGGGGCGCTACCACTCGCCACGATGGCGATCTTGTCAGCGCCGCATGCCACAGTGTACCCCTGGCTGCACAGCCTCCCGCCACGTACACCTGGAAGGGTCCCAGAGCGACACGTAGGTGGGTGTGCTGGCGCGCAGGTACAGAGTGGTTGCTTGCCGCGGCGAGCGCCTTGCCGCGGCCGTTGTCTTGCCGCGTCCGGGAGCTTGTCGCTCGGCGGGCCCTGCCGGGACGCGTGGCGCGTCGCGGCAAGTTCCTTGAGATGCCTTGGTTGGCCTTCCCGGCAAGCTCCTCTTGCCGGGGTCTTGTGCCTTGAGTGGCCTTCCCGGCAAGCTCCTCTTGCCGGGGACTTGTCTCCTTGGCTTAAATACTTTGTTCTTGAATGGTTCCAAAGGAACCACAGAGGTCCTAGGCGGTCACCTGGCAAGCCTTGCCGCGGGGCGCTGCGACTGCCCGTGCACAAGTTCGGGATACTAGGGTACCCCTACTCTAGTACACCGACATATTGCAAGGAATCAAACACATCATATTGAGTGATCTACAAGTTTTATGTAGGATTTTATGACTATCCATGTGAATGACCACTTCCTGTCATCTCTCTAAATAGATATAAGTGAAGCAAGAGAGTTTAGTTCTTTCTACAAAAGATATGCCCACGCTCTAACAAATATAAGTGAAGCAAAAGAGCATTCTACAAATGGCGGTTTTCTATGTGAAGAGAAACAGGCAATCCAAACTTCAAATGATATAAGTGAAGCACATGAAGCATTCTATAAAGCCATACTCAAAAGAATATAAGTGAAGTGCAAAGAGCATTCTATAAATCAACCAAGGAATATCTCATACCAGTGTGGTGCATAAAATAAAAATGAAAACAAAATGCAAAAGACGCTCCAAGATTGCACATATCGCATGAACGAAACGAATCCGAAAACATACTGATACTTGTTGAAGAAAGAGGGGATGCCTTCCGGGGCATCCCCAAGCTTAGACGCTTGAGTCTCCTTGAATATTTACTTGGGGTGCCTTGGGAATCCCCAATATTGAGCTCTTGCCTCTCTTCCTTCTCCTCACATCGAGACCTTCTCGATCATCGAACACTTCATCCACACAAAACTTCAACAGAAAACTCGGTAAGATCCGTTAGTATAATAAAGCAAATCACTACTCTAAGTATTGTTGCAAACCAATTCATATTTTGTTTTGGCATTGTGTCTACTTTAGTATAACTTTTTCATGGCTTAATCCACTGATATAAATCGATAGTTTCATCAAAACAAGCAAACTATGCATCAAAAACAGAATCTGTCTAGAACAGAACAGTCTATAATAATCTGAAAATTCACCATACTTCTGAACCGCACAATCCAACAAGCATTGTAAACATACTAAATGCAAACCTTGGCACATTATTTTTATTCTAAACTTTATAAAGTACACAACAGAAATAAATGACTCTCTAAAACTTCCGGGTTGTCTCCCTGGCAGCGCTTTCTTTAAATCCATTAAGCTAGTCATTTAGTGCTCAAGTAGTGAATTCACCCGGATCCCAAGGTATATCAAAGCCAATTTTAATTAACAATGATTTAGAATTTAGTAGTGAGCACAACGTAACATGTATCATGTAATGACGAAGTCTAACTCTCTTCCTATGCATCGGCATGTCATAAAAGAACAATTCATGCATGATACGTCTCCAACGTATCTATAATTTTTTATTGCTCCATGCTATATTGTCTACTGTTTTGGACTATATTGGGCTTTATTTTCCAATCTTATATTACTTTTTGGACTAACCTATTAACCGGAGGCCCAGCCCAGAATTGTTGTTTTTTGCCTATTTCAGTGTTTCAAAGAAACGGAATATCAAACGGAGTCTAAACGGAATGAACCCTTCGGGAACGTGATTTTCTCAACAGATATGATCCAAGAGACTTGGACCCTCCATCAAGAAAGCCACGAGGCGGTCACAAGGGTGGAGGGCGCCCCCCCCTAGGGCGTGCCCCCTGCCTCGTGGGCCCCTCGAAGCTCCACTGACATACTCCTTCCTCCTATATATACCTACATACCCCCAAACGATCAGATACGGAGCCAAAAACCTAACTCCACTGGCGCAACCTTATGTACCCACGAGATCCCATCTTGGGGCCTGTTCCGGAGCTCCGCCAGAAGGGGTATCCACCATGGAGGGCTTCTACATCATCACCATAGCCCCTCCGATGAAGTGTGAGTAGTTTACCTCAGACCTTCGGGTCTATAGTTAGTAGCTAGATGGCTTCTTCTCTCTTTTTGGATCTCAATACAATGTTCTCCCCCTCTCTCGTGGAGATCTATTCCATGTAATCTTCTTTTTTCGGTGTGTTTGTTGAGATCGATGAATTGTGGGTTTATGATCAAGTTTATCTATGAACAATATTTGAATCTTCTCTGAATTCTTTTATGTATGATTGGTTATCTTTGCAAGTCTCTTCGAATTATCAGTTTGGTTTGGCCTACTAGATTGGTTTTTCTTGCAATGGGAGAAGTGCTTAGCTTTGGGTTCAATCTTGCGGTGTCCTTTCCCAGTGACAGTAGGAGCAGCAAGGCACGTATTGTATTGTTCCATCAAGGATAACAAGATGGGGTATTTATCATATTGCATGAATTTATTCCTCTACATCATGTCATCTTGCTTAAGGCGTTCCTCTGTTTTCTTGAACTTAATACTCTAGATGCATGCTGGATAGCGGTCGATGAGTGGAGTAATAGTAGTAGATGCAGGCAGGAGTCGGTCTACTTGTCTCGGACGTGATGCCTATATACATGATCATACCTAGATATTCTCATAACTATGCTCAATTCTGTCAATTGCTCAACAGTAATTTGTTCACCCACCATAGAATACTTATGCTCTTGAGAGAAGCCACTAGTGAAATCTATGGCCCCCGGGTCTATTCTCATCATATCAATCTCCATCACTTTATTATTGCTTTGATTTTTACTTTGCCTTTTTATTTTACTTTGCATCTCTATATCAAAATACCAAAAATATTATCTATCATCTCTATCAGATCTCACTCTCGTAAGTGACCATGAAGGGCTTGACAACCCCTAATCGCGTTGGTTGCGTTGAGATATTCGTTTTGTGTAGGTACGAGGGACTCGCGCTTAGCCTCCTACTGGATTGACACCTTGGTTCTCAAAAACTGAGGGAAATACTTACTCTACTCTGCTGCATCACCCTTTCCTCTTCAAGGAAATCCAACGCAGTGCTCAAGAGGTAGCAGGAAGATTTCTGGCGCCATTGCCGGGGAGGTCTACACAAAAGTCAACATACCAAGTACCCATCACAATACCTTATCTCTCACACTACATTATTTGCCATTTGCCTCTTATTTTCCTCTCCCCCACTTCACCCTTGCCGTTTTATTCGCCCTCTCTTTTCCGTTTGCCTTTTCTCGCTTGCTTTTTGTTTGCTCGTGTGTTGTATTGCTTGTCTGTCACGATGGCTCAAGATAATACCAAATTATGTGACTATACCAATACCAACAATAATGATTTCCTTAGCACTCCGATTGCTCCTCTTGCCAATACTGAATCTTGTGAAATCAATACTGCTTTGTTGAATCTTGTTATGAAGGATCAATTCGCCGGGCTTCCTAGTGAAGATGCCGCTAATCATCTAAATAGCTTCGTTGATTTATGTGATATGCAAAAGAAGAAAGTTGTCGATAATGATATTGTTAAATTGAAGCCATTTCCTTTTTCGCTTAGAGATCGTGCTAACGCTTGGTTTTTGTCTTTACCTAAAAATAGTATTGATTCTTGGAACAAGTGTAAAGATGTTTTTATCTCTAAGTATTTTCCTCCCGCTAAGATCATCTCTCTTAGAAACAATATTATGAATTTTAAGCAACTTGATCATGAACACGTTGCACAAGCTTGGGAGAGAATGAAATTGATGATACATAATTGCCCTACTCATGGTTTGAATTTGTGGATGATTATACAAAAATTTTATGCCGGATTGAATTTTGCTTCTAGAAATCTTTTAGATTCGGCCGCGAGAGGCACTTTTATGGAAATCACTTTAGGAGATGCTACTAAACTCCTAGATAATACTATGGTTAATTATTCTCAATGGCACACTGAAAGATCTACTAATAAAAAAGTGCATGCGATAGAAGAAATCAATGTTTTGAGTGGAAAGATGGATGAACTTATGAAATTATTTGCTACTAAGAGTGTTTCTTCTGATCCTAATGATATGCCTTTGTCTACTTTGATTGAGAATAATGATGAATCTATGGATGTGAATTTTGTTGGTAGGAATAATTTTGGTAACAACGCGTATAGAGGGAATTTTAATCCTAGGCCTTATCCTAGTAATCCTTCTAATAATTATGGAAATTCCTACAACAACTCTTATGGAAATTTTAATAATATGCCCTCTGAATTTGAGAATAGTGTTAAAGAGTTTATGAATTCGCAAAAGAATTTTAATGCTTTGTTTGGAGAGAAATTACTTAAAGTTGATGAATTGGCTAGGAACGTTGA
Organism: Aegilops umbellulata; assembly: GCA_032464435.1. NCBI lineage: Eukaryota > Viridiplantae > Streptophyta > Magnoliopsida > Poales > Poaceae > Aegilops > Aegilops umbellulata. Next base: position 197,532,285 of record CP136054.1, read on the forward strand.
TAGAATTTCTCTTGATGTTGATTCTTTACAGCTTAGATCTATTCATCCAAAGCACGATACCAATGAGTTTCTCAAAGCCATGATAATTTCCATTGATGAGTGCAAGGAAAGAACCGCTAGGATGCGTGCTACGAAAGATGCCTTTATTAAAGCGTGTTCTTCCAATTCCTATGAAAATCAAGATGAAGATCTAAAAGTTATTGATGTGTCCCCTATTAAATCTTTGTTTTGCAATATGAATCTTGATGAGACTGAATATGATCCACCTTTACCTAGAAGGCATTCTAAAAATTCAGAGTATTTACATCTTGATGATGAAATTGATAAAAGTGGGATTGAAAAGAATAAAACCCTAGATGTTGCTAAACCCACTATTTTGGATTTCAAGGAATTTAATTATGAAGGTTTCTCTTTAATTGATTGTATTTCCTTGTTGCAATCCGTTCTAAATTCTCCTCATGCTTATAGTCAAAATAAAGCGTTTACTAAACATATCGTTGATGCCTTGATGCAATCTTATGAAGAAAAACTTGAGTTGGAAGTTTCTATTCCTAGAAAACTTTATGATGAGTGGGAACCAACTATTAAAATTGAAATAAAGGATCATGAGTTTTATGCTTTATGTGATTTGGGTGCTAGTGTTTCCACTATTCCCAAAACTTTTTGTGATTTGCTAGATTTCTGCGATTTTAATGATTGCTCTCTAAACTTGCACCTTGCGGATTCCACTATTAAGAAACCTATGGGAAGAATTAATGATGTTCTTATTGTTGCAAATAGGAATTATGTGCCCGTAGATTTTATCGTTCTTGATATAGATTGCAATCCTTCTTGCCCTATTATTCTTGGTAGACCTTTACTTAGAATGATTGGTGCAATTATTGATATGAAGGAAGGGAATATTAGATTCCAACTTCCATTAAAGAAGGGTATGGAACACTTCCCTAGGAAAAAAATAAAATTACCATATGAATCTATCATGAGAGCCACTTATGGATTGCCTACCAAAGATGTCAATACCTAGATCTATCCTTGCTTTTATGCCTAGCAAGGGGCGTTAAACGATAGCGCTTGTTGGGAGGCAACCCAATTTTATTTTTTGATTTTTCTTCTATTTAGGAATAAATAATCCATCTACCTTCTGTCTAGATGTGGTTTTATATTTTAATTAGTGTTTGTGCCAAGTTAAACCTATAGGATCTTCTTGCATGATAGTTATTTGATCTTGCTGTAATTTCCAGAAACTTTCTGCTCACGAAAACAATTGTTAAAAAACACCAGAACGTGATAAAATAGTGATTCCAATTGCTGTTGATCAATAAAAAATTGCCTAGGCCTTCCTATTTTGTCTGATGTTTTGGAGATCCAGAAGTTTGCGTTAGTTACAGATTACTACAGACTGTTCTGTTTTTGACAGATTCTGTTTTTCGTGTGTTGTTTGCTTATTTTGATGAATCTATGACTAGTAAAATAGTTTATAAACCATAGAGAAGTTGGAATACAGTAGGTTTAACACCAATATAAATAAAGAATGAGTTCATTACAGTACCTTGAAGTGGTCTTTTGTTTTCTTTCGCTAACGGAGCTCACGAGATTTCTGTTGAGTTTTGTGTTGTGAAGTTTTCAAGTTTTGGGTGAAATCTTTTTGATGGATTATGGAACAAGGAGTGGCAAGAGCCTAAGCTTGGGGATGCCCGTGGCACCCCCAAGATAATCTAAGGACACCAAAAAGTCAAAGCTTGGGGATGGCCCGGAAGGCATCCCCTCTTTCGTCTACTTCCATCGGTAACTTTACTTGGAGCTATATTATTATTCACCACATGATATGTGTTTTGCTTGGAGCGTCTTGTATGATTTGAGTCTTTGCTTTTTAGTTTACCACAATCATCCTTTCTGTACACACCTTTTGAGATAGCCATACATGAATTGGAATTTGATAGAATACTCTAAGTGCTTCACTTATATCTTTTGAGCTTTATAGTTTTGCTCTAGTGCTTCACTTATATCTTTTAAGAGCACGGTGGTGGATTTGTTTTATAGAAACTATTGATCTCTCATGCTTCACTTAGATTATTTTGAGAGTCTTAAATAGCATGGTAATTTGCTTAATAATAATAATATGCTTGGTATTCAAGATTTGTAAAACTTTCTTTTGAGTGCGTTCAATACTAAGAAAAGTTTCATGCTTGATAATTGTTTTGAGATATGGAGGTGATAATATCAAAGTCGTGCTAGTTGAGTAGTTGTGAATTTGAGAAATGCTTGTGTTGAAGTTTGCAAGTCCCGTAGCATACACGTATGGTAAACGTTATGTAACAAATTTGAAACCTGAGGTGTTATTTGATTGTCCTCCTTATGAGTGGCGGTCGGGGACAAGCGATGGTCTTTTCCTACCAATCTATCCCCCTAGGAGCATGCGCGTGGTGCTTTGGTTTTTGATGGCTTGTAGATTTTTGCAATAAGTATATGAGTTCATTATGACTAATGTTGAGTCCATGGATTATACGCACTCTCACCCTTCCATCATTGCTAGCCTCTTCGGTACCGTGCATTGCCCTTTCTCACATTGAGAGTTGGTGCAAACTTCGCCGGTGCATCCAAACCCCGTGATATGATATGCTCTTTCGCACATAAACCTCATTATATCTTCCTCAAAACAGCCACCATACCTACCTATTATGGCATTTCCATAGCCATTCCGAGATATATTGCCATGCAACTTTCCACCATACCGTTCTTAATGACACATTCATCATTGTCATATTGCTTAGCATGATCATGTAGTTGGCATAGTATTTGTGATAAATCCACCATTCATAATTCTTTCATACATGTCACTCTTGGTTCATTGCATATCCCGGTACACCGCCGGAGGCATTCATATAGAGTCATATTTTGTTCTAGTATCGAGTTGTAATCATTGAGTTGTAAATAAATAGAAGTGTGATGATCATCATTCAATAGAGCATTGTCCCAATAAAAAAAGATAAAGGCCAAAGAAAAAAAAGAAGGCCCAAAAAAAGAAATAAAAAATAAAAGAGGCAATGCTACTATCCTTTTTTTCCACACTTGTGCTTCAAAGTAGCATCGTAAGCTTCATGATAGAAAGTCTCTTGTTTTGTCATTTTCATATACTAGTGGGAATTTTTCATTATAGAACTTGGCTTGTATATTCCAACGATGGGCTTCCTTAAATGCCCTAGGTCTTCGTGAGCAAGCAAGTTGGATGCACACCCACTTAGTTTCTTTTGTTGAGCTTTCATACATTTATAGCTATAGTGCATCCGTTGCATGGCAATCCCTACTCCTTGCATTAACATCAATCGATGGGCATCTCCATAGCCTATTGATTAGCCTAGTTGATGTGAGATCTTCTCCTTTTTTGTCTTCTCCACATAACCCCCATCATCATATTCTATTCCACCCATAGTTCTATGTCCATGGCTCACGCTCATGTATTGCGTGAAGGTTTATAAAGTTTGAGATTATTAAAGTACGAAACAATTGCTTGGCTTGTCATCGGGGTTGTGCATGATGAGAGCATTCTTGTGTGACAAAAATGGAGCATGACTAAACTATATGATTTTGTAGGGATGAACTTTCTTTGGCCATGTTATTTTGAGAAGACATAATTGCTTAGTTAGTATGCTTGAAGTATTATTATTTTTATGTCAATATGAACTTTTGTCTTGAATCTTTCGGATCTGAACATTCATACCACAATTAAGAAGATTTACATTGAAATTATGCCAAGTAGCATTCCGCATCAAAAAATCTCTTTTTATCATTTACCTACTCGAGGACGAGCAGGAATTAAGCTTGGGGATGCCTGATACGTCTCCAACGTATCTATAATTTTTTATTGCTCCATGCTATATTATCTACTGTTCTGGACTATATTGGGCTTTATTTTCCACTTTTATATTACTTTTGGGACTAACCTATTAACCGGAGGCCCAGCCCAGAATTGTTGTTTTTTTGCCTATTTCAGTGTTTCGAAGAACCGGAATATCAAACGGAGTCTAAACGGAATGAAACCTTCGGGAACGTGATTTTCTCAACAGATATGATCCAGGAGACTTAGACCCTCCATCAAGAAAGCCACGAGGCGGTCATGAGGGTGGAGGGCACCCCCCCAGGGCGCGCCCCCCTGCCTCGTGGGCCCCTCGAAGCTCCACCAACGTACTCCTTCCTCCTATATATACCTACATACCCCCAAACGATCAGATACGGAGCCAAAAACCTAACTCCATCGGCGCAACCTTATGTACCCACGAGATCCCATCTTGGGGCCTGTTCTGGAGCTCCGCCGGAAGGGGTATCCACCATGGAGGGCTTCTACATCATCACCATAGCCCCTCCGATGAAGTGTGAGTAGTTTACCTCAGACCTTCGGGTCCATAGTTAGTAGCTAGATGGCTTCTTCTCTCTTTTTGGATCTCAATACAATGTTCTCCCCCTCTCTCGTGGAGATCTATTCAATGTAATCTTCTTTTTGCGGTGTGTTTGTTGAGACCGATGAATTGTGGGTTTATGATCAAGTTTATCTATGAACAATATTTGAATCTTCTCTGAATTCTTTTATGTATGATTGGTTATCTTTGTAAGTCTCTTCGAATTATCAGTTTGGTTTGGCCTACTAGATTGGTTTTTCTTGCAATGGGAGAAGTGCTTAGCTTTGGGCTCAATCTTGCGGTGTCCTTTCCCAGTGACAGTAGGGACAGCAAGGCACGTATTGTATTATTGCCATCAAGGATAACAAGATGGGGTATTTATCATATTGCATGAATTTATTCCTCTACATCATGTCATCTTGCTTAAGGCGTTACTCTGTTTTCTTGAACTTAATACTCTAGATGCATGCTGGATAGCGGTCGATGAGTGGAGTAATAGTAGTAGATGCAGGCAGGAGTCGGTCTACTTGTCTCGGACGTGATGCCTATATACATGATCATACCTAGATATTCTCATAACTATGCTCAATTCTGTCAATTGCTCAACAGTAATTTGTTCACCCACCGTAGAATACTTACGCTCTTGAGAGAAGCCACTAGTGAAATCTATGGCCCCCGGGTCTATTCTCATCATATCAATCTCCATCACTTTATTATTGCTTTGATTTTTACTTTGCCTTTTTATTTTACTTTGCATCTATATATCAAAAATACCAAAAATATTATCTATCATCTCTATCAGATCTCACTCTCGTAAGTGACCGTGAAGGGCTTGACAACCCCTAATCACATTGGTTTTGTGTAGGTACGAGGAACTCACACGTAGCCTCCTACTGGATTGATACCTTGGTTCTCAAAAACTGAGGGAAATACTTACTCTACTCTGCTGCATCACCCTTTCCTCTTCAAGGAAATCCAACGCAGTGCTCAAGAGGTAGCAGGAAGATTTCTTGCGCCGTTGCCGGGGAGGTCTACGCAAAAGTCAACATACCAAGTACCCATCACAATCCCTTATCTCTCGCACTACATTATTTGCCATTTGCCTCTCATTTTGCTCTCCCCCACTTCACCCTTGCCGTTTTATTCGCCCTCTCTTTTCCGTTTGCCTTTTCTTGCTTGCTTTTTGTTTGCTCGTGTGTTGGATTGCTTGTTAGTCTCGATGGCTCTACCTAGATTTGGTGATCTTCACCTTAAAAGGTTGGAAGAAATCGAAAGCAACGTCAGGAGTTTTATGATTTTGCAATTTGAGCATAATAGTTTCTTCAGAAACAAGCTTAAGGAAGAAAAAAGTTTTATGAGTTATATGAATAAAGAAATCGATGATATGTCTAAAGAATTTGATGGTATAAGATCCCAAATTGCTCGTCTTGAGAAATTGACTGCTGAAATTTCGGACATGCAGGCTACCTTAGTCAATAAGATGGCCACTAAACCGAATCCCTATGAAAATCAAGATGAAGATCTAAAAGTTATTGATGTGTCCCCTATTAAATCTTTGTTTTGCAATATGAATCTTGATGAAACTGAATATGATCCACCTTTACCTAGAAGGCGTTCCAAAAATTCGGAGTTTTTAGATCTTGATGATGAAATTGATAAAAGTGGGATTGAAAAGAATAAAACCCTAGATGTTGCTAAACCCACTATTTTGGATTTCAAGGAATTTAATTATGAAAGTTGCTCTTTAATTGATTGTATTTCCATGTTGCAATCCGTGCTAAATTCTCCTCGTGCTTATATTTAAAATAAAGCGTTTACTAAACATATCGTTGATGCCTTGATGCAATCTTATGAAGAAAAACATGAGTTGGAAGTTTCTATTCCTAGAAAACTTTATGATGAGTGGGAACCAACTATTAAAATTAAAATAAAGGATCATGAGTTTTATGCTTTATGTGATTTGGGTGCTAGTGTTTCCACTATTCCCAAAACTTTGTGTGATTTGCTAGATTTCCGTGATTTTGATGATTGCTCTCTAAACTTGCACCTTGCGGATTCCACTATTAAGAAACCTATGGGAAGAATTAATGATGTTCTTATTGTTGCAAATAGGAATTATGTGCCCGTAGATTTTATCGTTCTTGATATAGATTGCAATCCTTCTTGCTCTATTATTCTTGGTAGACCTTTTCTTAGAACCATTGGTGCAATTACTGATATGAAGGAAGGGAATATTAGATACCAATTTCCATTAAAGAAGGGTATGGAACACTTCCCTAGGAAAGAAAATTACCATATGAATCTAACATGAGAGCCACTTATGGATTGCCTATCAAAGATGGCAATACCTAGATCTATCCTTGCTTTTATGCCTAGCTAAGGGCGTTAAACGATAGCGCTTGTTGGGAGGCAACCCAATTTTTAGTTTTTTTGTTTTTGTTTCTGTTTAGGAATAAATAATCCATCTACCTTCTGTTTAGATGTAGTTTTATCTCTTAATTAGTGTTTGTGCCAAGTTAAACCTATAGGATCTTCTTGGATAATAGTTATTTGATCTTGCTGTAATTTCCAGAAACTTTATGTTCACGAAAACAATTGTTAAAAATCATCAGAACGTGATAAAATAGTGATTCCAATTTCTGCTGATCAATAAACAAATTGCCTAGGTCGTCCTATTTTGGCTGATATTTTGGAGTTCCAGAAGTTTGCGTTAGTTACAGATTACTACAGACTGTTCTGTTTTTGACATATTCTGTTTTTCGTGTGTTGTTTGCTTATTTTGATGAATCTATGGCTAGTAAAATAGTTTATAAACCATAGAGAAGTTGGAATACAGTAGGTTTAACATCAATATAAATAAAGAATGAGTTCATTACAGTACCTTGAAGTGGTCTTTTGTTTTCTTTCACTAACGGAGCTCACAAGATTTCTGTTGAGTTTTGTGTTGTGCTCTGCCGGAGCCCTAGATTGGTTCCGCCAAGGTTTCGCCTCGTGACGGCGGAGTCTCGTCCCGAAAGGTTGCTTATGATTTTTTTCTCGACGAAAGACCTCACATAGCAAAAAATGGGCATCGAAGAGCCAACAGGGGGCACACTTGTCCACGAGGGTGGGGACGCGCCCCCCTACCACGTGGGCCCCTATTGGCTCTCCGATGCCGCCACGAGGCGGAACCTTGCGGAACCAATCTAGGGCTCCGGCAGAGCTGTTCTGCCGGGGACACTTCCCTCCGGGAGGGGGAAATCATCGCCATCGTCATCACCAACGCTCCTCTCATCGGGAGAGGGCAATCTCCATCAACATCTTCACCAGTACCATCTCATCTCAAAACCCTAGTTCATATCTTGTATCCAATTCTTGTCTCCAAGTCCGGGATTGGTGCTAGTAGGTTGCTAGTAGTGTTGATTACTCCTTGTAGTTGATGCTAGTTGGTTTATTTGGTGGAAGATCATATGTTCAGATCCTTTATGCATATTATTACCCCTCTGATTATGAACATGAATATGCTTTGTGAGTAGTTACGTTTGTTCCTGAGGACACGGGAGAAGTCTTGCTATTAGTAGTCATGTGAATTTGGTATTCGTTCGATATTTTGATGAGATGTATGTTGTCTAGCCTCTAGTGGTGTTATGTGAACGTAGACTACATAACACTTCACCATTATTTGGGCCTAGAGGAAGGCATTGGGAAGTAATAAGTAGATGATGGGTTGCTAGAGTGACAGAAGCTTAAACCCTAGTTTATGCGTTGCTTCATAAGGGGCTGATTTGGATCTATATGTTTCATGCTATGGTTAGGTTTACCTTAATACTTTTGTTGTAGTTGCGGATGCTTGCAATAGAGGTTAATCATAAGTGGGATGCTTGTTCAAGTAAGAACAGCACCCAAGCACCGGTCCACCCACATATCAAATTATCAACGTACCGAACGCGAATCATATGAACGTGATGAAAACTAGCTTGACGATATTCACATGTGTCCTCGGGAGCGCTTTTCCTTATATAAGAGTTTGTCCAGGCTTTTCCTTTGCTACAAAAAGGATTGGGCCACCTTGCTGCACTTTATTTACTTTTTTTACTTGTTGCTCGTTACAAATTATCATATCACAAAACTATCTCTTACCACTTATTTCAGTACTTGCAGAGAATACCTTGCTGAAAACCGCTTATCATTTCCTTGTGCTCCTCGTTGGGTTCGACACTCTTACTTACCGAAAGGACTACGATAGATCCCCTATACTTGTGGTTCATCAAGACTCTTTTCTGGCGTCGTTGCCGGGGAGTGAAGCGCCTTTGGTAGGTGGAATTTGGTAAGGAAAATTTTATATAGTGTGCTGAAATTTACTGTCACTTGTTACTATGGAAAGTAATCCTCTGAGGGGCTTGTTCGGGGTATCTTCACCCCGACCAGTACAGCAAAGAGTTGCCCCTCAACCTACTGAACCTATTGAATATGAAAATGTTCCCTTTGAATTTCCTTCGGGTATGATATAAAAACTGCTAGCTAATCCTTTTTCAGGAGATGGAACAAAGCATCCTGATGAGCACCTAATATATGTGGATGAAGTTTGTGGATTATTTAAGCTTGCAGGTATACCCGATGATGTTGCTAAGAAGAAGGTCTTCCCTTTATCTTTGAAGGGAGATGCATTGACATGGTATAGGCTATGTGATGATACGAGATCATGGAACTATAGAAGATTGAAACTGGAATTTCATCATAAGTATTATCCTATGCATCTTGTTCATCGTGATCGCAATTATATATATAATTTTTGGCCTCGCGAAGGAGAAAGCATCGCTCAAGCTTGGGGGAGGCTTAAATCAATGTTATATTCATGCCCCAATCATGAGCTCCCAAGAGAAACAAATATTCAAAACCTTTATGCTCGGCTTTCTAAAAATAGTCGCACCATGCTCAATACTTCTTGTGCTGGCTCTTTTATGATGAAGACTAATGAATTTAAATGGGATTTATTGGACAGAATTAAATGCAACTCTGAAGATTGGGATCTCGACGAAGGTAAGGAGTCAGGTATGACACCTAAGTTTGATTGTGTTAAATCTTCTATGGACACCGATATTTTTCGTAAGTTTAGCACTAAATATGGACTTGACTCTGAGATAGTAGCTTCTTTCTGTGAATCTTTTGCTACTTATGTTGATCTCCCAAAGGAGAAGTGGCTTAAATATCATCCTCCCATAGAATTAAAAGTAGTTGCACCTATTAAAGTTGAAGAAAAGACTGTCACTTATAATGGTCCTATTGTTCCTACTTCCTATGTTGCGAAACCACCTTTCCCTGTTAGAATAAAGGATCATGCTAAAGCTTCAACTGTGGTTCGTAAAAGCAATATTAGAACTTATACACCTCCTGAGCAAGTTAAAGTAGAACCTAATATTGCTATTGTTAAATATCTCTTGGCTGATAATATTGATGGGCATGTTATTCAGTTCTGCGGTGAAACTGCTAGAATTGCTAAACCTTGTGCTAAAGATAAACATAGACCTGTGGTAGGCGTGCCTGTTATTTCTGTTAAAATAGGAGATCATTGTTATCATGTCTTATGTGATATGGGTGCTAGTGCTAGTGTTATACCTTATGACTTGTATAAAGAAATTATGCATGAAATTGCACCTGCTGAGTTAGAAGATATTGATGTCACAATTAAACTTGCCAATGAGATACTATATCAGCAATGGGATTGTTAGAGATGTTGAAGTCTTGTGTGGGAAAACTAAATATCCTGCTGATTTTCTTGTTCTTAGTTCCCCACAAGATAGCTTTTGTCCCATTATATTTGGTAGACCCTTTTTGAACACTGTTAATGCTAAGATAGACTGCGAAAATAATGTTGTTACTATTGGCTTGGATGATATGATTCATGAGTTTAATTTCTCTAAATTTAGTAAACAACATCGTGAAGAAGAATTACCTAGTAAGGATGAAATTATTGGTCTTGCTTCTATTGCCGTACCTCCTAGTGATCCTTTAGAACATTATTTGCTAGACCATGAAAATGATATGTTTATGAATGAAAGAAGGGAAATAGATGAAGTATTCTTTAAGCAGGAACCTATTCTGAAACACAATTTGCCTGTTGAAATCTTAGGGGATCATCCTCCACCCAAGGGTGATCCCGTGTTTGAGCTTAAACCGTTGCCTGATAATCTTAAATATGCTTATCTTGATGAAAAGAAGATATATCATGTTATTATTAGTGCTAACCTTTCAGAGCATGAAGAAGAAAGATTATTGAAAACTCTGAAGAAGCATTGTGCTGCTATTGGATATACTCTTGATGATCTTAAGGGCATTAGTCCCACTCTATGTCAACATAAAATAAATTTGGAAGCAGATGCCAAACCAGTTCGTGCTCCTCAATGATGTTTGAATCCTAAAATGAAAGAAGTGGTAAGAAAAGAAATACTAAAGCTTCTGGAGGCAGGTATAATTTATCCCGTTGTTGATAGTCAGTGGGTAAGTCATGTCCATTGTGTCCCTAAGAAGGGAGGCATTACTGTTGTTCCTAACGATAAAGATGAATTGATTCCACAAAGAATTATTACAGGTTATAGGATGGTAATTGATTTCCGCAAATTAAATAAGGCTACTAAGAAAGATCGTTACCCCTTATATTTTATTGATCAAATGCTAGAAAGATTATGCAAACATAAACATTATTGCTTTCTAGATGGTTATTCTGGTTTCTCACAAATACCTGTGTCGGCTAAAGATCAATCAAAGACTACTTTTACATGCCCTTTTGGTACTTTTGCTTATAGACGTATGCCTTTTGGTTTATGTAATGCAACCGCTACCTTTCAAAGATGCATGATGGCTATATTCTCTGACTTTCGTGAAAAGATTTGTGAGGTTTTCATGGACGGTTTTTCCGTCTATGGATCCTCTTTTGATGATTGCTTGAGCAATCTTGATCAAGTTTTGCAGAGATGTGAAGAAACTAATCTTGTCTTGAATTGGGAAAAGTGCCACTTTATGGTTAATGAGGGTATCATCTTGGGGCATAAAGTTTCTGAAAGAGGTATTGTAGCGACCCGACCTCAGATGGTCAAGTCTCTGTGCTCCGGTGTCATCCCTGGATCAGTAATGCTGACACCACACAATACTTCGAAGGATTTATAGCAGAGTAGCAATCACACACTTATTACATCGATGTCTCAAAGAGAACTTATTACAATAAATATGGCTTAAGGCCATCTAATATTGAAAACAGCGGAAGACTTGGAAGATAAGTGAGTCCATCAACTCCAACGGCATCACTGAGTATAGAACCACGACCTAAAAGCACCTTACTCGTCGTCTGATAAGTCTGCAACATGAAAGTTGCAGCCCGAAAACGGGTCAGCACATGGAATATGCTGGCAATGTAACACATAGAAAGTAATGAATGATAAGCCTATACTACATGCATATATGGCTGGTGGAAAAGCTCTATGGTTACAGTTTTGCATAAAGCCAATTTTTTCCTACTGCAAAGGAATAAATTTATTTAACTATCATGGTGGTTGAAACATCGAGAATGGTTGACAGCATTCCGATCCCAATTAAGTGAACAATTATAAACCCAACAATATTAATTAAAGTAACATGATGAGATTCACATGATATTCAAGAACTAGATACTCAGGATGTCCATAACCGGGGACACGGCTAATCATGATCAGATTGTACACTCTGCAGGTTTGCGCACTTTTCCCCACAAGACTCGATCGCCTCCGTTGGTTTCTCGCACTACATGGTGTTTGAGAGACGGATGACCGAGACATAGTCTTTCAGAAGCACTCACACCTTACGTTGTGATAGACCGTACCAACCTACATCCCCTACATCTGCTAGTCTACCACTGTAAGAGTTCGCACGACTTAGTCAGCTATGCCAGAGCCCATAATGGCTTGTGGCTGCACACGGAAGTTACTAGCATGAATGATCTTATGTTCCCTTTGAGCCTGGGTGGCGGTCCAAAAAGAAACAAGCAAGTCCTGATAGAAACCAGGTGCCTCAATCCACCCAGATGTGTATTTAAGTTGCCACCTTAAGTAAACCATTAAAATTAACAAACTCACATCTGTCATGGATATCACTCACCCAATCCACGTCTACTAGCATAGCATGGCATAATAAGCAAACGTAGAAGTAACTCCCAAAGGTTTCATAAGTAAAACAGGTGATAGGTACTACCTCAACTACTTCCCATCCCACAAGTTAATTAGATCCTAATCATGCAGTGTTTGAGGATTGATCTAATGCAATAAAACTGGGTAGTAGAAAAGGTATGATCAAAGTGTTACTTGCCTTGCTGAGGATCCACGAAACCTAGAGTTTCGAAATAACAGGCGGCGCACTCCGGGTGATCTATCACAGACAAACAACAAGCATACAATAAGTACTCATCTAATTCACAGGTAAAACTCGAATAAAAGATCTAACCAGAAAGTTCAACTTAAGAACTCCGGTTGCAAAAAGAATCGAATCGAACAAAGCAACGGAAAACAAACGGCGAAAAGAAAACAACTCGGTTCTAGCAAAGTGAAACTAGGTCAAATTTTACCATGGCAAAAACTTGTTTAAGTTGATTAGACGGAACGGCGGTTTCGAAACGAAACTCCAGGCGCTTGAATCACCTGATTCCGATAAACGAGTGAGAAGATAAACTAGAACGAAGATCGGATTTGAGATCGCGATCGCGGAATAAATCCGACGAGAAGAAAAAGAAGAACGGTTGAACGAACGGACGTTCGTTAACCTAGAAGAATCCGGTGATCACGTTCGTTAGAACGAACGGTCCGGCGAACGGTCTCGAGGCAACTAAATCGGAAAAGAAAACGAATCCGATCTAGGGTTTCGGAAAAGAAAACCGAACAAAAAACCGATCTAGAAAACCGGAACGGTTTAGAAAAGAACCAGAAAGAAAACGAATCGTAAGAGAAGAAAAGAATCGGAACGATTAGAAAAAAATGATCCAATGAAAGAGAAAGAGACGCGGCGCGGCTACCTCGGCGAGGTTCCGGCGAACGGCGGCGTGGGGCGGCGGCGGCGGCGATGTGCGGCGGCGGCGGCGGTGTGCGGCGGCGGCGCGGGTGAGGGCGCGGGGTGGGGCGCGGTGGAGGGCTTGGGGTTTTGGTTTGATGATTTAGAGGGGGGTATGGGGGTATTTATATTGGGGAGGGGGGGTTTACTTGGAGGAGGGATCAAGGAATAAGAATAGGAGTAGGAAAGATCTTAGAAACAAAAACGGAATAACAGAAGTAGGATAAAAGTCCTACTAGGACTTCCCAAAAGAGGGCGGCGGCGCGGCGGCCTCCTGGCGCGCGCGGCGCGGGCGACGGCCTGGCCGGCCGGCTAGGCCTTTGGCCCAGGCGCGCGGAATTTTTTTTTAAATCAGTTTCGCGCGCGGAAAAACACAGAAAAAGAAAATCTACCGGACTCCAAAACTAATAAAGTAAATTTTCCCCGACTCCTAAAAATGAGTCGAACAAAATGAACTTTTCTTCGAGCCTAAAATGCAATTTTTGAAAACGCGCATTTTTCCCTATCCAAATAAAATGCAAATAAACTCCGAAGAAAATCCGAAATTTGATTTATTTATTAAATCCTCATTTTTCCTAAAATTTGGGAAAGTCATATTATTCCCTCTCATATATTTTGATATTGGAAAAATATTTGAAGATGAAATAAATAAAATCAAATGATCCTCTTTTCAAAATTTGAGAAAACTCAATTATGAAAATAACGAAATCTCCAACTCTCTCCGAGGGTCCTTGAGTTGCGTGAAATTTTCTAGGATCGATCAAAAATGCAAGAAAATATGTTATGCATGATGATCTAATGTATAACATTCCAAATTGAAAATTTGGGATGTTACAAACCTACCCCCCTTAAGATGAATCTCGTCCTCGAGATTCGGGTTGGCTAGAAAATAGGTGAGGGTGGTCCTTGAGCAAATCTTCTTCTCTCTCCCAGGTGGTTTCATCCTCTGAGTGGTGGTTCCACTGAACCTTGCAAAACTTGATAACCTTGCTGCGGGTAACTCTGCTGGCATACTCGAGAATCTTGACTGGTTTCTCTTCATACGTTAAGTCATCCTTCAACTGAATCGCTTCAAGCGGCACTGTATCTCTTAGCGGTACCTCCGCCATTTCGGCGTGACATTTCTTCAGCTGAGAAACATGGAATACATCATGAATTCCTGACAGTGCTTCTGGTAATTCCAACTTATAAGCGACTTCTCCCATGCGTTGCAAAATCTTATACGGTCCAACGAAAAGCGGTGCTAACTTTCCCTTAACTCCAAAGCGCTTAACTCCTCGAAGTGGGGATACTCGAAGATAAACTCGGTCTCCAGTTTCGTAAACTGTCTCCTTGCGCTTAGAATCTGCGTAGCTCTTCTGCCTTGATTGGGCTACCTTGAGCCTATCTCGAATCAACTTAACTTTCCGTTCAGACTCCTTGATCAGATCGGGTCCAAAGAACTGACGGTCTCCAACTTCGTCCCATGACAACGGTATCCTGCACCTCCTTCCGTATAAAGCTTCGAAAGGTGCCATATTCAGACTTGTTTGGTAACTATTGTTATAAGAAAACTCCGCATACGGCAAGTTATCGTCCCAACTAGATCCATAATCTAGTGCACAAGCTCTCAGCATATCTTCCAAAATCTGATTGACTCTCTCAGACTGTCCATCCGTTTGTGGGTGAAAAGCTGTACTGAACTCTAGTCTGGTTCCCAAAGTTTCATGCAACTGATTCCAAAACTTTGAGGTAAATTGGGTTCCTCTATCTGATACGATACTCCTCGGAACTCCGTGCAAACAAATGATCCTAGTCATGTATATCTTTGCCAACTTAGCACTGGTGTAAGTGGTCTTAACTGGGATGAAATGTGCTACCTTCGTCAAACGATCAACTACTACCCATATCGAGTCATAGCCTGCTTTCGTCCTGGGTAGTCCTGTGATAAAATCCATGCCTATCTTATCCCACTTCCATTCGGGTATCGGCAATGGTTGTAACAATCCGGCTGGCTTCTGGTGTTCTGCCTTCACTTTCTGACACACATCACAAACTGCTACATATGATGCAATATCCTTCTTCATTCCGGTCCACCAGAATGTTTCCTTCAAATCCAAATACATCTTGGTATTTCCGGGATGAATCGAGTAGGGTGAATCATGTGCCTCTTGCAGAATCAACTTCCTGATCTCCGGGTCATTGGGCACATAAACACGGTCTTCAAACCATAGGGTATCGTGCTCATCCTCACGAAATCCCTTTGCTTTTCCTTTGCTCATTTTCTTCTTTATGTCTGCAATCTCCTTGTCAGATTTCTGAGCTTCTCTGATTTTATCCATCAATGTTGACTGAATCTCCAATGCTGCTACATAGCCTCTCGGAACTATTTCCAAACATAGTTCACGAAGATCCTCGGCTAACTCCTTTGGTATTTCTCCTGTCATCAATGTATCGACATGGCTCTTACGGCTCAATGCGTCAGCTAGAACATTAGCCTTTCCTGGATGGTAATGCAATCTCATATCGTAATCCTTGATGAGCTCCAACCATCTCCTTTGTCTGAGGTTCAACTCCTTCTGCGTGAAAATGTACTTCAAACTCTTGTGATCCATGTACACTTCACAATGATTTCCAATGAGGAAATGTCTCCATGTCTTCAACGCATGCACTACGGCTGCTAACTCCAAATCATGCGTAGCATAATTTAGTTCATGAGGTTTCAGTTGTCGTGAGGCATACGAAACAACTCTTCCTTCCTGCATAAGTACTGCTTCAAGTCCTCGACGTGAAGCGTCGCAATACACCTCATAATCCTTGGTCTGATCTGGCAAAATCAACACTGGTGAGGAAACCAATCGTTTCTTCAACTCCTGAAAACTGGCCTCACATTCCTCAGTCCAATTGAACTTAGTATCCTTCTTCAACAATTCAGTCATAGGCTTTGCGATCTTTGAGAAATTCTCAATGAATCTCCGATAGTATCCTGCGAGTCCAAGGAAACTCCGGATCTCTCCAACTGTCGTTGGTGCTTCCCATTCGGTTATGGTCTCAACCTTTGTAGGGTCAACAGCTATACCCTCTCTGGATATAACATGTCCAAGAAATCCAACTTCCTTTAACCAAAACTCACATTTGCTGAATTTGGCATATAATTGATGTTCTCTTAGTTTCTCCAAAACCAAACGCAAATGTTCCTTATGCTCTTCTTCATTCCTTGAGAAAATCATAATGTCATCAATGAACACTACGACGAACTTATCCAAAAACTCCATAAATACCTTGTTCATCAGGTTCATAAAATAGGCAGGTGCGTTAGTCAGTCCAAATGACATAACGGTATACTCATACAATCCGTATCTCGTGGTAAAAGCTGTCTTGGGTATGTCCTGCTCTCGAATCTTCAACTGATGGTACCCTGACCGCAAATCAATCTTGGAAAACACTTTAGCTCCTTGCAAACGATCAAACAGATCATTAATCATTGGCAGTGGTTACTTGTTCTTGATGGTTACTGCATTCAATCCACGGTAATCAACAACCATTTTTAATGATCCATCCTTCTTCTCTACTAGAAGTACGGGTGATCCCCAAGGCGAAGAACTTGGGCGAATGTAACCTTTATCCAGTAACTCCTTGATCTGCTTCTTAATTTCCACCAAATCTTGTGCTGGCATCCTGTATGGTCTCTTTGATATTGGCCCAGTGCCTGGCAAAAGCTCAATCAAAAACTCAATGTCTCTATCCGGTGGCATGCCTGGCAATTCCTCAGGAAATACATCAGGAAAATCCTTCACCACTGGTACTTCCTCCTGTACGACTCCTGATAAAGAATTTACTTGTGTCATGTTGGGCGCATGTCGAGATACATACTTGATTCTTCTTCCTTCGGGCGTCGTGAGTAAAATTGTCTTACTGGCACATTCAATGTCCCCTTCATACTTTGACAACCAATCCATGCCTAATATCACATCCAATCCTTGAGATTCCAATACTATTAGGTCTGAGGGAAACACATAGTTACCAATCCTTAATGGTAACCGATCACACCATCGATTAGCCATATATTCTGCTCCAGGCGAGGTTACTAACATGGGTGACCTAAGGGCTTGGGTTGGCAGGTTATACTTGTCCACAAATCCCCTTGATATGTATGAATGTGATGCACCAGTATCAAAAAGAACGAGTGCAGTAAATGGCTTAACCAAAAACTTACCGATTACTGCATCAGGCTGAGCTTCAACCTCCTCCACGCTAACGTGGTTCACCTGTCCCCTGTTGAAAGGGTTCGGCTTCTTCCCAGAGCTTCCATTGCCATTCTGGCCTTCGGGACATTCATTGGCATAATGTCCGGTCTTGGAACACTTGAAACAGGTGACTTGACTCAAATCTCTCTTGGCTGGGGTTGATGGGGTGGTACGGTTCTGGCCGTTGCTTCCTCCATTCCCATTACCATTCTTGTGGCCATTATGGTTGTGCGAGCTACCTCCTCCATGGGTATGCTGAAACTGAACTCCCGGTTTAGGGGTAAAACGGGGCTTCTGCTGGGCTCCAGAGTTATACTTCCCCTGTCCATACTTCCTTTTGCGGTTCTCAATCTGTTGTTGCTTCCCTTCAATCATGATGGCACGGTCTACCAACTCCTGGTAGTTGTTGAAACTTGCTACCATCAACTGCATGCTTAGCTCATCATTTAGTCCTTCTAAAAACTTCTCCTTCTTAGCTGCATCTGTAGCAACGTCATCTGGGGCATAACGTGCTAACTTGCTGAAGTCGTCAACGTACCGGCCAACTGTCCTTCCTCCTTGGCGTAAGTTGCGAAACTCACGCTTCTTCATGGCCATAGCTCCTGTTGAAACATGGGCAGTGCGGAAAGCTTGCTGAAACTGATCCCATGTGACAGTGTCAACTGGGTAAGTGGCTGTGAAATTCTCCCACCATGTTGTCACGGGTCCGTCAAGCTGATGTGCGGCAAACTTCACTTTCTCCACATCTGTGCATCCTGCAGTGGTCAACTCCCTTCCTATCTTGCGGAGCCAGTCGTCTGCTACTATCGGCTCGGTGCTACTGGAAAACACTGGCGGATTCAGCCTAAGGAAACGGGCTAGGTGATCAATAGGTGGCGGCGGCGGAGGGTTGTTGTTGTTGTTGTTGTTGTTGTTGTTGTTGTTGTTGTTGTTGTTCTGCTGATTCTGGACTAACAACTGCATCAATTGGTTCTGCTGCTGGATCAACTGAGTGAGCTCCGGTAGGAATCCATTGTCACGTCTCAGAGGCATCTGAGGGTTTAGAAAAGATGAGAATTAAGAATAGAGTGAGGTCTAAGAGAAAACACTACCCAAATGCACATGAGACAAATTCACACAAAATCACTTCATTCAATCAAACAAGGGCTTACAAACGGTCTAGAACTATCGCAAAAGTGCGTGGACTATAATGTTTACATGGAGGGAATAATGCTACTAATATATGGTGGTCATCTACTAATTTGAATCGGTGGAAGACTCCATGATGTCTGCTCCAGCTTCGTCTTTAAAGTCGGGTTCACTTGGATCCGAATCGGTGTCGTCGATGATGATGTAGTTGCTTGGGCATGCGACGTACTTGTCTTCATTCTTGAATGCTAATCTCCCCTTGAGTTCTTCAATCTCATGTTTAAGATCAACATTGTGTCTTGCTAGAGCTACGATCTCGTCCATGTAGTCCTTGCGTGTACCCTTCAGTTCTCCTTCTAGCTCGATGATCCTTGCCTTTGCATTCTTTAACTCTATCATATCATTGCACATCTGGTTCTCTTGGCGTCGAATGTGCTGGTTTAACTCCTGGATGAAAGCTGCAATGGATCTATCCTTCTTGATGCTGACTATCTCCCATTCTTCATCTCGGCGTCCGCAAATCTGGTAGATAGTGTCCTTGAGGTCTTCTTGATAAACTTCTCCAATGCGTCCCATGGTGATATGAGCTGCCATGCTCTTTCCCAGACTCCAGGTTGGTGCACTGAAAACACTATCTATGGGCTTCGTGATTGGCGCGAATGTCCTTCCCGGAACGTGAGCTTGAATCTTCCAGCGCTCCTCTTCAGGCAGAGTGGCGTTGAAGGTCCCGGTGAAGCTTGGTAGTCCAATGTTCAGGTACTTGGTGACTTCCTTCAAGTGAAATCCAAAAGGTGTGCCTTCATCCGGTTGAGCGTACTTGATCTTCGCGTCCGTAATCCTAAAAGAGTAGAAAAGATGAGGAGTTTAGAAAATGAGAGGAGAATAGTGATCTGTGGCTTTGACTTAGTGGTCGTGTCCTACAGTCAGTGTGTGCTCTGATACCATCTCTGTAGCGACCCGACCTCAGATGGTCAAGTCTCTGTGCTCCGGTGTCATCCCTGGATCAGTAATGCTGACACCACACAGTACTTCGAACGATTTATAGCAGAGTAGCAATCACACACTTATTACATCGATGTCTCAAAGAGAACTTATTACAATAAATATGGCTTAAGGCCATCTAATATCGAAAACAGCGGAAGACTTGGAAGATAAGTGAGTCCATCAACTCCAACGGCATCACTGAGTATAGAACCACGACCTAAAAGCACCTTACTCGTCGTCTGATAAGTCTGCAACATGAAAGTTGCAGCCCGAAAACGGGTCAGCACATGGAATATGCTGGCAATGTAACACATAGAAAGTAATGAATGATAAGCCTATACTACATGCATATATGGCTGGTGGAAAAGCTCTATGGTTACAGTTTTGCATAAAGCCAATTTTTTCCTACTGCAAAGGAATAAATTTATTTAACTATCATGGTGGTTGAAACATCGAGAATGGTTGACAGCATTCCGATCCCAATTAAGTGAACAATTATAAACCCAACAATATTAATTAAAGTAACATGATGAGATTCACATGATATTCAAGAACTAGATACTCAGGATGTCCATAACCGGGGACACGGCTAATCATGATCAGATTGTACACTCTGCAGAGGTTTGCGCACTTTTCCCCACAAGACTCGATCGCCTCCGTTGGTTTCTCGCACTACATGGTGTTTGAGAGACGGATGACCGAGACATAGTCTTTCAGAAGCACTCACACCTTACGTTGTGATAGACCGTACCAACCTACATCCCCTACATCTGCTAGTCTACCACTGTAAGAGTTCGCACGACTTAGTCAGCTATGCCAGAGCCCATAATGGCTTGTGGCTGCACACGGAAGTTACTAGCATGAATGATCTTATGATCCCTTTGAGCCTGGGTGGCGGTCCAAAAAGAAACATGCAAGTCCTGATAGAAACCAGGTGCCTCAATCCACCCAGATGTGTATTTAAGTTGCCACCTTAAGTAAACCATTAAAATTAACAAACTCACATCTGTCATGGATATCACTCACCCAATCCACGTCTACTAGCATAGCATGGCATAATAAGCAAACGTAGAAGTAACTCCCAAAGGTTTCATAAGTAAAACAGGTGATAGGTACTACCTCAACTACTTCCCATCCCACAAGTTAATTAGATCCTAATCATGCAGTGTTTGAGGATTGATCTAATGCAATAAAACTGGGTAGTAGAAAAGGTATGATCAAAGTGTTACTTGCCTTGCTGAGGATCCGCGAAACCTAGAGTTTCGAAATAACAGGCGGCGCACTCCGGGTGATCTATCACAGACAAACAACAAGCATACAATAAGTACTCATCTAATTCACAGGTAAAACTCGAATAAAAGATCTAACCAGAAAGTTCAACTTAAGAACTCCGGTTGCAAAAAGAATCGAATCGAACAAAGCAACGGAAAACAAACGGCGAAAAGAAAACAACTCGGTTCTAGCAAAGTGAAACTAGATCAAATTTTACCATGGCAAAAACTTGTTTAAGTTGATTAGACGGAACGGCGGTTTCGAAACGAAACTCCAGGCGCTTGAATCACCTGATTCCGATAAACGAGTGAGAAGATAAACTAGAACGAAGATCGGATCTGAGATCGCGATCGCGGAATAAATCCGACGAGAAGAAAAAGAAGAACGGTTGAACGAACGGACGTTCGTTAACCTAGAAGAATCCGGTGATCACGTTGGTTAGAACGAACGGTCCAGCGAACGGTCTCGAGGCAACTAAATCGGAAAAGAAAACGAATCCGATCTAGGGTTTCGGAAAAGAAAACCGAACAAAAAAACCGATCTAGAAAACCGGAACGGTTTAGAAAAGAACCGGAAAGAAAACGAATCGTAAGGGAAGAAAAGAATCGGAACGATTAGAAGAAAATGATCCAATGAAAGAGAAAGAGACGCGGCGCGGCTACCTCGGCGAGGTTCCGGCAAACGGAGGCGTGGGGCGGCGGCGGCGGCGGTGTGCGGCGACGGCGCTGGCGGCGGCGGCGCGGGTGAGGGCGCGGGGTGGGGCGCGGTGGAGGGCTTGGGGTTTTGGTTTGATGATTTAGAGGGGGGGTGTGGGGGGGTATTTATATTGGGGAGGGGGGTTTACTTGGAGGAGGGATCAAGGAATAAGAATAGGAGTAGGAAAGATCTTAGAAACAAAAACGGAATAACGAAAGTAGGATAAAAGTCCTACTAGGACTTCCCAAAAGAGGGCGGCGGCGCGGCGGCCTCCTGGCACGCGCGGCGCGGGCGACGGCCTGGCCGGCCGGCTAGGCCTTTGGCCCAGGCGCTCGGAATTTTTTTTTAAATCGGTTTCGCCGCGGAAAAACACAGAAAAAAAAAATCTACCGGACTCCAAAACTAATAAAGTAAATTTTCCCCGACTCCTAAAAATGAGTCGAACAAAATGAACTTTTCTTCGGGCCTAAAATGCAATTTTTGAAAACGCGCATTTTTTCCTATCCAAATAAAATGCAAATAAACTCCGAAGAAAATCCGAAATTTGATTTATTTATTAAATCTCATTTTTCCTAAAATTTGGGAAAGTCATATTATTCCCTCTCATATATTTTGATATTGGAAAAATATTTGAAGATGAAATAAATGAAATCAAATGATCCTCTTTTCAAAATTTGAGAAAACTCAATTATGAAAATAACGAAATCTCCAACTCTCTCCAAGGGTCCTTGAGTTGCGTGAAATTTTCTAGGATCGATCAAAAATGCAAGAAAATATGTTATGCATGATGATCTAATGTATAACATTCCAAATTGAAAATTTGGGATGTTACAGGTATTGAAGTTGATAAAGCCAAGGTTGATGCTATTGAAAATATGCCATGTCCCAAGGATATCAAAGGTATAAGATGTTTCCTTGGTCATGCCAGATTTTATAGGAGGTTCATTAAGGACTTCACAAAAATTTCTCGGCCTCTGACCAATTTATTACAAAAGATATACCATTTGTCTTTGATGATGATTGTGTAGAAGCATCTGAAATACTTAAGAAAGCATTGATCTTTGCACCTATTGTTCAGCCGCCTGATTGGAATTTACCTTTAGAAATTATGTGTGATGCTAGTGATTATGTTGTATGTGTTGTTCTAGGGCAAAGAGTAGATAAGAAATTAAATGTTATCCATTATGCTAGTACGACTCTAGACAATGCTCAAAGAAATTATGCCACTACTGAAAAAGAATTCTTAGCAGTTGTATTTGCTTGTGATAAGTTCAGACCTTATATTGTTGATTCTAAAGTAACTATTCACACTGATCATGCTGCTATTAAATACCTTATGGAAAAGAAAGATGCTAAACCTAGACTTATTAGATGGGTTCTCTTGCTACAAGAATTTGATTTGCATATCGTTGATAGAAAGGGAGCTGTGAACCCCGTTGCAGACAACTTGTCTAGGTTAGAAAATATTCTTGATGACCCACTACCTATTGATGATAGCTTTCCTGATGAACAATTAAATGTCATAAATACTTCTCGTAGTACTCCATGGTATGTTGATTATGCTAATTACATTGTTGCTAAATTCATACCACCTAGTTTCACATACCAGCAAAAGAAAACGTTTTTCTATGATTTGAGACATTACTTTTGGGATGACCCACATCTTTATAAAGAAGGAGTAGATGGTGTTATTAGACGTTGTGTACCTGAGCATGAACAGGAACAGATCCTACGCAAGTGTCACTCCGAAGCTTATGGAGGACACCATGCTGGAGATAGAACTGCACATAAGGTATTGCAATCCGGTTTTTATTGGCCTACTCTCTTCAAGGATGCCCATAAGTTTGTCTTGTTTTGTGATGAATGTCAAAGAATTGGTAATATTAGTAGACGTCAAGAAATGCCTATGAATTATTCACTCGTTATTGAACCATTTGATGTTTGGGGCTTGGGACCCTTTCCTGCCTCTAATGGATATACACATATTCTAGTTGTTGTTGATTACGTTACTAAGTGGGTAGAAGCTATTCCAACTAGTAGTGTTGATCATAACACTTCTATTAAAATGCTTAAAGAAGTTATTTTTCCGAGGTTTGAAGTCCCTAGATATTTAATGACTGACGGTGGTTCACATTTTATTCATGGTGCTTTCCGTAAAATGCTTGCTAAATATGACGTTAATCATAGAATTGCATCTCCTTATCACCCACAGTCTAGTGGTCCAGTAGAATTGAGTAATAGAGAAATCAAAGTAATTTTGCAAAAGACGGTCAATAGGTCTAGAAAGAATTGGTCTAAGATACTTGATGATGCATTATGGGCCTATAGAACTGCATATAAAAATCCTATGGGTATGTCTCCATATAAAATGGTTTATGGAAAAGCATGTCACTTACCTCTCGAACTAGAACATAAGGCATATTCGGCTATTAAAGAGCTCAACTATGATTTCAAACTTGCTGGTGAGAAGAGGTTATTTGATATTAGCTCACTTGATGAATGGAGAACCCAAGCCTATGAAAATGCCAAGTTGTTTAAAGAAAAAGTTAAAAGATGGCATGACAAAAGGATACAAAAGCGTGAGTTTAATGTAGGTGATTATGTATTGCTATACAACTCTCGTTTAAGATTTTTTGCAGGAAAACTTCTCTCTAAATGGGAAGGCCCCTACGTTATCGAGGAGGTCTATCGTTCCGGTGCCATAAAAATCAACAACTTCGGAGGCACAAATCCGAAGGTGGTAAACGGTCAAAGAATTAAACATTATATCTCAGGTAATCCCATAAATGTTGAAACCAATATTATTGAAACCATAACCCTGGAGGAATACATAAGGAACACTTTCTAGAACGTTTCAGACTCGGAAAAGGAATAGGTATGTGTTACGGTAAGTAAACCGACTCCAAAACAATTTTTAAGGCAATATTTCTCCGTTTTGGAATATTTAGAAAAATAGAAAAATAAGTGGCAGTCCGGGAAGGGCATGAGGGCCCCACGAGGGAGGAGGGCGCGCCCTACCCCCCCCCCCCCCCGGGCGCGCCCCCCTACCTCGTGAGCACCTCGTGTGCCTTCCAGACTCCGTTTTCTTGCACGATACGTATTTTGGTCGGTAAGAATTCATTATATATTCTCCCGAAGGTTTTGACTCCTGTATCACGCAAATATCCTCTGTTCTTGTTTCGAGCAGTTATCTGTCAGGGTTGTCAAGGCCAGGCATCATGTCGTCCCCCTACTCCAACAATGGTGACAAAGATGCTTGGCTAATGAAGATAGAGCTGAAGAGGGAAGAACCCATGGAGATCAACAAGGATGAAGGGATCAAGAAGGTCACGCAGAACCAAGCTCCGGCAACAGAAGACATCCTTCAACTTGATCACAATCTTCTTACCCCAACTGAAATCGAAGCTTTCAATATGATTGAGTTAGCTCGTATTCAAAACAAGTATCTCACAAGCAAAAATATTTTGTTGAAGGAGCATATTATTGCACTCAAGGGCATTATCCACAAGCTGGAGGACCTCTTACGCTTGATGTGTGACTATCCATCACCACCACCTTCTTCACCAACAAAGAAGGAGACATAATCACATGGGTATGGGCACTCCCCTTGGCAACTGCCAAGCTTGGGGGAGGTACCCCGGTATCGTATCACAAACACATCTCCTATCTTTACCGTTTTTCTTACTTCGTTCCTATTAGTAGTATCTTGATCTAGTAGAATAAAGTTTATGACACGATCTATTTTGAGTTTTGCTTTATGATCTCTCTATGTAATCGAGTCCGTGAGCTATATATAATAAAGATTAGTGTTGAGTCAAGGGCTTGATTATTTTGCCATGATCTTGAGTGAATAAAAGAAAAGAAGAAATAGAATAAAAAGAAACAAAGAGTTCATATTGATCTTATTGAGAGTAATGACTTCACATAGAAAGAGTGTGATGATTAAAAGTTGTTGGGAGTTGGCAGACATAGCTTTGGTCATCATTGCAATTAATAGGAAGTAATAAGGAAAGAGAGGTTTCACATATAAATATACTATTATTGACATCTTTTATGATTGGGAGCACTCATTAAAATATGACATGCTAAAGAGTTGAAGTTGGACAAGGAAGACAACGTAATGATTTATGTTTTCTTATGTCTGAGATAAAGTATGTTGTCATGGATCTCCCAACATGTTGAGCTTGCCTTTCCCCCTCATGCTAGCCAAATTCTCAGCACCAAGTAGAGATACTACTTGTGCTTCCAAAACCCTTAAACCAGCTTTGCCATGAGAGTCCACCATATCTACCTATGGATTGAGTAAGATCCTTCAAGTAAGTTGCCATCGGTGCAAAGCAATAAAAATTGCTCATATGTATATGTATGATTGATTGGTGTGGGAGAAATAAGCTTTATACGATCTTGTGATGTGGAAGTAATAAAAGCGACGGACTGCATAATAAAGGTTCATATCACAAGTGGGAATATAAAGTGACGTTCTTTCGCATTAAGATTTTGTGCATCCAACCCTGAAAGCGCATGGCAACCTCTGATTCCCTCTGCGAAGGGCCTATCTTTTATTATTATCCTCTACCTTATGCAAGAGTCATGGTGATCTTCACCTCTCCTTTTTCATTTTATCCTTTGGCAAGCACAGCATGTTGGAAAGAACCTGATATATATATATATATATATATATATATATATATATATATATATATATATATATATATATATATATATATAATTGGATGTAGGGGAGCATGAGTTATTATTGTTGACATTACCCTTGAGGTAAAAGGTTGTGGGGTGAAACTATTGAAGGAAATATGCCCTAGAGGCAATAATAAAGTTATTATTTATTTCCTTATTTCATGATAAATGTTTATTATTCATGCTAGAATTGTATTAACCGGAAACATAATACATGTGTGAATATATAGACAAACAGAGTGTCACTAGTATGCCTCTACTTGACTAGCTCGTTAATCAAAGATGGTTATGTTTCCTAACCATGAACAAAAAGTTGTTATTTGATTAACGAGGTCACATCATTAGTTGAATGATCTGATTGACATGACCCATTCCATTAGCTTAGCACCCGATCGTTTAGTATGTTGCTATTGCTTTCTTCATGACTTATACATGTTCCTATGACTATGAGATTATGCAACTCCCGTTTACCAGAGGAACACTTTGTGTGCTACCAAACGTCACAACGTAACTGGGTGATTATAAAGGTGCTCTACAGGTGTCTCCAAAGGTACTTGTTGGGTTGGCGTATTTCGAGATTAGGATTTGTCACTCCGAATGTCGGAGAGGTATCTCTGGGCCCTCTCGATAATGCACATCACTTAAGCCTTGCAAGCATTGCAACTAATGAGTTAGTTGCGAGATGATGTATTACGGAACGAGTAAAGAGACTTGCCACTAACGAGATTGAACTAGGTATTGGATACCGACGATCGAATCTCGGGCAAGTAACATACCGATGACAAAGGGAATAACGTATGTTGTTATGCGGTCTGACCGATAAAGATCTTCGTAGAATATGTAGGAGCCAATATGAGCATCCAGGTCCCGCTATTGGTTATTGATCGAAGACATGTCTCGGTCATGTCTACATTGTTCTCGAACCGTAGGGTCCGCACGCTTAAGGTTACGATGACAGTTATATTATGAGTTTATGAGTTTTGATGTACCGAAGGAGTTCGGAGTCCCAGATGAGATCGGGGACATGACGAGGAGTCTCGAAATGGTCGAGACGTAAAGATCGATATATTGGACGACTATATTCGGACATCGGAAAGGTTCTGAGTGATTCGGGTATTTTCGGGAGTACCGGGGAGTTACAGGAATACGGGGGAAGAAGTATATGGGCCTTATTGGGCTTTAGGGGAGAGGGAGAGGCAGGCTGCCCGCCCCCCCATTGGCTAGTCCAAATTGGACTAGGGGGAGGGGCGGCGCCCCCTCCTTCCTTCCCTTCCCTCTTCCCCTTCCTTGTCTCCTACTCCTAATACATGGAAGGACTCCTAGTTGGAGTAGGAAAGGGGGAATCCTACTCCCGGTGGGAGTAGGACTCCCCTAGGGCGCGCCATAGAGAGGGTTGTCCCTCCCCTCCTCCACTCCTTTATATACGGGGGCAGGGGGCACCCCATGGACACACAAGTTGATCTTCGTGATCGTTTCTTAGCCGTGTGCGGTGCCCCCCTCCACCATATTCCACCTCGGTCATATCGTTGCAGTGCTTAGGCGAAGCCCTGCGTCGGTAGAACATCATCATCGTCATCACGCCGTCGTACTGACAGAACTCATCCCCGAAGCTTTGCTGGATCGAAGCCCGGGGAGCGTCATCGAGCTGAACGTGTGCTAAGAACTCGGAGGTGCCGGAGTAACGGTGCTTGGATCGGTCGGATCGGGAAGACGTACGACTACTTCCTCTACGTTGCGTCAACGCTTCCGCTTCGGTCTACGAGGGGACGTAGACAACACTCTCCCCTCTCGTTGCTATGCATCACCATGATCTTGCGTGTGCGTAGGAATTTTGTTGAAATTACTACGTTCCCCAACAGTGGCATCCGAGCCTAGGTTTTTATGGTTTGATGTTATATGCACGATTAGAACACAAGTGAGTTGTGGACGATATAAGTCATACTGCCTACCAGCATGTCATACTTTGGTTCGGCGGTATTGTTGGATGAAGCGGCCTGGACCGACATTACGCGTACGCTTACGCGAGACTGGTTCTACCGACGTGCTTTGCACACAGGTGGCTGGCGGGTGTCAGTTTCTCCAACTTTAGTTGAACCGAGTATGGCTATGCCCGGTCCTTGCGAAGGTTAAAACAGAGTCTATTTGACAAACTATCGTTGTGGTTTTGATGCCTAGGTGAGATTGGTTCTTGCTTAAGCCCGTAGCAGCCACGTAAAACTTGCTACAAACAAAGTAGAGGACGTCTAACTTGTTTTTGCAGGGCATGTTGTGATGTGATATGGTCAAGACATGATGCTAAATTTTATTGTATGAGATGATCATGTTTTGTAACCGAGTTATCGGCAACCGGCAGGAGCCGTATGGTTGTCGCTTTATTGTATGCAATGCAATCGCCCTGTAATGCTTTACTTTATCACTAAGCGGTAGCGATAGTCGTAGAAGCATAAGATTGGCGAGACGACAACGATGCTACGATGGAGATCAAGGCGTCGCGCCGGTGACGATGGTGATCATGACAGTGCTGCGGAGATGGAGATCACAAGCACAAGATGATGATGGCCATATCATATCACTTATATTGATTGCATGTGATGTTTATCTTTTATGCATCTTATCTTGCTTTGATTGACGGTAGCATTATAAGATGATCTCTCACTAAATTATCAAGAAGTGTTCTCCCCGAGTATGCACCGTTGCCAAAGTTCGTCGTGCCCAGACACCACGTGATGATCGGGTGTGATAAGCTCAACGTCCATCTACAACGGGTGCAAGCCAGTTTTTGCACACGCAGAATACTCGGGTTATACTTGACGAGCCTAGCATATGCAGATATGGCCTCGGAACACGGAGACCGAAAGGTCGAGCGTGAATCATATAGTAGATATGATCAACATAATGATGTTCACCATTGAAGACTAATCCATTTCACGTGATGATCGGTTATGGTTTAGTTGATTTGGATCACGTGATCACTTAGAAGATTAGAGGGATGTCTATCTAAGTGGGAGTTCTTAAGTAATATGATTAATTGAACTTAAATTTATCATGAACTTAGTCCTGGTAGTATTAGCATATCTATGTTGTAGATGAATAGCTCGCATTGTTGCTTTCATATGTTTATTTTGATATGTTCCTAGAGAAAATTGTGTTGAAAGATGTTAGTAGAAATGATGCGCATTGGATCCGTGATCTGAGGTTTATCCTCATTGCTGCATAGAAGAATTATGTCCTTGATGCACCGCTAGGTGACGGACCTATTGCAGGAGCATATGCAGACGTTATGAACGTTCGGCTAGCTCAATATGATGACTACTTGATAGTTTAAGTGCACCATGCTTAACGGCTTAGAATCGGGACTTCAAAGACGTTTTGAATGTCATGGACCATATGAGATGTTCCAGGAGTTGAAGTTAATATTTCAAGAAAATATCCGAGTTGAGAGATATGAAGTCTCCAACAAGTTCTATAGCTAAAAGATGGAGGAGAATCGCTCAACTAGTGAGCATGTGCTCAGATTGTCTGGGTACTACAATCGCTTGAATCAAGAGGGAGTTAATCTTCCAGATAAAATAGTGATTAACAGAATTCTCTAGTCACCATCACCAAGTTAGTAGAACTTCGTGATGAACTGTAATATGCAAGGGATAACGGAAACAATTCCCAAGCTCTTCGTGATGCTGAAATCGACGAAGGTAGAAATCAAGAAAAACATCAAGTGTTGATGGTTAACAAGACCACTAGTTTCAAGAAAAGGGCAAAGGGAAGAAGGGGAACTTCAAGAAGAACGGCAAGCAAGTTGCTGCCCAAGTGAAGAAGCCCAAGTCTGGACCTAAATCTGAGACTGAGTGCGTTTACTGCAAAGGGACTGGTCACTGGAAGCGGAACTGCCCCAAGTATTTGGCGGATAAGAAGGATGGCAAAGAGAACAAAGGTATATTTGATATACAGATTATTGATGTGTATTTTACTAGTGTTCATAGCAACCCCTCGGTATTTGATACTGGTTCAGTTGCTAAGAGTAGTAACTCGAAACGGGAGTTGCAGAATGAACAAAGACTAGTTAAGAGTGAAGTGACGATGTGTGTTGGAAGTGGTTCCAAGATTGATATGATCATCATCGCACACTCACTATACTTTCAGGATTAGTGTTGAACCTAAATAAGTATTATTTGGTATTTCCGTTGAGCATAAATATGATTTGATCATGTTTATTACAATACGGTTATTCATTTAAGTTAGAGAACAATTGTTGTTCTGCTTACGTGAATGGAACCTTCGATGGTCATACACCCAATGAAAATAGTTCATTGGATCTCGATCGTAGTGATACACATATTCATAATATTGAAGCCAAAAGATGCAAAGTTAATAATGATAGTGCAACTTATTTGTGGCACTGCCGTTTAGGTCATATTGGTGTAAAGCGCATGAAGAAACTCCATGCTGATGGGATTTTGGAATCACTTGATTATGAATCACTTGATGCTTGCGTACCATGCCTTATGGGCAAGATGACTAAAACTCCGTTCTCCGGAACAATGGAGCGAGAAACTGACTTGTTGGAAATAATACATACTGATGTATGCAATCCGATGAGTGTTAAGGCTCGTGGCGGGTATCATTATTTTCTGACCTTCACAGATGATTTGAGCAGATATGAGTATATCTACTTAATGAAACACTAGTCTGAAACATTTGAAAAGTTCAAAGAATTTCAGAGTGAAGTAGAGAATCATCATAACAAAAAAGTTTCTACGATATGATCGCAGAGGTAAAATATTTGAGTTACGAGTTTGGCCTTCAATTAAAACAATGAGGAATAGTTTCACAAACTCATGC
Source organism: Aegilops umbellulata (assembly GCA_032464435.1). NCBI lineage: Eukaryota > Viridiplantae > Streptophyta > Magnoliopsida > Poales > Poaceae > Aegilops > Aegilops umbellulata. The sequence goes on from CP136054.1 coordinate 197,563,567, forward strand.
CACCTGGAACACCACAGCATAATGGTGTGTCTAAACGTCATAACCGTACTTTATTGGATATAGTGCAATCTATGATGTTTCTTACCGATTTACCACTATCGTTTTGGGGTTATGCATTAGAGACAGCTGCATTCACGTTAAATAGGGCACCATCTAAATCCGTTGAGACGACACTATATGAACTGTGGTTTAGCAAGAAACCAAAGTTGTCGTTTCTTAAAGTTTGGGGTTGTGATGCTTATGTGAAAAGTTTCATCCTGATAAGCTCAAACCCAAATCGGAGAAATATGTCTTCATAGGATACCCAAAGGAGACAGTTGGGTACACCTTCTATCACAGATCCAGAGGCAAGACATTCGTTGCTGAGAATGGATACTTTCTAGAGAAGAAGTTTCTCTCGAAAGAAGTGAGTGGGAGGAAAGTAGAACTTGATAAGGTAATTGTACCTTCTCCCTTATTGAAAGTAGTTCATCACAGAAATCTGTTCCTGTGACCACTACACCAATTAGTGAGGAAGCTAATGATGATGATCATGTAACTTCAGATCAAGTTACTACCAAATCTCGTAGGTAAACCAGAGTGAGATCCGCACTAGAGTGGTACGGTAATCCTGTTCTGGAAGTCATGTTACTAGACCATGACGAACTTGCGAACTATGAGGAAGCGATGATGAGCCCAGATTCCGCGAAATGGTTTGAGGCCATGAAATCTGAGATATGATCCATGTATGAGAACAAAGTATGGACTTTGATGGATTTTCCCGATGATCGGCAAGCCATAGAAAATAAATGGATCTTCAAGAGGAAGACGGACGCTGATAGTAGTGTTACTATTTACAAAGCTAGAATTGTCGCAAAAGGTTTTCGACAAGTTCAAGGCGTTGACTACGATGAGAGTTTCTCACTCGTATCTATGCTTAAGTCTGTCCGAATCATGTTAGCAATTACCGCATTTTATGAAATCCGGCAAATGGATAAACAAAACTGCATTCCTTAATGGATTTATTAAAGAAGAGTTGTATACGATGCAACTAGAAGGTTTTGTCGATCCTAAAGGTGTTAACAAAATATGCAAGCTCCAGCGATCCATCTATAGACTAGTGCAAGCATCTCGGAGTTGGAATACACGCTTTGATAAATTGATCAAAGCATATAGTTTTATACAGACTTACGGTGAAGCCTGTATTTACAAGAAAGTGAGTGGGAGCACTACAGCATTTCTGATAAGTATATGTAAATGACATATTGTTGATCGGAAATAATGTAGAATTATTCTGCAAAGCATAAAGGAGTATTTGAAAGGAGTTTTTCGAAGAAGGACCTTAGTGAAGCTGCTTACATATTAAGCATCAAGATCTATAGAGATAGATCAAGACGCTTGATAAATTTTCAATGAATACATACCTTGACAAGATTTTGAAGTAGTTCAATATGGAACAGTCAAAGAAAGAAGTTCTTGCCTGTGTTACAAGGTGTGAAATTGAGTAAGACTCAAAACCCGACCACGGCAGAAGATAGAAAGAGAATGAAAGTCATTCCCTATGCCTTGGCCATAGGTTCTATAAAGTATGTCATGCTGTGTACCAGATCTATTGTATATCCTACACTGTGTTTAGCAAGGGAGTACAATAGTGATCTAGATGTAGATCACTGGACAGCGGTCAAAATTATCCTTAGTGGAATAAGGATATGTTTCTCGATTATGGAGGTGAAAAAAAAAAGGTTCGTCGTAAAAGGTTAAGTCAATGCAAGTTTTGACACTAATCTAGATGACTCTAAGTCTCAATCTAGATACATATTGAAAGTGGGAGCAATTAGCTAAAGTAGCTCCGTGCAGAGCATTGTAGACATAGAAATTTGCAAAATACATACGGATCTGAATTTTGGCAGACCCGTTGACTAAGCTTCTCTCACAAGCAAAACATGATCACACCTTAGTACTCTTTGGGTGTTAATCACATAGCGATGTGAACTAGATTACTGACTCTAGTAAACCCTTTGGGTGTTGATCACATATCGATGTGAACTATGGGTGTTAATAACATGGTGATGTGAACTATTGCTGGTAAATCACATGGCGATGTGAACTAGATTATTGACTCTAGTGCAAGTGGGAGACTGAAGGAAATATGCCCTAGAGGAAATAATAAAGTTATTATTTATTTCCTTATTTCATGATAAATGTTTATTATTCATGCTAGAATTGTATTAACCGGAAACATAATACATGTGTGAATACATAGACAAACAGAGTGTCACTAGTATGCCTCTACTTGACTAGCTCGTTAATCAAAGATGGTTATGTTTCCTAACCATGAACAAAGAGTTGTTATTTGATTAACGAGGTCACATCATTAGTTGAATGATCTGATTGACATGACCCATTCCATTAGCTTAGCACCCGATCGTTTAGTATGTTGCTATTGCTTTCTTCATGACTTATACATGTTCCTATGACTATGAGATTATGCAACTCCCGTTTACCGGAGGAACACTTTGTGTGCTACCAAACGTCACAACGTAACTGGGTGATTATAAAGGTGCTCTACAGGTGTCTCCAAAGGTACTTGTTGGGTTGGCGTATTTCGAGATTAGGATTTGTCACTCCGAATGTTGGAGAGGTATCTCTGGGCCCTCTCGGTAATGCACATCACTTAAGCCTTGCAAGCATTGCAACTAATGAGTTAGTTGCGAGATGATGTATTACGGAACGAGTAAAGAGACTTGCCGGTAACAAGATTGAACTAGGTATTGGATACCGATGATCGAATCTCAGGCAAGTAACATACCGATGACAACGGGAACAACGTATGTTGTTATGCGGTCTGACCGATAAAGATCTTCGTAGAATATGTAGGAGCCAATATGGGCATCCAGGTACCGCTATTGGTTATTGATCGGAGACATGTCTCGGTCATGTCTACATTGTTCTCGAACCGTAGGGTCCGCACGCTTAAGGTTTCGATGACAGTTATATTATGAGTTTATGAGTTTTGATGTACCGAAGGAGTTTGGAGTACCGGATGAGATCGGGGACATGACGCGGAGTCTCGAAATGGTCGAGACGTAAAGATCGATATATTGGACGACTATATTCGGACATCTTAAAGGTTCTGAGTGATTCGGGTATTTTGGGGAGTATCGGGGAGTTACGGGAATACGGGGGAAGAAGTATATGGGCCTTATTAGGCTTTAGGGGAGAGGGAGAGGCAGGCCGCGCGCCCCCCCATTGGCTAGTCCGAATTGGACTAGGGGGAGGGGCGGTGCCCCCTCCTTCCTTCTCTTCCCTCTTCCCCTTCCTTGTCTCCTACTCCTAATACATGGAAGGACTCCTAGTTGGACTAGCAAAGAGGGAATCCTACTCCCGGTGGGAGTAGGACTCCCCTAGGGCGCGCCATAGAGAGGGTTGGCCCTCCCCTCCTCCACTCCTTTATATACGGGGGCAGGGGGCACCCCATGGACACACAAGTTGATCTTCGTGATCGTTCCTTAGCCGTGTGCGGTGCCCCCCTCCACCATATTCCACCTCGGTCATATCGTTGCAGTGCTTAGGCGAAGCCCTGCGTCGGTAGAACATCATCATCGTCATCACGCCGTCGTGCTGACAGAACTCATCCCCGAAGCTTTGCTGGATCGGAGCCCGGGGAGCGTCATCGAGCTGAACGTGTGCTAAGAACTCGGAGGTGCCGGAGTAACGGTGCTTGGATTGGTCGGATCGGGAAGACGTACGACTACTTCCTATATGTTGCGTCAACGCTTCCGCTTCGGTCTACGAGAGTACGTAGACAACACTCTCCCCTCTCGTTGCTATGCATCACCATGATCTTGCGTGTGCGTAGGAATTTTTTTGAAATTACTACGTTCCCCAACAACTATAAGCCCCTATCTTTCTCTGTGTCCGATTAAAACTTCATAACCACAAGTATTGCGTGAGTGTTAGCAATTATGAAGGACTAGATGATAGTTGAGTATGTGGACTTGCTTTTAAGCTCTGACATAGACTCTTTCTGATGTTATGATAAATTGCAGTTGCTTCAATGACTGAGATTATAGTTTGTTGGTTCTCAATAAAGTTTATGATTCGTACTCTGTATTGTGAATGGATTATTACTTGTGCATAAGAAATCATATGACAAAATCTATATATGTTGCTATTATGAGAATAATCATGATGCCTTCATGTCCGTATTTTATTTTTATCGACACCTCTACCTCTAAACATGAGGACATATTTATTGTTATCGGCTTCCGCTTGAGGACAAGCGAGGTCTAAGCTTGGGGGAGTTGATACGTCCATTTTAAATCATGCTTTTATATCGATATTTATTGCATTATGGGCTGTTATTACACGTTATGTCACAATACTTATGGCTATTCTCTCTTATTTTACAAGGTTTACATAAGGAGGGAGAATGCCGGCAGCTGGAATTCTGGGCTGGAAAAGGAGCAAATATTAGAGACCTATTCTGCACAACTCCAAAAGTCGTGAAACTCCAAGAAAGTCATTTTTGGAAATAATAAAAAATATCCAGCGGAAGAAGTTCACCAGAGGGGGGCCCACCTGTCCACAAGGGTGGGGGCGCACCCTACCCCCCTAGGTGCGCCCCCTACCTCGTGGGCCCCCTGTTGGCTCTCCGATGCCCATCTTCTGCTATATGAGGTCTTTCATCGAGGAAAAAATTATAAGCGACCTTTCGGGACGAGACTCCGCCGCCACGAGGCGGAACCTTGGCGGAACCAATCTAGGGCTCCGGCAGAGCTGTTGTGCCGGGGACACTTCCCTCCGGGAGGGGGAAATCATCTCCATCGTCATAACCAACGCTCCTCTCATCGGGAGAGGGCAATCTCCATCAACATCTTCACCAGCACCATCTCATCTCAAAACCCTAGTTCATCTCTTGTATCCAATTCTTGTCTCCAAGTCCGGGATTGGTGCTAGTAGGTTGCTAGTAGTGTTGATTACTCCTTGTAGTTGATGCTAGTTGGTTTATTTGGTGGAAGATCATATGTTCAGATCCTTTATGCATATTATTACCCCTCTGATTATGAACATGAATATGCTTTGTGAGTAGTTACGTTTATTCCTGAGGACACGGGAGAAGTCTTGCTATTAGTAGTCATGTGAATTTGGTATTCATTCGATATTTTGACGATATGTATGTTGTCTAGCCTCTAGTGGTGTTATGTGAACGTCGACTACATAACACTTCACCATTATTTGTGTCGGATCGTGGGTTCCGGCAGACCCTTGAGGTTCGAACTCTAGGGTGCGCGCGGAGATTCTGCCCTCTACCTCTCCGTCTCGCAAGGATCTAAACTACCGAAAGAACAGCACGAGGAACACAGAGTTTATACTAGTTCGGGCCACCGTTGTGGTGTAATACCCTACTCTAGTTTTGTGGGTGGATGGATTGCCTCTTGGGCTGATGATGGTGGTGATCAGTACAAAAGAGAACAGCCTCGCGAGGGCCGGTTCTTGGCTAGGACGATGAACTGCTAAGGGAGTTCAGCCGTCCTTCTCTCTCTCTCTCTCTCTCTTTGCTCGAATTCTGGATACCAGATGCCTCTACCCTGGGGGTGGCTAGTCCTATTTATAGGCAAAGGCCTTGGGCCTCTCCCCAAATATTGAGCGGGAAGGGCGCCAACAATTGGCCAATTCGAAGGGGAACATACAATACACTTATCCTGACCAAAGTTGGTCTTCGCCTGCCAAAGGCCCTGTGGTGACGCCGCTCTGGGCTCCACGATGAGCTCATTCCCACCGTTGGACTGGTCTTGGTCTCGCTGCACCGAAATGGACGCCTTTGCTTGATCCTCTTGCCTGCGCTAGCCCCCTTTGTACCAAAGAGGAAAGGGGAGGACACTGGGCGGTCTGGCGCCCGCCTGGCACCCTTGGTCGTCACGGCTTGCGTCATGGGCACCTTGCAAGGTACCCTACCTTGATCTCTCCGCCTCCTCATGAGCCAGCCTGAGGAGGCCGCGCCTGAGGAAGCACTGCGTCGTACTCCCCGTGAGGCTTGGCCCCTCGCGAGGGTCTTGAGTCTTGCGTTGATGCTGATGGGCCGTACTGGGCCTCCATTCGAGCCACGCCGTAGGCCGCAGGCAGACAAGTCTGGGGACCCCCGTTCCCAGAACGCCGACAGTAGCCCCCGGGCCCAAGGCGCGCCCGGACTTGGCTGTGCCGAAAGGCGAAAGGGCAAGGGCGAAGCGCCGCGGGCCCTGATAGCCTGCGGCCTTGGGCGCCGCGTGGCGGTTTGACAGGACGCGGGCGTCTCCGCTTCCCCACGACGCTTCTGGCAACTGTGTGACTTGACTAGTCCCTGCATGCGTAGATACGGGTCATTATTACCTACGATCGTGGTGCTCGACGGTTGGCCTTCTTCGGCTATAAGTATGGGGCCGCGTAAGCTCCGCCAGTTTGCCCCTTCCTGCTTCTCTTCTTATTCCTCTCTCTTGTCGTCTGTCGCTCGCATGCTTCCAAAAAGGTTCTCGGCCGCGGAGAAGGGAAGGCTAGTCGGGCGGGGCCCGACTCCCCCCCCCCCCCCGGCCAAGCGCGGCCGGGGTCGTCCCCGCAAGTATCCTGCGGTCCCCGCTGCGGCTCCTCGTAGTCACAGGGATGGTTCTCCGCGTGGCGGTGAGCGCTCGGCTGCCAAGGGGAGGCAGGTTGTGACTGCGCGGCCCCCCAGGCCACGCTTTCGCTTGGCGGAGGTGCTGCCGGAGTTCGTCGTGTGGTCGGCGGACCCGACCAACACCTGGCTCCAGCTCCCTCGCTTCTTCATCGGCGAGCTGCCGGCCAGCGCCCGGTGCGGCTTCTGGCTTCAGGCTGACGGTTGCTGCAGCAGGGCCTCCTGGGTTTCGCTTGAGGTCTCCCCTTCCGGGAATGGGGCCCTGACCCGCGGCTGGCAGACGTTTGCCCGTGCGCGCGGCCTGGGCCAGCGGTGCACCCTGCACTTCAAGTTCGACGGCGACGGCACCCTCTACGTGAGGGTGTTTGGGGAAGATGGTCGCCGCGCAGGATGCTGCCCCGAGGGCGACGACCGCAGCCAGGGGCCTCCCTGCGACGATGATGGAGGAGACAGCACCCGCTCGATGGCGGCGCCCGGCGCTCTCCAGGCTCCACCAACTCTTCTTCAGGCGGCTCCTCCAGCGGTGGCCGCAGCCAGCCCCCTCGCCGTCGCGCCTGCCTGGGGGGTGGCTGTTCATCCGTCCGTCGCCGCGCCCCGGTGAAGCGCGAGAGGGAGTCCGCCTGAGCCCCGAAGGCATCCTGCGCCGCCTCTGCAGGCCGACGCAAGGCGGGCCGCGCCGGGCTCGCCTTTTCCTTTTCCTTTTCCTTTTGCTTCCTGTGTAAGACAAAACAGCTGCATGGAGCCCCGCGGGGGCGTGTTTAAGAATCATTGCCGTTGTAGCCATTACCTTGACTTTGTTATTTCGCCTCTCAACTATTTGCCCTTGCATAGGTAGTTTTCGGCCCCAGCCGGGGGGCGATCGACCCAGGCCCCGTGCGCGTGCTGCGGTGCCCGAGGGGCACGGACTGGAGGGGTGCTCCTGAAGAGGGCCCGGGCCGTGAAACCTTTAAGCGGATAGGGCGGAAACGCTCACGAGGGTATTCCATCCCTCGCGAGGCCTTTCATGAGAGAAATCAAAACGGGGAGCGAAAATCAACGAACCACAAATCGTCAACGGCGATAGTTTCGATAAGATTTCAGATGCAAATAAACACATCAACTGCAGAAAGCAAATAAAAAGCCGCGTTCGGCACCTAATCTAGTCTTCGACGTCTTCTCACCAGCGCGGAGCTAAGTGCTGCCACTGGGCGTGGGAGGGAGCCCCAGGGCCTGAGGCCGGCGCTCCTGAGACTCCGGGGCGTGCACAGCCCCACTCATTATTACATGAGAGTGTCACGGGGCGGCGAGCTTCACAGGCATTGGCCTTCTTCACAGGCTCCGGGCCTTTCTTCTTAGAGGTGATCAGCTTCATAGGCACTTGCCTTCTTTACAGGCTCTGGGCCTTTTCCAAAAAGGTAAGGTCTTCACAGGCGTTCGCCTTCTTCACAGGCTCTGGGCCTTTTCCAAAAAGGGGAGGTCTTCACAGGCGTTCGCCTTCTTCACAGGCTCTGGGCCTTTTCCAAAAAAGGGAAGGTCTTCACAGGCGTTCGCCTTCTTCACAGGCTCTGGGCCTTTTCCAAAAAGGGAAGGTCTTCACAGGTGTTCGCCTTCTTCACAGGCTCTGGGCCTTCTAGGGGTAGAACCTCCGGAGGTGCTGGATGTTCCACGCGTTCTGTACCGGCTCCCCCTCTTGGGTCTCCAAGCGCACAGAGCCTGGCCTGGAAACATGAACAACCTTGAACGGGCCCTCCCACATGGGAGAGAGCTTATGCAGCCCCTCCCTGGAGAGAACCCTCCTGAGCACGAGGTCTCCTACCTAGAGGGTCCTGGGGCGGATGTTGCGGCAATGATATCGCCGCAGCGCCTGCTGGTACCTCGCCGCTCGCAACGCGGCTTCCCGGCGGCGTTCCTCCCCCAGTACGAGGTCCACCCCCCGCATGGCGTCCTGCTGCGCTTCGTCGAACGCTAGGACCCGTGTGGAGCGACGCCTAACCTCGTGAGGGAGGACCGCTTCAGCTCCGTAGACCAGGAAGAACGGGGTCTCCCCAGTTGGTTTGGTCGCGGTCGTGCGGATGGACCACAATACGGACTGCAGCTCGTCGTACCAACCTCTGCCGCAAGCCTCCAGCTTCTTCTTGAACGTCCTGGTCTTGAGGCCTCTCAGGACCTCCGCGTTGGCCCGTTCGGCCTGCCCATTGCTCCGCGGGTGCGCCACCGAAGCGTAGCATATCTGCGTCCCAAGGTTAGCACAGTATGTTTTGAAGAGATTACTGGTAAATTGCGAACCGTTATCTGTGATGATGCGGTTCGGCACCCCGAACCGGCTCATGATACCCCTGATGAACTTGACCGCGGAGCCAGCGGGGATGGTACGGACGGCCTCCACTTCTGCCCACTTGGTGAACTTATCAACGGCGACGTAGAGGTAGCGGTAGCCCCCTGGCGCTTCACGTCCTTGGCCTTGGGCTTCTTCTCTTCTGGATCTGCGGCGGGCAGCTCGAGGAGGGAGAGACGTCCCTCCTCAGCCCTGGCGCACTTGGTCGCCAAGTTGAACAGCTCCAGGGAGGTGCAGAGGTCTTCATGCATCGCCAGCTCCTCCTTCATCTTGATGTCGCGCACGCCGTCGGAGAAGGCTGAGATGATGGCTTCCTCGGACACCTTGGGGATCTTGAGGCACGTACTGTTGAAGCGCTGGATGTACTTTTGCAGGGTCTCCCCAGGTTGTTGCTTGATGCGGCGCATGTCGCTCACGGCGGGCGGCCGGTCGCGAGTACCTTGGAAGTTGGTGATGAAGCGGGTGCGCATCTGCTCCCAGGAGGAGATCGTGCCTGGAGCAAGATTCAGGAGCCAGGTGCGAGCTCCTTCCTTCAGCGCCATGGGGAACCAGTTCGCCATGACCTTTTCATCCCCGCTGGCAGCTTCGATGCCCAGCTCGTAGAGCTGGAGGAACTCTGCGGGATCGGTCGTGCCGTCGTAGCGGGGAGGCAGGTCCGGCTTGAACTTGCCGGGCCACGCGACGCTACGCAGCTCAGTGGTGTAGGCGCGGCAGCCCACGGTGGCCACGGGTGGCTTTGGTTGAGGGAGAGCCTGGCCTTGCGGGCCCCCTTGTGTTGCAGCTGGGAGCAGCGCGGGGTCTTGACGTACCGGAGCTGGAGCGGGGTCGCGGCGAGCCGGAGCGAGGAGCGCCCGGGCAGCCTCTTGCGGTCGAGGGACTTCTTGGCAGCTCCGTTCTTGCTGGGCTGGCGCCTGACGGAGCGGGTTCCGCCCAGGGGCCACGCGCCTTGGAGCCATAGCGTCTTCTTGGAGCGGAGGTGGCTGGTATGCCCCCGGAGCTTCATTGCCCGCGCGGGGTGGGGTGCGGCGCAGCAGAGCGGACGGTGCAGGAGAGCCCCCTGCGGCGCGGACGAGCTCGGCGACGCGGTCGAGCCACTCTTCGTAGACGTTGTCGACGGGACGGTAGCGCAGGAGCTCGTTTGCCGTGATGAGTGCAGCTCGAGCCTCCAAGGGCGCACGGAGCGCGTGGGACGAAGAGCCAGCTGGCGTGAGTGACGGAGTAGTGGTACGGCCGTCTCGCCGCACGGATGGGTGCTGAGACGACACTTGTTGCTCTTTCCCCGCCGGGCCGGTGGCGGCGTTGACGGCGGGCGACGGGGAACGACAAGGACGCCCGCCGACGGGAGCTGTCTGGGCGACGCGGGAAGCGATGGCGGCCCGGCGCTCGGCACAGGCCCGACGAGCGTCAGACATGGATGCGACGGTCGGAGGAGAACGGAGCGGTGGAAGACAGATTCCGGCACACCCCTACCTGGCGTGCCAAATGTCGGATCGTGGGTTCTGGCAGACCCTTGAGGTTCGAACTCTGGGGTGCGCGCGGAGATTCTGCCCTCTACCTCTCCGTCTCGCAAGGATCTAAACTACCGAAAGAACAACACGAGGAACACAGAGTTTATACTAGTTCGGGCCACCGTTGTGGTGTAATACCCTACTCTAGTTTTGTGGGTGGATGGATTGCCTCTTGGGCTGATGATGGTGGTGATCAATACAAAAGAGAATAGCCTCGCGAGGGCCGGTTCTTGGCTAGGACGATGAACTGCTAAGGGAGTTCAGTCGTCCTTCTCTCTCTCTCTCTCTTTGCTCGAATTCTGGATACCAGATGCCTCTACCCTGGGGATGGCTAGTCCTATTTATAGGCAAAGGCCTTGGGCCTCTCCCCAAATATTGAGCGGGAAGGGCGCCAACAATTGTCCAATTCGAAGGGGAACATACAGTACACTTATCCTGACCAAAGTTGGTCTTCGCCTGCCAAAGGCCCTGTGGTGACGCCACTCTGGGCTCCACGATGAGCTCATTCCCACCGTTGGACTGGTCTTGGTCTCGCTGCATCGAAATGGAAGCCTTTGCTTGATCCTCTTGCCTGCGCTAGCCCCCTTTGCACCAAAGAGGAAAGGGGAGGACACTGGGCGGTCTGGCACCCGCCTGGCACCCTTGGTCGTCACGGCTTGCGTCATGGGCACCTCGCGGGGTACCCTGCCTTGATCTCTCCGCCTCCTCATGAGCCAGCCTGAGGAGGCCGCGCCTGAGGAAGCACTGCATCGTACTCCCCGCGAGGCTTGGCCCCTCGCGAGGGTCTTGAGTCTTGCGTTGATGCTGATGGGCCGTACTGGGCCTCCATTCGGGCCACGCCGCAGGCCGCAGGCAGGCAAGTCTGGGAACCCCCGTTCCCAGAACGCCGACAATTTGGGCTTAGAGGAAGGCATTGGGAAGTAATAAGTAGATGATGGGTTGCTAGAGTGACAGAAGCTTAAACCCTAGTTTATGCGTTGCTTCGTAAGGAGCTGATTTGGATCCATATGTTTCATGCTATGGTTAGGTTTACCCTAATACTTTTGTTGTAGTTGCGGATGCCTGCAATAGAGGTTAATCATAAGTGGGATGCTTGTTCAAGTAAGAACAACACCCAAGCACCGGTCCACCCACATATCAAATTATCAAAATACCGAACGCGAATCATATGAACGTGATGAAAACTAGCTTGACGATATTCCCATGTGTCCTCGGGGGCGCTTTTCCTTATATAAGAGTTTGTCCAGGCTTGTCCTTTGCTACAAAAAGGATTGGGCCACCTTGCTGCACTTTATTTACTTTTGTTACTTGTTGCTCGTTACAAATTATCCTATCACAAAACTATATGTTATCACTTATTTTAGTACTTGCAGAGAATACCTTGCTGAAAACCGCTTATCATTTCCTTCTGCTCCTCGTTGGATTCGACACTCTTACTTATCGAAAGGACTACGATAGATCCCCTATACTTGTGGGTCATCAATGCACACATAGTAAAGGCCAATGCATAGTATAAACAGTTTCTTGCAATTTTCTCGTGTTGAAAACATAAAGAGGCGGAGATATAGTTCCTCTCTCATAATAATTGCAAGTAGGAGCAGCAAGCACATGCATATTATATCTATCAAAATCATCATGTGTAATAGTAAAAGGCAACCCATCAATATAATCCTTAATAAGAGCAAACTTCTCCGATATAGTGTAGTCGGGAGAATTCAAAAAGATAATAGGACTATCATGTGTGGGTGCAATAGCAACAATTTCATGTTTAACATAAGGAACTATAGCAAGTTCATCTCCATAACCATAATTCATATTGGCATCTTGGCCACAAGCATAGCAAGCATCATCAAAAATGGATATTTCAAGAGAATCAATGGGATCATAACAATCATCATAGCAATCATCCTTCGGTAAGCACGAAGGGAAATTAAATAATGTATGAGTTGAAGAGTTACTCTCATTAGAAGGTGGGCACGGGTAGCTAATCTGCTCTTCCTCCTTTTGTTTTTCGCTCTCCTCGTCATCTTTTTCATCCAATGAGCTCACAGTTTCATCAACTTCTTCTTCCATAGACTGCTGCAAAATATTAGTCTCTTCTTGGACAGCGGAGGAGTCCTCAATATATGGTTTAACATAGATATTAGAAGCATAGTTATCATAACAATATTCAAGTATGGCTAAATTTTCATATTTGTAAATAGTAGCATCATACGTTTCAATCAAAGAAGCAATTTCATAAGCACCCTTAAAAGCAACAAATTCTTCAATTTGTTGAACATCATAGTAATTATAAACACCTTTAGCATAAGAAGATACGATTCCATTATCACTAAATAAACATTGGTAGGGAAGGTGTTTCTTAGGGTCTTCAGAACAACAAGTAATATCATATATTTCACATCAATTCCAAGCATAGCATTGCAAATGATGAATTTGACCCAGTAAAAGTTTCCCTTTTTTAGATATGCGGTGTCGAACATAACAAGCATGCTCATCTAAAGATCTGTCCTCAACTAAGCTAGTTGGGGTTTCAGCACGAGCACATACAGATCGAAGATGATCCAAGTAATAAGCTTCAGGAGTACGATAGATTTTAAGTGGTTCTTCAACCATTGGTTCAGTAGGTACAACTAATTTTTTTGGTATTTTGCGTTTCCTACCCATAACTAAAGATAGAAAACAACTAAGAACAACAAATAAAAATTACCTAGTGATAAAGCAAAGAAGCACACACGAGAATATTCACCCCACGCTATGGCTCCCCGGCAACGGCGCCAGAAAAAGGTCTTGATAACCCACAAGTATAGGAGATCGCAACAGTTTTCGATAAGTAAGAGTGTCGAACCCAACGAGGAGCTAAAGGTAGAACAAATATTCCCTCAAGTTCTATCGACCACCGATACAACTCTACGCACGCTTGGCGTTTACTTTACCTAGAACAAGTATGAAACTAGAAGTACTCTGTAGGTGTTTTTGGATAGGTTTGCAAGATAGTAAAGAGTGCGTAAATAAAAAGTAGGGGCGGTTTAGATAAAGACACAATACAGTAAATATAGCGAGTGTGGAAAAGTGGTGGTAGGAGTTGCGAAATTGTCCCTTAAGCAATTGACTACTTTACTAGACCGATAGCAAGTTTTATGTGGGAGAGGCCACTGCTAGCATGTCATCCCTGACTTGGAATTCTATGCACTTATGATTGGAACTATTAGCAAGCGTCCGCAACTACTAACATTCATTAAGGTAAAACCCAACCATAGCATTAAGATATATTGGTCCCCCTTCAATCCCGTATGCATCAATTTCTATGCTAGGTTGAAGCTTCTGTCACTCTTGCCCTTCAATACATATTACTATCAACATACAACTAACCCTATGGTGTGATCCACGCGCGCACTCATATGATGGGCACCAAAGGATAGCAACATAACCACAAGCAAATTAATTCAATCATAGCAATTCATCAACCACCGATAGGACAACGAAAATCCACTCAGACATCATAGGATGGCAACACATCATTGGATAATAATATGAAGCATAGAACACCATGTTCAAGTAGAGGGTACAACGGGTTGCGGGAGAGTGGACCATTGTAGATAGAGGGGGGGAGGTGATGGAGATGTTGGTGAAGATGGCGGAGATGTTGGTGAAGATCGCGGTGATGATGATGGTGGCCACGGCAGCGTTCCAGCGCTACCGGAAGAGAAGGGGAGAGGGGGCCCCTTATTCTTCTTCTTCCTTGACCTCCTCCCTAGATGGGAGAAGGGTTTCCCCTCTGGCCCTTGGCCTCCATGGCATGGGAGGGGCGAGAGCCCCTCCGAGATTGGATTTGTCTCTCTGTCTCTCTCTGTTTCTGCGTTCTGGTCTGCTGCCCTTTCACCATTTCTTTTATATCCGGAGATTCGTAAATCCGATTGGGTTGAATCTTTCGCCCATATTTTTCTCATAAATTAGCTTTCTCGCGGCAAAATAAGAGCGTCAACCGCCTTACGGGGTGCCCACGGGGGTCCAGGGCGTGCCTGCCCCCCTGGGGCGCGCCCCGTGCCTCGTGGCCCCCTCGGGCACCGTCTCGCGTTAATTTTACTTCCCAAAAATCATAAACATTCCAAAATAATTTTCCGTTCCATTTTATCCCGTTTGGACTCCGTTTGATATTGGGTTTCCGCGAAACATAAAACATGCAACAAACAGGAACTGGCACTGGGTACTGGATGAATATGTTAGTCCCAAAAATAATATAAAAGTTGCCAAAAGTATATGAAAGTTGAATAATATTGACATGGGACAATCAAAAATTATAGATACGACGGGGACGTATCATTTATCGTCATGGAAGTGGACACTTCCGTGATGATAATTTTGGTAATGTCATGGAACACTTCTACGACAGCACAGGTATGACTATCTTGATTTTGTCATAAAATCGTCGTGGATGTACATGCATGACAGAAAACGTGACCTACTATGACAAACATGTATCATCATGGAAGTGTATTGTTTTAGTGCCCCCTCCCCTCGCCCCCCGGCATGTTATGGGCCTTATGGGCCAAAGGAGGGGACAAACCAGCCCACAAGGGGGCTGGTGCGCCTCCTCCCTTGTTTGGCCAGCCCTAGGGAAGGAAAAGGGGGGGCTAGCCCCTCCTTCCTTTCCCTCTCATGGGAGAAAGGAAAGGGGGGGCGCCACCCTCCACTGCCTTTCCCCGCACTCCAAATAAGGAAAGAGGGGGGCACGGCTTGGGAGGGACCCTAAGTAGGATTCCTCCTACTTGGGCGCGTCCTTTGGCTGCTCCTCCCTCCCTCCACCTATATATATATGTGGGAGGGAGGCGCCTAGCACACAACAAGCAATTGTCTAGCCGTGTGCGGCGCCCCCCCTCCACCGTTTACACCCCGGTCATATTTTTGTAGTGCTTAGGCGAAGCCCTGCGGAGATCACTTCACCATCACCGTCACCACACCGTCGTGCTGCCGGAACTCGTCTACTACCTCGCCATCTTGCTGGATCAAGAAGGCGGAGGACGTCACCGAGCTGAACGTGTGCAGAACGCGGATGTGCCATACGTTCGTTACTTGATCGGGTGGAGTGCGAAGAATTTCGACTACATCAACCGTGTTGTTAAACACTTCCGCTTACGGTCTACGAGGGTACGTAGACACACTCTCCCCCTCGTTGCTATGCATCTTCATGGATAGATCTTGCGTGTGCGTAGAATTTTTTTGTTTTCCATGCAACATTTCCCAACATATATGGAGTTGGAATTAGGGTTGTAGACGGTCCAAGGGACCCATAAGCCTGCAGGGCGCGCCCAGAGGGGTAGGCGCGCCCCCAGGCCTTGTGGCCCCTGGGTGGCCCCGCTCTGGTATCTTTTTCCGCCAGTATTTTTTATATATTACAGAAATATTCTCCGTAAATTTTCAGGTCAATCCAGAAACTTTTATTTCTGCACAAAAATAACACCATGGCAATTCTGGTGAAAATAGCGTCAACCCGGATTAGTTCCGTTCAAAACATGCAAATTAGAGTCCAAAGCAAGGGCAAAAGAGTTTAGAAAAATAGATACGATGAAGACGTATCAAATACCGCTTGTGCTCCATTTTATCGCTTGCTACTTTGTTGTTTTATATTTTTAGACTACAAAAACCTGTATATACTATCCATACTAGACTTGTATCACCATCCAATTTACCATTGTATTGGGTGTGTTGGAGACACAAGAGATTTTCTGTATTTGATTGCAGGGTTCTTTGAGAGAGACCATCTTCATCCTACGCCTTGATAAACCTTAGTTCATCCACTTGAGGGAAATTTGTTGTTCTTGTATAAAACTCTGCAGTTGGAAGCCCAACAACGTCTACAAGAATAAAATTTGCACAGTAGACATCACTTCTCAATCCAAAGGTTTGCCTAAGTTGAACTCTTTCTAAAATATACTCAAGAAAACCAGTCCAACAACATGTATGTTGACATAAATTACCAAAACCATCAAGGGAGTGAATGTGCTTTCACCATAGTCGCCCATGATCCCAAAGGTCTCAATGGCGAGGTTGTGAAGCTGAAGTCCTTCTTCCAGATCATCCTTTTGTACACTCGTACCACCAAGGAGGCATGCCGCCTAAACGAATTTATAGAGTAAATTTTGATTACAACTCCAACAAGCTCGGGATGTCGAGTTACTAATGTAAAACTTGATGCTAAGTCTTTTTGGCCAAATTACTTTGGTTTTTAAAACTACTAGATAACTCATGCGGCCTTAACGCAAAGACCAACAGCATCTAGGAAGTTAGCATGTCTAATAAATGTTTTGTTTTATATAACATCCCCAAAATGCATTAGTATGAATAAGAATACATTGAGAACAAACATGAAGAAGTAACAGTCGGGCTAACAAACAAAGAGAGGTCACGTGTAAACGCGGGTTTCGGTGGCGAGGGGAGAGCGGTGTGAAACAAGAAAGCCAATAAACGCCAGCGTCGGTCTCTCGAGAAACGCTCCTTTGCGTTGATTCCACTACACATATGGGTCCGACGCAACCGAGAAATCAGTTAGGTTTGAGCCTTATAAGTGGCTAGTATTATCGTGCATGGCTCTGGACTCGGGTCCTTCACCTCGCTTTGATGAAGTGTGGGGTTGTGAGGGGCCTGACTGGTCATCCTTGTTTATGTACGGCTGGGCCACTACTGAAAAACGGAAAACAATATGTTGCGCAAAGCTTCGGAACCAGGAAGCAGAAGATAAACGGGCGCCACGTGTTTCAACTTCTTTCATGCTTGACAAAAATAAAGCAACACATGCACTGGTATAGGTCCTAACTCGGTTCAATCACAAAACACAACGCGCATGCGAGGCTAGGTAGGTGATAGAGGAGGAGCGCGTGTACGTACCTTCTTTTAAAGTTCTTATTTTTTTGCGGATGAAAATGTATTACTCAACTCGAGAAGTTCATACAGTCAATCGTAGCTAATTCCGTATCAACCAAAGGCCCAGAACCAATCCAAGTCATGGTTCTACCTTCTAAATGAGCAAACTTAGTTAAACTATCACTAACCTTATTTTGGCTATGAACGATATGAGTAATACTTTCTTCATTTTTATATACAAGGCCACAAACTCAAATTACAGGTACCAAGGTAAAATTTAATGCATACTTGACAGGCCAACTTTTCTTTATGTTTACCGGGATCATTAATATGCAACATGCATGCAAGAAAACTGAGTGGAGGAAGTAGCTAGTGTCATTATGACTGCATATATGCAAATATTAAATAGGTTACTAGTACGAGAAAATATCATTAATTCTTTCTTCGATTACTATTGGTGGTCTTGTATTGATGTAAAACGTATATTCCATAGTGATCTTGTATATAAAAATGAAGGGAGTACATGATTCACGAATAGACATAAGATATCTAATCTCCTTGATAAGCGATGCATAGATTGATCTACCCACCTCTTTTGCGTGGATCATTTTCACTGCAATAAGGGAGTCCATCTCGATTGCAACTGGAAGCCCAGTTCTCTGGATAGCCAATGACAGGCCCTCCATACACGCACATAGTTCAGCTTCGAGGGATTCGCGACAAGAGAAACGACCCATCTTATATGTTGTACTCCAACATCCTCCACTAGTTTTTTTAATCACATCCTCCACTAGGTGTGACTAAAATTTTCAGACCCTTTATCCTGCATGAATTGGCCACATGGCCTTTGGGGATTTTCTAGAAATTATTGAATAAAACAAATGGGCTAAAGCCCAATAATCCCATAAGGCATGCGTACAACGTTTATCCATCCGATTTTTTGTACGACCGGAGAAATCAAGTGTTTGCTTGTTGTGGCCTACAAAACCAGTTAAGTCTAGCCTAATAGTATCTAACTGTACCAAAGTCGTACTACAAGTTTCTATCATACGCCTAGCATTGTTCAAAATTAAAAGATGGAAAATTCAGTTGTGGATCGCAAGATACGACTCAAGGAAAGCACCACGTTATGTAATCGCATGGATGTCTTGTTCCGAGGGTCGATGAATGAATCTACGGAAGCAAAGGATTTGTAGCTTACGCGCCGCCGATTCTTGGCCGGCCCGCATGTATTAGTATATGTAGTGGATATATGATGCAGGATTGACTTGAGACGGTCGCTTTTGGCACTAAAAGATGACGTTGATATGTGAATGTCCCTGTGGACAACGACCTATCGAGGGCATCCCGTTGTGGCACCGGAGAAGAATGTCTTGCGGCGGCTGTAACCCTGGTCTTGGGACAATTACGGCGGCAAGCAAGCTCTTGATTAGTATAGTTAACTTCTGCACGCTAGTTAACGGTGCTCTTAATTGCCGAGAGTACATAGATGTCCATGCTGTCCTATGTAGGAGTGGTAGTACTAGCTTTTTGTTATCATCAGATAATTGTCCGTGCTGCAACGAGGCACAGATATTTTACCTGTAATTACATAATTTATCTGTCATTTGCATCTTAAAGATTGAATTTTAGTTGTCAATTGAATCGACACATTTTGGCTTCCCAAATAAAACTTGATTTTACATGAAGTTGTCTCGTTTTGTTTCTCATGTGGAAAAAAGGAAAGGCGATACGAATCTCGCCTAGTGCGGCCAACCTTCCGGCACAGGCCTTCGGTGGCTCCCGTTCGATGACGACCTCCTCTCGATCGATGGTGGTGAGGACGGTCACCGAGTCCCACGAGTGTGGATTCGTGTAACTTTAGGATTAGGGCCTTATGCCTTGGCTCTGATGAAGGCGAAGGAGGCGGTGAATAAAAGTACCTCAGATCTTTCCCCAACGCAGACACGTGGTGTTCTTCTCTATATATGGTCAGCAGTGGGCCTAGAGATGGTGTGATGGCGGCGCCGGCATCGCTGTAGTGGACTTGTGTCCTCAGACTCCATCGCTGCGACGACATTAGATCCAACGCAGGCGCGAAGCTCAGGAGGCAGTGTAAGAGCAGATGCGAATAGTGGTTTGCATCAACGGTAGCCGGAAGATGTGGATGATGTGTTAGGTTCGTGGTTGACGTCAAGAGGGGGTGTCAGATTTAGAGTTTGATGGCGTGTCTTTGAGAGCCAGATTATTTCAACAACGATGATTTTATTTTTGGTGAGTAAATTGAAAATGGGATTTTTTATGAATTTCCATTCACCTGCCCATTAGGGAAACTAGGCAATCCTAATTCATCCCAATGTATCATTAAAAATAAAAATTTCTAACCCAAAATGATTGTGCGACTGATTAACAAATTAATGGCATAAAAAATTTCTCCCCGCAAAAAGAATGCCATAAATGATGGACCTTGATAAGTGTCACAAGTGTGGCACCAAGCAATTTCACCCTGACTTTCTTTGATGGTGGGTTTAGTTACATGAGGGTGAAGCATGGCAATTTTTTGTTTAGATGACAAGTTTCAGTTTTTGGGTTTTCTTATGGCAATTTTGGTTTTAAAAAACATCATCGCGGCGTTACTTTGTGTCACATGTGTGATACTAATTATTTGAGTAAATGTTTTGCCATGATCCGTTTGCACTTCTTTGTTGCACCGCCTATTTCCCTTCCCCTCACATTTTTGCATTTCTATCCTCTCCCAAACATTCCCCTTCTGCATCATTTAACAAGCAAGGAAGAAATCTGCCCCAGGAGATTCCAAATCACCTCCCCTCCCCTCCCGTCTCCTCTTCCCTCCTCTCTCTCTCTCTCTCCCCTTCCCCGTTCACACCACTGCCCCGCTCCCCCATTGGCCATTGCTGCCCCAATCCCAAGCTCCAAATGTCAAGAACTTCGGCCTCCCCGCCCCCATTGCCCCGCTCGCTCTGCTGCCTGCTGCCACTCTCCCGCATTGCTATAAAATCAACTGCATCTCCACTCCGGCCCCTCTAATCCAGCCAAGGAACAACCATGGCAGGAGCCCCCGAATCCACCCTCATTATCTTGCTCCTCTCCCTCATGTTGCTCGGGGCCGCGGCCTCCCCCCTCCCCCTGCTCAACTCCTCGCTCCCGGACCCCGCCGCCGTCGTCGCCGACTTCCACAGGTACTACCTTATCCTCGAAATCTCGCAATGTGGCAGGGCAAACTTTTGAGGCTGCAAATTCGCAATCTTTTTTTACGCGCTTCTTTCGCAACGTAACGGCGGCGTGTTGGCGTTGGCATGGGCAGCAAGGTGGCGACGTCGCGGAGGCGGATGCAGGAGACGGGCGGAGGCGGCGGGTGCATGACTGGCAACCCGATCGACGACTGCTGGCGGTGCGCCGGGACGGACTGGTGGAAGGACCGGCAGCGGCTGGCGGACTGCGGCATCGGGTTCGGCCGCAACGCGCTGGGCGGCAAGGGCGGGCCATTCTACGTGGTGACCGACTCCTCGGACCGCGACCCCGTGAACCCGGCCCCCGGCACGCTCCGGCACGCCGCCATCCAGGATGGACCCCTGTGGATCGTGTTCGCCGCGGACATGACCATCCGCCTCAACGAGGAGCTGCTGGTGAACAGCTACAAGACCATCGACGGGCGCGGCGCGAACGTGCACGTCGCCGGCGGCGCGTGCATCACGCTGCAGTACGTGTCCAACGTGATCATCCACAACCTGCACGTGCACGACTGCGTGCCGGCGGGCAACGCGAACGTGCGCTCCTCGCCGACGCACTACGGGTGGCGGACGCGGTCGGACGGCGACGGCATCTCGCTCTTCTCGGCGCGGGACGTGTGGGTGGACCACTGCGCGCTGTCGCGGTGCGCGGACGGGCTGGTAGACGCCATCATGGGGTCGACGGGCATCACCGTGTCCAACAGCTACTTCTCCCACCACGACGAGGTGATGCTGCTGGGGCACAGCGACGGGTACCTCCCGGACTCGGGGATGCAGGTGACCATCGCGTTCAACCACTTCGGCGTGCAGCTGGTGCAGCGGATGCCGCGCTGCCGCTGGGGATACTTCCACATCGTCAACAACGACTACACGGCGTGGGAGATGTACGCCATCGGCGGCAGCGCCAGCCCCACCATCAACAGCCAGGGCAACCGCTACATCGCCCCCGCAAACCCCAACGCCAAGGAGGTGCGTGCCTCTTTTCTCTTGCCGTGCCGTGCCCTCTCGGTTTGTTTGCTCATGGTTTTGGGTCTGGGTTTGCTCTGTTCCTTTCTTTGCTTGCCGAGTTCTTCTTCTTTCACCGCCTCGTTTGGATCTTTGCTCTGTTTTGGGCGGTGGATGGGCCGGTACCATGCGGTGGTTGCCAAAGAACGGCCGTGAACATTGTCCTGTTCTTCCATGTCCCATTTTTCTTCCAGTACGTGTTCTCCGCTAGAAAGTGGTCCGGGTTTTTCTGTTAAAAATCATGTTAACTTCTACGGTTATTTTGCCAGTTAGTACTACATGAGGTTTGTATAATTAACACTAGTGATGGTCCTGCGAAATGGTACCACTCACTGATCGATGAATGTGCATGGTACTACCCCATCTCTCTCTTTGGTGTTGGTAGTAGTAGTAGGAGCATTTCCTCTTTTTTTTTACAAAAAAGGTGGCGCGTGCATGCATGCTTCTCCGATTTGGGTCCAGCCAGCCGGAGCCAGGGGTGGCATCCGAGGGCTCGTGCATCGCATCCCCCACCCCACCCTGTTGAGGCAACGGACGAGGTCACGGCCAGTCGGCCAGCAGACTGTACTGTGAATGAATGAGCGGGTGTGTTTGGGTTGTGTTGCAGGTGACGAAGCGCGTGGACACGGAGGAAGGGCAGTGGAACGGGTGGAACTGGCGGACGGAGGGGGACATGATGGTGAACGGCGCCTTCTTCGTGCCCTCCGGGGAAGGGATGGAGAACATCTACGACAAGGCCTCCAGCGGCGTCGACCCCAAGTCGTCGGCGCTCGTCGACCAGCTCACCATGGGCGCCGGCGTCCTCGGCGGGCCAAGGTACTACTACGCTTTCCCTTCCCTTGGCTTGAGAGCGGTCTACGTGGGTGGTGGGTCAGGGGGCTGAAATATCTCGTACCGTGCGATAAAACTGGACTGCGATCGATCGCGGCTAGCGGGTCCCACGTGAACACCTTTGTTACCCTACTTTTTCCTTTTCTTGTCTTCTTTTATTATATATAGAGAGAGTACGCATTTGCCCTCCTCCAACGGACATCGGTCGCCGGAGTGCGTGCCGGACACCCCGCACTGCACCCCGGCCCCGAGTCGCCCATTCCCGCGCCCAGAATCAAATTTCGCTCTACTCTGCTCAGCTCGGCGGGAAACACCCTTTCCGCCCTGTCTTGTTCGTTTCCCCCCTGCACGCAGAAATCATTTCCTCCCTGGCCATAATGCCGTAGTAGATGTGCGTACACTACGTTGGCCGAACCATGTCGGCGTTATGCCGTCGTAGATTCAGGGTTTAGCAGAGACGCGGGCGTCGTTTTTTTTTTTTTTTGAAACGAAGCAAAAGACTTGTCATTTCATTAATTAAGGGAGAAGATTTTAGACAGAAGCCGCAAGCGACAGACGAAGGAAAATTACTCTCGTGACATTACAATACTTAAGTGCTTGGCACCCGTCAAAGCCCAAAGCGATGCCTCATGCTTGATCTTGTTGATGATGACCATCGAAGGAACCGCCACGTTGCGGAAGATTAGCGTTTTTCTCGGACCAAACCTCTCAAGAGATGAGCATCATCAATGAGGCAAGGGCTTCGGGAGAGCCGAGACAAATCTGAAGGTTGTTGTTTCATCATTCATTGACCGAAACGCTCGCCGTTCATGTAATAGTAGAGATGTGGTGCATTCCAAGCCACGGAAGATGTCGTTCCAAATGCGTAATGTGAAGCGACATTGGAAGAGTAGGTGAGCAGCGGACTTTTGTGCTTGCTTACAAAGAGGGCACAAGCCGCAGTTGGGCCAGCCACGACGGATCAAGCAGATTCTGTTTTAAAGAACGAGCCAAGCAAAGAATTTGCACCTTGACCGTCGATTTATTTTTAAATTATAGTTAATCCGGGCCGTGCTCCGCCTCAATGCACTTACCCCGTTTAAGCATCACGTACGCCGTGTTAAGCAGTACAGACAACAGAGCATGGTGGCTAATTAAACTGCGAGTCCTCACTAGAATAGAAGATGCGGACCACTACAGGGTACAAAGGGCAGAGATACTGATGTACTAGTGACAAATTCAGACTCTCCAGGGCACTCGCATGTGTCAAAGCAAGCCGTGCACGAGAGCGGCGCCATCATCCAGTCTGTGGCTCTGCCATCCGCGGCCTGGACGCTCCATCGTCAAACCAAGAGAAATAGTGGTCGTGTTCTTTTCTTACACCAAGACAAAAAGGAACGTCTGTGCTACTACTGGCTACTGCTAGCGAGTATAGTAGCACGGTAAGCGGTCCCTCTCTGCGTCTCCCACATGCGCGCCGCTGATCGCTGATTTTTTCTAGGAATCTTGCGCCCGACCAGCTCAAAACTAAGGATGGTAATTTTACCCACGGGAAACAGATACCCGCGGGTATCCGATGGGTACCTAATAGGTATGGGTATCCGTCGGATGAGGATAAAGTTTCATACCCATAGGTACGGTATGGGTAGAATTTCTTACCCACTGACTATATGGATATGGATTTGGTATTGCTCTACCTTATCCATTGCCATTCTTACTCAAACTCTTTTTTATGTTAGTGCATTCTACTACTTTCTTCGTTTACTTTTGTAAGTCATTTTAGACAACTTAAAATAGGTTGTTTTGCATATTGTTTGAATTGTCTTTTAAGATCTTATAAAAGTGAACAGAGGGAGTAGTAGCTTTTCTTTTGGAACTCTACAATTGTTCTATAGCTGGTACCGGGAGTTAATTGAGCGTTTGGATCTAGGTAGTATCCTCCGTTCGGGACCTTCCCCTCCTTTGGAACGGGGACATGCGATGAGAGAAACATTAGGGTTCGTCCCACTGGGTAGTGTTTCTCGATTAGAAAAACCAAAACCATTGGCCTTTTCGCCGTCCCGTACCGTGTTCCCCGGAATCCAGTTCCTATTCCACTGTGCCTTCTGGTATTAGATCTGAGAACCGAGACTCGAAACCAGTACCCAAAAGTGCATCGGTTCACTCCCCGCTTCTCTCCGACGCATGTGTAAGCGATCGTTGCTAGTTTTATGTGGCATCTTATCATAACGTGTGTTTCTTCTTTCAGGGACAACGGCGAAGCGTCCTCGTACGTCGGGTTCAACTACGCCGGATCGGCGACCGGCGGTGGGGGTGGCGGAGGCAACGGGTATGGTAGCCTTGGGATGGTCTATGCCAACAGCGGCGATCGGGGCTGCCGGACTCAGTTGATACTATCGTTCACTACTTTGATTATTGCTCTAATATGTTGTGTAAGACTGGATTGAGACATAGCACATGGTTATTATGATTCAGTTGGGCAAAAGGTAGGAAAAGAGGTGAAAGTTGACGCTAGGGAGATAGGCAGCAGCAATATAGGTATCCACCATGCACCAGCACATGGGGATGGATGGGAATATTGCAAGGTAGTCTCAGTGTAGCTGTTGTGACAAAGTTCATTCATTCATGGTACTAACCGCCCTGTAATCTCAGCCGAAGAAGAAAATACAGGACTGGCTTATTCACAAACGCACAGGAAAACATGTTTTTCAACCGAATTTGCAATGCCTTGATAGAAAAATTAGAACAGCATGGTGTATCTTGTTTCATGAAAACAGCTGAAAGTTGTGCAACAACTGTCAATCACCAGGGGCCTGTTTAAAACACGATTCTGTCAGTAATAACAATGTAAAGAGATAGCACAGATCACGGTCCATAATTGTCCTAAGCAGAGCACACAGCAGCAGCACCCACAAGGCAGGTACCGTACATGCAATCACAAAAGTCACGTATTTTGTATCACCGTCCGCTAATTCTCTCAATTCTGATATTCTCCTAGTGCTGCAAGTTACATGACAATATATGAAAGACTTTTAACACCCTTGGTCTACAACTGCTGCGCGCCAAATTAACCCAATGGAAGACATCCATTTGTATTTTTAACCAGAAGGTGGCGGTGGAGGAGGTGGCATGGACATTGGAGGTGGCGGCATTCCACCACCTTGTTGTGGGGGTGGGGGTGGCCTCCACATAGGTGGAGCTTGCATATTGGGAGGTGGCGGCGGCGGCCTGGCCATGTGATGAGGTGGCGGCATCATGTTTTGCGGTGGGGGCATCATGTTTTGCGGCGGCGGGGGCATCCCTGGAAGCCTGTATTGAAGCTGCTGTTGCATCGGAGGTGGTACTTGTTGCATATTCTGTGGAGGACCAGGCCAGCCAGGCTGTCCATGCATCTGCATGGGAGGGTATTGACCAACAGGTGGCGGCGGCGGTCTGACATGTTGCATCTGTCCTGGGACATTCCCATTGGCAAAAGGCCGTGGCACAGGTGCACCAACACCACCGTTTTGAAGCCCTTGGGTTGGCGGAGCAGTTGCAAACATTGTGTGTGGCCTATGCTTCTGAGATCCTGGGTTGTTCGCTGCAAGCAACCTCTCTGCCAACATATAACAACAGAGTTAATAAACTATGCTTGAAGGAAGAAAGTCATCACAAGTTAAGAAAAAGTAGTAATAATAAGATCTTCAGATCAAAACAGCCGTCTACAGCATATATAGGCAGCCATGGTGGCAAGAGCAGTGACAACATGTGATATGGTAGTAAAAATGCCTCCAGGAAAATTTCAACAAATCAGATCACGATCCATCATGTTTACTAAATGATGAAATACTTGAAAGGAAATCACTTTGAATAAAGTTGAAACCCTAAGGCCCGTTCGGTACAATGGAGTGCAAAACAAAGCAACAGAAAAAGGCATAGGAATCACCGAATCAGGTGGAGTGCAACCTTGAAACCTACAGGCTTCCAAAACATAGGAACGGGCTTTTCCTTTGGTCTTGGCGGATGTTAATGTTTACCCTATAAAAAACATAGGAAACCTTCCCTTTCCCTAAGGAAACCGTACAGTCATCACAGGAAATTTTTCCATAGGAAACCTGTACGATTCCTGTGGAAAACCTGTTCACCAAAAAGAACCTAAAATGTCAAAGCACAAATGTGGGGATGTGGGGAACTGGGCGTCAACCAGTTCGCCAGTGGCACGCAGCTGACAGCATGCCCAGCCTGCCACTTCAAGCCTTGGGCTCCGGAGGGTGTGTGTCTGGGTTGTTTCTTCTTAATAAAGATGCCACATATGTTAAGTCCCTGTTGGTCTAGTTTTTTTTTTTAAATGCGGGGATTTGGATAAGTATAGCAATCTAAGTCCATGTCCAGAATGGAACAACCTAATAAAGACTAGACAACAGGCTTTTTTCAAATGCAGGGATTTGGAGAGGTATAGCAATCTATAGAGTCGATGTCCAGAATGTAACAACCTAATAAAGACTAGACAGCCAACTTCAATATTCTTTCAACATAAGCAAGAGCTGATCCATGTTATTGTACAAGAAACCAAACAACTAGCTCAACAGATATTTCGAAATACAATACCTGCTGGTGTGCCATGGCGCTCTCCTTTCGTGTCTTTCTTGTAAGCATATGAGACAGTGATTGGCCGATTACATAAATGCTGGTTGTTCATGGCCTGGGAAATTACAGCAAAGGTAACAGTTCAAACATATGGCAGAATCACAATAAGCCAAAATATAGAGCAGTATTGCGAGAATGACATTACCTCTATAGCTTGATCAGATGATTCAAAGGAGTCATAGCTCACAAAGCCAAAACCTCGAGAGTTTCCAGTTTCAGGGTCCCGCATTATCTTGAAAAAGGAAGTTCAGAATATGACAGTCATGACACCAACATGCATTTGCGTCAAATATGCAAAGGTAAAACGTGATAGAATATTTAACTCATTCTATCTCTATCATGGCATAATGAAAGGAACAACGCGGGGAGCGTGTAGGGTAATTTTAAATCAAGAAGATGCTACCAGATAAGTGTTACACTGAAGCAAGGACGACTACCAGACAAGCAAATGCAATAATATTAGGTTAATTTAAGCATAACGATTGTTCTTCTTTGATTCTGGAGATCGTAATAAGAGGCTAATGCTGATGAAATCAGTTCCCATTGTGACGTGAGATAATTAGCTAGCAAGTACATAGCCAAATGCAGAAAGTTTATATAATTGTCACCTTAGGGTTGGTCACAATCACACCAAATGCACTGAAGGTATCATAGAGAAGCTTCTCATCGACTTCCTGTTGACAAAGCAAACACAAAACTATTAGCTACATATATTAATATGAATATAAAGTAGTAAGAGAAAATGGGCTTTAGGTTTCTACCGGATCAAGATTGCCAATAAAAAGATTCGCACCCACATCCAAGCTCTTCTTGTCTTGGGAAGCCTGGAAAAAGATGGCATAGTCATGTTAGGTCACCGTGATTAAAATCCTAACTGTATGATGTATCATTAAACAAATTCATGCGGACTACATACAACAAAGAAACTTCAAGTTACCAGGAAGCAATAGGTTTGTAAAAATAGAAATGAGAATTCAAAGTACTGAACTCTGTCGATCATCCATGTTAATTAAGTTGTTCAAACAGTAACAATAACATCAGAGGGAAAGAGTAATATTAACATTTGAAGACATTTGTTTATTCAACGGATCCAATCCCCCCAAAAATAATCAGCAATTTGGTATCAGTTTGTTGATGTTTTGAAGTAGGGTTTTTATCATTTATGCCACTAGTTGTGTCCCACTACTCAGTTTTTCCATTAGAAGTTACAACTACTCAAAAATGCCATTAGACACCTAAAAAATGCCATCGCCCGTTAGATGTTTGCTCAAAAATGCCATAAGATGCCGTTACTGTCAGGTCAAAACCCGTTGACCATGTTATATGACCAAAATACCCCTAGACACGCATGTCAGCTCTCTCTATCTCACAATGATAAATGTGGACCCCACTTGTCAAGAGTAAGTCAGCGAATACTTTTTGGAGGAAAATAAGAACGTCGTTGGGGATCGAGTGGGACCCACACTTTATCATATTGAGATAGAGGGAGAGCTGACATGTTGGTCCATGGGTATTTTGGCCATATAACATGGCACGGGCTTTTAGCTGACAGTAGTGGTGTCTAGTGGTATTTTTGAGCATGCGCCTAATGGTGCGATTGCCTTTTTGAGCAGTTGAAACTCCTACTGGCAAAACTGAATAGTTGGACACAACTAGTGGCATAAATGATAAAAACCCTTTGAAGTATCATATAAATTTCTAAGCACGCGAGATTAAACTACCAACTATCATAAAGTTCAAAAGTAAGGGATCTCAGTGTTCGTCCAGTTACTATATATTACGTAACTGCTGCAGAAGTACTGAGGAAGGCTGGGAGGGTCAAGAGAAGTGATTACCTTGTTTACTCTTATTGGCTTTCCGTACAATTTGAGCATGTTCAAAATCTTAATAGCCTACAAAAAGCAAAGCAAAAATTCAAAAAAAAAAAACAGTTTACATCTAGATGAGATAAATGAAGGTAAAATAAATTGCTATCACGCCAGTACAAATAGACTTACATAATCTGCATCTTCCTCACTCCTAAATTCTACAAACCCATAGCCCTGGTGTAGATTTGTAACTCTGTCTTTCGGGACATAGACATTAACTACAAACAAAAGAAGGGATAATTATTCATTAACCATCAAACTCATTAATTTATCCACATGATATTTGAGATGAAATTTCTATTTCACGATATAAGTGAAAATGGACTGCCAAGACAGACCATCCGCAGTTCAGCACCAAACATATAAATCGATTAGAGCAAGATGCTGGAAGATAGTTCACAACAAGAATCAACCTGTACATTATAGGGCAGGAAAAGTGTCCCATTGTGGACATGCTACTTACCAACAGGGCCTGCTTGGACAAACAACTCCCACAGTAATTCCTCGGAAACCTGTAAAATGATACAGGGAGGACTATCAGCATGGATGTCTGGAAATAATGAATCAACAGGAGAACTATGCGGTTCTGCAATATACAAGAAGAAGGCATAGGTTCCTTAAGTGGATTTATAATTTCTCAATGGAAGCGACAGGATTGAGTTGTTGCAACTTACAATCATCCATAAGCACATGCTCCCTCAAAAAAATAAAGCACATACAGAACTCCATTGTTATTATTTCCTACTGAAGAAAGGAAAAATAATCCCAGTTACAAACTATCAAACAGCAATGTGATTGATGCACATCTAAACAGTCGACTCTTGTCCATCTAAACATTACACCAACGACACTTCTATCACGAATGATTAGCGGCCAATGCACGCGACAGCGTTGCTGCACTTGAAACAGTGGTAGGCCATGTATTTAGCAGCAGGGACTAGCCACTTTGACCGCGCAAGACAAATCCATATTCATCAAGCAAAAATTGGACGGGCTCACCGACAGGATACACGGATCCCGCTCTCGGAGCAAGGTGGGGATCTACACTTCTACAGGGATGGATAGGAGGGGGGAGTAGGGGCGGGGGAACACCAACCTGCGGGTCGAGGTTGCCGACGTAGGTGGTGGCGTCCTGGTTGCGCTCCGCCGAGTGCTGCCCGAGGAGGTTCGCGCCCACGCCGGGCGCGATACGCGTCGTCATGCCTGGCTCCCGGCGGCGCGACGGCGAGAGTGCTGAGAAAGCGGAGCCGCGGGGGTGGGGTCTGCCCTAGGACGAGGACGGGCTGGGGAGTCGGTGCAGTATCTTCTACGGGGCGGCGGCCTTCGTGCCGTCCGTGCAGGGACCAGCGCTGGCGAGGGTGGCGGGGTGGCGGGGTCGCGACCAACGCGCCGGTGAAGAAGCGGGCGGAGGGCAGCCCTAGGAAGCCAGTCAGTGGGGCGGGGGAGGCGCCGGTGCAGTGGCGGCGGCTAGGGTTAGCTGTTCGCCATCTGCGGCGAGAGATAGAGGGGTTCTTTTTTTTTTTCTCTTTTTGGATTGGCGAGAGATAGAGCTGCGTACGGGCGAATTGCTCTAGGGCTGCAACAAAAGCTCGAGCCTCGTGAGCCGCTCAAGATCGACTCGTTTTTTGACTCGACTTGAGATCGACTCGAAAAAAAACGAGTTGAGTTTGAACAATTTATGTAGCTCGACCGAAAAACGAGCCGATCTTGAGCCAACGTTGGCTCGCTCGATTTTAGCTCGATAGCTTGATAGAATATCATTATGTTAAATAATCATGCCTTATATTAAATGGAAATACGATAATTTATTACCATCTATGTTGTCCATAATTTTTCTTTATTTTATTTACCAACGAATATGAAAACTTAACTAAGTGCAGAGAAGATTTAGGCCTCATTATGGCACGTGGTCGACTATGTGTTAAATAACCTATATTTTTTGGCAAAGTTCCCAGCATATTCACCTTATTTTTTTAGTTTTTCATCCATAGATTCATATTTTTTACCATCTCATTTAGCTCGAAACTAGCTCGAGATCGACTCGACATCGTTACAAACTGAGCACGAGTCATGTTCTATAGCTCAATCATGAGCTTCACTCAGTTTGAGCTCGCTCGAATTTTCATATGAGTTGAGCCGAGCCAACTCCAACTCGCTCGAGCTCGACTCGCTTGCAGGCCTAATTGCTGCTCGATAGAATTGGCTTTTGTCGACTTGTCGTGGCCTTTTTCTTAAACATCCGTACACACGCAAGCACTCATACATACGCGCATACAGTAGGGTTGGCAATTTTACCCATGGGTATGAGTACCCGCGTATACCGTACCTGCATGGGCAGGGTATGGGCACAATTTTATACTCATTGGTAGTATCCATATCCTACCCGTTAAGTCATGGGTAGGGCACGGGTATAGCTTATATCCTGTCAGCGATCGTGATGGGCGCCAAGGCGAGGTTCAAACCAGCACACGGCCCAAGAGGCAGCCTCGCGCGCCCGCTCGGCTAGCTGGGCCTGAATGAGCCTAAACGACACAAGCATAAATACCCAGGACGACATCGAAGACAGGCGGTGGCTGGCGATTGGCTAGTTTGTAATCTGGTAGATGGCGTGAGCCAGTAGTTCTTCCTCCTCTCCCTCTCGATCCCCATTCCTTGTAACTCAATTCGGCCATGGTGAATGAAATTCGGGATTGAGACCTCACAATCTGGTATCAGAGTCGTTCCTCCCCACCACCCTGGACCTCCCCGTCCACCGGCGTCACACCAGGCTCGCCGACCGCCGCCGCGCTGAAGCCATGGAAAAAATTTCCCCCGAGACCAAGGCGATATACGAGCTGCTGCGAGCGGATTTCGACACCGCCTTCTCCAAGAGCTCGACGGAGCGCAACCAGGAGATTGTTTCGGCCCTCGCCAAGCTCGACAGCAAGCTGGACCAGCTCTCCGACCGCATCGAGGACGTCAAGCTCTCCATCGGAGTCGACCTCGACGAGCTTCGCGGCGAGATTGGGGTGGACCGCGTCAACGCGCGCTGCCCAACCGCGTCGTCGTCTCCACGCGAGCCGCCTGCGTCCACCAAGGGCACATCGATCCACAGCGGATCAGGAGGATCTGAACGATTCCGCGCCGAGAGCGACCTCCGAACACCAGCCCAGCGATACGTACCACCACCGGCTCGAGGTATGCCTTCAGATCAGAGCATCACCAGACAGATCATCCGGGCTCTAGAAATTTTTCGCCCGCATCAGGCTGAAATTGTGGGGTACGGCCCTAGAATTGAACTTCCACGATTTGATGGCTCGAATCCCAAGCTATGGCAAACTCGCTGCGGGGATTACTTCAGGTTCTGGAACACGCCACAGCAGCAGTGGATTTCGTTTGCATCAGCTTAGTTTGAGGGCACTGCAGCGCGCTGGCTCGAATCAGTTCAGCGTCGCGCACCGCAGGTCAATTGGGCTGAGTTCTGCGCCCTATTGCAGTCCAGGTTTGGCAGAAATAAACACACGAATCTCTTGAGGCAGATGTTCAAAATTCATCAATCAGGTTCAGTAGAAGACTATGTGGAACGTTTCTCTGAACTGTATGACCAACTCACAGCGTATGAAGCACAGCCGAACATGGTACATTATGTGACCAGGTTTATGGAAGGATTGGCACCCTCAGTTCGTCTCCTAGTTGGCATTCAACAGCCTGATGACTTGGATTCAGCTTATGCGTTAGCATTGTTGTCAGAGGAGTTGGGAGACAATGTTATGCAGCAGCAATACAGTTCTTCAGGAAGCGGACGAGTGCAGGTGTCCACAGTGCCAAAACAGCCTGTCAGCAAAACTGCAGATGAGAGAAAACCTTCAGAGCAACCGCGTACGGATGACAGGTGGGCTGCTTTGCGAGCTTACAGGAAGTCCAAGGGCTTGTGTTTCATATGTGGAGAACGTTGGGCACGTGAACATCGATGTAAACAGGAAGTGCAATTGCATGTAGTACAAGAAATGTTGGATTATGTGCAAAGTATGCCTGGTGATTTCAGTGATATAGAGGAAATTGTTTCCGAAGAAGTCAATGCTATCTACATTTCAGCAGCAGCTATGGGAGATGTAACAGTACAGTAGCTGCTTCTCTTGCAGGAGTTTCCTCAATACCTGTCAGCATGGTTAAAGTGGCCAATGGCAGTCTAGTTCCTTGTACTCAACAGTTGCAGCAAGGACATTGGACCTGCAATGGCCATGAATTTGTCAATGATTTCAGGAGTGTTTCCATTGGGTTCTTATGATGGAATCCTTGGTTTGGATTGGTTGGCCAGCCACAGTCCAATGCAAGTTGATTGGGCAGCCCACTAGCTCTCCTTCCAGGTACAAGATCCTCTAGTTACACTACTGGGCCAAGATGCAGTTCCTTAGTTGTTTGTTCTGGTTGAAGTTTCTGCTCTACTAGCAACTGAAACAACAGGAAACACTGAGTTACCTACAGAAATCAAACAACTGTTGGATCAATTTGCACCTGTATTTGCAACTCCAACTGGTCTGCCACCAAGAAGAAAGTATGATCATACTATTCCCCTGATTCCTGGAGCACAACCAATAGCTGTTAGACCTTATAAATTGCACCAGCATTGAAAGATGAAATGGGAAAGCAGGTTTAGGAAATGCTTGCAGCTGGGATTATAAGACACAGTAACAGTGCCTTTTCTTCCCCTATGATTATGGTGCAGAAGAAGGATAAAACATGGAGACTAGTGTTTGACTACAGAAAATTGAATGATATTACCATCAAGAGTAAATATCCAATTCCTATTATTAATGAACTGTTGGATGAGTTAGCTGGATCTAAATGGTTTACTAAACTGGACCTTAGGTCTGGATATCACCAGATCAGACTAGCACCTCGAGAGGAACATAAAACTGCATTTCAAACTCATTTTGGTCACTTTGAGTTCATGGTACTGTCCTTTGGATTGACTGGTGGCCCTAACACCTTAAACTTTGCTATGTCTGACACACTGTCTCCCTGTCTCAGAAAATATGCCATCAATTTCTTTGATGACATCCTTATATTCAGTGCCTCATATGAACTACACTTGCAACATCTGGCAGAAGTGTTGAAACTTTTATTGCAACATCAGTGGCATGTGAAGCTTTCTAAATGCTCCTTTGCTCAAACCCAGATTGGATATCTAGGGCACATTATTAGTGCACAAGGAGTATCTACAGACCCAACAAAAATTGCAGCTATTCAGGAGTGGCCAGTGCCTGTGTCTGCAAAAGAAGTCAGAGGATTTCTAGGACTTGCTGGGTATTATAGGAAGTTTATCTCTCAGTATGGGATGCTGAGCAAACCACTTACAAATCTTCTGAAGAAAGGGGTCCCATTTCATTGGTTAGCCAATGAACAACAAGCTTTTGATTTTTTTTGAAGAAGGCCCTTGTGTCAGCACCTGTGTTAGCACTACCCAACTTCTCAAAAGTTTTTATATTGGAAACTGATGCTTGTGATGTGGGTATAGGAGCTGTCCTTATGCAGGAAGGACATCCAGTTGGTTATGTCAGTAAAGCCCTTGGCCCCAGAAACCAAACACTGTCAGTGTATGAAAAAGAATATCTAGCTATTTTATTAGCAGTGGAACATTGGAGACAATATTTACAGTTGGCTCCTTTTGTCATTAGAACTGACCAACACAGCTTGGCTTGTCTATCTGAACAGAGACTGCACACTAAGTGGCAACAGAAAGCACTGACAAAAATGTTGGGATTGCAGTACACTATTGAGTATAAAAAAGGTGTTGAAAATACTGCTGCAGATTCATTGTCTAGAAGGCCTCACAATCCTCAAGATGTATTACCTGAACTGCAACACATCTCATCTGTGCAACCTGCTTGGCTTGAGGATATTATTCAGAGTTATGCTGGTGACACCTTTGCTTCTGACATGTTGAAGAAATTGTCAGTGGCCCCTACATCGGACAACAATTTTTCCTTGAAATTTGGCATCCTTCGACATGGAAAGTGTGTATGGATTGGTAGTGATCCTGTGCTACATAACAAGGTAGTAGCTGCTTTCCATGACAGTCCAGTAGGAGGACTCTGGGTTCCCTATGACTTACAAACGTGTGAAACAACTATTCAAGTGGAAAGGAATGCGAGGGTTTATCAAAACCTATGTCAAACAATGCCTGACATGTCAACAGGCCAAACCTGAGCGTATTCCTTACCCAGGTTTGCTCCAGCCTCTTCCAATACCAAACCTACCTTGGGAAATGGCCATAATGGATTTTGTGGAAGGTTTACCCACATCTGGCCGCTACAACTACTTGATGGTTATAATTGACAAACTTTTCAAATATGGCCATTTTGTTCCTCTGCATCATCCTTACACGACTGAGACAGTTGCTGAAGCGTTTCTCAACTCAGTGTACAAACACCACGGTATGCCACTGTCAATTGTCTCTGATCGAGATAAAATATTTACGAGCAAGTTTTGGTCTGGGTTGTTTCAGAAGTCTGGAGTTCTGTTGCGTTTGAGTTCAGCTAGATACCCACAATCTGATGGTCAGATAGAACGCGTCAATCAACAAGTTGAGTGTTTCTTGCGATGTTTTGTCAGTGGCCATCCATCACAATGGGCCAAGTGGATTCCTTTGTGTGAGTTCTGGTACAACATAAATTGGCACTCAGCAACAGGGAAAACACCGTTTGAAATCATCTACGGGCATGGTCCACATCATTTTGGTATTGCAGTTGACGATACCATTCAATCTCCAGATTTGCACCAGTGGCTTACAGATCGCCAAGTGGTCCTGGATTCAGTCAAATAGCACTTGCTCCGTTCCCATCAATGTATGAAAAGCCAAGCTGACAAGCATCACACTGATCGTGAGTTTGCAGTCGGAGATCGTGTGTTTTCTGAAGCTACAGCCATACCTGCAAGCTTCAGTGGCGCCACGTGCTAATCATAAGCTCGCTTTCAAATTCTATGGACCATTCTCTATCTTGGAACGTGTGGGAGCTGCGGCTTACAAGCTCGAGCTGCCGACAAGCAGTAAAGCCCATCCCGTGTTCCACGTTTCTTTGCTCAAGAAAGTGTTGACACCTGACTGCGAGGTACTGTCATAGTTGCCTGCTCCTGAAGATCAGTTTCGGTGTCCTGAGCAGATCATGCAACAACGAGTTGTCCGTCATGGCTCAGACTTAGTCATCCAAGTGTGATCAAGTGGAGTGGTATGCCGGAGGACATGGCTACTTGTGAAGATAAGGTGACGCTGCAACAAAAATTCCCGAGGGCACCGGCTTAGGGGAAAGCCGCTTCTAAGGGAGGAGGGATTGTCAGTGATCGTGATGGGCGCCAAGGCGAGGTTCAAACCAGCACACAACCCAAGAGGCAGCCTCGCGCGCCCGCTCGGCTAGCTGGGCCTGAATGGGCCTAAACGACACAAGCATAAATACCCAGGAGGACAGCGAAGACAGGCGGTGGCTGGCGATTGGCTAGTTTGTAATCTAGTAGATGGCGTGAGCCAGTAGTTCTTCCTCCTTTCCCTCTCGATCCCCATTCCTTGTAACTCAATTCGGCCATGGTGAATGAAATTCGGGATTGAGACCTCACATACCCATGGATATACCCATACCCTACCCGTTTATACTAACACGTGTACCTTACCCGTGAAGTGTGTCGTGAGATCGTGAACCTATGTTAAAGTTGCCATCAATCATCAATTTGAATTGAAATAATTGTTATGTACTCATCTATCTGTTACCTAGTTGAGATAAATATTTTTTGGGTCAAATGTGATATCGATGAATGTGAAATTGTGAATAACTTGTGTACTATTTGATCTACCCCTTGGGTACCCAATGGGTATGGGTACCAGCCGGGTATGGGTACGGATAAACTTTCATACCCGTGGGTACGGGTATGGGTAGAATTTTGTACCCATTGACTGCACGAGTATGGATATGGTATTGCTCTACCCGCCCCATACCCTACCCATTGCCATCCTTAGCATACACTCACCCGTATGAAGGCATACACGTACACCCTACCCTTATGAGCACCTCCGAGAGACTGAGCCGTCATGTCATCTTTAAATTTACAAAGTCATCGTAGGCGCCTCGTCGTCGACGGGAACGTCTTCTCCCACTGAAAGCGCGTCGCCGAAATCCAGAAATAAATCCAGAAATAATGCAAGCACCAGGACTTGAACCCTGGTGGGCTGAGGATACCACTGTACGTCTAACCATCCAACCACAGGTTGGTTCGCTCGACTTGTCGTGGCTAAGAGCATCTCCAACACACGCGCCAGATTAGCCACGCCCCCCAAAAAACAACTTCATAGCGTGCGCGGGACCGAAACTGACACTCCAGCATCCACGCTAAAATTGTGTGCGCAGTAAAGTTGGTTCAGCGCGATGAGGGAAACGGCATCATGCGTTGTGTATTTAGTGCGCCAGCTCCCGCACACTGTCTAGCGAATATTTGCGCGCGAGTGACCAACTGCCACCCTGACCTCTCCAGCCGTCCTGCCTTCGCCCCGTGCCACCGCCAGCGAAATTGCACTGATGGAAGGTCGCACCGACATCCCCAACCTCTCCCTACACCCGCGACCCCTCTGCGGCTGCCGCCGCCGCAAACCCTAGCGCGGGGTTGACCTTCGGCTTCGCCGTCGGCGCCCCTCCTCCTCCAAGCAACGGTCTCGTGCACGGCCTTTTCATGGCGCCCCGGACGACCTCACAGGGTGG
The DNA here is from genome assembly GCA_032464435.1 of Aegilops umbellulata. Taxonomy (NCBI): domain Eukaryota; kingdom Viridiplantae; phylum Streptophyta; class Magnoliopsida; order Poales; family Poaceae; genus Aegilops; species Aegilops umbellulata. The sequence continues at coordinate 197,601,137 of CP136054.1, forward strand.
TGAAATGGCGCCGGCCCGCCGTGAAGCCAAGGGGCTCCGTCTGCGACCAAATGCGGTGGCGGCGATGGCGACAGCGTCCAAAAAGAAGAAGAAAGTAGACGACGCTTCCGGGCGCCCGAAGAAGAAACATGTAGCGCGTCCGGCCGCGCCTCCGCTAAACCGCCGCCCAAAGCGCCGGATAGCTCGCAATCTGTAGAGTTGGCGGCCGATGCGCACAAGATGTTTGATGAAATGCCCACAAGGTATGATTTTTTTCCCTTTTCTTTGTTGTTGTTTAGATAAATGTATACATATGGATAGCTTGATTAGTTTTCTTTATCGTATTGTGTAGTTTCAATGATGACGCATACATTTCAACGATGGGTGTTCGCTCCAACCATCCCCATTGTTCTCAAACCAATGAAGTGCATGAAGATGATCATGAGTATGACGTGGATGAGGATGGTGAGGGTATCATCGATGCACCGAAAGGATGGGTGTGCAACTACACCATTAAAGAAGACGTCTTGCTATGCAATACATGGTTGACCGTGTCTATGGATGCCACCGTTGGAGGGGACCAATCTAGAGATACATACTGGTTTCGTGTGAATGAGTTCTTTGATGCATACAACAAGAGTGGAATTGAGCGCACTGATACGTCTCCAACGTATCTATAATTTTACTTGTTCCATGCTATTATATTATCATTCTTGGATGTTTTACAATCATTTTATAGCAACTTTATATTATTTTTTTAGACTAATATATTGACATATTACCCAGTGCTAGTTGCTGTTTTTTGTTTGTTTTTTACTTCACAGAATATCAGTACCAAACGGAGTCCAAACGCAGCGAAACTTTTTGGAGATTTTTTCTGGACCAGAAGACACCTGTTGGGCCAAAGAAGTACCAGAGGGGGGCTCTAAGGGGAGCACAACCCACCTGGGTGTGCCTGGAGGCCCATGCACGCCCTAGTGGGTTGTGCCCACCTCGGTTGCCTCTCGCACCGCCTCTTTGCTCTATAAATACCCCGAAAATCCAAAAACCCTAGGGGAATCGACGAAATAAGATTCCAGCCGCCGCAAGTTTCAGAATCACTAGATCCAATCTAGACACCATCACGGAGGGGTTTATCATCCTCATTGGTGCCTCCCCGATGATGCGTGAGTAGTTCATTGTAGACCTACGGGTCTGTAGTTAGTAGCTAGATGACTTCCTCTTTCTCTTTTAATTCTCAATACAATGGTCTCTTGGATATCTATTTGATGTAACTTTTTTTGCGGTGTATTTGTTGGGATCCGATGAACTTTGAGTTTATGATCAGATCTATTTATCCATGAAAGTTATTTGAGTTTCTTTGATCTCTTATATGCATGATTACTTATAGCCTCGTATTTCTTCTTCGAATCTTTGGTTTAATTAGGCCAACTAGATCGATTTTCTTGCCATGGGAAGAGGTGATTTGTGATGGGTTCGGTTGTGCGGTGTTCTTTCCCAGTGACAAAAGGGGTAGCAAGACACGTATTGATCGTTGCTATTAAGGATAACAAGATGGGGTTTATTCCTACGTGAATAGATTTTGTCTACATCATGCCATCGTTCTTATTGCATTACCCCGTTTCTCCATGAACTTAATACACTAGATGCACGCTGGATAGCGGTCGATGTGTGGAGTAATAGTAGTAGATGCAGGCAGGAGCCGGTCTACTAATATTGGACGTGATGTCTATATAATGATCATTGCCTAGATATCGTCATAATTATTAAAATTCTATTAATTACCCAACAATAATTTGTTTACCCGTCGCATTCTATTTTTCTCAAGAGAAGCCACTAGTGAAATCTATGACCCCCGGGTCTATTCTTTATCATATTTGCTTTGAGATATATTTTTATTTGCTTTAGTTTTTTCAGATCTATTATTCTAAAAACCCAAAAATACCTTGTTGCAATTTTTCTTTACTTATTTTATTTTGTTTTATCGTGAGATCTATTTATCCAAAATCATACAAACCAATCTATCTTTTACTTGAGAGGGATTGACAACCCCTCTTACGCGTCGGTTTGCAAGTATTTGTTCTTTGTGTGCAGGTACCATTACATAATGTTGCTTGGTTCTCCTACTGGTTCGATAACCTTGGTTTCATAACTGAGGGAAATACCTACCGTAGTTGTGTTGCATCATCCCTTCCTCTTCAGGGAAATACTGACGCGGACACGAGCCATCAAGAAAGGATTTCTAGCACCGTTGCCGGGGAGACATCATCAACATCTATCAGGTTCCTAATCACAAATCTCATCTCCTTGCAATTTACATTATTTGCCATTTGCCTCTCATTTTCATCTCCCCCACTTCACAAAAATCTGCCGTTTTATTCACCCTCTTTTTTCGTTCGCCATTTTTCTCGTCAGATATGTTAATGTGTGCAACCTTGCTTGCCTACTTTGTCATTATGGCTAGCATGACTCACCACTAGATCCAATCTAGACATCATCACGGAGGGGTTCATCATCCTCATTGGTGCCTCCCCGATGATGCGTGAGTATATTCATTGTAGACCTACGGGTCTGTAGTTAGTATAGCTAGATGGCTTCCTCTCTCTCTCTCTCTTTTGATTCTCAATACAATGGTCTCTTGGAGATCTATTTGATGTAACTCTTTTTGCAGTGTGTTTGTTGGGATCCGATGAACTTTGAGTTTATGATCAGATCTATTTATCCATAAAAGTTATTTGAGTTTCTTTGATCTCTTATATGCATGATTACTTATAGCCTCGTATTTCTTCTTCGAATCTTTTGTTTAGTTAGGCCAACTATATCAGTTTTTCTTGCCATGGGAAGAGGTGCTCTGTGATGGGTTCGGTCGTGCGGTGTTCTTTCCCAGTGACAGAAGGGGCAACAAGACATGATTGATCATTGCTATTAAAGATAACAAGATGGGGTCTATTCCTACATGAATAGATTTTGTCTTCATCGTGTCACCGTTCTTATTGCATTACTCCGTTTCTCCATGAACTTAGTACACTAGATGCATGCTGGATAGCGGTCGATGTGTGGAGTAATAGTAGTAGATGCAGGCAGGAGTTGGTCTACTAATCTTGGACGTGATGCCTATATAATGATCATTGCCTGGATATCGTCATAATTATTTAAAGTTCTATCAATTGCCCAACAGTAATTTGTTTACCCGTCGTATGCTATTTTTCTAAAGAGAAGCCACTAGTGAAATCTATGACCCCCGGGTCTATTCTTTATCATATTTGCTTTGAGATCTATTTTTATTTGCTTTAGTTTTCCAGATCTATTATTATAAAACCCCCAAAATACCTTGTTGCAGTTTTTCTTTCTTTATTTTGTTTTGTTTTATCGCGAGATCTATTTATCCAAAATCATACAAACCAATCTATCTTTTACTCGAGAGGAATTGACAACCCCTCTTACGCATCGGGTTGCAAGTATTTGTTCTTTGTGTGCAGGTACCATTACATAATTTTTCTTACTTCTCCTACTGGTTCGATAACCTTGGTTTCATAACTGAGGGAAATACCTACCGTAGTTGTGCTGCATCATCCCTTCCTCTTCGGGGAAATACTGACGCAGACACGAGCCATCAAGAAAGGATTTCTGGCACCGTTGCCGGGGAGACATCATCAACATCTATCAGGTTCCTAATCACAAATCTCGTCTCCTTGCAATTTACATTATTTGCCATTTGCCTCTCGTTTTCATCTCCCCCACTTCACAAAAAGCTGTCGTTTTATTCGCCCTCTTTTTTCGTTCGCCGTTTTTCTCGTCAGATCTGTTTATGTGTGCAACCTTACTTGCCTACTTTGTCATTATGGCTAGCATGACTCCTCCTCCTTTGTCACCGGATTTTGAATTTTTATACTTCAAGCAAAAACAAGGAGAAAATTTGAAAGATGCTTGGTATATATTAATGGAATCTTATCGCATTAGCAATCTTAAAGGAGATGCAAGGATTTTGCTTCGAAATTTTTATATAGGATTAGCTTTGCATCATAGACAACTTTTGGATTTTGCCGCTAAAGGGAATTTTATTGAACTTGATGCTAATACCGCTTATGAGATCCTAGAGGGTATCTTGGGAATCTCACCAACCAAAAAGGGGATTTCTTTTACTCAAGATGGGCTTCAAATTTTAGACAAGTTGAGTGATTTGCATAAACATATGGCCGAGTTGCAAAAATATAATGAACCTCTCAAACATATTAGTGGAAACCTCAATCGCATGAATGCTTTGATTACTCTTTGCAATAAACGGTTGGATATTTTAGATCTCAAGATGGTTTCTGTTGAGGCACATCTCTCTAGATGTAGTTTTGGTGATTGATGACAACATGTTTGCGGACTAATCGTGTGCTTTGAGATTTTTAGAGATTCATCCTTGGCACGAGACGATTTCTTTCCCCTCGGAGTGTTATTCAAGACGGTGTAGCTCTTTCGTTTCTACTTTGGTGAACTAGTTTCGTAGGAGTCACCGTACTATCAAGAGGGGGTCCGCTTTGGTAAGGCTAGGATGGAATCAACACGTACACATCCTTCCCACACCCTCTGAGCCTTTCCGCTTCAATGGAGAGCTCTTTCCCCTTTATTTGTGCATCGTTTGGTCCCAGCAGTAGTACCGCGGTGCCCAGCGGTAGTACCGCTTAGGAGTCACAGGCGGCCGTACCGCTCCGCAGCGGTTGTACCGCCGGTGGGTGCTCAGCCGTAGTACTGTTGTGGTACCAGGCTTCTACCGCGTCGACTCGAGGGGGTCGCTTCTCATGTCGGATTGTGCGGCACTAAGCAGCGGCAGTAGAGCGGTAGTGCCGCTCATGAGCGGTAGTACCGCCCAACCACCGCGGCAGTACCGCACTAGGTCCCTCTCCCCCTCTCTCTCTCCTGCCCTCCAGACTGCACGGTAGTACCGCCTGGGGGAGCGGTAGTACCGATGTGCACAGCGGTAGTACCGCCCTCTGCGGGGCTATTTTGGGGGGTAACGGTTGGATTGTTCCCCCCACTATATAAGGGGGTCTTCTTCCCCAAAGTTGACTCACCTCTTCCCCCAAAAGCTCCATTGTTGCTCCAAGCTCCATTTTCGCCCGATCTCTCTCCCTAGCCAATCAAACTTGTTGATTTGCTCGGGATTGGTTGAGAAGGCCCCGATCTACACTTCCACCAAGAGAAATTTGATTCTCCCTCTAATCCCTAGCGGATCTTGTTACTCTTGGGTGTTTGACCACCCTAGACGGTTGAGGTCACCGCGGAGCCATAGTCCATTATGGTGAAGCTTCGTGGTGTCGTTGGGAGCCTCCAATTGAGTTGTGGAGATTGCCCCAACCTTGTTTGTAAAGGTCCGGTCGCCGCCTTCAAGGGCACCAATAGTGGAATCACGACATCTCGCATTGTGTGAGGGCGTGAGGAGAATACGGTGGCCCTAGTGGCTTCTTGGGGAGCATTGTGCCTCCACACCGCTCCAACGGAGACGTACTTCCCCTCAAAAGGAAGGAACTTCGGTAAAACATCCTCGTCTTCACCAGCTCCACTCTTGGTTATCTCGTCCCTTTACTTTTGCAAGCTTACTTGTGTTAATTCACTTGCTTGCTTGTGTGCTTGTCGTTGTTGCATCATATAGGTTGCTCACCTAGTTGCATATCTAGACAACCTACTTTGATGCAAAGTTTAAATTGGTAAAGAAAATCTAAAAATTGTTAGTTGCCTATTCACCCCCCTCTAGTCAACTATATCGATCCTTTCAATTTGTATTAGAGCCTCGTCTCTTTATTAAGGACTTTATCATCCGAAGAGTATGGTTGACGTAGTAGACGGTGTGGAGGAGCACTCTGGTGCGAATCCGGTCTCGTCTACGGGAGATGGGGAAACCGCGGTCTCTCGTGAGGAATTCAATGTGGCTTTGGACACATTCAAGACCTCCATGAAGACCGAGGTTCAAAGCATGTTTAATAAATTCTTAGAAGGGCTCAAACTTTCCACCGTACCGTTGAAAGTGGGTGATCCCACCAACAAGGTGACGGATGCTACCTCCGACAAGGGGGAAACTACTAGCGAGAAACTCCTTCTTCTAGTGGTAAAAATGGCACCGGCATCTTTGCCCATGTGGAACCTCCACTTGTCTATGGTGGACCGCTTCCTTCCACTCATTTGAATCATGCCGGCCCGGCCCCTAAGATTGAGAAGAATGTGGAATTTGATACTTGGGTCTATCGCTTTAAGCGTCATGAACACTAACCTTTGGAGAATCATTGAAGAATGTTTCTATCCGCATGACCGAAGCAACTTCACTCCTAGAGAAGCCGTGGATAATCAATTCAATGAGAATGCTCTCTTCATCATCCAAGAAGCAATCCCTCCCGAAGATCTTCCTCATCTCCGGCCCTACTCCATGGCCAAAGATGCTTGGCACCAAGTTGTTTCCTTCTACCGGGGAAGTGCAAGCATTCAACGCTCCAACTATGAAGTGGTGCAAGATGAAGCCGATGAGTTTGCAATGAAAGAAGATGAAGAACCTCGTGAGCTCTATCGGAGGGTAACCAAGCTCGCGGTCTCACTCCGAGATCATGGAAGTAAGGACACGGATGACAATTGGATCAAGCGCAAATTCCTCAAGGCAATGATGTCCTACCACAAAGCCATGTCCTCTATCATTCGTCAAAGACCGGACTTCCACACCTTGTCCACAAGTGAGGTGTTGGATGAGTTCGTTGCTATGAGCATCTTGGACAAGACCGCCGATAATGCGGTACTATGCTCTCAAAGAGTAAAGAAGCCCAACCTTGCACTAAAGGCCAAGGTTAGTATGGAGGAAGAGGATGAAGAGGAAGAAGAGGAGAGCAACCTCGAAGATACGAAGTATGCCTATCATGAACACATGGCTCTTACTTCAAGGCAATTTTGGAGCAAGAAGAACTCAAGGCCCAACTTCAACAAGAACAATTCAAGTGGCGCAAAGGGCAAGCAACGAGTGAGGACTTGCTTTAATTGTGGCAATGTGAGCCACTTTGTTGCGGAGTGCCCTTATGAGAAAGGGAAGACAATGGTGGCAAGCTCATCCGAAAGGACAAGGCCAAGTCTTTCCCCAACAAGAGCAACTTCACCAAGAAGATTCCTCCCAAGGCTTTGGTGGTACAAGAAGAGTACAATGAGGATGATGATGATGATGAAGATGGTGAGTCGATGGCCATGGCCTCCGTTGCCATTGCGACGACTCCATGGGTGTCTCTCTTCGACTCACCCAATGAGAGCATCACCGTCAAGTGCCTCATGGCTAAAGCCACCAACAAGGTAACCCCCAACATCAAAACTACCATCATTAATCATCCTTATTTGACGGATTGCATTGATGAACATGGGGAATCTATTGTGGAGGAGAATGAGTTTGAGTCCTTTATGGGTAAACTCAAGGGTAAATTCAAGAAGCACTTTGTTGCTCTCTTGGAACAACTTGGTGAAGCCAATGACATGATCGAGGCTCACGAAGATACCATCTCTAAGATGGAGGGGCATAGTCGAGACTATGCCAATGAGATTTTGGATCTTTCCAATGCTCTTGAGGAAGAGCGTGGTCTTCGTTTGGCTCTTTAGGAGTCACACAACGATGATCATGCTAAGTTAAAGAAAGATCTCGATCATGCACTTGTTGTTTCTCGTGTGCTCAATTCCGAGAAAGCCAAACTTGGGGTTGATCTTGCTAGACTCAAGGAGGGGTTTGATATACTTGACAAGGCTCACAAAGTCTTGAAAGGTACTCATGCTAGCCTCAAGGAGTCTCATGATCAACTCCAAGTGAAGCTAACCAAGGAGAAAGCCGCCTTTCCTCATATGGTGTTAATTGATAATGCAAATGCTACTAACCCTTGTTGTGAGCATGTGCATCTTGTTGAGGAGAATGCTAAGTTGAAGGAGCAACTTGAGAAAGGCCTTGTGTCATGCATACAAGGTGAGAAGAACCTCAACGACCTTTTGAGCAAGCAAAAGGAAGTTGTGGCCAAGGAGGGGATTGGGTTCGCACCCAAGCCCAAGGACAAGAAGAAGAATGACAAGACCAAACGACCTCCTCCTCTGAAGCAAACTTTTATGAAGGAGGGAGAGGGTGCTTCCAAGGAAAAGAAGAACAATGCAAAGGGTGGCGATGTCAAGAAGGGAAATGCCACCCCTCCCAACAAAGCCGACGACTTTAACCCTTCTTATGTGTTATGCCGTGCTAGTGATGGGCATGTTTATGCCAAATTTGTTGGTTCTCCTCATGAGTATATTGAATGGTCTATTTGGGTTCCTAAGACCCTTGTTACTAACATCAAAGGACCCATTACAAAATGGGTACCTAAAACCAAGCATTGATCTCTTGTAGGTGTTTGCTTCCGGTGGGGGATCATGGTTGCTCGATAGTGGAGCTAAAAATCATATGACCGGAAGCAAGGACTTGGTGGTGGACGTGCACAAGATTCCATCTATGCCCACCAATGTCGAATGGGGTGATGCCTCGTCTTCTAAGGTATTGGGACTCGGCAAGGTTGTGATTTCTCATGATCTCACAATCGAGAAGGTCATGCTTGTTGAGTCCCTTGCATACAATTTACTTTCCGTTCGTCAACTTGCTATCATGGGCTTTGCCACTTTCTTTGATATCGATTCCGTGGCCCTCTTGTGGAGCAAGACTCTTAAAGTAGCCTTTGTTGGGCATGTCGAGAACGGTCTATATGTGATTAACTTTTCGGAGCGACCCACTAAGACCGCGACATGCCTAATGGCTAAAGTTGACATGGGATGGCTTTGGCATCGCTGTTTAGCCCATGTCAATATGAGATCTTTGCAAAGTCTTCTCAAGGGGGACCATGTCCGTGGGCTAACAAATGTTAGCTTTGCCAAAGATTGTGCTTGCAGTGCTTGTATAGAAGGAAAGCTTCATGAGAAGGCTCACCCTCCCACGACTATCATTTACTTGAAGAGGCCTTTGGAGCTCCTTCATTTGGATCTCTTTGGACCTCCATCCTTTGATAGCCTTGGGGGTAGGAAGTATTGCTTGGTGATTGTGGATGATTATTCAAGATACACCTGGGTGCATTTCTTCAAGAGGAAGAGCGAGACTCAACAAACTGTCATTGACTTTGCAAATGAAGCCCAACGTCAACATAATGCAAAGATCTTGACTATAAGGAGTGACAACGGCACCGAGTTCAAGAACTACACCTTGGATGAGTTTCTTAGTGATGAGGGGATCAAGCATCAATATTCCACACCATACACCCCTCAACAAAATGGTGTAGCGGAGAGGAAGAACCGGACGTTGATGGATGCGGCAAGGACCATGATGGCGGAGTTCAAGTCTCCATACAACTTTTGGGCCGAAGCCATTAATACCACGTGTCATGCATCTAATCGGCTCTATCTCCGCAAAGGCTTGAACAAGACTCCATATGAGATACTCACCGGCAACAAGCCCAACCTCAAGTACTTCCGGGTGTTCGGGTGTAAGTGTTTCATTCTCAAGAAAGGTGTCCGTTTGTCTAAATTTGAGGCTAGAGCTTATGAGGGCATATTTGTTGGTTATGCTACAAACTCTCATGCTTACCTTGTCCTCAATAAGTCCACGGGGCTTATTGAGGAGACGTGTAACGTGGAGTTTGATGAGAATAACGGCTCCTAAGTGGAGTAAAGTGGCACTTGTGATGTAGGTGATGAAATTCCTCCTCAAGCCATAAGAAGAATGGGTGTTGGATTTATCCTACCCATTGAGGAACCCCTTGTGGCCGAAGGAGAAGGACAATGCTCCACTCAAGTGGAGCCATCACCAACCCAAGGACCACACTCTTCCGAAGAACAAAATGAAGGCCCTCAACCTCAAGAACAAGACCAAGGGCCAGATCAATCTCAAGATGGTGTTGTAACAACAAGTGATGCCCGAGGTCAAGTTCTATCCTCTGAGCAAGTTCAAGATCAAGAGCCTCCTCAAGATCAAGAACACGCTCAAGACGGTGCTCAATATGATCAAGTGACCGCTCCTCCACTCACCCCTGAGGAGGAATTGGAGCCCCGTGCCGCCAAGATTGCTTCCAAGCTCTCCACCAAGGGTCATCTCATGAAGAATGTGCTTGGAAGCATTCAAAAAGGGGGTAAGCACACATAGACAATTGGCAAACTATTGTGAACATCACACGTTTGTCTCTTGTGTTGAACCCCAAAAGGTATATGAAGCACTCGAAGATCCGGATTGGCTTAATGCCATGCACGAAGAACTCAACAACTTCAAGTATAACAAGGTGCGGAGATTGGTGCCAAGGTCAACGGGGAACCACAATTTCATTAGAACCAAGTGGATATTCAAGAACAAGCAAGATGCTCACGGGACCATCATTCGCAACAAGGCAAGATTGGTGGCACAAGGCTACTCCCAAGTCGAGGGTATCGACTATGGTGAAACCTTTGCTCCCGTTGCTCGCCTTGAATCCATTCGTTTGTTGATTGCTTATGCTTCTCATCACAACTTTAAGTTGCAACAAATGGATGTGAAGAGTGCTTTTCTTAATGGCCCTATTAATGAGTTGGTGTATGTCAAACAACCCCCCGGGTTCGAGGATCCCTACTTTCCCGATCATGTGTATCAACTCGATAAGGCACTCTATGGCCTTAAACAAGCCCCACATGCGTGGTACAATCACCTTACCGAGTTATTACAAGATCGTGGATTTGAAGTTGGGCTAATCGACCCCACTCTTTTTACTAAGAAAATCAAAGGGGAGTTGTTTGTGTGCCAACTATATGTTGATGATATTATCTTTGGTTCCCCTAACAAAGCTTTCAATGAGAAATTTGCCGCTCTCATGACCTCAAAGTTCAAGATGTCTTCCATGGGAGAGTTGAAGTTCTTCCTCGGGTTCAAAGTGAAACAAAGAAGAGAAGGAACCTTCATCAACCAAGCCAAATACACTCAAGACATGCTTAAGAGATTCAAGCTAAGTGATGTCAAGCCGGCTTCCACTCCAATGCCCACCAAGTGCCAACTTGACATTGATCCCAATGGTAAAGCGGTGGATCAAAAGGTATATAGCTCCATGATTGGCTCCTTGCTTTACTGATGTAGGGTGGAACCCTAGACGGTCGATCTTTCACGAAAGGAGCAGATCCCTACGAAGAACGCGATGAACACGAGGGGAAACACGAGGGAAACACGAGGGGAACACGAGAGAAATCACTCAACCAACAAGAATAGATCACACATGCGCTAGATCGATGAACACAAAGGTAAGATACAAGATCCAAAGTCAACAACGGACGATACAAACGGTAACTGGTTCTTCTTCGTGAGGAGGTCTTGATGGGGCCACCCAAGAGGGGGTCTTGAATCCAAGGTGATCTTCTCCGTAGAGGGGCCGCGGTCTCTCTTGTGGAGTAGATCCGTAATGGATGAGCAAAGCTCTATCTCACATATGAGCTAATCCTTTGCTAACCCTAGAAAGAGGTAGATGGGGAAGTATATATAGTCTAGGTGGGCGAAGGGGTACACGGGCCTCGGGCCCTTACACTGTGCGCAGACAGGAGAGGCCGGATGTCCGGGCGACGGGCCGGATGTCCGAGCCTTCGCGAGGTGCCGGATGTCCGGGCTGGAGGGGCCGGATGTCCGGGCTGGCGGTGCTGGCCTGGATGCTCTCTGGATAGGCGGGGTCCGGATGTCCGGGCGAGGGGCCGGATGTCCGGGAGCTCGGGACGGGCCGGATGTCCGAGCCTTTGGCCCGATGTCCGGGCTGAAGTGGTTCAGCTTCGGGTGCGTTCTGTGATGGGCGCCGGATTTCCGGGGATCGGGTCGGATGTCCGGGCTGGTCCGGATGTCCGGGCTGGGGCCGGATGTCTGGGGCCTGTAGCAGCTGTCTCTTCTTCCTTCTCCTTCCTTTGGTTCCGCGCATGCTTGGCCTTGGTCCTTGGGCTCTCCATGGTCTCCTCGGGTGAACCTGAGTATGCACAAGGTCCGCACTTGAAGTAGCATCCATGTCTTACATGCGGAAAGGGAAGATTCGGAAAGGAGCGAGTTCACCTTAGGTCCAATGGCGTAGGCTCGAGTGTACATCGGGATGATCGTCGGATGCTCCGCATCATTTACCTTTGTGCATCTAGACCGGATATCATGTTGACTGTGGGAATTTGTGCACGGTTTCAAGCCGCACCTAAGGAACCACTTTGTGGCGGTCAATCGAATCTTTCGATATTTGGCTCATACCCCAAACTTTGGCTTATGGTACCCAAGAGGAGCAAACTTCAAGCTTGTAGGATATTCGGACTCTAATTGGGCCGGAGACAAAGTGGATAGAAAGTCCACTTCTGGAGGGTGCCAATTCCTTGGTTGCTCATTGGTGAGTTGGCCTTCCAAGAAGCAAAGTTGTGTGTCTCTCTCGTCCACCGAAGCGGAGTATGTGGCGGCCGGTTTTTCTTGTGCACAACTCTTATGCATGAGGCAAACTTTAATGGATTACGGTGTCATTTGTGACAAAGTGCCTCTTTGGTGTGACAATGAAAGTGCCATCAAGATTTCCCTCAACCCGGTGCAACACTTCAAGACGAAGCATATTGAGATTCGGTATCACTTCATCCGGGATCATATTAGACGAGGGGAGATCGAGCTCAATTATGTCAACACTCATGATAACCTTGCAGATATTTTCACGAAGCCCTTGGATGAAGCAAGATTTCACGAGTTAAGGCATGAGCTAAATATCATTGATTCGAGCAATGTTGCTTGAACCCTTGCACACCCTCACCATACCCAACTTGTTATCTTGTTTAGGTGTAGGCATGGACATAGGGGGAGTGTTGTTCTCTCAATGAACTCTCCCTCCCCCCATTATGCATAAATTGATCAACTCTTTCACATTAGCCATTTTTTATGGTACTTGTGCTTCAAATACGAGTTTTGGTCATGGGCCCAAGGATAATTCTTCGCGGTGCCATACCAATTGACTCAAACATAGGTGGCTCTGGCCACCGCCATCTCCTTGGAGAGGTTGTGTCTTATGGTTGGTCCTTTTTGTCTCTTGCCTTTCGTTCTCTCTGCTAAGTCTTAGTTTCCGCCTCTTGTCGTTTGTTTTTCCTTTTTTTGTTGTTCTTTTTGAGCCGAGCCTTTTTGTCTAGTCGTTGAAGTCTCGCTAGGCAGCACTACCGCTGGCGGTGCGTGGTACTACCGCTTATGTTGACAAGCGGTACTACCGCCCACCCGAGCGGTACTACCGTTGGGGGGGGACCAGGGGTTATGTCGGGGCAGGGGGAGGTTTCTTCTCCCCCATACCCATTCGCACCGCCCCCTCGTTCCTCTTCTCTCCAGCGTCGCCTCGCCGAGGGAGGGCTCCGACGGGCCGCCGTCTCCGGACCGTCCCTCTCCATTCCCTTTGGTGGAGTCGATCCCCACCCCGTCCTCTTGCCATGGATGCCGGTATTGCCCCCGTTCCTCCTCTCCTTTTGTCTAGTTCTCGGATCTAGTGTCTTGGGGCAATAGTGGTTGCATCTCTCGATTTTTGGCTAAATCTAGGCTTGAGTAGTTTGGAGAAAGCGACTAGACTGTTTGGATTAAGGTTTGGTAGGTTTATTTTTGAATTTGGCATCCCCGGTAGTGTCGGATCTGACCACGGCAGTAGGGAACCGCCGGTTCCTAGTGGAGAGGTAGTACCGCTTGGGCGGTATTGCCGCTTATGGCCAGCGGTACTACCGCTGCATGCCCGATTCCATCTTTTTCCTACCACTTTTTGATCCATGTTGTTTTGTTTGGAGGCTCATGCTCTTTCTTTCTTGTTGGTTCTTTTGTTCGTGTGTTTGGTACTAGGTGATGAACATCCTGAGCAGCAAGTCCACCGTGTCAACCCCGGTCATGCAACATCTAAGCGCTACTGCACCTCTGAGTCAGCAAGTGCTTCCTCCAGTGCGCCACCTCCGCCTCAACTCTAGAAGGAACCTGCCAATAGGCCGAAGCCAAGGGGCAAGACTGTGACTGAGTTGACTGCCAAGGAGTTCTGGGAAAGGCGTCGCCGCAACCCCTATGCAGAAGCGCAAGAACCCAGCTTGGTCAACCGCCCGTTCTGGAACCGCTTTCAGTTTGCCATCTACTTTGATGTGATCAAGGCCAAGAAGAATCTCTATGTTGATGTTCGCTCCATCGACACGGATGCCATGGAAAAGGATCCTGAGTACTTTGGTGAAGCTCTTCAGATGTGTTCTCAGCTGAACATTCTCAGGATCATGCAGTTCAACAAGGATTTTGATGCAGATTTGGTGGCTCAATTCTATGCTACTGTCCATCTTGGTACTGATGCAGAAAGGACTCTGACTTGGATGACAAATTGCAATTTGCTTTTTGTCAAGTGGAAGGCCTTCATGGAGTTACTTGAGGTGGAAGATCACGGGCTTGAGACTCATGTCGGCTTCTGCCCTCACCGCAATGCAAACTCCACTCACAAGCAAGCCCTCTGGCCCTACTGTTCTGTGAAGGTTAACCCTAAGACTCAGAAGAAAACCTATGAGATGTCTACCTTTCTGGACATCCTTCATCGTGTCTTTCGAGAGACTCTCTTCCCTCGCATCGGGAATCTGGATATGGTCCACTCCTATCTCGTGGACATGCTTCTCTTCTGCCAGTATGAGAAGGAAGCAAACACTGGCGAGTCCCTGGACATTTCTCATGTTATGTGGTCTGAACTTCTTACTGCCATTTCTGAGCGCAAATGCCCGATCTATGGTCCGTTCATCATGCTGCTCATTGAGAAGGCTTGGGCACGTGTCTATCCCAAGGTTATGCTGGAAACTGGAGAATTGGTTTCTCATGAGATCAAGCGTCTGAGGAAGAAGGACAATTGGGGCGCCCCAGCTCCTAAATCCGGGGGTCCATCTACTGCTACTGACATGGAGACCGAGGGCGGGGCTGAGGCCGATGATGACGATGAGGACTATGAGCCTTCTGGGACAGAGCCCTCCTGGGCAAAGAAGCTCAAGCGCAAGATGAAGAAGCTCTTTTGCACGGAGTCTCATGGTCAGTACATGACTCATGTGGCTGAGAAGAAGGCCAGGGGCGTCACAAGGAGCTCATGCATCAGCTGGGTGTGACCGTTGCTAGCGGTTCTGAGGGCCCGATCACTGAGTAGGAGGAGTGGATTCAACAGCACTGTCCGTGGACCGATTCTGACACCGAGCAGTTTCCGACAGAGGATGGCAGTGCGGATGTCCCTGCCAGGATGTGATGAGAGAGCTCCTTAGTTTGCTCTCACCTGGAGCCGTAGCAACGCTCTTTGCCCTTTTGGTGTCTCGATGCCAAAGGGGAAGAGAGTTTAGGGATTTGTGCTTTGTGGTGTCGTCGTTTCTCGTTGTTTCTTTGTAGTGTCGTTGTGTTTTCTCGCTATTTTCTTTGTTTGGTTTTGTGCCAGTGAGACCTAAGTTCCAGACTTATGGTGTGAGACATATGCTACCTTATATTTATCTATGTCTATCTAGTACTTTGGTATCTTATGAATTGCTTGTTTATCCTGTTATTTACGTTGCTCTCTTGTTTCCTTTGCTTAGGTTGTTGGACTATAAAATACAGGGGGACTGTTGATCCTAATGTGTGTGTCTTGCATTCCAAAGGCACTACTAACTAGGTGCACATATTCAGGGGGAGCCCATCTATATTTTTTAGTTCTTAGTATCTTTACTTTCATGTTATATCCTTGTGCAAATCCCTGGTTGTCATCAATCCACCGAAAAGGGGGAGATCGTTGAGGCATATCTCTCTAGATGTAGTTTTGGTGATCGATGACAACATGTTTGCGGACTAATCGTGTGCTTTGAGCTTTTCAAAGATTCATCCTTGGCACGAGACGATTTCTTTCCCCTCGGAGTGTTATTCAAGATGGTGTAGCTCTTTCATTTTTATTTTGGTGAACTAGTTTCGTAGGAGTCACCGTACTATCAAGAGGGGGTCCGCTTTGGTAAGGCTAGGGTGGAATCAACACGTACACATCCTTCCCACACCCTCTGAGCGTTTCCGCTTCAATGGAGAGCTCTTTCCCCTTTATTTGTGCATCGTCTGGTCCCAGCGGTAGTACCGCGGTGCCCAGCGGTAGTACGGCTTAGGAGTCACAGGCGGCAGTATCGCTCCGCAGCGGTAGTACCGCCGGTGGGTCCTCAGCCGTAGTACCGCTGCGGTACCAGGCTTCTACCACGTCGACTCGAGGGGGTCGCTTCTCGTGTCGGATTGTGCGACACTAAGCAGCAGGAGTAGAGCGGTAGTGCCGCTCATGAGCGGTAGTACCGCCCAACCACCGCGGCAGTACCACACTAGGTCCCTCTCCCCCTCTCTCTCTCCTGCCCTCCAGACTGCACGGCAGTACCGCCTGGGGGAGCGGTAGTACCGCTGTGCACAGCGGTAGTACTGTTGCCTCCTGCGGTAGTACCGCCCTCTGCGGGGCTGTTTTGGGGGGTAACGGTTGGATTGTCCCCCCCCACTATATAAGGGGGTCTTCTTCCCCAAAGTTGACTCACCTCTTCCCCCAAAAGCTCCATTGTTGCTCCAAGCTCCATTTTTGCCCGATCTCTCTCCCTAGCCAATCAAACTTGTTGATTTGCTCGGGATTGGTTGAGAAGGCCCCGATCTACACTTCCACCAAGAGAAATTTGATTCCCCCTCTAATCCCTAGCGGATCTTGTTACTCTTGGGTGTTTGACCACCCTAGACGGTTGAGGTCACCGCAGAGCCATAGTCCATTGTGGTGAAGCTTCGTGGTGTCGTTGGGAGCCTCCAATTGAGTTGTGGATATTGCCCCAACCTTGTTTGTAAAGGTCCCGTCCCCGCCTTCAAGAGCACTAATAGTGGAATCACGGCATCTCGCATTGTGTGAGGGCGTGAGGAGAATACGGTGGCCCTAGTGGCTTCTTTGGGAGCACTGTGCCTCCACACCGCTCCAACGGAGACGTACTTCCCCTCAAAAGGAAGGAACTTCGGTAACACATCCTCGTCTTCACTGGCTCCACTCTTGGTTATCTTGTCCCTTTACTTTTGCAAGCTTACTTGTGTTAATTCCCTTGCTTGCTTGTGTGCTTGTCGTCGTTGCATCATATAGGTTGCTCACCTAGTTGCATATCTAGACAACCTACTTTGATGCAAAGTTTAAATTGGTAAAGAAAAGATAAATATTGTTAGTTGCCTATTCACCCCCCCTCTAGTTAACTATATCGATCCTTTCAGTTTCTTTTCCTGAGAATTTAGGGAAGCGTAAAGAGCCTTCCGGGTTTAAGAAATCCCTTGCAAAAGTTGCCAAAACTAGAAATGACGATACTTGAATCCATGCTTTAAGCCTAGCTAGGGGCGTAAAAGGATAGTGCTTGTTGGGAGGCAACCCAATGAATAAAATTTATTTTTCCCTTTTTCTTTCTGTTCTTGAGTGTTTTCACAATTATGCCTCTATTATGATTGTGTTTTTTTATGTTTTAGTTAGTGTTTGGGCCAAGCAAAGCCTTTGGGATCATGTTGGGTGATAGTTGATTTGATCTTGTTGAAAAACTGAAACTTTTGCGTCCAGTAAAATAATTTTGAAAAATCACAGAAGCGATGAAAAAAATGTGAATTTTTGACACAAGATTGATATACAAATTGCCTACGTTGTCCTAAGTTTTTAGAATTTTTGGAGTCACAGGAGTATACGAAGTTTTCAGATTGCTATAGATTGTTCTGTTTTTGTCAGATTCTATTTTCTTTGTGTTGTGTGCTTATTTTGACGAATCTATGGGTTGTATCGGGGGGGGGGGGGGGTATGGGCCATAGAAAAGTTGAAATACAATAGATATAACGGATCTCACGAAGGTTTTGTTGAGTTTTGCGTGATTGGAGTTTTCAAGTTTTGGGTGAGATCACGATGAATGAAGGAACAAGGAGTAAGAAGAGCCTAAGCTTGGGGATGCCCCATGGCACCCCAATGCAATATTCAAGGAGAAACAAGCAACTTAGCTTGGGGATGCCCCGAGTGGCATCCCCTCTTTCTTTTAACGATCATCGGTTTTTACTTGGAGCTATATTTTTATTCGTCACATATCATGAGTTTTGCTTGGAGAGTCTTGTATTATATGAGTCTTTGATTGTTTTGCCTTTTAGTTTGTCACAAGTATCCTTGCTGGACACACTTATTTGAGAGAGCCAAAATTATGCTATGATTTAATAGAATTGCTCTTTATGCTTCACTTAAATTTTTTGAGCTATGGAATTGCTCTAGTGCTTCACTTATATCTTTTTGAGCATGGTGTGCTTTAATATTTTTGAAGAAATGCTCTCATGCTTCACTTAGATTTGTTTGAGAGTTAGTAGATTTTTGAAGAAATTCTCTCATGCTTCACTTATATTATTTTGAGAGACGAAAACATGTATGCTCATGCTCTTCACTTAGATTTGTTTGGGCTATCAAAAGCAACATATGAAATTAATCCCAAAGTGATAGACGGAACAATAAACGAATGTTGAATTCAATCTAAAACGGACGAACTATTACATAAGGATCTAACTGTAACTCAACAACAATGGCATGGTTTTACAAAGTCGGACAAACCAATGGCCTTCATGCATTTTTTCGTCCATTCATGTAAATAGAGAATTGTGGGAAAAGGTAACATCAATATATAATCAATGATGACAGGTGTTGCCAAACCCGTGCATTTTAACAAAACACAAGAGTATTTCAAAGTAAATTGAAGTTTTCAAAGCTGCATACACATCAATCGTACCAGCAGAAGGAACACTTCATGCATGTACATGCTTAGTTATGAGAACCATAACAGGAAATATGAAGGCAAATTTGAAATGGTAACATGCAGGAATATCATCAAGTAGAACTACTAATTAAAACCAGTATGCTAAAAATCTGTGTAAAGCCCAGATAACATAGTAGCAACATTAGTTGTAAAGACTCATTCAGTTGAGAATAGCATATACTTATCTGAAAAAGGGATAATATAAATATTTGGTGGAGTTTAAACATATTAAATTACAATTCCTTGATAGATGTGGCAAAGTATATTTATATGAACTTACAAGTGATCCACTAACATACTAATTTCTTTAAAAAAATCACGCTTTACAACATAAAAAAATATTTTTTTCCAAAAGAATGTGCAATAAACATAGTTAGATCTAAATACTCTCTTGTTTTTTTAAACTAATAATGTGTTCATGTTTAAGATTTAAAAAATAATTTAATGTGATCTCTTTTCATCAGGAATGCTCTAATGGGCTTCTAATATATCACTATATTCTAGTCTTCACGAAAAACATAACGATGTCAGATATTATATATAACCAGACTGTACAGAATAATTGACACATGGAATAAAATATTTCAGCCTCTTTACTTGAGAAACCATAGACGTGATGGTAATCTTACGATTATTCATGTGCATACATCAGGAGGACATGGTAACCCACATGATTTAGTTTTCTAGTGCAGTTATTCATTTTGTTTTGATGAGAGCAAGCCTTTATTATCTACAAGAGCATGTTATGTTTTAGAAATCATAGGCAGATATACATGCATGTTAAGATAATAAGGTGAGATATGAGAGTATACACTACCATTTTGCTGATAACCATTGGAATCATGAGCTTTAGGAATTCCCTGACCCAACCTACAGCACTACCAGAACAACACTAATCCTTTCTTATCATACCTGCACCAATTTGGAAGCACGAAAAAACAGCAGCAATAATAAAAAATTGCTTATTCGTAATTCGGTGGAAGAGAGGATGGAGAAGGAACAAAATACATAGTAAGGATAAGATAAAGTAGCAACGTAGATGAAATCAACCCACCAGAACCAGTCTTCAACACTACGATTGGGGGACCTACTCAAATCGCGAGAAAGAAAAGCTTCATCGAGTCAAACTGGATGTAGAAATAGTGGGCGATAGGTGGGAAATAAAATCTGTGGAGCCGCAACTCCGGCAATCCCTCAACCCGGAGACAACTATTGTGTGACAATCAATTCGCTGGTGGGAGGGGGAGCTGATGCAAGAGAATGGTCGTGGTGGCTATCCTCCTCAGCGGCGAGGTCGTGCTCTCTAGCAGCAGGGTCGCTCCCTCCCTCGGGCCTAATCCCTGCGTCGTGGACGAAAAGGAAGGGGTCGTGGAGGAGAAGAATCCTTTGATGCCGTGTAACATCCCAAATTTTCAATTTGGAATGTTATACATAGGTCATTCATGCACATATTTTATTGCATTTTCGTTTCGCGATCCTTGAAATCCTAAGCAACTCAAGTACCCTCGGAGAGAGTTGGGGATTTCCCAGTTTTCATATTTGATTTTTATCAAATATTGAAACGAGGATTTTGGTTTTAATTATTTTTTTCTTCAAAAATATTTCATATTAAAAAAATTATGAGAGGAGATAATATGACTTCTCCAAAATAATTGAAATATTTGAGGAAAAATATTAAAATCATTTATTTGATTTTTATTAGGATTTTATTCGCATTAGAAAAAATGCATGTTTTCAAAATTGCATTTTAGGGCCAAGAAAATGTTCATATCGTTCTAAATATTTTATTTAGACGGTGAAAATTTGTTTTGGCATTTTTAGATTTTTATTTTATTTTCTAGGATTTATTTTCTGTTCAGCGGAATTGTTTTAAAAAAAACTTCGGGCGCCGACTGGGCCGAAACCCAGCCGGGCCGGCCCATCTTCCCCGCCGCCGTCTCCCGCGCGGAGACCGCGCGCCACCGCCGCCACCGATTCGGACAGGAGTCCGAGCCGGACTCCTCGCCGCCGCCTTGCCCCCTCCTCCAAGCCGCGCCGCCCCCCTTTATATACTCCTCCCCTGAGCCACCCACCACCACCAGCCCCGCCACCACCAGCCCCGTCGCCTCTCGTGCGTTGCCGCCGCCGCAAGCCGCCGCCCGAGCCCCGCCTCGCCGGAGGTACCACGCCGTTTCGCTGCCGCCGAGCCGCCACCGCGTGAGCCCCGCCACCCGCCAGCCCCGCCGGAGCCGCGCCCCGCCGGATCCGATGAGGTAACGCGCCGTCGCCGCCGTTTTTTTAAGAAAAACCCTAATTCGATTTTTTAGATTGGTTTGCCGGTTTTTCCCGGTTCTTCTATTTAGCGGACGTCCGTCCGTACGTTCGTTTTAACGAACGGTTTTCGCTCGTTAGTTACAAACAACGAACGCTCGTTCGTTAGCCTGTTCGTCCGTTTTCTTTTCTCGGATTTTTCCGCGATTATTTTCAATCGTGATTTCTGATCCGATTTTCGTTTCAGTTTATCTTTTCGCTTGTTTGTCGGAATTAGGCGATTCAAGCGCCTAGATCTTCGTCTCGAGACCCTCTTTCTGTTTAGTCAACTTTAACAAGATTTTGGTACTGTAAAATTTGACTTTAATTCAGATTAGTAAACGGATCTTGTTTCTTACGCCGTTTGAGTTTTGTTGCTCCGTTTGATTTGACTCTTTTTGCAAACCGGAGTTCTTAAGTTGAACTTTCTGGTCAATCTCTCTTATTTGAGTTTTGCTCGTGATTCTTTGCTTGTTTTCTTATGTATGCTATTGTTTGTTTGTGATAGAATTCCCAGAGTGCGAAGCGTGCTACTACGAGTCCCTAGGTTTCGCGGATCGTCTGCAAGGCAAGTAACACATTGATCATACTCTTTCCATACCCAGTTTTTATGCATTAGTATCAATCCTCAAACATTGCATGATTAGGATGTCATTAACATATGGGTTGGGAAGTAGTTGTTGAGGTAGAACCTATTGCCCTGTTATATTCAAACCCTTGGGAGTTACTTCTACGTGTTGCTTATATTGCTATGCTATGCTCGTAGACGTGGTTGGGTGAGTGAAATCCATGACAGATGTGAGATTGTTAATTAATGGTTCAACTTAAGGTGGCAACTTAAATAAACATCTGGGTGCATTGAGGCACCTGGAGAACCCAGTGTTGTCTGTATTTTTGGAAATCCCGGGGTTCCGTGTGATTTTCCTATGGACCGCCACCCAGGCTCAAAGGGAACTGAGATGATTCATGCTAGAAACTTCCATGTGCAACCACAAGCTATTATGGGCTCTAGCATAGTTGAGTAAGTTACGTGAAGCTCTTGAAGAGGTAGATCAACAGGTAGTGGGTTTGTAGGTTTGGTATGGTCTACCCGGAGTAGAGAGTTAATGTTTCTGAAAGACTGTGTCTCGGTCATCCGTTTCTCAAACACCATGTAGTGCGGAAAATCCAACGGAGGCGATCGAGTCTTGTGGGGAAAAGTGTGCAAAGCTCTGCAGAGTGTACAATCTAATCATGGTTAGCCGTGTCCCTGGTTATGGGCAATCTTGAATATCTAGTACTTGGAGTATCTTAAGTGTCTCATCACTTTTAATTAATATTGTTGGGTTGTTAAATACTCTAATTGGGATTGAGTTGGAGGAACCTTCTCAATGATGTTTCAACCACCATGATAGTTAAATTAAAATATATTCCTTTGTTGTAGGAAAAAAATGGCTTTTCGCAAAAACTATAACCATAGAGCTTTCCACCAGCCAAATATGCATGTAGTGATAACATTATTCTGTTCTTTCTCTACTATGTTACATTGCCAGCATATTCCATGTGCTAACCCGTTTTCGGGCTGCAACGTATTACGTTGCAGACTTTTCAGATGAGGAGTAAGGTTCGTTAGGTCGTTGTCGTGCAGCTCAGCTATGCCGTTGGAGTTGATGGACTCACTTTATCTTCCAAGCCTTCCGCTGTTATTGTATTAGATGGCCTTAAGCCATATTTATTGTAATAAGTTCTCTTTTGAGACCTTCGATGTAATAAGTGTGTGATTGCTACTCTGTTATAAATCCTTCGAGTACTGTGTGTGTCAGCATTACCGATCCAGGGATGACACTGAAGCACAGAGACTTGACCGTTTGAGGTCAGGTCGCTACAAGATGGTATTGGAGCACACGCTGAGTATAGGACACGACCATTAAGATAAACCCTAGGTCACTCTTCTCTACTCATTTCTGACTCCTCTCCATTTTCTACTCTTTAGGATGGCGGAGATGAAGAACAAGTTTGCACAACCGGATGAAGACACGCCTTTTGGACGCCATTTGAAGGAAGTCACTAGGTACTTGAACATTGGAATACCTAGCTTCACCGGGACGTACAACGCCACCTTACCAGAAGAGGAGCGCTGGATGATTCAAGTACAAGTTCCAGGAAGGACGTTCTCACCAACATCTAAGCCCATAGAGTTTTCTTTTGAAGCACCCACCTGGAGCCTAGGCAAGAGCATGGCAGCCCACATTACCATGGGACGCATTGGAGAAGTCTATAACAAGGATCTTAAGGACACTATCTACCAGATATGTGGGCGCCGAGACAAGCAATGGGAGGTGATCAGCACCAAGAAGGACAGATCCATTGCAGCTTTCATCCAGGAGTTAAACCAGCACATTCGACGTCAGGAGAACCAGATGTGTGCAGATATGATGGATTTGAAGAAGGCAAAGACCAGGATCATCGAGCTGGAAGAAGAACTTAAGTTTACACGCG
This sequence comes from Aegilops umbellulata, assembly GCA_032464435.1. Classification (NCBI taxonomy): domain Eukaryota; kingdom Viridiplantae; phylum Streptophyta; class Magnoliopsida; order Poales; family Poaceae; genus Aegilops; species Aegilops umbellulata. Next base: position 197,624,651 of record CP136054.1, read on the forward strand.
ATGGATATGAGGAGAAAATTAAAACGCTATTGGAGAAGAATGATGACCTGGTAAAGAAGATCGGAGTATTCATGGGAGATCCAGCACCGGGAGGAGAAGACAACGATTCCACTTGCCCGGACAACTACATCATCATCGATGACACCGACTCCGACCCTAGTGATGATGACTTTGAAGACGAAGCTGGAGCAAATATTATGGAGTCTTCCACCGATCAAAATTTCTAGATGACCACCAAATATTAGTAGTATTCCCCCATGTATATAGTAGTAGTTGAGCACTTTTTCGATAGTTCTAGACCGCTTGTATGCCCTTGCTTGATTGATTGAGTGAAATGTCTGTGTTTGTCTCATGTGCATATGGGTAGTGCTTTCTCATTAGACCCCTTTTCTATTCTGATCTCTTCCATCTAAACTCACCAGATGCCTCCGAGACGTGACACCGGATTTGCCTTCCTGCCGGAGCTCACTCAGTTGATCCAGCAGCAGAACACCTTGATGCAATTGCTAGTTCAGAACCAAGGCAACAACAACAACAACACGCCGCCAGTTGACAACCTAGCCCGTTTTCTAAGGTTACAGCCGCCGGTGTTTTCCAGTAGCATCGAGCCTATAGTTGCTGATGATTGGCTACACCGTATTGGAAGGGAGTTGACCACCGCAGGTTGCACAGATGCTGAGAAGGTGCGCTTTGCCGCACATCAATTGGATGGACCAGTAGCCTCATGGTGGGAGAATTATACGCCACTTTCCCCATAGCCAATGTCACTTGGGACCAGTTTCAGCAAGCTTTCCGTACAGCCCATGTCTCAACTGGAGCCATGAATATGAAGAAGCGTGAGTTTCGCAACTTACGCCAGGGTAACCGTACTGTGGCTCGGTACGTGGATGAGTTTAGCAAGTTATCTCGCTATGCCCCTGACGATGTGGCCATAGATGCCGCGAAGCAGGAGAAGTTTATGGAAGGGCTGAATGATGAGATGAGCATGCAGTTGATGGTAGCAACCTTCAGCAACTACCAGGAGTTGGTAGATAAGGCTCTTATGATTGAAGGGAAGCAACAGCAGATTGAGAGCCGTAAGAGGAAGTATGGACAAGGGAGGTATAACTCAGGAGCTCAGCAAAAGCCTCGCCTCACCCCGAACTCAGGAGGACTTGTTCATAACCATGGAGGTCATAACCACACCGCAGGAAGTTCGCATAACCACAATGGTGAAGGAAATATGCCCTGGAGGCAATAATAAAGTTATTATTTATTTCCTTACATATCATGATAAATGTTTATTATTCATGCTAGAATTGTATTAACTGGAAACATAATACATGTGTGGATACATAGACAAACAGAGTGTCACTAGTATGCCTCTACTTGACTAGCTTGTTAATCAAAGATGGTTAAGTTTCCTAACCATGGACAAAGGAGTTGTCATTTGATTAACAAGGTCACATCATTAGTTGAATGATCTGATTGACATGACCCATTCCATTAGCATAGCACCCGATCGTTTAGTATGTTGCTGTTGCTTTTATCCATGACTTATACATGTTCCTTTGACTATGAGATTATGCAACTCCCGTTTGCCGGAGGAACACTTTGGGTGCTACCAAACGTCACAACGTAACTGGGTGATTATAAAGGAGTACTACAGGTGTCACCAAAGGTAGATGTTGGGTTGGCGTATTTCGAGATTAGGATTTGTCACTCCAATTGTGGGAGAGGTATCTCTGGGCCCTCTCGGTAATGCACATCACTTAAGCCTTGCAAGCATTGCAACTAATGAGTTAGTTGCGGGATGATGTATTACGGAGCGAGTAAAGAGACTTGCCGGTAACAAGATTGAACTAGGTATTGGATACCGACGATCGAATCTCGGGCAAGTAACATACCGATGGACAAAGGGAACAACGTATGTTGTTATGCGGTCTGACCGATAAAGATCTTCGTAGAATATGTAGGAGCCAATATGGGCATCCAGGTCCCGCTATTGGTTATTGACCGGAGATGTGTCTCGGTCATGTCTACATTGTTCTCGAACCATAGGGTCCGCACGCTTAAGGTTACGATGACAGTTATTATGAGTTTATGAGTTTTGATGTACCGAAGGAGTTCGGAGTCCCGGATGAGATCGGGGACATGACGAGGAGTCTCGAAATGGTCGAGACGTAAAGATCGATATATTGGACGACTATATTCGGACATCGGAAGGGTTCTGAGTGGTTCGGGTATTTTCGGAGGTACCGGGGAGTTACGGGAATACGAGGAAGAAGCAATGGGCCTTGATGGGCCTTAGTGGGAAGGACCAGGAGGTGGCGCGCGCCCCTCCCAAGCCCAGTCCGAATTGGACAAGGGGTTTGGGGCGCGGCCCCTCTCTCCCTTCCTTCCCCTCTTCCCCTCTTTCCCCCCTTGACCTAGTTGGACTAGGAAAGGTGGAATCCTACTCCCGGTGGGAGTAGGACTCCCCTGGCACGCCCAAACCTAGGGCCGGCCTCCTCCCTCCCTTGCTCCTTTATATACGGGGGTAGGGGGCACCCCATGGACACACAAGTTGATCTTCGTGATCGTTCCTTAGCCGTGTGCGGTGCCCCCCTCCACCATATTCCACCTCGAATATATCGTTGCAGTGCTTAGGCGAAGCCCTGCGCCAGTAGAACATCAAGATTGTCACCACGCCGTCGTGCTAACGGAACTCCTCCCCGAAGCTTTGCTGGATTGGAGCTAGGGGTGCGTCATCGAGCTGAACGTGTGCCAAGAACTCGGAGGTGCCGGAGTAACGGTGCTTCGATCGGTCAGATCGGGAAGACATACGACTACTTCCTCTACGTTGCGTCAACGCTTCCGCTTCGGTCTACGAGGGTACGTAGACAACACTCTCCCCTCTCGTTGCTATGCATCACCATGATCTTGCGTGTGCGTAGGAAATTTTTTGAAATTACTACGTTTCCCAACAGTGGCATCCGAGCCAGGTTTTTATGGTTTGATGTTATTTGCACGAGTAGAACACAAGTGAGTTGTGGACGATACAAGTCATACTGCCTACCAGCATGTCATACTTTGGGTCAGCAGTATTGTTGGATGAGACGACCCGGACCAACCCTACGCGTACGCTTACGCGAGACCGGTTCCCTCGACGTGCTTTGCACACAGATGGCTTGCGGGGGACTGTCTCACTAACTTTAGTTGAACCGAGTATGGCTACGCCCGGTCCTTGAGAAGGTTAAAACGGAGTCTATTTGACGAAGTATCGTTGTGGTTTTGATGCGTAGGTGAGATTGGTTCTTGCTTCAGCCCGTAGCAGCCACGTAAAATTTGCAACAAACAAAGTAGAGGACGTCTAACTTGTTTTTGCAGGGCATGTTGTGATGTGATATGGTCAAGACATGATGCTAAATTTTATTGTATGAGATGATCATGTTTTGTAACCGAGCTATCGGCAACCGGCAGGAGCCGTATGGTTGTCGCTTTATTGTATACAATGCAATCGCCCTGTAATGCTTTACTTTATCACTAAGCGATAGCGATAGTCGTAGAAGCATAAGATTGGCGAGACGACAACGATGCTACGATGGAGATCAAGGTGTCGCGCCGGTGACGATGGTGATCATGACAATGCTGCGGAGATGGACATCACAAGCACAAGATGATGATGGCCATATCATATCACTTATATTGATTGCATGTGATGTTTATCTTTTATGCATCTTATCTTGCTTTGATTGACGGTAGCATTATAAGATGATCTCTCACTAATTATCAAGAAGTGTTCTCCCTGAGTATGCACCGTTGCGAAAGTTCTTCGTGCTGAGACACCACGTGATGATCGGGTGTGATAGGCTCTACGTTCAAATACAACGGGTGCAAAACAGTTGCACACGCGGAATACTCAGGTTATACTTGACGAGCTATGCATATAAGATATGACCTCGGAACACGAAGACCGAAAGGTCGAGCGTGAATCATATAGTAGATATGATCAACATGATAATGTTCACCATTGAAAACTAATCCATTTCACGTGATGATCGGTTATGGTTTAGTTTGATTTGGATCACGTGATCACTTAGAGGATTAGAGGGATGTCTATCTAAGTGGGAGTTCTTAAGTAATATGATTAATTGAACTTTAATTTATCATGAACTTAGTCCTAGTAGTATTAGCATATCTATGTTGTAGATCAATAGCTCGCGTTGTTGCTTCCCTATGTTTATTTTGATATGTTCCTAGAGAAAATTGTGTTGAAAAATATTAGTAGCAATGATGCGGATTGGATCCGTGATCTGAGGTTTATCCTCATTGCTGCACAGAAGAATTATGTCCTTAATGCACCGCTAGGTGACGGACCTATTGCAGGAGCAGATGCATACGTTATGAACATTTGGCTAAGCTCAGTATGATGACTACTTAATAGTTTAGTGCACCATGCTTAACGGCTTAGAATCGGGACTTCAAAGACGTTTTGAACGTCATGGACCATATGAGATGTTCCAGGAGTTGAAGTTAATATTTCAAGAAAATACCCGAGTTAAGAGATATGAAGTCTCCAGCAAAGTTCTATAGCTAAAAGATGGAGGAGAATCGCTCAACTAGTGAGCATGTGCTCAGATTGTCTGGGTACTACAATCGCTTGAATCAAGTGGGAGTTAATCTTCCAGATAAGATAGTGATTGACAGAATTCTCTAGTCACCATCACCAAGTTAGTAGAACTTCGTGATGAACTATAATATGCAAGGGATGACGAAAGTAATTCCCAAGCTCTTCGTGATGCTGAAATCGACAAAGGTAGAAATCAAGAAAAACATCAAGTGTTGATGGTTAACAAGACCACTAGTTTCAAGAAAAGGGCAAAGGGAAGAAGGGGAACTTCAAGAAGAACGGCAAGCAAGTTGTTGCTCAAGTGAAGAAGCCCAAGTCTGGACCTAAGCCTGAGACTGAGTGCGTTTACTGCAAAGGGACTGGTCACTGGAAGCGGAACTGCCCCAAGTATTTGGCGGATAAGAAGGATGGCGAAGTGAACAAAGGTATATTTGATATACAGATTATTGATATGTATTTTACTAGTGTTCATAGCAACCCCTTGGTATTTGATACTGGTTCAGTTGCTAAGAGTAGTAACTCGAAACGGGAGTTGCAGAATGAACAAAGACTAGTTAAGGGTGAAGTGACGATGAAAGTTGGAAGTAGTTCCAAGATTGATATGATCATCATCGCACACTCCCTATAATTTCGGGATTAGTGATGAACCTAAATAAGTGTTATTTGGTGTTTGCGTTGAGCATAAATATGATTTGATCATGTTTATTGTGTTGGAAATATGCCCTAGAGGCAATAATAAAAGCATTATTATTATATTTCCTTATTCATGATAATTGTCTTTATTCGTGCTATAATTGTGTTATCCGGAAATCGTAATACATGTGTGAATAACAGACAACAAACATGTCCCTAGTGAGCCTCTAGTTGACTAGCTCGTTGATCGACAGATAGTCATGGTTTCCTGACTATGGACATTGGATGTCATCGATAACGGGATCACATCATTAGGAGAATGATGTGATGGACAAGACCCAATCCTAAACATAGCATAAGATCGCTTAATTCGTTTGCTAGAGTTTTCCAAATGTCAAGTATCCTTTCCTTAGACCATGAGATCATGTAACTCCCGGATACCGTAGGAGTGCTTTGGGTGTGCCAAACGTCACAACGTAACTGGGTGACTATAAAGGTATACTACGGGTATCTCTGAAAGTGTCTGTTGGGTTGACATGGATCGAGACTGGGACTTGTCACTCCGCTTGACGGAGAGGTATCACCGGGCCCTCTCGGTAATGCATCATCATAATGAGCTCAAGGTGATCAAAGTGTTTGATCACAGGATCATGCATTACGGTACGAGAAAAGTGACTTGCCGGTAACGAGATTGAACGAGGTACTGGGATACCGACGATCGAATCTCGGGCAAGTAAAATACCGATTGACAAAGGGAATCGTATACGGGATTAATTGAATCCTCGACATCGTGGTTCATCCGATGAGATCATCGTGGAGCATGTGGGAGCCAACATGGGTATCTAGATCCCGCTGTTGGTTATTGCCCGAGAGCCGTCTCGGTCATGTCTGCATGTCTCCCGAACCCGTAGGGTCTACACACTTAAGGTTCGGTGACGCTAGGGTTGTAGGGATATGTATGTGCAGTAACCCGAATGTTGTTCGGAGTCCCGGATGAGATCCCGGACGTCACGAGGAGTTTTGGAATGGTCCGGAGGTAAAGATTTATATATGGAAAGTCATCATACGGACATCGGGACAAGTTTCGGGGTTATCGGTATTGTACCGGGACCACCGGAGGGTCCCGGGGGGTCCACCGGGTGGGGCCACCTATCCCGGAGGGCCCCGTGGGCTGTATGAGGGAGGGAACCAGCCCATAGTGGGCTGGTGCGCCTCCCCCCCCATGGGCCCATGCGCCTAGGGTTTGGGGGGGAGGGAAAACCCTAAAGGGGGCGCCCCCCTTGCTTGGGGGGCAAGCCCCCCTTCCCTGGCCGCCGCCCCCCCTATGAGATCTCATCTCCTAGGGCCGGCGCCCCCCCAGGGGGTTATATAAAGGGGGGAGGGGAGAGGGGGCTGATCACCCATTGCCCTGGCGCCTCCCTCTCCCTCTCCAACACCTCCTCCTCCTCCATTGAGCACGGCGAAGCCCTGCCGGAGTACTGCAGTTCCACCATCACCACGCCGTCGTGCTGCTGCTGGAGCCTTCTTCCCCAACCTCTCCTTTGCCTTGCTGGATCAAGAAGGAGGAGACGTCACGCTTCCCGTACGTGTGTTGAACGCGGAGGTGCCGTCCGTTCGGCACTAGATCATCGGTGAATTGGATCACGGCGAGTACGACTACCTCATCCACGTTCACTTGAACGCTTCCGTTGCGATCTACAAAGTGGTATGTAGATGCTATCTAATCTGAATACTCGTTGCTAGATGAACTCATAGATGGATCTTGGTGAAACCGTAGGAAAATTTTTAATTTTCTGCAACGTTCCCCAACAGTGGCATCATGAGCTAGGTCTATGCGTAGTTCTTCTTGCGCGAGTAGAACACAATTTGTTGTGGGCGTAGATGTTGTCAACTCTTCTTGCCGCTACTAGTCTTATCTTGCTTCAGCGGTATTGTGGGATGAAGCGGCCCGGACCAACCTTAGACGTACGCTTACGTGAGACCGGTTCCACCGACTAACATGCACTAGTTGCATAAGGTGGCTAGCGGGTGTCTGTCTCTCCTACTTTAGTTGGAGCGGATTCGATGAAAAGGGTCCTTATGAAGGGTAAATAGAAGTTGAGAAATCACGTTGTGGCTTTTACGTAGGTAAGAAAACGTTCTTGCTAGAACCCTAATTCAGCCACGTAAAACTTGCAACAACAATTAGAGGACGTCTAACTTGTTTTTGCAGCAAGTGTTTTGTGATATGATATGGCCAAAGTTGTGATGAATGATGAATGATCTATATGTGATGTATGAGATGTTCATGCTATTGTAATAGGAATCACGACTTGCATGTCGATGAGTATGACAACCGGCAGGAGCCATAGGAGTTGTCTTTATTTTTGTATGACCTGCGTGTCATTGAGAAACGCCATGTAAATTACTTTACTTTATTGCTAAACGCGTTAGCCATAGTAGTAGAAGTAATAGTTGGCGAGCAACTTCATGGAGACACGATGATGAAGATCATGATGATGAAGATCATGGTGTCAAGCCGGTGACAAGATGATCATGGAGCCCCAAGATGGAGATCGAAGGAGCTATGTGATATTGGCCATATCATGTCACGTTTATTATTTGATTGCATGTGATGTTTATCATGTTTTGCATCTTGTTTACTTAGAACGACGGTAGTAAATAAGATGATCCCTCATAATAATTTCAAGAAAGTGTTCACCCTAACTGTGCACCGTTGCGACAGTTCGTTGTTTCGAAGCACCACGTGATGATCGGGTGTGATAGATTCTAACGTTCACATACAACGGGTGTAAGATAGATTTACACACGCAAAACACTTAGGTTGACTTGACGAGCCTAGCATGTACAGACATGGCCTCGGAACACAGAAGACCGAAAGGTCGAGCATGAGTCGTATAGAAGATACGATCAACATGAAGATGTTCACCGATGTTGACTAGTCCGTCTCACGTGATGATCGGACACGGCCTAGTTGACTCGGATCATGTAATACTTAGATGACTGGAAGAGGGATGCCTATCTAAGTGGGAGTTCATTAAATAATTTGATTAAATGAACTTTATTATCATGAACTTAGTCTAAATCTTTACAATATGTCTTGTAGATCAAATGGCCAACGTAGTCCTCAACTTCAACGCGTTCCTAGAGAAAACCAAGCTGAAAGACGATGGTAGCAACTATACGGACTGGGTCTGGAACCTGAGGATCATCCTCATAGCTGCCAAGAAAGATTATGTCCTACGAGCACCGCTGGGTGACGCACCTATTCTCCCTGCACAACAAGACGTTATGAACGCTTGGCAGTCGTGCTGCGATGATTACTCCCTCGTTCAGTGCGGCATGCTTTACAGCTTAGAGCCGGGGCTCCAAAAGCGTTTTGAGAGACATGGAGCATATGAGATGTTCGAAGAGCTGAAAATGGTTTTCCAAGCTCATGCCCGGGTCGAGAGATATGAGATCTCCAACAAATTCTTTAGCTGTAAGATGGAGGAAAATAGCTCTGTCAGTGAGCACATACTCAGAATGTCTGGGTTGCACAACCGCTTGACTCAACTGGAAGTTAATCTTCCGGAAGAAGTGGTCATTGACAGAATCCTCCAGTCGCTTCCACCTAGCTACAAGAGCTTTGTGATGAACTACAATATGCAGGGAATGGTAAAGACCATTCCTGAGGTATATGCTATGCTGAAATCAGCAGAGGTTGAAATCAAGAAGGAGCATCAAGTGTTGATGGTGAATAAAACCACTAAGTTCAAGAAGGGCAAGGGTAAAAAGAACTTCAAGAAAGACGGCAAGGAAGTTGCCGCGCCCGGTAAGCAAGTTGCCGGGAAGAAGCCAAAGAATGGACCCAAGCTCGAGACTGAGTGCTTTTATTGCAAGGGAAGTGGTCACTGGAAGCGGAACTGCCCCAAATACTTAGCGGACAAGAAGGCCGGCAAAACCAAAGGTATATGTGATATACATGTAATTGATGTGTACCTTACCAGTACTCGTAGTAGCTCTTGGGTATTTGATACCGGTGCAGTTGCTCACATTTGTAACTCAAAGCAGGAGCTGCGGAATAAACGGAGACTGGCGAAGGACGAGGTGACGATGCGCGTCGGGAATGGTTCCAAGGTCGATGTGATCGCTGTCGGCACGCTGCCTCTACATTTACCTACGGGATTAGTTTTAAACCTCAATAATTGTTATTTAGTGCCAAGTTTGAGCATGAACATTGTATCTGGATCTCGCTTAATTCGAGATGGCTACTCATTTAAATCCGAGAATAATGGTTGTTCTATTTATATGAGAGATATGTTTTATGGTCATGCTCCGATGGTTAATGGTTTATTCTTGATGAATCTCGTACGTGATGATACACATATTCATAGTGTGAATACCAAAAGAGTTAAAGTTGATAACAATAGTCCCACATATTTGTGGCACTGCCGCCTTGGTCACATAGGTGTCAAACGCATGAAGAAGCTCCATGCAGATGGACTTTTAGAGTCTCTTGATTATGAATCATTTGACACGTGCGAACCATGCCTCATGGGTAAAATGACCAAGACTCCGTTCTCAGGAACAATGGAGCGAGCAACCAACTTATTGGAAATCATACATACCGATGTGTGCGGTCCAATGAGTGTTGAGGCTCGCGGTGGCTATCGTTATGTTCTCACCCTCACTGATGACTTGAGTAGATATGGGTATGTCTACTTAATGAAACACAAGTCTGAGACCTTTGAAAAATTCAAGGAATTTCAGAGTGAGGTTGAAAATCAACGTGAGAAAAAGATCAAGTTTCTACGATCAGATCGTGGAGGAGAATACTTGAGTCACGAATTTGGCACACACTTAAGAAAATGTGGAATAGTTTCACAACTCACGCCGCCTGGAACACCTCAGCGTAATGGTGTGTCCGAACGTCGTAATCGCACTCTATTAGATATGGTGCGATCTATGATGTCTCTTACCAACTTACCGCTATCTTTTGGGGCTATGCTTTAGAGACTGCCGCATTCACTTTAAATAGGGCTCCGTCGAAATCCGTTGAGACGACACCGTATGAATTATGGTTTGGGAAGAAACCTAAGCTGTCGTTTCTAAAAGTTTGGGGATGCGATGCTTATGTCAAGAAACTTCAACCTGAAAAGCTCGAACCCAAGTCGGAAAAATGCGTCTTCATAGGATACCCTAAAGAAACTGTTGGGTATACCTTCTACCTCAGATCCGAAGGCAAGATCTTTGTTGCCAAGAATGGATCCTTTCTAGAGAAAGAGTTTCTCTCGAAAGAAGTAAGTGGGAGGAAAGTAGAACTTGATGAAGTGTTACCTCTTGAACCGGAAAATGGCGAAACTCAAGAAATCGTTCCTGAGGTGCCTGCACCGACTAGAGAGGAAATTAATGATAATGATCAAGATACTTCTAATGAAGCTCTTACTGAAATTCGAAGGTCCACAAGGACACGTTCCGCACCAGAGTGGTATGGCAACCCTGTCTTGGAAATCATGTTGTTGGACAACGGTGAACCTTCGAACTATGAGGAAGCAATGGCAGGCCCGGATTCCGACAAATGGCTGGAAGCCATGAAATCCGAGATAGGATCCATGTATGAAAACGAAGTATGGACTTTGACTGACTTGCCCGTTGAGCGGCGAGCCATTGAAAATAAATGGATCTTTAAGAAGAAGACAGACGCGGATGGTAATGTGACCATCTATAAAGCTCGGCTTGTCGTTAAGGGTTATCGACAAGTTCAAGGGGTTGACTACGATGAGACTTTCTCACCAGTAGCGAAGCTGAAGTCCGTCCGAATCATGTTAGCAATTGCCGCATACTATGATTATGAGATATGGCAAATGGACGTCAAAATGGCATTCCTTAATGGTTTCCTTAAGGAAGAATTGTATATGATGCAGCCGGAAGGTTTTGTCGATCCTAAGAATGCTGACAAGGTGTGCAAGCTCCAACGCTCGATTTATGGGCTGGTGCAAGCATCTCGGAGTTGGAACATTCGCTTTGATGAGATGATCAAAGCGTTTGGGTTTACACAGACTGATGGAGAAGCCTGTGTTTACAAGAAAGTGAGTGGGAGCTCTGTAGCATTTCTCATATTATATGTGGACGACATACTTTTGATGGGAAATGATATAGAACTCTTGGACAGCATTAAGGCCTACTTGAATAAAAGTTTTTCAATGAAGGACCTTGGAGAAGCTGCTTATATATTAGGCATCAAGATCTATAGAGATAGATCGAGACGCCTCATAGGTCTTTCACAAAGCACATACCTTGATAAAATATTGAAGAATTTCAATATGGATCAATCTAAGAAAGGGTTCTTACCTGTGTTACAAGGTGTGAAATTGAGCTCAGCTCAATGTCCGACCACGGCAGAAGATATAGAAGAGATGAGCGTCATCCCCTATGCCTCAGCCATAGGTTCTATTATGTATGCCATGCTGTGTACCAGACCTGATGTAAACCTTGCCGTAAGTTTGGTAGGTAGGTACCAAAGTAATCCCGGCAAGGAACACTGGACAGCGGTCAAGAATATCCTGAAGTACCTGAAAAGGACTGAGGAAATGTTTCTCGTTTATGGAGGTGACGAAGAGCTCGTCGTAAAAGGTTACGTCGACGCTAGCTTCGACACAGATCTGGATGACTCTAAGTCACAAACCGGATACGTGTATATTTTGAAAGGTGGGGCAGTAAGCTGGTGCAGTTGCAAGCAAAGCGTCGTGGCGGGATCTACATGTGAAGCGGAGTACATGGCAGCCTCGGAGGCGGCACATGAAGCAATTTGGGTGAAGGAGTTCATCACCGACCTCGGAGTCATACCCAATGCGTCGGGGCCAATCAAACTCTTCTGTGACAACACTGGAGCTATTGCACTTGCAAAGGAGCCCAGGTTTCACAAGAAGACTAGGCACATCAAGCGTCGCTTCAACTCCATTCGTGAAAATGTTCAAGATGGAGACATAGAAATTTGTAAAGTGCACACGGATCTGAATGTCGCAGATCCGTTGACTAAACCTCTCCCTAAGGCAAAACATGATCAGCACCAGAACTCTATGGGTGTTCGATTCATCACAATGTAACTAGATTATTGACTCTAGTGCAAGTGGGAGACTGTTGGAAATATGTCCTAGAGGCAATAATAAAAGCATTATTATTATATTTCCTTATTCATGATAATTGTCTTTATTCGTGCTATAATTGTGTTATCCGGAAATCGTAATACATGTGTGAATAACAGACAACAAACATGTCCCTAGTGAGCCTCTGGTTGACTAGCTCGTTGATCGACAGATAGTCATGGTTTCCTGACTATGGACATTGGATGTCATCGATAACGGGATCACATCATTAGGAGAATGATGTGATGGACAAGACCCAATCCTAAACATATCATAAGATCGCTTAATTCGTTTGCTAGAGTTTTCCAAATGTCAAGTATCCTTTCCTTAGACCATGAGATCATGTAACTCCCGGATACCGTAGGAGTGCTTTGGGTGTGCCAAACGTCACAACGTAACTGGGTGACTATAAAGGTATACTACGGGTATCTCTGAAAGTGTCTGTTGGGTTGACATGGATCGAGATTGGGATTTGTCACTCCGCTTGACGGAGAGGTATCACCGGGCCCTCTCGGTAATGCATCATCATAATGAGCTCAAGGTGATCAAAGTGTTTGATCACGGGATCATGCATTACGGTACGAGAAAAGTGACTTGCCGGTAACGAGATTGAACGAGGTACTGGGATACCGACGATCGAATCTCGGGCAAGTAAAATACCGATTGACAAAGGGAATCGTATACGAGATTAATTGAATCCTCGACATCGTGGTTCATCCGATGACATCATCATGGAGCATGTGGGAGCCAACATGGGTATCCAGATCCTGCTGTTGGTTATTGCCCGAGAGCCGTCTCGGTCATGTCTGCATGTCTCCCGAACCCGTAGGGTCTACACACTTAAGGTTAGGTGACGCTAGGGATGTAGGGATATGTATGTGCAGTAACCCGAATGTTGTTCGGAGTCCCGGATGAGATCCCGGACGTCACGAGGAGTTTCGGAATGGTCCGGAGGTAAAGATTTATATATGGAAAGTCATCATACGGACATCGGGACAAGTTTCGGGGTTATCGGTATTGTACCGGGACCACCGGAGGGTCCCGGGGGGTCCACCGGGTGGGGCCACCTATCCCGGAGGGCCCCGTGGGCTGTATGAGGGAGGGAACCAGCCCATAGTGGGCTGGTGCGCCTCCCCCCCATGGGCCCATGCGCCTAGGGTTTGGGGGGGAGGGAAAACCCTAAAGGGGGCGCCCCCCTTGCTTGGGGGGCAAGCCCCCCTTCCCTGGCCGCCGCCCCCCTAGGAGATCTCATCTCCTAGGGCCGGCGCCCCCCAGGGGGTTATATAAAGGGGGGAGGGGAGAGGGGGCTGATCACCCATTGCCCTGGCGCCTCCCTCTCCCTCTCCAACACCTCCTCCTCCTCCATTGAGCACGGCGAAGCCCTGCCGGAGTACTGCAGTTCCACCATCACCACGCCGTCGTGCTGCTGCTGGATCCTTCTTCCCCAACCTCTCCTTTGCCTTGCTGGATCAAGAAGGAGGAGACGTCACGCTTCCCGTACGTGTGTTGAACGCGGAGGTGCCGTCCGTTCAGCACTAGATCATCGGTGAATTGGATCACGGCGAGTACGACTACCTCATCCACGTTCACTTGAATGCTTCCGTTGCGATCTACAAAGTGGTATGTAGATGCTATCTAATCTGAATACTCGTTGCTAGATGAACTCATAGATGGATCTTGGTGAAACCGTAGGAAAAATTTTAATTTTCTGCAACGTTCCCCAACATATTGCAATACGATTATTCATTTAAGTTAGAGAACAATTGTTGTTCTGTTTACATGAATAGAACCTTTTATGGACATACACACCCAATGAAAATAGTTCATTGGATCTCGATCGTAGTGATACACATATTCATAATATTGAAACCAAAAGATGCGAAGTTAATAATGATAGTGCAACCTATTTGTGGCACTGCCGTTTAGGTCATATTGGTGTAAAGCGCATGAAGAAACTCCATGCTGATGGGATTTTGGAATCACTTGATTATGAATCACTTGATGCTTGCGAACCATGCCTCTTGGGCAGGATGACTAAAATGCTGTTCTCTGGAACAATGGAGCAAGCAACAGATTTGTTGGAAATCATACATACTGATGTATGTGGTCCGATGAATATTAAGGCTCGCGACAAGTATCATTATTTTCTAACCTTCACAGATGATTTGAGCAGATATGGGTATATCTACTTGATGAAACATAAGTCTGAAACGTTTGAAAAGTTCAAAGAATTTCAGAGTGAAGTAGAGAATCATCGTAACAAGAAAATAAAAGTTACTACGATATGATCGCAGAGGTAAAACATTTGAGTTACGAGTTTGTCCTTCAGTTAAACAATGTGAAATAGTTTCACTACTCACGCCACCTGGAACACCACAACATAATGGTGTGTCCGAACGTCATAACCGTACTTTATTGATATAGTGCAATCTATGATGTTTCTTACCGATTTACCACTATCGTTTTGGGGTTATGCATTAGAGACAGCTGCATTCACGTTAAATAGGGCACCATCTAAATCCATTGAGACGACACTATATGAACTGTGGTTTAGCAAGAAACCATAGTTGTCGTTTCTTAAAGTTTGGGGTTGTGATGCTTATGTGAAAAAAGTTTCATCCTGATAAGCTCAAACCCAAATCGGAGAAATATGTCTTCATAGGATACCCAAAGGAGACAGTTGGGTACACCTTCTATCACAGATCCGAAGGCAAGACATTCGTTGCTAAGAATGGATCCTTTCTAGAGAAGGAGTTTCTCTCGAAAGAAGTGAGTGGGAGGAAAGTAGAACTTGATGAGGTAACTGTACCTATTCCCTTGTTGGAAACCAGTACATCACAGGAACCAGTTTCTGTGACGTCAAAACCAACTAGTGAGGAGGTTGATGATGATGATCATAGAACTACAGAACAAGTTACTACAGAACCTCATAGATCAACCAGAGTAAGATCCGCACCAGAGTGGTACGGCAATCCTGTTCTGGAAGTCATGCTACTAGATCATGATGAACCTACGAACTAATGAAGAAGCGATGGTGAGCCCAGATTCCGCAAAATGGCTTAAAGCCATGAAATCTGAGATGGAATCCATGTATGAGAACAAAGTATGGACTTTGATGGATTTGCCCGATGATCGACAAGCCATAGAAAATAAATGGATCTTCAAGAGGAAGACAGAAGCTGATAGTAGTGTTACTATCTACAAAGCTAGAATTGTCGCAAAAGGTTTTCGACAAGTTCAAGGTGTTGACTACGATGAGAGTTTCTCACTCGTATCCATGCTTAAGTCTGTCCGAATCATGTTAGCAATTGCCGCATTTTATGAAATCTGGCAAACGGATAAAACAAAACTGCATTCCTTAATGGATTTATTAAAGAAGAGTTGTATATGATGCAACCAGAAGGTTTTGTCAATCCTAAAGGTGCTAACAAAATGTGCAAGCTCCAGCAATCCATCTATGGACTGGTGCAAGCATCTCGGAGTTGGAATATACGCTTTGATGAGTTGATCAAAGCATATAGTTTTATACAGACTTGCGGTGAAGCCTGTATTTACAAGAAAGTGAGTGGGAGCACTACAACATTTCTGATAAGTATATGCAAATGACATATTGTTGATCGGAAATAATGTAGAATTATTCTGCAAAGCATAAAGGAGTGTTTGAAAGAAGTTTTTCGAAGAAGGACCTCGGTAAAGCTGCTTACATATTGAGCATCAAGATCTATAGAGATAGATCAAGACGCTTGATAAGTTTTCAATGAGTGCATACCTTGACAAGATTTTGAAGTAGTTCAAAATGGAACAGTCAAAGAAAGAGTTCTTTCCTGTGTTACAAGGTATGAAGTTGAGTAAAGACTCAAAACTCGACCACGGCAGAAGATAGAAAGAGAATGAAAGTCATTCCCTATGCCTTGGCCATAGGTTCTATAAAGTATGCCATGCTGTGTACCAGATCTATTGTATACCCTACACTGAGTTTGGCAAGGGAGTACAATAGTGATCTAGGAGTAGATCACTGGACAGCGGTCAAAATTATCCTTAGTGGAATAAGGATATGTTTCTCGATTATGGAAGTGACAAAAGGTTCATCGTAAAGGGTTACGTCGATACAAGTTTTGACACCGATCTGGATGACTCAAGTCTCGATCTAGATACATATTGAAAGTGGGAGCAATTAGCTAGAGTAGCTCCGTGCAGAGCATTGTAGACATAGAAAATTGCAAAATACATAACGGATCTGAATGTGGCAGACCCGTTGACTAAACTTCTCTCACAAGCAAAACATGATCACACCGTAGTACTCTTTGGGTGTTAATCACATAGCGATGTGAACTAGATTACTGAATCTAGCAAACCCTTTGGGTGTTGGTCACATGGCGATGTGAACTATGGGTGTTAATCACATGATGATGTGAACTATCGAGTTAATCACATGGTGATGTGAGTTAATCACATGGTGATGTGACCTAGATTATTGACTCTAGTGCAAGTGGGAGACTGAAGGAAATATGCCCTAGAGGCAATAATAAAGTTATTATTTATTTCCTTACATATCATGATAAATGTTTATTATTCATGCTAGAATTGTATTAACTGGAAACATAATACATGTGTGGATACATAGACAAACAGAGTGTCACTAGTATGCCTCTACTTGACTAGCTTGTTAATCAAAGATGGTTAAGTTTCCTAACCATGGACAAAGGAGTTGTCATTTGATTAACAAGGTCACATCATTAGTTGAATGATCTGATTGACATGACCCATTCCATTAGCATAGCACCCGATCGTTTAGTATGTTGCTGTTGCTTTTATCCATGACTTATACATGTTCCTTTGACTATGAGATTATGCAACTCCCGTTTGCCGGAGGAACACTTTGGGTGCTACCAAACGTCACAACGTAACTGGGTGATTATAAAGGAGTACTACAGGTGTCACCAAAGGTAGATGTTGGGTTGGCGTATTTCGAGATTAGGATTTGTCACTCCAATTGTGGGAGAGGTATCTCTGGGCCCTCTCGGTAATGCACATCACTTAAGCCTTGCAAGCATTGCAACTAATGAGTTAGTTGCGGGATGATGTATTACGGAACGAGTAAAGAGACTTGCCGGTAACGAGATTGAACTAGGTATTGGATACCGACGATCGAATCTCGGGCAAGCAACATACCGATGGACAAAGGGAACAACGTATGTTGTTATGCGGTCTGACCGATAAAGATCTTCGTAGAATATGTAGGAGCCAATATGGGCATCCAGGTCCCGCTATTGGTTATTGACCGGAGATGTGTCTCGGTCATGTCTACATTGTTCTCAAACCGTAGGGTCCACACGCTTAAGGTTACGATGACAGTTATTATGAGTTTATGAGTTTTGATGTACCGAAGGAGTTCGGAGTCCCGGATGAGATCGGGGACATGACGAGGAGTCTCGAAATGGTCGAGACATAAAGATCGATATATTGGACGACTATATTCGGACATCGGAAGGGTTCTGAGTGGTTCGGGTATTTTTGGAGGTACCGGGGAGTTACGGGAATACGAGGAAGAAGCAATGGGCCTTGATGGGCCTTAGTGGGAAGGACCAGGAGGTGGCGCGCGCCCCTCCCAAGCCCAGTCCGAATTGGACAAGGGGTTTGGGGCGCGGCCCCTCTCTCCCTTCCTTCCCCTCTTCCCCTCTTTCCCCCCTTGACCTAGTTGGACTAGGAAAGGTGGAATCCTACTCCCGGTGGGAGTAGGACTCCCCTGGCGCGCCCAAACCTAGGGCCGGCCTCCTCCCTCCCTTGCTCCTTTATATACGGGGGCAGGGGGCACCCCATGGACACACAAGTTGATCTTCGTGATCGTTCCTTAGCCGTGTGCGGTGCCCCCCTCCACCATATTCCACCTCGAATATATCGTTGTAGTGCTTAGGCGAAGCCCTGCGCCGGTAGAACATCAAGATTATCACCACGCCGTCGTGCTGACGGAACTCCTCCCTGAAGCTTTGCTGGATCGGAGCTAGGGGTGCGTCATCGAGCTGAACGTGTGCCAAGAACTCAGAGGTGCCGGAGTAACGGTGCTTGGATCGGTCGGATCGGGAAGACATACGACTACTTCCTCTACGTTGCGTCAACGCTTCCGCTTCGGTCTACGAGGGTACGTAGACAACACTCTCCCCTCTCGTTGCTATGCATCACCATGATCTTGCGTGTGCGTAGGATTTTTTTTGAAATTACTACGTTTCCCAACAAATGGATCCAAGAATGGGAATGGGAACGGAACAAACAACAATCAGAACCGCCCCAATCCAGCCACACCCGCCAAAAGGGATCTAAGTCACATTACTTGCTATAAGTGCGGGAAGACTGGACACTATGCCACAGAGTGCCCTGAAGGGAAGAATGGAAACGGAAATGGGAGCGCTGGGAAGAAGCTCAATCCATTCAACAAAGGACAAGTGAACCACGTTAATGTGGAGGAGGTTGAAGAGCAGCCAGACGCGGTTATAGGTAAGTTTTTGGTTAAGTCATTTATCGATCTTGTTCTTTTTGATACTAGTGCATCGCATTCATACATATCAAGGGGATTCGTGGATAAGTTTAAACTACCAACCCAAACCCTTAGGACCCCTCTATTAGTGAGTTCACCTGGAGAAGAGTACATGGCTAGTCGATGGTGCGACCAGATACCCCTAACCATTGGCACACATGTTTTTCCGTCCGACCTAATTATCTTGGAGTCACAAGGATTGTATGTGATATTAGGTATGGACTAGATGTCAAAGTATGGAGGAAGCATTGACTATGCTAGTAAGTCGATTTATCTCACCACCCCGGAGGGAAAAAGGATTAAGAATGTATCTAGGCATGTGCCTAGAAGGAGCCAAGTGAATACCCTCACGAGAGTTGTTCAGGAAGAAGTGCATGTAGTGAAGGATTACCCGGATGTGTTTCCCGAGGAATTACCAGGCATGCCACCGGATCGAGATATCGAGTTTTTGATAGAGCTATTGCCAGGTACATGGCCAATATCCAAGAGACCCTATCGGATGGCCGCAAATGATCTGGAGGAGATTAAGAAACAGATCAAGGAGTTATTGGAGAAAGGTTACATTCGACGGAGTTCATCACCATGGGGAGCCCCAGTGCTTTTGGTTGAGAAGAAGGATAAATCCCTAAAAATGGTTGTTGATTATCGGGCCTTGAATGAAGTGACGATTAAGAACAAGTACCCACTGCCGATGATCAATGATCTGTTTGACCAGCTGCAAGGAGCTAAGGTGCTTTCGAAGATCGATTCGCAATCGGGATACCATCAGTTGAAGATTCGAGAGAAGGATATACCAAAGACATCATTCACCACGCGGTACGGGTTATACGAGTATACGGTCATGTCGTTTGGACTGACTAAAGCCCCTGCCTATTTCATGAGCATGATGAACAAAGTATTCATGGAGTATTTGGATAAGTTTGTTGTGGTGTTTATTGATGATATAATGGTATACTCGAAGAATGAAGAGGAGCACAAGGAGCATTTGCGTTTAGTTCTCGAGAAACTCAGGGAGCATCAGTTGTATGCCAAGTGTCGGGGGAAATCGGCTTCCTCGAACACCTATGGGTACCGAGCCCCTTGCTGGTTCGGCGGGGGGCGGAGGTCGCGTGAAGAGCGGATCGAGGCGATGCACACAAGGGGTTTACCCAGCTTCGGGCTGCACGGATGCGTAAAACCCTACTGCTGCTTTGTGGTTTTGTATTGTGTTCTTGCTCGGGAGCGTGTGGTGCTACAGCACACACGAGCCGCTGGCGAGACCGAGCGTGAGTGGCCTCCCTCCTCTACGTTGCGCATGGGGCCTCCATTTATATGCTCAAGGGGTTACCCACAGGTGGCAACGCATGTCAGGGTAAAACTGTAAATCGCTGTGTTGGGTACAACTGTTTGTACAGTGCTAACATACCTAACTCTGACGGCGGGGGACAAGGGCATTAAATGCCCGCCCGCGTCGCCCAGACGGTGCAGAAAAGGGACCGTCAGGGGCGCCACTGTCCGCCATGATGGCTACCCTGTCAGCGTTGCTTCGCCACCGCATGCCCCTGGCTACACAGCCTCTCGCCACGTACGCCTGGGACGGCCCCAGAGCGACACGTTGGTGGATGAGCTGGAGCGCAGGCACGGGGTGGTAACTTGCCGCGGCAAGCGCCTTGCCGCTGTCGATGCCTTGTCGCGTCCGGGAGCTTGTCGCTCACCGGTCCTTGCCGGGACGCGCGGCGCGTCGCGGCAAGGCTCTTGTCGTGCCGTGGTTGGCCTTCCCGGCGAGCTCTTCTTGCCGGGGTCTTTGCTTCGAGCGGCCGTCCCGGCAAGCTCCTCTTGCCGGGGCCTTGCTTCCTTCGGGTGGCCTTCCCGGCAAGCTCCTCTTGCCGGGGCCTCGTGCTTTGGCTCAAATACTTTGTTCTTGAATGGCCCAAAAGGTTCCATGGAGGGTTTTGGCGGTCACCTGGCAGGCCTTGCCGCGGGGTGCTACGACTGCCCGTGCACAAGTTCGGGGTACTAAGGTACCCCTACTTTAGTACACCGACAGGAGCCCCCGGGCCTGGGCCATACACGGTGCCGAGCGCTGTTGGGCCAGGCCCAAAACAGTGCACGGGCACGCGTGGCCTGGGTCATGCTGCATCTTAACTCCGCACCCATCGCGCCTTCCCCAAATGGCACGCGTCGAACGCGGCGTGTGGGGAGAGGCGTGCGTGACGTGGGTGGCGTGCGCGGGGCAGAGCCCCGCATGCATGCGTCACGTCGTAGTAAAAAGAGGTGGTTCGTGCCTCCCCCATAAACATAGGGAGGCGTGGAGGCGTGGTTTACTTACTGGACGTGGCCGACGCGCGGTTTTCGAGACGTCCACCCCCCATGGTCACGGAGTGGGGGAGAGGTCGCCTCACCTGTCGTCTCGGTTCTGCACGCCTGCCACGCGGCTCCCATGCGTTAGGGGTCGCGGACGGTGGAGGCAGGAAGCCGGGCCGTCGTGGGTTGGGGCAGCAGGCCGACCCCAGTCGCCTGGCCTTCCTGCGTCTTGATTGGCTGAGCGGTGCGGTCGAGCCCCCACTCCGCCCCTTTATAAGGGGTGAGAAGGGGCGACGGGAATCCGCACTTCTTCATCTCTTCTTCCTTTCAGCTTCCGATCCCCTCTCCCCATTCGTCATGGAGAAAGGGAACCCTGGTCCTTCATCGGTGGCGGCGAGGGTCGCCGCTAGGCAACGCGCCCCTCCTCCCCTTGCACCCGCGGTGGCCGAGCCAGCCGTAAGGGGAAGGGGGAGGGGGCGAGGTCGTGGACGAGGCCGAGGCGCTCGGGGGCGAGGCGGACGGGGCGACGCGCCGGCCTCGCCTCTGCCAGCGGCTCCTCTTCTCACGGCGGTCCACATCGAGGACGACCCTTGCGAGTTCTTCGTCAGGCTGCGCCGGGCGCCTCGTCGTCGCCTCCGTCTCCCGGCTCCCCTCGCAAGCGTGATGGAGATGGAACAACCCGAGACGCTAAGACTGCGCATGAGGGGCTGCGGGATCAGCGGCACGCGGGTCCACGTTGAGTCCCCAGCCCCCGGCGTGATGTATCTTGGTCGAGGGTAGAAGACGTTCGCCCGTATCCACAGCTTGATGGAGGGGTTCACCCTCCATTTTAAGTTGATGGAGGGCGACCTCCTCTTCGTCAAGGCCTTCGGGGACTTCGGGACCCGGGCCCGGTGCTGCATGGATAGCTCCTCTGACAGCGAAGGCTCCTCCTCGAGCGAGAGTGACAAGGAGGGGAGCGACAACGACGACGAGGGTAGCGGTCGTCGGGATGACGGGTCCGACTAGGCGCCGGTCGCGGCTCCGCGTGGCACCGGCGACCCCATCATCCGCGTCGCTTGCTCCTTGAACTCCCCGGGGTCGTCTCCTTGGGCGGCTGGAGTGGCGAGGCTGCGGAAGAGGAAGAGGGCTGGCGGCAAGGCCATCAAGTCGGAGTACGAGGGCGAGGTGCCCTTGACAGCGTGCCGACGTCCTGCCGCCTCGTCGAGCCCTGTTTCCGGAGCCGCCACCACCGCCTAGCCTTCCGACGGCCCCTGGGATGTTCTGTTGGTGTCTTCTACCACCCGTAGCTCGCCTAGGCGCCCCTTTTGCCCTTTTCGCCTCCTTGTCCTACCTCCTGAGGAGAGAGACAAGAAAGGGATTACGGGCACCTTATCTTTTTTCAATCTATAAGCCCTCGGGCCTTAGCTGTGTTTAAAACTTGTAATCCCATCTTTCATGTTTTTCGTTCTCTCTGAACTGTACCTGAGTGGAATGTTTTTAATGAAAAGGGGATGTTTGCCGGGCCACTTGTCTCGCGGGTGAAACCCGCGCCAAGGAGCGGATCCTTTATATCGTTAAGATAGACACTTCTTTGCCTGGCAACAGGGCCTGCCGTCTTCCCGCGTCGCTCGACCTTTCTCACGCTCTTGGCGTAGGCAGGGACGAGGCGGGTTTGGGCCCCTCCGTTTCGTCCCTTTGCTGCCGCGGCTACTACCAAAACTGGCCCCAGGAACGCGCTCTGGGGCCTAGAGTTAAGGGAGCACGGTAGCTTTTTAGGAAGAAACAAGGTTTTCGCATTCCTCAGTCCATAAGAGAATGCATGACAAGGGATGAAAAACTTATCTGGGATTGCAGCCCCCGGCAACTTTGGCTTGCCGCGGGTGAATCTTTGTACTTGCAGCCCCCGGCAACACTGGTTTGCCGGGGACCAGATGCTGGTCCGCCCTTCTTCTCTTCTTCGTCCTTAAGCGGTCTGGCCAGGATATGCAAAACCCTGCGAACCAAGGGAAACGAAAGAACAGGAAAAAGGGATGCAGACTCGACCTCTAAGCTAGGGGTTAGCGGCTGTCAGGCACTATCAACCCTAACCAAGGACGAGACTCGACTCAGCATGCATGCTAAAACTTAGGGCGCCAGCGCTTCATTGACTGCTGCTCAGGGTCTGCGCCTGGCTTTGTACAAAGGATTACATGCAACAGCGGCAAGACTTGTACAAAAGGGTGGTTGCCGGACGGGGTCCGACAACCGCGCCTTACGGGTAAAACTTACGAAGATGCTCAATATTCCAGGAGTTGCTCACCGGAGTGCCATCTTCAGTCTCAAGGCGGACAGCGCCGGGCCTCGTGACTCGTCTCACCCGGTAAGGGCCTTCCCACTTCGGCGTCAACTTGTTGTGATTCTTCGCGGACGAAGCGCGCCGAAGAACAAGGTCGCCTTCCTCGAAGCTTCTGGCTTTAACTTTGCGGCTATGGTAGCGACGCAAAGCTTGCTGGTAGCGAGCGGCTCGCACAGCAGCCTGAAGACGATCTTCCTCAAGGAGCAGCGCGTCATCTTCACGCAGCCGCTCTTGCTCAAGCTCATCATAAGCGAGCACTCGAGGTGACCCGTATACGAGTTCCGTGGGGGTAACTGCTTCTGCTCCATAGACTAGAGCAAATGGTGTCTGGCCAGTGGCTCGATTTGGCGTCGTTCTGATCGACCAAAGAGTCACCGGCAGCTCATCGATCCAGTTTCTTCCGCACTTGTGCAGCCTTTCAAAAGTCCTGGTCTTGAGCCCACGCAGCACTTCGGCATTGGCCCTTTCCGCTTGACCGTTGCTCCTGGGGTGAGCAACGGAAGCAAAGCAGACCTTGGCGCCGAGATCTTGGACGTATTGTATGAAGGCGCGGCTCGTGAATTGTGTACCGTTGTCGGTGATGATCCTGTTGGGGATCCCGAAGCGGCAAACAATCGACCTGAAGAACTTGATGGCTGACTGTGCTGTCACCTTCCTCACTGGTTCCACCTCCGGCCACTTTGTGAACTTGTCGATTGCGACGTACAAGTACTCAAAGCCCCCGATAGCTCGGGGGAAGGGGCCGAGGATGTCGAGCCCCCAGACCGAAAATGGCCAGGATAAAGGGATCGTCTGGAGAGCTTGAGCTGGCTGGTGTATCTGTTTGGAATGGAACTGGCATGCTTCACACTTGGTTACTTGCGCAGTTGCATCCTGGAGGGCTGCCGGCTAGAAGAAACCTTGCCGGAATGCTTTGCCGGCAAGTGCTCTCGCGCCGATGTGGTGACCACATATGCCTCCATGTATCTCTGCCAACAGCTCTTGTCCGTCTTCCCGGGGAATAGACTTCAATTTCACACTGTTGCGTCCTCTTCTGTACAGTGTGTCGTCGACAAACTGGTACATACTTGACTGTCGGGCTACTCTTTCCGCTTCTTCTTGCTCATCGGGAAGTTCTCCTGTCTGAAGGAAACGGACGATCGGCTGTGCCCATGCCGGAGCCTGTGGCTCGACGACAAGGACTAAAGGCACGTCTACTGCTGCGGGAACACCTGCTTCCACGGCGAGAACTTGCGGCTCAGCCGGAGCTTGATGTTCCCCGGCAAGCTTGTCGGGGCAAAGCTTGTCGGGAGCATCTGCTTCCACGGAACGAACCCTGGGGCTCGCCGGAGCAGGCTGCTCCTCAGCACTCTTGGCGTTGATCTTGGGGACCTTCTTGGCGGCGGCTTCGGGAAGCTCTGCCGGAAGATAGTCGCCAGAAATCAGCTTCCTCTTCTTGTTCAGCCTAGTTGACGGTGTTACGGATGGTTGAGTCAGCTTGAGCACAAAGATCCCTGGTTCCACAGGCAACTTTAGTGCGGCGCACTTTGACAGGCCATCGGCAATGTCGTTCTCAGTTCTTGGAACGTGTTCCATTTGCAGGCCGTCAAAGCGCTCCTCTAGCTTCCTTACTTCATCAACGTACGCTTCCATCAACGGGCTCTGGTAATCCTTGTTCACTTGGCGGACGACAAGCTGCGAGTCTCCCCTGAGAATGAGCTTCTTGATCCCAAGTTCTGCCACGATCCTGAGACCAGCAAGTAGACCTTCATATTCTGCAGTATTGTTGGTTGCTTGCTCCTTGGGAAAGTGCATTTGGACTATGTACTTGAGGTGTTCTCCGGTGGGTGCGATAAGCAGCACGCCAGCACCGGCTCCTTGCAGCGAGAAGGCACCATCAAAGTACATCAGCCACTCTCTGCTCGCTTCTTTGTCGGGGATGCTCGTCTCTGGGATTTCTTCGTCTGGTGTCGGCGTCCACTCTGCTATGAACTCCGCCAATGCTCTGCTTTGGATAGTTGAAGTGCTCTCGAACTTGAGACCGAAGCTTGACAGTTCTAGTGCCCACTCGACAATCCTGCCTGTTGCTTCTGGATTCTGCAGTATCCTCTTCAGCGGAAAGCGGGTGACAACTGTAATCTCATGTGCTTGGAAGTAATGGCGCAGCTTTCTCGAGGCCATGAGAAGGCCGAAAAGAAATTTCTGCACACCAGCGTATCTTGACCTAGCCCCCTGCAGAAGGGAGCTGACAAAGTAAACTGGGCGCTGCACCATTCTCTTATTCTGCACCTCCACTTGCTCCTGCGCAGATCCATCCTTGTCGGGGCCAGAGCTTGTCGGGGAAGCCCCCTGCTTGTCGCTGGACGCACTTGCCGCGGTTGCTAGCTCATCATCTGCCTCCCTCTCTGCTACTAACGCAACACTAACCACTTGATTGGTTGCCGCCAGGTATAGCAGCAACTTCTCTTGTGGTTTAGGCGCGACAAGTATTGGAGCGGAGGACAGGTATTTCTTCAAGTCTTGCAGCGCAGCCTCCGCTTCCGGAGTCCATTTCACTGGACCCGCCTTTTTCAAAACTTTGAAAAATGGCAGGGCGCGCTCTGCAGACTTGGAAATAAACCTGCTGAGAGCCGCTACGCAGCCGGCAAGCCTCCGTACATCCTTGACGCGTGTTGGTGCTTCAATCTGCTAGATGGCCTTGATTTTGTCTGGATTGGCTTTGATTCCCCGCTGAGACACGAAGAACCCGAGAAGCTTGCCGGAAGGGACTCCAAACACGCACTTCTCGGGGTTGAGCTTGAGACTGATCTTGCGCAGGTTCGTAAAGGTCTCTTCTAAATCTTGAATCAGGGTTGCCCTGTTCCTGCTCTTGACCACTATGTCATCCATGTAGGCCTCCACATTTCTGTGGATTTGTGGCTCAAAAGCGGTATGGACAACCCTCGCAAACGTCGAACCAGCATTCTTCAAACCGAAAGGCATCCGTACGAAACAGTACGTGCCACATGGAGTGATGAATGCCGTCTTTTCCTCTTCTTCAGCCATGAAGATCTGATGGTATCCTGAGTATGCGTCAAGAAATGAAAGCAGGTCGCATCCGGCCGTGGAGTCAACAATCTAGTCAATGCGCGGCAAGGGAAACGGATCTTTGGGACAAGCTTTATTAACATCGGTAAAATCGATGCAAAGCCTCCATTTCCCGTTTGCTTTGCGCACGACAACAGGATTGGCCAACCACGTCGGATGGAGCACACCTCTGACGAGGCCTGCCGCTTCCAACTTCCTGATCTCTTCTGCAATGAACTCTTGGCGCTCCACTGCTTGTTTCCTAACTCTCTGCTTGACGGGCCGCGCATGAGGATAGACGGCAAGGTGGTGCTCAATCACTTTCCTGGGAACGTCGGGGATGTCAGATGGTTGCCAGGCAAATACATCGACATTCGCCCGCAGGAAAGCAACGAGCGCGCTTTCCTATTTGGGGTCGAGAGTGGCACTGATGGTGAAGGTACCACCAGTGTCGTCCTCCTTGGCGGACACCTTCTTGGTCGTTGGCGGGGCTGCCATTGACTTCTTACTCTTGCCGGTGGAGCTCGATGGCGCATCCTCGATGGTAGCGCAGCACTCCGAAGAGGTGCGCTTGCCGGAGTAGGCACCAGAGCACTTGCCGGGCTTGGTCTTCTTCTTCCCTCCGGGTGCTTCAGCGGCAAGTGGCTTGTGATCCGTTGCTGCTGCCGCTTCCCGGTAGATCTTGTCGGCACAGATAAGGGCATCCTTCTTGTCGCCGGGGACAGAGATGACGCTTATCGGGCCTGGCATCTTGAGCATGTTGTATGCGTAGTGAGAGGCCGCCATAAACTTGGCGAGCGCTGGACGGCCGAGAATTCCATTATAGGGCAATGGAAAATCGGCAACGTCAAAAGTGATCCTCTCCGTCCTGAAATTCAGCTCGCTGCCAAATGTCACTGGCAACGTTGTCTTCCCCTTCGGCTTGCTCCTTCCCGGGTTGATTCCTTGGAACGTGCCGGTCTCTTCGAGCTCGCTGTCGGGGACTTGGAGTTTCTGGAGCACAGCGGAGGAGATCAGGTTCAAGCCGGCCCCGGCGTCGACTAGCATCTTAGTGACCTTGAGGTTGCGGACTGTTGGTGAGACCAACATCGGCAAGCACCCGATCGCAGTTGTGCGGTCAGGGTGGTCCTCAATATCGAAGATGATAGGCGTGTTGGACCATTTCAGAGGCTTGCGTGACTCGACGGGTGGTTCCGCTGCATTGACTTCCCGCGCCCACTGCTTGAGCTGGTGGCGAGAAGTATGCAGAGAAGCACCGCCATCTACGCACAAGACCTCTGTGGCTTTCTGAAACTCCTGCTCACTGGTCTCGACATCATCCATGTCTTCGTCTTCGTCGTCGTCTTCGTCCTTGTCGCGGTCGCGGGGAGGTCTATCTGCTTGCCGCTGCTTGTCCTTGTCGCGGCGTCCTCCCTGGCCGGGGCGCTTCGTGCCGGATCCTCCGCCACCTCCTCAGGCTTTCTCCTTGTCGCGTCGCTCGTACTCGGCCTTTTGCAGCTCGACGAGCCGCTCGACCTGCTTGCAGCTCTGGAGGTCATGGCCCTTGGTGCGGTGGATCTTGTAGTACTGTTTGTTGGTGCCGTCCCGCTTGTCGGTGACCGCCACAGCCTGGCAGTTGGTGCATCCGGCAACCTCCTTGCCGGAGCTACCAGCCTGGGCCTTCTTGGCGGCGCCTTCATCGCCGGACTGCTCAACAACCAGTACTTCTTGGCTCTTCTTCTTCCTGCTGCTCCGCCGCCGGTTCTTCCTTGCCGGGGCAGTATCTTCGCTGTCAGATCCTCCTGTTCCTGCATTCTCTCCGGGGAGTTTCCTCCCTTCCTCAGCACGTGCACACTTGTCGGCCAGGGCATACAGCTCACTAACGTCCTTGATCTTGCACATCGCCATCTCCTCCCGCATCCTGCGGTTACGCACGTTCTGATGGAACGCGCTGATGACCGCGGCAGGGTGGACATCGGGGATGTCGTAGTGCACACGGCTGAATCTCTGAATGAACTTGCGCAGAGGTTCTCCCTCCTTCTAGACGAGCAGATGGAGATCGCTCGCTTGGCCATGAGGTTTGTGGCCACCGGTAAAGGCGCCAACAAACTGATGGCACAAGTCTGCCCAGGAGGATACGGAGTTGTTCGGCAAGTGCATGAGCCAGGATCTGACGTTGGATTTGAGTACCAACGGGAAGTAGTTGGCAAGGATCTTGTCGTCCCGCCCCCCAGCAGCTTGCACCGTGATGGTGTAGATGCTAAGGAACTCCGATGGATGCGACTTGCCGTCGTACTTCTCTGGTACGTCTGGCTTGAAGTTCTTGGTGCTGGGCCACTGGACTTGCCGCAGCTCACGGGTAAACGCAGGGCAACCCACCGAGTACGGCAGGTCGCCTGGTTCCCCTGGCGCATGCATGTCGACAGAAGGCTCAGCGCGCTGGTCTGATTGACGCCGCGCTTCTCTTCGACGCTCGATGCGAGTACGAGCGTCCTCTTGCTTCCGTTCGTGAAGAACCTTGCGCTGATCGCGACGAGTTCGCGGATCTGATGACGCAGTGGAGTCGTTATCGTGGTGGTTCCGGCGGGTCGGCGACCCTGGCCTGTGGGGTGGAGAGTGCACGGTGGTCGCACCCCCACTCGCCTTGTCGCCACCGGCCGGTGCCTGACTGGCTCGACGCGGCTGCGACGCACTCGGCTGCCGCGGAGTGTCGCCGTTGGCGAAGCCGATGAGACTTTGAATGGTGGCCCTCCAATCGTCGAGCTTGTCTGCCGTTGGAGGGTAATCCAGGAGCAGTTGGGCTCATGCTAGAGCTTTTGCTGGAGTGGCGGGCAGCGGTGGCGAACGGTGCGTGGAGCGGAATGTGCTCGAACTTCTAACTATGTTAGAAGGAGCAGCACCCGGTCCAGGCAGTCGTGCCACGCTCGCGCCAGCACGTTGGTGTGTATGCTGGCCTTGAGCGCCCTGGGATCCGCCAGCTCGATCTGGGTCCAGCGAGCGTATGGTACCGTGAGTGCCAAGGCGCTGCTGGTCCCGTGCCTCCTGAGAGCGGCGCAGTGCATGTTCGGACGCCGCGACACCATGAGCTGGCTCGGCGACGTCCGTTCCGCCGCCGGTGCCGTCCCCACCACCCGTTTGCTCCAGGGGTGATGGGTTCGACGCGGACGGACCAGCCACCTCCGGAGCCTTCTTCTTCGGTGGCATGTCGATAAAGATGATGGAGATCTAGCCTGTGCGGACGCCGGATCAGGTTCACACAACCTCGACGCCCCCTACCTGGCGCGCCAAAGATGTCGGGGGAAATCGGCTTCCTCGAACACCTATGGGGACCGAGCCCCTTGCTGGTTCGGCGGGGGGCGGAGGTCGCGCGAAGAGCGGATCGAGGCGATGCACACAAGGGGTTTACCCAGCTTCGGGCCGCACGGATGCGTAAAACCCTACTGCTGCTTTGTGGTTTTGTATTGTGTTCTTGCTCGGGAGCGTGTGGTGCTACAGTACACACAAGCCGCTGGTGAGACCGAGCGTGAGTGGCCTCCCTCCTCTACGTTGCGCATGGGGCCTCCTTTTATATGCTCAAGGGGTTACCCACAGGTGGCAACGCAGGTCGGGGTAAAACTGTAAATCGCTGTGTTGGGTTCAGCTGTTTGTACAGTGCTAACATACCTAACTCTGACGGCGGGGGACAAGGGCATTAAATGCCCGTCCGCGTCGCCCAGACGATGCAGAAAAGGGACCGTCAGGGGCGCCACTGTCCGCCACGATAGCTACCCTGTCAGTGTTGCTTCGCCACCGCATGCCCCTGGCTACACAGCCTCTCGCCACGTACGCCTGGGACGGCCCTAGAGCGACACGTTGGTGGATGAGCTGGAGCGCAGGCACGGGGTGGTAACTTGCCGCGGCAAGCGCCTTGCCGCGGTCGATGCCTTGTCGCGTCCGGGAGCTTGTCGCTCACCGGTCCTTGCCGGGACGCGCGACGCGTCGCGGCAAGGCTCTTGTCGTGCCGTGGTTGGCCTTCCCGGTGAGCTCTTCTTGCCGGGGTCTTTGCTTCGAGCGGCCGTCCCGGCAAGCTCCTCTTGCCGGGGCCTTGCTCCCTTCGGGTGGCCTTCCCAGCAAGCTCCTCTTGCCGGGGCCTCGTGCTTTGGCTCAAATACTTTGTTCTTGAATGGCCCAAAAGGGGCCATGGAGGGTTTTGGCGGTCACCTGGCAGGCCTTGCCGCGGGGTGCTACGACTGCCCGTGCACAAGTTCGGGGTACTAAGGTACCCCTACTTTAGTACACCGACACCAAGTTATGCAAATGCGAGTTTTGGTTGAAGGAAGTCGGATTCCTTGGACATGTTATATCAGGAGAAGGTATAACAGTAGACCCCAGCAAGGTTCAGTCAGTCACTGAATGGTTAGCACCCACTTCAGTTAGCGAGATTTGCAGTTTTCTTGGACTCGCAGGATACTATCGAAGATTCATTGAGAATTTTTCCAAGATTGCGAAGCCAATGACTGAAGTTTAAATGGACGGAAGATTGCGAGGCAAGTTTCCAGGAGTTGAAGAAACGTTTGACTACAGCCCCAGTGCTGACACTGCCAAATATACATAAGGATTTCCAAGTGTATTGCGACACCTCTCGCTTAGGACTTGGAAATGTGCTTATGCAGGACGGAAGAGTTGTTTCGTATGCCTCACGACAACTAAAACCTCACGAGTTGAATTATGCCACGCATGATTTGGAGCTAGCAGCCGTAGTGCATGCGTTGAAGACTTGGAGACATTACCTTATTGGAAATCGTTGTGATGTGTACACGGATCATAAGAGTTTGAAGTACATCTTCACACAGAAGGAGCTGAACCTTAGGCAGAGGAGATGGTTGGAGATTGTAAAGGATTATGACATGAAGCTGCATTACCATCCTGGTAAGGCTAATGTCATAGCAGACGCCTTGAGCCGGAAGAGTTATGCTAATATCCTAGCAAGTACGGGATTACCAAATGAGTTAGCAGAGGATATCAGGGAACTTCGATTGGAGATTGTTCCTAGAGGTTTTGTTGCAACAATGGAGGTTCAGTCAACATTGTTGGGCAAAATTCGAGAAGCTCAGAAGGATGACAAAGAGATTGCCGAGATAAAGGAGAAAAGGAGCAAAGGAAAGGCCAAAGGTTTTCGTGAGGATGAGCACGATACCTTATGGTTTGAGGACCGATTTTATGTGCCCAATGACTCAGAGATCAGGAAGTTAATACTTCAGGAGGCTCATGACTCACCATACTCGATACACCCCAGAAACACCAACATGTATTTGGATTTGAAGGAACGTTTCTGGTGGACAGGGATGAAGAAGGATATCGCCGAGTATGTAGCCGTATGTGATGTATGTCAAAGAGTGAAGGCAGAACATCAAAAGCCAGCAGGATTATTACAGCCTATGCCGATACCCGAATGGAAGTGGGATAAGCTTGGCATGGATTTTATCACCAGATTGCCCAGGACCAAATCAGGATATGATTCTATATGGGTAGTAGTTGATCGCTTGACCAAAGTGGCTCACTTTATCCCAGTGAAAACAACTTATAACAGTGCGAAGTTGGCCAAGATATATATGTCCAGGATCGTATGTCTGCATGGAGTTCCAAGGACCATCGTATCAAATAGAGGAACACAGTTTACCTCAAAGTTTTGGCATCAGCTGCACCAGACTTTGGGAACAAGATTAGAGTTCAGTACACCATTTCACCCGCAGACGGATGGACAGACCGAGAGAGTCAATTAGATTCTGGAAGATATGTTGAGAGCCTGTGCGCTAGATTATGGATCTAGTTGGGATGACAATTTGCCTTACGCAGAGTTCTCATACAACAATAGTTATCAAGCCAGTTTGAAGATGGCACCGTTCGAAGCCCTGTATGGATGAAGATGTAGGACACCGCTGATGTGGGATGAAGTAGGAGACCAACAGCTGTTTGGACCAGACTTGATTAAGGAGTCTGAGGAGAAAGTTAAGTTGATTCAAGATTGACTGAAGGTAGCTCCGTCCAGGCAGAAGAGTTATGCAGATTCAAAATGCAAGGAAGTAACCTATGAAATTGGAGACAGAGCATATCTGCGAGTATCACCCTTGCGAGGAGTGAAACATTTTGGAGTTAAGGGAAAGTTAGCCCCGAGATTTGTAGGACCGTATCATATTTTGGAACATATGGGAGAAGTTGCATACAGGTTGGAGTTACCTGAAGGACTATCAGGAGTACACGATGTGTTTCACGTTTCACAACTGAAGAAGTGTCATGCTGAGATGGCCGATATACCGTTAAGAGATACAGTACCCTTGGAGGCGATTCAGTTGGACAGTGATTTGACTTATGAGGAGAAGCCAGTTAGGATTCTTGAGTTTGCCAGCCGAGTCACCCGCAACAAGGTTATCAAGTTTTGCAAAGTTTAGTGGAGTCACCATACCGAGGATGAAGCCACCTCGGAACGAGAGGATGATCTTCGCAAAGACCACCCACACCTATTTTCTAGCCAACCCGAATCTCGAGGGCGAGATTCATCTTAAGGGGGATAGGTTTGTAACATCCCAAATTTTCAATTTGGAATGTTATACATAGGTCATTCATGCATATCATATTTTATTGCATTTTCGTTTCGCGATCCTCGAAATCCTAAGCAACTCAAGGACCCTCGGAGAGAGTTGGGGATTTCCCAGTTTTCATATTTGATTTTTATCAAATATTGAAACGAGGATTTTGGTTTTAATTATTTTTCTCTCCAAAAATATTTCATATTAAAAATTTATGAGAGGAGATAATATGACTTATCCAAAATAATTGAAATATTAGAGGAAAAATATTAAAATCATTTATTTGATTTTATTTTATTTTTATTTGGATTTTATTCGCATTAGAAAAATTGCATGTTTTCAAAATTGCATTTTAGGGCCAAGAAAATGCTCATCTCGTTCTAAATATTTTATTTAGATGGTGAAAATTTGTTTTGGCATTTTTAGATTTTTATTTTATTTTCTAGGATTTATTTTCTGTTCGGCGGAATTGTTTTTTTTAACTTCGGGCGCCGACTGGGCCGAAACCCAGCCGGGCCGGCCCATCTTCCCCGCCGCCGTCTCCCGCGCGGAGACCGCGCGCCGCCGCTGCCGACTCAGACGGGAGTCCGAGCCGGACTCCTTGCCGCCGCCTTGCCCGCTCCTCCAAGCCGCGCCGCCCCCCTTTATATACTCCTCCCCCGAGCCCCCCCCACCACCAGCCTCGCCGCCGCAGTCGCGTCGTCGCCGCCTCTCACGCCTCGCCGCCGCCGCCGCTTCACCGCGACGCGCCGCCGTCGCCCCGCGAGCCCGCCGCCCGAGCCCCGCCTCGCCGGAGGTACCACGCCGTTTCGCCGCCGCCCGAGCCCCGCCTCGCCGGAGGTACCACGCCGTTTCGCCGCCGCCTGAGCCCCGCCGCCCGCCAGACCCGCCGGAGCTGCGCCCCGCCAGATCCGATGAGGTAATGCGCCGTCGCCGCCGTTTTTTAAGAAAAACCGATTCGGGTTTTTTTAAAGAAAAACCCTACTTCATTTTTTTAGATCGGTTCGCCGGTTTTTCTCGGTTCTTCTATTTAGCGGACGTCCATCCGTACGTTTGTTTTAAGGAATGGTTTTAGCTTGTTAGTTGCAGACAACGAACGCTCGTTCGTTAGCCAGCTCGTCCGTATTCTTTTCTCGGATTTTTCCGCGATTATTTTCAATCGCGATTTCTGATCCGATTTTTGTTTCAGTTTATCTTTTCGCTCGTTTGTCGGAATCAGGCGATTCAAGCACCTAGATCTTCGTCTCGAGACCCTCTTTCTATTTAATCAACTTAAACAAGATTTTGGTACTGTAAAATTTGACTTTAGTTTAGATTAGTAAACGGATCTTGTTTCTTTCGCCGTTTGAGTTTCGTTGCTCCGTTTGATTTGATTCTTTTTGCAAACCGGAGTTCTTAAGTTGAACTTTCTGGTCAATCTCTCTTATTTGAGTTTTGCCGGTGCTTCTTTGCTTGTTTGCTTATGTATGATATTGTTTGTTTGCGATAGAATTCCCGGAGTGCCAAGCGTGCTACTACGAGTCCCTAGGTTTCGCGGATCGTCAGCAAGGCAAGTAACACATTGATCATACTCTTTCCATACCCAGTTTTTATGCATTAGTATCAATCCTGAAACATTGCATGATTAGGATGTCATTAACATGTGGGTTGGGAAGTAGTTGTTGAGGTAGAACCTATTGCATGTTATATTCAAACCCTTGGGAGTTACTTCTACGTGTTGCTTATATTGCTATGCTATGCTCGTAGACGTGGTTGGGTGAGTGCAATCCATGACAGATGTGAGATTGTTAATTAATGGTTCAACTTAAGGTGGCAACTTAAATAAACATCTGGGTGGATTGAGGCACCTAGAGAACCCAGTGTTGTTTGTATTTTTGGAAATCCCGGGGTTCCGTGTGATTTTCCTATGGACCGCCACATAGGCTCAAAGGGAAGTGAGATGATTCATGCTAGAAACTTTCGTGTGCAGCCACAAGCTATTATGGGCTCTAGCATAGTTGAGTAAGTTACGTGAAGCTCTTGAAGAGGTAGATCAGCAGGTAGTGGGTTTGTAGGTTTGGTATGGTCTACCCGGAGTAGAGAGTTAATGTTTCTGAAAGACTATGTCTCGGTCATCCGTTTCTCAAACACCATGTAGTGCGTAAAATCCAACGGAGGCGATCGAGTCTTGTGGGGAAAAGTGCGCAAACCTCTGCAGAGCGTACAATCGAATCATGGTTAGCCGTGTCCCCGGTTATGGACAATCTTGAGTATCTAGTACTTGGAGTATCTTAAGTGTCTCATGACTTTTAATTAATATTGTTGGGTTGTTAATTACTTTAATTGGGATTGAGTTGGAGGAACCTTCTCAATGATGTTTCAACCACCATGATAGTTAAATTAAAATCTATTCCTTTGTTGTAGGAAAAAATTGGCTTTTCGCAAAAACTATAACCATAGAGCTTTCCACCAGCCAAATATCCATGTAGTGATAGCATTATTCTGTTCTTGCTCTACTGTGTTACATTGCCAACATATTCCATGTGCTGACCCATTTTCGGGCTGCAACGTATTATGTTGCAGACTTTTCAGACGAGGAGTAAGGTTCGTTAGGTCATTGCCGTGCAGCTCAGCTATGCCGTTGGAGTTGATGGACTCACTTTATCTTCCAAGCCTTCCGCTGTTATTGTATTAGATGGCCTTAAGCCATATTTATTGTAATAAGTTCTATTTTGAGACCTTCGATGTAATAAGTGTGTGATTGCTACTCTGTTATAAATCCTTCGAGTACTATGTGTCAGCATTACCGATCCAGGGATGACACTGAAGCACAGAGACTTGACCGTCTGAGGTCGGGTCGCTACATGCCGGGAATATATGAAGTTGCCTGGAGTGTAAGAAGAAATGGGAGCGCATGGTAACTGACCTTTGCAATTATCGGAGGCGCGCGATTGGTACGACATCGATTGTCATTAAATCCTTGTCGGTGAATTACTCCCTCAATCGGCACCGAGTGGAATCGAATTGATATGTGACAGTTGGCATCCCCTGTCATCGCCTGTTCGCGTCTCCCAACAATGGCCCGTCGCTCGCGCCGGACGGGGGAAAATGGCATCGACCCACCTGACTTCGCGTTGGCCGCCCGGTGAAAGGTCAACATCGCGTGGTGGAGTCCTTGTCATCAAACTCGAGGATCCGCGTGCATGTTTTATTAGAAAGATATGGCGATTTTTTTTGGGGGGGGGGGAATAGATAACCCATTTTTAGGGAAGAAATAACGAATTCTGAAACCACGAACACCACAGATTCAAGGGCCCAGTTGGCCCAATTAATAACAGGCTACCGATTTTGTCTCGGGAGCATCAGCTAGCCCCTTCTAACACTCCCTGTACATCAACCAAAGCTCAGGAGAGATTGCAAATAGATCAAACGGCCAGCCACGTCCAAAAGTATAGATCGAACGGTCAAAACTGTTGATGGCCTGAGAGGGTCTGAAAAGTGCACAGTTGTAATGTCTTTAAATTGCTCTTTATGCTTCACTTAAATTTTTTGAGCTATGGAATTGCTCTAGTGCTTCACTTATATCTTTTTGAGCACGGTGTGCTTTAATATTTTTGAAGAAATGCTCTCATGCTTCACTCAGATTTGTTTGAGAGTTAGTAGATTTTTGAAGAAATTCTCTCATGCTTCACTTATATTATTTTGAGAGACGAAACCTTGTATGCTCATGTTCTTCACTTAGATTTATTTGGGCTATCAAAAGCAACATATGAAATTAATCCCAAAGTGATAGATATTCAAGAGGGATATAATAAAAACTTTCATGAAGATCATTGGACAAAATAAACTTGATTCTTTGTAATAGTTTTGAGATATGATGATAATGATATGTGAGTCATGTTGGTGAGTAATTGTGCTTTAGTAAGAATATTGGTGTTAAGGTTTGTGATTCCCTATGCAAGCACGAAAGTCAATAGTTATGCAATGAAATTACATCCTACTTGTGGTGCATTATTCAGTGTTAGTTATGCTTAATGCTCGCTTATGTGATTTTTCGTTTCTTGGTTGGATGCTTCTCAATTTTTGCTAGCCTTCACTTGTACTAAGTAGGAATACTACTTGTGCATCCAAAATTCTTGAACCCAATTTGGCCATATGAGTCCACCATACCTACCTATATGAGGTATTCCCTTGCCGTTCTAAGCAAATTTGTACGTGCCATCTCTAATTTTCAAAATAATTTCCTTTTTGTGTACTCGTACCGCTCATGAAACGGTAGGGGGTGGCTGATATTTTTCCATGCTAGATGTGTTATTCTCAACATGAGTGTTTATTCACTTGTCATTGCATGAGAGTACGGTAACGGTATTAGGGATGCCAGTCTCGAAATGAAAAATGAATTTACTTTATGTTGTTAAATAATAAATTCCTTGGTAAGTGTTGGTATGGACGGTACCCATGGATACAACTAGTTGTGGAATGTGAAATTATGGTGGAAAAAGGAATAAACTTTATTTTCTGTTTGGGAACCGCCTATGATATATCTAGCATGGAAAATATTGGGAACTACTCGATCGTTTTCGTTGACAGGAAAAGCATGTCACCCAAAATGTTTTATCTCTATATTTTTTTCTCGCTTTGAGCTCTGGCACCTCTACAAATCTGTACGATCGAAAGTATGTCTGGAGGGGGGGGGGGATTAGACTACTTGACTAAATAAAAATCTAGCTTTTTCGCAATTTTAAGTCTTGGCAGATTTTAGCAAATTATGACAAGTCAAGCAATCAACATACACATGCAATTCTAAGAGTATAGCAGCGGAATGTAAATCATTGCATATGAAGGGAAAGGGGAGGAGTTTGGAGGAGCAAACACAATGTAGACACGGAGATTTTTTGCATGGTTCCGATAGGTGGTGCTATCGTACATCCACGTTGACGGAGACTTCAACCCACGAAGGGTAACGGTTGCGCGAGTCCATGGAGGGCTCCACCCACGAAGGGTCCACGATGAAGCAACCTTGTCTATCCCACCATGGACATCGCCCACGAAGGACTTGCCTCACTTGGGTAGATCTTCACGAAGTAGGCGACCTCCTTGCCCTTACAAAATCCTTGGTTCAACTACACAATCTTGACGAAGGCTCCCAAGTGACACCTAACCAATCTAGGAGACACCACTCTCCAAAAGGTAATAGATGGTGTGTTGATAATGAACTCCTTGCTCTTGTGCTTCAAATGATAGTCTCCCCAACACTCAACTCTCTCTCACATATTTGGATTTGGTGGAAAGATGATTTGAGTGGAAAGCAACTTGGGGAAGGCTAGAGATCAAGATTCTTGTGGTTGGATTGGAATGTCTTGGTCTCAACACATGAGTAGGTGGTTCTATCTCAGAAAATGAGTAGTGGAAGTGTAGGCACATTCTGATGGCTCTCTCCTAAATGGAGAAGGGGGTGGAGGGGTATTTATAGCCTCCACACAAAATCTAACCGTTACACACAATTTACCAAACTCGGTGGGACCGAATAGTGAAACTCGGTGAGACCGACTTGGTTCAAAATGTGAACGTTTGGTTTTTTGGTGGGACCGATGTGCTAGGGTTAGGGAAAAACTTCATCTCGGTGAGACCGATCATATGAACTTGGTGAGACCGATTTCAGTAATAAGTAAACGGAGACTTGGTCAGGCAAACTCGGTGGGACCGATCGCTCATTTTGGTGAGAACGAAATGTTATGAAAAGGAAACAGAGAATTTGCATTGCCAACTCGGTGGGACTGATCGCTCATCTCGGTTAGACCAAAATGTTACGAAGGGAAACATAGAGTTTGCAATCCCATCTCGGTGAGACCGAGATCCCTACCGGTGATACCGAACTGATTAGGCTTTCTGGCTATGGCTATGTCAAGTGAACTCGGTGGCGCCGGATAGATCAAATCGATGGGGCCAAGTTTGACTTTAGGTTTAGGACATATGTGGAAATGAGAAAGTGGTTGAGGGCTTTTGGAGCATATCACTAAGCATTTTGAGCAAGCAAGTCATTAGGCAACACCTCATCCCCTTTTAATAGTATTGACTTTTCCTATGGACCCAATGTGGTCTTGGATCACTAAAATGAAAATCTAGTCTTGAGCCATCGGGGTTCAAGAACGACACCTATGGGATCATAGGGAATCCCTACTATGGTTGGCGGGGTGCGGGGCTGTGCAAAGAGTGGGTTTAGGAGATCAACGCGGGGGAATTTTATCCAGGTTCGGGCCGCAAGCGATGCGTAATACCCTAATCCTGCTTTAGTGTATATTTGGTGTTCTTGAGTTCTTGAACTAGGTGAGGTGCATGCCTAGCCCAAAAAGTCTGAATCCTTCCTCAGTACGCTTTGGGCCTCCTTTTATATGTTAAAGGGGCTGCCACAGCGGCACACAGGAGGTGGAAAGTGTCTAGAATGTACAAGTTTATCTCTGACATAGCGGGACAAAACGCATTTAATGCGCTGCCGATGTGTCCTCTTGCTTTATCGGGGACGACAAGGAAGCTCGTCTCGTCCGTCGCCACCTCGCCTCGCGTCCACGCGCGTCCAAGCTGACGAGGCATGCAGTGCCACGCTGGCTGGCTGGCTGTTGCACTGGTGCGGTGGCAGGGTCTTCACGAAGATCTGCATGCCACCATGCAGGTGCTTGCCTGGTTGGCCTAGAAGTTGCATGCTGCCACGTAGGTGCGTGCCTAGTTGGCAGGCTGGCTGTTGCGTCAGAACGGCCATAGGGCAGCGAAACATTGGTAAGTGCGGCCCTGGTTGTGGCCCCGCAGATGCCCCGGCAAGGGTCTTGCCAGGGTCTTGTGGGCGTCCTCGGCAAGGGTCTTGCCGGGGGGCCTTCGTCTTCTGGTTCTCATCTAGTCTTGCAGGTCTTTAGTCGTCACAAAGATCTGCATGCCACCATGCAGGCGCCTCCCGAGCCTTGGTTCCAATGTTGTCGATGGTGTCGGAACTCTCAGGCTCAAGGGTGGCGGTCCTGCTGGTGTTGGGTAAGTTGCCCCGGCAAGGCCCTTGCCGGGACAGCATAGGTTGTCCCCGGCAAGGCTCTTCCCGGGGGAAACCCACCTTGCCCCTTCACTCTTCGTGCCTCTGGTCTCAGCGCTGCTCTGGTAGTCTTGTTCTTCGCTTCCTCTGCCCCGCCAAGCGTGGCCGCAGGTGTGGCTACAACTGCCCGTGCACAAGTAAAGGGGTACAGAAGGGCCCTACTTTTGTACACCGATAGGAGCCCTCGGGCCTGGGCCACACATAAGCGCAGAGCGTTGTTGGGCCAGGCCCAGAACGGTGTGCGGGCACGCGTGGCAGAGTCTTTACCTCGGTAATCCCTTCGCCAGTTGCGCTTCCCCATGACCCGTGTTGAATGCGTGACGTGGGGGTCTTAAGTGGGGCTGTTGCGGCACGCTTGCGTCACGTCATGGTACATGGTAAAGAGGCGGCCCGCGTCTTCCCCATAAAAACAGAGGAAGCTGCAGGGGCGCGGCTCATTTACTAAGTGGACTCGGGTCGTGGCCATCATGGCGCCCGTGCCCCACGATCACGGGGCGCGAAACGGCCGTTCCACTTGCCATCTGAATCCTGGCTCGCCCGCCACGTGTCCCCCATGCCTCGGGGAGGGCAGGTGATGGACACGGAGGGTACAGGCTTTAATGAAGAGGCGGGGGGCCGGGCGTCGCTGATTGGAGCAGCGGGTCGGTCCTGTTTCCTCGCGCCCCTGGCGGCTAGATTGGTCGATTGGGGCGGCCGCCCTCAGGCTCGCTCGGCCCCGCCCCCCTATAAAAAGGGGAGAGGGACAACATCTTTTCGCATTCGTCTTCTCCCGGTTTGATCCCTTCTCTTCCTTTGCCATGGCGAGAGGGCGTGGTCGTGGTCGTCCTTCCGCGGAGGCGACTAGGTCTTCCTCCCGCCAGAGATCCGCGGCAGTTAAGGAAGAGCCAGACGCCCAAGGTGAAGGCCATTCTTGAGGCAGAGGCGCCGGACGGGGCCGCGACCGACGATGTGGTCGAGGCAGAGGTGGGCGCGGAAGGGGGACACCCGCGTCGTCACCAGCTCCTCCACCATCTCCTCCTGCTTTGTCGAGCGGCCATGTCGGGGACACGGCGCTGGAGTTTATCCTGCAGTTGTGCAAGCCGCCGCGCAGCCGCCTTCACCTTCCCGAGGCATTCGCGAGGGTGCTGGAGATCGACCAGCCACCGAAGCTGAGGCTCCACATGAAGGGGTGTTGCAATGACGACATGGGGGTGAACACAAGGTTCCCCGCCCCCCATGTGATGCTTATTCGCCGGGGCTGGAAAACCTTCGCACGCGCCCATTGCTTGATGAAGGGGCACATCCTCTACTTCAAGTTAGTGGGGAGCGACCTTCTCTCCGTCAAGGTCTTCGGGCGCTCGGGACACAGGTTAGGGTGCTGTGCGGAGAGCTCGACCGACGACGAGATCTCCTCCTTGAGCGACAGCAACGAGGAGGGTACCGGTGGGGAGGACGATGAGGACGGGTCCAACTAGATGTCAGACGCCCCGTCCCTAGGCGACGTTGGTAGCAGCACCATCTGCACCTAGCCTTCTCCCCGACAGAGTGATCTGCTGAGGTGGGGTAGTTCTTGGCGGCGGCTCCTTGAGGCAGCTCCTTGAACTTCTTGGGGCCGTTGGTTCTGGCGGCTGGCGCTGGAGGGCCGGAGAAGATGAAGAAGGTGGGTGGCGGGCCATCAAATCGGAGTACGATGGCATCGACACCTTCGTTGCGTATTGGCGGCCCGCTGCCTCATCTTCCAGCTTCTTCCCCGACACCATCATCACCAGCCTTCTTCTGGGCGGCCGCCGGGACGTTCTCTTGGTGTCTTCTGCTGCTCGTACCTCGCCTAGGCACTCCTTTTGTCCTCCCGATGTCTTGATCCGCTTCCTGAGGAGAGGGACAAGAAAGGGATTACATGCACCTTATTTCTTTTTAGATCTTAAGCCTGCGGGCACTTCGAATTAGACTTTATAATTCCCGGCTTATGTTTATGTTCCGTATGAATTGTACTCGTTTAATCAACGTATTAATGAAAAAGGGTGTTTGCCGGGTTCTTTTGTGCGTGAGCGAGGCTCACACTAAGGAGCGAGTCCTTGTTATTTCAAATAAACAACGTCGCCCGGCAACAAACCTTGCCGTCCTCCTGCTTTATGCCATCACCATACCCACGCCCTTGGCGGGAGTAGGGGTAAAGTAGGACCGTGCCTTTCGTTTGTTTCCCTCCCACTGCAACTACAACCAGATTCCGGCCTGAGAGGGATTTCGGGCACAGGAAAGAGGGTGCACAGTGGTATAGGAGTAAACAAAGTTTCATACGTTCAAGTTTCATACGGAAGCGCATAGTGGGGGAGGGAGAGAACTTATCTGAAATTGCAGCCCCCTGGCAACCTTCGCTTGCTGGGGTCGGGGGTGTCGATCCGCCTTCTTTCCTCCAAACGGCTCTGCGGAAGCGCCTGTGTAGCCTGCGAACCAAGAACGGACCGGAAGAGACAGAAAGACATGCACTCGACCTCTATGCTAGGGGTTAGTCGCCGCCAAGAACTATCAGCCCTAACAGAGAGAGAGAGAGACTCAACCTAGCATGCATGCTAAATTCTAGGGCGCCAGCGCTTCATTTATTTATTTGTTGCTTAGGGTTTGCGCCTGGCTTTGTACAAAGGGTTACATGCCTTGCCGACAAGGCTTGTACAAAAAGTGGTCTACCGGGGAGCCCGGCAACCTCGGC
This sequence comes from Aegilops umbellulata, assembly GCA_032464435.1. Lineage (NCBI taxonomy): Eukaryota > Viridiplantae > Streptophyta > Magnoliopsida > Poales > Poaceae > Aegilops > Aegilops umbellulata. Next base: position 197,667,464 of record CP136054.1, read on the forward strand.
TTACGGGTAAAACTTGCAAAGATGTTCGATGTTCCAGGAGTTTCTCACTGGAATACCATCTTCGGTCTCCAGGCGGACTACGCCGGGCCTGGTGACTCGTATCACCCGATAAGGGCCTTCCCACTTGGCGTCAACTTGTTGGAATTCTTGGCGGATTGAATACGCCGAAGAACAAGGTCGCCTTCCTCAAGGCTTCGGGCGTGAACCTTCCGGATAGGTAGCGGCGCAAGGCTTGCTGGTAGCGAGCAGATCGCACAGCAGCCCAAAGATGATCTTCCTTAAGGAGCGTTGCATCATCTTGGCGCAGCTGCTCTTGCTCAAGCTCATCATAAGCGAGCACTCGAGGTGACCCATATATGAGTTCCATGAGGAGAGCTGCTTCTGCCCCGTATACTAGGGCAAAGGGTGTCTGGCCAGTGGCTCGATTTGGCGTCGTCCTGATCGACCAAAGAACTGTTGGCAACTCATCAATCCAGCGCCTTCCGCACTTGTGTAGCCTGTCAAAGGTCCTGGTCTTGAGGCCTCACAACACTTCTGCGTTCGCCCTCTCAGCTTGGTCGTTACTCCTCGGATGAGCAACAGAAGCAAAACAAACCTTGATGTCGAGGTCTTGGATATATTGCATGAAGGTGCGGCTTGTGAACTGTGTGCCGTTGTCGGTGATGACTCTATTTGGCACACCAAAATGGCAGACTAGTCCCTTGAAGAATTTGACGGCTGACTGTGCTGTCACCTTTCTCACTGGCTCCACTTCCAGCCACTTTGTGAACTTGTCAATCGCGATGTACAAGTACTCAAAGCCCCCGACAGCACGGGTAAAGGGGCCCAGTATGTCGAGCCCTCGGACCAAAAAATGGCCAGGAAAGAGGGACTGTCTAAAGAGCTTGGGCTGGTTGATGAAGCTTCTTTGAATGGAACTGGCACGCTTCACACTTGGTTACTAGTGCAGTTGCATCCTGGAGAGCGGTGGGCTAGAAGAAACCTTGCCGAAATGCTTTGCCGGCGAGGGCTCTTGACCCTATGTGGGAGCCGAACATGCCTCCATGTATCTCTGCCAACAACTCAAGTCCGTCCTCCCGAGGAATGCACTTCATTTTCACGCCGTTCGGTCTCCTTCTGTATTGGGCATCATCCACAAACTGGTACATGCTGGACCGACGGGCTACTTTCTCTGCTTCTTCCCGTTCCTCAGGGAGTTCTCCTATTTGGAGGAAACGGATGGTGCGCTGCACCCATGCCGGAGCCTGGGGCTCGACGGCAAGGACCAAAGGCTCATCTTCAGCCATAGGGGCAGCTGCCTCTACGGCCAGGGCTCGGGGCCCCGCCGGAGGTTGTTGCTCCTCGACAAGCTTGGGGCACTCGGCAATGTCTTTGCCGGCGGCTCCTGGGAGCTCAGCGGGAAAGTACTTGTCGAGGCCCGCTTTCCTTCATTTTTTCTGTCCTGCTGATGGCTCAACGGATGGCTGGGTTAATTGAAGCACAGAGGTACCTGGTTCCACAGGCAACTTGAGGGCAGCGCGCTTTGACAAGTCGTGGGCAATGCTGTTCTCTGCTCGGGGAACATGCTCTGCTTGCAGACCGTCAAAACACTCCTCCAATTTCCTCACCTCATCCACATAGGCCTCCATCAACGGGCTCTGGTAATCCTTGTTAACTTGCTTGACGACGAGTTGCGAATCACCTCTGATGATGAGCTTCCTGATTCCGAGGTCTGCCGCGATCCTGAGACCGGTAAACAATCCCTCGTACTCTGGTGTGTTGTTCGTCGATTTCTCCTGGGGGAAGTGCATCTGGACCACATACTTGAGGCGCTCTCCGGTGGGTGTGATGAGTAGCACGCCAGCACCAGCACCTTGCAACGAGAAAGCTCCATCAAAGTACGTGATCCAATTGCGGCTCGTCTCCTTGCTGGGAAGGGTGGTCTCTTGAATCTCCTTGTCGGGTGTGGAGGTCCATTCTGCTATGAACTCTGCCAAGGCTCAGATCTTGATGGTTGAAGTACTTTCAAACTTGAGGCCAAAGCTTGACAGTTCCAATGCCCATTCCACGATTCTCCCAGTCGAATCTGGGTTGTGTAAGATCCGTTGCAAAGGGAGGCGGGCGACGACGGTGATCTTGTGTGCTTGGAAGTAGTGACGCAGCTTTCTTGAGGCCATAAGGAGGCCGAAAAGTAGCTTCTGCATACCAGAATATCTTGATCTAGCCCCCTGCAAGAGGGAACTGACAAAATAGACCGCGTGCTGCACCACCTTCTTCTTTTGTTCAATTTCACCTATCTGCGCAGACTCTGTCTTGCCGGGACCGGGCCCTGCCGGGGGTTCTGCCTTGCCTGCGTCAGACCTTGCCGGGGAGAGCCCCGACACACCATCTGACGGCTCCGCTGCTACTGGTGCTTCTTCCTTAGGTTCCCTCTGCGCCACTAGCGCAACGCTGACCACTTGATTCATCGCCGCTAGATATAGCAGCAACGGCTCTTGTGGCTTAGGCGTGACTAGTATTGGCATGGAGGAGAGGTACCTCTTCAAATCTTGTAGTGCTGCCTCTGCCTCCGGAGTCCATTTCATTGGACCCGCCTTCTTCAAAACTTTGAAGAAGGGGAGGGCGCGTTCAATAGATTTGGAGATGAACCTACTTAGAGCAGCAACACAGCCGACAAGCCTACGGACATCTTTGACTTGCTTCGGCGCCTCAATCTGCTCAATTGCTTTGATCTTGTCGGGATTTGCTTTGATCCCGCGCTGAGACACAAAAAACCCAAGAAGTTTGCCGGATGGGATGCCGAATATGCACTTCTCTGGGTTGAGCTTGAGGTTCATCTTGCATAGATTTGCAAATGTTTCCTCTAGATCCTGCATGAGCGTGGCCTTGTCCTTGGTTTTGACTACTATATCATCCATGTAGGCTTCCATATTTCTATGCAGTTGGGTTTCAAAACCAATTTGGACTGCTTGGGCAAACGTCGAACCGGCGCTCTTCAACCCGAAAGGCATCCATACAAACAATACATACCACATGGGGTGATGAACGCGGTCTTCTCTTCGTCTTACTTCATCATGAAGATTTGGTGGTACCCTGAATAGGCGTCGAGGAATGACAGCAGGTCACACCCGGCAGTGGAGTCCACTATCTGGTCAATGCGTGGCAAAGGGAAAGATTCCTTTGACAGGCCTTATTGATATCTTTGTAGTCAATACACCGGATTAGCCAACCACGTGGGGTGGAGCACTCCCTGACCAAACCTGCCGCCTCCAGCTTCCTGATCTCCTCGATGATGAACTCTTGCCGCTCCAAACACTGGTGCGCGTTGGTCCTAAACAAACGGTTTAAAACCCCTTTCCGCGATGGCATTTGGAACCGTCGCCAAGTGAGTGTGTGCGATAGGGTGTCCTTCCCACATGACCCAGAAATCGTCGGGGATAGGCCCTCCTGGGACCCAGGCTGGGGCGGTGTGCGATCGGGCGAGGCATCGAAACCCAATCATTTCTGTAGGTATGTACATCCCACACGGTGAATCCCAGAAATCATTTCCGTAGGTATGTACATCCCACACGGTGAATCCCAGAAATCATTTCTGTAGGTATGTACATCCCACACGGTGAATCCCAGAAAAACATTTCCATTCGTATGTATATCACACACAGTCAATCCAAGGAATACTTTTCCATTCTTATGTACATCCCACACAGTCAATCCAGGGAAAACGTTTCCGTCGGATGTACATCCCACACGGTTTTATGTATACGCTCGTGTGTGAAAGGTGTAACTATCACACACGCTCTGCCTTGGTTAACTGTTTGCTTTCATTAACTACATCACACACGATTTGATGTAGAAAACTGTGTGGCATCGGGCTATCCATCGCAAGCGCTTTTACTGCTAGAACTGTTTGCAAAGGTCCATGACCGTGTGTTCTATTTTTATTTTTGCCTGTAATTTATTATTCTAATTGGAAATTTTGAAACAGGAAACGTGCAATTCAAATTCTCAGCACAATGGTTCAACAACGAATCCATAAATAAAATTGCCAGTATAATATGTTCAGTAGTTACATGATTAGGTAGCAATTAACTATGATGAACCACATTATTTAAAGGCGGTAAAGGTGAAGAGACAAGTGTAAATCATTTTGACTGCTGACGGTGTTGAAGAAGCGGAATGCCCATAATGTGCTTTCCTGCATGCCATAGGCACGAACCACTTTTGTCCAACCCCTTGTGACGATCGCCCGCCCATCCTTCACCGCCTTCAGGAAGACTTCTAGAGCATTATCATGGTAGCATGAATTATATAATTTAACCTTAGTTGCCTCCACTTCGGTCATCTAGTTTGCAAGGTAATCATCAGTAAATAGCTTCGGAAACCACTGAAAAGAGAAAAATATCAGATACTGAGGTCTAATAGAGTAACTTGTTGTGGGCCGGGGGAAAAGGCAACACATTACTTACCATCCTAAAGTTCACTGTTGTCTTCGACAAAGTGTAAATAAAGAGCTTAATTCCAATCACCCATTTCTTTCGCCTAACAATCTTTCTTAGTTTCCTCACTTGACGCTTGTTCATGAATATCTCATTGCCCCATACGCAAAAGGGATTGAAGCGTGGATCAGTACCCCTCATATATGTACCTACAAGCAACCAGTGAATATTAGAAGCTAAACTCAAATTGCACAAATGGTGTAAAATACAACTACCTATGTTCCTAAGTACAATTTTTTCTTGAGATTTCAATATGAACTACATACGGATGTATATAGAACTATAGATATAGTTTAGATTAGAATCTAGATTCACTCATTTTGCTCCTTATGTAGTCTATATTGGAATCTATAAAAAATACTTGTATTTAGGAATAGATGGTGTATAAGACATGGGATGCAGCTAACCTCGACGGCAAACAACAACATCGCCCATTGTAGCCGTGCGTAAGTACATGGAAAGCCAATGTTAACTACAACAGGGTTAACATCCACCAAAAATAGCAAATGGTAATAAAACGGTAGCATCTGTAGTGATATCTTCATTTTGAAAGAGTAGCACGGTAGCAAAGGGACGGATTAAAAAATGGATACAACTGTTAATTGCAACAGGCTTAACAACATCCTAATTCATGTCTTGTAAGTTTGTTGCCAGTGAAATACAACTCTTTAAAAATGGATACAACTGTTAATTGCAACAGGCTTAATGGCCATTGAAACCGGTACTAATAAAAATGCAATTGGCAGAGTTAAACATCACAGGGTAGGTGCTGCCAGAGCAGATAATGGCCCAGTTGTCTATAAAGAGGTAGGGAAAATAGCTCAAACGTGTTAGGCATGTTTACCACAACATGCTTAATACATCGATAGTACAAAACATAGCCATTAATTGCAACTGGTATTGGTAAGATTGAACTGGTGGGTACATACTTGCTAAGTCCTGAGAGGTAGTTGCTGGGGCACTTCATCTTGGCTAGAGCCCGCCCAAAGTCAGCGGCGGCGGAGGCGAGCTGTTCCTCCGGGTCGAAGCGTGGATCAGTGCCACTGACATGTGTACCTATAGGCAACCAGTAAATGGTACAAGTTAAACTGCAATTGCATAAATGATGTGAAATACTGTAAGACATGGGATGCAGCTAACCTTGACGGCAAACAACAACATCGACCGTTATGACCCTGCGTAAGTACATGGACAAGCATGTTAAGTACAACAGGGTTAGCATCCACCAAAAATAGCAAATGGGGCAGCATCTCTAGTATATCTTCATTGCGGAGAGTAGCATGGTAGCAAATGGACAGATTAAAAAATGGATACAACTGTTAATTACAACAGGCTTAACAACATCCTAAGTCATGTTTTGTAAGTTTGTAGCCATTGAAATGCAACTGTTTAAAAATGGATTCAACTGTTAATTGCAATAGGCTTAATAAACATTGAAACCGGTGCTGATAAAAATGCAATTGGCATAGTTAAACATCACACGGCAGGTGCTTCCAGAGTAGAGAATGGCCTAGATGTCTATAAAAAGGTAGGGATAGTAGCAAAAACGTGTTAGGCATGTTTACTAGAACATGCTTAATACATCAACCGTACAGAACGTAGCCATTAATTGCAACTGGTATTGGTAAGATTGAACTGGTGAGTACATACTTGGTAAGTCCTGAGAGGTAGTTGCTGGGGCACTTCATCTTGGCCAGAGCTTGCCCAAAGTCAGCAACGACGAAGGCGAGCTGTTCCTCCGGGTCGAAGCGTGGATCAGTGCCACTGACATGTGTACATACAGGCAACTGGTAAATGGGTAGAAGTTAAACTGCAATTGCACAAATTATGTGAAATACTATAAGACATGGGATGCAGCTCACCTCGGCGGCAAACAAAAGCATCAGCCGTTATGACCCTGCGTCAGTACATGGACATGCATGTTAAGTGCAACAGGGTTAGCATCCACTAAAAATAGCAAATGGGTAGCATCTCTAGTGATATCGTGAGTCATGTATTGTAAGTTTGCTGCTCGTATTGGTGAAATTGAGCTGGACACGGTAATATTTGAACATCACACAGTGTGTAGTACTGAAATAAACAAGGCACGAACATGCTTAATGAAGGAAATATGCCCTAGAGGCAATAATAAAGTTATTGTTTTATTTCCTTATATCATGATAAATGTTTATTATTCATGCTAAAATTGTATTAACCGGTAACATAATACATGTGTGGATACATAGACAAACAGAGTGTCACTAGTATGCCTCTACTTGACTAGCTCGTTAATCAAAGATGGTTATGTTTCCTGACCATGAACAAAAGAGTTGTTATTTAATTAACGGGATCACATCATTAGGAGAATGATGTGATTCACATGACCCATTCCATTAGCTTAGCACCTGATCGTTTAGTATGTTGCTATTGCTTTCTTCATGACTTATACATGTTCCTATGACTATGAGATTATGCAACTCCCGTTTGCCGGAGGAACACTTTGTGTGCTATCAAACGTCACAACGTAACTGGGTGATTATAAAGGAGCTCTACAGGTGTCTCCAAAGGTACATGTTGGGTTTGCGTATTTCGAGATTAGGATTTGTCACTCCGATTGTCGGAGAGGTATCTCTGGGCCCTCTCGGTAATGCACATCACATAAGCCTTGCAAGCATTGCAACTAATGAGTTAGTTGCGAGATGATGTATTACGGAACGAGTAAAGAGACTTTCCGGTAACGAGATTGAACTACGTATTGAGATACCGACGATCGAATCTCGGGCAAGTAACATACCGATGACAAAGGGAACAACGTATGTTGTTATGCGGTCTGACCAATAAAGATCTTCGTAGAATATGTGGGAGCCAATATGAGCATCCAGGTTCCGCTATTGGTTATTGACCGGAGACGTGTCTCGGTCATGTCTACATTGTTCTCGAACCCGTAGGGTCCGCACGCTTAAGGTTTCGATGACAGTTATATTATGAGTTTATGAGTTTTGATGTACCGAAGGAGTTCGGAGTCCCGGATGAGATCGGGGACATGACGAGGAGTCTCGAAATGGTCGAGACGTAAAAATCGATATATTGGACGACTATATTCGGACATCGGAAAGGTTCCGAGTGATTCGGGTATTTTTGGAGGTACCGGGGAGTTACGGGAATACGAGGAAGAAGCAATGGGCCTTAATGGGCCTTAGTGGGAAGGACCAGGAGGTGGCGCGCGCCCCTCCCAAGCCCAGTCCGAATTGGACAAGGGGTTTGGGGCGCGGCCCCTCTCTCCCTTCCTTCCCCTCTTCCCCCCTTTCCCCCCTTCTCCTAGTTGGACTAGGAAAGGAGGAAACCTACTCCAACTAGGAGTAGGAATCCTACTCCCCTGGCGCGCCCCTCCTAGGGCCGGCCTCCTCCCCCCTTGCTCCTTTATATACGGGGGCAGGGGGCACCTCTAGACACAAGTTGATCTTCGTGATCGTTCTCTTAGCCGTGTGCGGTGCCCCCTCCACCATAATCCTCGATAATATTGTAGCGGTGCTTAGGCGAAGCCCTGCGACGGTAGAACATCAAGATCGTCACCACGCCGTCGTGCTGACGGAACTCTTCCCCAACACTTTGCTGGATCGGAGTCCGGGGATCGTCATCGAGCTGAACGTGTGCTAGAACTCGGAGGTGCCGTAGTTTCGGTGCTTGGATCGGTCGGATCGGGAAGACGTACGACTACTTCCTCTACGTTGCGTCAAAGCTTCCGCTTCGGTCTACGAGGGTACATAGACAACACTCTCCCCTCTCGTTGCTATGCATCACCATGATCTTGCGTGTGCGTAGGATTTTTTTTGAAATTACTACGTTCCCCAACAGTGGCATCCAAGCCTAGGTTTTATGTGTTGATGTTATATGCACGAGTAGAACACAAGTGAGTTGTGGGCGATATAAGTCATACTGCTTACTAGCATGTCATACTTCGGTTCGGCGGTATTGTTGGATGAAGCGGCCCGGACCGACATTACGCGTACACTTACGCGAGACTGGTTCTACCGCCGTGCTTTGCACACAGGTGGCTGGCGGGTGTCAGTTTCCCCAACTTTAATTGAACCGAGTGTGGCTACGCCCGGTCCTTGCGAAGGTTAAAACAGCACCAACTTGACAAACTATCGTTGTGGTTTTGATGCGTAGGAAAGATTGGTTCTTGCTTAAAGCCCGTAGCAGCCACGTAAAACTTGCAACAAACAAAGTAGAGGACGTCTAACTTGTTTTTGCAGGGCATGTTGTGATGTGATATGGTCAGGACATGATGCTTAATTTTATTGTATGAGATGATCATGTTTTGTAACCGAGTTATCGGCAACTGGCAGGAGCCATATGGTTGTCGCTTTATTGTATGCAATGCAATCGCCCTGTAATGCTTTACTTTATCACTAAGCGGTAGCGATAGTCGTAGAAGCATAAGATTGGCGAGACGACAACGATGCTACGATGGAGATAAAGGTGTCATGCCGGTGACGATGGTGATCATGACGGTGCTTCGAAGATGGAGATCACAAGCACAAGATGATGATGGCCATATCAACTCACTTATATTGATTGCATGTGATGTTTATCTTTTATGCATCTTATCTTGCTTTGATTGATGGTAGAATTTTAAGATGATCTCTCACAAATTATCAAGAAGTGTTCTCCCTGAGTATGCACCGTTGCGAAAGTTCTTCGTGTTGAGACACCACGTGATGATCGGGTGTGATAGGCTCTACGTTCAAATACAACGGGTGCAAAACAGTTGCACACGCGGAATACTCAGGTTATACTTGACGAGCAAAGCATATGCAGATATGGCCTCGGAACACGGAGACCGAAAGGTCGAGCGTGAATCATATAGTAGATATGATCAACATAGTGATGTTCACCATTGAAACTACTCCATCTCACGTGATGATCGGACATGGTTTAGTTGATTTGGATCACGTGATCACTTAGAGGATTAGAGGGATGTCTATCTAAGTGGGAGTTCTTAAGTAATATGATTAAATTGAACTTAAATTTATCATGAACTTAGTCCTGGTAGTATTAGCATATCTATGTTGTAGATCAATAGCTCGCGTTGTTGCTTCCCTGTGTTTATTTTGATATGTTCCTAGAGAAAATTGTGTTGAAAGATGTTAGTAGCAATGATGCGGATTGGATCCGTGATCTGAGGTTTATCCTCATTGCTGCACAGAAGAATTATGTCCTTGATGCACCACTAGGTGACGGACCTATTGCAGGAGCAGATGCAGACGTTATGAACGTTTGGCTAGCTCAATATGATGACTACTTGATAGTTTAGTGCACCATGCTTAACGGCTTAGAATCGGGACTTCAAAGACGTTTTGAACATCATGGACCATATGAGATGTTCCAGGAGTTGAAGTTAATATTTCAAGCAAATGCCCGAATTGAGAGATATGAAGTCTCCGATAAGTTCTATAGCTGCAAGATGGAGGAGAACAGTTCTGTCAGTGAGCATATACTCAAAATGTCTGGGTATAATAATCACTTGATTCAATTGGGAGTTAATCTTCCGGATGATTGCATCATTGACAAAATTCTCCAATCACTTCCACCTAGCTACAAGAGCTTCGTGATGAACTATAACATGCAAGGGATGGATAAGACAATTCCCGAGCATTTCATGATGATGAAATCGATGAAGGTAGAAATCAAAAAGGAGCATCAAGTGTTGATGGTTGACAAGATCACTACTTTCAAGAAAAAGGGCAAAGGGAAAAAGGGGAACTTCAAGAAGAATAGCAAGCAAGTTGCTGCTCAAGTGAAGAAGCCCAAGTCTGGTCCTAAGCCTGAGACTAAGTGCTTCTACTGCAAAGGGACTGGTCACTGGAAGCGGAACTACCCCAAGTGATTGGCGGATAAGAAGGATGGCAAAGTGAACATAAGTATATTTGATATACATGTTATTGATGTGTACTTTACTAGTGTTTATAGCAACCCCTCAGTATTTGATACTAGTTCAGTTGCTAAGATTAGTAACTCGAAACGGGAGTTGCAGAATAAACAGAGACTAGTTAAGGGTGAAGTGACGATGTGTGTTGGAAGTAGTTCCAAGATTGATATGATCATCATCACACACTCCCTATACTTTCGGGATTTGTGTTGAACCTAAATAAGTGTTATTTGGTGTTTACGTTGAGCATGAATATGATTTGATCATGTTTATTGTAATACGGTTATTCATTTAAGTAAGAGAATAAATTGTTGTTCTGTTTACATGAATAAAACCTTATATGGTTACACACCCAATGAAAATGGTTCATTGGATCTCGATCGTAGTGATACACATATTCATAATATTGAAACCAAAAATGCAAAGTTAATAATGATAGTGCAACTTATTTGTGGCACTGCCATTTAGGTCATATTGGTGCAAAGCGCATGAAGAAACTCCATGCTGATGGGATTTTAGAATCACTTGATTATGAATCACTTGGTGCTTGCGAACCATGTCTTATGGGCAAGATGACTAAAAACTCCATTCTCCGGAACAGTGGAGCGAGCAACTGACTTATTGGAAATAATACATACTGATGTATGCGACCCGATGAGTGTTGAGGCTCGCAGCAAGTATCATTATTTTCTGACCTTCACAGATGATTTGAGCAGATATGCGTATATCTACTTGATGAAACACAAGTCTGAAACATTTGAAAATGTTCAAAGAGTTTCAGAGTGAAGTGGAGAATCATCGTAACAAGAAAATAAAAGTTTCTACGATATGATCGTGGAGGAGAATATTTGAGTTACGAGTTTGGTCTTCAATTAAAACAATGTGGAATAGTTTCACAAACTCATGCCACCTGGAACACCACAGCATAATGGTGTGTCCGAACGTCATAACCATACTTTATTGGATATAGTACAATCTATGATGTTTCTTACCGATTTACCAATATCGTTTTTGGGATTATGCATTAGAGACAGCTGCATTCACGTTAAAAAGGGGCACCATCTAAATCCGTTGAGACGACATTGTATGAACTGTGGTTTGGCAAGAAACCAAAGTTGTCGTTTCTTAAAGTTTGGGGTTGCAATGCTTATAAGAAAAAGTTTCATCCTGATAAGCTCAAACCCAAATCGGAGAAATGTGTTTTCATAGGATACCCAAAGGAGACATTTGGGTACACCTTCTATCACAGATCCGAAGGCAAAACATTCGTTGCTAAGAATGGATTCTTTCTAGAGAAGGAGTTTCTCTCGAAAGAAGTGAGTGGGAGGAAAGTAGAACTTGATGAGGTAACCGTACCTGCTCCCTTATTGGAAAGTAGTACATCACAGAAACCGGTTTCTATGACACCTATACCAATTAGTGAGGAAGCTAATGATGATGATCATGTAACTTCAAATCAAGTTACTACCGAATCTCATAGATAAACCAGAGTGGTACGGTAATCCTATTCTAGAAGTTATGTTACTAGACCATGACGAACCTACGAACTATGAGGAAGCGATGATGAGCCCAGATTCCACAAATGGCTTGAGGCCATGAAATCTGAGATGGGATCCATGTATGAGAACAAAGTATGGACTTTGTTTGACTTGCCCGATGATCGGCAAGCCATAGAAAATAAATGGATCTTCAAGATGAAACAGACGCTGATAGTAGTGTTACTATCTACAAAGCTAGAATTGTCGCAAAAGGTTTTTGACAAGTTCAAGGTGTTGACTATGATGAGAGTTTATCACTCGTATCTATGCTTAAGGCTGTCCGAATCGTGTTAGCAATTGCCGCATTTTATGAAATCCGGCAAATGGATAAACAAAACTGCATTCCTTAATGGATTTATTAAAGAAGAGTTGTATATGATGCAACTAGAAGGTTTTGTCGATCCAAAAGGAGCTAACAAAGTGTGCAAGCTCCAGCGATCCATTTATGGACTGGTCCAAGCCTCTCGGAGTTGGAATAAATGCTTTGATAGTGTAATCAAAGCATTTGGGTTTGTACAGACTTTTGGAGAAGCCTGTATTTACAAGAAAGTGAGTGGGAGCTCTGTAGCATTTCTGATATTATATGTGGATGACATATTACTAATCGAAAATGATATAGAATTTCTGGATAGCATAAAGGGATACTTGAATAAGAGTTTTTCAATGAATGACCTCGGTGAAGCTGCTTACATATTGGGCATTAAGATCCATAGAGATAGATCAAGACGCTTAATTGGACTTTCACAAAGCACATACCTTGACAAAGTTTTGAAGAAGTTCAAAATGGATCAAGCAAAGAAAGGATTCTTGCCTGTGTTACAAGGTGTGAAATTGAGTAAGACTCAAAGCCCGACCACGGCAGAAGATAGAAAGAGAGTGAAAGTCATTCCCTATGCCTCAATCATAGGTTCTATAAAGTATGTCATGCTGTGTACCAGATCTATTGTATACCCTACACTGATTTTGGCAAGGGAGTACAATAGTGATCTAGGAGTAGATCACTGGACAGCGGTCAAAATTATCCTTAATGGAATAAGGATATGTTTCTCGATTATGGACGTGACTAAAAGGTTCGTCGTAAAAGGTTACGTCGATGCAAGTTTTGACACTAATCTAGATGACTCTAAGTCTCAATCTAGATACATATTGAAAGTGGGAGCAATTAGCTAGAGTAGCTCCGGGCAGAGTATTGTTGACATAGAAATTTGCAAAATACTTACGGATCTGAATGTGGCAGACCAGTTGACTAAACTTCTCTCACAAGCAAAACATGATCACACCTTAGTACTCTTTGGGTGTTAATCACATAACGATGTGAACTAGATTATCGACTCTAGTAAACCCTTTGGGTGTTGGTCACATGACGATGTGAACTATGGGTGTTAATCACATGGTGATATGAACTATTGATGCTAAATCACATGGTGATGTGAACTAGATTATTGACTCTAGTGCAAGTGGGAGACTGAAGGAAATATGCCCTAGAGGCAATAATAAAGTTATTATTTTATTTCCTTATATCATGATAAATGTTTATTATTCATGCTAGAATTGTATTAACCGGTAACATAATACATGTGTGAATACATAGACAAACAGAGTGTCACTAGTATGCCTCTACTTGACTAGCTCGTTAATCGAAGATGGTTATGTTTCCTCACCATGAACAAAAGAGTTGTTATTTAATTAACGGGATCACATCATTAGGAGAATGATGTGATTGACATGGCCCATTCCATTAGCTTAGCACCCGATCGTTTAGTATGTTGCTATTGCTTTCTTCATGACTTATACATGTTCCTATGACTATGAGATTATGCAACTCCCGTTTGCCGGAGGAACACTTTGTGTGCTACCAAACGTCACAACGTAACTGGGTGATTATAAAGGAGCTCTACAGGTGTCTCCAAAGGTACATGTTGGGTTGGCGTATTTCGAGATTAGGATTTGTCACTCCGATTGTCGAAGAGGTATCTCTGGGCCCTCTCGGTAATGCACATCACATAAGCCTTGCAAGCATTGCAACTAATGAGTTAGTTGCGAGATGATGTATTACGGAACAAGTAAAGAGACTTGCCGGTAACGAGATTGAACTAGGTATTGAGATACCGACGATCGAATCTCAGGCAAGTAACATACAGATGACAAAGGGAACAACGTATGTTGTTATGCGGTCTGACCGATAAAGATCTTCGTAGAATATGTGGGAGCCAATATGAGCATCCAGGTTCCGCTATGGGAAAATTTTGTTTTTGCCACTCTAGATTTTGCCAATTTTCCTTATGCCACTCTAGATTTTGACATTTCACTTTTGACACTCTTAGTTTTTGATAATTATCACAATTGCCATTCAGTGGCAAAAGCAAAATAAATTTATTTTGTTTTTGCCACTCTTAGCCTGACAATTATCACAATTGCCACTATGAAAATTTTGTTATTGCGAGGGGAATGGCAATTGTGATAATTGTCAAAAACTAAGAGTGGCAAAAGTGAAATGTCAAAATCTAGAGTGGCATAAGGAAAATTGGCAAAATCTAGAGTGGCAAAAACAAAATTTTCCCTTCCGCTATTGGTTATTGACCGGAGACATGTCTCGGTCATGTCTACATTGTTCTCGAATCCGTAGGGTCCGCACGCTTAATGTTTCAATGACAGTTATATTATGAGTTTATGAGTTTTGATGTACCGAAGGAGTTCGGAGTCCCGGATGAGATCGGGGACATGACGAGGAGTCTCGAAATGGTCGAGACGTAAAAATCGATATATTGGACGACTATATTCGGACATCGGAAAGGTTCCAAGTGATTCGGGTATTTTCGGAGGTACCGGGGAGTTACGGGAATACGAGGAAGAAGCAATGGGCCTTGATGGGCCTTAGTGGGAAGGACCTGGAGGTGGCGCGCGCCCCTCCCAAGCCCAGTCCGAATTGGACAAGGGGTTTGGGGCGCGGCCCCTCTCTCCCTTCCTTCCCCTCTTCCCCCTTTCCCCCTTCTCCTAGTTGGACTAGGAAAGGAGGAAACCTACTCCAACTAGGAGTAGGAATCCTACTCCCCTGGCGCGCCCCTCCTAGGGCCGGCCTCCTCCCCCTTGCTCCTTTATATACGGGGGTAGGGGGGCACCTCTAGACACAAGTTGATCTTCGTGATCGTTCTCTTAGCCGTGTGCGGTGCCCCCCTCCACCATAATCCTCGGTAATATTGTAGCGGTGCTTAGGCGAAGCCCTGCGACGGTAGAACATCAAGATCGTCACCACGCCGTTGTGCTGACGGAACTCTTCCCCGACACTTTGCTGGATCGGAGTCCGGGGATCGTCATCGAGCTGAACGTGTGCTAGAACTCGGAGGTGCCGTAGTTTCGGTGCTTGGATCGGTCGGATCGGGAAGACATACGACTACTTCCTCTACGTTGCGTCAACGCTCCCGCTTCGGTCTACGAGGGTACATAGACAACACTCTCCCCTCTCGTTGCTATGCATCACCAGGATCTTGCGTGTGCGTAGGAATTTTTTTGAAATTACTACGTTCCCCAACACTTAATACATCAACCGTACAAATCATAGCCGTTGCAAGTGGTATTGGTAAGGTTTAGCTAGTCAGATCTTACCTGTTAAGTCCTGGGGGGTAGTCGCTGGGGGACTTCATCTGGGCCAGAGCCTACACCATGTCGGTGGCAGCGGCGGAGGCGAGGTGTTCCTCCGGGTCAACACGCACAACGGCCATCACGCCATGGACCGCCATCTGCAACTGGCGGGGGGGGGATTTGGAGGCATGAGGATGTTTCGCAGGTGCCATTTAAGCAATCATGCCGGGGACGTGATAGAGATCAGTGGGTTACCTGACTGGATCCGAGCAGAACGTAGATGTGGTTGAAGCTGTGTTTGCGGCAGCGGCGGTTTGAGATGCCGGTTGGGGGAGGCGCGAGGGAGGGGGGATACTGAGGGGAAGGGGATGTGGTTGGAGGAATAAATTCTGAAATCGCGCGCCTAATGAAAATTTTGGTGCGAAATTTGAAACTTGGGCGGGGGAAACACACAACACAGACGAAGAGCGTAAAATACTCGTGTGCGAGAAAAAAGAAAGTTGGCAGATCCCGTCTCCAAAAAAATGTACATGTGTACTTGATTTTTTTCGATCAATGGTACGCCTGGTTTATTAGGAAATATCGCACAGGTAACTGACTTATGGGTCATTAACGCAAAAAACGCAGACAGGTATGACATAGAAACCGTGTGTTTTGTGATCTTCTAATGATTAACGCAAAAGAAAACGCACACGGGCACACATGCTAATCAACGCTCAAAGCCCTCAAAGGATGATCTTACCGACATTGTACGTTAATACTACAAACTTAAAGTACTACTGGTAATTTGCTCTAATACTACAAACTTAAACTACTTCTCACATGCTGCCATCAGGGCATGCTGGCCAGACACCGGCGTTCTCCTTCCCGGCCTTGTAGGCGGCAGCCCACCGTGCTTCGATCTCCGCCAAGCTCTCCTCACCATGGCGTGCGGCCTCTTTTTTCTTGCGGCGGCGGGACTCTCTTTTCTTGACTGCTTTCTGCCTTTTCCGCTCCTTCTGTGCGGCTTTGGCTGCCTCTAGATCCACTACCCATTCGGCCATGGCAGCCTCAAAGTCCGCCATGTAACTGTCTGGCCGCCGACGGCGACGAACTCAACACGGCGAGATGCCATCGCCTCCTTACCATGTGCGCGGTCGCTTGCAGCGAGGAATGTGTCGCGGCGGGATGCCATCGCTTCCTTACTAGTTACTGTGCGCCACGGTGCCATGGACGACGCTTGGAGAGAGCTCTGGGACGGAGGGGCCGGGCAGCATTACATGAAGGAAATATGCCCTAGAGGCAATAATAAAGTTATTATTTATTTCCTTATATATCATGATAAATGTTTATTATTCATGCTAGAATTGTATTAACCGAAAACATGATACATGTGTGAATACATAAACAAACAGAGTGTCACTAGTATGCCTCTACTTGACTAGCTTGTTAATCAAAGATGGTTATGTTTCCTAACCATGAACAAAGAGTTGTTATTTGATTAACGGGATCACATCATTAGTTGAATGATCTGATTGACATGACCCATTCTATTAGCTTAGCACCCGATCGTTTAGTATGTTGCTATTGCTTTCTTCATGACTTATACATGTTCCTTTGACTATGAGATTATGCAACTCCCGTTTACCGGAGGAACACTTTGGGTACTACCAAACGTCACAACGTAACTGGGTGATTATAAAGGAGTACTACAGGTGTCTCCAAAGGTAGATGTTGGGTTGGCGTATTTCGAGATTAGGATTTGTCACTCCGATTGTCGGAGAGGTATCTCTGGGCCCTCTCGGTAATGCTCATCACATAAGCCTTGCAAGCATTGCAACTAATGTGTTAGTTGTGAGATGATGTATTACGGAACGAGTAAAGAGACTTACCGGTAACGAGATTGAACTAGGTATTGGATACCGACGATCGAATCTCAGGTAAGTAACATACCGATGACAAAGGGAACAACGTATGTTGTTATGCGGTCTGACCGATAAAGATCTTTGTAGAATATGTAGGAGCCAATATGGGCATCCAGGTCCCGCTATTGGTTTTTGACCGGAGACGTGTCTCGGTCATGTCTACATTGTTCTCGAACCGTAGGGTCCGCACGCTTAAGGTTTCGATGACAGTTATATAATGAGTTTATGAGTTTTGATGTACCGAAGGAGTTCGGAGTCCCGGATGAGATCGGGGACATGACGAGGAGTCTCGAAATGGTCGAGACGTAAAGATCGATATATTGGACGACTATATTCGGACATCGGGAGGGTTCTGAGTGGTTCGGGTATTTTCGGAGGTACCGGGGAGTTACGGGAATACGAGGAAGAAGCAATGGGCCTTGATGGGCCTTAGTGGGAAGGACCAGGAGGTGGCGCGCGCCCCTCCCAAGCCCAGTCCGAATTGGACAAGAGGTTTGGGGCGCGGCCCCTCTCTCCCTTCCTTCCCCTCTTCTCCTCTTTCCCCCCTTGACCTAGTTGGACTAGGAAAGGTGGAATCCTACTCCCGGTGGGAGTAGGACTCCCCTGGCGCGCCCAAATCTAGGGCCGGCCTCCTCCCTCCCTTGCTCCTTTATATACGGGGGCAGGGGGCACCCCATGGAGACACAAGTTGATCCTTGAGATCGTTCCCTAGCCGTGTGCGGTGCCCCCCTCCACCATATTCCACCTCGGTCATATTGTAGCGGTGCTTAGGCGAAGCCCTCCGACAGTAGAACATCAAGATCGTCACCACGCCGTCATGCTGACGGAACTCCTCCCTGACGCTTTGCTGGATCGGAGCCCGGGGAACGTCATCGAGCTGAACGTGTGCCAAGAACTCGGAGGTGCCGGAGTAACGGTGCTTGGATCGGTCGGATCGTGAAGACGTACGACTACATCAACCGCGTTGATATAACGCTTCCGCTTTCGGTCTACGAGGGTACGTAGACAACACTCTCCCCTCTCGTTGTTATGCATCACCATGATCTTGCGTGTGCGTAGGAATTTTTTTGAAATTACTACGTTCCCCAACAGTGGCATCCGAGCCTAGGTTTTATGGTTTGATGTTATTTGCACGAGTAGAACACAAGTGAGTTGTGGACGATACAAGTCATACTGCCTACCAGCATGTCATACTTTGGTTCAGCGGTATTGTTGGATGAGACGACCCGGACCAACCTTACGCGTACGCTTACGCGAGACCGGTTCCCTCGACGTGCTTTGCACACAGATGGCTTGCGGGAGACTGTCTCACCAACTTTAGTTGAACCAAGTGTGGCTACGCCCGGTCCTTGAGAAGGTTAAAACGGAGTCTATTTGACAAACTATCGTTGTGGTTTTGATGCGTAGATGAGATGAGTTCTTGCTTAAGCCCGTAGCAGCCACGTAAAACTTGCAACAAACAAAGTAGAGGACGTCTAACTTGTTTTTGCAGGGCATGTTGTGATGTGATATGGTCAAGACATGATGCTATATTTTATTGTATGAGATGATCATGTTTTGTAACCGAATTATCGGCAACCGGCAGGAGCCGTATGGTTGTCGCTTTATTGTATGCAATGCAATCGCCCTGTAATGCTTTACTTTGTCACTAAGCGGTAGCGATAGTCGTAGAAGCATAAGATTGGCGAGACGACAACGATGCTACGATGGAAATCAAGGTGTCGCGCCGGTGATGATGGTGATCATGATGGTACTGCGGAGATGGAGATCACAAGCACAAGATGATGATGGCCATATCATATCACTTATATTGATTGCATGTGATGTTTATCTTTTTATGCATCTTATCTTGCTTTGATTGACGGTAGCATTATAAGATGATCTCTCACTAAATTATCATAGTAATAGTGTTCTCCCTGAGTATGCACCGTTGCGAAAGTTCTTCGTGCTGAGACACCACGTGATGATCGGGTGTGATAGGCTCTACGATCAAATACAACGGGTGCAAAACAGTTGCACACGCGGAATACTCAGGTTTAACTTGACGAGCCTAGCATATAACAGATATGGCCTCGGAACACGGAGACCGAAAGGTCGAGTGTGAATCATATAGTAGATATGATCAACATGATAATGTTCACCATTGAAAACTAATCCATTTCACGTGATGATCGGTTATGGTTTAGTTTGATTTGGATCACGTGATCACTTAGAGGATTAGAGGGATGTCTATCTAAGTGGGAGTTCTTAAGTAATATGATTAATTGAACTTAAATTTATCATGAACTTAGTCCTGGTAGTATTAGCATATCTATGTTGTAGATCAATAGCTCGCGTTGTTGCTTTCATATGTTTATTTTGATATGTTCCTAGAGAAAATTGTGTTGAAAAATGTTAGTAGCAATGATGCGGATTGGATCCGTATTCTGAGGTTTATCCTCATTGCTGCACAGAAGAATTATGTCCTTGATGCACCGCTAGGTGACGGACCTATTGCAGGAGCAGATGCATACGTTATGAACGTTTGGCTAAGCTCAATATGATGACTACTTAATAGTTTAGTGCACCATGCTTAACGGCTTAGAATCGGGACTTCAAAGACGTTTTGAACGTCATGGACCATATGAGATGTTCCAGGAGTTGAAGTTAATATTTCAAGAAAATACCCGAGTTAAGAGATATGAAGTCTCTAACAAAGTTCTATAGCTAAAAGATGGAGGAGAATCGCTCAACTAGTGAGCATGTGCTCAGATTGTCTGGGTACTACAATCGCTTGAATCAAGTGGGAGTTAATCTTCCAGATAAGATAGTGATTGACAGAATTCTCTAGTCACCATCACCAAGTTAGTAGAACTTCGTGATGAACTATAATATGCAAGGGATGACGAAAGTAATTCCCAAGCTCTTCGTGATGCTGAAATCGACGAAGGTAGAAATCAAGAAAAACATCAAGTGTTGATGGTTAACAAGACCACTAGTTTCAAGAAAAGGGCAAAGGGAAGAAGGGGAACTTCAAGAAGAACGGCAAGCAAGTTGTTGCTCAAGTGAAGAAGCCCAAGTCTGGACCTAAGCCTGAGACTGAGTGCGTTTTCTGCAAAAGGACTGGTCACTGGAAGCGGAACTGCCCCAAGTATTTGGGGGATAAGAAGGATGGCAAAGTGAACAAAGGTATATTTGATATACAGATTATTGATGTGTATTTTACTAGTGTTCATAGCAACCCCTCGGTATTTGATACTGGTTCAGTTGCTAAGAGTAGTAACTCGAAACGGGAGTTGCCGAATGAACAAAGATTAGTTAAGGATGAAGTGACGATGTGTGTTGGAAGTGGTTCCAAGATTGATATGATCATCATCGTACACTCCCTATACTTTCGGGATTAGTGATGAACCTAAATAAGTGTTATTTGGTGTTTGCGTTGAGCATAAATATGATTTGATCATGTTTATTGCAATACGATTATTCATTTAAGTTAGAGAACAATTGTTGTTCTGTTTACATGAATAGAACCTTTTATGGTCATACACACCCAATGAAAATAGTTCATTGGATCTCGATCGTAGTGATACACATATTCATAATATTGAAACCAAAAGATGCGAAGTTAATAATGATAGTGCAACCTATTTGTGGCACTGCCGTTTAGGTCATATTGGTGTAAAGCGCATGAAGAAACTCCATGCTGATGGGATTTTGGAATCACTTGATTATGAATCACTTGATGCTTGCGAACCATGCCTCTTGGGCAAGATGACTAAAACGCCGTTCTCCGGAACAATGGAGCAAGCAACAGATTTGTTGGAAATCATACATACTGATGTATATGGTCCGATGAATATTAAGGCTTGCGACAAGTATCATTATTTTCTAACCTTCACAGATGATTTGAGCAGATATGGGTATATCTACTTGATGAAACATAAGTCTGAAACGTTTGAAAAGTTCAAAGAGTTTCGGAGTGAAGTAGAGAATCATCGTAACAAGAAAATAAAAGTTTCTACGATCTGATCGCGGAGACAAATATTTGAGTTACGAGTTTGGTCTTCAGTTAAAACAATGTGGAATAGTTTCACAAAATCGTGCCACCTGGAACACCACAGTGTAATGGTGTATCCGAACGTCATAACCGTACTTTATTAGATATAGTGCGATCTATGATGTCTCTTACCGATCTACCACTATCGTTTTGGGGTTTATGCATTAGAGACAACTGCATTCACGTTAAAAAGGGCACCATCTAAATCCGTTGAGACGACACCGTATGAACTGTGGTTTGGCAAGAAAACCAAAGTTGTCTTGTCTTAAAATTTGGGGTTGTGATGCTTATACGAAAAAGTTTCATCCTGATAAGCTCAAACCCAAATCGGAGAACTATGTCTTCATAGGATACCCAACGGAGACTGTTGGGTACACCTTCTATCACAGATCCTAAGGCAAGACATTCGTTGCTTATAATGGATCCTTTCTAGAGAAGGAGTTTCTCTCGAAACAAGTGAGTGGGAGGAAAGTAGAACTTGATAAGGTAATTGTACCTTCTCCCTTATTGGAAAGTAGTTCATCACAGAAATCTGTTCTTGTGACTGCTACACCAATTAGTGAGGAAGCTAATGATGATGATCATGTAACTTCAGATCGAGTAACTACCGAATCTCGTAGGTAAACCAGAGTGAGATCCGCACCAGAGTGGTACGGTAATCCTGTTCTGGAAGTCATGTTACTAGACCATGACGAACTTGCGAACTATGAGGAAGCCATGATGAGCCCAGATTCCGCGAAATGGCTTGAGGCCATGAAATCTGAGATATGATCCATGTATGAGAACAAAGTATGGACTTTGATGGATTTGCCCGATGATCGGCAAGCCATAGAAAATAAATGGATCTTCAAGAGGAAGACGGACGCTGATAGTAGTGTTACTATCTACAAAGCTAGAATTGTCGCAAAAGGTTTTCGACAAGTTCAAAGTGTTGACTACGATGAGAGTTTCTCACTCGTATCTATGCTTAAGTCTGTCCGAATCATGTTAGCAATTGCCGCATTTTCTGAAATCTGGCAAATGGATAACAAAACTGCAATCCTTAATGGATTTCTTAAAGAAGAGTTGTATATGATGCAACCAGAAGGTTTTGTCAATCCTAAAGGTGTTAACAAAAATGCAAGCTCCAGCGATCCATCTATGGACTGGTGCAAGCATCTCGGAGTTGGAATATATGCTTTGATAAGTTGATCAAAGCATATGGTTTTATACAGACTTGCGGTGAAGCCTGTATTTACAAGAAAGTGAGTGGGAGAACTACAACATTTCTGATAAGTATATGTAAATGACATATTGTTGATCGGAAATAGTGTAGAATTATTCTGCAAAGCATAAACGAGTATTTGAAAGGAGTTTTTCGAAGAAAGACCTCAGTGAAGCTGCTTACATATTGAGCATCAAGATCTATAGAGATAGATCAAATCACTTGATAAGTTTTCAATGAGTACATACCTTGACAAGATTTTGAAGTAGTTCAAAATGGAACAGTCAAAGAAAGAGTTCTTGCCTGTGTTACAAGGTGTGAAATTGAGTAAGACTCAAAACCCGACCACGGCAGAAGATAGAAAGAGAATGAAAGACATTCCCTATGCCTTGGCCATAGGTTCTATAAAGTATGCCATGCTATGTACCAGATCTATTGTATAACCTACACTGATTTTGGCAAGGGAGTACAATAATGATCTAGGAGTAGATCACTGGACAGCGGTCAAAATTATTCTTAGTGGAATAAGGATATGTTTCTCGATTATGGACGTGACAAAAAGGTTCGTCGTAAAAGGTTACGTCGATGCAAGTTTTGACACTAATCTGGATGACTCTAAGTCTCAATCTAGATACATATTGAAAGTGGGAGCAATTAACTAAAGTAGCTCCATGCAGAGCATTGTAGACATAGAAAGTTGCAAAATACATACGGATCTGAATTTTGGCAGACCCGTTGACTAAGCTTCTCTCACAAGCAAAACATGATCACACCTTAGTACTCTTTGGGTGTTAATCACATAGCGATGTGAACTAGATTACTGACTCTAGTAAACCCTTTGGGTGTTGATCACATATCGATGTGAACTATGGGTGTTAATCACATGGTGATGTGAAGTATTGTTGGTAATCACATGGCGATGTGAACTAGATTATTGACTCTAGTGCAAGTGGGAGACTGAAGGAAATATGCCCTAGAGGCAATAATAAAGTTATTATTTATTTCCTTATATATCATGATAAATGTTTATTATTCATGCTAGAATTGTATTAACCGGAAACATGATACATGTGTGAATACATAAACAAACAGAGTGTCACTAGTATGCCTCTACTTGACTAGCTTGTTAATCAAAGATGGTTATGTTTCCTAACCATGAACAAAGAGTTGTTATTTGATTAACGGGATCACATCATTAGTTGAATGATCTGATTGACATGACCCATTCTATTAGCTTAGCACCCGATCGTTTAGTATGTTGCTATTGTTTTCTTCATGACTTATACATGTTCCTTTGACTATGAGATTATGCAACTCCCGTTTATCGGAGGAACACTTTGGGTACTACCAAACGTCACAACATAACTGGGTGATTATAAAGGAGTACTACAGGTGTCTCCAAAGGTAGATGTTGGGTTGGCGTATTTCGAGATTAGGATTTGTCACTCCGATTGTCGGAGAGGTATCTCTGGGCCCTCTCGGTAATGCTCATCACATAAGCCTTGCAAGCATTGCAACTAATGTGTTAGTTGTGAGATGATGTATTACGGAACGAGTAAAGAGACTTACCGGTAACGAGATTGAACTAGGTATTGGATACCGACGATCGAATCTCGGGTAAGTAACATACCGATGACAAAGGGAACAACGTATGTTGTTATGCGGTCTGACCGATAAAGATCTTCGTAGAATATGTAGGAGCCAATATGGGCATCCAGGTCCCGCTATTGGTTATTGACCGGAGACGTGTCTCGGTCATGTCTACATTGTTCTCGAACCGTAGGGTCCGCACGCTTAAGGTTTCGATGACAGTTATATAATGAGTTTATGAGTTTTGATGTACCGAAGGAGTTCGGAGTCCCGGATGAGATCAGGGACATGACGAGGAGTCTCGAAATGGTCAAGACGTAAAGATCGATATATTGGACGACTATATTCGGACATCGGAAGGGTTCTGAGTGGTTCGGGTATTTTCGGAGGTACCGGGGAGTTACGGGAATACGAGGAAGAAGCAATGGGCCTTGATGGGCCTTAGTGGGAAGGACCAGGAGGTGGCGCGCGCCCCTCCCAAGCCCAGTCCGAATTGGACAAGGTGTTTGGGGCGCGGCCCCTCTCTCCCTTCCTTCCCCTCTTCCCCTCTTTCCCCCCTTGACCTAGTTGGACTAGGAAAGGTGGAATCCTACTCCCGGTGGGAGTAGGACTCCCCTGGCGCGCCCAAATCTAGGGCCGGCCTCCTCCCTCCCTTGCTCCTTTATATACGGGGGCAGGGGGCACCCCATGGAGACACAAGTTGATCCTTGAGATCGTTCCCTAGCCGTGTGCGGTGCCCCCCTCCACCATATTCCACCTCGGTCATATTGTACCGGTGCTTAGGCGAAGCCCTCCGACAGTAGAACATCAAGATCGTCACCACGCCGTCGTGCTGACGGAACTCCTCCCTGACGCTTTGCTGGATCGGAGCCCGGGGAACGTCATCGAGCTGAACGTGTGCCAAGAACTTGGAGGTGCCGGAGTAACGGTGCTTGGATCGGTCGGATCGTGAAGACGTACGACTACATCAACCGCGTTGATATAACGCTTCCGCTTTCGGTCTACGAGGGTACGTAGACAACACTCTCCCCTCTCGTTGCTATGCATCACCATGATCTTGCGTGTGCGTAGGAATTTTTTTGAAATTACTACGTTCCCCAACAGTACAGTGCGTTTGTATTCAAGAGCTCAACCACAAACGACAACAGAAATTTGGCTTCCCTTATAATTTTGCTCATTAATTATCGCACACGGTTCATCTCCGTCGCTTCCGAAAATTGTGCGCGCTGAGCCTATTGTGTGTTGCATTATGATTGCCCGGAACCCCAGCCACGCGGATCGCGCGTGTGCACCGTTGGATGCGCCGTGATCGAACGACAATCCACGTACCTCACATCACACCCGTGCACCTGTAGCTGGATTGGATTTATATGCGCTGAATGCCTACAAAATGCACATAATCCCCTAAATATGGTAAATGAGCCCGGAAAAATGCCAAATTTGAACATGGTGATTTGCAGGGTGTATGTTCGTTGTAGAAAAAAACTCCAGGGCAAAGAACGAAGAAAACTTGGATTCCCCTTCAATCTTGAGGATTTCCCTTTCGAACGCATGGAACTTCCTCGGTGATGGTTCGATTTATGAAGGGCGTGCATGACAACATAAGCCAAATCTTCTCAACTTTTTACCAAGGCATGGTGAGGTCATACCATGGCGCCATGCCAGGCGTCATGTTTTTAAAGCATTTATTTCATTTTTTATAGTTGAAAACCCAACAAACAGACATTTGTGGTTGACTACTGCCACATGTTTCATCGAAATATCTGTCCATTCCTTGTAAAAGGCATGAGAATTTACTAAATGGCACGAGCATGGTTTTCTAGGCTGTTCTTGTGGACCCTTTCATGCATCGATTGTTTGAACTTGAATTATGCACATTAATGCCTAGGAAATGCACATAATCCCCTAAATATGGCAAATGAACCCAAAAAAGTGCCAAATTTGAACAGGGTGATTTGTAGGTTGTATGTTCATCGTAGAAAAAACTCGTGGACAAAGGACAAAGGAAATTTGGACCCCCCTTCAGTCTTGGTGATTTCCCCCTTGAAACCATGAAACTTCCTCGGTGATGGTTCGATTTATGAAAGGCGTGCATCACGACATAAGGAAAACATTCTCCAATTTTTACCAGGGCATGGTGAGGCCATACCATGGCACCAAGCCACGCATCATGTTTTCCAACCATGTGTTTCATTTTTTGTATAGTTGTTAACCGAGTAAACGACGCGTTTATGGTTGACTATTGCCACACATTTCCTTCAAATATCTGCCCATTCCTTGTAAAAGGCATGAGAATGTGCTAAATAACACGAACATGGTTTTCCAGACCGTTCTTGTGCACCTTTCATGCATCGATTGTTCGATTTTGAATTATGTCCATTAATGCCTAGAAAATGCACATAATCCCCTAAATATTGTAAATGAGCCCGGGAAAATGTCGAATTTGAACATGTTGCATTTGAGGCGGTATGTTGATCGTTGGAAAAAAACTGAATGACAAACTAGGACGAAAATTAGGATTCCCCTTCAATCTTGGGGATTTTCCCTCTCGAAAGCATGGAACTTCCTCAGTGATGGTTCGAGTTAAGAAGGGCGTGCATGACGACATAAGCCAAACGTTCTCAAATTTTTACCAGGGCATGGTGAGGTCATACCATGGCACCATGCTAGGCGTCATGTTTTTAAGCATTTATTTCATTTTTTCTATAGTTGAAAACCCAACAAACAAATATTTGTGGTTGACTATTGCCACACATTTCATCAAAATATTTGTCCATTCCTTGTAAAAGGCATGAGAATTTACTAAATGGCACGAGCATTATTTTCTAGGCCGTTCTTGTGGACCCTTTCATGCATCGATTGTTTGAACTTGAATTATGCGCATTAATGCCTAGGAAATGCACATAATCCCCTAAATATGGCAAATGAACCCAGAAAAGTGCCAAATTTGAACACAGTGATTTGCAGGTTGTATGCTCATCATAGAAAAAAGTCGTGGACAAAGGACAAAGGAAATTTGGATCCCCCTTCAATCTTGGTGATTTCCCCCTCGAAACCATGAAACTTCCTCGGATGATGGTTCATTTTA
Organism: Aegilops umbellulata; assembly: GCA_032464435.1. Classification (NCBI taxonomy): domain Eukaryota; kingdom Viridiplantae; phylum Streptophyta; class Magnoliopsida; order Poales; family Poaceae; genus Aegilops; species Aegilops umbellulata. The sequence goes on from CP136054.1 coordinate 197,694,789, forward strand.
TGAAAGGCGCGCATCACGGCATAAGGAAAACATTCTCCAATTTTTACCAGGGGCATGGTGAGGCCATACCATGGCACCACACCAGGCGTCATGTTTTCCAACCATGTGTTTCATTTCTCGTATAGCACAAGCATGGTTTTCCAGACCGTTCTTGTGCACCTTTTCATGCACCGATTGTTTGAATTTGAATTATGTGCATAATTAATGCCTGGAAAATGCACACAATCCCCTAAATATGGTAAAGGAGTTCGGAAAAATGTCAAATTTGAACACGTTTCATTTGAGGCGGTATGTTGATCGTTGAAAAAAAAACTGAAAGACAAACTAGGACGAAAATTTGGATTCCTCTTCAATCTTGGCGATTTCCCTCTCGAAAGCATTGAACTTCCTCGATGATGGTTTGATTTATGAAGGGCGTGCATGACGACATAAATCAAACCTTCTCAACTTTTAACCAGGGTATGGTGAGGCCATACCATGGCACCATGCCAGCCGTCATGTGTTTCAAGCACATATTTCATTATTCTATAGTTGATAACCCAGTAAATGACGCGTTTGTGGTTGAATCCATTGAAATCTCTGCCCATTCCTTATAAAAGGCTTGAGAAATTACTAAATACCACGAGTATGGTTTTCCAGACCGTTCTTGTGCACCCTTTCATGCACCAATTGTTTGAATTTGAATTACGTGCATTAATGCCTACAAGATGCACATAATCCCCTAAATATTGTAAATGAACCCGGAAAAGTGTCAAATTTGAACACGGTGATTAGCAGGGTTTATGTTCATCGTAGAAAAAAACTCATGGATGAAAGACAAAGGAATTTGGATTCCCATTCAATCTCGGTGATTTACTATCGCACACGATTCATCTCCGCCGCCTCTGCAAACCGTGTGTGTTCACTCACACATGCAAAAGGAAAATAAAACCCTCGCCCACTTCGTCCCCACTCACTCGCCGCGGACTCATCCGCAACTCTGCACACTAAGCTCGACGGCTGTTGGCAGTGGCCGTAGGTCGCGCTCCAAACGGCACCGGATTTTGTCTCCACTGCTTCCCACCACCTATCTGCACCGACATTCTAGACTCTAGTCAAATGTGGTTTTTTGCGGGATTGGGCCGGGGATTTTTCCCATGGAGAAGGTAATCAACTTAATTAGAAAAATATTCACTCATCTCTTAGCGTAGTCCGTCTGTCGCTTTTAATCAACCGGCGGAAATCGCCGTGGAATCATTTTTGTTCTAGATGATCCGTGGGTGTTCATTCATGTGTGCACAGTGCGAGCACAAATCGGGCAACTGTGGTCGTGGCCAGTCGGAAACGAAGTTCTATCTCACCATTCCGGATGACTTCAGGGAGCGCTCGGCATGTTCAATCTCAACCTACCACGGTCGGCATGGCCTAAATTTGTGAACATATACGGTCTGTTGCTACATTGTCTATATATTTGCATCAAATCTTTGTTACAATATCTATTTTTAATTCTATATTTTTGTACTTTGCTTGCATCTATATATGGATATGTTCTATCAGTTACTCCCATATTTGCATCTTGCTCGGTTATTTCAATATATCTAATTTACGATCTTATTTTCATTTCAAGCAGTACATCCCTTGCTTTGCAAGAACAGGAGTAGAAGGAAATCTTGTGCTTTATTTTGCTAATGACTCCTAGGATGTCATATTGACAATGCAACATGGGTTCACAATGACGGCTAGCGTAAAACTTGATAAAGATGGTCACTCCTATGTTAATGCGGACCTTTGGAGAAAAATGTCTAAGTGTTATGAACTGAAAGCTGGCAATAAAATTCTAGTGCGTGCACCACAACCTGGTCTAATTAACATGGATGTTTACTTCCCCAACATCATCAGCCGATCAAAGTATGATCGAGGTTAGTGTCCTTTCAACTTTCTCCATGCTGTCATATTACTATTTAAGCAACCAATTGATCACTATTTAAGCAACCAATTGTGATATCATATTCTGACTACCTTCCTAGGTAGTAACAAATTATGTTTACCAATTTATGTGCACTATATATTCTTCTACCATGTTCTGAATAAATAATACCTTTCTACCTTTTAAGCAGGATATGTTGGATGCATAGTGAACAATCTGTATGTTACTAAGCATACCAAATTTCACTGGAAGGACTTGAAGCATGTCATAAACTTTGTTGATAATCTGACAGAGATAGCATAGCGTATGAACGCTGGATTTTGGATGGGATTAATTAGACCTATGGTGCACACACTGAACAAGACCAATTGTGTGCACAAAGCGCTGGTAAAAAGTCTTATTTTAATGTTGATGCTCATAAACTATATATATCTTCAACAATATGCTACAATTGTTTTTTATTCTACATGTCAACATAAATTTCCCCCTGTAGCCGTTCCTGGATCGATTTCCCGGCGTGGTCGAATTACACTTGTGCCTGCTAATAACGCCAAAGTGATTGCAAGGTACTGCATTTCCCGCAAAAATGGAACCATTCAAATTAACAAGTTCTCGCTTCTCATGGCAATGCATCCATATTGGAAAATTGGAGACACTGTTCTACTCCTGCTCTACCAAGGCACAAGAGGGCTCTTCCTTTTCATTGACGAGATGCCGAGTCGCCGTGATCAAGCTGCTTCCAGTGGATAGTTGTGGTTGTTGGCCCTCAGCCTCTTAAAATGTGCTAGCTGTTACTATATATGTTAAGTATGTAGATATGGACCATATGGTTGTTGGCCCTTAGCCTCTTAAAATGTGATAGTTGTTACTATGTTAATTATGTAGATATGGACCATATGGTTGTCAAAACCGTGTTACGAAGATCCTCCTTTTGTCGAATAGTGTAACCATTATATATATGTTACTCAAATGTTGTTACCCAAGTTCATAAATTTTCATGGAAAGTATTAGTATCGTACATAGTTCATTGAGTTTAAGCGTGTGCCCGATGGCCAGAAGGCATTTGCATATTAACTGTCCATATTGCAAATTCACACACATGTTCACATAAGGAAACGTATGTGTAACATACTAATCATCGCACACGAGTACTCGCAGACGCATCGTGTCTGATACTCCTAGCCACCGCAAGCAACTAGTTTGCATTTTTCAAAGTTTTTTGTACACACAGAATCACACACGAAGTAGTTGTATTGATCGTCTGTGTTGTAATTTCTCATCGCAAACAGTTCATCTGAGTCGGCTGTTTGTCAGGTATCACACACATCTTGTTTACACGACTCGTTTGTGTTCTTTTGGCTCATCGCAAACAGTTCATCCATGTGAACTATATGCAGCATATCACACACATTTTGTTAAGTTGAACCATTTCTGTTGTGTTCCCTAATCGAAAACAGTTCATCCGAGTTAACCGTATGCCGTATATCGCACACACATTGATATGGATGCCCGTTTCTGTTGTTCTACCTCATCGCAAATAGTTCGAATGGATTAACCGTGTGTCCTGCATCGCACACACATTGTTATGGCTGCCCGTTTCTATTTGTTCTGCCTCATCGCAGACAGTTTGAATGGTTTAACCGTATGTCCTTCATCGCACACGCAACTAAAACCTGAACCGTGTTTGATGCATACATCATCGCAAATGTTTTGCACCTTTTTTGACGGTTTTTTTACACCACCGTTTGCGATTATTGCATCGCACACAGTTTCGGCAAAGGGTCTCTGATCGTAGTGTCGCGTTAGCAGTCTCCTGCAGTAGTGAAAGCTTGCTTCCTGACCTTCTACTTGACGGGCCGCGCATGAGGACAGACAGCAAGATGGTGCTCAATCACCTCCCTGGGAACGCCGGGATGTTGGATGCTTGCCATGCAAACACGTCGACATTCGCCCACAGGAAGGCGACGAGCGCGCTTTCCTATTTGCTGTCAAGGGTGGAGCTTATGGTAAAAGCACCACCCGTGTCGTCCTCCTTGACGGGCACCTTCTTGGTTTCTGGTGGTGCTGCCTTGGATTTCTTGGTCTTGCCGGTGGAGCTCTCTGGCACGTCCTCGACGGGAGCGCTGCACTCTGAAGGGGCGCGCTTGCCGAAGTGGGTGCAGGAGGTCTTGCCGAAAGAGGTCTTGCCGGTCTTCTTCCCTCCCGGGGCTACATCGGCAGGAGCAAGTGCCTTGGCGGCAGTTGCCACAACTGCCTCCCGGTAGAGTTGATCGGCACAGATGAGTGCGTCTTTCTTGTCAGAGGGGACGGTGGTGATGCTCAGTGGCCCGGGCATCTTCAATGTGTTGTAGGCGTAATGTGATGCCGCCATGAACTTGGCCAGCGCTGGGCGGCCAAGGATCCCATTGTAGGGCAGGGGGATCTTGGCGACATAAAAAACGATCTTCTCCGTCTATAGTTCAGCTTGCCCCCGAATGTAACAGGCAACGTGATTTTACCCTTTGGCTGACTCCTCCCCGGGTTGACCCCTTGAAACTTGCCTGTGTCCTCGAGATCTCCATCGGGGATTTGCAGCCTCTTGATCACGGCGGGCGGGAAATCAAGTTCAGATCGGCCCCACCATCAACTAGCACTTTGGTTACCTTGAGGTTGTGTATTGTTGGTGAAACCAACAACGGAAACACCTGACCGCGGTTGTGCGATCAGGGTGATCCTCGGTGTAAAAAATGATAGGTGTGCTGGACCATTTCAGTGGCTTCTGGGCATCGAAGATGGCTCTGCCGCAGTGACCTCATGCGCCCACTGCTTCAGCTGGCAGTGAGAGGTATGCAACAAGGCGCCACCGTCGACTCACATGGCCTCCATAGCTTTCTGGAACTCGTGCTCGCCGGACTCGTCGTCCTCACCATGATCATCATCTTCCTCCTTCTTGTCACGGCCCCGAGCGGGCCTCTCTTGTTGATTATCCCTGCCGCCGCGACCTCCTTGGCCGCCACGCTTCTTGTCGGATCCCTCAGCATCGTCCTGGCCCTTCTCCTTGTCCCGCCTCTCATATCCGGTTTTCTGTTTCTCTGCAAGCAGCTCAACCTGTCGGCAGTTCTGGAGATCGTGGCCCTTGGTGCGATGGATCTTGCAATACTGCTTGTCGGAGCCTCTTGGCTTGTTGGCAGCCGCCAAGGCCCGGTAGGCGGCGCACCCGGCAACTTCCTTGCCGGGGTCGTTAGCCTTGGCCTTCTTGGCGGCGCCGGGGTCGCCGGATCCCTCGATGGCAAGCACGGTCTTGCCCTTACGCTTCCTATTGCGGCGTCGACCCTTCTTTGCTAGGGCAGCGGCGTCTTCATTTGTGGAGTCGATTTCCGCACCGGCATCTTCGCCGGGGTACTTCCATCCTTCTTCAGCCCGAGCACATCTGTCAGCCAGAACATAAAGCTCGACTAAATCTTTGACCTTGTTCATCGCCAGCTCTTCGCGCATCTTGTGGTTGCGCACGTTCTGATGAAACGCACCGATGACGGCAGCCCGGTGAACATCTGGGATGTTGTACTGCACACGGTTGAACCTTTGGATGTACTTGCACAGGTTCTCGCCATCCTTCTGGGGGATGACATGCAAATCACTTGCCTGGCTAGGAGCTTGGTGGCCTCCGGTGAAGGCGCCAACAAACTCGTGGCACAGATCCGACCAAGAAGAGATGGAATCCACTGGTAGGTGCATCAACCATGACATGACGTTGGGCTTAAGTGCCAACGCAAAGTAATTGGCAAGCACCTTGTCGTCGCGAGCCCCGGCGGCTTGCATCGCGATAGTGTAGATGTTGAGGAACTCCGACGAGTGAGTCTTGCCGTTGTACTTCTCCCCAACATCAGGATTGAACATGCGGTGGGAGGGCCACTGGAACTGTCGCGACTCACGGGTAAAGGCCGGACAACCCACCTCATAGGGTAGGTCGCCGGAACCCCCCGGTGCTGGGTGGTCCTTAATGGGGCCCGCACGCCTATCTGACTGGTAGCACGCTCCCCGGCGCCGCTCGATGGTGGTTCGAGAATCCTCCTAGGCTCGCTCCCGAAGAACTTGACGTTGGTTGCGGCGGGCTCCTGGGTTGGACGACGTTGTGGAAACGTTGTCATAGGCGTCGGCCCGACGAGCCGGCGGCTGCTGTTGCTGGCATGGGGGAGGAGAGTGCACCGTGGTTGCAGCGCCTTCGGTCCTCCCGCCATCGGCGTGTGCCGGCTCTACAGAGCACCGTCACGAGGGTCCCGCTAGTCGCGGTTCATCCTTGTTGGCGAAGCTGATGAGGCTCCGAATGGTGTCTCTCCACTCGTCGAGCTTCTCCGCCGCAGGAGGAAAGTCGAGGAGTAGTTGCACGCGCGCCAACGCTTCTGCTGGCATGGGAGGTGGCGAAAGCTGCGTGGACTGTGGTGTGCTTCGACTTCTAACCACGTTAGAAGGAGCTCTATCACAGTCACGCGGTCGCGCGCCGCTTCCGCCAACGTCCGGGTGTGCACGCAGGCCCGACGCGTCCTGAGAGTGACGCAAAGGGCTCTTCCCGCGGCAGCGCCCAGGGGCACCAACGTCGCGGTGTTGCTCATTGCGCGTGTGAAAGTGCAACTATCCCTGGGTGGTTTTGGTAATTCCTAACAACATATAGCTCATTGAGCTAACATTATTCCAAGATTAGTATTTCAGGAAAAGCTCAATGAATGGCATGGCATGGATGAGGAAAGTGGATCCCTCAAAATTCTAAGGACAAAAAGTTTGGCTCAAGCTTGAAGCTCAAAACTCTACATTTTATATTTTAGTGATCCAAGATCACATTGAGTCTATAGGAAAAGCCAATACTATCAAGGAGGGATGAGGTGTTCCTTAATGGCTTGCTTGCTCAAAGTGCTTAGTGATATGCTCCAAAACCCTCAACTACCTTCCCAGATCCACATATGACCTAAACCAAAAGTCAAACTCGGCCCCACCGATTCTTTCTATCCGGCGCCACCGAGTTTCAAATGTCATAGCCACTGCCACAACCCTAGGCAAATCGGTCTCACCGATAGGGATCTCGGTCTCACCGAGATGGGATTGTAATCTCTCTGTTTCCCTTCGTAACGTTTCGGTCTTACCGAGATGAGCAATCGGTCCCACCGAGATTGCAATGTAAACTCTCTGTTTCCCTTTTGTAACATTTCGGTCTCACCGAGATGAGCGAATCGGTCCCACCGAGTTTACCTGACCAACTCTCTGGTTAGCTTATTACCAAAATCAGTCCCACCGAGTTTGTGTAATCGGTCACACCGAGATTACGTTATGCCCTAACCCTAACCATATCGGTCCTACCGAGTTGCATCTCAGTCCCACCGAAAATCCTAACGGTCACTAGGTTTGCTGAATCGGTCCGACCGAGTTTAACCATTCGGTCCCACCGAGTTTGGCAAATTGTGTGTAACGGTAAGATTTTGTGTGGAGGCTATATATACCCCTCCACCCACTCTTCATTCGTAGAGAGAGCCATCAGAACATACCTACACTTCCAATACACATTTTCTGAGAGAGAACCACCTACACTTGTGTTGAGCTCAAGATATTCCATTCCAACCATATGAATCTTGATCTCTAGCCTTCCCCAAGTTGCTTTCCACTCAAATCTTCTTTCCACCAAATCCAAATCCTGTGAGAGAGAGTTGAGTGTTGGGGAGACTATCATTTGAAGCACAAGAGCAAGGAGTTCATCATCAACACACCATTTGTTACTTCTTGGAGAGTGGTGTCTCCTAGATTGGCTAGGTGTCACTTGGGAGCCTCCGACAAGATTGTGGAGTTGAACCAAGGAGTTTGTAAGGGCAAGGAGATCGCCTACTTCGTGAAGATCTACTGCTAGTGAGGCAAGTCCTTCGTGGGCGACGGCCGTGATGGAATAGACAAGGTTGCTTCTTCGTGGACCCTTCGTGGGTGGAGCCCTCCGTGGGCTCGCGCAACCGTTACCCTCCGTGGGTTGAAGTCTCCATCAACGTGGATGTACGATAGCACCACCTATCGGAACCACGACAAAAACATCCGTGTCTCCAATTGCGTTTGAATCCTCCAAACCCTTCCCTTTACATTCTTGCAAGTTGCATGCTTTACTTTTCGCTGCTCATATACTCTTTTGCATGCTTGCTTGAATTGTGTGGAGATTGCTTGACTTGTGCTAAGATAGCTAAAACCTGCCAAGAACTAAAATTGGGAAAAGTCTAGATTTTTATTTGGTCAAGTAGTCTAACCACCCCCCTCTAGACATACTTTCGATCCTACAAGTGGTATCAGAGCTTTGGTCTCCATTTGCTTTGATTTCCATAGCTTTTGGTGGTCATAGCCTTGGTTTCACAACCTAGGAGAGTATGGCGTCTAGCGAGGGAAATTATCACCGTAGAGGTCCTTACTTTGATGGTACTAATTTTGCTAGTTGGAAGCATAAGATGAAAATGCATATTCTTGGACATAGCCCCGCCGTTTGGGCTATTGTGTGTATTGGCTTGCAAGGTGAATTCTTTGATGGGAAAGAACCGAACCGTGAAGCTACTGCGGAAGAGTTGAAGATGCTGCAATACAACGCTCAAGCTTGTGATATCCTCTTCAACAGACTGTGCCCCGAAGAATTCAACAAAATCAGCCGTCTTGCAAAGGAAATTTGGGATACTTTGATTGATATGCACGAAGGTACCGACTCCGTGAAGGAATCCAAATTGGATGTGCTTCAAAGTCAACTTGACAAGTTCAAAATGAAGGATGGTGAAGGTGTCGCTGAAATGTACTCTAGGCTTGCTCTTATCACAAATGAGATTGCCGGCTTAGGGAGTGAAGAGATGACCGATAGATTCATCATCAAGAAGATCCTAAGAGCCTTGGAATGAAAGTATGATACCGTGTGCACATTGATCCAAATGATGCCCAATTACAAAGATCTCAAGCCAATGGAAGTCATTGGAAGAATTGTTGCTCATGAGATGTCACTCAAGGATAAAGAGGAACTTCACAACAAATCAAGTGGTGCTTACAAAGCCTAATGTGAAGCCCCCACATCATCGAGTGAGAAACAAACCTTCAATGAAGAATTGAGCTTAATGATGAAGAACTTCAACAAGTTCTACAAGAGTAGAAACAAAGAGAGAAGCTCCAAGTCAAGGTCCTACAATGACAAAAGATCTTCTAGTCGAGAGCGAAACTGCTACAATTGTGGAAGGCCCGGACACTATTCCAATGAGTGTACGGCCCCCTACAAGAGAAGATAAGATTCTCCCAAGAGAAGAAGTAGAAGAGAAGAATCACCATCTAGAGAAAGAAGGAGTAGAGATGATCGTTATGAACGAAGACCCTCATGGAGAAGCAAGGATTCGGAAAGAAAGGACAAGTCATCAAGGAGCTACACAAAACGAAGACATCAAGCTCATGTTGGTGAATGGGTACCCGACTCCGACTCCGACAACCACTCCGAGAGAAGCTATCACTCCGACTCCGAATATACTCAAGATGAAGGTGTTGCCGGTCTAGCACTTGTGACAACCAACTCCTACGACATATTTGACTCACCAAATGAAGGAGTTGGAACATGCTTCATGGCTAAAGGCCCAAAGGTATCACACCCCAAGTATGTTGATTTCAATAGTGATGAAGATGACTTGTTAGGTGATGATGATTTACTTGTTGACAACTCTAGTGATGAATACTATGATGAAACGTTAATTAATCATGCTAATCAAGATAAAACGAATGATAATGATAAGGAGAAGATTGAGTCTCTAACTAAAGAACTAAACACTCTTAAGTTAGATCATGAAACTATCTTAGGAGATCATCGAGAACTTTTAAGGACTCATGAGAAATTACGCTTTGAAAAGCTCAACCTTGAGCAAGAGCATGAGTTCTTAAAATCAATCAATGATGATCTTCGTAAGAAAAGTTCTTCTTACATTGCCAAGCGTTTACTCTTATCCACTTACATGCCTCAAGTCAAGTCTAGTAACAAGAGCAAGAAAGATTCCTCCTCTAGTAGTAACAATAATCATGCTATATCCAGTATTGTTGCTTCTAGTAGTTCTCTTGATTCCACTAATGATTCTCTTAGCCAAGTTACACTTGAGCAAGAAAATAGGTTATTGAAGGGAATTATAGAGAAAGGTGTTTACAAGATCCTTGCCGGAAGTAAGCAATTCAAGGAAATTGTACGCAAGCAAGGAAGGCACTGGAAGAATCAAGGTGTTGGTTTTGAATGAAAGTTCAATGCCAATGGAGTTGAGTGGGAAGAAGATCAATACCCCAAGAGAAGTTTGTTCCTCAACAAGAGAAGTATGACCCTACTTCTTTCAAAGGGACACAAGCTCAAGATGATCTTCCACCACAAGACCACAAAGGAAAAGGCAAGGACAAGCTTCAAGAGGAAATAGATGCATTTGAAGAAGCTCCTAAGGCCTTGGTCAAGTGGGTTCCCAAGACTACATCAAGTTCCACTTCATCAAGTACAACTACAACTCCAAGGATTCCCATCAAGATGGTGTGGATCCCGAAGAAGAAGAACTAGAGAGTTCTTGAGGGTGACTCCGCCAACATACTTCACTCTTATCATCTTGGCAAGAACAAGTGCAATCAACTTCCACATCTTGCACTAGTTCAAGGAGTCACAAACCCTCTTGTTGGTAAGACAAGGGACAAGGTAACCTAAAAGCTTTCATAGACATCATCTTGTGTGTGCATCACTCTATGTCTATGGATATTCTTGTTTGTTCCTTGTGGGACTAACCCGTGTAGGCATTGAAAGTGCAACTCACTCCAATGGATAGCTCCAAATGATCTACATCAACATTGAGCATCCACATCTTCAACATCTACATGAAGTCATCATCGACAAAACCCAAGGTTAGTTCATCCCCCTTAGGGGGGATCTCACATCTAGGGGGAGCTTTACTCTAGGAATTGAGCTAAAGCAACTCTAATGGTGTGAACACAATAATGCTTTATGTAAAAGTGGTAACCCCACTTGTGCTTAAACGATGAGTATGACCTATGATCAAATGTTCTCATTTGACTCCTAAGTCAATATACTCATATATAGATGACCTAGTCATTGCAAATTGTTTGATAGATGCTAGAATTGGTTGTGCATGCTTTGCCACATATTTCAATTGCCATTTTATTGTGTGAGCATGTTGATTGCATATTTTACTCATTCGAGGACATCCACTTGTTGTTTTGATTGATTGGTTTTCTTTTCTTTTGCCAAGTGGATGGACAAGAATGCCTAAGAACCCTCTCTAGCTATCTATGCTTTTCTCGTATCAAACTCTATTCATGCTACATCACAAAATTTGATCAAGTCAGATTCGAACCACTCTGTGTGAGGAGCACTCGGTGTCCCCGATTCGTCATAGACTTAAACTTCCAAAACTTCTTTGTGCGTTTCGGTCTGACCGATTCATCCATTTCGGTCATACCGAGATCACTAAGTCGATCTAGGTTTTCAATCTCGGTGTAACTGATTTGAACCTTTCGGTCACACCGAGTTTCAGTAACTGCTTGCAGTTATGAATCTCGGTGCCACCGAGTTGTTCCACTCGGTCACACCGACAGGGTCGAACTATATATATCCACGGGCAAATTTTTTGGAAATTTCTCCGAAGTCTTTTCGTCCGCGCTTAGCCCACTCTGCCTCCATGGTCTCCGGATCGTCCTCCTCGTTGCCAGTTGCCTCCTGCCGCTGGTCTCCGCCGTCGTCAACGGAAATCATTCCCGCCGTTGCCGCCGTAGCAAGTTCATCGCTGTCTAGGGTATGAACTTGATCACTGTGCTATCCTCAATCCGATTCCTAGCACATTGTGTTTGCCATGAATCTTGCAACGATTGAAATGATCTTATCCAGTCAAAACACTCCGTAGATTAGAGTTGAATTGAAAATTTAGGGTTAGGTTTCTGCCGAAACCATCTCGGACCATCCGAGTTGTGGAACTCGGTACCACCGATTCAGCTTAGGCCATTGCACATGAGATTCTCGGTTTGACCGAGAATTGAAAATCGGTGTGACCGAGTTCAGGACTTTGTGAAACCCTAGCAGTCTCGGTGCCACCGAACTGTGACTCGGTCTGACCGAGTTCACTAGTTTTGGTTCCAACAGCTGCTTCGATATCACCAAGTTTACAAACTGGTTGATCCGAAATGCTTTCTGAGGAAAACTAAAACTAAGTTTTTGATTCATTCTTTTGCAAAAAACCTCTGTATTTTGTGATGCTTATCTACTCTACCTCATCTAAAATCTATTCACAGGGACAGCTGTCAGTGTTTGCATCATGTCTGATCAGAGTGACAGTCAGAACAAGTCAGAGGATCAGGTTCACATGAGTGAGGGCACTAGTCCCTCAAGCAGCTCAGATGATGGAAGCACGAGCACTCCTAGCAACTTACCCAAAGCTGCCACCAGAACAAGGAAGAAGAGAACTTCAGAGTCTGAGGATGAAGACTATGTGGCAGTTGAGGATGATGCCACATCAAAGAAGAAAGTGCTGAAAAAGGAATATGGCTCAGCTGCAGCCACTAAGCCAGGAATGCAGAAGAAGGCACCTGCAAGGAGAGTTCCCACTTCCAAACCTAGGAAGGTTGCCACTGGAGAAACCATAAAGTTTACCATTGAGTCAGAAGAGGAAGCTGTTGGCCAAGATAAAAAGAAAAAGAGAGCCAGAACCACTACTGCCAAAGTTGTTGGCAAACCCTCTATGAGGAGAGATTCAGAAGAGGAAGAAGAAGAAGAAGAGGTTGCTGCACCAACACCTAAGGCCCAGAAGCTTATGGGTGATGCCATCAGGATAGGGGCTGCTTCAACAAAGCCCAAAGAAGCACCCAAAGCTGCCTCCAAGCCCAAGACTACACCAAAGAGGAATACTAGAAACATATCTGCTGCTGAGAAGAACAAGGCCCCAGTGCCTGAGACTGTTGCTGAAGAAGAAGGAGATGAAGATCATGTTCTAAGAGAATTGAAGCCAAAAATTCTAGACCACAATGATGCTCATCCTGTGGCTGAGAACATGAAGATCAGGAGAGACTCGGGACTGAGGAAATGGAGAGAGACAGATCCTTATGCTACCAGAAGAAGAACTGCTGTAGATTACAGGTTCCACACCAAGGAACAACAGGATTTCTATGAGACAGTGCTGCTTGACAAGAAACCTATAGTGTGTGACATGAGGTGGGTCGACTGGACCTACATGAAGGAGAATGAGGAACACTATCCTGGTGTGTATGACAGTTTCAAGGCTTGTGGAGTAGATGAGTTTGTGGCTCAAAAGCTCACTAAGTGGAATGATGAACTTATCATGCAATTCTACTCCACAGCTCACTTCTACCCAGATGGAAGAATTGTCTGGATGTTTGGAGGCACTAGATACCAGTCTACAGTTGCACAATGGGCTCGGTTGATCAATGCCCCAGAAGAGCAAGAATATGACTTGGATGTCTATGCCAAGAAGAAGAAGGATCACAACTCCATGGCCAGCATGTACAAGGAAATTCCAGATGCAGACCATGAGACTCACCAGTTTGGGTCAGTGAAACATTTGCTGTCAGGACTGCCTACTATCAATTGGATACTAAGGCATACTCTTCTGCCCAAGTCTGGAGATCACAGGATGATCAGAGGCCACTCCATAAATCTGCTACATATATTTGATGTGCCACAGAAGTTCAAGGTCATGAGTCTCATTGTTGAAACTATCAAGAGGACTGCTGCAGACCAAAAGAGAAGCTGTGGGTATGCCCCACAGATCCAGGAGTTGATTAACTCAAAGATGGGCACTGACACATACTTGTTGGACAAGGAACACTTGGCCATCTATCCAGATTTTGAGGACAACCAAGTGGTTATGGATGAAGATGAGCCATCCTCAGTACAAGCACAAGCCAAGAGAGAGAAGGCAAAGACAGAAAAAGCAACAAAGATGCCAACCCAGGAGGAGGCATCTCAGTATCTTCTAAAAAGCAAGCAAGATCAGCTTGGCTACTTGATTGCATCCACTCTAAGGATAGAGAAAGGACTGGCCACCCTGACTCTAAACCAGGAGAGCTTGGAAAGAATCATGGAGCAGAAGTTCTATGACATGGATGTGAAGGTAACTGAGATCTAGTCTGTTGTGGAGCAACTTCAGGATGACATGCAGGAGAGGAAGGGCAAGACAACAGCTGAGGCATTTGCCAGAGTGCCTAGAGCTCAGAGGTCAACTGCAGTACCAGTACCAGACACTAGAGCCACTTCATCTGCACCAGCTACAGCTTCAGTGCCACCAGCTCCAGCACCTACCCCAACAGCTCCATCTACTTCGACTGAAGCCTTCGTTCTTGGAGTTATCCGGACACCACCACCTGAAGACCAAGCTTGAGAGACGTTTTAGTGCTATGCATTTTCTATGAACTTTTTGGTAACTTGTTGCCAAAGGGGGAGAAAAATGTATAGATCATAGGCTTCGAGAGAGAGCGTTGCTTTTTATTCTCTCTTGCTTTGGTGGTTGAACTTTATTTGCTTGTTTGAGATACTTGGATGATCATGTGTGTTTGATCATATGCTACATTAATGCTTGTTGGATGATACTATCATTTTATCCCTATTTGATCATTCACTTTGCTTGGTGATGAGTGCATGTATTTAATTCTTATCATTTTGAGTGCTCCACCAAGATGTATGTGACATGGAAGAGTAACCCATGATCCTAACTCATTGTGCATTTGCAGTCCAAAGCAAATCTTAAGATACGCACAAATTTAGGGGGAGCTCTTGCTTTTCACATACTTCTCAAAGCAACAATATCTTTCACTCATATTATCATTTGTCGAAGCTTTGATCTATATGTTGTCATCAATTACCAAAAAGGGGGAGATTGAAAGTGCAACTATCCCTGGGTGGTTTTGGTAATTCCTAACAACATATAGCTCATTGAGCTAACATTATTCCAAGATTAATATTTTAGGAAAAGCTCAATGAATGGCATGGCATGGATGAGGAAAGTGGATCCCTCAAAATTCGAAGGACAAAAAGTTTGGCTCAAGCTTGAAGCTCAAGACTCTACATTTTATATTTTAGTGATCCAAGATCACATTGAGTCTATAGGAAAAGCCAATACTATCAAGGAGGGATGAGGTGTTGCTTAATGGCTTGCTTGCTCAAAGTGCTTAGTGAAACCCTCAACTACCTTCCCACATCCACATATGACCTAAACCAAAAGTCAAACTCGGCCCCACCGATTCTTTCTATCCGGCGCCACCGAGTTTCAAATGTAATAGCCACTGCCACAAACCCTAGGCAAATCGGTATCACCGATAGGCATCTCAGTGTCGGTGTACTAGAGTAGGGGTACCCTAGTATCCCGAACTTGTGCACGGGCAGTCGCAGCATCCCGCGGCAAGGCTTGCCGGGTGACCGCCAAGGTCCTCCGTGGTTCCTTTGGAGCCATTTGAGAACAAAGTATTCAAGCCGAGGAGACAAGGCCCCGGCAAGAGGAGCTTGTCGGGAAGGCCACTCAAGGCACAAGACCCCGGCAAGAGGAGCTTGCCGGGAAGGCCAACCAAGGCATCTCAAGGAACTTGCCGCGACGCGCCACGCGTCCTGGCAAGGCCCGGTGAGCGGCAAGCTCCCGGACGCGACAAGACAACGACCGCGGCAAGGCGTTTGCCGCGGTAAGCTTCCGCTCCGTACCCACGCTCCAGCACATCCACCAACGTGTCGCTCTGGGACTCTTCCAGGCGTACGTGGCGGGAGGCTGTGCAGCCAGCGGTACGCGGTGGCAAGCGGCGCTGACAAGATTGCCATCGTGGCGAACGGTGGCGTCCCTGACGGTCCCTTTCTGCACTGTTTGGGCGACGTAGATGGGCATTTAATGCCCTTGTCCCCTGCCGTCAGGGTTAGGTATGATACACTGTACATGTAGTTGTACCAACCGCAACACCTTTCCATTTTTACCCTTGTCTACATTGCCACCTGTCGGTTACCCCTTGAGCATATAAAAGGAGGCCCATGCGCAACGTAGAGGGGGGGGGGAGGAACAGAAGAACACTCATGCTCGGTCTCGTTAGCTGCTGGTGTGTACTGTAGCACTCAGCGCTCCTGAGCAAGAACTCAATACAAACCACAATGCAGGAGTAGGGTTTTACGCATCCATGCGACCCGAACCTGGGTAAACTGCTCGTGTGCTTTGCCTCGATCTGCTCTTCGTGCGACCTCCGCCCCCACCGAACCAAAAGGGGCTCGGTCCGCCGGTCCCCATAGGTGCTCGTGGATCAGTTTCCCCGACATCTTTGGCGCGCCAGGTAGGGGGCGTCGAGGTTGTGTGAACCTGATCCGGCGTTCACACGAGCTAGATCTTCATCATCTTCATCAACATGCTGCCGAAGAAGAAGGCTTCGGAGGCGGCTGCTCCGTCTGCGACAAACCCACCACCGCCGGAGCAAACGGCTGGTGGGGTAGACGCCGGCGGAAGAACGGGCGTCAACGAGGGAGCTCACGGTGCCGCCAGGTCCAAGGACAAGGCTGCGCTACCCATCGGCGGCGTAGCCGGCTCCCACAACGACCGGGCGCACTCCAAGACCTCGGCGTCCGTACATGCACCGCGCTCATCTCAGGAGGCGCGGGACCGGCAGCGTCATGGTACTCACGGTACCATACGCTTGCTGGACCCAGATCGAGCTGGTGGATCTCGGAATGCTCAAGACCAGCATGCGCGCCAACATGCTGGCGCGAGCGAGGCACGGTCGCCTGGACGGGATGCTGCTCCTTCTAACATAGTTAGAAGTCCGAGCATATCCCGCTCCTCACACCGTTCGCCACCACTACCCGCCACTCCAGCGGAAGCTTTGGCGCGAGCTCAACTGCTCCTAGACTACCCTCCAACGGCGGACAAGATCGACGACTGGAGGGCCACCATTCAGAGTCTCATCGGCTTTGCCAACGGCGACACTCCGCGGCAACCGAGTACATCGCAGCCGCGTCAAGTCAGCCAGGCACGAGCCGATGGCGACAAGACCGGTGGGGGTGCGACCACCATGCACTCTCCGTCTCAAAGGCCAAGATCGCTGACTCACCGGATCCACCTCGACAGCGACTCCACCGCGTCATCAGACCCGCGAGCTCGTCGCGATCAGCGCCAAGTAATTCACGAACGACAGCAAGAAGACGCTCGTACTCGCATCGAGCGCCGAAGAGAAGCGCAACGTCAATCAGACCAGCGCGCTGGGCCCTCTGTCGACATGCATGCGCCAGGGGAACCAGGCGACCTGCCGTACGCGGTAGGTTGCCCTGTGTTTACCGGTGAGCTGCGGCAAGTCCAGTGGCCCAGCACGAAGAATTTCAAGCCAGACGTACCCGAGAAGTACGACAGCAAGTCGCATCCGTCGGAGTTCCTCAGCATCTACACCATCGCTGTGCAAGCTGCCGGGGGGTGGGACGACAAGATCCTTGCCAACTACTTCCCGCTGGTGCTCAAACCCAACGTCAGGTCCTGGCTCATGCACTTGCCGGACAACTCCATATCTTCCTGGGCAGACCTATGCCATCAGTTTGTCGGCGCCTTTACAGGCGGCCACAAACCTCATGGCCAGGAGAGTGACCTTCATCTGCTCGCCCAGAAGGAAGGAGAGCCCCTGCGCAAGTACATCCAGAGATTCAGCCGTGTACAACGCAGCATCCCGGATGTCCACCCTGCCGCGGTCATCAGCGCGTTCCATCAGAACGTGTGTAACCGCAGGATGCGGGAGGAGATGGCGATGTGCAAAATCAGAGACGTCAGTGAGCTGTATGCCCTGGCCGACAAGTGTGCACGTGCTGAGGAAGGGAGGAAACTCCCCGGAGAGAATACATGAGTAGGAGGATCTGACAGCGAGGATGCTGCCCCGGCAAAGAAAAACCGGCGGCGGAACAACAGGAAGAAGAAAGGCAAAGATGTGCTAGTTATTGAGCAGTCCGGCAACGAAGGTGGCGCCAAGAAAGCCAAAGCTGGTAGCTCCGGCAAGGAGGTTGCCGCATGCACCAACTGCTAGGCTGTGGCGGTCGCCGACAAGCAGGACGGCACCAACAAACAGTATTGCAAGATCCACCGCACCAAGGGCCATGACCTCCAGAGCTGCAAGAAGGTCGAGCAGCTTGTCGAGCTGCAAAAGGCCGAATACGAGCGACGCGACAAGAAGAAAGCCCACGGAGGTGTTGGAGGATCCGGCATGAAGCGCCCCAGCCGGGAAGGACGCCGCGGCAAGGCCAAGCAGCGGCAAGGAGACAGACCTCCCCGCGGCCGCGACAAGGATGAAGATGACGACGACGACGAAGACATGGATGATGTCGAGACCAGTGAGCAGGAGTTCCAGAAAGCCACAGAGGTCTTGTGCGTTGACGGCGGTGCTTCTCTGCATACTTCACACCGCCAACTCAAGCAGTGGGTGCGGGAAGTCAATGCGGCAGAACCACCCGTCGAGTCATGCAAGCTTCTGAAATGGTCCAGCACGCCTATCATCTTTGATGTTGAGGACCATCCTGATCGCACAACTGTGATCGGGTGCTTGCCGATGTTGGTTTCACCAACTACCCGCAACCTCAAGGTCACTAAGATGCTAGTTGACGGCGGGGCCGGCTTGAACCTGATCTCCTCCGCTGTGCTCTAGAAACTCCAGGTCCCTGACAGCGAGCTCGAAGAGACCGGCACATTCCAAGGAATCAACCCGGGAAGGAGCAAGCCGAAGGGGAAGATCATGTTGCTGGTGACATTTGGCAGCGAGTTGAACTTCAGAACTGAGAGGGTCACTTTTGACATTGCCGATTTTCCATTGCCTTACAATGGGATTCTCGGCCGTCCAGCGCTCGCCAAGTTCATGGCGGCCTCTCACTATGCGTATAACATGCTAAAGATGCCAGGCCCGATAAGTGTCATCTCTGTCCCTGGCGACAAGAAGGATTCTCTTATCTGTGCCGACAAGATTTACCGGGAAGCGGCAGCCGTAACGGATCGCAAGTCACTTGCCGCTGAAGCTCCCGGGGGGAAGAAGAAGACCAAGTCCGGCAAGAGTTCTGATGCCCACTCCGGCAAGCGCACCTCTTCGGAGTGCTGCGCTACCATCGAGGACGCACCATCGGGCTCCACCGGCAAGTGTAAGAAGACAATGGCAGCTCCGCCAGAGACCAAGAAGGTGTCCGCCAAGGAGGACGGCACTGGTGGTACCTTCACCATCAGTGCCACTCTCGACCCTAAATAGGAAAGCGCGCTCATTGCTTTCCTGCGGGCGAATGTCGATGTGTTTGCATGGCAACCCTCTGACATCCCCGGTGTTCCCAGGAAAGTAATTGAGCACCACCTTTCCGTCTGTCCTCATGCGCGGCCCGTCAAGCAGAAAGTCAGGAAGCAAGCAGTGGAGCGCCAAGAATTCATCGCAGAAGAGATCAAGAAGTTGGAAGCGGCAGGCCTTGTCAGAGGAGTGCTCTATCCTATGTGGTTGGCCAATCCTGTAGTCGTGCGCAAGGCAAACGGGAAATGGAGGCTTTGTATCGACTTTACCGATGTTAACAAAGCTTGTCCCAAAGACCCTTTTCCCTTGCCGCGCATTGACCAGATTGTTGACTCCACGGCCGGATGTGACTTGCTTTCATTTCTTGACGCATACTCAGGATACCATCAGATCTTCATGGCAGAAGAGGATGAGGAGAAGACCGCATTCATCACTCCATGTGGCACGTACTGTTTCATACGGATGCCTTTCGGTTTAAAGAATGCTGGTTCAACATTCGCAAGGGTAGTCCATGCCGCTTTTGAGCCACAAATACACAGAAATGTGGAAGCCTACATGGATGACATAGTGGTCAAGAGCAAGGACAAGGCAACTCTGATTCAAGATTTAGACGAGACTTTTGCAAATCTGCGCAAGATCAGCCTCAAGCTCAACCCCGAGAAGTGTGTGTTTGGAGTCCCTTCCGGCAAGCTTCTCGGATTCTTCGTGTCTCAGCGGGGAATTGAAGCCAATCCCGACAAGATCAAGGCCATTGAGCAGATTGAAGCACCAAAACGCGTCAAGGATGTACGAAGACTTGCCGGTTGCATGGCAGCTGTCAGCAGGTTTATCTCTAAGTCTGCTGAGCGCGCCCTGCCGTAAGGCAGGTCCAATGAAATGGACTCCGGAAGCGGAGGCTGCGCTGCAAGACTTGAAGAGATACCTGTCCTCCACTCCAATACTTGTCGCACCTAAGCCACAAGAGAAGTTGCTGCTGTATCTGGTGGCAACCAATCAAGTGGTTAGTGCTGCATTAGTAGCGGAGAGGGAGGCAGATGATGAGCCAGCAACCACGGCAGGCGCATCCAACGACAAGCAGGGGGCTTCCGCGACAAGTTCTGGTCCCGACAAAGATGGATCTGCGCAGGCGCGTGAGGAGATACAGAAGAGAATGGTGCAACGCCTAGTTTACTTTGTCAGTTCCCTTCTGCAGGGGGCTAGGTCAAGGTACTCTGGTGTGCAGAAATTGCTTTTCGGCCTTCTCATGGCCTCGAGAAAGCTGCGCCATTACTTCCAAGCACATGAGATCACAGTTGTCACTCGTTTTCCGCTGAAGAGGATACTGCAGAATCCAGATGCAACAGGCAGGATTGTTGAGTGGGCACTGGAACTGTCAAGCTTTGGCCTCAAGTTTCAGAGCAATTCAACTATCCAAAGCAGAGCATTGGCAGAATTCATAGCAGAGTGGACGCCAACACCAGATGAAGAAATTCCAGAAACGAGCATCCCCGTCAAGGAAGCAAGCAAAGAGTGGCTGATGTACTTTGATGGTGCCTTCTCGCTGCAAGGCGCCGGTGCTGGCGTGCTGCTTGTCGCACCCACCGGAGAGCACCTCAAGTACATAGTCCAGATGCACTTTCCCAAGGAGCAAGCAACAAACAATACTGCAGAGTATGAAGGTGTGCTTGCTGGTCTCAGGATCGCAGCAGACCTTGGGATCAGGAAGCTCATTATCAGGGGTGACTCGCAGCTTGTCGTCCGCCAAGTGAATAAGAGTTACCAGAGTCCGTTGATGGAAGCCTACGTTGATGAAGTGAGAAAGCTAGAAGAGCACTTTGACGGCCTACAGATGGAACATGTTCCAAGAGCTCAGAACGACATTGCCGATGGCCTGTCAAAGTGCGCGGCACTCAAGTTACCTGTGGACCAGGGATCTTTGTGCTCAAGCTGACTCAACCGTCTGTAACGCCATCAACTGGACAGAGCAAGAAGAGGAAGTTGATTTCTGGTGACTATTTTCCGGCAGAGCTTCCCGAAGCCGCCGCCAAGAAGGTCCCCAAGATCAACACCAAGAGTGCTGGGGAGCAGTCTGCTCCAGCAAGCCCCAGGGTTTGTTCCGTTGAAGCAGACGCTCCCGACAAGTTTTGCTCCGGCAAGCTTGCCGGGGAGCGTCAAGCTCCGGCTGAGTCGCAGGTTCTCGCCGTAGAAGCGGATGTTCCCGCAGCAGCAGATGTGCCTTTAGTCCTTGTTGTCGAGCCGTAAGCTCCAGCATGGGCACAGCAGATTGTCCGTTTCCTTCAGACAGGAGAACTTCCCGAAGAGCAAGAAAAAGCGGAAAGAGTAGCCCGGCAGTCAAGTATGTACCAGTTTGTCGACAACACACTGTACAAAAGAAGACTCAACGATGTGAAATTGAAGTGTATTCACCGGGAAGACGGACAAAAGCTGTTGGCAGAGATACATGGAGGCATATGTGGTCACCACATTGGCGCAAGAGCACTTGCCGGCAAAGCATTCCGGCAAGGTTTCTTTTGGCCGACAGCCCTCCAGGATGCAACTGCACAAGTAACCAAGTGTGAAGCGTGCCAGTTCCATTCCAAGCGGATACACCAGCCAGCTCAAGCTCTCCAGACGATCTCTTTATCCTGGCCATTTTCGGTCTGGGGGCTCGACATCCTCGGCCCCTTCCCCCGAGCAGTCGGGGGCTTTGAGTACTTGTACGTTGCAATCGACAAGTTCACAAAGTGGCCGGAAGTGGAAGCAGTGAGGAAGGTGACAGCACAGTCAGCAGTCAAGTTCTTCAGGTCGATTGTTTGCCGCTTCGGGATCCCTAACAGGATCATCACCGACAACGGTACGCAATTCACGAGCCGCACCTTCATGCAGTACGTCCAAGATCTTGGCGCAAAGGTCTGCTTCGCTTCTGTTGCTCACCCCAGAAGCAACGGTCAAGCGGAGAGGGCAAATGCTGAAGTGCTGCGTGGGCTCAAGACCAGGACTTTTGACAGGCCGCACGAGTGCGGAAGAAACTGGATTGAGGAGCTGTCGGTGGTTCTTTGGTCGATTAGGATGACGCCAAATCGAGCCACTGGCCAGACACCTTTCGCTCTAGTCTATGGAGCAGAGGCAGTTCTCCCCACGAAACTCGTATACGGGGCACCTCGAGTGCTCGCTTATGATGAGCTTGAGCAAGAGCAGCTACGACAAGATGACGCGCTGCTCCTTGAGGAAGATCGTCTTCAGGCTGCTGTACGAGCTGCTCGCTACCAGCAAGCTTTGCGCTGCTACCATAGCCGCAAAGTTAACGCCAGAAGTCTCAAGGAAGGCGACCTTGTTCTTTGGCGCGTTCAGTCCACCAAGAATTCCAACAAGTTGACGCCGAAGTGGGAAGGCCCTTACCGGGTGAAACGAGTCACTAGGCCTGGCGCTGTTCGCCTTGAGACCGAAGATGGCATTCCGGTGAGAAACTCCTGGAACATTGAGCATCTTCGTAAGTTTTACCCATAAGGCGCGGTTGCCGGACCCTGTTCCGGCAACCACCTTTTGTACAAGTCTTGCCGCTGTTGCATGTAATCCTTTGTACAAAGCCAGGCGCAGACCCTGTGCATAAATAAAGATCATGTGCTCCGCACATCTTGTCAATTTCATGCTTTTTATTTTTTGCATGAGTTATCTGACACTTTGTGCAGCGCCAACCCCCGGTAAGCAATAACGAGCCATAAGGCTCCATATCTTTATTTTCTTTTCTTTCTTTTTTCTCAGGAAAGGAAGGTTCCCTCGCCCACAAGTTTGCCGGGGGGGGGGAGGAGAAGATAATGGTATGGACCAGGCGTCGTTCAAGAAAGTTTCGCCTTGCCGGAAAGCAAACAACAGAAAAGCTAAGTTTCCAAAGTTTGAGCAATCAGATTTTTTAATTTTTTAAGTTATCTTCCTTGAACGACCATGCTTTGTATGGAAAACCTATGCGCGGAGGAACCAGCTCATGGCTAGTTGCGCCCTTACTTTGTTTCGAGTCCGCTCAACAACTTAAGTGAGCTACGACTAGTTGCGACAAGGTTTCTTGTCGGTAACGGCACCGCCAGCAGGCTGCTGACGTCCCGCACTCAGCGCTCGTGGCTAAGGTGCCTGCGCCGGCAAGTTCCCTAAAAGCATAGGGCAAAAACATACAAAGGAAGGAATCAAGTAAAGGAAATAACATTGCAATCACTACCCAAAATAGAGTTATATTACAAGATAGCTTGTCGTGGCTCTAATAGATTGTTTTCATAACGTGACCAGCAGCAACAAGAAAAGAAGAAAACGGGCGGCCTAGTCTACACGATCGCCCTCAACCCTCTTGATCCCGCTCACCTTGTCCACAATGGGTGCGACAAGGGCCTTGAGCGCCTCCAGATCAGCATCCGGCGGCAGGGTCTTGAGGACGTTGGTGAGATTGAGGCCCGGGTTGCGGAAGGCCACCTTCACCAACACCTTTTGAAGAGCTCCCGCGCAGATCTTGCGTGACTCGTCGGCCAGTTGCTTTGGGATCCTCTCCCGGAGTCGCTGGAGGGCCATCGCCACGCCTTTGAAGAACAAGGTGAGCTTGGCGCTGGATTGGAGGTTCTCATCAGAGGGATACCCGAGATCCTCCATCCCCAGCTGCGCCAGCTCCCTGTCAATGTCTGCGGCAGCATTCACAAGACCCTCCGTCCAGTGCTCCACAGTCTCCCTAAAAGTGTTCTGGGCGGCAGTAGCACTCTCCAGCAGCGCCTTGTCGGCCTTGATCTCCTCCTTCAAGGCCACCTCCTTCTCCCTGGCGCCGTCCAACGTCTTGGTCAGAGTGGTCAGCTTCAACTCAAGATCTGCGTTGGAGTCCTTGGCGGCGCTGAGCTCCTTGCCCTTCTCAGCGAGATGGGCCTGCAGCTCTGAGTGGCTGTAGGCGTCCTTCTCCCGCTCATGCTTGAGCGCGGCAAGCTCCTCGCCGCTCGCCTTGAGATCGGCCTCCAGCTGCGCCACCTTCGTCTCCAGCTCCTTCTTGGCGGCCTCGGCAGCTGCGGCAGTGTCCTCTGCTTGCTTGAGAGCTCCGCCGAATGTTCGCTCGCGCGCGGCAAGCTCCTCCTCGTGGCTATCAAGGTTGATCTTCCGCTGCGCCAGCTCGCCCTCCTGCGCAGACAGCTTCTCAGCGGCAAGTCGCTGCTGCTCTTCGACGTCAGCCTTCTCGAGGAGGAAGGCCTTCTGCTCCTCAGCGAGCTGCTCCCGCTCCTCCGCCAGGGACCGGAGAGCTGCCTGGTTGAGACCTCGGAGCTCCTCCGCGCGCTTCTCAATGTCTGCTCCCGCCTTCGCGACAAGCGCCTCACGAGATTCCAGCTTGGCTTGCCGAGCGCGGTAGAGCGACAACAGCTTCCGCAGCAGCCGCTCCTCCTCGGACTCGCCGCTGCTGCTGGTTGGCGTGTCAACCAGCGTCAGCCCAGCGGAGGCGAGCACCTCTCCGTCGAAGCTTTCTCCTTCGACCGGCGCCCTGGACATTGACGCCCAGGGGAGGTTGATGAAGACGCCATCGCCGGCCTTCAAGTAGACGCCTGGCTGGGGCTCTTCGGAGCCTGACGCAGCGGCAGCGGCGGAAGGATCGGCGGTCGGCGTAGCGCCTGGCGCTCCTGCGGCCTCAGAGCCGTCAGTACGATCGCCAGACCCCTCGTCAGCTGCTGCGGCAGCAGCCTTGGCGGCCTCTTCGCCGGCGGGATCATCAGCGTCGGCCGCTTCTTCGGTGGTAGCGGCGTCGTCGACAGCAACCTCGGTCTCCATCGGCTCCGCAGCAGATGGGTCTAACGGCCGGAAAAGGAAGAAAAGTCAAGCAAATATCCAAAAAGAAGATCAAACGAAGAAGGACCCAAGGGAAGTTTCGAAGCAAGAGGTTTACCTGTACCGGGCTCTGCAGTTGTGGTCTCCACCGCCGGGGGGCCACTGGTGCTGTCCCTTGCCGGAGAACCCCCCCTTGCCGGAGAGCTCCCCCTTCCCGGAGAGCTCTCCCTTGTCGAAGGATTCTCCCTTACCGGAGAACTCTCCCTTGGCGGTGTAGTCGAAGTAGATGGCATGTCAGGGGCGGTTTCCGGACGCTCCTGGTGGGGCTGCTCTGCTCCTACACAAACCAACAGTCAGATATCAGCAAACAAAGAGTATCCATGCGCGCCTAACAACGGGAAGCAAACCATATACTTACGCTGGGGACTGCGCTGGGGGCTGCTCTGAAGAACAGTTGCCGGGTACGGCAAGGTTGTCTCGGACGCACCCCGCTGTCGCGGTGGGTTCGTCCTCGATGATAATCAACGGGACCTTGGCTCTCTTTGCCGCTCTCTGGGCCAGAGTCCTAAAAAGGAATAAGTTCAGAGTAAAGCAAATGAGTTACAAGACAAAACAACAAGAATTGAAGAAAAACAAGTACACCAAGGATCTTACTCTTCTTCTTCCTCGTCGGAGCTGAGCGCGGAGAAGTCAAAGCCTGGCTCACCTCCGGCGCGAGGAGGCGAAGGAGTAGGTTCCCTTGGCCGCTTGGCGGGAGCAGTGACGGTGGTCTGAGACGACCCCGCTCCAGCTGCCGCCGCGGCATGAGAAGCGACAGGATCCTCGGCGGGCTCGCTCGACTCGACGTCATGCCCGGCAGGCTCTTCCTCGCTGGCAAGCCCCTCTCGCTCGGCAAGGCTTGCCGCCTCTGCTGCCTCTGCCTCCTCCACGGTGAATCCAAACTCGCCCGCGGCCGCGGCTGCCGTCGCCTCTTCCAGCCTAGTGGCGATGCGCTTCATCTCCTCGTCGGTGGTGTCCCGGGTGAGGCCCTTCTGCTCGTCGGAGCGGATCAGCATTTCTACCAAGCCATCGAAGAACGCCTGCACGACGTCGTCTGCAGGCTCTTGCCAAGTTGGGTCAATTCCATGCGAGTCGCACAGCGGCATCATTGCATGGATGCGGCTGAGCGAGGAATTGTTGCACAGTGGAACGACACCCTTCGGCAACCTGAACACTTCGGGATGCTGAGGGTCGTACTTGAACAGCTCCTGGAGCATCGCGTTAAGCTCCAGAACAGTGAAGTTGAAGTTGAGGCCCGTACGCAGCCTCATGATATCCGCCGCATTCTTGAACTCCTAGGCGGGTCTCCTCCTCTCCTGCAGGGGGGCGATGCGGCGGCGAAGGAAATCTGCGCCAACGGCGCCTACAGTGAGCCTGGCAAGCCTGAGGCGTTGGATCCGGGCGACGGCAATCTTCAGCCTGTCGTCTTCCGGGGCCACGTTGCTCCAATCGCTGCCGCGCACTACTGGAGTTTGGCGCCGGGCGGTAAACGGCTGCGGGTTCTCCTCGACGACCCAGCACCAGTCTGCTCTCCATTCCTCCCACTTGCTGCAGAGCTCTCCCTCCAGATAAGCTTCCTTCTTGCCGGCTTTTGAGATCGAGGTGATTCCTCCGGATAAGGGCTCTCCTCTCTCAACTCGGGGCATAAAGAAGTGGCGAAAAAGGGCTACATTTGGATGGACTCCGACAAAGTTTTCGCAGAGATGTGCGAAAACTGCCATGGTCAGGACAACATTGCGAGTGAAGTCAAGGAGGCGGAACCCGTAGGTGTTCATAATATCACAGAAGAATTCAGAGAAAGGCGGGCAGAGCCCGCAGTAGAAGAACAAGGCGAAAAAGGGATATCCAGTCGGAGCCATTTTCCAAGCGGCGGCTGGAAGTACCTTCGTGCGCGGGTGCGCCCGCGTCTCCGTCGACCAGAAGAGGTAGTAGTACTCCCTCAGATCCCTCACGACAAGCTTGGGGGGGGGGGGAGATTGCCCGCTCCTTTCGCAGTGCCGTGAGCCGCTGCGCCTCGGCCGACTTCACGACCTTCCCCTTGTCGGCTTTCGGAGCCATGGCAGAAGTGGTGAGGGAGGTCGACGGCGTTGGTGGTGCTGGTGGCGATGGGGGGCGGAGCGCTGCTCTCTTTCGGCTTTGGGAAGAAGGGGAGTGGCGGAGATTTTCGAGGTTGGAGTAGCAACTGGCGGATGGGCAAACTGACCCTGTTTCCCCTGCTTATAAGGAGGGAGGGGGCGGACGTTTCGCCTTTCCAAATAAAGAAACCACCCACGATCTCTCCCACGACGCCGCAAACAACGCGTGCCGTTCGGGGAGGGCGCGGTGGATACGGAGAAAGATACGGCGTGACCCAGGCCGCGCGTGCCCGTGCCCTGTTTTGGGCCTGGCCCAACAGCGCTCGGCACCGTGTATGGTCCAGGCCCGGGGGCTCCTGTCGGTGTACTAGAGTAGGGGTACCCTAGTATCCAACTTGTGCACGGGCAGTCACAGCATCCCGCGGCAAGGCTTGCCGGGTGACCGCCAAGGTCCTCCGTGGTTCCTTTGGAGCCATTCAAGAACAAAGTATTCAAGCCGAGGAGACAAGGCCCCGGCAAGAGGAGCTTGCCGGGAAGGCCACTCAAGGCACAAGACCCCGGCAAGAGGAGCTTGCCGGGAAGGCCAACCAAGGCATCTCAAGGAACTTGCCGCGATGCGCCACGCGTCCCGGCAAGGCCCGGTGAGCGGCAAGCTCCCGGACGCGACAAGACAACGACCGCGGCAAGGCGTTTGCCGCGGCAAGCTACCACTCCGTACCCACGCTCCAGCACATCCACCAACGTGTCGCTCTGGGACTCTTCCAGGCGTACGTGGCGGGAGGCTGTGCAGCCAGCGGTACGCGGTGGCAAGCGGCACTGACAAGATTGCTATCATGGCAAACGGTGGCGTCCCTGACGGTCCCTTTCTACACTGTTTGGGCGACGCAGATGGGCATTTAATGCCCTTGTCCCCTGCCGTCAGGGTTAGGTATGATACACTGTACAGGTAGTTGTACCAACCGCAACACCTTTCCATTTTTACCCTTGTCTACGTTGCCACCTGTCGTTGACCCCTTGAGCATATAAAAGGAGGCCCATGCGCAACGTAGAGGGGGGGGGAGGAACAAAAGAACACTCACGCTCGGTCTCGTTAGCTGCTGGTGTGTACTGTAGCACTCAGCGCTCCCGAGCAAGAACTCAATACAAACCACAATGCAAGAGTAGGGTTTTACGCATCCATGCGGCCCGAACCTGGGTAAACTGCTCGTGTGCTTCGCCTCGATCTGCTCTTCGTGCGACCTCCGCCCCCACCAAACCAAAAGGGGCTCGGTCCGCCGGTCCCCATAGGTGCTCGTGGATCAGTTTCCCCGACACTCAGTCTCACCGAGATGGGATTGTAATCTATCTGTTTCCCTTCGTAACGGATCGGTCTTACCGAGATGAGCGATCGGTCCCACTGAGATTGCAATGCAAACTCTCTGTTTCCCTTTTGTAACATTTCGGTCTCACCGAGATGAGCGAATCGGTCCCACCGAGTTTACCTGACCAACTCTCTGGTTAGCTTATTACCAAAATCGGTCCCACCGAGTTTGTGTAATCGGTCACACCGAGATTACGTTATGCCCTAACCCTAACCATATTGGTCCTACCGAGTTGCATCTCAGTCCCACCGAAAATCCTAACAGTCACTAGATTTGCTGAATCGGTGCGACCGAGTTTAACCATTCGGTCCCATCGAGTTTGGCAAATTGTGTGTAACGATAGATTTTGTGTGGAGGCTATATATACCCCTCCACCCACTCTTCATTCGTAGAGAGAGCCATCCGAACATACCTACACTTCCAATACACATTTTTTGAGAGAGAACCACCTACACTTGTGTTGAGCTCAAGATATTCCATTCCAACCATATGAATCTTGATCTCTAGCCTTCCCCAAGTTGCTTTCCACTCAAATCTTCTTTCCACCAAATCCAAATCCTGTGAGAGAGAGTTGAGTGTTGGGGAGACTATCATTTGAAGCACAAGAGCAAGGAGTTCATCATCAACACACCATTTGTTACTTCTTGGAGAGTGGTGTCTCCTAGATTGGCTAGGTGTCACTTGGGAGCCTCCGACAAGATTGTGGAGTTGAACCAAGGAGTTTGTAAGGGCAAGGAGATCGCCTACTTCGTGAAGATCTAACGCTAGTGAGGCAAGTCCTTCGTGGGCGACGGCCGTGATGGAATAGACAAGGTTGCTTCTTCGTGGACCCTTCATGGGTGGAGCCCTCCGTGGACTCGCGCAACCGTTACCCTCCGTGGGTTGAAGTCTCCGTCAATGTGGATGTACGATAGCACCACCTATCGGAACCACGACAAAAACATCCGTGTCTCCAATTGCGTTTGAATCCTCCAAACCCTTCCCTTTACATTCTTGCAAGTTGCATGCTTTACTTTTCGCTGCTCATATACTCTTTTGCATGCTTGCTTGAATTGTGTGGAGATTGCTTGACTTGTGCTAAGATAGCTAAAACCTACCAAGAACTAAAATTGGGAAAAGGCTAGATTTTTATTTGGTCAAGTAGTCTAATCACCCCCCTCTAGACATACTTTCGATCCTACAGCGTGGCCTGGGAAGATCGCAGCGCGGGCGCCGGCTGGGGCGTCATAGAGGCTGTCGCACCGCCCGTGGGCAGCACGGCCCCGCCATCAGACCCAGCGGCGTGCGGCCCGTCGTCTTGGACCCGAACGACACCGCTCGCCTGGCTCCGGTTGCGAGAGTGTCGTGGACGCTCGCGGGCAGCGCCTCCAGAGCCATACGTAGCCACCCCGTCGCCTGCCCGCGCTGGTGCGGACAGGCCTGCTCTGGATGACCTGATTGCCGTGATCCCCTTCTTCTTGGGGGCCATCGCGATGATGAAGTCAATGCATTAACTTCCAAACCAGATTTTTCACAGCTCGTGCCCCCTACTTGGCGTGCCAAAGATGTCGGGGTTCAAGAACGACACCTATGGGATCACAGGGAATCCCTACTACGGTTGGCAGGGCGTGGGGCTGTGCAAAGAGCGGGTTTAGGAGATCAACGCGGGCGAATTTTATCCAGGTTCGGGCCGCAAGCGATGCGTAATACCCTAATCCTGCACTAGTGTATATTTGGTGTTCTTGAGTTCTTCAACTAGCTGCGGTGCATGCCTAGCCCAAAAAGTCTGAATCCTTCCTTAGTATGCCTCGGGCCTCCTTTTATATATTAAAGGGGCTGCCACAGCGGCACACAGGAGGTGGAAAGTGTCTACAGTGTACAAGTTTATCTGTGACATCGTGGGACAAAACACATTTAATGCGCTGCCGACGTGTCCTCTTGCTTTATCGGGGATGGCAAGGAAGCTTGTCTCGTCCGTTGCCACCTCGCCTCGCTTCGACGCGCGTCCAAGCTGACGAGGCATGCAACGACACGCTGGCTGGCTGGCTGCTACACTTGTGCGGTGGCAGGGTCTTCACGAAGATCTGCATTCCACCACGCAGGTGCTTGCCTGGTTGGCCTAGAAGCTGCATGCTGCTACGTAGGTGCGTGCCTAGTTGGCAGGCTGATTGCTGCATCGGAACGACCATAGGGCAGCGAAACCTTGGTAAGTGCGGGCCTGGTTGTGTCCCCGCAGATGCCCCCGGCAAGGGTCTTGCTGGGGTCCTGTGGGCGTCCCCGGCAAGGGTCTTGCCGGGGGGCCTTCGTCTTCTGGTTCTCATCTAGTCTTGCAGGTTTTCAGTCTTCACAAAGATCTGCATGCCACCATGTAGGTGCCTCCAGAGCCTTGGTTCCAATGTTGTCGATGGTGTCGGAACTCTCAGGCTCAAGGGTGGCGGTCCTGCTCGTGTTGGGTAAGTTGCCCTGGCAAGGCTCTTGCCGGGGGAAACCCACCTTGCCCCTTCACTCTTCGCGCCTCTGGTCTCAGTGCTGCTCTGGTAGTCTTGTTCTTCGCTTCCTCTGCCCCCGCCAAGCGTGGCCGTAGGTGTGGCTACAACTTCCCATGCACAAGTAAATGGGTACAGAAGGCCCCTACTTTTGTACACCGACATGAGCTTTTGCCAATATGTGTCCTTAGCATTTTGAGGGGTCCACATCTCTAGTCCATGCCATACCAATCATTGAACTTTCTGAAACATTAATCTTGAATGGATATTAGTTCAATGAGGTATATGTTGTTATGAATTACCAAAACCACCCAGGGATTAGTTGCACTTTCAAAATCCCTACTTCCCTCTGCGAAGGGCCTTTCTATTTACTTTGTGCATTTTTTTATTTGAGTCTCCATCTTCTCTTATAAAGCACCAACTAAGGGGCACTATGATCATACTTGAGCATTGGGTGTAGCTAATATGCGAGTGGGTTTCATCAATGGACCAATGACTGAGCATAATGGGCTAGGGATAACTTGCTTTAGTGTTGATATTTTGAAAGACATGGTTGCTTGTTGATATGCTTGAGTATTGAAATCTTCATGTCAAAACTAGATTATTGATTTGAACCATATAAAAGTCCAAATGTCCATGCTACAAAAGAAAAGAATATGTGATGAACATGTTAGGCAGCATTCCACATAAAAAATTCTGTTTTTATCATATACCTACTCGAGGACGAGTAGGAATTAAGCTTGGGGATGCTCATACATCTCCAATGTATCTATAATTTTTGCTTGTTCCATGCTGTTATATTATCATTCTTGGATGTTTTACAATCATTTTATAGCAACTTTATATCATGTTTTGGGACTAACCAATTGACGTAGTGGCCAGTGCCAGTTAATGTTTTTTGCTTATTTTTTTACTTCGTAGAATATCAGTACCAAACGGAGTCCAAACGCAGTGAAACTTTTTGGAGAATTTTTCTGGACCAGAAGACGCTAGTTGGGTGAAAGAAGTACCAGAGGTGGCTCCAAGGGGAGCACAACCCACCTGGGCCCGCGCCCAGGCGCGCCCTGGTGGGTTGTGCCCACCTCGGTCACCTCCCGCACCGCCTCTTTGCTCTATAAATACCCCGAAAATCCAAAAACCCTAGGGGAGTCGACGAAACACAATTCCAGCCGCCGCAAGTTCCAGAACCACCAGATCCAATCTAGACACCATCACGGAGGGGTTCATCATCCTCATTGGTGCCTCTCCGATGATGCGTGAGTAGTTGATTGTAGACCTACGGGTCCGTAGTTAGTAGCTAGATGGCTACCTCTCTCTCTTTTGATTCTCAATACAATGGTCTCTTGGAGATCTATTAACTCTTTTTGCGGTGTGTTTGTTGGGATCCGATGAACTTTGAGTTTATGATCAGATCTATTTATCCATGGAAGTTATTTGAGTTTCTTTAATCTCTTATATGCATGATTACTTATAGCCTCGTATTTCTTCTTCGAATCTTTGGTTTAGTTAGGCTAACTAGATCGATTTTTCTTGCCATGGGAAGAGGTGCTTTGTGATGGGTTCAGTCGTGTGGTGTTCTTTCCCAGTGACAGAAGGGGCAGCAAGACATGATTGATCATTGCTATTAAGGATAACAAGATGGGGTCTATTTCTACATGAATAGATTTTGTCTACATCGTGTCATCGTTCTTATCGCATTACTCCGTTTCTCCATGAACTTAATACACTAGATGCATGCTGGATAGCGGTCGTTGTGTGGAGTAATAGTAGTAGATGCAGGCAGGAGTCGGTCTACTAATCTTGGACGTGATGCCTATATAATGATCATTGCCTGGATATCGTCATAATTATTTGAAGTTCTATCAATTGCCCAATGGTAATTTGTTTACCTGCCATATGCTATTTTTCTTGAGAGAAGCCACTAGTAAAATCTACGGCCCCGGGTCTATTCTTTATCATATTTGCTTTGAGATCTATTTTTATTTGCTTTTGTTTTCAGATATATTATTCTAAAAACCCAAAAATACCTTGTTGCGCCTTTTCTTTCTTTATTTTATTTTGCTTTATCGCGAGATCTATTTATCCAAAATCATACAAACCAATCTATCTTTTACCCGAGAGGGATTGACAACCCCTCTTACACGTTGGTGGGGCCGTGTCACATACATCTTGGTGGAGTGCTCAAAATGATAGAATATGAAATATGCAATCATCACCAAGACAAATATGATAGATCATACACAAGAGATAAGATAGCATCATTCAAGCATAGCATAATAAAGCGTAGTATGATCCACCACATGATCATAAGAGTATCTCACACACGAGCACACATATTGTAGCAAGCACAAGCAAATAAAGTAGCAAGAGAGACAAAAGAATGTAGAACACACTCTCTCTGTCGAAGCCTATGATCTATACACTTTCTCCCCCTTTGGCAACAAGTTACCAAAAAGCTCGAAAATGCATATTGCTATATGACACTCTAAGCACGATCTCCGGGAGCTCCGGAGTGCGAAGATGGCGTCGAGAGAACAGCATCTGCGAAGACTTCAGCTGATGTCTAAGGAGCTGGAGGGGTTGCCACTGGAGGGGCAACTGAAGGTGTGGCTGCAGGAGCTGAAGTTGTGGCCTAGAGTCAATCACTGGCACTGCTATGGACATCTATCTTCTAGGCACCCTCTGATAAGCATCTGTGGTTGTCCTGTCACTCCTGTCCTCAAGCTCTTTTTGTATCTTCTCCACCGAAGTCTGAATCTCAGTGACTTTGTGATATGTCTCCAACGTATATATAATTTTTGATTGTTCCATGATGTTATATTATCAATCTTGGATGTTTTATAATCATTTTATAGTCATTTTATATCATTTTTGGTACTAACCTATTGACATAGTGCCAAGTGCCAGTTGTTGTTTTCTGCATGTTTTTTACATCGCTGGAAATCAATACCAAACGGAGTCCAAATGCAACGAAACTTTACGGCAATTTTTTTTGGACCAGAATACACCCAATGGGCCAAGGCCGCGCCTGAGGGGTGCTCCGAGGGGAGCACAACCCACCAGGGCGCGCCAGGAGGCCCATGCACACCCTGGTGGGTTGTGCCCGCCTCGGGTGCCCCCCGGACCGCCTCTTTGCTCTATAAATACCCCAATATTACAAAAACCCTAGGGGAGTCGATGAAAATCAACTCCAGCCGCCGCAGAGTCCAGAACCACCAGATCCAATCTAGACACCATCACGGAGGGGTTCACCACCTCCATTGGTGCCTCTCCGATGATGCGTGAGTAGTTCTTTGTAGACCTTCGGGTCCGTAGTTAGTAGCGAGATGGATTCCTCCCTCTCTTTTGATTCTCAATACAATGGTCTCTTGGAGATCTATTTGATGTAACTCTTTTTGCGGTGTGTTTGTTGGGATCCGATGAACTTTGAGTTTGTGATCAGATCTATTTATCCATGAAAGTTATTTGACTTTCTTTGATCTCTTATATGCATGGTTTCTTATAGCCTTGTATTTATTCTCCAATATTTAGGTTTTGTTTGGCCAACTTGATCTATTTATCTTGCAATGGGAAGAGGTGCTTTGTAGTGGGTTTGATCTTGCGGTGCTTGATCCCAGTGACAGAAGGGGAACTGACACGTATGTATTGTTGCTACTAAGGATAAAATGATGGGGTTTATATCTACATCGATAGATCTTGTCTACATCATGTCATTGTTCTTATTGCATTCCTCCGTTTCCCCATGAACTTAATACACTAGATGCATGTTGGATAGCGGTCGATGTGTGGAGTAATAGTAGTAGATGCAGGCAGTAGTCGGTCTACTAATCTTGGACGTGATGCCTATATAATTATCATTGCTTGGATATCGTCATGATTATTTGAAGTTCTATCAATTGCCCAACAGTAATTTGTTTACCCACCGTTTGCTATTTTTCCCGAGAGAAGCCACTAGTGAAACCTACGGCCCCCCAGGTCTCTTTCTCATATTATTTGCCTTTGCGATCTACTTTTCCTTTGCTTTTATTTTCAGATCTATTAAACCAAAAAAATAAAAATACCTTGCTGCGTTTTATTCTTATTTATTTTATTTGGCGTTCGATCTTTCAATCCACTACAATTTTATTCACATCTGTTTGCCTATCTTGAGGCGCCGCTACCCGGAAGGGATTGACAACACCTTTTACACGTCGGGTTGCGAGTATTTGTTATTTGTGTGCAGGGCCTGTTTACGTTGTGTTGCTTGGTTCTCCTACTGTTTCGATAACCTTGGTCTCATAACGGAGGGAAATACCTACCGCCGCTGTGCTGCATCATCCCTTCCTCTTTGGGGAAATACCGACGTAGCTTCAAGCTGCATCAAAAGGAATTTCTGGCGCCGTTGCCGGGGAGGATCTTCAACATATACCAGGTTCCTAATCACAAATCTCATCTCCTCGCAATTTACATTATTTGCCATTTTCCTCTCCTTTTCCTATTTGCCTCTCCTTTTCCTCTCTCCCACTTCACGAAAAATTGTCGTTTTATTCGCCCCTCTTTTTCTTTCGCCCCTCTTGCATAGTCATCATGACTCAAGAGAACACCAAGTTGTGTGGTTTCTCAAATACCAACAACAATGATTTTATTGGCACTCCGATTGCTCCTTCCGCCATTAGTGCAGAGTCTTGTGATATTAATACTGCTTTGCTGAATCTTGTTATGAAAGATCAATTTTCCGGTACTCCTAATGAGGATGCCGCGTCCCATCTTAATACCTTAATGGAGTTATGTGATATGAAAAAGAAAAAAGATGTGGACAATGATGTTGTGAAGATGACATTTTTTCATTTTCTTTGCGTGATTCTGCAAAATTTTGGTTTTCTTCTTTGCCTGGCAATAGTATTGATTCTTGGAATAAGTGCAAAGATGCTTTTATCACTAAGTATTTTCCACCCGCAAAAATCATTTCCCTTTGAACCCATATCATGAATTTCAAGCAACTTGAACATGAGCATGTTGCACAATCTTGGGAAAGGATGAAAATGATGCTAAGGAATTGCCCAACTCATGGGTTAAATCTTTGGATGATCATACAAAATATTTATGCGGGATTGAATTTTGTTTCTCGTAATCTTTTAGATTCCGTCACGGGTGGTACTTTTATGGAAATTACTTTGGGTGAAGCCACAAAATTGCTTGATAATATTATGGCAAATTATTCGCAATGGCATACCGAAAGAGCTTCTACTAGTAAAAAAAGTTAATTCGACTGAAGAAATTTCTTCTTTGAGTGAAAAAGTTGATGCTCTTATTAAATTGGTTGCTAGTAAAAGTTCTCCTATTGATTTTAATGATATGCCTTTGTCTACTTTGATTGATCAAACTAGTGATGCCATAGATGTGAATTTTATCTCTCAAAATAATTTCCACAACAATGCTTATAGAGGTAATTTTGATCCTAGGCCTTTTACTAGTAATTCCTCTAATAATTATGGTAATTCCTTTGGAAATCAATATTATTATAATAATAGGAACACCTCTGATCTTTAGAATAATATTAAAGAATTTATCAACACGCAAAAAGTTTTCAACACTACCATAGAAGAAAAATTGAATAAGATTGATGGTTTGTCTATAAGTGTTGATAGAATTTCTCATGATGTGGAAAATCTCAAGATGAAAATTTTCGTGCCTAAGGTTGCGGAATCAATTAAAGCTCTTTATGTTTCTATGGATGAAAGTAAGAAAAGAACCTCTATGCTTAGAGCTAAAAGAGAACTTTTAGAAAAAGCGTTTTCTAGTGATTGCTTTCGTAAAAGTGATGGAGATCATAAAATGATTGGTGTTTCTTCTATTGATTCCTTGTTTAGTAAAATTAAGATTGATGAAAAAGGGACTAGAGAAGAGTCAACTTTAATTGGAAGGCATCCCGATAATTCGGAGGGTGAAAATCTTGTTGAGAAAATCGATGAAAGTGGGTTTGAAGAGGTCAAAACTTTAACTAGTGATGTGCCCACTCTTTTGGATTACAAAGACTTTAATTATTATAGTTTCTCTTTTATTTATTGTATTTCTTTGTTGCAATCCATGATAAATTCACCCCATGCTTATGAACAAAAAAAAGCTTTTACTAAACATATTATTGATGCTATGATGAAAGCTTTTGAAGAAAACTTGGAATTAGAAGTTTCAATTCCTAGAAAATTGCATGATGAATGGGAACCTAATATCAAAGTCAAGATTAAAAATTATGAGTGCTTTGCTTTGTGTGACTTGGGTGCTAGTGTTTCTACAATTCCGAAATCTTTAGGTGATGTGCTTGGTCTTACCGATCTTGAAGAATGCTCTTTAAATTTGCACTTGGCGGATTCTACCATTAAAAAGCCTATGGGAAGAATTAATGATGTTCTTATTCTTAAAAATAGGAATTATGTGCCCATAGATTTTACTGTTCTTAATATTGATTGCAATCCGTCTTGTCCAATTATTCTTAGTAGACCGTTTTTATGCACTATCGGTGTCGTGATTGATATGAAAGAAGGCAATATTAAGTTCCAATTTCCTTTGAGAAGGGTATGGAACACTTCCCTATAACAAGAATTAGGCCACCATATTAATCAATCATGAGGGCATCTTATGGATCTCGAAACAAAGATGACAAAACTTAGATCTTGCTTTATGCCTAGCTAAGGGCGTAAAACGATAGCACTTGTTGGGAGGCAACCCAATGAATAAAATTTATTTTTGCTTTTTTTCTTTCTGTTCTTGGAGTGTTTGCAAAATTATGCTACTGTTATTATTGTGTTTTTTGTGTTTTAATTAGTGTTTTTGCCAAGTAAAGCCTTTAGGATCTTCTTGGGTGATAGTTGTTTGATCTTGCTGAAAAACAGAAACTTTTGTGCTCACTGAAACAATTCTTATTCTTAACCAGAGCGTGATAAAATAGCAATTCTTTTTGCAGAAAATTAATATAGAAATTGCTCAGGTCGTCCTAATTTTTCAGACCTTTTGGAGTTTCATAAGTATTCGAACAATTCAGATTGCTATAAACTGTTCTATTTTTGACAGATTCTGTTTTCTTTGTGTTGTGTGCTTGTTTTGATGGCTCTATGGTTTTCTTTGATGAGTTTTGCCATATAAAAGTTGGAATGCAGTAGATATAATGCAAGAACAAAATATTAATAGGTTGCAACAATACTTATAGTAGTGATTTTCTTTCTTATACTAACGGATCTCACGAAGGTTTTGTTGAGTTTTGTGTGATTGAAGTTTTCAAGTTTTGGGTTATCTTATGATGGATGAAGGTATAAGGAGTAAGAAGTTCCTAAGCTTGGGGATGCCCCAACATCCCAAGCTATTATCCAAAAGAGAGCAAGCAACTAAGCTTGGGGATGCCCCGAGTGGCATCCCCTCTTTCTTCTAATGACCATCGGTATTTTACTCGAAGCAATATTTTTATTCGTCACATACTATGTGTTTTGCTTGGAGCGTCTTGTATGATAAGAGTCTTTGCTTGTTTTATTTTGTGTTTTAAGTCTTGATTCCTTGCTGGACACACCTATTTTAGAGAGCCAAAATTATGTCATGACTTGTTAGAATTGCTCTCTATGCTTCACTTAAATTTTTATGAGCGATGGACTTGCTCTAGTGCTTCACTTATATCTTTTTGAGCACGGTGTGCTTTAGTATTTTTGAAGAAATGCTCTCTTGCTTCACTTAGATTTATTTGGGAGTTAGAAAATTTTTCAAGAAATTCTCTCTTGCTTCACTTAAATTAATTTGAGAGAAAGAAATATTATGCTCATGATCTTCACTTATATTTGTTTGAGCTTATCAAAAGCAACATATGAAAATTAGTTCCAAAGTGATAGATATCCAAGAAGGATATAATAAAAACTTTCATGAAGATCATTGGACAAAATAAACTTGATTCTTAGTTATAGTTTTGAGATATGATGATGTGATATGTGAGTCATGTTGATGAGTAATTATGCTTTAGTAAGAATATTGGTGTTAAGGTTTGTAATTCCCTATGCAAGCACGAAAGTCAATAATTATGCAATGAAATTATATCCTACTTGTGGTGCATCATTCGGTGTTAATCATGCTTAATGCTCACTTATGAGATTATTCGTTTCTTGGTTGGTCGCTTCTCAATCTTTTGCTAGCCTTCATTTTGCACTAAGTATGATCACTACTTGTGCATCCAAAATCCTTTAAACCAGTTTTGCCACATGAGTCCACTATATCTACCTCTATGCGGTATTATTTTGCCGTTCCAAGAAAATTTGTATGTGCCATCTCTAATTTTCAAAATAAACTTCTCTTTTGTGTGTTCGTACTGCTCGTGGAGTGGTGAGGGGTGGCTAATATTTTGCATGCTAGATGTGTTATTCACACGATGAGTGTTTATTAACTTTGAAAGGATCGATATAGTTGACTAGAGGGGGGGTGTCGGTGTCAAAACCGGCGGATCTCGGGTAGGGGGTCCCGAACTATGCGTCTAAGGTCGATGGTAACAGGAGACGGGGGACACAATGTTTACCCAGGTTCGGGCCCTCTTGATGGAGGTAATGCCCTACTTCCTGCTTGACTGATCTTGATGAATATGAGGATTACAAGAGTTGATCTACCACGAGATCGTAATGGCTAAACCCTAGATGTCTAGCCTGTATGATTGTGATTGCCTCTATGGACTAAACCCTCCTGCTTATATAGACACCGGAGGGGCCTAGGGTTGTACAGAGTCGGTTTACAAAGGAAGGAATTTACATATCCGAACGCCAAGCTTGCCATCCATGCAAAGGAGAGTCCCATCCGGACACGGGGAGAAGTCTTCTGTCTTGTATCTTCATAGCCATTAGTCCGACCCATGTTACATCGTCCGGACGCCCGAGGACCCCTTAATCCAGGACTCCCTCAGTAGCCCCTGAACCAGGCTTCAATGACAACGTGTCCGGCGCGCAGATTGTCTTCGGCATTGCAAGGCGGGTTCCTCCTATGAATACTCCCAAATAGCCTTCGAACGTAGAAAACGTGTCCGACTCTGCAAAACACGTACCATACACACATGCAGAGAGTATAATATTTCACGAGTCCAATCGACAGACAACTTTTGTAGCGTGACATCACGGCCCTGCCGGTCATTATTTTGAACCGTTTTTAGCCTCCCGCTCCACGTTTTGAGATGCGGTTTTATTGGCACGTCTTGTCGAAGAAGAGATCGTGTCCCCTTATTGCAGGATTCTCATCAATACGGGCGTGGGTGATCCAACCGCCCCATTGGCGCGATTCCTTAGGAATAGGCAAGTTTTAAGGCCCATGAGGAGGCGTTCGATATTCATCGCCTTTATAAAGGGGCTCAAACCCGTCTTTCTCCTCTATGCCTAGCTCTTCCTCAACTTTTCCAACCTCGAAATCCAGCACCTAGGTTTCAACTTAATCGCTCCAAGCCTCCCAGTCATGTCCGGACCCAGCCCTCAAGGCTGGTGGGTGGCCTCCTCTGTCACAGAGGAGGATATCGCGAAGCTCCGGTCGGCAAGGTACCTGACCGCGGAAATCCTCCACAGGCTCCCTGCCAAGGGGCAGGTTATTCCTACACCCAGATCCAGCGAGAGGGTCGTATTCATCTCCCACTTCCTCCGGGGGCTAGGGTTCGCTCTCCACCCATTCGTTCGTGGCCTCATGTTCTATTACGAGCTAGATTTTCACGATCTAGCTCCGGACTCCTTTCTTCACATCTCGGCGTTTATTGTCATGTGCGAGGCCTTTCTCCGCATTCCCCCACACTTCGGCTTATGGCTCAAGACCTTTAACGTGAAGCCAAAGGTAGTTGACAGGGAGCAAGCGGAGTGTGGCGATGCTATGGTGAGCAAGCTTGCCAATGCTTTTTGGCCAAAGGGCTCCTTCACGGGCACTTCCATCCTATGGCAGCGGGAGTGGTTTTACATCACTGAACCCCATGGTACCAAGTGGACAGCTATATCTGTGTTCCGATCTGGCCCTCCATTACGACTTGCATCATGGATTAATAAGGGGCTGGACTGGGGATCAATTGATGAAGTGCAGACGCTAGCCCGTCGGGTCCTAGCGTGCCAGCGGCGGCCTCTCCGCATGTGGGAGTTCAATCCGGAAGGACCACGGACCCTTCAACACTTCTTCGGCACCACGCACAAAGGGATGTGGAAGTTATTCTGTGGGACCCGAAAGCAGTGGCCGGACACAACCGAGGACATTGCCCTCGACTGCAACCATCCGGATATCTCGGTAAGCACTCGATTCCTGAACACAGCTTAGTTGATTATCTCGTATCAATATACTAAGAAACATGTCTTCGATCAGGGATGGATAAAGAAAGCAGAGCGAATTAGGTGTTCGGCTCCACTTCCCGAAGACTCAGCTGATCCAGTGTTGACAAGGATGCTGGCCCCGGCACCGTATCAGGTGCCGGTGAAGGAGGATAAAGGGAGAGTAAAAAGGCCCAAGGTGGCCTCCACTCTAAAGGTACACCAGACGCTACGCCCGGGAAGACCGGAACTCCCTCTTCTGAAGACGAAGGGGAAGAAGAAGCTGATATCCCTTCTCCCCATGGGAAGAAAAGGGCCGCCTCCAAAGATTTGGAGGTGGAGGCTCCCAAGAGAGGGAAGATGTCTGTGTCCGATGGTTCGAGTTTGGAAGGCAACGTTGCCGCACAGTTCCTCCATAAGGAGAATCCTTTCGCCGAATCGTAAGTGAACAAGGGTATTCTAGACATATCCCGTTCTTTTCAGGTTACAGGGGTAACACCTTTAATATATGTTTGCAGTCCGGCCCGCAGTCTTCCTCAACAGTCCTCCTCCTCAGATGACCTGCTTCCGGAGATGATGGAAAGCGAGACGCCTCCACATGCTTCCTTGCCCCTTAGGGCGGATGACTTCAAGGTGTCGTCTCGGAGGGTCTCTCCCGATCATCAAGTGGTGTGAGGGGCAATGAAGACAGTGCCCGAAGGTGATACTTCGATCGTTAAGGGTCTGGGGTGTGCAGCCCCTATGGGGACCAACAATAAAGGCCCCAGACTAACCGATTTACAGTCGAAGACGACTCTAGGGTCGAGTGAACATATCCCTTCGAAGGGAGTTCATACCGCAGCCGCTTCCAGGAATCTGGAGGCGCCGGATACGTTGATGGACATGCTGCAAAATGCGTCCGTCTCAGAGGAACATCGTACCTTAATGGGTATGGTAGTTGAGAGGATTCTGTCCGCAAGAAGCGGATTGAATGAAGCCTTCACGGGCCTGCTAAGAGGCTTCGAGGTATGTAATGCAATATCTTAACCACACTTTACATGCAGAATGTGCCTGTGCATAGATAGTAGCCCTGAGACTCTGGTCAGCTTCCACAGGGAGGCGATCAGAGGATCAAAAAAATATGCTTAGGAAATGACATGATTATTTTGAAAACAGGTCGTTATGTCAATGATGACTGCCCATGCTGTGGAAGTTGCAGCTTTAAAGCAGAAACTGGAGTTAGCGGATGAGGACATTACTCTTGTTTTTTTTGCGAGGACATTACTCTTGTTAACACGCGGCTCGACGAGGCACAAGGTATGTTTTTGGGCAGTCAGCTTATGCATGTATAA
Organism: Aegilops umbellulata; assembly: GCA_032464435.1. Taxonomy (NCBI): domain Eukaryota; kingdom Viridiplantae; phylum Streptophyta; class Magnoliopsida; order Poales; family Poaceae; genus Aegilops; species Aegilops umbellulata. The sequence goes on from CP136054.1 coordinate 197,737,250, forward strand.
TAATATGAGCACGAAGCTGAGAATTATATACTGGGGCATGCATAATTGCAGATGGTGCTGCTGCGGTTGAGACCCTTCGGGCTGAACTTGCCCGGGCCAAGGAGCAAGCCAGAGTGAGCAATGCGGCTGTCAAGAAGGCAACTGCTGAGTTAAAGACCGAACAAGCTGCTCGGCACCAGTGTGAGGAGAGAAAATCTACCATGGCACGAGAGCTGAAGGATGCCACTGGCCAATGCGAATTACTCGAAAAGGATAACAAAGACAAGGCAGCCGATACAAGGCCTTGCAAAAGGCACGAGAGGCACGGTCCGAGTCTAGAGCAGCTCGGGAGGAGATCCAGCAAGCTGGGGAGATAGCGGCTAGTAAGCCCTTTCTATTACAGACTAAATTTGGCGACCCAAAGTATGCCCTGCTTAATCAATTGTGGAGTTCTCCAGACTCATTTTTGGACCTGCCGAAGAGTGTCGCCGATGCGGAGCAGTTTTACCAAGCGCAAGACGGACGTGCAGTGGAGAAGCTTTTCTGGTCACAGTTCAACGTGCCAGAGCGTCTATCATTGCGGAACGAACAAATGGCCTAGTGGGCCAAGCTCCACAAGGTGTCCAGAGCTTCCATGAAGGAAGTCGTGGTCCGACTGTGGCCAACTGAGCCAATTCCGAACAGTTATTTCGGTTGGTGCAGCAATTTGTTGATGCGGTGCCACGTATCGACGCCGTTAAGCGGTCGGCGTGCATTGAAGGTGCACGGATGGCCTTTGCTCGCGTCAAGACATATTGGGCAAAAATGAAGGTCGTCGATATTGCAGCGAAGAGCCCACCCGGGGGCAAGGACCATCGCACGCCGGAGCAATATTTTGAGGATGTCCTAGAGGGCGCCCGCTTGATAGGGGGTCAGTGCTTGAAAGATATTATGTTTGAGTGAATGTATCGGAATTATGATAAAGATATTATGATATATTAAGGCTGTGTTACATTTATGCCTTTTACCTGAAAGGTATTTCCTCCTGTGCGGCCATTTTTCTGTAATCTGAAAGTTTGCCAATCGTCGGCTTTAGCCCCCTCGCATATAATGTGGGGGGTGTTCCGAATAGCGACTGACTACACTTGACCCAACGTCTTGGTCCGTGAAGTAGGTGTCAGTGCGGCGAAGTAGGCAATCGGACTATAGGGCTTTAACACCTTCACTTAGCCATAGGAGTTTGACGCTGGGTCTACGATATAGCCCCTTGTATGTGCGCGTTTATCTGAATACGGTTGCGCTACATGGGTTACACGGAAGAAATCACAAAAGATTTTAATAAGTCGCCGAGTGGTTGACCAGCTCTCGCCGTATCATGACAGTCAGTTTTCGGCTTTCTCTACTGAGGTGTTTAACCAGGTGAGCCGGAAACACAATCGCAGTAGTTCTCCTTTTACTACCCTAGCCGATAGAGCGGAACGTAAGGTAGTAAGCACAGGAGCCGGGCAACCCAACTATTGACCAAAGACATGATTCGGAGCTGATGCATATAATGCCAAACTCGTGGCACCAAAGTATTCGGACTTCTTGGCAGCTAATATGTTGCCGAATCGAGCCCCTGGTGATTAGTGCCGAGGTGTGTATGTGAAACCACCGAGGAGGTAAAATACAATTCTATGAGGAAAAGTAAGTACTGAAGGCGGATTATGTTCACTGGAATCTGATTGATACGTCGAACGCAATCTTACAGATTATAGCACCCCTTCCCAGGTCATTTTACATACCAGGGGTCGAAGGCTTAGGACAAAGGCTATATCCAGGTTTTAAATAGAGTGTTTTGTCTACAAAAAATCTTTTGGACCTCATGTTGCACGTCTGCGCTACCTTTGCCTTAGCGAAGTGGGTTCCTTAAAAGGAGCAATCTTTGGTTGCCTGGACGAAACTAGGCTCCGAAAGAGTCCTTGCAGGTCCATAGGACGAATAGGTTTTGATTCATCTGTAAAGAAAGATAAGAAATGGTTATAAGGAAGGGAGAAAAGCTGTGGGAGGACGAACCATGCTATAAGCATGTCCGCATTGTGCCTCCGCCAATGACCAAGGTATTTTAAGTGCATAATTATGCAGGTGTGATGTGAACTTGGCGGGTATATGCGGCGAGCGACGTAGGCGGAGCTGCTAATCCAGCTCTAAAATTGACCGGTCTTGTGTAATAGAGGGCGGTGGCTTAATGTCCGATGCGGTATGCGGTTTAACGAGGCCGCTTTGTACTTCAGCTGTGATGGCCATGGTATACTCTTCGGAATGGGGGGGGTGTTCCGTGTTCCCGTTGATCGTTATGACGCTACGTGGACCGGGCATCTTAAGCTTTAGATAGGCGTAGTGTGGGACCGCATTGAAACGAGCAAAAGCAGTCCGCCCAAGCAGTGCATGATATCCACGGCAGAACGAAAGAATATCGAAGGTCAAGGCTTCGCTTCAGAAGTTTTCTGGCGAACCGAAGATGACTTCCACTGTGATTGAGCCCGTACAGTGAGATTCTTCGCCGGGTATTACCCCTTTGAAGGTAGTTGTGCTGGGCTTGATCCTTGAGGGGTCAATTCCCATTTTGCAAACAGTGTCTTGATAGAGCAAATTAAGGCTACTACCGCCGTCCAGAAGGACTCGTGTGAGATGGAATCCATCGATGATTGGGTCGAGGACCACAGCTGCCGAACCTTTGTGACGGACACATGTTGGGTGGTCATTGCGATCAAAAGTGATCGGACAGGCTGCCCATGGGTTAAATTTTGGTACGACAGACTTTATGGCGTAGTCGTCTTGTGGTGCGCGCTTGCGCTCCCTCGTAGGGATGTGCGTCACAGATATCATCTTTACTATTTTTACTTCGGGGGGGAAATTGCTTTTGACCCCCAGTGTTTGGCTGGCGGCCCCTTCCCTTTGTGTTCGATGTTGAGCTTGCCTGCTTGTTTGAAAACCTAACAATTTCTGTTGGTATGGTTGGCGGGTTTGACAGGGCTGCCATGAATTTGACAGGGCCGATCCAGTATCTTGTCTAAACTGGATGGGCCATCTTTGTTTGCCTTGAATGGCTTCTTCCGTTGACCAGGTTTGGAACCACAGAATCCGGCGTTGACCGCCGTGTCTTGGGTTCCTACATTGTTGTTTAGACGCTTGTTTTTATTGCGTCGAGGCTTGCCATTATCATCCCTAACCTCAGAGGTGCTAGGATCGCTGGTACTATTGTTTCGTGGAGCCAGCCAGCTATCTTCTCCCACGCAGAAGCGGTCATTAGTGCGGTAAGAGTTTTCATAGACTTTGGCTTTTCTTGGCCGAGGTGACGGGCCAGCCACTCATCTCGGACGGTATGTTTAAAGGCCGCTAGGGCTTCGGCGTCCGGACAGTTGACAACTTGGTTCTTTTTAACTATGAACCTAGTCCAGAGCTTCCTGGCTGACTCTCCGGGCTGTTGGATGATGTGACTGAGGTCATCGACGTCCGGAGGCCGGGCATATGTACCTTGGAAGTTGTCGCGACATGCGTCCTCCAGGTCTTCCCAGTTGCCACCGGGAGGCTGTTTAGCCAGTACCGGGCTGGTCCCTTTAATTTTAGTGGGAGGTATTTGATGGCATGTAGATCATCGCCATGGGCCATGTGGATATGGAGAAGGAAGTCTTCAATCCATACTGCATGGTCGGTTGTTCCATCGTATGATTCGATATTCATAGGTTTGAACACTTCTAGGAATTCGTGCTCCATTACTTCATCAGTGAAGCAGAGGGGGTGTGCGGCTCCTCTATATCAGTCCAAGTCGCGACGTAGCTCGGATGGAGTTCGTCTGCGGTTTTCGGCCCAGGCGTGATTATACTTGTCACGTCCGGCTGGATAGCCGTCGTCGCTCGTCGGGGCACACCCCCGCGATCCATAGATCGATCTGGTCTGACCTGCTCTACTGTCCAGGTCTTGCCGCAGGTCATATGTATATCCCAATCTCTACCTTTACGGCAAGGTAGTATGGGCTGGTATTCGGCTTGTGTTGCCGTTTTGTCCCGGCCACGAGGTGGTCGGTCAGCTGCATTACGTGTTGATGGTGCGGGCTCAAGGGCCTCGTCGTCAAATTGAGGTAGCAGTTTACACTTCGGGTAACTTTTGGTTGGGCGCTCGAGGCTGCATTCCTCGGCTGCCAGGACATTAGTCCACCTATCGTTGAGCAGATCTTGATCAGCTTGAAGCTAGCGCTACTTCCTTTTTAGGCTCCTTGCAGTGGCAATTAGCCGGCGCTTAAAGCGCTCCTGCTCGAGAGGTTCCTCAGGTACGATAAAGTCTTCGTCACCGAGGCTCATCTCGTCCTTGGAGAGTGGGAGATAATTACTGTCCTCCGAGTCTTCGTTTACGGCCTGTTCGTTAGGGATAACTTGCCCATCTTCCCAATCGTCCTGTTCGAAAGTTGGCTCGATGGGGTCTTCTTTGTCTTCGGCATCGTCCGAAGTGTTGTTGTCTCTTGTGCCGATATTGCTGTCTTTTCCATGGCGTGATTTAGAGCGGTGCCGCTGACGTCGGTGCTTTGGCTATGTCTCAGGAGGTTTATCCTCGACTGGATCTTCTTTATCATCGTCGTTACCATCTTTGGGTGTGTCCACCATGTACACGTCATACGAAGAGGTGGCCGTCCAGCGCCTGGTAAATGGCGGGTTTTCAGCCTGCTCCTCTCCGGCATCGTCGTCCATACCGTCGATGTCTTCGGAGCTGTAGTCGAGCATGTCGGTTAAGTCTTCGACAGTGGCTATGAAGTGGGTGGTAGGTGGGATGTAAAATTCCTAGCTCTCATCCCCTAGTCCAGGCTGGGCGTAGTTCGAACATTGCTCCTCTGTAATGACGAGGGGTCGCATAAAGTCCAGAGCCTCGCTTAAAGGCGAGGTTTGGCCAGGGAGAAGAAGATCCGTGGAGTACGGTGGGAAGGAAACTTCTTGGACGAACTCACATGATGCTGACTCCGAAGGTTCGGAGCCAGCGTCCGGAGAAGAGTACGGCTTCATGATGGTTGCCAGCGACACTACTCCCTCCGGCTCTCCCGTACTGGTTTTAGTGGCCGTAGATAGTCTGGTAGGATCAGAAATCCCGTTTTCGAACATGGTGACGCGCTCCGTATCTAGAGCCAGAGCGGAGGTTGGAGTCGTGAACCCTCAGAAGATCAAGTCTCCTCGGATATCAGCGACATAGTCCAGGTTTCCAAAACTAATCTAATGACTTGGGGCGTAGCTGTTGATCTGCTCTAGATGGCCAAGCGAGATGGCCCGCAGTGCGAAGCCGCCGAACACAAAGATCTGGCCGGGGAGGAAAACCTCCCCCAGGGCGGCATTGTTGTAGATGACCGATGGAGCCATCAAACGTTCTGATGACGATGCGGCGGAAGTCTCAATGAAAGCACCAATCACTACAAAAAAATACACTTCCGTGATGATACGTGTTTGTCACAGTAGGTCGCGTTTTCTGTCATGCATGTACATCCATGATGATTTTATGACAGAATCAAGATAGTCATACCTGTGATGTCGTTGAAGTGTTCCATGACATTACCAAAATTATCATCACGAAAGTGTCCACTTCCATGACGATAAACCGCGCGTCACAGAAGTGCTTTCATCAAGGGTGGCCGACACGTGGCATCCACCGTAACGGAATGTCGTTAAGCTATCGGGTTCGGTTTTGGATCCGATAACCCGTTAATAGCCCGGACCAATGGGGATTTTCCACGTGTAAAATCATCATTGGCTGGAGGAAACACGTGTCAGCTCCGCGTTTGGCACAGGTGTCACTCATCCAATGGGCGAGATGCGCCTATGATATGTTGACACGTGGACCGGCCCAAAATTGGCCCATAAAGTTTAAATGGGCCGGCCCAATTAAAGGCCCACAAGATTTTTTGGACCAAAATGGGCCGGCCCAGCTAAAGGCCCACGAGATTTTGCGGACCATAATGGGCTAGCCTAGCTGAAGGCCCACAAGATTTTGCGGGCCATAATGGGCCGGCCCAGGTAAAGGCCCACAAGATTTTTGCGGGCCATAATGGGCCGGCCCAGGTGAAGGCCCACAAGATTTTTGTGGACCATAATGGGACGGCCCAGCTAAAGGCCCACGAGATTTCGCCAACATTAATGGGCCGGCCCAGCTGTAGGCCCACAAGATTTTGAGGACCCTAGTAGGCCGGCCAATTTACTGGCTACCATGTTTTGGGCCAAATGCCGACCCATATTTGATCTGGTCCATTAATGGCATGCCACATTCCGGGCCTACTAATGGCCCATATGACATCCGGCCCATTAAAAGCCTACCATGTTTCGGGCCAAATTACAGCCCAGATCAGGTCCGACCCTTTAAGAGGCTTTGGGCTAAATTATGGACCATATCAGATTCGGCCCATCAACTGGACACTAAGCTTTTGGGCCCACTTGCTAAAGGCCCATTTAGTAATTCGGCCTGATATTAGTTTCGGCCTGTTAAGGGCCCGTTTAACATTTTGGCCCTATATTAATTTCGGCCTGTTAAAAGCCCGTCATATAGTTGGGCCTAACTACGACCCGGTTTGCATCCGGCCTACTCGCAACTGATAATCTGATTGGGCCAAACAAGGACCGAGAAAATTTTGGCATGTTAAAAGCCCATCATTTGATTGGCACAATCATGGGCCAGGGTCCATTTCAGGCTGCTGCCGCCCGTGAGCTGTTCGGCACGTTTCAGGCCCAACCTACTTCTCAGCCTCTTAAAAGCCCATTGAGTTTTCTTGCAAAAAGAGGGTCGTCGGTTTACTCGGCCTATTAAAGGCCCAAATCTAATAGTGGGCCAGTTTACATTTAGGCCTTTTAAAGGACCAAGATGACGGGGCCCATGATGCGGATCATACATCGTGATTGCATGACGACCCGATTATGTACCGTAATTTTATGGTTTGGCCGGTTTACTGCGAAGACAGGATATATATACAGTAAAATAACTACAGCATTGTGAATAAGAAAAAACCTAGACTATACAATAAAGAAATTACGACATATTACATCCACTGGGCATTAAAGTTCACCACTATGATAATAAAGCACAAGCAGACAACAGATTACATACACTGGGCATCAAAGATAGCCACCAGTGCAAATAAACACACCGACAAAATAATATACAAAACTGACAACACTTCAATAGAGTTCAAGAAAGGTTAGCCCTACTGGGAAGCTGCAGCGCAAGCAGCTGAGCAAGCTGATGAGACTGCACTTGTTTAACACTTATATCCTCCTCACTCTGAAAGATAAACAAGCAGACAGATGACAGGTTTTGCACATAAAAGTATTAGTGCTGACATTTCATAACATTTCTTACTGACGAATAAAGTGACACAGTTTAAAATTGCATTAACACAATATGGTATTGTTCAGGTCAAGACATGGCAGGAAATGACATTGTGAAGGAGTTGGCAGCTTCACGACACCACTGGATTACAGATCAAGAACTCATAAGTATCAATGGTTAGTGTGCTGTCAATTTATCCCATTTCAGATTGGCAAATAAAGAGACGGTTTAATAATAGTAGAATGATATGGCATTGTTCATAGTTAAGACATTGCAGAATATGACATTGTGCTGTAGTGGGTAGGTTCACCACACCACTAGATTACGGATCAAGAACAGAAGCATACATGCAGTGCAAAAGAAGATCACTTGCTCTATATAGTTTAATTTACATGGTATGAAGAAGGAACTTGGTTGTACAACTGAAAACTTAAATTGAGAAGGACAAACTTTTGTTTATGAACTACATAATAAACTTTAAACATGCAATTTGATGCAAACACCAAAAATAAACAGCTATTGCAGTCATGCCTAACCAAATATACACAACAAAGTTTGAAGGCTTGAGAAGGACAAACTTACATTGTTGGTGAATACAGGCTCTATAAAGCCCTTGTCCATGTTGATGAGGGGGGGGGCAATTCAAAAAGTTTACCACAGAATCTTCTTCATAAGCATTGCCTTTATTCTACATTTTGTTAAGAGTAAATATAGATGTGATAATATAAGAAAAAATGGAGAATATTTAAGATAAGATGAAGAGTGATGCTACATAACCAAGTAGCTATAAATGTAAGTCCAGCGATACAGGCAAAAGGTACAGCCAAGAGCAATGCACAGCTAAACTTCTTCAGTACCATCGGTATTATCCAAGCTTATGGTAAGAGTAAATATAGATCTGATGTGTAGAAAATGGAGGGTAAAGGAAAATAAGCTACAGAGTGATGGTACATGAACAACTACCTGTCAATATAAGTACACTGATAAAGGATAGCAAGTACTTACAAGAACAATGCAGAGCTAAAAAAATTCATTGGCATTGGATATATTCTACACTAATGTAACCATCTATACAGATCAGATAATTTGGAGCGAACAATTGATATGCAAGCTATCATGCATACTGTTGTCACATAATGAACCAGGTATGTATGCAAGTACAGTGATACAGGACAACATGTACTAACAAGAGCAAAGCAGCGGGCAGCATATTTGCGATATCCTGTCGTTCTTTTCAAACCAGAATTCTTCTTCGAGCAGATTTCCTGCAAAAAAGATCCATAAGGAACATGCGGAAAAGTAGAAGCTCAAATTGTCATGTGATTTCATAGACAGTACCTCATCCTGGGAATGAGGCCAGTGCATAACAAGGTTTTTCCATTCAATGTGTTCTAAATTTAGCACAGGAGACTTCACCGGAAATTCGTTTATAGATTTGCCATCAAAGTGTGATTTCCTCAGGTAACACCGATACTGCTACAATGCTTCCTTGAAAAGCACAAGAAAGCTTTGCTCGTCATGACTATCCAGATTGACCCTGGCCCACTTACAACAATGTAATGTAAAACATTGATGTATTCAATAAGCGAAAAACAGGAAAATAATAACCATGAATGATAGCACTTACACGTAAGTTGGACAGGAAGATGTGAAAATGGTTTTTGTCTTCACTATAATCTTCCCATGATGGGAATATATGCACGTAGTCCCTAACAACATTGAAAGCATTGTCTTTTAAACTGGGAATAACTGGAATGGGGTTCCAATCTGCAGGAATTGGCCGTCTCCGCAGTTGGGATAGGTCTTCGGCCGGTGGACTTGCTATACTTTTTGTTTGAGTGGGATTTTTCTATGGTACGGCTGGTGCTATGACAACTGAAATCGGTATACCTTTTGCTGGAGTGCAGGTCCTATGTGGTGGGGCTAGTGGTGTGGCCAGTGAAGTATGGGTACAGTCTGCTGGAGTCGGTCCTACGTTTTGTGTTACTGGTTGTACAACCAATATAAGTGGGGTGCTGCCTGATTTCTCCGGCACCACCATGTTTTTCAAGGACTTTGCTGGTGCTCCTTCAGGTTCGGCAATCACCCTCTTCCTTTTTGATGTCTGATGCACAAGAACAACATTTGAGTGGAAAAACATGGTATGATGACAGATGGAATATGTATTGATAATGGATGGGCATGGCATCTCGACATATATGATGAGTAAACTAAGCAGATGGCGGTGCAACAAAGTAGAAGAAATGCAATACAACATATGCAAGATACGCGCAATCAATAAAACCTTGCCAAATTAGAACATGCACCTTGATGGGTGAACAGGACAGGCCATCTGCATTTGACTCCTAGAGGTTAGAATAGTCATTAGGATCATATTCTGAACAAGAGTCAACAGGTGGGGAGCGTATGAGTTTCATTGCATCCAGAATGGCACTCAATGGCTTGGTGCCAATTTTGTAAGTCATTGCAGTGTTTAGCTTCAAGAGTGGACTGCTACTAGTGCGACACAAAACAGCTACACAGATCATAGTGTAGATATAACGGGAAAACCGTAAGCATCAGAGTAAAATCAGCAAAGTGGAAATTTCTGGAATATTGTGCTAGTATTGCCGGTACGGCTAGAAAGGCTTTGGATACCAGCTCTCTTCAACTGAAGGTGCGGTACTGTTAATATCAGTGTAACTCTCAAAGGCGACACAGCTCCCCGCATTTCCTTGCTATTCTTATAGGACTCAAGTGGGCAGGCCACTACAAATCCTATTCCCATGTTTACAAAATCCTACGAATCAAAGAGGCCCGAAGAGTTCAAAGTGTCCATCACAACCGACTGTATAGACCTTTACACTGCAAATGTCCCTGCTCGTCTTCACTACAAGGAACATACTGTACTACTATCATACTCCCTCCATTCCAAAATATAAGTCTTGGTAGAGATTTCCACTATGGATCACATACAGATGTATCCAGATACATTTTAGAGTGTAGATTCACTCATTTTGCTCCATATGTAGTCCATGGTGGAATCTATACAAATACTTGTATTTAGGAACGGAGAGAGTACTTATTAAAGAAGAACGGAAGAGGAGCATGCTAAAGAAGTTCAAGCAGATTTTGGATAATAAAATGTTCATTGCGCAGTGCCCACACATGATGAACCAGAGCGCATCAAGAAAGCAACTCCCTGCTGTCTCTCTATATGTGGTGCATGTGCTTTTAGAAAGTAAAGTAGGAACATTAGCTGAACAATTAAATGTTATCTGTTTTAGTAATATCAACATCATATCAGATTCGTACTTGAGCAACAAGTTTGGAATTATGAGTGGCACATTGTTTAGCTTGATGGATTCAGGAGCAGTGCTAAGCAGGTACGATGATGGTACTGAATATAAAGGCATGTCTGCATGCAAGTCGCGTGACTTTTGTCATTTGGGTCAGTCGACCATTTCAGGCGGTTGGACGAAGATCCTACGTCTCCTAACACTTCTTCTTCCTTGTCTCTGATTCTTCCCATACAGAACACCGCACGGGCCGCCAGCCGGACCACCGACCCCCACCGCCTGTGTTCCTCCGCCACCCCCACCCCCCGCCCCCACCCGTGTCAAATTTTCTTCGTTCGGCGAGGCCCCACCACCCCCCCCCCCACAACCACCATCCCCACCTGAGCCCCTTCGTTCGCACCGGCGAACTCCGGTGAGCTCTGAAAAAACTGACTGACCCAATTTTGAAATTTAGTCTACTGTGATTTACCTAGTGTGGAATATAAAAGGGGAAAACCATAAGCATTGGGAGTATAGTGTTGAGTGTGCCATGGTGGATCTGAAGGTGCAAACCGAACAAAGGCAACTTCGCAACCAATGTTTGCTTTCAACTAGCAAGTAAGCGATGGACAAGAAATCAGAGTAAAGCAGTGGCGATCTATTTTCTTGCTGCGATAAATAAGTTGAGCAGATAAGAAAGAGTACCGCCTCTGGTGCGGCGCCGTGTATGCATCTGCTGAGAATTTGACGGTGCTGCGGTATCGATGGCTGTCGGCAGCGTGGAAGCAGATCTAGGAGGGTAGACGGTGGCTGCGGGGCGCGGTGGACGAGACGGTCGTAGGAGCGGCGCCGGAAAGGTGGACGACGGCGGGGATGAAGCGAGAGGACGGGATGCAAGGATCCCGGTCCGAAGCCGTGGATGAGAGAGGTCGATCTCTTGAAATGGACGGCGGCGGCGGGGTATCAGCTCCGGCATGGTGCAGGAGGACGACGGTGGATGGGGTGGCGGACGGAGGAGGCTGTGGTGGAGAGGGTGTTTTGGCACCCACGGAGTACGAATGGGGAAATGGAGGTAGAGAGGAAGGGGGGAACCATGTCTTCAGGGCGCGCTTGTCTCAAATGCGAGGAAATTTACAAACTTAGCCCCCGTTTCAAATTTCCTACATCATAGCAATATTAGTCGGTTGGGGATAGGACGGTAATCTCGCATACACCGAATATTTGCCGACGAGTGTTTGTTTTTGGCGCCCACCGTGTATGAATCGGGGAGGGAGTCGATTTTGGCCGAGGACACACTATGTTTTGGCGCCCACCGTGTATGAATCTGGGTGAGAGGCGGTTATGTCACGTTTGAGTGAAATTACAAACCTACCCCTATCAAAACCTATAGATATCGAGCAGATAGGCTTTGCGTGGCAGGGATAGGCAGTAGAAATTTCGATCTCGCAGATTTTGGTTTCGGGCAGTTACTGCGACTTTCCCCGCTTCGTTCAAATTTTACAGAGTACACGTTTACCACGCCAACTCAATTCGAATCTCGTTTGTATTCTGTTTTTTTAGGCGGGATCCTGGAATAAAATTCTATATACATCATTTTTTATATATACTTTCACAAGCACAACAAAGAATTATGCTCCTTTATATGTATAATATGATTTACAAATACAATGATCTCAAAATCATAAGGTTGAATTCAAAAAAATTAAACCAAATTATATGTTCTACTAAAATGTATGGTTCAGTAATATCTACATATTAAATAACATGGATGCGTGTGAATTCATATGAGTATGCATGTTTGATAGATCAATTTTCGTTCGAGTATGGATTACATGTATCATCATCTCGAATTCAAATATTTGAATCCCTTTTATGTTCACTCCTTTCACGCCCATCTCTCTCGCATGCATTCTCCTTCATGTAGCTATCACCCTCTTTTCTCCAGCTCACCCGCACGCTCACTTCATGTTTCTCCTATCCTTGCAAACATGGTCTCTCGACGTCTCCCTTGAGAAGTGTCACACTCTCCCTATCATTATACATTACACGGTTTTCATTATCTCTCACGTCTCTACCGTTCTCTTGTATCACTAGGTACCTAAGCTCTCTTTTTCACCGCCACACACATAGTCTCCACTCATCTTTCACTTTCTCTTTATCTCTATGGGATTCTCTCACACACCCTATATGTCTCTAGATATGACTCATACCACTAAAATTACTCTCTCTCTCTCTCTCTCTCCTGTAGACACAACATTTGTTGTGGTCTCCTTTTCGTCTCCATCCCAGACTGACATTATTCATTTGTTTACCGATCAGACAAACTCCCCCCTCTCTCTCTCTCACACACACACACACACACAGACACACAAACAACTCTTGCTTCCACTTCCCTTCCTGACTACCGTCTCTCTCTCACACACACAAAACTCTCGCTTTCGCACCCCCGACTCGTATTTCTCTCACAAACATTTATCGACTAGCCTCTAGATAGGCTTCTAAACCCGCACACTCGTGCTTCCACTATCGCATACATGTCTCTCTCCCGCTCCTTGTATCTATGTAGGTTTATCTTCCCTTCTTGAGACACGCCCTCTCGATCGTGCACACACACTACCGCCTCATTTTAAGCTGATACCTCTCGCACACACACTCTTTGTGTCTTTGTCACACATGCACTCCGTCCTCCTCCTCTCCCCCTCTCTCCCTCACACACACATGGGCTTTTTGCAACAACTAGCAAGATGACCATGTGTTGCATGGAACATCAAGATGCGTTTGTATGAGTAGTTTATCTTGTGGGATAAAAGGATGAACGAGGGAAGGCCTTATTTGCAAGTGTGGAGAGGGGTGTGGGTATCTTTTTGCAAAATTGCCATAGTGTCGGTAGGAAACGACACCTATGGGATCACAAGAATCCCTACTACGGTTGCCGGGGCGCGGGGTTGTGAGAAGAGCAGGATTAACAGTCATCACAAGGACCGTTTACCCAGGTTCGGGCCGCGAGGATGCGTAAAACCTTGGTCCTACTTTGGTGTGTATTTGAGAGAGTTCTTGAGCTCTCGAACTAGTTATGGTGGTTGTGTAGTTCCAAAGAGCCGAATCCCTCTCCAGTATGCCATGGGCCTCCTTTTATAGTCGAAAGGGGCTGCCACAGTGGCACACAGGAGGTGGAAAGGCCTACAGTATTGTGAGCTTATCGCCCGTATTACAGGACAAGACGCATTTAATGCGTCGCTTAGGTGTCCCCTAGCTTTGACGGGGAGCGAGGCCCGGCCCGTCCGTCGATGCTCCTCTTTCCTTCGACACGCGCCCTAGCCAGCGACGCATGCGGCGCCACATAGGCATGCAAGCAGCTGAGGTGGCACGGTGGTAGGGTCTTCACGAAGATCTGCATGCCACCACGCAGGCACTTGCTGATCTGGCCTTGAAGCTGCATGTTGCCACGCAGGTGCCAGCCCAACTGGTCGGGCTGGTAGCTGCATGCGAACGGTGGTAGAAACTTAGCTGGTGCGGGCCTGGCAGTGGCCCCGCTGATATCCTCGGTAAGGGCCTTGCCGGGGGCCCGGCAAGGGTCTCGCCGTGGCGCGTAGTCGTCCCCGGCAAGGATCTTGTCGGGGGTCTTGTGGTCTTCCTCGGCAAAGATCTCGCCGAGGGTTGTCGTCTTCTGGTCCTCATCTGATCTTGTGTGTTTATGATCTTGACAAAGATCTGCATGCCACCACGGAGGTGCCTCCCGAGCCCTAGTCCCAACGTAGTTGCTTGGGTCGGAACCTGTGGGCTCAAGGGCGGCTCACTCCGTTGGTGTGGGCGAGCTGCCCCGGCAAGGATCTTGTCGGGGCCGCTGAGGCTGCCCCGGCAGGGGTCTTGCCGGGGGAACCTCCTCCGTCCCTCTGCTTCTTTGTGTTCTTGGTCTTCGCGTTGTCTTGGGCTTCAGCTTCTCTCCTGCCCCCTCCTCTGCCCTGCTTAGTGTGGCCGTGGCATGCGGCTCCGGCTGCCCGTGCACAAGTAAAGGGGTACAAAGGTGTGCCCCTACTTTTGTACACCGACAGGAGCCCCGGGCCTGGGCCACACATAAGCGCGACACGTTGTTGGGCCAGGCCCAAAATGGTGCGCAGGCAGGCGGGGCGGATTTTCACCGCAGTAACTCTTAATCCGCCACGCTTCCCCATGACCCGCGTTGGACGCGCGTCATGGAGGATCGTGCGTGACGTGGGCGGCATGCGTGGGGCGGTTTCAGCACGCATGCGTCACATCGTGGTAAAGAGGCGGCTCGCGCCTTCCCTATAAAAAGAGGGAGGCGTGGAGGCGCGGCTCATTTACTTAATGGGCTCGGGTCACAGTCTTCGAGGCGTCCACGCCCCATGATCACGGGGCGGGGAACGGTCGTCTCACCCGTCTTTTCGGTCCTGCTCGCCCGCCACGCGTCCTCCAAGCAAGTGGCAGGTGGCGGAGGCGGGAAACTGGGCCGTCGCTGATTGGGGCGGCGGGTCGGTCCCGATTCCCTGCGCCTCCGATGGCTGGATTGGCTGAGTGGGGTGGCCGAGCCTCGACCCCGCCTCTTTATAAGGAGGGGGAGGGAGGGCTTCATAGCACATTCCTTCCGCATCCATCCTTTTTCACCTTTGCTTCTTTCCTCCATCTACCCTGGCAAGAGGAGGTGCTGGGCGTTCGACAGTGGCGGCGAGGGTCGTTGTTCGCCAGCGCGTCCCTCCTTCCCACGAGCCTGCGGTGGCGGAGCCACCCACGAGAGGAAGGGGAGGGGGCGTGGCCGAGGTCGCTGCGGTGGCCGGGGGAGAGGGGGACGAGGTGGCGCGGCAGTCGTGCCTCTGCCAGCGGTGCCTCCTACGATGGAGGGTCATGTCGGGGACCGGTCCCGCGAATTCTTCATCAGGCTGCGCCGGCCACCATGTCGTCGTCTCCGTCTTCCCACCCCCTTCGCCCATGAGATGGAGCTCGATCCACCCCAGACCCTCAGATTGCACATGAGGGGTTGTGGGACCGGCGACATGCGGGTCGACTGCGACTTCCCCGCTCCGCATGTCATGTATCTCCGTCACGGATGGAAGACGTTCGCCCGCATCCATAGCTTGACGGTGGTGCTCGTCCTCTACTTCAAGTTAATGGAGGGCGGCTTGCTGTCCATCAAGGTCTTCGGAGACCTTGGAACTCGCCTGAAGTGCTGCATGGAGAGCTCCTCCGACGATGAAGATTCCTCCTCAAGCAGGAGTGACGAGGAGGACAGCGACAGCGGCGACGAGGGAGTCGAGCGGCAGGATGCCGACTCCGATTTCGACTGACCGCGCCGCCCCTCCCTCGGCCACGCGCCCTGCCGGGGGCCATCCTTGCCATGCTCTCCATCGGGGTGCTCCCCGCCGTCTCCTTGGGCGGATGGCGTAGGAGGGCCAGAGAAGGCGAAGAAGGCGGGTGGCGGTCGTCAACTCGGAGTACACTGGCACCGACGCCTTCATCGCGTATTGCCGGCCCGCTGCCTCGTCTTCCAGCTCCTTTCCCGGCACCAAGATGTTCTCTTGGTGCCTTCTGCTCCTCGCACCTCGCCTAGGCGCCCCTTTTGCTCTCCGCCGTCTTGCTCCAGCTTCTGAGGAGAGGTACAAGAAAGGGATTACAGGCACCTTATTTCTTTTTAGTTTGTAAGCCTGCGGGCACTTGTTAGATTTGAAACTTGTAATCCCCTTGTTCATGTTTTTCTTTCCGTACAAACTGTACCTGTATGGAACGTTTTTAATGAAAAAGGGTGCTTGCCGGGTTCTTAGTGCGTGAGCGAGGCCCATGCCAAGGACGAATCCTTGTTATTTTTAAGATAAACATTGTCGCCCGGCAATAGGCCTTGCCGCTTCCCTACTTCAGTCGACCATTCTCGCACTCTTGGCGGAGGCAGGGGTGAAGTAGAGTTAGACCCCTCGTTCATCTCCTCGCCACCGCGGCTACTACCAAATTCTGACCCAGGAGGTAGCTCTCAAGTATGGGAAAAGGGGAGCACGGTGGTTTTTGGATCATAGACGAGGTTTCACATGTCCCAGTTCTATACGGAAATGCATAATAGGGGGATGAAAAACTTATCTGAATCCGCAGCCCCTGGCAACCCTGGCTTGCCGTGGCTGGATCCTTGTGTCTTCAGCCCCCGGCGGTCTTGGCCTGCCGGGGCTGGAGTGCCGGTTCGGTCTCCTTTTCCCAGGCGGCTCAGCAGAAGTGCCCTGTGAACCAAAGAGAACAGAAAGACGCAAAACTCGACCTCTAGGCTAGGGGTTAGTCCCCGCCAAGCACTACAAACCCTAACCGAGGAAGAGACTTAGACCTAGCATGCATGCTATAACTTAGGGCGCCAGCGCTTCATTTATTTATGCTCAGGGTCCGTGCCTGGATTTGTACAGAGGGTCACATGCCTTACCGGCAAAGCTTGTACAAAAGGTGGCTTGCCGGGAGGCCCGACAAGCCGCGCCTTACGGGTAAAACTTGCGAAGATGCTCGATGTTCCAGGAGTTGCTCACTGGGACAACATCTTCGGTCTCTAGGCGGACTGCGCCAGGCCTGGTGACTCGTATTACCCGATAAGGGCCTTCCCACTTTGGTGTCAACTTGTTGGAATTCTTGGCCGATTGAACGCGCCGAAGAACAAGGTCGCCTTCCTCAAAGCTTCGGGCATGGACCTTGCGGCTATGGTAGCGGCGCAAGGCCTGCTGGTAGTGTGCTGCTCTCACAGCCGCCTGAAGACGATCTTCCTCAAGGAGCGTTGCGTCATCTTGCCGCAATTGCTCTTGCTCAAGCTCATCATAAGCAAGCACTCGAGGTGACCCGTATATGAGTTCCGTGGGGAGAACTTCTTCTGCCCCATATACTAGGGCAAAGGGCGTCTGGCCGGTGGCTCGATTTGGCATCGTCCTGATCGACCAAAGAACCGCCGGCAACTCATCAATCCAGCGCCTTCCGCTCTTGTGCAGCTTGTCAAAAATCTTCGTTCTCAGGCCTCGCAACACTTCAGCATTTGCCCTCTCCGCTTAGCCGTTGCTCCGTGGATGTGCCACGGAAGCAAAACAGACTTTGCTGCCGAGGTCTTGAATGTATTGCATGAAGGTGTGGCTTGTGAACTGCGTGCCGTTGTCGGTGATGACTCTGTTTGGCACACCAAAACGGCAGACTAGTCCCTTGAAGAACTTGATGGCTGACTGTGCTGTCACCTTCCTCACCGATTCCACCTTCGGCCACTTTGTGAACTTATCGATCGCAACGTACAAGTACTCAAAGCCCCCGATAGCACGGGGGAAGGGACCCATATGTCGAGCCCCCAGACCGAAAACGGCCAGGAGAGAGGGATTGTTTGGAGGGCTTGAGCTGGTTGATGAAGCTTCTTTGAATGGAACTGACACGCTTCACACTTGGTTACTAGTGCCGTTGCATCCTGAAGGGCGGTGGGCCAGAAGAAGCCTTGCCGGAATGCCTTGCCGGCAAAGGCCCTTGACCCTATGTGGGAGCCACATATGCGTCCATGTATCTCTGCCAACAGCTCCAGTCCTTCCTCCCGGGGGATGCACTTCAATTTCACACCGTTCGGTCTTCTTCTGTACAGGACGTCATCGACGAACTGGTACAAGGCAAACCGACGGGCTACCTTTTCCGCTTCTTCCTGCTCCTCAGGAAGTTCCCCTGTCTGGAGGAAATGGACGGTATGCTGTGCCCATGCTGGAGTCTGGGGCTTGACGGCAAGGACCAAAGTCATCTCTTCCGCCACGGGGGCAGCCGTCTCTACGGCCAGGGCTTGGCGCCCTGCTGGAGCCAACCGTCCCTCGGCAGGCTCAGGATTCGCGGCAACACCCTTGCCGACAGCCCCTGGGGGCTCGGCGGGAAAGTACCTGCCGGGGCCTGACTTCCTCCGCTTGTTCTGCTCTGTTGATGGCTCGACGGATGGTTGAGTTAACCGAAGCAAAAAGGTACCTGCTTCCACAGGTAGCTTGAATGCCGCGCGCTTTGACAGGTAGTCAGCGATGTCGTTCTCCGCTTGGGGAAAGTGCTTCGCTTGTATACCGTCGAAGCGCTCCTCCAGTTTCCTCACCTCATCTACGTAGGCCTCCATCAACGGACTCTGATAATCCTTGTTAACTTGTCTGACGACAAGCTATGAATCACCCCTGACGATGAGCTTTTTCACCCCGAGGTCCGCTGCGATCCTGAGACCGGCAAGCAGCCCCTCGTATTCAGCGGTGTTGTTTATGGACATCTCCCTGGGAAAGTGCATCTGGATCACATACTTGAGGTGCTCTCCGGTGGGTGTGACAAGCAGCACACCGAGATCGGCACCTTGCAGCGAGAAAGCCCCATCAAAGTACATGATCCAGTCGCGGCTTGCTTCCTTGCCGGGGAGAGCGGTCTCCTGGATTTCTTCGTCGGGCGTCGAGGTCCATTCTGCAATGAACTCCGCCAAGACTCTGCTCTGGATTGTCGAGGTACTTTCAAACTTCAACCCAAAGCTCGACAACTCCAAGTCCCATTCCACAATCCTTCCGGTCGCATCTGGGTTGTGCAGTATCCGTTGCAACGGGAGGCGAGTGACGACAGTGATCTCGTGGGCTTGGAAGTAATGACGCAGCTTCCTCGAGGCCATAAGGAGGCCGAAGAGCAATTTCTTCACACCAGAGTACCTCGAGCTAGCCCCCTGCGAGAGGGAGCTGACAAAGTAAACCGGGTGCTGCATCACCTTCTTCTTCTGCACCACTTCACTTGACTACGCGGGCACTGCTCTGATGGCGTCAGACTCTGCCGGGGGCCTCGCCTTGCCGGCACCAGGCCCTGCCGGGGGAATCTCTGGCTTGCCATCCGTCGGTCCTGCCATTGCCACTGCCTCCTCGTCGACCTCTCTGTGCTACCAGTGCGTGCTGACCACTTGATTCGTTGCCGCTAGATACAGCAGCAACGGCTCTTGTGGTTTAGGCGCAACCAGTATTGGCATGGAGGAAAGGTATTTCTTCAGATCCTGCAACGCTGCCTCGACTTCTGGGGTCCACTCCATTGGGCCCGCCTTCTTCAAGATTTTGAAAAAGGGGAGGGCACGCTCGGCGGACTTGGAGATGAATCGGCTCATGGCGGCAACGTAGCCAGTGAGCCGACGCACATCCTTGATCCACTTGGGCACCTCAATCTATCCAATAGCCTTGATCTTGTCTGGGTTTGCTTCGATCCCGCGCTGCGACACAAAGAACCCGAGAAGCTTGCCGGACGGAATGCCGAAGACACACTTCTCAGGGTTCAGCTTGAGGTTGATCTTCTGCAGGTTGGCAAACGTCTCTTCCAGGTCTTGTACAAGAGTTGCCCTGTCCTTGGTTTTGACCACTATGTCATCCATGTATGCTTCCATATTTCTATGGAGCTGGGGGTTCAAAACCAATTTGGGCCGCTCTTGCAAACGTCGAGTCAGCACTCTTCAACCCGAAAGGCATCCATAAAAAGCAATACGTACCACATGGGGTGATGAATGATGTCTTCTCTTCATCTTCTTTTATCATGAAGATTTGGTGGTAGCCCGAGTAGGCGTCGAGGAATGACAACAGATCACACCCGGCCGTGGAGTCAACAATCTGGTCGATGCGCGGAAACGGGAAGGGGTCCTTCGGACAAGCCCTATTGATATCTGTGTAGTCAATACACAACCTCCACTTCCCATTTGCCTTGCACACCACCACCGGATTGGCCAACCACGTCGGATGGAGCACTCCTCTCACCAAACCTGCCGCTTCCAACTTCTTGATCTCCTCTGTGATGAACTCCTGCCTTTCCAGAGCCTGGTTCCTGACCTTCTGCTTGACGGGTCGCGCATGGGGACAGACAGCAAGATGGTGCTCAATCACTTCCCTGGGAACGCCGGGGATGTCAGATGCTTGCCATGCAAACACATTGACATTCGGCCGCAGGAAAGTGACGAGCGCGCTTTCCTATTTACTGTCGAGGGTGGAGCTTATGGTGAAAGCCCCTCCCATGCCATCCTCCCTGACGGACACCCTCTTGGTCTCTGGTGGTGTAGCTCTGGATTTCTTGCTCTTGCCGGTGGAGCTCTCTGGTTCGTCCTCGCTGGTAGCACAACACACTAAAGAGGTGCGCTTGCCGGAGTGGGTGCGAGAGGTCTTTCCGGTCTTCTTCTTCGGGACTTCAGCGGCAGGAGCAAGTGCCTTGGCGGCAGCTACCACAACTGCTTCCCGGTAGAGTAGGTCGATGCAGATCAGCACGTCCTTCTTATCGGAGGGGACGGTGATGATGTTGATCGGCCCAGGCATCTTCAGTGTGTTGTAGGCATAGTGCGATGCTGCCATGAACTTGGCCAGTGTCGGGCGGCCGAGGATCCCGTTGTAGGGCAAGGGGATCTCGGCTACATCAAAGACAATCCTCTTCGTCCTGTAGTTCAACTCTCCTCCAAAAGTCACGGGCAGTGTGACCTTCCCCTTCGGTTGGCTCCTCCCCGGATTGAACCCTTGAAACATGCCCGTTTCCTCGAGGTCTTCATCAGGGATTTGCAGCCTTTTGATCACGATGGGCGAGATCAAGTTTAGGCCGGCCCCGCCGTCAACCAACATCTTGTTCACCTTGAGGTTGCGTATCGTCGGCGAGACCAACAACGGCAAACACCCGACCGCGGTTGTGCAGTCAGGGTGGTCCTCGGCGTCAAAGATGAGGGGCGTGCTGGACCACTTCAACGGCTTCTGAGCGTCGAACGACGGCTCCGCTGCTGTAATCTCACGCGCCCACTACTTGAGCTGGCGGTGAGAAGTATGCAGCGAGGCGCCACCATCGACGCACATGGCCTCCGTAGCCTTCTGGAACTCTTGCTCGCCGGACTCGTCGTCCTCATCATGATCATCGTCTTCTTGCTTCTTGTCACGGCCCCGGGTGGGCCCCTCTTGCTGGTTGTCCTTGCCACGGCGGCCTCCTTGGCCGCCACGCTTCTTGCCGGATCCCTCGGCACCGTCCTGGCCCTTCTCCTTGTCCCGCCTCTCATACTCGGCCTTTTGCTTCTCAGCAAGCAACTCGACTTGCCGGCAGTTCTGGAGGTCGTGGCCCTTGGTGCGGTGGATCTTGCAGTACTGCTTGTCGGAGCCCCCTGGCTTGTCGGCAGCCGCCAAGGCCCGGCAAGCGAAGCACCCGACGATTTGTTTGCCGGGGTCGTTTGCCTTGGCCTTCTTGGCAGCGCCGGTGCTGTCGGATCCCTCGACGGCAAGCACGGCCTTGCCCTTGCATTTCCTATTGCGATGTCGGCCCTTCTTCGTCGGGGCGGCGGTGTCTTCATTAGTAGAGTCGGTTTCCGCACCGGCGTCCTCGCCGGGGTACTTCCTTCCCTCTTCAGACCGGGCGCACCTATAGGCCAGAACATAGAGTTCGGCCACATCCTTAACCTTGGTCATCGCCAGCTCTTCGCGCATCTTGCGGTTGCGCATGTTCTGATGGAACGCACTGATCACGGCAGTGGGATGAACATCGGGGATGTTGTACTGCACCAGGCTGAATCTCTGGATGTACTTGCGCAGGTTTTCCCCTTCCTTCTGGGGAATGATATGCAAATCACTGGCCTGGCCATGAGCTTGGTGGCCTCCAGTGAAGGCACCAACGAACTCATGGCACAGATCCGACCAAGAATAAATGGAATCCGCCGACAAGTGCATCAACCAAGACATGACATTAGGCTTCAGTGCCAACGGGAAGTAATTGGCAAGCACCTTGTCGTTGCGAGCTCCGGCAGCCTGCATCGCGATGGTGTAGATGCCGAGGAACTCTGACGAACGGGTCTTGCCAGTGTACTTCTCGCCGACGTCGGGCTTGAACGTGCGGTGGGACGACCACTGGAACTGCCGCAGCTCACGGGTAAAGGCGAGGCAGCCCATCTCGTAAGGTAGGCCGCGGAGCCCCCCGGTGTTGGCTGGTCCATAGCGGGTCCCGCCCGCTTGTCCGACTAGTGGTGTGTATCACGCCGGCGCTCGATAGTGGTTCGAGCATCTTCGTGAGCTCGTTCTCGAAGAACTTGGCACTGGTCGCGGTGGGTCCGCGGGTCGGACGATGCTATAGAGATGTTATCAGAAGTGTCGTCGCGACGGGCCGACACCCGCGGCGGCTGGCGAGGAGGAGGAGAGTGCACCGTGACCGCAGCGCCCCCAGTCCTCCCGGCGCTGGCATGTGGTGGCTCGGTGGACCGCCGGCCCGAGGGCCCTGCCGATCGTGGATCATCTTTGTTGGCGATGGCGACGAAGCCCCGGATGGTGGCTCTCCACTCGTCGAGCTTCTCCGCAGCAGGAGGGAAGTCGAGGAGCAGTTGCGCGCGCCAAAGCTTCCGCTGGCGTGGGTGGTGGTGACAGCTGCGTGGACCGTGGCACACTTCGACTTCTAACTACGTTAGAAGGAGCTCTACCACGGCCCAGCGGCTGCGTGCCATTTTCGCCAGCACTTCGGCGAGCATGCTGGACTCCTTCGTCCCGCGAACGATGCATAGGGCTCCTCCCACGGCGGTGTCCGGGGTCTCCAGCGTGGTGGCGCTGCTCGTCGCGCGCACCCTGGGAAGAGCGCACTATGGGCGCTGGCGTGGGCATCTTGGAGGTTGCTGCGCCGCCCATGGGTGGCACAACGACACTCCTGGAGGGCCCTGCGCCGCCTGCGGAGGGCCCAGCTCCGTCTTTGGATTTGGCGGCGTGCGGTCCGTCGCCTGGCGCACGAACGACGCCGCTCGCCAAGCTCCGACTGTCAGAGTGATGCTGTTGCTCGTGGACCGCGGCCTGGGTCCTGTCCGCGACCGGCCCGCTGCTCGTCAGCACTAGCACGAGCCGTTCGGCTCCCGACGAGCCGTTCAGCTAGGCTAACTACTAGACCAGATTCTCACAATTGCGCCCCTACCTGGCACGCTAAAGATGTCGGTGGGAAACGACACCTATGGGATCACAAGAATCCCTACTACGGTTGCCGGGGTGCGGGGTTGTGAGAAGAGCAGGATTAACAGTCAGCACAAGGATCGTTTACCCAGGTTCGGGCCCCGAGGATGCGTAAAACCCAAGTCCTACTTTGGTGTGTATTTGAGAGAGTTCTTGAGCTCTCGAACTAGCTATGGTGGCTGCGTGGTTCTAAAGAGTCGAATCCCTCTCCAGTATGCCATGGGCCTCTTTTTATAGTCGAAAGGGGCTGCCACAATGGCACACAGGAGGTGGAAATGCCTACAGTACTGTGAGCTTGTCGCCCGTATTACAGGACAAGATGCATTTAATGCGTCGCTTAGGTGTCCCCTAGCTTTATCGGGGACGGGGAGCGAGGCCCGTCCAGTCCGCCGCCGCTCCTCTTCGCTTCGACACGTGCCCTGGCCAGTGATGCATGTGGCGCCACATAGGCAGGCAAGCAGCTGAGGTGGCGTGGTGGTAGGGTCTTCACGAAGATCTGCATGCCGCCACACAGGCACTTGCTGATCTGGCCTGGAAGCTGCATGTTGCCATGCAGGTGCCAGCCCAACTGGTCGGCCTGGCAGCTGCATGCGAACGGCGGTAGAAACTTGGCCGGTGCGGGCCTGGCGGTGGCCCCGCTGATATCCTCGGTAAGGGCCTTACCGGGGGCCCGACAAGGGTCTCGCCATGGCGCGCAGTCGTCCCCGGCAAGGATCTTGCCGGTGGTCTTATGGCCTTCCTCGACAAGGATCTCGCTTAAGGTCGCCGTCTTTCGGTCCTCATCTGATCTTGTGTGTTTATGATCTTGACAAAGATCTGCATGCCACCACGGAGGTGCCTCCCGAGCCCTGGTCCCAATGTAGTTGGTTGGGTTGGAACCTGTGGGCTCAAGGGCGGCTCACTCCGTTGGTGTGGGCGAGCTGCCCCAGCAAGGATCTTGCCGGGGCCGCTGAGGCTGCCCCGGCAAGGGACTTGCCAGGGGAACCTGCTCCGTCCCTCTGCTTCTTTGTGTTCTTGGTCTTGGCGTTGTCTTGGGCTTCGGCTTACCTCCGGCCCCCCTCCTCTGCCCTGCTTGGTGTGGTTGTGGCGCGCGGCTCCGGCTGCCCATGCACAAGTAAAGGGGTACAAAGGTGTGCCCCTACTTTTGTACACCGACACATAGTTTCCTTCCTATCCGTCAGATATAGATCGGGCAGCCTATATTGCAGGATGGGAGGCACACGATCATCATCGACTATGCTTTTTTATAAGAGTAGGGATAGAAAACAGAGTTGGTGATGATGGTGGGTCTGCCATCCTGCAATATAGGTCGTCCGATTTATATCTGACGGATAGGAAGGAAACTATGGCAATTTACCCGCACTCCTCTCCACATTTGCAGATAAGGCCTTCCCTCGTTCATCATTTTCTCCCATAAGATCTTGATGTTCCGTGCAACGCACGGGCATCTTGCTAGTAAGAGTAGATATTAGACATATACCACTTCTCGAATCTTGAAACCAACAACATTCCTCCCTTATCTCATCAAAACCGCCAAAGGAATATATTTTGAGTGAAATATAACATATTTTTAGTGATATACGTATTTCAAAACTAGACTTTTTTTCTATCAAATCGGTGAATATGCATTAATCTACTCTGATCGTGTGGCAACGCATTGGCACATTGCTAGTAGTTATTATAATTTTTTGGACACCAGACAAATGGTGCAGTACATATACGAAGAGAAGAGGTGCACGCACGCAGTCGGTCTCTCGCTGTCTTGCACACATGGGTGTTATGTAAAGGCAACATTATCAAATAAACTCTAAAACCCTAGGTGCACGATTGCTGCATTCACGGGTACCGGGTACGTGGTGGAGCGCACCTTTGTAGGAATAGTCAGCTCGCGTAATAATTTGATTCGTAGGAGTTGATGGTCGGGACCACAGGTGAACGACTTGGAGGCGGTGGCTCGCCAGTTGCCATAGATCGAGTAGCCACGTTTAAAATATCATTTTTTAGCGGGGTTAAGAGTTTCGATTTTCAATGGCGCGTTATAAGTACTAAGTAGTTTTTAGAACGATTGGTATGGAGCGAAAATGGAATTCATAGTACTACATACCTCCTTGGCGTATGGTTGTATGGGTTTATGTTGCGAGATGTTGAACCTGGTAGTTCTAGGGCAAATACTATGGTTTAGATTTAGATGTTGGTTTTCAGTAATGAAAGTCGGAAGGGGGAAACCCTTCTTTGAATTAAAAAAAACTACTACCTCCGTTCTGGTTTACTAGTCCCCATCGTATTTTGGGTCAAAGTTTGTCCATGAATTTTACTTGTAAAATGTGAATGGAAAACGAGATTTTGTTATACCCAAACAAAAAAGGACTCGAGGGAGTGATTGCTCTGACACGGACACGACCTCTCATAGCGCAGGCATTGAACCGGCGCGCCGGCCAAGAGGGCCCCACTCGCTGCAGGCCCGGCTGAACACGCCTCCTCACCGCATGCAACCGGCTTCAGACTACCCCGCCTGCCTTCATTGAATCCACGCGTGTGCCGGCAACATGTCCTTCCGCGAGTCGGCCAGCATTTTAGAACACAAAAAATGACCAAAATATAATTAATTACGCATGGTCTTGACTTGTTGTGCTCGCACTGGTAGGAGGAACTAGAGGTTTTTCTTTATTTATAACTCTCCTCAATTTTTTTGGCTTTGAAGTGAATCATCGTTGTGGACATTATGTATGAATGTGCAGAAATCTGTGAACATGAGTTTGATGTGGAAGGAATGTCAGGCTTGCGCGTGAACTATACCATGTTCAATGCTTTGTCTGTTATTGTTTGGAAAGTAATTGCTGTTATTACATGACCTGGAAAAAAATATTTTGTGCCACATCAGTAGATGCACGGACATCACAACAGGCATGCTGCTGGATAAATTTTAAACCTAGCTATTATGAAGGAATTTTTGTATTTACAACAGTTTTAGATAGCAGGAGACGCCTAGCCTGCTCTGCCTCTGCTAGCTTATTTCTGGCTTCTTCCATCTCTTCTTTGGCATGGGTGAAGAGAGCATCTGATTGCTCTTTTCGCTTCTTCAGGAACTCAGCTACATTCTCAAGGGCTGCTGCATGCTTTCTTTCAGCCTTTACTAGAGCCACGAGGACACGAACAGCTGATGCCTCCACCTGGCTTGTGTGTAATCCAGCATCATCTGGGAATTTGCACCTTGTGTCGAATCCAGCATCATTAGGGAACTGGCACCTTGTGTGTAGTCCAGCCTCATTTTGGAAACATGATCTCGAGGTTGACCATACTTCCCTCCTCACAGGAACTGCATCCTGACATGAAGTTACTTCTTTTTTAGATCAATACTCAGAGCAACCCAGGTCATTTAGTAGAAGCCAGATAAACAGAACTGGGACAGGTGAATCCAAAAGGAAAAAAATATAAAAATAGACTACAAGGTGAGAACACCCACTTCCTACATCAAGCTAAAAATGAAAGCATTAGGACGATTAAGACTCTTCTTATTACACATCGAAGAACATGAGACTTAAGAGAAACAGAAACTACAACATATACACATCGAAGAACACGAGGCTAAACGAAAGTAATTGAAAGGGTGTTACTTACCAAAGCTCGTTTTACAGGTTCGGTGCAGCTCCTCTTTAACTTGCCACGCTCCTTGAAGATGTCCCAAGTATCCCGTGTTTGGTCTTCATTGCTCCTTTGCATGTTCGCACTCGTGGTTTTAAATTTCAACATGGAAAGAAAAATATACTACTAGTAATACTCGCGCATCTTGTGGGCAACATTAAAGCACTCGTCTGCCATGTTAGAGCATCTCCAACAGAATTGCAACGCGTGGCGCTTTAAAAAAGCATTTACAGTACTGAGATCGAGAAGTAGAGATAGAGAGTAGAGACTAGGGAGTAGAGGATAGTTCTCAGCATAGATAGATAAAAAAATAGATTATTCAACTACTCCTCGTCGTACGACTCCTCGATGATGTCCTCCTCCGACGTCTGACTATAGACGTGAAGATACCGATCGTCGTCAGATTCCCAGTGCGACACTGCTCCTAGCCTCATGTTGAATTGAGCGTCCGCTTTTTGCCTACGCTTGTCCTCGTGATAGGCGGCTCGCTCCGCCCTCCTCTTATCCCTCTCCGCCCTCCTTTGCGCGTAGAACTCGCGCTCATTGATGATGTCCCGTGGGAAGCGTTGGCGCCACAACGCCATGGCTTCCTCGTCCATCTCGGCGATGCCGAGACGGTGCTCCCGCCTCCGGTTGTCGTGACGATCCTCGTCGGTGATAATCCGTGGCAGAGGCGCGAGCTCTTGTGCCCGCTCCCGCGTCGGCATGTTGGGGAAGTTCAATGTTCTATGAGGCCACCGGAGGCGCCACGCCGCCGCGTCGTACGCGCGGGCGGCCTCGTTGGCGGTGTCGAAATTGCCGAGGCCGAGGCGCATCCCGCAGAACCGGATCTCGGCGAAGAAGCCGCCGGAGGGGCGCGCGTGGACGCTGCGGTATCCCCAAGTTTCCCGGCGACGCGGCGACATGGTGGCACGGCGGCGGCGAGGCGAGAAAGAGCGGGGAGAGAGCGGTGGCGAGACACAGAGCGGGGAGAGAGCGGTGACAAGGCACATAGCAGTGGGAGGGTGTTGGATTTTATAAAGCGCGCCGGATGCCGCGCGCCAAAACTAGCGCACGCCCGGCCGCTTTTTCCCACGCGCGCAATCCTTTCCCGACGTCTCTGCTATCTCTACTCTCTTCTCTACTATTATATTTATTTTACATTTAATATTTATCTCTACTTCTCTACTCTCTACTTTTTTCTCTACTATTTTTTCTTATAAAAAACAGAGTTGGTGATGATGATGTGCCTGCCATCCTGCAATATAGGCTGTTCGATTTATATCTAACAGATAGGAAGGAAACAATGGCAATTTTGCAAAAAGATACCCACACCCCTCTCCAAATTTGCAAATAAGGCCTTCCCTCATTCATCCTTTTCTCCCACAAGATAAACTACTCATACAAATGCATCTTGATGCATGCAACGCATGGGCATCTTGCTAGTTCTAAAAAACTTTCCATCATTTGCCACACTACTGGTCGCAGATGAAAAACCTACCCAAGCACAGTGTGATACAGGAGTGACACACAATTACAAGCTGATATTCTGTTGGACAATGGAGGCTATAACCAATTTCTTTTACGGGAACAACAGCACCCAGGAAATTTGAAGGGTAGGTATGAACAAAATTGGAACTGCACATGTACTGCTAAGTGATTCAATACACACATTACCAATTGAGGAGGAGAACGATGGTCGCGGCGGCCTCTGTGAGTCATGGTCGGCAACGGGAGTCAGTTCATTATCCACGACAATGGTGCTTCTGCGCTTGGCGTCGGCTTCCGGGAAGCAGATCCGAGACCGTGGAAGATGGTGCCGGGGAAGAGGCTCCTTGTACGACGACGACGGTGGACCGTGTGGCACCCCGGCTTAGAGAAAACCGGAACCCAGAGATCAAGGAGAAGTCTTCTGGAATACGGCACTGCTTAGCATAGAACAAACCAGCTTTCTATTATTACACGAATATGATTACAAGGTCTCCGATATTACAATGAATAACATTGGCACGGCGACACTACACCATCCTCAGTTGCTCTATGCAAGCAGTAGAACAACTCAAAGCAGCGGAATAACTCTAGCAGCGGAACAACGACGACGGTGGTGAACTCCACTCCGCAGGGACTCTGGCTGGAACACTTATCCTAGCTCGCGAACACAGGAACAACACCAAACAAGCAAGCAATCCAGGCATGACCTGCAAGCTGGCATGACACGCCAGGTCAGTACATTGAATTTACTTGCAAGCTCACAATTAACCAGAAGCATTCAAGACAAACAACAACATGGCAATTACAGGTTAAGCAAGAATTATTATGAGATCATCAGGATAACATGGCATGAACAACATGAATATAATACCGCTAGAACAATATGAGCATGGCATGAACATATAAATCTGACGCTACTAGCATGCAACATGATAACACTACATGCACCAATTATTCTGCTCGGGTTATCTCGTAACCATCACACGCAGCACTTACCAACCTCGGACATCACACGATCATCTCAGGATAAAATCAAGCTTGGTATAAACAATACCGTAGTAATCATTAAATGACCACAAGGAGCTTGATCTTTACCCATGATTCTCGCACAACATCACGAATATCCAACAACTCGGTATCCTCGATACCATGGTGATCATTCCGGCGATCACAACCATGACCAACACTTGGTCTCAAACGGTGATCATTCGGGCGATCACAACCAACTTATCTCATGGTCGAACCGGGGTTATCATTAATAAAGTTATTATTAATACTGTTGACTCATGGTGGGACCGGCACGAACTGGGTTGCTATCGATAGACTTTATATACACTCTGTAGAGGTAGCACACTGTACCCACACCACGGAACCCATGGCCTCGCACTCCCAATCGGGTGGACCAACGGTGTTCCGACAAAACCGATCTACTGCCGTGACACTCTCTCGGCCACTCCGACCCACTCCCAGCTGGGCTAGTCCTGGGTGGCCCCGTGTCTACCAAAGACACCCCGACCACCGTCGTGGCCAAACGTCCCTCCCGGGGACCGGATCCATAAAAACAAGAAACAACGGGCACACAAGGTTATGTCCGCCTACCTGATCAGGGTAAGCACGCCCATAACCTTCCCTCGTGGGAGGCACCAGCGAGATGCACGACAATAGACCCAGTTAGGACCTTACCCATAAGGTAAGCGTGGTTGCACTGGTCAGTTTTGATATGGCGGCACCATGACTCAGCCAACAGGTGTTCAAGTTCAATTTAATCCGGTTAAACTTGAATGCAATATGCTGAGCCATGATAAAATAACATGATGCATATACAAAGCATGAGCATGATATCAACATAAGCACGGGATGCAACATAACTGTCCATCATATCAACTATGAAATAATCTCCAACTGAACATGGCATAATGACGAGCATAAATATTACAAGTGCAACACTACTCATAGCATAACATGACCACTAGCATCAACCATAAATAACATGATAGAACTCATCAATAACATTACCGAGTAAACATTTAACCAACTAGCAGCAAAGGAACAACGCATATTAACAGTACTCGGTAACCGACGTTAGTCATGCACCGAAGAACAGGACCAACTCAACATGTACTACAATCAAGCATGGCAATATAAAAGTAATACTAGCAACTAGCATGGCATGATAACCAGGTGCATAACAACATAGCAAACAAGCAAGCACTAACCCAGAAGCATTACCGAAACAACGATAACCATATTTTAAACAAGCAATCATTTCATAAATATTCAAGTTGAAAACCATGGCTACTGCATGACTATCATTCAAGTGGGTATTGTGGCTTGCCTGGGGTGTAGAAGGCACCGGGGAGAAGTGCGGTGAAGCCGCGGAAAGATTTGCCGGAAACAGTTCTCTCTCGGAGGGGCTGATTAGAGACAAGGGCAAAATGGTCATTTTCACTATGAGAACACCTAGTGAAAATGCTATCAAAAGATAGAGATCGACGAGACGAAGAAGTGAGCGCTGGTTTCACCTCGATCGGAGTTACGGTTAAAAAGTTGTGAGGAGTTGAAGATCAGGGACCTATCGGTGAAACTTTTTCAGCAAACAGGCCCCTGATGGATAAACAGAAAGCGCCTTCACGCAGTTTGCGTGTTCTGGAAAGGAAAACGTGTTCCAAGCCGCAGAAGAGAGAAATACGTTTTCTTTAACGGAAAGCGTACTTCAGCCCAAGAAGGAAAGAAATGCGCTTTCGGGCAAATGAAAACGCGCACAGGAAATACGCTTTCTCGCAAACCTGGAGCGTTTCCACTTGCCACGTCAGCGGGGCGTCTGGGCCACTGACGGGCCGGGCCTGCGGCAGGGGAGGGGGCCAGGTGCGGCGTCGTCTTCCTCCTCCTGTGCCTTTGTTCCTCTCGTGGAACAGAGCAGAGGGCAGGTGAGGGAAGCGGCGAGGGGCCGGCCGGCCCAGGCCAGCTCCGGCCAAGGGGAGGGCACGGGCGGCTACGGCGGGGCCTGCCGCACCCGTTCACAGGGGAAACGGCCCCCGAGGAGGCGCGGGGAGGAGGGGAGGCCGCGGCGACGGAGGAGGACAGAAGCGGCGCGGGTTGCGGGGTTGCTGGCGATGCGGGCCATCCCCGACGAGGGAGAGGGGTTGGGGCGGCTCGCGGTGGAGAGGAGGAGCTTGTGGACGTGGAGGGGAGGGGATAGGAGGCTCGGGTTCGTCGGAAACAAGACGAACTCCAGCGAGGTCGCGGTGGTCCGAGGAAAGAACGACGAGATCGGGCGATTCTGGTGATCAAATGAGGCGAGGGAGGGATGAGTGAGGTGCGGGAGAGGTCGGGCACGCCTTATATAGCCGAGGGGAGGGCTCTGGAGCTCACAACCGAGTTGGAGCAGTGCACTAATGGAGGTAAGGGCTGAGCACGGCACGGGCACTGTTCTAGCGGCGCATTAATGACGAACTACGACGAGGAACCGATGCAGGGAGATGCAGTAGATCACGGGGAAGCTCCAGGACATGGTTGGATGTCGCGACGAGGAGGGAGGAGACGAGCACAGGGGCAGGAAGAAGCCAGAGCGCGAGTTCAGCCATGACGCAAGCATGATCACCGCATGCACTAGAGCAAGCGGCGTGCTTTGGCGTGGCCGACCATGTCCAGTAGATTTACCTTTGTGCCCTTAGTCAAAATGAGGAAATAAATCGGTCCAAGGGCAAAGAAGAGATTTGCACTTAGCTCCAAATGTAAATCAGTAAGATGGTGTTTGTAACTTGTTGTGGTTAAACTGGCTTGATAACGTGGTAAAGAGTTTGTCTTCTGATGATCGAACACTAAGGTGATGCTGATCACCAAAAATCAGACTAATAGGATGAGTTTAGAGGAAGGTTGCTATAGAAACCACTACAATGGCCAGAATTAGTATTTTCGATGATGCACTCACATGGAGAGGCAAATTGAGTTGAAATTGGGCAAGGTAGAGTCATATGGTCCTATGAAGATGCTCAAAAGATTTCATACCAATTGGATAAACCAAAATAGTACTTCCTTCACAAACATTTCCACTGACCAGAAACTTGAAAAAATTCTAGAGGACAAATAGCTTGATGAAACATGCCCAAAATAGGTGTACGTAGGTTACATGGATAACAGAAGTCCTAGAAAAAATGGAATCCATAATGGAGCAAGATAAAATATACTTGCTTCACAAACTGAAATTTTGGACAGAATCAAAGAATTGAAGATGAGCTCACATGGAGGAATAACATGATCTTTACTTTGGTGTATAGTGATTATTTGGTGATATGAGGGATCATGCAAAATGGCAACTCATTTTGGATATGCCTAGCTTGTACTTCATTCACAACCAGTTCCCTCAGACAGGAACTTTGGAAAATCATAATTAAATAAATACTTGGCAAATGAGTTTGCACTTTGGCATGTGGCAATTATATGGACAGGAAAAGGTGTCCAAGGAGTTTGAGGTCAATTGGGAAAAGATAAATGGCACTTGCTTCACATTCTTCCATTTAGAGCAGAATAGAAAATGAATTATTTGAGCATGATGGTAAACATGACAAATGAAATATTTTGCCATATTTGAGAAATATATGACCCAAAAAATTTATGAGAATTATTTGGGAATTTTAGGAGTGATGGAAATAAAGGTTGTTTCACAACCTAGGGCAATTTGAGTTATTCCTTTAATAGAAAAGGAATATTCCCAATAAAAAGAATATTGGGATTTGGGCTAGGATGAAAATGGCAGGGTCTAGGGAAGGATTTGGGTATGACAAGCCACTCTAGTAGCAAAGAAGAGTGCATCTTCTTCACTTTCCAGACCTCAAAGCCACGGAAAAAGAAAACTCAAGCAAAAACCTCAGAAAAACAAAAAGAAAAAGAAAGGGCCAAAAATCAGGCTGTCACAAACCTTACCCCCTTAAAGAAATCTCGTCCTCGAGATTTGGTTGCTCGGGGAACAAGTATGAAAATACTGACTTAAGGAAGCCGTTTCCAACTCGGGTATCCTTTTTCTTATTCTTGTTCCCACTAAATTTTTATCTGACTGGCCCTGGGGTGGTTTGCTTTAATATATCCATATTCTGACAGATCTTACCTTGCTTGTTCATGCTTATCCAGACTTCAGTTTCTTTTTAGATCTGCTGACTTAGATGACTGTGATTGATTCTCATGACTGAAATATATGTTGGTCTCACAAATCCAAGAGTGATTTCCACTAGGTGTGTCATCCGGCTCTGACAATCTTTCCCGAAGTGGTGATCAAATTTTTCTAGTGGACACCCAAGCCCTAACTCCTTGCATTGGGTTTCTCCACTAAATGCAGGTCCTTCAGGTTCCAAACAGTGAGTTGGGTCATAACCGCTTTCCTGACAGATTCTGGCTTATCGCGGAAGTTTCTGAATCATCTTAATTGGTTCCACTATCTTGAGTATCGGATTCGTACCAAATATTTGATTGTCGCCTATCGTGGCTAGTATAAGAGTTTGACCTGTATGATAATATCTGCAGACTTGACTGATGGTGGTTCTGCACCACGCGGGTCTTGCAACAATTTTCATACCCACATCACTGGTCTTGTTCCTTCATTATCGTTTTCTTTGTCTGGATCCTTGGCTAAAAGAGCTGGGTCATATTGCTTCTTTGTATCACCATAGGTACGGCCGATACAATTTTTCGGCAATCGCAGCTTATCCTCATTTTTCTGACAGGGTTGCCCATTTAAATGGCAGTTTCAACTCCCCTCAAGTTCTGACTGATTCTTGCTTCTAACCAAAATGTTGTGGATCTGATTCTTGGGATTCACTCCATATGTTGTCAATTCACAGCGTACTACCTTGTACCAATGTCTTACTGAGGAAGATTGGCTGGCTTGTGCTGGAAATTTTCATCGAACTACTTGCTGAAAAAGACTGGGTATCGTGCTTCAGAAGCTTACCCCCTTAAAGACTTTGCTGGGGAAAGACTCAATACCTTATGCCGGAAGCTTTTGCGGTTGCTTACTGAAGAAGGCAGAGTACCTTGTACGGAAAATCATCCATATATCGTACTGAGGAAGATAGATGAATCTTGCCTTGGAAGCTTCTTGGGTATCTTGCGAAGGAAGATTGGGTTGCTTACATCAGAAACTTCTTATTGTGATATGCGGACTGATTTCCACATATATAACCATCTTAATATCTTTGTTATAGATTTCTTGTATGAAACGGGGTTTTGCGGGACTATCCTCCTTTTTGAGTATATGTCATATTTTTGCTTGCTTCCAGGTACAGCGGGTTCCAAAATCATCCTCAACGAAAATTACACTTCTATCTGAGCCATACCTTTGATAATATTTTGTCAACCTTGCACACAAAAATTTACCTTGTTGCTGATTTGATCATTTCTGCTATGAGGAGTGCACGCTGAGGGAGACTTGACACTCAGTAACATGATCAGATATCCCCCAATCTGAATAAAGTCGGCTGGAATTCCATACTGTTGTGAGGAGTACACGTTAATGCAAACTTTATACTGACATTCCATCCAGGATTTCTTTTGTATTCAGACGAGCTATTTCCAATTTCACTGCAGTCTGCTGACAATTCCATTCTGTTTTGCTGAGTTTCCAAATATATGCATTTCTTGCTGACTCTTCGAGTCTGGTATCGGCTGACGAGCAACTTTAATAGGGGGAAAATTTGTAACACCGAAGGCCCAAAAAAAGAAACAAAAGAAACGACTAAAACAAAAGCACACAAGCATACTGCTAATATAATTAATCAAGCAATCATCACATATTACTGCTACTCACACCATAATATGCATGCACACCTAAGCACACAAATCGCACGGAAACTCCGTTATTACGGTCTAATATGCTGTGGCGGTGTGCACGAAAATTATATCCATGTGTGGAAGGAGTTGGCGTAACCGAAGCTACACCAAGCACTGGCTGAACAGTGGCTGGATCTGGATGGATACACAGGTGAGAACAGACTTGACGATCAAGTAGCGAGACACAAAAGTCACGACCACCTCTTCATCAAGCGTATGAAGGGAATCGTACCCGTCCAAAGAATAGAATGACTGGGTAGGGTAGCGGTGGAAAAAATAAGGCTCCCTGGCATTTCCCTTTTTTGATAACCAAGATCAGCAAGGGTTGCCAAGGGGACGAGATGGATGGCATTATTCGGGATAGAAACAAGTCTATCACCGAAATAATATGGGTGGGTGGCGGAAAAATATACGCGACACCTGAGCATAATTCCTGCAAATGGTGTCTGGAACTCTGGGTACCAGGGCATCACTCTGCTGGGACAGAGATGATGTTGACAGCCAGCTACTTCCTCCACTCAATTTCTTTGCATGCATGTGGTGTATTAATGATCCCAGTAAGCAAGAAGAAAAGTTGACTTGTAAAGCACACATTAATTTTTACATTGGTACCTGTAATCCGAGTTTGTGGCCTTGTATACAAAAATGGAGGGAGTACATCGGTCGTGGTTTATTAGTCCCCCATTGAATTTGACTGAAGATTTAACTAACAAAATGTTAGTGCATGTCAACAAAAACCGTATCGTTGGATTCGTATTTGAACATAGTTTGCAATGATATAATTTTAGATGACATGCATCAGCATTTATCGTACTATATATAATGTTAGTTCAATTTTTGGTCGTACTAATCTATAGTACTCCCTCCATTTACTTATACAAGGCCACTATGGAATATACATTTTGCATCTATACAAGGCCACCAACAGTAATCGAGGCAAAATAAATGATATTTCCTCATACTAGCAACTTGTTTAATACTTGCATGCATGCGGTCATAATGATAGTCAGCTACTTCCTCCACTCAGTTTGCTTGCATGCAGGCGGCATATTAATCATCCCAGTAAATGAAAAGAAAAGTTGACTTGCAAAGCAGGTATTAAATTTTACATTGGTACATGTAATCTGAGTTTGTGGCCTTGTATATAAAAATGAAGGGAGTAGTAAGGTGCCCGTGCGTTGCACGGAAGAGTGAAATGCATTGATCGGGGAGTTGTTTATTTTGACAAAGGATGGGGTCATCTCTAGAGCTCACAAACATCCGGGTGAAATAGATAAAAAGGTATCTTTTGCAAACAAAAGCGTTCAACTGTTCAACCTGCATCCAAAACTTGTGAAGAAATAACACTTATTGTGCTTTGCAAGAAATGATCTTTAAGAATTAGTTTTTGAGTATCAATTGTTATACATGTTGGCTATAGATGACATGGCACTTTCTGATAGTCAACAGTTGGCTATACTATTAAGTATTAACCATGCCCTTATACACCTAGACGGAGGGATTAAATCAGGATGACTTGGAAGGGGCAGAGGAGATGTAAGAAATGGTTCATATTAAGTCTTTCACTAGTACTGTAGTAAAAATTCATACAAGGAAGATTCTAGACTAAACTATAAATGGATACACTTTTATTCATGCGCGATACTCCAATAGAGCAAGATCATGCGTGGAAGTCTCCACATGCTTAGACATCGGATTACACTGAGCGAAGACCAATGGTCAACATTTAACTTGATAATGCGTATGTCCAGGTGAACCACCTTGGAGTCCCCGTGCACCGCGTTGGGGGGTAAATCATACCATGCGTCTTCCATGTCCACATCGGCGGGAAGGTCCCAGCTCTGCACAGTCCTAGTCAGCATGATGGAGCCGGTGTCACCGCCCACGTACCTCGGAGGGGTAGTAATAGTGAGCACGCACCCGAACATCGGCCTCGTGTCAGTGTCAGCGTCAGCGGCCTCGCCCCTGATGCACACAACAGAGACGGGGCGGCGGCCTGCGCGGGCCTCGTCGGTGCCCACGATGAAGAGGAAGACGCTGTCGTCCTCCTCCGAGACTAGCAGGCGGTGTCGGTGTCAAAACCGGCGGATCTCGGGTAGGGGGTCCCGAACTGTGCGTCTAAGGTAGATGGTAACAGGAGACAGGGGACACGATGTTTACCCAGGTTTGGGCCCTCTCTATGGAGGTAATACCCTACTTCCTGCTTGATTGATATTGATGGATATGAGTATTACAAGAGTTGATCTACCACGAGATCGTAATGGCTAAACCCTAGAAGTATAGCCTGTATGACTATGGTAATGAATATCTGCCTTTCCGGACTAACTCCTCCGGTTTATATAGACACCGGGAGGATCTAGGGTTACATAAGGTCGGTTACAAAGAAAGGAATCTACATATTCGGTCGCCAAGCTTGCCTTCCACGTCAAGGAGAGTCCCATCCGGACACAGGTGCAGTCTTCGGTCTTCGCATCTTCACAGCCCATCACTCCGGCCCATGGCTAACAGGTCGGACGCCCGAGGACCCATTAGTCTAGGACTCCCTCAGTAGCCCCTGAACCTGGCTTCAATGACGAGGAGTATGGCGCGCAGATTTGTCTTTGGCATTTCAAGGCGGGTTCCCTTCTTTCCGGATACTCCACAATGGTCTTCAGACGATCGAGTTCGGCGAGCAGCTCATACTTCCACAGAGGGCATAATAATTTATGAATCCAATCCTCTGGCAACTTTTTACAGTATGACATTATGTCAGTCCGTTCATTATTTTGAACCGTTGTTTCGCCCGCGGCCCCATGTTCTGAAACGCGGTTGTCATTGACACGTCTCATCCCAGAAGAGTTCATGTCCCCTTATTAAGGGATTGTTTTACCAACACAGACGTGGGTAACCCAACCGTCCTTAGGGTACAACTCCTTGGGAATAGGTGAATTTTAAGGCCCGGGAGGAGGCGTTCGATATTCTCAGCCTTTATAAAGGGGCGCAGACCCGCCTTTCCTCTCCACGCTTGCTTCTTCTTCGACTCTTACTACCTCGAGTTCCAACACCCAGGTCTCACCCTCCGCAAGCCTAAGTCATGTCCGGATCCAGCCGTCAAGGCTGGTGGGTGGCTTCTTCTGTCACAGAGGAGGATGTCGCAAAGCTTCGGGCGGCCAGATACCTGACCACAGAAATCCTCCACCGTCTTCCCGCGGGTGGGCAGGTTATCCCTACCCCCAGATCCGGCGAGAGGGTCATGTTTGTTTCCCACTTCCTCCAAGGATTGGGTTCGCCCTCAATCCCTTCGTCCGGGGGCTCATGTTCTATTACAGGTTAGATTTTCATGATCTCGCCCCGAACTCTGTCCTTCTCATCTCGGCGTTTATCGTCACGTGCGAAGCCTTCCTCCAAACTCCCCCACACTTCGGCTTGTGGCTTAAGACCTTCAAAGTGAAACTGCAAATGATAGAGGGGGAACCGGCGGAGTGCGGTGGTGCCTCAGTGAGCAGGCTCACCAGCGCTATCTGGCTAAAAGGATCTTAAAAGGAATCTTCCGACTTATGGCAGGAGTAGTGGTTTTATATCACCGAGCCCCATGGTTCCAAGTGGGCAGCCGCGCCTGCGTTTCGATCCATCCCCCCAATTCAACTTGCATCGCGGATTAATAAGGGGTTGGACTGGGGATCAGTTGATGAGGTGCGGACTCTGTAAAGTCGCATCCGAAGCCTCATTGAGAAGGAAATCAATATTGTCAACGTTATTCAGGTAATGCTAGTCCGCCGAACCCTGCCGTGTCAACGACGGCCTCTCCGCTTGTGGGAGTTTAACCTAGAAGGGCCATAGACTCTTCAGCACTTCTCCAGCACTACGCATGAAGGAATGTGGAATTTATTCTTCGGGAAACGAAAACAATGGCCGGGTACCACCGAAGAAACCGGCCTAGACTGCAACCATCCGGACACCCCGGTAAGTATTCATCCGCCGAACACCTCATAATCAGATATCCAGTGGTAAGACACTGATCAAACCATCCTTTTTTAGGGCTGGATAAAGAAAGCGGAACGGATAGGTGTCCGGCCCCTCTTCCCGAAGACTCAGCTAACCCCGTGTTAACAAGGATGCTGACACCGGCACCGTACCAGGTGCCGACAAGGGAGGGCAAAGAGGAGAGTAAGAAGACCCGGGATGACCTTCGTTCTGGAGGTAAGTCAGATACTGAGTCCAGAGAAATCGACATTTCCTCGCCTGAAGACAAAGGCGAAAGAGAAGCCAGTATCCCTTCTCCATTCATGAGGAAAAGGGCCGCCTCTGAAGGTTGGGAGGGGCGGTCTCCTAAGAGGGGAAAGATGCCAGTGATACGTCTCCGTCGTATCTACTTTTCCAAACAATTTTGCCCTTGTTTTGGACTCTAAATTACATGATTTGAATGGAACTAACCCGGACTGACGCTGTTTTCTTTATGTGCAGAAAACAAAAGTTCTCGGAATGACCTGAAACTCCACGGAACATCTTATAAAAAATAATAAAAATCCTCGCCAAATATGAAGACCAGGGGGCCCACACCCTGTCCATGAGGGTGGGGGGCGCGCCGCCCCCTACCTTGTGGCCCCCCTGGAGACCTTCCGACGCTAACTCCAACTCTATATATTTGCTTTCGTGGAGAAAAAAATCAAGGAGAAAAAATCATCGCGTTTTACGATACGAAGCCACCGCCAAGCCCTAAAACCTCTCGGGAGGGCTGATCTGGAGTCCGTTCGGGGCTCCGGAGAGGGGGATTCATCGCCATCGTCATCATCAACCATCCTCCATCACCAATTTCATGATGCTCACCGCCGTGCGTGAGTAATTCCATCGTAGGCTTGCTAGACAGTGATGGGTTGGATGAGATCTATCATGTAATCGAGTTAGTTTTGTTAGGGTTTGATCCCTAGTATCCACTATGTTCTGAGATTGATGTTGCTATGACTTTGCTATGCTTAATGCTTGTCACTAGGGCCTGAGTGCCATGATTTCAGATCAGAACCTATTATGTTTCCATGAATATATGTGTGTTCTTGATCCTATCTTGCAAGTCTATAGTCACCTACTATGTGTTATGATCCGACAACTCTGAAGTGACAATAATCGGGACTACTCCCGGTGATGACCGTAGATTGAGGAGTTCATGTATTCACTATGTGCTAATGCTTTGTTCCGGTTCTCTATTAAAAGGAGGCCTTAATATCCCTTAGTTTTCATTAGGACCCCGCTTGTGACGCCCCCGATTCAATCGTACACTAATCATGCACGCAAGTGTGTACGATCAAGATCAAGGACTCACGGGAAGATATCACAACACAACTCTACAAATAAAATAAGTCATACAAGCATCATAATACAAGCCAGGGGCCTCGAGGGCTCGAATACAAGTGCTCGATCATAGACGAGTCAGCGGAAGCAACAATATCTGAGTACAGACATAAGTTAAGCAAGTTTGCCTTAAGAAGGCTAGCACAAATTGGGATACAGATCGAAAGAGGCGCAGTCCTCCTGCCTGGGATCATCCTAACTACTCCTGGTCGTCGTCAGCGGGCTGCACGTAGTAGTAGGCACCTCCAGTGCAGTAGGAGTCGTTGTCAACGGTGGCATCTGGATCCTGGGCTCCATCATCTGGTCGCAGCAATCGGGTAGAAGGGAAAGGGGAAAAGAGGGAGAAAAGCAACCTTGAGTACTCATCCAAAGTACTCGCAAGCAAGGAGCTACACTACATATGCATGGATATATGTGTAAAGGACCATATCAGTGGACTGAACTGCAGAATGCCAGAATAAGAGGGGGATAGCTAATCCTGTCATAGACTACGCTTCTGGTCGCCTCCGTCTTGCAGCAGGTAGAAGAGAGTAGACTGAAGTCCTCCAAGTAGCATCGTATAGCATAATCCTACCCGGCGATCCCCTCCTCGATGCCCTGTTAGAGAGCGATCACCGGGTTGTATCTGGCACTTGGAAGGGTGTGTTTTATTAAGTATCCGGTTCTAGTTGTCATAAGGTCAAGGTACAACTCCAAGCCGTCCTATTACCGAAGATCACGGCTATTCGAATAGATTAACTTCCCTGCAGGGGTGCACCACATAACCCAACACGCTTGATCCCATTTGGCCGGACACACTTTCCTGGGTCATGCCCGGCCTCGGAAGATCAACACGTCGCAGCCCCACCTAGGCACCACAGAGCGGTCAGCACGCCGGTCTAAACCTATGCGCGCAGGGGTCTGGGCCCATCGCCCTGAGCACACCTGCACATTGCGAACGCGGCCGGAAGCAGACCTAGCCTAGTGGCATTCCAGTCCAATCCGGCGCGCGCCACTCAGTCGCTGATGTCAAGAAGTGCTTCAGCTGATACCACGATGCCGAGTGCCCATATCTTTCCCGCGTA
Source organism: Aegilops umbellulata (assembly GCA_032464435.1). Classification (NCBI taxonomy): domain Eukaryota; kingdom Viridiplantae; phylum Streptophyta; class Magnoliopsida; order Poales; family Poaceae; genus Aegilops; species Aegilops umbellulata. The sequence goes on from CP136054.1 coordinate 197,779,037, forward strand.
GTTGGTTAGTGCGTATAGGCCAGTAGCCAGACTCAGATCAAATACCCAGATCTCGTTAAGCGTGTTAAGTATCCGCGAACGCCAAACAGGGCCAGGCCCACCTCTCTCCTAGGTGGTCTGAACCTGCCCTGTCGCTCCGCCTCAAAGTAATAGTCGGGGGCCGTCGGGAACCCAGGCCCACCTCTACCGGGATGGAGCCACCTGCCCCTTCAGCCCCCATCTCCGAACAGTATCACAAGTAATGTAACAGTGTAAAGTGTAAAGTATATGCCCGTGATCACCTCCCGAAGTGATCACGGCCCAGTAGTATAGCATGGCAGACGGACAAGAGTGTAGCTGATGGAAAACTAGCATCCTAAACTAAGCAGGTAGGATTGCAGGTAAAGGTATCAACAGTAGTAACAAGGACAGGCTATGCATCAGGATAGGAATAACGAAAGCAGTAACATGCTACACTACTCTAATGCAAGCAGTATAGAGGAGAGTAGGCGATATCTGGTGATCAAGGGGGGGGCTTGCCTGGTTGCTCAGACAAGAAGGAGGGGTCGTCGATGTAGTCGACCACAGGGGTACCGGCATCGGTCTCAGGGTCTATAGGAAAGAAGTAACGGAGGGGGAACACAATAATTAACAGAGCAATCAAATGTAACAAAAGCAAGAAGTGGCAATATGTTGTGCTAGAGGTGACCTAACGTAGGGATAGGTGATACCGGCGAAGGGGGGAAACATCCGGGAAAGTATCCCCGGCGTTTCGCGTTTTCGGGCAGAGGAGACGGAGGGGGAAAGTTGCGAGTTTGATATGTTAGGGGTGCGTGGCGGACGAACGGGCTGCGTATCCGGGTTCGTCTCGTCGTTCTGAGCAACTTTCATGTAGAAGGTATTTTCATCTGAGCTACGGTTTAATTTATATTAATTTTTAAAGTTTTAAATCATTTTCTAATTTATTAATTATTAATTAAATTAACATTATCCAGAATAGTGCTTGCTGACGTCAGCAGTTGACCTGGTCAACCTGACAGGTGGGTCCCGCATGTCATTGCCTAACTAACCAACTAACTGTTTAGTTAGATTAATTAGCAGGTTAATTCGGTTTAATAGTTAGTTAACAAAATTAATTAAGTTAATTAATTCTTTAATTAATTAATCAATATTTTAATAAATTTAATTATTATTATTATTATTTTAATTCCTTTTTTTAAAAACGTTTCTGGGGTGGCCCCCCCGTGTCATAGGGCCAGGGGGCACTGATCCAGTGGTCAGTGGCCCTGGCCACAACGGGCACACGTGCTGGGGCGCTAGCGCCCGAGCGGGTGAACCCGGGGCGCAGGCGAAGGTCGCCGGGGCGAGGCCGTGGCTTCGGCGGGACTCGTCCGCCGGCCGTGGCGGGCAAGGACGGACGCAGGGCGGCGAGCGGGACTGCAGGCGGCGGCCACGGGAAGGCTGGGCGAGGCGCGGAGATGGGGCGCGGCCAGAGGCGGGACGGGCGATGGGTGTGCAGCATGGCGCCTAGAGGAGCCGGGCACGCGACGAGCCGGGGCGATGGTGGTCATGCGGGCGCGCGCGGTCCGCGGCGACTGCAGGTGCGGGGCATCGGTGACCGCGGCGAGTAGTGGCCGGAGCGGGCGACGAAGCGCTGTCTGGCGCGGAGCTGCAGCGCGGGGCGGGGAGCAGCGCAGCACGGGGCGACGAGCACCCGGGGCGCTGGTACGGCGAGGAGGGCGAGCGAGGGAGAGAGGAGGAGAGGAGGCGGCGGCTCACATGGGTGAGTAGGGATGGGGCAGTGGGGGTCGGGGTGGTCGACGGGGACGTCGCATCGCCAGAGGAGAAGCAGGCCGGCGGGGAGGTCCGGCGAGGACGAGCTCCAGGTGCGGGGCGGCGATCAAGCGAGGTGGTGGCGAGACGAGGCGGCGACGGGGTCGAGGCAGAGCTCCGGTGAGGTTGTCCCGACAAACGGCGATGGCGGGGAGGTCCTCCAAGCGGTGGCGATGCGGCGCCGGCGACGAGCACGTCGGGCGGCGGGGACCTGCGTCGAGCCCCGATCCAGATCTGGATCGGGGGGAGGGGAGAATGAACGAGTGGGGGGGGAGTGGTGGTCGTGGGGTTAGGGTTTGGTGCCCCCAGGGGGTATAGGGAGTGGGGGTGTGGGGCGGTTGGGCCGGCCCATTTGGGCGGCGGAGGCCAGCTGGGCCACTTGGCCCAGCGGGGGGGGGGGTCTGTTGTTTTTGTTTAGTTTTGTTTTCCTTTCATTTGTTTCTTTTTATTTATTTTCCTTTCTGTTTTATTCAGTTTAAAATATTTATGCATTTAAAAAAATGGGTTTACTTCACCATAATTATCTATGCAATATATGACACGGTCCGAACATTTTTGTTTTAAAGTTTGAAAACTTTGTTCGTTTGTCAAAAATTCGAATTCGAATCGTTTTGAACTGACGCGAGATTAGCGACTGTAACGGAGGTGACATGGCGTCATTACCAGAGGTTACTGTAGCTTGATTATCCGGGCGTCACAATTCTCCGCCACTACAAGAAATCTCGTCCCGAGATTTAAGAGGGGGACTAAGGGGGGAGGGATTGGGTTACAAAAATTCTAACGGGTGTCCTCGGTCTTGGTTGCTCTTCCTGAAGTAGTTGATCCTCCTCATTGATGTCTTTATTTCTCTGCTTCAGGTCATCATGGTGAAGTCGGCATTCTTTTCTTGGGGAACTCCCAACGTACTTACAAATAGGTAAGGGACAGCTTGGCTATGACAGAATGCTTAGGAGGGAAACAATCTGGGTTATCCCATGAACGAGCATAAGATTTTCTCTCGAGTTGAACATATATAAAAATACATCGAGAGTAAGGTACGAAGGTACAATAAGAGGTTCCAAGCGGATAGATAGTTGCTCGAAGCCTGAACCAAAGTGAGAAAGGGGTTCAGAGCAACGAGAGTAATTATTGCGTCTGATACCAGAATAGAGCACTAGGAAGGTGGCCCGTAAATTAAATATGAAGCCACGCGTGGGGAATAACCATTAGAAACAAGGTTGTACAGGAGAGTCGGGTTTCGATCCTGTGGAACTGTGGGTTATGGGCCCACAATGTGTGGTTAAAAGTAGGAAGGGCATTGACATCTTCCACGGTCATGATAGCAAGACATGTCAGAGGGTAGCCTGTCAGTTATATGTCAGCAACATCGTTGGTACCAAGGGCGAGGGATGAAGAGAACCATTTTCCTGCTCGTTGAACGAGGCGGACCAATAGGCAAAGTTCTCGTCCATCGGTGGTTACCAGGATCCTATCGACAAATGCAACAGGGTCTTACTGACACGGTTGTACGCCAAGGTGTTTATATAAGCAGCAGAATATTACTGCTAAGATCATATGGATCACAAGGAAAGTTGAACAAATTAATGAAAAGGAAAATGTGATCATCAGATCAAACCGAACAATGGAAAGGAAAATGTGTTTGACACATATACCAAGGGTACACCCTTCCCAAGGACAAGCAGAGCATGATATCCATGGCAGGATATGAAGTAGAAAACCCTTTAGGTAGGGGAGAGAAATTTCATGACATTACCCATACAACGGTGTTTGGACAATTTAGCAGGAAACATTTAGCATTGGCTTCAAATGTTCTTGTTGAAAATCGGAGTACCATAGACATGCTTCAAAATAGCATTGACCTGGTCATCAGGTGAAGATCAGACTTAGGATACACAAATGATCCATCAGGAAAACTCATAGAATAAGTCTTACAATTTCCCCATGGATGAATGGCTAACCTTGTAAAAGGATACTATAACAATAGGTCCTCCGACCAGGTGGGCGAGGCATGATATCACCTTACTGGGTTATATAAGGACCAATGTTATGACTCTTGGAAAACGTCCCAACCATCATATCTGGTTGAGATTCAGATCTGATTGGTGTCAGGATAACTCAGACTCATGATGCCCGAGAAGTAAAGGGGGCAACACAATTTGATGAGATGGAGTTGCAAGATTCTCGGGAAATGGACTATGGAAGCAAGTTTCGAATCATGAGTTCATCATTAAACCATTGACATGATGAGGAGGTGGCTGATGAACTCAACGACAAATCATTGAGATTTCCAAAAGATTGATTTCCACAGTTATGTGAGCAAGGAGATAACATTTGTCAGATCAAATGACTTAATGATGTATGCTCGAGGAAACATATCCATTTAAACATTGGTTGAAAGGTGCACCCGAAATATGGGCTTAGGTAGCATGATCAGTATTAGAATGGTGATCGTGATAAGTATCACTTGTATCAAGAATTCTCCAGTGGTGGTGAAATTCTCATGACAATACTGACATAAAAGATGGTAATACCCCAAGGTAAAGAAGAACAAAGGCTGGATAGCAAGGATCTCAAGGTATAACACAAAACACGAACAAGTTTGTGTTGGAGGGAAGACAATACAGTGGTCGATGACAACACAAATCATCGAGGGAAGGGTGGTATTTCTCATCACGAATTCAATTGGTATCCTGGAAGAGCTCATAAGGTTGATGATGTTCATGACACATTTGTCGAGAGATTTCAAGATGTAATCAATCAGCGATGACATCGAGTCAAAGGAATGATGAAGCAAGAGGTCAATGAAAGCACAGATACGACACAGACTCGAAACCAAGCTTGCTTTTCAAGGTGAAATATATGACAAGGAAAATCGACGTAAGCTTAGCTAATCGTCGAAACTGGTGCTCCCGGAATAAGGACCAGGTAGCACAGTTTAAAATCATCAAGACAATGATATAGCCAAACAGGCTAGAAATGACGGAAGGATTATTAAACTCATAATCAACGAACTTTAATTAGGGTTATCGAACCGGAATGAGGAATCGGTTCACATATCGGTGTTCTTGGTTGATGACAACCCAGAACCCAGGAAATCTGAAATCGGTGAGAAATAACAGTTGATGAAGAACCCATAAGAAGTTATGCGGTTCCATGACATTATCAAGATATCCTAGTGTAATACTCGACGGTAGATCAAAGTAAAGGTTGGACAGGTGCAATGGTCTGCACAAGACAAGTACTCAACTTGTTCGATAAATGGTATTAATGAGAAAATATGGTCGGAACCATAATTTCCAAAGGAACAAACATAGGTACAGGACGAACTTATAACAAGGGGATTAATATCATTTACAAGAAGTTTTGATGATAAGTTTCACATCGGGTCCATGGGCATGAACGCAAAGGCTCAAGGTCGACTCCCACTTCTTCCATGCATAACCTTTCATTTTACTTCTCGCTTTTGATGAAGCTGTAGTGTAGAAATTTTATCTAGCAAAATACCAGAAGAGTATGACTCGTGAAAACTTTCGAGTTCACACAAATAAGGAAGGCATAGGTTCAACCCATCAGGGCATCTTAGGAACATATACCACAAGCTTTGAGAGTAATTTTTACCAGCTCGAAGGCAGGGCATGGTTGACCAAATCAAGGAATATGATTTACTAAAGGCATTATGTATCAGGGAAAGAACTTCCATAGTGATTGAATATGAAGGACGTTGTCGGATAAAATCCAACAAGGTTCTGATGGTCCATAAAGAATCTGATGTGAGTATCGGCTCACAACCAGAGGAAGAATCGATGCAAGACATTGGATTATATAAACAACTTAGTAACTTAGAGCTCAATTGCAAAGGTATTATGATTTACAAAACGAAGGATCAGAAGCAGACTCTCTGATCAAGGATGGATAAGTCCAATATACTTAGGGGCACAACCGACAACAATTTGATTAGCGAGAATCAGCCCACGTTTAAAATAACGTCTGAGCCGGAAGGATGAGTTCTAGGATCTGATTGAGGATTGCGAGCATTCACAACAAATTGAATCAACGGACTCAAAATGATAATGACAAGAGATGCCAATAAGATTATAGACTTATGGGATTAACCATAATGCACGCAAGTAAGAATTTCAAGAGCAATAGGCTACTCAGGATTTTCGGAAGTTCAAATAGTATTTTGAAGACTTTTGTGAAATACATGAATCAACTGGGGATGAGCAAATATCCGGTGAGTGCTAGGAATTATCCATAGTGGTATTCATGTGGCAAGAACAGCAAGGCAGTAAGCTCAAAGGATTCTTGGAACAACAGAGAGAATTTTGGGGTTTCTTGTAATAACAAGATCAACTGGGAGGCATCATATGAATGGCGAGTATACGTGGTTATCCACAGGGGTTTATCGATGGAAGGGAATTGCAAAAGCGACTTCATAAAGTCTTAAGAGAACAGCGAAGAGTATCTTCGGATTCTTCTGGTGCAACAGACGATCATCTGTAATAAGGGGCTCTCCGGGAGAAAGTATTATCGAGAACCTAGAGTCAGAGTTAGTAAAATCGTTTAACCCGAATAGAAGAGATGTCAGAGTCCCAGAGTATAGGTTGAGGAATAAAAGATCCTACTACCACCCAATGGCGACGTGTGCCCGTAAGACACACAGCCATGTCAGTAAAACTTTTGCAATGTCTAGACTCGACTTCGGCCAAGAGTGTGGAAGGGGGATTCCTACAGGCAGTCGGCTCTGATACCAACTTATGACGCCCCCGATTCAATCGTACACTAATCATGCACGCAAGTGTGTACGATCAAGATCAGGGACTCACGGGAAGATATCACAACACAACTCTACAAATAAAATAAGTCATACAAGCATCATAATACAAGCCAGGGGCCTCGAGGGCTCGAATACAAGTGCTCGATCATAGACGAGTCAGCGGAAGCAACAATATCTGAGTACAGACATAAGTTAAGCAAGTTTGCCTTAAGAAGGCTAGCACAAACTGGGATACAGATCGAAAGAGGCGCAGGCCTCCTGCCTGGGATCATCCTAACTACTCCTGGTCGTCGTCAGCGGGCTGCACGTAGTAGTAGGCACCTCCAGTGTAGTAGGAGTTGTTGTCAACGGTGGCATCTGGATCCTGGGCTCCATCATCTGGTCGCAGCAATCGGGTAGAAGGGAAAGGGGAAAAGAGGGAGAAAAGCAACCGTGAGTACTCATCCAAAGTACTCGCAAGCAAGGAGCTACACTACATATGCATGGATATATGTGTAAAGGACCATATCAGTGGACTGAACTGCAGAATGCCAGAATAAGAGGGGGATAGCTAATCCTGTCGTAGACTACGCTTCTGGTCGCCTCCGTCTTGCAGCAGGTAGAAGAGAGTAGACTGAAGTCCTCCAAGTAGCATCGTATAGCATAATCCTACCCGGCGATCCCCTCCTCGATGCCCTGTTAGAGAGCGATCACCGGGTTGTATCTGGCACTTGGAAGGGTGTGTTTTATTAAGTATCCGGTTCTAGTTGTCATAAGGTCAAGGTACAACTCCAAGCCGTCCTGTTACCGAAGATCACGGCTATTCGAATAGATTAACTTCCCTGCAGGGGTGCACCACATAACCCAACACGCTTGATCCCATTTGGCCGGACACACTTTCCTGGGTCATGCCCGGCCTCGGAACATCAACACGTCGCAGCCCCACCTAGGCACCACAGAGCGGTCAGCACGCCGGTCTAAACCTATGCGCGCAGGGGTCTGGGCCCATCGCCCTAAGCACACCTGCACGTTGCGAACGCGGCCGGAAGCAGACCTAGCCTAGTGGCGTTCCAGTCCAATCCGGCGCGCGCCACTCAGTCGCTGACGTCAAGAAGTGCTTCGGCTGATACCACGACGCCGAGTGCCCATATCTTTCCCGCGTAGTTGGTTAGTGCGTATAGGCCAGTAGCCAGACTCAGATCAAATACCCAGATCTCGTTAAGCGTGTTAAGTATCCGCGAACGCCGAACATGGCCAGGCCCACCTCTCTCCTAGGTGGTCTGAACCTGCCCTGTCGCTCTGCCTCAAAGTAATAGTCGGGGGCCGTCGGGAACCCAGGCCCACCTCTACCGGGATGGAGCCACCTGCCCCTTCAGCCCCCATCTCCGAACAGTATCACAAGTAATGTAACAGTATAAAGTATAAAGTATATGCCCGTGATCACCTCCCGAAGTGATCACAGCCCAGTAGTATAGCATGGCAGACGGACAAGAGTGTAGGGCCACTGATGGAAAACTAGCATCCTAAACTAAGCAGGTAGGATTGCAGGTAAAGGTATCAACAGTAGTAACAAGGACAGGCTATGCATCAGGATAGGAATAACGAAAGCAGTAACATGCTACACTACTCTAATGCAAGCAGTATAGAGGAGAGTAGGCGATATCTGGTGATCAAGGGGGAGGGGGCTTGCCTGGTTGCTCACACAAGAAGGAGGGGTCGTCGATGTAGTCGATCACAGGGGTACCGGCATCGGTCTCAGGGTCTACCGGAAAGAAGTAACGGAGGGGGAACACAATAATTAACAGAGCAATCAAATGTAACAAAAGCAAGAAGCGGCAATACTTTGTGCTAGAGGTGACCTAACGTAGGGATAGGTGATACCGGCGAAGGGGGGAAACATCCGGGAAAGTATCCCCGGCGTTTCGCGTTTTCGGGCAGAGGAGACGGAGGGGGAAAGTTGCGAGTTTGATATGTTAGGGGTGCGTGGCGGACGAACGGGCTGCGTATCCGGGTTCGTCTCGTCGTTCTGAGCAACTTTCATGTAGAAGGTATTTTCATCTGAGCTACGGTTTAATTTATATTAATTTTTAAAGTTTTAAATCATTTTCTAATTTATTAATTATTAATTAAATTAACATTATCCAGAATAGTGCTTGCTGACGTCAGCATGGCGTCAGCAGTTGACCTGGTCAACCTGACAGGTGGGTCCCGCATGTCATTGCCTAACTGACCAACTAACTGTTTAGTTAGATTAATTAGCAGGTTAATTCGGTTTAATAGTTAGTTAACAGAATTAATTAAGTTAATTAATTCTTTAATTAATTAATTAATATTTTAATAAATTTTATTATTATTATTTTAATTCCTTTTTTTTAACGTTTCTAGGGTGGGGCCCCCGTGTCATAGGGCCAGGGGGGCACTGATCCAGTGGTCAGTGGCCCTGGCCACAACGGGCACACGTGCTGGAGCGCTAGCGCCCGAGCGGGTGAACCCGGGGCGCAGGCGAAGGTCGCCGGGGCGAGGCTGTGGCTTCGGCGGGACTCGTCCGCCGGCCGTGGCGGGCAAGGACGGACGCAGGGTGGCGAGCGGGACTGCAGGCGGCGGCCGCGGGAAGGCTGGGCGAGGCGCGGAGATGGGGCGCGGCCAGAGGCGGGACGGGCAACGGGTGTGCAGCATGGCGCGTAGAGGAGCCGGGCACGTGGCGAGCCGGCGCGATGGTGGTCGTGCGGGCGCGCGCGGTCCGTGGCGACTGCAGGTGCGGGGCATCGGTGACCGCGGCGAGTAGTGGCCGGAGCGGGCGACGAAGCGCTGTCTAGCGCGGAGCTGCAGCGTGGGGCGGGGAGCAGCGCGGCACGGGGTGACGAGCACCCGGGGCGCGGGTACGGTGAGGAGGGCGAGCGAGGGAGAGAGGAGGAGAGGAGGCGGCGGCTCACATGGGTGAGTAGGGACGGGGCAGTGGGGGGTCGGGGTGGTCGACGGGGACGTCGCATCGCCAGAGGAGAAGCAGGCCGGCGGGGAGGTCCGGCGAGGACGAGCTCCAGGTGCGGGGCGGCGATCCAGCGAGGTGGTGGCGAGACGAGGCGGCGACGGGGTCGAGGCAGAGCTCCGGTGAGGTTGTCCCGACAAACGGCGATGGCGGGGAGGTCCTCCAAGCGGTGGCGATGCGGCGCCGGCGACGAGCACGTCGGGCGGCGGGGACCTGCGTCGAGCCCCGATCCAGATCTGGATCGGGGGGAGGGGAGAATGAACGAGTGGGGGGGGGGGAAGTGGTGGTCGTGGGGCTAGGGTTCGGTGCCCCCAGGGGGTATAGGGAGTGGGGGTGTGGGGCGGTTGGGCCGGCCCATTTGGGCGGCGGAGGCCAGCTGGGCCACTTGGCCCAGCGGGGGGGTGTCTGTTGTTTTTGTTTAGTTTTGTTTTCCTTTCATTTGTTTCTTTTTATTTATTTTCCTTTCTGTTTTATTCAGTTTAAAATATTTATGCATTTAAAAAAATGGGTTTACTTCACCATAATTATCTATGCAATATATGACACGGTCCGAACATTTTTGTTTTAAAGTTTGAAAACTTTGTTCGTTTGTCAAAAATTCAAATTCGAATTCGAATCGTTTTGAACTGACGCGAGATTAGCGACTGTAACGGAGGTGACATGGCGTCATTACCAGAGGTTACTGTAGCTTGATTATCCGGGCGACACACCGCTGCCACGGCAGGGTAGAACAAAAGATGTCATGCAAGTTCTTTTCCATAAGCACGTATGACTATATTCAGAATACATGCCTACATTACATTGATGAATTGGAGCTAGTTCTGTGTCACCCTATGTTATGCATGTTACATGATGAACCGCATCCGGCATAATTATCCATCACCGATCCAATGCCTACGAGTTTTCCATATACTAGTTTACGCTTATTTACTTTTCCGTTGCTATTGTTACAATCACTACAAAACACCAAAAATATTACTTTTGCTTTCATTACTATTTTGTTACCGTTACCACTACTATCATATTACTTTGCTACTAAATACTTTGCTGCAGATACTAAGTTATCCAGGTGTGGTTGAATTGACAACTCAACTGCTAATACTTGAGAATATTCTTTGGCTCCCCTTGTGTCGAATCAATAAATTTGGGTTGAATACTCTACCCTCGAAAGCTGTTGCGATCCCCTACACTTGTGGGTTATCAAGACTAATTTCTGGCGCCGTTGCCGGGGAGCATAGCTCTATGCTTTGAGTCACTTGGGATTTATATCTGCCGGACACTATGAAGAACTTGAAATACGAGAAAACAAAAATTTATCCCTCAACTATGAGGGAAGGTAAGGAACTGCCATCTAGCTCTGCACTTGATTCACCTTCTGTTATGAGTAAGCTTGCGCCGCCTAAACCTGCTTCTGCTATTCGTTCTGATATGTCGCATGTAATTGACGATGCCACTTCTGCTATGCGTGATACTTATGATGAAACTACTTCTATGTCTGATACTACTGTTCCCCTTAGTGAATTTCTTTATGAACAAATTGCTAGGGCTAGAGAGAAAGAAATTATTGAATCTGAATATATTGATGAAAGTGATGATGAAGATAGGCCTGTTATTCCTAAGGGTTATGTTTTTGATATGGAATCTTCAGCTATTTTAGCTTGCAAAGATAGTCATGAACTTAAGAGGATATTAATTAAATGGAACAAAGAATCTCTTAGAGATAGAATGAGGCCTGACCCTACTTTTGCTACTTCACCTATCTGTGTTCCCGATAAGGATTATGAATTCTTTGTTGATCCTGATATAATTACTTTGGTTGAATCTGATCCTTTTCATGGCTATGAATCTGAAACTGTTGTGGCACATCTTACTAAATTAAATGATATAGCCACCCTGTTCACTAATGATGAGAGATCTCGCTACTTTTGTATACTTAAAATATTTCCGTTCTTATTAAAGGGTGATGCTAAGATATGGTTTAATTCTTTTGATCCTGGTTGTGTGCTTAGTCCCCAGGATATGATTTATTACTTCTCTGCTAAATATTTCCCTGCTCATAAGAAACAAGCTGCTTTAAAGGAAATATACAACTTTGTGCAAATTGAAGAAGAGAGTCTCCCACAAGCTTGGGGGAGGCTTCTCAAGCTGCTTAATGCTTTGCCTGATCATCCTCTTAAGAAAAATGAAATACTTGATATCTTTTATAATGGACTAACCGATGCTTCCAGAGATTACCTGGATAGTTGTGCTAGTTCTCTTTCCAGGGAAAGAACACTGGATGAAGCTGAAATTTTATTAAATAATATGTTGACAAATGAAAATAATTGGGCACCTCCTGAGCCAGCTCCTGAGCCAGTTCCTGCTCCAATTACTGAGCCTATTCCTAAACCAACTCCGAAGAAGAGAGGTGTTCTATTTCTCAGTCCCGAAGATATGCAAGAGGTGTTGGAAATATGCCCTAGAGGAAATAATAAAAGCATTATTATTATATTTCCTTATTCATGATAATTGTCTTTATTCGTGCTATAATTGTGTTATCCGGAAATCGTAATACATGTGTGAATAACAGACAACAACATGTCCCTAGTGAGCCTCTAGTTGACTAGCTCGTTGATCGACAGATAGTCATGGTTTCCTGACTATGGACATTGGATGTCATCGATAACGGGATCACATCATTAGGAGAATGATGTGATGGACAAGACCCAATCCTAAACATAGCATAAGATCACTTAGTTCGTTTGCTAGAGTTTTCCAATGTCAAGTATCCTTTCCTTAGACCATGAGATCGTGTAACTCCCGGATACCGTAGGAGTGCTTTGGGTATGCCAAACGTCACAACGTAACTGGGTGACTATAAAGGTATACTACGGGTATCTCTGAAAGTGTCTGTTGGGTTGACATGGATCGAGACTGGGATTTGTCACTCCGCTTGATGGAGAGGTATCACCGGGCCCTCTCGGTAATGCATCATCATAATGAGCTCAATGTGATCAAAGTGTTTGATCACGGGATAATGCATTACGGTACGAGAAAAGTGACTTGCCGGTAACGAGATTGAACGAGGTATTGGGATACCGACGATCGAATCTCGGGCAAGTAAAATACCGATTGACAAAGGGAATCGTATACGGGATTAATTGAATCCTTGACATCGTGGTTCATCCGATGAGATCATCGTGGAGCATGTGGGAGCCAACATGGGTATCCAGATCCCGCTGTTGGTTATTGCCCGAGAGCCGTCTCGGTCATGTCTGCATGTCTCCCGAACCCGTAGGGTCTACACACTTAAGGTTCGGTGACGCTAGGGTTGTGAAGATATGTATATGCAGTAACCCGAATGTTGTTCGGAGTCCCGGATGAGATCCCGTACGTCACGAGGAGTTCCGGAATGGTCCGGAGGTAAAGAATTATATATAGGAAGTGCTATTTCGGCCATCGGGACAAGTTTTGGTGTTATCGGTATTGTACCGGGACCACCGGAGGGGTCCCGGGGGTCCACCAGGTGGGGCCACCTGCCCCGGTGGGCCACATGGGCCTTAGGGGGTGCGCCTTGGCCTGCATGGGCCAAGGGGAACCAGCCCCAAAGGGGCCCATGCGCCTAGGGTTCCAAAAGGGAGGAGTCCTAGTGGTGGAAGGCACCTCCTAGATGGCTTGGGGGGAGGGAAACCTCCCTGGCCGCCGCCCCCCTTGGGAGATTAGATCTCCCAGGGCCGGCGCCCCCCCAGAGGCCTATATAAAGGGGGGAGGGGAGGGGGGTGCGCACCCTATGCCCTGGCGCCTCCCTCTCCCTCTCCAACACATCCTCCTCCTCCGTTAGAGCTCGGCGAAGCCCTGTCGGAGTGCTGCGGTTCCACCATCACCACGCCGTCGTGCTGCTGCTGGAGCCTTCTTCCTCAACCTCTCCTTTGCCTTGCTGGATCAAGAAGAAGGAGACGTTACGCTGACCGTACGTGTGTTGAACGCGGAGGTGCCGTGCTTTCGGTGCTAGGATCTCCGGTGATTTGGATCACGGTGTGTACGACTACTTCATCCCCGTTCGTTGAACGCTTCCACTCGCGATCTACAAAGTGGTATGTAGATGCAATCTCTCTCTCCCATGACTCGTTCCTAGATGAACTCATAGATGGATCTTGGTGAAACCGTAGGAAAATTTTTAATTTTCTGCAACGTTCCCCAACAGTGGCATCATGAGCTAGGTCTATGCGTAGTTCTCTATTGCACGAGTAGAACACAATTTGTTGTGGGTGTAGATGTTGTCAACTCTTCTTGCCGCTACTAGTCTTATCTTGCTTCAGCGGTATTGTGGGATGAAGCGGCCCGGACCAACCTTACACGTACGGTTACGTGAGACCGGTTCCACCAACTAACATGCACTAGTTGCATAAGGTGGCTGGCGGGTGTCTGTCTCTCCCACTTTAGTTGGAGCGGATTCGATGAAAAGGGTCCTTATGAAGGGTAAATAGAAGTTGACAAATCACGTTGTGGTTTTAACGTAGGTAAGAAAACGTTCTTGCTAGAACCCTAATTCAGCCACGTAAAAACTTGCAACAACAATAAGAGGACGTCTAACTTGTTTTTGCAGCAAGTGCTTTGTGATATGATATGGCCAAAGTTGTGATGAATGATGAATGATCTATATGTGATGTATGAGATATTCATGCTATTGTAATAGGAATCACGACTTGCATGTCGATGAGTATGACAACCGGCAGGAGCCATAGGAGTTGTCTTTATTTTTTGTATGACCTGCGTGTCATTGAGAATCGCCATGTAAATTACTTTACTTTATTGCTAAACGCGTTAGCCGTAGTAGTAGAAGTAATAGTTGGCGAGCAACTTCATGGAGACACGATGATGAAGATCATGATGATGAAGATCATGGTGTCAAGCCGGTGACAAGATGATCATGGAGCCCCAAGATGGAGACCGAAGGAGCTATGTGATATTGGCCATATCATGTCACGTTTATTATTTGATTGCATGTGATGTTTATCATGTTTTGCATCTTGTTTACTTAGAATGACGGTAGTAAATAAGATGATCCCTCATAATAATTTCAAGAAAGTGTTCTCCCTAACTGTGCACCGTTGCGACAGTTCGTTGTTTCGAAGCACCACGTGATGATCGGTTGTGATAGATTCTAACGTTCACATACAACGGGTGTAAGACAGATTTACACACGCGAAACACTTAGGTTGACTTGACGAGCCTAGCATGTACAGACATGGCCTCGGAACACAGAAGACCGAAAGGTCGAGCATGAGTCGTATAGAAGATACGATAAACATGAAGATGTTCACCGATGTTGACTAGTCCGTCTCACGTGATGATCAGACACGGCCTAGTTAACTCGGATCATGTAATACTTAGATGACTAGTAGAGGGATGTCTATCTAAGTGGGAGTTCATTAAATTTGATTAAATGAACTTTATTATCATGAACTTAGTCTAAATATTTACAATATGTCTTGTAGATCAAATGGCCAACGTAGTCCTCAACTTCAACGCGTTCCTAGAGAAAACCAAGCTGAAAGACGATGGTAGCAACTATACGGACTGGGTCCGGAACCTGAGGATCATCCTCATAGCTGCCAAGAAAGATTATGTCCTACGAGCACCGCTGGGTGACGCACCTATTCTCCCTGCAGAACAAGACGTTATGAACGCTTGGCAGTCACGCTGCGATGATTACTCCCTCATTCAGTGCGGCATGCTTTACAGCTTAGAGCCGGGGCTCCAAAAGCGTTTTGAGAGACATGGAGCATATAAGATGTTCGAAGAGCTGAAAATGGTTTTTCAAGCTCATGCCCGGGTCGAGAGATATGAAGTCTCCGATAAATTCTTTAGCTGTAAGATGGAGGAAAATGGTTCTGTCAGTGAACACATACTCAAAATGTCTGGGTTGCACAACCGCTTGACTCAACTGGAAGTTAATCTCCCGGATGAAGTGGTCATTGACAGAATCCTCCAGTCGCTTCCACCTAGCTACAGGAGCTTTGTGATGAACTACAATATGCAGGGCATGGTAAAGACCATTCATGAGGTATATGCTATGCTGAATCAGCAGAGGTAGAAATCAAGAAGGAGCATCAAGTGTTGATGGTGAATAAAACCACTAAGTTCAAGAAGGGCAAGGGTAAAAAGAACTTCAAGAAGGACGGCAAGGAAGTTGCCGCGCCCGGTAAGCAAGCTGTCGGGAAGAAGCCAAAGAATGGACCCAAGCCCGAGACTGAGTGTTTTATTGCAAGGGAAGTGGTCACTGGAAGCAGAACTGCCCCAAATACTTAGCGGAAAAGAAGGCCGGCAAAACCAAAGGTATATGTGATATACATGTAATTGATGTGTACCTTACCAGTACTCGTAGTAGCTCTTGGGTATTTGATACCGGTGCAGTTGCTCACATTTGTAACTCAAAGCAGGAGCTGCGGAATAAACGGAGACTGGCGAAGGACGAGGTGACGATGCGCGTCGGGAATGGTTCCAAGGTCGATGTGATCGCCGTCGGCACGCTACCTCTACATTTACCTACGGGATTAGTTTTAAACCTCAATAATTGTTATTTAGTGCCAAGTTTGAGCATGAACATTGTATCTGGATCTCGTTTAATTCGAGATGGCTACTCATTTAAATCCGAGAATAATGGTTGTTCTATTTATATGAGAGATATGTTTTATGGTCATGCTCCGATGGTCAATGGTTTATTCTTAATGAATCTCGTACGTGATGATACACATATTCATAGTGTAAATACCAAAAGAGTTAAAGTTGATAACAATAGTCCCACATATTTGTGGCACTGCCGCCTTGGTCACATAGGTGTCAAACGCATGAAGAAGCTCCATGCATATGGACTTTTAGAGTCTCTTGATTATGAATCATTTGACACGTGCGAACCATGCCTCATGGGTAAAATGACCAAGACTCCGTTCTCAGGAACAATGGAGCGAGCAACCAACTTATTGGAAATCATACATACCGATGTGTGCGGTCCAATGAGTGTTGAGGCTCGCGGTGGCTATCGTTATGTTCTCACCCTCACTGATGACTTGAGTAGATATGTGTATGTCTATTTAATGAAACACAAATCTGAGACCTTTGAAAAGTTCAAGGAATTTCAGAGTGAGGTTGAAAATCAACGTGATAGAAAGATCAAGTTTCTACGATCAGATCGTGGAGGAGAATACTTGAGTCACGAATTTGGCACACACTTAAGAAAATGTGGAATAGTTTCACAACTCACGCCGCCTGGAACACCTCAGCGTAATGGTGTGTCCGAACGTCGTAATCGCACTCTATTAGATATGGTGCGATCTATGATGTCTCTTACCGACTTACCGCTATCTTTTTGGGGCTATGCTTTAGAGACTGCCGCATTCACTTTAAATAGGGC
Organism: Aegilops umbellulata; assembly: GCA_032464435.1. Lineage (NCBI taxonomy): Eukaryota > Viridiplantae > Streptophyta > Magnoliopsida > Poales > Poaceae > Aegilops > Aegilops umbellulata. The sequence goes on from CP136054.1 coordinate 197,795,984, forward strand.
TCCGTCGAAATCCGTTGAGACGACACCATATGAATTATGGTTTGGGAAGAAACCTAAGCTGTCGTTTCTAAAAGTTTGGGGATGCGATGCTTATGTCAAGAAACTTCAACCTGAAAAGCTCGAACCCAAGTCGGAAAAATGCGTCTTCATAGGATACCCTAAAGAAACTGTTGGGTATACCTTCTACCTCAGATCCGAAGGCAAGATCTTTGTTGCCAAGAATGGATCCTTTCTAGAGAAAGAGTTTCTCTCGAAAGAAGTAAGTGGGAGGAGAGTAGAACTTGATGAAGTGTTACCTCTTGAACCGGAAAATGGCGAAACTCAAGAAAACGTTTCTGAGGTGCCTGCACCGACTAGAGAGGAAATTAATGATGATGATCAAGATACTTCTAATCAAGCTCCTACTGAAATTCGAAGGTCCACAAGGACACGTTCCGCACTAGAGTGGTACGGCAACCCTGTTTTGGAAATCATGTTGTTAGACAACGGTGAACCTTCGAACTATGAGGAAGCAATGGCAGGCCCGGATTCCGACAAATGGCTAGAAGCCATGAAATCCGAGATAGGATCCATGTATGAAAACAAAGTATGGACTTTGACTGACTTGCCCGTTGAACGGCGAGCCATAGAAAATAAATGGATCTTTAAGAAGAAGACAGACGCGGATGGTAATGTGACCATCTATAAAGCTCGGCTTGTCGCTAAGGGTTATCGACAAGTTCAAGGAATTGACTATGATGAGACTTTCTCACCGGTAGCAAAGCTGAAGTCCGTTCGAATCATGTTAGCAATTGCCGCATACTATGATTATGAGATATGGCAAATGGACGTCAAAACGGCATTCCTTAATGGTTTCCTTAAGGAAGAATTGTATATGATGCAGCCGGAAGGTTTTGTCGATCCTAAGAACGCTGACAAGGTGTGCAAGCTCCAACGCTCGATTTATGGGCTGGTGCAAGCATCTCGGAGTTGGAACATTCGCTTTGATGAGATGATCAAAGCGTTTGGGTTTACACAGACTTATGGAGAAGCCTGTGTTTACAAGAAAGTGAGTGGGAGCGCTGTAGCATTTCTCATATTATATGTAGACGACATACTTTTGATGGGAAATGATATAGAACTCTTGGACAACATTAAGGCCTACTTGAATAAAAGTTTTTCAATGAAGGACCTTGGAGAAGCTGCTTATATATTAGGCATCAAGATCTATAGAGATAGATCGAGACGCCTCATAGGTCTTTCACAAAGCACATACCTTGATAAGATATTGAAGAAATTCAATATGGATCAATCTAAGAAAGGGTTCTTACCTGTGTTACAAGGTGTGAAATTGAGCTCAGCTCAATGTCCGACCATGGCAAAAGATATAGAAGAGATGAGTGTCATCCCCTATGCCTCAGCCATATGTTCTATTATGTATGCCATGCTGTGTACCAGACCTGATGTAAACCTTGCCGTAAGTTTGGTAGGAAGGTACCAAAGTAATCCCGGCAAGGAACACTGGACAGCGGTCAAGAATATCCTAAAGTACCTGAAAAGGACTAAGGAAATGTTTCTCGTTTATGGAGGTGACGAAGAGCTCGTCGTAAAAGGTTACGTCGATGCTAGCTTCGACACAGATCTGGATGACTCTAAGTCACAAACCGGATACGTGTATATTTTGAATGGTGGGGCAGTAAGCTGGTGCAGTTGCAAGCAAAGCGTCGTGGCGGGATCTACATGTGAAGCGGAGTACATGGCAGCCTCGGAGGCAGCACATGAAGCAATTTGGGTGAAGGAGTTCATCACCGACCTCGGAGTCATACCCAATGCATCGGGGCCAATCAAACTCTTCTGTGATAACACAGGAGCTATTGCACTTGCCAAGGAGCCCAGGTTTCACAAGAAGACCAGGCACATCAAGCGTCGCTTCAACTCCATTCGTGAAAATGTTCAAGATGGAGACATAGAGATTTGTAAAGTGCACACGGATCTGAATGTCGCAGATCCGTTGACTAAACCTCTCCCTAAGGCAAAACATGATCAGCACCAGAACTATATGGGTGTTCGATTCATCACAATGTAACTAAATTATTGACTCTAGTGCAAGTGGGAGACTGTTGGAAATATGCCCTAGAGGCAATAATAAAAGCATTATTATTATATTTCCTTATTCATGATAATTGTCTTTATTCGTGCTATAATTGTGTTATCCGGAAATCGTAATACATGTGTGAATAACAGACAACAACATGTCCCTAGTGAGCCTCTAGTTGACTAGCTCGTTGATCGACAGATAGTCATGGTTTCCTGACTATGGACATTGGATGTCATCGATAACGGGATCACATCATTAGGAGAATGATGTGATGGACAAGACCCAATCCTAAACATAGCATAAGATCACTTAGTTCGTTTGCTAGAGTTTTCCAATGTCAAGTATCCTTTCCTTAGACCATGAGATCGTGTAACTCCCGGATACCGTAGGAGTGCTTTGGGTATGCCAAACGTCACAACGTAACTGGGTGACTATAAAGGTATACTACGGGTATCTCTGAAAGTGTCTGTTGGGTTGACATGGATCGAGACTGGGATTTGTCACTCCGCTTGATGGAGAGGTATCACCGGGCCCTCTCGGTAATGCATCATCATAATGAGCTCAATGTGATCAAAGTGTTTGATCACGGGATCATGCATTACGGTACGAGAAAAGTGACTTGCCGGTAACGAGATTGAACGAGGTATTGGGATACCGACGATCGAATCTCGGGCAAGTAAAATACCGATTGACAAAGGGAATCGTATACGGAATTAATTGAATCCTCGACATCGTGGTTCATCCGATGAGATCATCGTGGAGCATCTGGGAGCCAACATGGGTATCCAGATCCCGCTGTTGGTTATTGCCCGAGAGCCGTCTCGGTCATGTCTGCATGTCTCCCGAACCCGTAGGGTCTACACACTTAAGGTTCGGTGACGCTAGGGTTGTGAAGATATGTATATGCAGTAACCCGAATGTTGTTCGGAGTCCCGGATGAGATCCCGGACGTCACGAGGAGTTCCGGAATGGTCCGGAGGTAAAGAATTATATATAGGAAGTGCTATTTCGGCCATCGGGACAAGTTTTGGTGTTATCGGTATTGTACCGGGACAACCGGAGGGGTCCCGGGGGTCCACCAGGTGGGGCCACCTGCCCCGGTGGGCCACATGGGCCTTAGGGGGTGCGCCTTGGCCTGCATGGGCCAAGGGGAACCAGCCCCAAAGGGGCCCATGCGCCTAGGGTTCCAAAAGGGAGGAGTCCTAGTGGTGGAAGGCACCTCCTAGATGGCTTGGGGGGAGGGAAACCTCCCTGGCCGCCGCCCCCCTTGGGAGATTAGATCTCCCAAGGACGGCGCCCCCCTAGAGGCCTATATAAAGGGGGGAGGGGAGGGGGGTGCGCACCCTATGCCCTGGCGCCTCCCTCTCCCTCTCCAACACATCCTCCTCCTCCGTTAGAGCTCGGCGAAGCCCTGTCGGAGTACTGCGGTTCCACCATCACCACGCCGTCGTGCTGCTGCTGGAGCCTTCTTCCTCAACCTCTCCTTTGCCTTGCTGGATCAAGAAGAAGGATACGTTACGCTGACCGTACGTGTGTTGAACACGGAGGTGCCGTGCTTTCGGTGCTAGGATCTCCGGTGATTTGGATCACGGTGTGTACGACTACTTCATCCCCGTTCGTTGAACGCTTCCGCTCGCGATCTACAAAGTGGTATGTAGATGCAATCTCTCTCTCCCATGACTCGTTGCTAGATGAACTCATAGATGGATCTTGGTGAAACCGTAGGAAAAAATTTAATTTTCTGCAACGTTCCCCAACAAGAGGCAAAGAAATCAATGAAAGAAAAAGATATTAAAGCGGAAGATGTTAAGAATTTACCTCCTATTGAAGAAATACATGGTCTTAATTTACCGCTTGTTGAAGAAACATATGATTTTGATCCATTACCTATTGAAGAACCTCCTGATCCCGATAACCCGACACAGGTAGTAAAGTAAATTCGCTCTATAGATTTGATGAAGGTGATATTCCTCACTATAAGTCTGCTAGACAATGCTTTCATGAGTTTGATAATTTTATTGTCAAACAAGAAAACTTCAATGCTTATTTTGGTAGACAGTTGAAATACGATTCCGATATGATTAAACACTTGGGTGATTATATGGCTAATATTAGAGGTGAACTAAAACTTGTTAGCAAACATGCTTCTATGGTTACCACTCAAGTAGAACAGGTACTTAAGGCTCAAAAAGAATTGCTCGACGAAATGAATAGTAAGAAAAATGATTATGGTGTTAGAGTGGCTACTAGAACTGGTAGAATGACTCAGTAACCTTTGTACCCTGAAGGCCACCCTAAGAGAATTGAGCAAGATTCTCAGAGAAATAATATTGATGTACCTAGTTCTTCTAAAAGGAAGAAAAAGAAAAATGATAGGACTTTGCAAACCTCTAGTGAACCTATTGCTGAACCACCCGAGAATCCAAATGATATATCTATGTCTGATGCTGAAACACAATCTGGTAATGAACATGAACCTAATGAAAATGTTAATGATGATGTTCATGATGATGCTCAACCTAGTAATGATAATGATGTAGAAATTGAACCTGCTGTTGATCTTGATAACCCACAATCAAAGAATCAACGTTATGATAAGAGAGACTTTGTTGCTAGGAAACATGGTAAAGAAAGAGAACCATGGGTTTAGAAACCCATGCCTTTTCCTCCCAAACCATCCAAGAAAAAGGATAAGGAGGATTTTGAGCACTTTGCTGAAATGATTAGACCTATCTTTTTGCGTATGCGATTAACTGATATGCTTAAAATGAATCCTTATGCTAAATATATGAAAGATATTGTCACAAATAAAAGAAAGATACCGGAAGCTGAAATTTCCACCATGCTTGCTAATTATACTTTTAAGGGTGGAATACCAAAGAAACTTGGAGATCCAGTGTAACGCCCCGGATCTGATGCGCCAGTTGTCCTCCAGTTATTCGCTGTTGTTGCTTTGTCATTTGCTTGCGTGTCACATCTTGCCATGTCATCATCCGCATTGCATCATCATGTTTTCGAAACTTGCATCCGTCCGGGTTCTCCGAGTTCTCTCCCTTGTCCGTTCTGAGACCAACCACACTAGCACGCGCCCGCGGCATGTCCGAATATTATTTTATAAGTGGCCGGGAAATGTTCTCGGAATGGGATGAAAGTTGGCAGGTGGTGTTGTTTTGTTGTAGGTAGGCCGCCTGCCAAGTTTCATCGCATTCGGAGTCCGTTTGGTGCCCCAACGGATAACTATAGCGGCATTATAGCCGCGCAAACGTCGGACGTTTTCGGTCTCCGGAAACAGTTGCCGGGCTGCACTCCTCTCCTCTCAGCCCGAAAACCCCTCTCCTCAGCCCACCTAGACCCCCTCCTCTCCGGACCGTCAGATCGCGATCCGAAGATCCGAAAACCCCTCCTAATCCCCTAACCCTAGCCAATCTGCTATAAATGGACACCCTTTGTCCATTTTTGGGCAGCTTAGCCTCCTCCTCCCTCAATTTCCGCGCAGCCAGCTACCTCCCGCCTTGGATCCGGCGCCGCCGCCCCTGCCCGCCACTTGGCGCCGCCGCCGCCACATCGCCCGGCCAATGAGGCGCCGCCACATCGCCGCAGCACCCGCGCCGGCCAATTCCCCCGCGCCATCTGCCCCTCCTGCCTCCCAGCGCCGCCAGGCCCGCGCGAGGCCCGCCCGGGCCCCGATCTGGGCCCCGAGGCCTGCTCTGCGCCGCCGCCCGCAGCGCTCGCCTCCCTGCCGAGACGCCTGCGCTCCCCCGCGCTCCGGCCGCGCCCGCCTCCCGGCGCCTCCCCGTCGCAGGCCGCCTCCCTCGCCGCCTTGCAGCCCCGTCGCCGGCGACCCCCCAGGCCAGGCTCCCCCGCGCCCTGCTCCTTCCTCTCTCTTCTCTGCTCCTCCGCCGTGCTCCTTCTCTCTCCCTCACGAACTCTCTCTCTCTCTGTGCAGTAGGAGCCGCCGCCGCCTTGGAGACCTCGTCGCCGGCCTCCTCGGCCTCGCCGTCGCCGGATCCGGGGCCCCACGCCCGGATCCGCCCGTTCCGTCTGTCCCGGCCGTCCCCGCGCTCGTCGCCGGCGTTGTCGCCGTAGGCCGCCGCCACCTTCCAGATGGGATCGGGAGGAGCCCTGATCCGCGCCGCCCGCCGCCGTTGACCGCGCCAGCGCGCGCGTGGGCCCCGCGTGGGCCGCAACCGCGCCAAGGCCCGGCCCAGCTCCCCTTCGCGGCCTGCTCCCCTCCCTGCCAAACGGGCCGAAGCCCATGGGTGAGCAGCCCAGATCCAGTGCCCCTTGGCCCAGTTCCAGCAGATTTAGCCCATGCGCGTTTTTTTCCCATACCTGCGAATTTCCTAATTATCCTGAGAAAACAGAATTGCAGAAAAGACCCTCATCTTCATGCATTTAATAACTCACTAACCGTGCATCGGTTTAAAATGATTTATATATGAAAAATGCTCAGAAAATTGTGTAGTTTAATAATATCCAACTTTCATCTATGTTTAACATGATTAAAATGCTGTTTGTTTAAATTTGCTCCTATGCCATGGTAAAATGATTTAATTCTTAACTATTTAACCGTAACTCGGATTTTAATAAATTATATATGTAAATGGGGTAGAAAAATGCCTAGTTTAACATGTTGCACTTTATTTTCCTGTTTAACAACATTAAAATTGAGTTTAGGTCAGAACAGTACCAAATCTATTATTTGCTTATGAGGAGTTTTCGGAATTGTTGCTTGTCATTTCCGGCCTCATTTAAACTTGCCTAGATAGCTAGTTTACTTGTGCTTCACCCCTTGCCATGTATAACAACATTTAATATTTTTGGATACATAAACAAGATCGAACTAAATATTTGTTGTGGTGTTTTGTCAATATGCAACTCGTTGCATATTGAGCTCCACTTAATTTGTAGTGTTGTTTGTTGCAATTGCCATGCCTTGAATCATTAAACCGGACATGCATCATGCTTGATTGTGCATCATGCCATGTTTATTTGATGGTTGTTTACTATGTTGTTTGTTTCTTTCCGGGTTGCTTCTCGCGTTAGCTTCGGTTTTGTTCCGGAGTTGTGAGGATTCGTTCGACTTCGTCCGTTTGTCTTCATCATGGACTCGTTCTTCTTCCTTGCGGGATTTCAGGCAAGATGACCATACCCTCGAAATCACTTCTATCTTTGCTTGCTAGATTGCTCGCTCTTTTGCTATGCCTATGCTGCGATACCTACCACTTGCTTATCATGCCTCCCATATTGTTAAACCAAGCCTCTAACCCACCTTGTCCTAGCAAACCGTTGTTTGGTTATGTTACCGCTTTGCTCAGCCCCTCTTATAGCGTTGTTAGTTGCAGGTGAAGATGAAGTTTGTTCCTTGATGGAACATGGAGTCGTTGTTCCTTGTTGGAACATGTTTACTTGTTGGGATATCACAATATATCTTATTTAATTAATGCATCTATATACTTGGTAAAGGGTGGAAGGCTCGGCCTTATGCCTGGTGTTTTGTTCCACTCTTGCCGCCCTAGTTTCCGTCATATCGGTGTTATGTTCCCGGATTTTGCGTCCCTAACACGGTCGGGTGATTTATGGGACCCCCTTGACAGTTCGCTTTGAATAAGACTCTTCCAGCAAGGCCCAACATTGGTTTTACCATTTGCCTACCATCTATCCCTTTCCCTTGGGTCTGATCCACCCGAGGGTCATCTTTATTTAGCCCCCCCCCCGGGCCAATGCTTGTCTAAGTGTTGGTCCGAACGGAGCAACCTGCGGGGCCACCACGGGGAAACTCAAGGGCTGGTTTTACTCGTAGCTTGACTTATCCGGTGTTTCCCTGAGAACGAGATATGTGCAGCTCCTATTAGGATGTCGGCGCATCAGGCGGCTTTGCTGGACTTGTTTTATTGCTGTCGAAATGTCTTGTAGCCGGGATTCCGAGACTGATCGGGTCTTCCCGGGGAGAAGGAATATCCTTCGTTGATCGCGAGAGCTTATCATGGGCTAAGCTGGGACACCCCTGCAGGGTTTGAACTTTCGAAAGCCGTGCCCGTGGTTATGTGGCAGATGGGAATTTGTTAATGTCCGGTTGTAGAAAACCCGAAGTTGATCTTAATTAAAAATACACCAACCGCGTGTGTAACCGTGATGGTCTCTTCTCGGTGGGGTCCGGGAAGTGAACATGGTTGTTGGAGTTATGCTTGACGTAAGTAGTTCAGGATCACTTCTTGATCATAGTTGCACGACCGTGCTTTGCCTTCTCTTCTCGCACTCTTTTGCGTATGTTAGCCACCATATATGCTAGTCGCTTGCTGCAGCTCCACCTCACTATCCTTTCCTACCTATAAGCTTAAATAGTCTTGATCTCGCGGGTGTGAGATTGCTGAGTCCTCGTGACTCACCAGATACTTCCAAAACCAGTTTGCAGGTGCCGATGAGACCGTGCAGGTGACGCACCCGAGCTCAAGGAGGAGTTCGAGGGAGATCTTGTCCTTTTGTTGTTTCGTTCTAGTCGATCAGTAGTGGAGCCCAGTTGGGGTCGATCTTGGTCCTTTGTCGCTTTTGGGGTTTCTTCTTTTATTTTGGCTCCGTAGTCGGGCCCTGATTGTACTTGGTTGATGTAATGCTTTACTCATGTATTGTGTGAAGTGGCGATTGTAAGCCAACTATGTATCTCTTTTCCCTTATGTATTACATGGGATGTGTGAAGATTACCTCACTTGCGACATTGCTTTCAATGCGGTTATGCCTCTAAGTCGTGCTTCGACACGTGGGAGATATAGCCGCATCGAGGGCGTTACAAGTTGGTAATCAGAGCCTTCCCCGACCTTAGGAGCCCCCACTGATTGATCGTTTTTAGTGGCCGAGTTGTGTCTAGAAAAATGTTTTGAGTCATTTAGGAATTATATATCGGAGAGTTTAGGAATTCTTTTTACTTCCCAGTCTCCTCATCCTTCTGGTAAGGCATCCTGATGTAGAGTTTTGACTCTTCTCTTCTCAAATTTCACTAAATTTTTTTTTTAGGATCACGCGGGTATATTACAATCGTTCCGATGGTTTTATGATGACAACATTGTCTTGGTTGCCTCCTGACATTTAGGGGTTGTGGCAGTGTCCCGGGGAGTTGAGCTCCGAGGTGTTGTCGTCATAATCTTATCGTTGCGGTTTTGGAATACCTGAGTTTAGTACGCCGACATCGAAAATCTCTTTTGTACAGTTGTTGGTGAGATAACCCTGATAGCCCAGTACTGAGGCGAGTGCGGGAGTATTGCCATGACTTGTATAACGGATGTGTTTTCGAAGGTTGAGGTAGATGATTTCCGAAGGTTTCTTGGTTATGTGTTGAAGGATGGATACAGCTGGATCTAGGTATTGTTAGTTTGGGTGATATATTTTGTGTCCCCTGTATCCCCAACACCTGATTGCATAACCAGAAAGTTTCGGGAGTTTATAAGTGGGAATTCAAGTATCTCTTAGGATATCTTTCCAACAGACACATGATACGATATGGGATCTATCATAGGTTTGTTTCTGGCTTATTCCGCAAGCCAATCCTTTGTTTTTGATTTGGTTTGTGGTAGTCGAGTTGCTTCGAAGTCAAATGTTGAATCCATACCTTTCCTAAACGGTGTTCTCATATTTCTATGTGAATACTAATCCTTCTTGATCATCAAGATTGTCATGTTAATCCTTCTTCAACCGGTGTGCTTCCCTTCAAGTTCATCATTTTCGTTCAATTTCTGCCAGATCAGTTATCAGTTCTTTCCAACGGTGTTTGCTTCATCCGTTTCAAGTTGCCTTTGTTTTTCCCGCCCACCCACCTTTTTTTTCTTCAAGGATTCAGATTTTGCAATCAAGTATCCTTTTATCGATGTGAAGCCTCTCCATTCTTTTCCTTCATGCTCTTACCCGGTGTTTCTCATGAAGATACTAACGGACCTTCTAGTTTATTATTCTTCGTTCTTTTTCGTCTCCAGTGGATTCAATTCAAGCTTTGTCGATCATATCTTTTCCTCGGTCCTAATGTTTTCTCATACTGGTGCACCTCTTAATCATTCACTTCTCGCTATTCAATTGTTTCGAAGTTATGAAGATATCTCAGAAGATTCAAGTTTTCATTCTCATTTCACTCAAGTTCTTTTGAGGATGCTATCTCATTCAAGCCATTTAATTCAACCGGTGCAATATCCCTTTCAAGCAATCGTTCAACGGTGTTTCTTTTGAGTGGGCCCATAACCCACAGGTCTTTTTCCAGGATCTTACCTGACTCTTCTAATTTTCCCGGAGCTATTCCCAAATTCTTTTCGAAGTTTGACATGAGAATGAATTGTCATCAGCCATATGTCTTTCTCCAAGATCTTTCACATTCTTTTCATTGTTGGTTCAATCTTTCTATTCTTCATTATTTCGGAGTGCCTCAACAATTCATGGTGGTGTTTCTCGTCGTCATTCTCAGATTTTGAAGACCAAAGAAGAGTTTCCCTCAAACCTTGCCTGTTCTCTTCAATATTCATGGTTCTACCTTGATGCCATCCTCTCATAATTGTTTTCGATTGTGAGAATTCTTTTCACCCATCCGGAGCATTTCAGGAGTCTTTTCAGTTTCATTCTTCAAAGCCCATCATCTCAGTATTATTCATTCTCAGTTTTTAGCTCTCGTTCTCCAAATCTCACCGGTGCATCGTTCAAGTATCCTCTAATCAGTTCATGATCTCTGCGTTCATTTATATCTAAATTCTCTCAAGTTTCTTCGTTCATTTTCAATTCTTACGGTGGTTCTTTCAAGAAATTCTCTTCCGTTGTTATCGTATCAATTCATTCGTTCTTTCCAAGTTCTCTTCCATTGTTACCGGTGGTCCGTTGAAGACCTTCTCAAGTTTGTGCTATATCTCTCTTAATCTTTTCTACGAGAATAAGTAGTATGCCAAATCCATTGTTTGCCATCAATTTAAATTGGTGAAGGATACGCATAATGTAATTCTTATTCTTGTTTCATCGAGTAAATTCAATTCCCTATTCCGGAGGTTCTTCAAATTCTTGATTTCATTTGTTCATTTTTCTTTCCGGAGTTCCTAATTTTTCTCGGTTATATCTTTCCAAAGCTTCATCTTATCACTGCAAGGCTTCACCTTGTGTTTTTCAATTTCTCTTTCTTCCTATCATCCTTTTCTTACCGGAGTTCTTCATGGAGGCTCTACATGATGGTTCATCAAGGATTTAATTCCTTCTCAAAGTGTTTATTGAGATTCTTTTCAGAGGAGCTCAAGTATTCTTTATCTTGCATTTTAAAGTGCAATCCTGTCAACCATATCATTCGAAGTGGTATTATGTCATTCTTGATAATTGGAGTTCATTTCTCATGACTCACATGTTGTCAAGAATGAGGTATTTTAAATCCATCAATCTCTTCCTTGGAGTTATCTTGGGGTATACTTCACCTAAAGCTTTCCCTAAAGATTGTTGCTTTTATGGTGCTTATAAATGACCCAAGTCCTTCATTTATCCTCCCGGTGAAATAAGCCTCTCGTCTCCTTGTTGATATCAGTCCAATCATTTGTTTTCGTTGGTGGCAGAAGCTCACCTCATAATGTTGAGATGTTTTCATAGGTCCACTCCAAGCTTATTCGTCTCGTTGTTGATTTTTCAACAACTCCGTGTTAACCCTCTTGCAAGGGTGCTTTCCAAGCTCTTTTGTGGCAGAAGTTGTCATTTTCTTCTTCGTCCCTTATCCCAACGATCAATTTTTCTATTCTTTCTTCCGGAGGCATTGTGATGTTTTTCTTCAACCCATCATATCAAATTGTGAGGATCGTGTCCTTTTCCTTGCTTATCTATTCAACCGGAGTGTCGTGTCCTTCATTCAAGTTCTATCATCTTATCAAGTTTATCCTCTCTTCTCAACCGGAGTGTTGTTTGGAATCATTCTTACCCCTTGTGTCATTCTTATAATTGTTTTCGAGGCAGTGTGTTGTCGATTTCGTCAAGTATCATCCCATCTTCTCAAGTTCATATTCGATCCCTTCCATTTTCCAACCGGAGCGTTATCGTAATTGATCATTATCGTTCTTTGTACATCTCGTTTTAACCGGAGTGTTGTATCATCTCTTCAATATCTTTTCATCTCATCAAGTTTTTTTCTTCTCTTTTCAGTCGGAGTGCTGCCCAAATCATATCATTCTTATTCCTTCTCTATCTTGTTTTAACCGGAGTGGTTTCAATATCTACCTTGTCACTAAACCGGTGGGTTCTCGTCATATCCCACGTTCCTCTTTTCTAACAGAGTGTTTTCATCTTTGTTCATCTTCGTTGTTTTCGTTCTTTCATTTTGCTCAACCTCTCAAGGTTTGTTGGTTTCACTCTTTTGTCAAAGAAGCAACATTGTTTTACCTCTTGTTCTTCCGTTTTCCCTCCGGTGCCATTCTAGATCTCGGGACGAGATCCTCTCGTAGTGGTGGAGTGTTGTAACGCCCCGGATCTGATGCGCCAGTTGTCCTCCAGTTATTCGCTGTTGTTGCTTTGTCATTTGCTTGCGTGTCGCATCTTGCCATGTCATCATCCGCATTGCATCATCATGTTTTCGAAACTTGCATCCGTCCGGGTTCTCCGAGTTCTCTCCCTTGTCCGTTATGAGACCAACCACACTAGCACGCGCCCGCGGCATGTCCGAATATTATTTTATAAGTGGTCGGGAAATGTTCTCGGAATGGGATGAAAGTTGGCAGGTGTTGTTGTTTTGTTGTAGGTAGGCCGCCTGCCAAGTTTCATCGCATTCGGAGTCCGTTTGGTGCCCCAACGGATAACTATAGCGACATTATAGCCGCGCAAACGTCGGACGTTTTCGGTCTCCGGAAACAGTTGCCGGGCTGCACTCCTCTCCTCTCAGACCGAAAACCCCTCTCCTCAGCCCACCTAGACCCCCCTCCTCTCCGGACCGTCAGATCGCGATCCGAAGATCCGAAAACCCCTCCTAATCCCCTAACCCTAGCCAATCTGCTATAAATGGACACCCTTTGTCCATTTTTGGGCAGCTTAGCCTCCTCCTCCCTCAAGTTCCGCGCAGCCAGCCACCTCCCGCCTTGGATCCGGCGCCGCCGCCCCTGCCCGCCACTTGGCGCCGCCGCCGCCACATCGCCCGGCCAATGAGGCGCCGCCACATCGCCCCAGCGCCCGCGCCAGCCAATTCCCCCGCGCCATCTGCCCCTCCTGCCTCCCCGCGCCGCCAGGCCCGCGCGAGGCCCGCCCGGGCCCCGATCTGGGCCCCGAGGCCCGCTCTGCGCCGCCGCCCGCAGCGCTCGCCTCCCTGCCGAGCCGCCTGCGCTCCCCCGCGCTCCGGTCGCGCCCGCCTCCCGGCGCCTCCCCGCCGCAGGCCGACTCCCTCGCCGCCTTGCAGCCCCGCCGCCGGCGACCCCCCAGGCCAGGCTCCCCCGCGCCCTGCTCCTTCCTCTCTCTTCTCTGCTCCTCCGCCGTGCTCCTTCTCTCTCCCTCATGAACTCTCTCTCTCTCTGTGCAGTAGGAGCCGCCGCCGCCTTGGAGACCTCGTCGCCGGCCTCCTCGGCCTCGCCGTCGCCGGATCCGGGGCCCCACGCCCGGATCCGCCCGTTCCGTCTGTCTCGGCCGTCCCCGCGCTCGTCGCCGGCGTTGTCGCCGTAGGCCGCCGCCACCTTCCAGATGGGATCGGGAGGAGCCCCGATCGCACCGCCCGCCGCCGTTGACCGCGCCAGCGCGCGCGTGGGCCCCGCGTGGGCCGCAACCGCGCCAAGGCCCGGCCCAGCTCCCCTTCGCGGCCTGCTCCCCTCCCTGCCAAACGGGCCGAAGCCCATGGGTGAGCAGCCCAGATCCAGTGCCCCTTGGCCCAGTTCCAGCAGATTTAGCCCATGCGCGTTTTTTTCCCATACCTGCGAATTTCCTAATTATCCTGAGAAAACAGAATTGCAGAAAAGACCCTCATCTTCATGCATTTAATAACTCACTAACCGTGCATCGGTTTAAAATGATTTATATATGAAAAATGCTCAGAAAATTGTGTAGTTTAATAATATCCAACTTTCATCTATGTTTAACATGATTAAAATGCTGTTTGTTTAAATTTGCTCCTATGCCATGGTAAAATGATTTAATTCTTAACTATTTAACCGTAACTCGGATTTTAATAAATTATATATGTAAATGGGGTAGAAAAATGCCTAGTTTAACATGTTGCACTTTATTTTCCTGTTTAACAACATTAAAATTGAGTTTAGGTCAGAACAGTACCAAATCTATTATTTGCTTATGAGGAGTTTTCGGAATTGTTGCTTGTCATTTCCGGCCTCATTTAAACTTGCCTAGATAGCTAGTTTACTTGTGCTTCACCCCTTGCCATGTATAACAACATTTAATATTTTTGGATACATAAACAAGATCGAACTAAATATTTGTTGTGGTGTTTTGTCAATATGCAACTCGTTGCATATTGAGCTCCACTTAATTTGTAGTGTTGTTTGTTGCAATTGCCATGCCTTGAATCATTAAACCGGACATGCATCATGCTTGATTGTGCATCATGCCATGTTTATTTGATGGTTGTTTACTATGTTGTTTGTTTCTTTCCGGGTTGCTTCTCGCGTTAGCTTCGGTTTCGTTCCGGAGTTGTGAGGATTCGTTCGACTTCGTCCGTTTGTCTTCATCATGGACTCGTTCTTCTTCCTTGCGGGATTTCAGGCAAGATGACCATACCCTCGAAATCACTTCTATCTTTGCTTGCTAGATTGCTCGCTCTTTTGCTATGCCTATGCTGCGATACCTACCACTTGCTTATCATGCCTCCCATATTGTTAAACCAAGCCTCTAACCCACCTTGTCCTAGCAAACCGTTGTTTGGTTATGTTACCGCTTTGCTCAGCCCCTCTTATAGCGTTGTTAGTTGCAGGTGAAGATGAAGTTTGTTCCTTGATGGAACATGGAGTCGTTGTTCCTTGTTGGAACATGTTTACTTGTTGGGATATCACAATATATCTTATTTAATTAATGCATCTATATACTTGGTAAAGGGTGGAAGGCTCGGCCTTATGCCTGGTGTTTTGTTCCACTCTTGCCGCCCTAGTTTCCGTCATATCGGTGTTATGTTCCCGGATTTTGCGTCCCTAACACGGTCGGGTGATTTATGGGACCCCCTTGACAGTTCGCTTTGAATAAGACTCTTCCAGCAAGGCCCAACATTGGTTTTACCATTTGCCTACCATCTATCCCTTTCCCTTGGGTCTGATCCACCCGAGGGTCATCTTTATTTAGCCCCCCCCCCCGGGCCAATGCTTGTCTAAGTGTTGGTCCGAACAGAGCAACCTGCGGGGCCACCACGGGGAAACTCGAGGGCTGGTTTTACTCGTAGCTTGACTTATCCGGTGTTGCCCTGAGAACGAGATATGTGCAGCTCCTATCAGGATGTCGGCGCATCGGGCGGCTTTGCTGGACTTGTTTTATTGCTGTCGAAATGTCTTGTAGCCGGGATTCCGAGACTGATCGGGTCTTCCCGGGGAGAAGGAATATCCTTCGTTGATCGCGAGAGCTTATCATGGGCTAAGCTGGGACACCCCTGCAGGGTTTGAACTTTCGAAAGCCGTGCCCGCGGTTATGTGGCAGATGGGAATTTGTTAATGTCCGATTGTAGAAAACCCGAAGTTGATCTTAATTAAAAATACACCAACCGCGTGTGTAACCGTGATGGTCTCTTCTCGGTGGGGTCCGGGAAGTGAACACGGTTGTTGGAGTTATGCTTGACGTAAGTAGTTCAGGATCACTTCTTGATCATAGTTGCACGACCGTGCTTTGCCTTCTCTTCTCGCACTCTTTTGCGTATGTTAGCCACCATATATGCTAGTCGCTTGCTGCAGCTCCACCTCACTATCCTTTCCTACCTATAAGCTTAAATAGTCTTGATCTCGCGGGTGTGAGATTGCTGAGTCCTCGTGACTCACCAGATACTTCCAAAACCAGTTTGCAGGTGCCGATGAGACCGTGCAGGTGACGCACCCGAGCTCAAGGAGGAGTTCGAGGGAGATCTTGTCCTTTTGTTGTTTCGTTCTAGTCGATCAGTAGTGGAGCCCAGTTGGGGTCGATCTTGGTCCTTTGTCGCTTTTGGGGTTTCTTCTTTTATTTTGGCTCCGTAGTGGGGCCCTGATTGTACTTGGTTGATGTAATGCTTTACTCATGTATTGTGTGAAGTGGCGATTGTAAGCCAACTATGTATCTCTTTTCCCTTATGTATTACATGGGATGTGTGAAGATTACCTCACTTGCGACATTGCTTTCAATGCGGTTATGCCTCTAAGTCGTGCTTCGACACGTGGGAGATATAGCCGCATCGAGGGCGTTACATCCAGGAATACCTACTATACCATGCTCCATTAAAAGAAATTATGTTAAAACTGCTTTATGTGATCTTGGAGCCGGTGTTAGTGTTATGCCTCTCTCTTTATATCACAGACTTGATTTGAATAAGTTGACACCTGCTGAAATATCTTTGCAAATGGCCGATAAATCAACTGCTATACCTGTCGGTATTTGTGAGGATGTGCATGTTGTGGTTGCAAACGTTACTATTTTAATGGATTTTGTTAATCTTGATATTCCCGAGGACGATAGTATGACTATTATTCTTGGAAGACCTTTTTTGAATACTGTAGGGGCTGTTATTGATTGCACCAAAGGCAATGTCACTTTTCATGTTAATAGTAATGAGCATACGGTACACTTTCCGAGGAAACAACCTCAAGTTCATAGTATCAACTCTATTGGAAAAATTCCATCGATTATATTTGGAGGTTTTGAATTTCCTCTTCCTAATGTCAAGAAGAAATATGATATTCTTATTATAGGGGATGTGCATACCCCCGTTGAGGTAACTTAGTGTTATTCGAAATTTCTCCGGTTCCATGTTAATCGGAATGAGTTTGTTAACAAGACCTGATCAACCTTGTTAGTGGATTCTTTTTTATGAGCATGAGACGGGTGAAACTAGAAGCACAATCTTCTGTACCCTCTTTATACTTTCTGTTATTTAGTGGAAATAAAGTAAAAATAGTATTTTTCTGTCTGTTTCCTGATTTATCCGTGCAATATAAAAATATCTCGAAAATAAAAGTCCTCCAAATACCATGCCAATTTAATATGATTTTTGGGAATATTTGAGGATTTATGGTGCAAAAATCACCGCGGGGGGAGCTGCCACCTGGCCATGAGGGTGGAGGGCGCGCCCTACCCCCTGGGCGCGCCCCCTGCCTTGTGGGCCATGGTGGCCCTCCTCCACTTATTCCTGCACCTATCATCTTCTTCTTCCTGCCACAAACACGAATAACCAGCTCAAGCACGAGTTCCAGCCCACTTTGCTGTGATTTTCGATCTCCTTGCTCAAAGCACCTCTCGCAAAACTGCTTGGGGAGATTGTTCCTTGGTATGTGACTCCTCCATTGGTCCAATTAGTTTTTGTTTTAGTGCTTTATTGTTTGCAAATTTGTTCTGCATAGGTGACCATGTTCTTGAGCTTGCATGTCAAATTTATATGGTTCCAAGTAGTTCTAATGCTTGATATAGGCTCTAGGCACTTGTTGGAGTAGTTGCTATTAGTTTTATTGAGCTTGGTTCACTTTTGTTTGAAGTTACTAAAAATTTCAGAAATTTTTCAGAGAAAACAATATGCATAGGAAGATGTTCCAAGGTGGTTCTTCAAGGAAGCAAGGCCCCAGGCTTGCAATGCGTGATGCTGATGAGGAGCCCCCAAGGGACGCTCCCGTGAGGCCCTGTGAATGGCCTTCGAAATTTTTTATGGATCGAGCGGGAATCAAAGAAGAATTTAACACATATTTGCGTAACGCCGAGCTTGAGGACTTTGAGGCAGACAAATGCCCACAATACCATGATCTCACAAGCTCATTTGTGAGGAGGTTTGAATTTTCATCTTCGCGTAATTCTCCTTCAGTCATGTTTGATCTTTATGACAAATCTTATACCATGGACTCAGAGGATTTTACTTTTGCTTGCAAACTTCCACAATGGGGTAGCACTAATGATCCCTGCAAATCTGAATTTAGAAACTTTCTTGCTAGTATAACTGTGGGAGAATCTAGAGATATAACGCAAGCTACTATAGGGAGCATTCACTTTCCTGATATACATTATTTTGCTCTCTTCATAGGTAGATGCATAAATGCTAAGGATGAAGCATGTCGCATGTGTGTCCCTGACCTTAGCATTCTCAGGAGTGTTGTGTTAGGAGACCAATCTTATCATATGGGAGCCATTGTAGCTCATAGGTTGCATCATAATAGATGTAATGCAGATTTCTTTGGAGGAATTTATGCAACTCGCTTAGCTAATTTTCTTGAGGTGGACGTTCGTGAGGGTGATATGGAGTTGCCCCCTGCTTATTTAGATTTTAATTCTATGGCATCCCACCAGTTTGTTGAGAGGACTGAATCACCTCTCCAGTATCGACTAATCTTTAACAAACGGCATGTTGTCCGTATTACTCTCCCTGCTCCTGCCTTCTTTGATTCTCAGACAAAAGGAAGATATACTATTACCTGAGAGGAGGCAGATGAGTATGAGAGGGGAGCAGAGGCAGCCCGACGCCACGCTGCAGCTCAGGCGGCGATAGTCGCTGCATCTCAGTACGACCCCAACTACACCGACGGGTATCCGCCGGGCCATCCCTGGCCATGAACCAACTTAGGCCAAAAGCCTAAGCTTGGGGGAGTACGTATTTCCCACCGACATTACATTTATGTTTACACACACTCATTGCTAGATGTCGGTGCTCATACTCTTTCACTGTAATATCCATGCTAGTTTATTTTCTTTTTCCTGCTTTCTTCTTGTGTGTTTGCTAAACCTTAAGAAAAATAAAAAATAAAAATAGTAGTAGTTTATTTTCTTGCTGTAGTAGTAATAATTAATCAGAAAACCCAAAAATATTTCCCGTTCTTCTTTTGCTTGTTGGGAGCTTTCCCGTGTAAATAGTTTTATTTCTTTTCTTTTCTTTGGGGGTCGTTAGGAGAAGACCATGATTAAATTGTTGAAGTGGATCTTATATGCATTATTGTTGATTTAACCAAGAGCCCATATTGCCTTGTCTTCTCCTGTTTATTGAATGCTCACAGATTCCAGCTTAGTCCAATGCACGTGCACTCTTATTATTATTCACATCGTTCGGTCGTGCAAGTGAAAGGCAATTATGATGATATATGATGGACTGACTGAGATGAGAAAAGCTGGTATGAACTCGAACTCTTTTGTTTTTGTAAATATGATGAGTTCATCATTCTTGATTCAGTTTATTATGAATAAACATGTTTGCAATGACAATTAGAGATCATAGTTGCTCGTGCCATGCTTGATTAGCTATGAGTTATAATGATTTACCTTGCGTGCCAACATGCTATCGAAATGGTTGTGATGTGGTATGATGGGGTGGTATCCTCCTTTTAATGATTTAAGTGACTTGACTTGGCACATGTTCACACATGTAGTTGAAACAAATCAACATAGCCTTCACGATATTTATTTTCATGGTGGATTATATCCTACTCATGCTTGCATCCAATGTTTATTAATTTTAATGCATGTTCATGGTTGTTGTCGCTCTCTAAGTTGGTCGCTTCCCAGTCTTTTGCTAGCCTTCACTTGTACTAAGCGGGAATACTGCTTGTGCATCCAATCCCTTAAACCCCAAAGTTATTCCGTATGAGTCCACTATACCTTCCTATATGCGGTATCTACCTGCCGTTCCAAGTAAATTTGTATGTGCCAAACTCCAAACCTTCAAATAAACATTCTGTTTTGTATGCTCGAATAGCTCATGTATCAACTAGTGCTGCCCTTATCTTCCATGTTAGGCGGGTTATTCTCAAGAGGAGTGGACTCTGCTCCTCACTCACGAGAAAATGGCTGGTCACCGGGATGCCCAGTCCCATGCTTTATGCAAACTAAATCAAAATTAATTGCAAACAAAACTCCCCCTAGGACCTGATGTGTGTTGGAGGCACTCGTTGTTTCGAGCAAGCCATGGATTGATGCTTGTTGGTGGAGGGGGAGTATAAACTTTACCATTCTGTTTGGGAACCACCTATGATGTGTGTAGCATGGAAGATATCGCCATCTCTTAGTTGTTATGTTGACAATGAAAGTATACCGCTCAAAATATTATTTATCTCTATTTCAAAACCGAGCTCTGGCACCTCTACAAATCCCTGCTTCCCTCTGCGAAGGGCGTATCTATTTACTTTTATGTTGAGTCATCACCCTCTTATTAAAAGCACTAGCTGGAGAGCACAGCTGTCATTTGCATTCATTACTGTTAGTTTATATTGGGTATGACTATGATTGGATTTCTTTTACCATGAATTACAATGTCTAGTCAGTCCTTGATCTTTAAAGGTGCTCTGCATTTATGCTTTGCGGTCTCAGAAAGGGCTAGCGAGATACCATCTTGTTATATCATATTATTATTGTTTTGAGAAAGTGTTGTCATCCGAGATTTATTATTATGACTCGCTAGTTGATTATGCTATTGATATGAGTAAACATGAGACCTGCGAATTATTGCAAATGTGGTTAGTTATAATCTTTGCTGAAAACTTGAATGCTGGCTTGACATATTTACAACAACAAGAGCAAACAGAGTTTGTAATTTTTTTTATTTTCTCTTTCAGTTTGTCAACTGAATTGCTTGAGGACAAGCAAGGGTTTAAGCTTGGGGGAGTTGATACGTCTCCATCGTATCTACTTTTCCAAACACTTTTGCCCTTGTTTTGGACTCTAACTTACATGATTTGAATGGAACTAACCCGGACTGACGTTGTTTTCAGCAGAATTGCCATGATGTTGTTTTATGTGCAGAAAACAAAAGTTCTCGGAATGACCTGAAACTCCACGGAACATCTTATAAAAAATAATAAAAAATCCTCGCCAAAGATGAAGACCAGGGGGGCCCACACCCTGTCCACGAGGGTGGGGGGCGCCCCCCTAGGGCGCGCCCCCTACCTCGTGGGCCCCCTGGAGACCTTCCGACGCCAACTCCAACTCTATATATTTGCTTTCGGGGAGAAAAAATCAAGGAGAAGAAATCATCGTGTTTTATGATACGGAGCCGCCGCCAAGCCCTAAAACCTCTCGGGAGGTCTGATCTGGAGTCCATTCGGTACTCCGGAGAGGGGGATTCATCGCCGTCGTCATCATCAACCATCCTCTGTCACCAATTTCATGATGCTCACCGCCGTGCGTGAGTAATTCCATCGTAGGCTTGCTGGACGGTGATGGGTTGGATGAGATCTATCATGTAATCAAGTTAGTTTTGTTAGGGTTTGATCCCTAGTATCCACTATGTTCTGAGATTGATGTTGCTATGACTTTGCTATGCTTAATGCTTGTCACTAGGGCCCGAGTGCCATGATTTCAGATCTGAACCTATTATGTTTTCATGAATATATGTGAGTTCTTGATCCTATCTTGCAAGTCTATAGTCACCTACTATGTGTTATGATCCGGTAACCCCGAAGTGACAATAATCGGGACCACTCCCGGTGATGACCATAGTTTGAGGAGTTCATGTATTCACTATGTGCTAATGCTTTGTTCCGGTTCTCTATTAAAAGGAGGCCTTAATATCCCTTAGTTTCCATTAGGTCCCCGCTGCCACGGGAGGGTAGGACAAAAGATGTCATGCAAGTTCTTTTCCATAAGCATATATGACTATATTCGGAATACATGCCTACATTACATTGATGAATTGGAGCTAGTTCTGTGTCACCCTATGTTATGACTGTTACATCATGAACCGCATCCGGCATAATTATCCATCACCGATCCAATGCCTACGAGTTTTCCATATACTAGTTTACGCTTATTTACTTTCCCGTTGCTATTGTTACAACCACTACAAAACACAAAAAAATGTTACTTTTGCTTTCATTACTCTTTTGTTACCGTTACTACTACTATCATATTACTTTGCTACTAAATACTTTGCTGCAGATACTAAGTTATCCAGGTGTGGTTGAATTGACAACTCAACTGCTAATACTTGAGAATATTCTTTGGCTCCCCTTGTGTCGAATCAATAAATTTGGGTTGAATACTCTACCCTTGAAAGCTGTTGCGATCCCCTACACTTGTGGGTTATCAGCCAACATCGAGCGACTCAGGTTTGGGAGGCGACGCCGTTGAACAGTGTAGGGGAACGTTGCAGAAAATTAAAAATTTTCCTACGGTTTCACCAAGATCCATCTATGAGTTCATCTAAGCAACGAGTCATGGGAGAGAGATTGCATCTACATACCACTTTGTAGATCGCGAGCGGAAGCGTCCAAGGAACGGGGATGAGGTAGTCGTACACGACGTGATCCAAATCACCAGAGATCCTAGCACCGAACGGACGGCACCTCCGCGTTCAACACACGTACGGTCAGCGTAACGTCTCCTTCTTCTTGATCCAGCAAGGCAAAGGAGAGGTTGAGGAAGATGGCTCCAGCAGCAGCACGACGGCGTGGTGATGGTGGAGCAGCAGTACTCCGGCAGGGCTACGCCGAGCTCTATGGAGGAGGAGGAGGTGTTGAAGAGGGAGAGGGAGGCGCCAGGGCAAGAGGTGTGGCTGCCCCCCTCCCCTCCCCCCTTTATATAGGCCCCCTGGGGGGGCGCCGGCCCTGGGAGATTGAATCTCCCAAGGGGGTGGCGGCCAAGGGGGGTGGAGTGCCCCCCAAGGCAAGTGGGCGCCCCCCACCCTAGGGTTCCAACCCTAGGCGCAGGGAGTGAGCCTTGGGGGGGCACCAGCCCACTAAGGGCTGGCCCACCTCCCACTTCAGCCCATGGGGCCCTCCGGGATGGGTGGCCCCACCCGGTGGACCCTCGGGACCCATCTGGTGGTCCCGGTACAATGCCGGTGACCCCCAGATCATTCCGATGGCCGAAACTGCACTTCCTATATATAATTCTTCACCTCCGGACCAATCCGGAACTCCTCGTGATGTCCGGGATCTCATCCGGGACTCCGAACAACATTCGGGTTACTGCATATACATATCTTCACAACCCTAGCGTCACCGAACCTTAAGTGTGTAGACCCTACGGGTTCGGGAGACATGCAGACATGACCGAGACGGCTCTCGGGCAATAACCAACAGCGGGATCTGGATACCCATGTTGGCTCCCACATGCTCCACCATGATCTCATCGGATGAACCACGATGTCGAGGATTCAAGCAACCCCGTATGCAATTCCCTTTGTCAATCGATATGTTACTTGCCGGAGATTCGATCGTCGGTATCCCAATACCTCGTTCAATCCCGTTACCGGCAAGTCACTTTACTCGTACCGTAATGCATGATCCCGTGACCAAACACTTGGTCACATTGAGCTCATAATGATGATGCATTACCGAGTGGGCCCAGTGATACCTCTCCGTCATACGGAGTGACAAATCCCAGTCTCGATCCGTGTCAACCCAACAGACACTTTCGGAGATACCCGTAGTATACCTTTATAGTCACCCAGTTATGTTGTGACGTTTGGTACACCCAAAGCACTCCTACGGTATCCGGGAGTTACACGATCTCATGGTCTAAGGAAAGGATACTTGACATTGGAAAACTCTAGCAAACGAACTATGCGATCTTATGCTATGTTTAGGATTGGGTCTCGTCCATCACATCATTCTCCTAATGATGTGATCTCGTTATCAATGACATCCAATGCCCATAGTCAGGAAACCATGACTATCTATTGATCAACGAGCTAGTCAACTAGAGGCTTACTAGGGACATGTTGTTGTCTGTTATTCACACATGTATTACGATTTTCGGATAACACAATTATAGCACGAATAACGATAATTATCATGAACAAGGAAATATAATAATAATGCTTTTATTATTGCCTCTAGGGCATATTTCCAACAGTCTCCCACTTGCACTAGAGTCAATAATCTAGTTACACTGTGATGAATCGAACACCCATAGAGTTCTGGTGCTGATCATGTTTTGCCTTAGGGAGAGGTTTAGTCAACGGATCTGTGACATTCAGATCCGTGTGCACTTTACAAATTTCTATGTCTCCATCTTGAACATTTTCACGAATGGAGTTGAAGCGGCGCTTGATGTGCCTGGTCTTCTTGTGAAACCTGGGCTCCTTGGCAAGTGCAATAGCTCCAGTGTTGTCACAGAAGAGTTTGATTGGCCCCGACGCATTGGGTATGACTCCGAGGTCGGTGATGAACTCCTTCACCCAAATTGCTTCATGTGCTGCCTCCGAGGCTGCCATGTACTCCGCTTCACATGTAGATCCCGCCACGACGCTCTGCTTGCAACTGCACCAGCTTACTGCCCCACCATTCAAAATATACACGTATCCGGTTTGTGACTTAGAGTCATCCAGATCTGTGTCGAAGCTAGCGTTGACGTAACCCTTTATGACGAGCTCTTCGTCACCTCCATAAACGAGAAACATTTCCTTAGTCCTTTTCAGGTACTTCAGGATATTCTTGACCGCTGTCCAGTGTTCCTTGCCGGGATTACTTTGGTACCTTCCTACCAAACTTACGGCAAGGTTTACATCAGGCCTGGTACACAGCATGGCATACATAATAGAACCTATGGCTGAGGCATAGGGGATGACACTCATCTCTTCTATATCTTTTGCCGTGGTCGGACATTGAGCTGAGCTCAATTTCACACCTTGTAATACTGGTAAGAACCCCTTCTTAGATTGATCCATATTGAACTTCTTCAATATCTTATCAAGGTATGTGCTTTGTGAAAGACCTATGAGGCGTCTGGATCTATCTCTATAGATCTTGATGCCTAATATATAAGCAGCTTCTCCAAGCTCCTTCATTGAAAAACTTTTATTCAAGTAGGCCTTAATGCTGTCCAAGAGTTCTATATCATTTCCCATCAAAAGTATGTCATCTACATATAGTATGAGAAATGCTACAGAGCTCCCACTCACTTTCTTGTAAACACAGGCTTCTCCATAAGTCTGTGTAAACCCAAACGCTTTGATCATCTCATCAAAGCGAATGTTCCAACTCCGAGATGCTTGCACCAGCCCATAAATCGAGCGTTGGAGCTTGCATACTTTGTCAGCATTCTTAGGATCGACAAAACCTTCCGGCTGCATCATATACAATTCTTCCTTAAGGAAACCATTAAGGAATGCCGTTTTGACGTCCATTTGCCATATCTCATAATCATAGAACGCGGCAATTGCTAACATGATTCGGACGGACTTTAGCTTCGCTACCGGTGAGAAAGTCTCATCGTAGTCAATTCCTTGAACTTGTCGATAACCCTTAGCGATAAGTCGAGCTTTATAAATGGTCACATTACCATCCGCGTCTGTCTTCTTCTTAATGATCCATTTATTTTCTATGGCTCGCCGTTCTACAGGCAAGTCAGTCAAAGTCCATACTTTGTTTTCATACATGGATCCTATCTCGGATTTCATGGCTTCTAGCCATTTGTCGGAATCTGGGCCCGCCATCGCTTCTACATAGTTCGAAGGTTCACCGTTGTCTAACAACATGATTTCCAAGACAGGGTTGCCGTACCATTCTGGTGCGGAACGTGTCCTTGTGGACCTACGAATCTCAGTAGGAGATTGATCAGAAGCATCTTGATCATCATCATTAATTTCCTCTCTAGTCGGTGCAGGTACCTCAGAAACGTTTTCTTGAGTTGCGCCATTTTCCGGTTCAAGAGGTAATACTTCATCAAGTTCTACTTTCCTCCCACTTACTTCTTTCGAGAGAAACTCTTTCTCTAGAAAGGATCCATTCTTGGCAACAAAGATCTTGCCTTCGGATCTGAGGTAGAAGGTATACCCAATAGTTTCTTTAGGGTATCCTATGAAGACGCATTTTTCCGACTTGGGTTCGAGCTTTTCAGGTTGAAGTTTCTTGACATAAGCATCGCATCCCCAAACTTTCAGAAACGACAGCTTAGGTTTCTTCCCAAACCATAATTCATACGGTGTCGTCTCAACGGATTTAGACGGAGCCCTATTTAAAGTGAATGCGGCAGTCTCTAAAGCATGGCCCCAAAAAGATAGCGGTAAATCGGTAAGAGACATCATAGATCGCACCATATCTAATAGAGTGCGATTACGACGTTCGGACACACCATTACGCTGAGGTGTTCCAGGCGGCGTGAGTTGTGAAACTATTCCACATTTTCTTAAGTGTGTGCCAAATTCGTGACTCAAGTATTCTCCTCCACGATCTGATCGTAGAAACTTGATTTTTCTATCACGTTGATTTTCAACCTCACTCTGAAATTCCTTGAACTTTTCAAAGGTCTCAGACTTGTGTTTCATTAAGTAGATATACCCATATCTACTCAGGTCATCAGTGAGGGTGAGAACATAACGATAGCCACCGCGAGCCTCAACACTCATTGGACCGCACACATCGGTATGTATGATTTCCAATAAGTTGGTTGCTCGCTCCATTGTTCCTGAGAACGGAGTCTTGGTCATTTTACCCATGAGGCATGGTTTGCACGTGTCAAATGATTCATAATCAAGAGACTCTAAAAGTCCATCTGCATGGAGCTTCTTCATGTGTTTGACACCTATGTGACCAAGGCGGCAGTGCCACAAATATGTGGGACTATTGTTATCAACTTTAACTCTTTTGGTATTCACACTATGAATATGTGTATCATCACGTACGAGATTCATTAAGAATAAACCATTAACCATCGGAGCATGACCATAAAACATATCTATCATATAAATAGAACAACCATTATTCTCGGATTTAAATGAGTAGCCATCTCGAATTAAACGAGATCCAGACACAATGTTCATGCTCAAACTTGGCACTAAATAACAATTATTGAGGTTTAAAACTAATCCCGTAGGTAAATGTAGAGGTAGCGTGCCGACGGCGATCACATCGACCTTGGAACCATTCCCGACGCGCATCGTCACCTCGTCCTTCGCCAGTCTCCGTTTATTCCGCAGCTCCTGCTTTGAGTTACAAATGTGAGCAACTGCACCGGTATCAAATACCCAAGAGCTACTACGAGTACTGGTAAGGTACACATCAATTACATGTATATCACATATACCTTTTGTTTTGCCGGCCTTCTTGTCCGCTAAGTATTTGGGGCAGTTCCGCTTCCAGTGACCACTTCCCTTGCAATAAAAACACTCAGTCTCGGGCTTGGGTCCATTCTTTGGCTTCTTCCCGGCAACTTGCTTACCGGGCGCGGCAACTTCCTTGCCGTCCTTCTTGAAGTTCTTTTTACCCTTGCCCTTCTTGAACTTAGTGGTTTTATTCACCATCAACACTTGATGTTCCTTCTTGATTTCTACCTCTGCTGATTTCAGCATAGCATATACCTCAGGAATGGTCTTTACCATCCCCTGCATGTTGTAGTTCATCACAAAGCTCTTGTAGCTAGGTGGAAGCGACTGGAGGATTCTGTCAATGACCGCTTCATCCGGGAGATTAACTTCCAGTTGAGTCAAGCGGTTGTGCAACCCAGACATCTTGAGTATGTGTTCACTGACAGAGCTATTTTCCTCCATTTTACAGCTAAAGAATTTGTCGGAGACTTCATATCTCTCGACTCGGGCATGAGCTTGGAAAACCATTTTCAGCTCTTCGAACATCTCATATGCTCCATGTCTCTCAAAACGCTTTTGGAGCCCCGGCTCTAAGCTGTAAAGCATGCCGCACTGAATGAGGGAGTAATCATCGGAACGTGACTGCCAAGCGTTCATAACGTCTTGTTCTGCAGGGAGAACTGGTGCGTCACCCAGCGGTGCTTGTAGGACATAATCTTTCTTGGCAGCTATGAGGATGAACCTCAGGTTCCGGACCCAGTCCGTATAGTTGCTGCCATCGTCTTTCATCTTGGTTTTCTCTAGGAACGCGTTGAAGTTGAGGACTACGTTGGCCATTTGATCTACAAGACATATTGTAAATATTTTAGACTAAGTTCATGATAATAAAGTTCATCTAATCAAATTATTTAATGAGCTCCCACTTAGATAGACATCCCTCTTCTAGTCATCTAAGTATAACATGATCCGAGTCAACTAGGCCGTGTCCGATCATCACGTGAGACGGACTAGTCAACATCGGTGAACATCTTCATGTTGATCGTATCTTCTATACGACTCATGCTCAACCTTTCGGTCTTCTGTGTTCCGGGGCCATGTCTGTACATGCTAGGCTCGTCAAGTCAACCTAAGTGTTTGCATGTGTAAATCTGTCTTATACCCGTTGTATGTGAACGTTAGAATCTATCACACCCGATCATCACGTGGTGCTTCGAAACAACGAACTGTCGCAACGGTGCACAGTTAGGGGGAACACTTCTTGAAATTATTATGAGGAATCATCTTATTTACTACCGTCGTTCTAAGTAAACAAGATGCAAAACATGATAAACATCATATGCAATCAAATAATAAACGTGACATGATATGGCCAATATCACATAGCTCCTTTGATCTCCATCTTGGGGCTCCATGATCATCTTGTCACCGGCTTGACACCATGATCTCCATCATCATGATCTCCATCATCGTGTCTCCATGAAGTTGCTCGCCAACTATTACTTCTACTACTAGGGCTAACGCGTTTAGCAATAAAGTAAAGTAATTTACATGGCGTTTCCATTGACACGCAGGTCATAAAAGAATAATGACAACTCCTATGGCTCCTGCCGGTTGTCATACTCATCGACATGCAAGTCGTGATTCCTATTACAATAACATGAACATCTCATACATCACATATAGATCATTCATCATTCATCACAACTTTGGCCATATCATATCACAAAGCACTTGCTGCAAAAACAAGTTAGACGTCCTCTAATTGTTGTTGCAAGTTTTACGTGGCTGAATTAGGGTTCTAGCAAGAACGTTTTCTTACCTACGTGAAAGCCACAACGTGATTTGTCAACTTCTATTTACCCTTCATAAGGACCCTTTTCATCGAATCCGCTCCAACTAAAGTGGGAGAGACAGACACCCGCCAGCCACCTTATGCAACTAGTGCATGTTAGTCGGTGGAACCGGTCTCACGTAAGCGTACGTGTAAGGTTGGTCCGGGCAGCTTCATCCCACAATACCGCTGAAGCAAGATAAGACTAGTAGCGGCAAGAAAGTTGACAACATCTATGCCCACAACAAATTGTGTTCTACTCGTGCAATAGAGAACTACGCATAGACCTAGCTCATGATGCCACTGTAGGGGAACGTTGCAGAAAATTAAAAATTTTCCTACGGTTTCACCAAGATCCATCTATGAGTTCATCTAAGCAACGAGTCATGGGAGAGAGATTGCATCTACATACCACTTTGTAGATCGTGAGCGGAAGCGTTCAAGGAACGGGGATGACGTAGTCGTACACGACGTGATCCAAATCACCGGAGATCCTAGCACCGAACGGACGGCACCTCCGCGTTCAACACACGTACGGTCAGCGTAAGGTCTCCTTCTTCTTGATCCAGCAAGGCAAAGGAGAGGTTGAGGAAGATGGCTCCAGCAGCAGCACGACGGCGTGGTGATGGTGGAGCAGCAGTACTCCGGCAGGGCTACACCAAGCTCTATGGAGGAGGAGGAGGTGTTGAAGAGGGAGAGGGAGGCGCCAGGGCAAGAGGTGTGGCTGCCCCCCTCCCCTCCCCCCTTTATATAGGCCCCCTGGGGGGGCGCCGGCCCTGGGAGATTGAATCTCCCAAGGGGGCGGCGGCCAAGGGGGGTGGAGTGCCCCCAAGGCAAGTGGGCGCCCCCCCACCCTAGGGTTCCAACCCTAGGCGCAGGGGGTGGGCCTTGGGGGCGCACCAGCCCACTAAGGGCTGGCCCCCCTTCCCACTTCAGCCCATGGGGCCCTCCTGGATGGGTGGCCCCACCCGGTGGACCCCCGGGACCCATCTGGTGGTCCCGGTACAATGCCGGTGACCCCCAGATCATTCCCGATGGCCGAAACTGCACTTCCTATATATAATTCTTCACCTCCGGACCAATCCGAAACTCCTCGTGACGTCCGGGATCTCATCCGGGACTCCGAACAACATTCGGGTTACTGCATATACATATCTTCACAACCCTAGCGTCACCGAACCTTAAGTGTGTAGACCCTACGGGTTCGGGAGACATGCAGACATGACCGAGACGGCTCTCGGGCAATAACCAACAGCGGGATCTGGATACCCATGTTGGCTCCCACATGCTCCACGATGATCTCATCGGATGAACCACGATGTCGAGGATTCAAGCAACCCCGTATGCAATTCCCTTTGTCAATCGATATGTTACTTGCCCGAGATTCGATCGCCGGTATCCCAATACCTAGTTCAATCCCGTTACCAGAAAGTCACTTTACTCGTACTGTAATGCATGATCCCGTGACCAAACACTTGGTCACATTGAGCTCATAATGATGATGCATTACCGAGTGGGCCCAGTGATACCTCTCCGTCATAAGGAGTGACAAATCCCAGTCTCGATCCGTGTCAACCCAACAGACACTTTCGGAGATACCCGTAGTATACCTTTATAGTCACCCAGTTACGTTGTGACGTTTGGTACACCCAAAGCACTCCTACGGTATCCGGGAGTTACACGATCTCATGGTCTAAGGAAAAGGATACTTGACATTGGAGAACTCTAGCAAACAAACTATGCGATCTTATGCTATGTTTAGGATTGGGTCTCGTCCATCACATCATTCTCCTAATGATGTGATCTCGTTATCAATGACATCCAATGCCCATAGTCAGGAAACCATGACTATCTATTGATCAACGAGCTAGTCAACTAGAGGCTTACTAGGGACATGTTGTTGTCTGTTATTCACACATGTATTACGATTTCCGGATAACACAGTTATAGCACGAATAACGACAATTATCATGAACAAGGAAATATAATAATAATGCTTTTATTATTGCCTCTAGGGCATATTTCCAACAAACAGCTCCATCATGAGGACAAGCCCTCGACCAAACCGTAAGTGAATCTGGGGTGCTTTGGTAGCATCCCGCTCCTTTCCCGTTACCGCAACGTGCCTGTGTATTTTTACAGTTCGGCACAGAGTTTTTCTGGGCAATCCTCTTCTCCGGGAGATCTCCTCCCAGAGATGATGGAAAGCGAGACGCCTCCCCCGACCTCCTCTCCGAATAAGGCGGATGACTCCGAAGTGTTGTCTCGGAGGATTTTTCTTGATCCACCAGCTGTGCAGGGGACAAAAGAGACAGTACCCGAAGGTGGACCTCCGATCGTTCGGGATTTGGGGGCCAATAATGAAGGCCCCGGACTGTCCTGTTTTCAGCCATTGATGATTCTAGAGATGAGTGAACGGGTTCCTTCAAAGGATGGTCATGCTCCTAGAGCGGCTTCCGGCGACCCGGCGGCGCCGGATATATTGCGGGATATGCTGCGAAAAGCATCTGTCTCGGGGGAACAATGTACCTTGATGGGTACGGTGGTCGAGAAGATTCTGTCCACGAAGAGCGGATTGAATGAAGCCTTCATGAGCCTGCTAAAAGGCTTCTAGGTTTGTGATGTAATATTTTCAACTATATTTTATTTGTAAAGGTACACCTGTGTATAGGTAATAGCCCCTGAGACTCGGCTTGGCTTCCCATGGGAGGCGAACGGAGGATCAATAAGAAATATTCAAGGACGAATCTGATTGACTTGAACGTAGGCTGCTTCTCCCCTGGCTACTTCCCAGACTACGGATATTGTCGAGCTACAGCGGAAGCTTGATGTGGCAGGGTATGATATTGCGTTAATCAATATGCGCCTTGGCGAGTCGCAAGGTATGTATTCGGGGTAGTTCCTTCACATATATGTCTGTGACATAAGCATGATGCTGAAAGTTATATGCTGGAATATGCATGGCTGCAGATGGTGCTACCGCTGTTGAAATTCTTCGTGCGGAGCTGGCCCGGGCCAAGGAGCAGTCCCGGTTTAGCAATGCGGCTGCCGAAATGGCATTGGCTGGGTTAAAAGCCAAACAGGCTGCTCGGCGCCAAGACGAGGAGAAGATATCCATGATGGCGCTCGAACTAAAAAATGCTGCTAGCGACTGTGGCCTTCTTGAGAAGGAGAATTAAGCCAAAATGGCTGAACTTGACAAGGCCTTACGAGAGGCGAGAGAAGCGCGGTCTGAATCCAGAGCAGCCCGTGAGGAGATCCGGCAAGCTGGGGAGATTGCGGCTGGTAGGCCCTTTTTGCTACAGACTAAGTTCGGCGATCCGAACTATGCTCAACTTAATCAAGTGTGGAATTCTCCAGACGAGTTTTTAGACTTGCCGAAGAGTTCTTCCGATGCGGCGCAATTTTACCAGGCGCGAGAGGGGTATGCAACGGAGAAGCTTTTCTGGTCACAATTTGGCGCGTCGAAGCGTCCTCTATTGCTGAATGAACAGATGTCCCAATGGGCCAAGCTTCATAGGATATCCGACGCTGCCATGAAGAACGTCATAATCCGGTTGTGGCCAACTGAGCCTATTCCGAATAGGTACTTCGGCTTGGTGCAACGGCTTGTTGATGCGGTGCCATGTATCGACGCTGTGAAGCGGTCGGTGTGCATTGAGGGTGCATAGATGGCCTTTTCCAAAGTGAAGACATTCTGGGGGAAGATGAAGGCCATCGATGTTGCGGCGAAGAGTCCACCCAAGGGCAAGGACCATTACGAACCGGGGCATTATTTTGAAGACGTCCTAGAGGCCGCCCGCTTGATAGAGGGTCAATGCTCGAAATACATAATGTTCGAGTGAGGTGTATGAGAATTGTAAAAGACAATTTTATAGTTAATCTATTTTTATGTTTTCCTCGAAAGCTTGTGCTCCTCCTGTGCGGCCGTTTTAATATAATCTGAAAGTTTTCCAGTCGTCGGCTTCAGCCCCCTCGTAGGAAGTACGGGGGTGTTTGAAAAAGCATTTAATCACTCTTGATCCAACATCTTGGTCCATGAAGTAGGTGATAATGCGGCGAACTAGGCAAACAGACTATAGGGCGTTAACACTTTCACTTGGCCATAGGAGTTTTATAGGGGGGGGGCTACGATATAGCCCCTGGTATGTATACGGCTTATTCCAATATGGTGTGTTACATACATGACCTGGAAAAAAAGGTCCTTCGTGTGATACGGAGGGAATCGCGACAGATTCTGATAAGTCATCGAGTGGTTGACCAGCTCGCGCAGCATCATGACAGTCGGTTTTCGGCTTTCTCTACTGAGGTGCTTGACCAGATGAACTAGAAGCACAATCATAGTAGTTCTCCCTTTACTACCCTAGCCGATAGAGCGGAACGTAGGGTAGCAAGCACAGGAGCCGGGCAACCCAACCATTGACCCAAGACATGATTCGGAGCTGATGCATATAAGGCCAAACTTGCGACGCCGAAGTACGCTGTAAAAACTGTTCGGACTTTGTTGGCAACTCATTTGTTCCCGTACCGAGCCCCTGGCAGGTTTAAGCCGGGGCATATTCTTGATAACCCACAAGTATAGGGGATCGCAACAGTTTTCGAGGGTAGAATATTCAACCCAAATTTATTGATTCGACACAAGGGGAGCCAAAGAATATTCTCAAGTATTAGCAGCTGAGTTGTCAATTCAACCACACCTAGAAACTTCGTATCTGCAGCAAAGTGTTTAGTAGCAAAGTAATATGATAGTGGTGGTAACGGTAACAAAAGAGTAATGCAAGCAAAGTAATATTTTTGGTATTTTGTAGTGATTGTAACAGCAACAACGGAAAAGTAAATAAGCATAAACCAGTATATGGAAAGCTCGTAGGCATCGGATCAGTGATGGATAATTATGCCTGATGCGGTTCATCATGTAACAGTCATAACATAGGGTGACACAGGACTAGCTCCAATTCATCAATGTAATGTAGGCATGTATTCCGAATATAGTCATACGTGCTTATGGAAAAGAACTTGCATGACATCTTTTGTCCTACCCTCCCGTGGCAGCGGGGCCCTAATGGAAACTAAGGGATATTAAGGCCTCCTTTTAATAGAGAACCGGAACAAAGCATTAGCACATAGTGAATACATGAACTCCTCAAACTATGGTCATCATCGGGAGTGGTCCCGATTATTGTCACTTCGGGGTTGCCGGATCATAACACATAGTAGGTGACTATAGACTTGCAAGATAGGATCAAGAACTCACATATATTCATGAAAACATAATAGGTTCAGATCTGAAATCATGGCACTCAGGCCCTAGTGACAAGCATTAAGCATAGCAAAGTCATAGCAACATCAATCTCAGAACATAGTGGATACTAGGGATCAAACCCTAACAAAACTAACTCGATTACATGATAAATCTCATCCAACCCATCACCGTCCAGCAAGCCTACGATGGAATTACTCACGCACATCGGTGAGCATCATGAAATTGGTGATGGAGGATGGTTGATGATGACGACGGCGACGAATCCCCCTCTCCGGAGCCCCGAACGGACTCCAGATCAGCCCTCCCGAGAGGTTTTAGGACTTGGCGGCGGCTCCATATCGTAAAACGCGATGATTTCTTCTCTCTTATTTTTTTCTCCCTGAAAGCAAATATATAGAGTTGGAGTTGGCGTCGGAAGGTCTCCAGGGGGCCCACGAGGTAGGGGGCGCGCCCTAGGGGGGGCGCCCCCACCCTCGTGGACAGGGTGTGGGCCCCCTGGTCTTCATCTTTGGCGAGGATTTTTTATTATTTATTTTAAGATATTCCGTGGAGTTTCAGGTCATTCGAAGAACTTTTGTTTTCTGCACATAAAACAACATCATGGCAATTCTGCTGAAAACAGCATCAGTCCAGGTTAGTTCCATTCAAATCATACAAGTTAGATTCCAAAACAAGGGCAAA
The DNA here is from genome assembly GCA_032464435.1 of Aegilops umbellulata. NCBI lineage: Eukaryota > Viridiplantae > Streptophyta > Magnoliopsida > Poales > Poaceae > Aegilops > Aegilops umbellulata. The sequence continues at coordinate 197,830,920 of CP136054.1, forward strand.
AGTGTTTGGAAAAGTAGATACGATGGAGACGTATCACATATCTGTGAAACATCCATAGGAGGCGTATTCATTTGCGGAAAGACGTGGATGATTAATTCGGATAATGTTTACTGGGACCTGAGCGATATGCCAATGATTACTTGATATATATAAAGGCCACAACGCCGACTATTTGATATGCCTGGGGTCGGAGGCGGAGGAAAAAGGCATGTTACAGGCTCAAAAAAGAGTGCGGTCTACAAAAAGTTATTTTGGACCTCCTGTCGCACGTCTGCGCCGCCTGTTCTTGGGGAGGGGAATCCTTGACGGAAGTAGCCCTGTAGGTGACTGTACGGATCCGAACTCCGATGGAGTCGGTTTTAGATGTCTGTCCTTTGCGCCACCTGTTTTTAAGAGGTAATGAAGAAAGAAAAAAGGAAAGTAGATAAAAATGGTTACGGGAATGCTCGCCGGCTTGTCCGTATTGTGCTTCCGCCAATGCACATGGTATCTTTAGTGCGTAGTGATGTATGCACGGTATGAATTTTGCGGGTATATGAGTTGGGCGGCGGAAGCCGAACTGCTATTTCCGCTCCGGGGTTGATCGATCCTCGGGGGGAAATTTCTTCTGACCCCCGGTATTTGGTTGGTGAACCTCTTCGTCGTCCCTATTGCCTGGCGGCCTCCTCCCCTTGTGTTCGGCTTTGAGCTTGCCAGCCTGCTTGAAGACCCAACAGCTTCTGTTGGTATGATTAGCTAGTTTATCGGGGTGGCCGTGAATGTGGCAGGGTCGGTCCAATATCCTGTCTAGGTTGGATGGTCCTCTCGGTTCGCCTTGAATGGCTTTTTCTGTTGACCGGGTTTTGGATTGCTGAATCCGGCGTTGACCGCGGTGTCGGATGATCTTTCATTATCATTGCGACTGTTGTGTTTGCTTCGTCGTGGCTTGCCATTGCCGTCTCGGATTTTGGAAGTGCCCAAGTCGCTGGCGCTGTTGCTTCTACGAGCGAGCCAGCTGTCTTCTCCCGCGCAAAAGCGACTCATTAGAGCGGTAAGGGCTGTCATGGATTTAGGTCCTTTTTGACCGAGGTGGCGTGCAAGCCATTCATCCCGGACGCTGTGTTTGAAGGCCGCAAGGGCTTCCGCGTCCGGACAGTCGACGATTTGGTTCTTTTTAACTAAGAACCTAGTCCAGAGCTTCCTGGCTGACTCTCCGGGCTGCTCGACAATGTGACTTAAGTCATCGGTGTCTCGTGGCCGGACATATGTTCCTTGGAAGTTGTCGCGAAAGGCGTCCTCCAAATCTTCCCAGCTGCCAATAGAATTTTCCGGCAGACTGTATAACAAGTACCGAGCTGGTACTTTGAGTTTTAGTGGTAGGTATTTGATGGCATGAAGGTCATCTCCGCGGGCCATGTGGATATGGAGGAGGAAGTCCTCGATCCATACCATGGGATCCGTTGTTCCGTTGTATGATTCGATATTCATGGGTTTGAACCCGTCTGGGAATTCATACTCCATTACTTCGTCTGTGAAGCAAAGAGGGTGTGCGGCGCCTCTATGTTGGGCCACACTGCGATGTACCTCTGATGGAGTCAATTTGCGGTTTTCGGCCCGAGCGTGGCTAGGTTTGTCACGTCCGAATAGGTAGCCGTCGTCGCGTGTCGAGGCAGGTCCTCACGATCCATAGATCGATCTTGCGTGTCCTGCTCTACTATCCAAGTCCTGTTGAAGGTCGTATGTACAACCCCGAGCTATTTCATTCTTGCCTTTACGCCGAGGTGGGGCGGTCTGGTGTTCGGCTTGAGTTGCCTCTTTATCCGGACCAAGTTGTGGTCGACCTGCCGCATTGTGCGATGATGGTACGGGCTCCAGCGCCTTGTCATCGCACTGAGGTAGCAATCTACGCTTTGGGTAGCTTTTGGCTGGGCCACTAAGGTCGTATTCTTTGGCGGCCAGGACTTCGGTCCATCTATCATTGAGCAGATCTTGGTTCACTTGAAGCTGCAGTTGCTTCTTTCTCAGGCTCCTTGCAGTGGCTATTAGCCGGCATTTGAAGCGCTCCTGCTCGAGAGGTTCCTTAGGCACGATGAAATCCTCGTTGCCGAGGCTCTCCTCTTCCTTAGAGAGTGGAAGATAATTACTGTCCTCTGAGGCTCCGTGTGTGGCCTGTTCCTCAGGGCTAACCTGCCCATTATCCCGTTCCCCCTATCCGGAGGTTATCTTGACGGGGTCTTCATTATTTTCAGCATCGTCCGAAGTATTATTTTTTTCGGTGCCCGTACTGCAGTCTTTGGAATGACGTGACTTAGAGTGGTGTCGAGGAGGCTGGCGCTTGGGCTGTCTCTCAGGAGGTTTATCCTCAACTGGGTCCTCTTTGTCATCATTGTTACTTTTTTCAGGTGTGTCCAACGTGTATACGTCGTAGGAAGAAGTGGTCGTCAGTTGTCCAGTGAATGGTGGGCTTTGGCCTTGCTCCGTTTCGGCATCGTCGTCTGTACTAGCGATGTCTTCGGAGTCGTAGTCAAGCATGTCGGTTAAATCCTCGACAGTGGTCATGAAGTGGGTGGTGGGTGGGAAGCTAAATTCCCATCATCAGCTTCTAGTTCGAACCGTACATAGTTCGGCCGTGAGTCCCCCGCCAAGGACAAGCTCTTTAATGAGTTCAGCACATCGCCCAAGGGCGAGTGCTGGAAGATGTCAGCGGCGCTGAACTCGAAGATCGATGAACGATCAAGTTCGTATCCGCGGACTCGCATGGTTCGGAACTTATACCCAGAGAAGAGTCCGGAGTTCCGGTGACACGAGTATTGCGTGAGATTAAGTCCATGTGTGGATCCAAAGCCAGAGAATCCGTGGCCTCCGTGGTGGGGTTGAACCTCCAATCCTTGGATGCCGCAGTGTCCTCTGGATCTAAGGCCGGAGTGGTCACAGGAGCTATCTCCTAGATGCGGTCTGACGACAGATTTAGGTCATGTTCGTTAAGGTGACCGGGAGCAGTCACCGTGGCCTCAAATCCGGCAAAGATCAAATCTCCACGGATGTCCGCAACGTAGTTCAAACTCCCAAATTTGACCTGATGGCTAGGGGCGTAGCTATCGATCTGCTCCAGGTGGCCAAACGAGTTGGCCCGCAGTGCGAAGCCGCTGAACACGAAGATCTGTCCAGGAAGGAAGGTTTCTCCTTGGACAGTGTCACTATCGATGATTGAAGGGGCCATCGAACCTTTCGTCGATGGCACAGTGGAACTCTCGATGAAAGCACAAATGTCAGTGTCAAAACCGGCAGATCTCGGGTAGGGGGTCCCGAACTGTGCGTCTAAGGTCGATGGTAACAGGAGACAGGGGACAAGATATTTACCTAGGTTCGGGCCCTCTCTTTGGAGGTAATACCCTACTTCCTGCTTGATTGGTCTTGATGGAGATAAGAATTACAAGAGTTGATCTACCACGAGATCGTAATGGCTAAACCCTAGAAGTCTAGCCTGTATAACTATGGTAATGAATATCTGCCTTTCTGGACTAAGTCCTCCGGTTTATATAGACACCAGGAGGATCTAGGGTTACATAAGGTCGGTTACAAAGAAAGGAATCTACATATTCGGTCGCCAAGCTTTCCTTCCACGTCAAGGAGAGTCCCATCCGGACACAGGTGCAGTCTTCGGTCTTTGCATCTTCACAGCCCATCAGTCCGGCCCATGGCTAACAGGCCGGACGCCCGAGGACCCCTTAGTCCAGGACTCCCTCAGGCGGCGGTGATCCTCCAGCGACTCCGACATGGTGAACGGGTAGCACGTCTCGTACTTGATGTTCTCCACCAAGGGCCAGTAGTGACCTTTTGTTTAGTAATGATATCTGGCGATTGTTCGACACGAGATCAATCCTGACGAATCCCACGTGACCGTCAGATTTCCATCTGACGGTGGCATGTTTTTAAGCCATAGTATTTGACAAAACTGCCACCCTTACAAACGTACTGTAACTGCGTCCCGGGCGTTTGCAACTGCCATGTCTCCCAACGAACGTTTGCTGGGGATTGGAGTTAGCACCGATGGCAGTTCGTAGTTGTTCCACGCTCGGGCATTGAAGTTTGTAACTATTTTAGATTAGAATATACTATTCCTCCGGTGCTAGTAGTAGAGCAGAGTCCTACTCCATTACTACTCTACTCAAGCAAGTTAGGGCATAGTAGTAGGTACTGTAGGGAGTACCAGTACTACGATCACTCAAGCAAGTTGTCTAACTTCGATATGACCCTATGCTGTTGGTATGTTTCTCGTAAGTCAAGCGGCGTGTTGTAGTCATCATCACCTGTCCACTTCCCGTAGCACATATTCGCTTCTCCATGTTTGTCCGCTCTTCCATCCCCGCTAAGGCGCCTCCCCCCTCGTCCAATCTTCCATCCCCGCTAAGGTGCCTCCCCCCTCGTCCAAAACCTAAGCACTAAACAATGGAAGGACCGAGCAGCGTTCGCCGAAAGAGTGGCTGGAATTCGCTCCCCACAGAGGTAATCAAGCTCATTGTTTCGCGTGTGGACAATCTCAGTACCATGCCGCTCGCCGCGTGCTCGTCGGGGCTGTACCGTTTACTCAAAGCCCTCAGGCCGGAGCTTTTTAAGCCATCTCCTTGCTTGCTGATGCCGCCTGATCTTCAGAAACGGCGTGTCACACAACATAACGATGGTAGGGTGGCGAGCATCAACCCCCTTGACCGCGATCCGATCCCCGTCACCCTCAACTACATTAACGGTATGTACTGGGTCGGCATGAACACGTCTTGGATGGTGCTCCTCGACGGTCGCAACAGCTAGATGCTCGTGGAGGTCTACACCCAGCGATTGATCCCCCTTCCTTCAATTAACACTGCACTACTTTGGCACCGCGGCCCAGAATACTCAGAATCTTACAGTAGCCAACATGATACCAAGTTTGATTTGCTCAAGGTTGTAATCTGCCAAGTGCCCACAAGATCTGCGAATTATAAAGACTTCAGGCTAATTGTGTTCTTCAACTACGGTCTCGCCTATCTGACAGGTCACTACGGTAAGTGGATAAATCTGCATGTCCATCGCAGGATCATAAATCCTCCATTGTTCTCTGATGCCATTGAACACAAGGGCTTCATTTACGCTGTCGACTCCTTCTATGGCTGGACGTATTGTTGGCCTACTCCAGTCATCGCGACAAACGACTGTTACAACAGTATGTTACTTTCCTATGATATCATGATGGCTTGCTTATATTACTGTCAACATTTACTGAAAAATTATTCATGCTCATAACATGCTGTTCTTAAGATTGACTACATCAAGAGCCCTTTTTTATTTAACTCCAACTTGATATGATGTTGTAGGCCGCCTGGTGTCCCTACCCTTCCTAATCCCAGAACCTTTCAAAGAAAAGAGACATGGCAGTTGCAGGTGGTTCCTGGATCGATCAGACGACGGCGAACGATTGATGATCGTTCGCACGTACCGGACGTGTTGTTTCGTGGAATACAATCACAGTCACTGCAAGGTCTTTGAGCAGGATCCCAGCTTCTCTGGGCCTTCAGGAATTTTTGACTGGAGGTTGGTAAGTAGCCTTGGTACACGCTCTCTGTTTGTCGGGCTGAATTATCTGATTAACCAGGAGATAACCAACGGCAAGGATCATGATGGCAGCGCGGTTTCGTTCATCAGGCAAAACTGTGTGTACACAGCGTACCATGCGTCTCTGCATGCACCATACCTTGATATGTGCCACCACGCTCTGCAGCCCAAAGTAGGAAAGAGGGTCGCAAGTATCATACTTCGACCTGCTAGCTGGAGTTTCCCTCGTCAGGCACCCATCTGGTTCAAGTCGTCAGCCAATCTCCACAGCTTAATAAATAGTAACGTCTAACTAAGCCAGTTAGTTAGATGCGTACACTTGGTGTAGTACGATCTTTATTTAGTTTGATGCATACACTTGGTCTTTTTTGGTAGCCCTTTTGTAATGATGGCTGATGTTTGGTTTGGAAGAGAGAGCTGCGTCTTCACTCTTCTGGCCTGCTTACTACTTCTGTTGCACCCCCAGCCCTGGTTGCTGCTACTGCTGTTTTCAATGTACAATCAGTAGTATATTTTGTCTGTTGGTTGAATAAATGTGTTGTTAGAGCGACAAACACAATGTTTTGGAAGTTGTTGCATGGTTCGATCCTTTAGTGCCCCGTACCCTACGTAGCGCATACTATTTTTCGTACAGAACACATTTTCCACTTGTTGATAACATGCAGCCCACTGATGAAGGCCCAATAGAGGAGCCCATAATTAACTAGAAGGGATGCTCTCACATGAATCCGACCCAGGTACAAGCTCATGGTCCCCTAAACATAAATAAGTAAATAAATAAATAAAGCTAAATGCTCATGCACCAGTTCTTTAAATTCATGATTTAACAGGAGGATATTATTTCCTATGATAGTGTCGTTACATTCAGTCGATATTATTCTTAGGCAAAGATAGCGACCAACCTTCTTTCTCCCAGCATTTTCTTCCTGCAACCAGCGGACCCGTGCAAATCGTAGTCAACGTCGTAAATAGTTCCGGTCCATTTTTATTTTTCAATAAGAATGTCCAACCCAGCCCAGCACATTGGCGACAACACTTTATCCTCTGCCTTGGTGCGCTCGTCGCGGCGCCGCCATCCGGCCCTGTCAACATAGTTTTTTTTCGAAATGGTCCCTGTCAACATAGTGAATCGGGAGAGGACTGTAGTTGTGAGTATGACAGTACGGACCCATCAGGTCCACTCCCGAACACAAGCAAGCACCTCTTTTACTACTCAGATGAACCCCTCGTTTTTTTACTCTAATCCAACCTGCTGATATCTGGGACCCACATCATTTTCAACGTATAGTCAATTAACGGCACAACTTTTTTTTGAGTAGTAATTCGGAGGAGAAGACTATAAACTAGGTTGTGCGGTCTCTGTGGCCCGTCTAACAATATGACCAGCCCAGCAGTTTTTTCTTTGGGAAAATAGGTAGCCCAGTATTTCTTTTTGAAGAATACCCAAGCTAGGCCTAGTTGTTTTCTCCGACTTACTGGGCTGCAAATCTTTCAATACGAGGAGGGATGCATTCCGGCCTGGCCAAAGAGTATGGTCAGTGTCTGTTAAAAGTAATATCAAAAGGGGTTGAAAATTCCAAAAAAATATAGCAAATGGGATATTAGTTTCTTTTTTTGTTTTTGTTCTTCACTGATATCGTATACTGTATTTCATTGGATTTAACATGACATAGTACTAATTTATTTTTAAATTTGTTTTAGTATGGCTACTAATTTTTGGATTAACAATATTTTGTTCCCGAGCAATAATTTGCGAATTTTCAAAATTTCGCACATATTTAGTTAATTTTTTTAACCCTGGTACTGACCAAAAAATGGGCAGCAATTCTAAAAATGGAAAACGGGCTGCAATAAATTCCATATGAATTAGAGAATGAGTAAAAATTATAAAAATAATAGCAAATGGGTTGTACACGCCACGGATTTCGAGGCTGACTTGTTTACGCTAGGCTTTGTCAGTCAACACACGATTCTAGCAGCAGTGACTATTGGATGTCCATCCAACGACCGATGTGCTTCTTCAATCTCTAATCTTCCTGCTCCAGCCGCCTAAACTAGCGCCGGCGGGACTGCCTGCTCCCTTCTCTTGTGGCCCGCTGTGATGCCGCGCAGGCTTCCCCTGCCCACGCTACTGCCTCCGGTGGCCTGGCCGCACGCAATCAACTGCCTCTTTATTACGCGAAAAAATGATTCCTCCCATTGACATCTGGGGCGCACCGGTTGGGAGGCTGACCTGTGGGCCTACTAAGTTGTCGCGTACGCAGGGCTTGTCAACTTAGTCAACAAACGACTCTAACAATAGTAATCGTTGGATTTGAATCAAACGGTCCTGCTGCTTCTTCAATCGTTGCTCTTCTTGTACCAGCTGCCCAAACCAGCGCAGGCGAGACCGCCTGCTCCTGCCTCGAGTGGCCGGCTGTGCTGCCGTTGAGGCCTCACTGCCCCCTACTACTCCCACCGCTAGCCAGGCCCTGCGACGACGGCAGCCTCACACCACAGCCAAACCAGTGAACCCTCGTACTCCTCTCCGTGTGGGCATCCAGTGCCGCATCTTCCCCGGCTCCGCGTCTTCTCTGGCTCCGCGTCGTCCCCTTCCTAGGCCTCGCCATCGTCCACCACCTTGGATGCGCTCGGCGCGGAGTGGTCAACGAACGACACCATCAGAAGTAGACTGTGCGTGGAAAGGCTGACAGCTGGGTCCACGGCCACACGCAAGGAAATGCCTCCTTATTACACGCAAAATAATGATTCCTCCACCTGACAGTTGGGACCTACCAGAAGGGCCTCTATATTTTGCGCGAAAAAAACGTTCCCACCGCTGACAGGTCGGACCCACCAGCTATATCTTCGCACGGAAGGAAGTGCCTCCTTATTACGGACAAAAAAATGAATACCCCTGCTAGCTGGGACCCACAATAGTGGGATGATGACTTGTGGGTCAACTAAGTTGACGGGGACAGAGGGCTTTGTCAACTTAATCAATATGAACGATTCTAGCTCCAGTGACCGTACGATGTCCATCCAACGGCCGTAGTGCTTCTTCAACCTCTGGTCTTCTTGCTCCAGCCGCCCAAACCAGCGCCGGTCGTGCCTCGTGCTCCTGCCTCCCGTGGCCGGCTGCGATGCCGCGGAGGCCTCACCGCCCCCTACTACTCCCACCGCTGGCCAGGCCATCCCTCTAGTCACCCATACCCCATGTTATTCTGCGGTGACGGCAGCCTCACACCGCAGCGAACCAGTGAACCCTCATACTCCTCTATGCGTGGGCATCCACTGTCGCGTCTTCCCCGGCTCCGCGTCGTCCCCTTCCTAGGCCTCGCCGTCGTCCACCTCCCTGGTGCCAACGTGGACTGTACGTGGAGAGGCTGACAGTTGGGTCCACGACCGCAACAAGGAAGTGCCTCCTTATTATGGGGGAAATAATGATTCCTCCACCTGACAGCAGGGACCCACCGGACGGGCAACCATATTTCACGAAAAAACGTTTCCCCCCGACTGCTGGGACCTACCAGCTACATCTTCGCACGTAAGGAAGTGCGTCCGAAAATAAATGATTCGCCCCCCAACTGCTGGGACCCACCAGCTACATCTTCGCACGCAAGGAAGTGCCTGACAGTCAGGACCCACCTGGTCGAAGTGTACGTAGCGTTGTCATTCAGGTCGCGAACGTCTACATACATACTGGTCGATGTAGAGGCGCGCACGTGTCGTAGTAGAGCCGCGCACATAGCATGTACACGTACGTACAGCGGCAGTGTGCAAGAAATAAAATACGACCATGCACGTACATATGGGTTGGGTCTCGAACGCCTACTCGCGCATACGTACGGCCAGGGCTCGTGTACCTGGCTGGGTTGGAACGAAGAAACTGCGTCGTTGTCGTGTTCATGGGGAGCCAACCGGCTGGGTCGGAACGTAATGCATCGTCGTGTTCATCGGGAGGGCTTGGACGGAACAGCCGATGGAAACGAGGCCTGGCGTACCGCAGAACAGAGGAAACGGCCTTGTGTTCGACCGGCCACGGTCAAAACGGGATCCTGTTCATCGGGAGGGGTCTGGCGTACCGCAGAACGGAGGAAACGGACCTCCTACGAACGGGGTCCTGTTGATCGGGAGGGGTGTGGCGTACCGCAAAACGGAGGAAATGGACTTGTGTTGGAGCGCTACGGTCAAAATGGGGGTCCTGTTCATCGGGAGGGGTGTGGCGTACCACAAAACGAGACTCCACGGGCTACTGTTCATCTCCACCGTCGACCCCTCCAGCCTCCACGGGCTACTGTTCATCCACCGTCGACCTCCTCCAGCCTCCACCTCCGACTATTCATCCACGGGCTCCTGTTCATCCAGCCTCCACCGCACGCTACTCCACCAGCTACTGTTCAACCATCCCTCTCCATGGGCTCTTGTTCAACCACCCCTCCACGGGCTACTGTTCATCCATCCCTCCACCGTCTACTGTTCATCCAGCCCTCCACGGGGTGGTCCTGTTCATCCAGCCCTCCACTGGGTCATGTTCATCCAGCCCCAACCGGCTCGATCGATCGGGGTCCTGTTCATCCAGAGGCAACACCACGGGGTCCTATTCATCCACCCCCACCCGGAACTGTTCATCCAAGCCCCCCCCCCCCAGCAACGTTCATTGTTCATCCAGAGGCAGCATCGATCGGCTTCAGTTAACAGCATTAGCGAAGGAATTGCTCGATTGGGTTCACTTAACAGCCATCGATCGATCGCTCGGGTTCAGTAACGCGTAGCCTGCAGTGCAATCACTCGGGTTCAGTTAGAGCCCAATGCCTCGCACCCACGCGCGTGCGTGTACGATAGAAACGCGCAAACCTCCGTGCATCGCTCGGCCCCGACCACCCACCGTAACCGGGAACTGCTACCACTTGAGCACGGCGTTGGATTTCCCCGAAGAGGAGAGATGATGCAGCAAAGTAGCATAAGTATTTCCCTCAGTTTTTGAGAACCAAGGTATCAATCCAGTAGGAGGCCACGCGCGAGTCTCTTGTACCTACACAAAATGATAGCTCAACGCAACCAATGCGATTAGGGGTTGTCAATACCTTCACGGTCACTTACGAGAGTGAGATCTGATAGAGATGATAGATAATATTTTTGGTATTTTTGATATAAAGAAGCAAGGTAAAATAAAAGGCAAAATTAAAAGAAAAGCAATAATAAAGTGATTGGAGATTGATATGATGAGAATAGACCCGGGGGCCATAGATTTTACTAGTGGCTTCTCTCAAGAGCATAAGTATTTCTACGGTGGGTGAACAATTTACTGTTGAGCAATTGACAGAATTGAGCATAGTTATGATCTAGGCATGATCATGTATATAGGCATCACGTCCGAGACAAGTAGACCGACTCCTGCCTGCATCTACTACTATTACTCCACTCATCGACCGCTATCCAGCATGCATCTAGAGTATTAAGTTAATGAAAATAGAGTAACGCCTTAAGCAAGATGACATGATGTAGAGGGATAAATTCATGCAATATGATATAAACCCCATCTTGTTATCCTTGATGGCAACAATACAATACGTGCCTTGCTGCCCCTTCTGTCATTGGGAAAGGACACCGCAAGATTGAACCCAAAGCTAAGCACTTCTCCCATTGCAAGAAAAACCAATCTAGTAGGCCAAACCAAACTGATAATTCGAAGAGACTTGCAAAGATAACCAATCATACATAAAAGAATTCAGAGAAGATTCAAATATTGTTCATAGATAAACTTGATCATAAACCCACAATTCATCGGTCTCAACAAACACACCGCAAAAAGAAGATTACATCGAATAGATCTCCACGAGAGAGGGGGAGAACATTGTATTGAGATCCAAGAAGAGAGAAGAAGCCATCTAGCTACTAACTATGGACCCGAAGGTCTGAGGTAAACTACTCACACTTCATCGGAGGGGCTATGGTGATGATGTAGAAGCCCTCCATGGTGGATTCCCCTTCCGGCGGAGCTCCGAAACAGGCCCCAAGATGGGATCTCGTGGATACAGAAAGTTGCGGCGGTGGAATTAGGTTTTTGGCTCCGTATCTGATCGTTTGGGGCTACGTAACTATATATAGGAGGAAGGAGTACGTCGGTCGAGGGGCCCACGAGGCAGGGGGCGCGCCCTCCACCCTCGTGACCACCTCGTGGCTTTCTTGACGGAGGGTCCAAGTCTCCTGGGTCTTATCTGATGAGCAAATCACGTTCCCGAAGGTTTCATTCCGTTTGGACTCCGTTTGATATTTCGTTTCTTCGAAACACTGAAATAGGCAAAAAACAACAATTCTGGGGTGGGCCTCCAGTTAATAGGTTAGTCCCAAAAGTAACATAAAAGTGGAAAATAAAGCCCAATATAGTCCGAAACAGTAGATAATATAGCATGGAGCAAGCAAAAATTATAGATACGTTGGAGACGTATCAGGCATCCCCAAGCTTAATTCCTGCTCGTTCTCGAGTAGGTAAATGATAAAAAGAGAATTTTTGATGCGGAGTGCTACTTGGCATAATGTCAATGTAAATCTTCTTAATTGTGGTATGAATATTCAGATCCGTAAGATTCAAGACAAAAGTTCATATTGACATAAAAATAATAATACTTCAAGCATACTAACAAAGCAATTATGTCTTCTCAAAATAACATGGCCAAAGAAAGTTATCCCTACAAAATCATATAGTCTGGATATGCTCTATCTTCACCACACAAAGTATTTAAATCATGCACAACCCCGATGACAAGCCAAGCAATTGTTTCATACTTTTGACATTTTCAAAACTTTTTCGATCTTCACGCAATACATGAGCGTGAGCCATGGATATAGCACTATATGTGGAATAGAATGGTGGTTGTGGAGAAGACAAAAGGAGGGGAAGATAGTCTCACATCAACTAGGCATATCAACGGGCTATGGAGATGCCCATCAATAGATATCAATGTGAGTGAGTAGGGATTGCCATGCAACGGATGCACTAGAGCTATAAGTATATGAAAGCTCAACAAAAGAAACTAAGTGGGTGTGCATCCAACTTGCTTACTCATGAAGACCTAGGGAAATTTGAGGAAGCCCATCATTGGAATATACAAGCCAAGTTCTATAATGAAAAATTCCCACTAGTATATAAAAGTGACAAAATGAGAGACTCTCTATCATGAAGATCATGGTGCTACTTTGAAGCACAAGTGTGGTAAAAGGATATTAACATTGTCCCTTCTCTCTTTTTCTCTCATTTTTTTTATTTGGGCCTTTTTTATGGCCTCTTTTCTTTCTTTCTTTTTTCTTTTTTTCGTCCGGAGTCTCATCTCGACTTGTGGGGGAATCATAGTCTCCATCATCCTTTCCTCACTTGGGAAAATGCTCTAAAAATGATGATCATCGCACTTTTATTTTTCTTACAACTCAACAATTACAACTCAATACTTAGAACAAAATATGACTCTATGTGGATGCCTACGACGGTGTACCGGGATATGCAATGAATCAATAGTGACATGTATGAAAGAATTATGAACGGTGGCTTTGCCACGAATACGATGTCAACTACATGATCATGCTAGCAATATGACAATGATGGAGCGTGTCATAATAAACGGAACGGTGGAAAGTTGCATGGCAATATATCTTGGAATGGCTATGGAAATGCCATGATAGGTAGGTATGGTGGCTGTTTTGAGGAAGGTATATGGTGGGTGTATGATACCGGCGAAAAGTGCGCGGTATTAGAGAGGCTAGCAATGGTGGACGGATGGAAAAAATGCGTATAATCCATGGACTCAACATTAGTCATAAAGAACTCATATACTTATTGCAAAAATCTAGAATTTATCAAAGCAAAGTATTACGCGCATGCTCCTAGGGGGATAGATTGGTAGGAAAAAACCATCGCTCATCCCCGACCGCCACTCATAAGGAAGACAATCAATAAATAAATCATGCTCCAACTTCATCACATAATGGTTCACCATACGTGCATGCTACGGGAATCACAAACAGTAATGCAAGTATTTCTCAAATTCACAACTACTCAACTAGCATGACTCTAATATCACCATCTTCATATCTCAAAACAATTATCAAGCATCAAACTTTTCTTAGTATTCAACGCACTCAAAAGAAAGTTTTACAAATCTTGAATACCAAGCATATTATTATTAAGAAAATTACCATGCTATTTAAGACTCTCAAAATAATCTAAATGAAGCATGAGAGATCAATAGTTTATTTAAAACAAATCCACCACCGTGCTCTAAAAGATCTAAGTGAAGCACTAGAGCAAAACTATAAAGCTCAAAAGATATAAGTGAAGCACATATAGTATTCTATCAAATTCCAATTCATGTATGGCTCTCTCAAAAGGTGTGTACATCAAGGATGATTGTGGTAAACTAAAAATCAAAGACTCAAATCATACAAGACGCTCCAAGCAAAACACATATCATGTGGTGAATAAAAATATAGCTCCAAGTAAAATTACCGATGGAAGTAGACGAAAGAGGGGATGCCTTCCGGGGCATCCCCAAGCTTTGAATTTTTGGTGTCCTTGGATTATCTTTGGGGTGCCATGGGAATCCCCAAGCTTAGGCTCTTGCCCCTCCCTGTTCCATAATCCATCAAAAGATTTCACCCAAAACTTGAAAACTTCACAACACAAAACTCAACAGAAATATCGTGAGCTCCGTTAGCGAAAGAAAACAAAAGACCACTTCAAGGTACTGTAATGAACTCATTATTTATTTATATTTGTGGTAAACCTACTGTATTCCAACTTCTCTATGGATTATAAACTATTTTACTAGCCATAGATTCATCAAAATAAGCAAACAACACACAAAAAACAGAATCTGTCAAAAACAGAACAGTCTGTAGTAATCTGTAACTAACGCAAACTTCTGGAACTCCAAAAAATCAGCCAAAATAGGACGACCTAGTAAATTTGTTTATTGATCAGAAGCAATTTGAGTCACTATTTTATCACGATCTGGTGATTTTTAACAATTGTTTACGTGAACAGAAAGTTTCTGAAAATTACAGCAAGATCAAATAACTATGATCCAAGAAGATCCTATAGGTTTAACTTGGCACAAACACTAATTAAAATATAAAACCACATCTAAACAGAAGGTAGATGGGTTATTTATTCCTAAACAGAAGCAAAAGCAAAAAAACTAAAAATAAAATTGGGTTGCCTCCCAACAAGCGCTATCGTTTAACGCCCCTAGCTAGGCATCGAGATTTCGATGATGCTCACATGAAAGACAAGAATTGAAGCGCAAAGAGAGCATCATAAAACACATGACAAACACATCTAAGTCTAACATACTTCCTATGCATAGGCATATTATAAGCAAACAATTTTGCAAGGCAAGCAAAAACTAGCATATGCAAGGAAGAAGAAAGAGACGAAAGCAATCTCAACATGACGAGAGGTAATTTAGTAAAATTTCTACAACCATATTTTCCTCTCTAATAATAATTAAATGTAGGATCATAGGCAAAATCAACAAAATAGCTATCACATAAAACATTTTCAACACGATCCACATGCATGCAAAGTTGACACTCTTCCGAAATAGTGGGATTAACATTAACTAAAGTCATGACCTCTCCAAACCCACTTTTATCAAAAATTTCATAAGATTGAATATTCTCCAAATATGTGGGATCTAAAGTTGACACTCTTCCAAACCCACTTTCAATATTATTGCAAACAATATTATCAATCTCATATTCATCATGGGGATTAAATAAATTTTCAAGATCATAAGAAAAATCACCCCAATCATGATCATTGCAACAAGTAGTAGACATAGAAAAACTAGCATCCCCAAGCTTAGGGTTTTGCATATTATTAGCACAATTGACATCAAGATAATTTATAGTGAAATCATTGCAATCATGTTTTTCATCGAAGGAACTATCAAGTATGGGTGCAATAGCAACGATCTCATTTTTAACATAAGGAACTAAAGCAAATTCGTCTTCATAAATATTGGCATCATGGCCACAAGAATAGCAAGCATCATGTTCATCAAGGGATATTTCAACCAAATCATGGGAATCATCATTATCTATAGATTCATGCATATCATTATTTTCTTCCAAAGCAACGGTCATTCTTTCAATAAATTCTTGGACATAGACATTATGAGCAAAGTTTTCATTGCAATATTTAAGTATGACAGAATTTTTAGATTTGTTGAGAGTAAAATCATACTTCTCAATTAAGGAAGCAACTTCATGAGCACCCTTAAAAACGAAAATTCTTCAATTTGTTCGATATCATAGTAACTATAAACACCCCTTGCATAATAAGATAATATTTCATAATCATTGAACTCACATAGGTAGGGAAGGTGTTTTTTAGGGTTCTTAGAGCAACAAGTAAAATCACACGTTTCACAAAGATTCCAAGCATAGCATAGCAAACTATTTATATGATACCATAAGATCTTCCCTTTTTCAGACAAACGATGACACACAAAATGAGCATGCTCATCTAAAGATTTCCCATCAACTAGGCTAGTTGGGGTTTCAGCACGAGCGCATAAGGATCGAAGATGATCCAAGTAGAACACTTTAAGTGGATCCATATCAATAGGTTTTCAGCAAGTGAAGATGCAAGCATATAGAAGGCACAAGGAAACACAAACAAAGATACATACGGGAAGAAGGCGAACGAAAAAGAGAAGGCGAATAAAACGGCAAGGGTGAAGTGGGGGAGAGGAAAACGAGAGGCAAATGGCAAATAATGTAGTGCGGGAGATAAGGGATTGTGATGGGTACTTAGTATGTTGACTTTTGCGTAGACTCCCCGGCAACGGTGCCAGAAATTCTTCTTGCTACCTCTTGAGCACTGCGTTGGATTTCCTCGAAGAGGAGAGGATGATTGAGCAAAGTAGCGTAAATATTTCCCTCAGTTTTTGAGAACCAAGGTATCAATCCAGTAGGAGGCCACGCGCGAGTCCCTCGTACCTACACAAAACGATAGCTCAACGCAACCAATGTGATTAGGGGTTGTCAATCCCTTCACGATCACTTACAAGAGTGAGATCTGATAGAGAGGATAGATAATATTTTTGGTATTTTTGATATAAAGAAGCAAGGTAAAATAAAAGGCAAAAGTAAAAGCAAAGCAATAATAAAGTGATTGGAGATTGATATGATGAGAATAGACCCGGGGGCCATAGATTTCACTAGTGGCTTCTCTCAAGAGCATAAGTATTTCTACGGTGGGTGAACAAATTACTATTGAGCAATTGACAGAATTGAGCATAGTTATGAGAATATCTAGGCATGATCATGTATATAGGCATCACGTCCGAGACAAGTAGACCGACTCTTGCCTGCATCTACTACTATTACTCCACTCATCGACCGCTATCCAGCATGCATCTAGAGTATTAAGTTAATGAAAACAAAGTAACGCCTTAAGCAAGATGACATGATGTAGAGGGATAAATTCATGCAATATGATATAAACCCCATCTTGTTATCCTCGATGGAAACAATACAATACGTGCCTTGTTGCCCCTTCTGTCACTGGGAAAGGACACCGCAAGATTGAACCCAAAGCTAAGCACTTCTCCCATTGCAAGAAAAACCAATCTAGTAGGCCAAACCAAACTGATAATTTGAAGAGACTTGCAAAGATAACCAATCATACATAAAAGAATTCAGAGAAGATTCAAATATTGTTCATAGATAAACTTGATCATAAACCCACAATTCATCGGCCTCAACAAACACACCGCCAAAAGAAGATTACATCGAATAGATCTCCACGAGAGAGGGGGGAGAACATTGTATTGAGATCCAAAAATAGAGAAGAAGCCATCTAGCTACTAACTATGGACCCGAGGGTCTGAGCTAAACTACTCACACTTCATCGGAGGGGCTATGGTGATGATGTAGAAGCCCTCTATGGTAGATTCCCCTTCCGACGGAGCTCCAGAACAGGCCCCAAGATGGGATCTCGTGGATACAGAAAGTTGCGGCAGTGGAATAGGTTTTTGGCTCCGTATCTGATCGTTTGGGGGTACGTAGGTAAATATAGGAGGAAGGAGTACGTCGGTGGAGCTTCGAGGGGCCCACGAGGCAGGGGGCGCGCCCTCCACCCTCGTGACCGCCTCGTGGCTTTCTTGACGGAGGGTCCAAGTCTCTTGGGTCTTATCTGATGAGCAAATCACGTTCCCGAAGGTTTCATTCCGTTTGGACTCCGTTTGATATTCCGTTTTGAATCACTGAAATAGGCAAAAAACAGCAATTCTGGGTTGGGCCTCCGGTTAATAGGTTAGTCCGAAAAGTAATATAAAAGTGGAAAATAAAGCCCAATATAGTCCAAAACAGTAGATAATATAGCATGGAGCAATCAAAAATTATAGATACGTTGGAGACGTATCAGGAACACCCCGATATTTTCCTCGCCCTCGCTTCTACCACGGTTTTTTCCATCATGGGCGGCCCAAAGAATGTCATGCAGCTGCGTCTCCGGCCCGGCCAGGACGAAAAGCCCATTTTTTGTCATGATTTTTTGTCATAGAAGTAGGAGCCCACCACATCTATGATGATACCGGGTTTCGTCACAATTACTGTCATAGAAGTGTCATAAGTATGACAGAAAAAAAAATTGTTCGGCCAAAATGTCACGGATGTGTCTTTTTTTTGTAGTGAATGTTGGTGTCAAAACCGGCGGATCTCGGGTAGGGTGTCCCGAACTATGCGTCTAAGGTCGATGGTAACAGGAGACGGGGGACACGATGTTTACCCAGCTCCGAGCCCTCTTGATGGAGGTAATATCCTACTTCCTGCTTGATTGATCTAGATGAATATGAGGATTAATAGAGTTGATCTACCACGAGATCGTAATGGCTAAACCCTAGATGTGGGTCCCGAATTGTGCGTCTAAGGTCGATGGTAATAGGAGACGGGGGACATGATGTTTACCCAGGTTCAGGCCCTCTTGATGGAGGTAATACCCTACTTCCTGCTTGATTGATCTACATGAATATGAGGATTACAAGAGTTGATCTACCACGAGATCGTAATGGCTAAACCCTAGATATCTAGCTTGTATGATTGTGATTGCCTCTATGGACTAAACCCTCCGGTTTATATAGACATTGGAGGGGCCTAGGATTGTACAGAGTCGGTTTATAAAGGAATGAATTTACTCATCCGAACGCGAAGCTTGCCATCCACGCAAAGGACCCATCCGGACACGGGAAGAAGTCTTCTGTCTTGTATCTTCATAGCCCATTAGTCCGACCCATGTTACATAGTCCGGACGCCTGATGACCCCTTAATCCAGGACTCCCTCAGGGGGTGAATAGGCAACTAACAATTTTTAGCTTTTCTTTACCAAATTAAAATTTGCATCAAAGTAGGTTGTCTAGATATGCAACAAGGTGAGCAACCTATATGATGCAACAACAGCAAGCACACAAGCAAGCAAGGGATACAACACAATGTAAGCTTGCACAAGTAAATGTAAGAGATAACCAAGAGTGGAATGATAACCCACAAGTATACGGGATCGCAACAGTTTTCGACAAGTAAGAGTGTCGAACCCAACGAGGAGCTAAAGGTAGAACAAAAATTCTCTAAAGTTCTATCGACCACCGATACAACTCTACGCACGCTTGACGTTCGCTTTACCGAAAACAAGTAAGAAACTAGAAGTACTTTGTAGGTGTTTTTGGGTAAGCTTGCAAGAAAATAAAGAGCACGAAAATAAAGACTAGGGGCTGTTTAGATAAAGACACAACTAAATTAGTTTTAGTAAAGAGCTTGTTGTCACGAGAAAGTTATTTGTCCTTAGGCAATCGATAACTAGACTGGTAATCATTATTGCAATTTTATTTGAGGGAGAGGCATAAGCTAACATACTTTCTCTACTTGGATCATATGCACTTATGATTGGAACTCTAGCAAGCATCCATAACTACTAAAGATTCATTAAGGTAAAACCCAACCATAGCATTAAAGTATCAAGTCCCCTTTATCCCATACGCAAACAACCTACTTACTCGGGTCTGTGCTTCTGTCACTCATGCCATTCACCATAAGCAAATCATAAGCATATTGCAAACCCTACAGCGAGAATCCCTCACGCTTGCGCGATACGGAGAGCACCATAGGACAGCACCAATAGTAAAACATACAACTCAAACCAATCTTGATCATCAAATAGCCATTAGGACAAAACAGATCTACTCAAACATCATAGGATAGCCATACATCATTGGGAAATAATATATAGCATTGAGCACCATGTTTAAGTAGAGATTACAGCGGGTAAGAGAGAGGTTACACCGCTGCATAGAGGGGGGAAGAGTTGGTGATGATGGCGGTGAAGTTGTTGGTAAAGATTGCGGTGATGATGATGGCCCCCGGTGGCACTCCGGCGCCACCGGAAGCAAGGGGGAGAGGGGCCCCCTTCTTCTTCTTCTTCTTCCTTGACCTCCTCCCTTAGATGGGAGAAGGGTTTCCCCTCTGGTCCTTGGCTCCCATGGCGTGGGAGGGGCGAGAGCCCCTCCGAGATTGGATCTATCTCTCTGTCTCTCTCTGTTTCTGCGTTCTCCTCTGGCTCTATTTCACCTTTTCGCGTATATATGGAGATCCGTAACTCCAATTGGCCTGAAACCTTCGCCGTGATTTTTTTCTGAATATTAGCTTTCTTGCGGCAAAAGAAAAGCGTCAACCGCCTTACGGTGGGCTCACGAGGGTAGGGGCGCGCCCAGGGGAGTCAGGCGCGCCCCCTACCTCGTGACCACCTCGGGCACCGTCTCGCGTGGATTTTTCTTCCGGAATTTTCCATATTTTCCAAAAATAAGCTCCGTCCATTTTTATCCCGTTTGGACTCCGTTTGATATGGATATTCTGTGAAACCAAAAACATGCAACAGACAGGGACTGGCACTGGGCACTGGATCAATATGTTAGTCCCAAAAATAATATAAAAAGTTGCCAAAAAGTATATGAAAGTTGAATAATATTGGCATGGAACAATCAAAAATTATAGATACGACGGAGACGTATCAACATCCCCAAGCTTAATTCTTGCTCGTCCTCGAGTAGGTAAATGATAAAAAAATTTGATGTGGAATGCTATCTAGCATAATCTTGATCATATGTCTAATCATGGCATGAATATTGAGACACGAGTGATTCAAAGCAATAGTCTATCCTTTGACATAACAATAATAATACTTCAAGCATACCAACCAAGCAATTATGTCTTATTGAAATAACAAAGCCAAAGAAAGCTCATCCCTACAATATCATATAGTCTGGCTATGCTCCATCTTCACCACACAAAGAATTCACATCATGCACAACCCCGATGACAAGCCAAGCAATTGTTTCATACTTTTGACATTCTCAAACCTTTTCAACTTTCACGCAATACATGAGCGTGAGCCATGGACATAGCACTATAGGTGGAATATAATATGATGATGGGGGTTATGTGGAGAAGACAAAAAAGGAGAAGGTCTCACATCAACTAGGCGTATCAACAGGCTATGGAGTTGCCCATCAATAGATATCAATGTGAGGAGTAGGGATTGCCATGCAACGGATGCACTAGAGCTAAAAGTATATGAAAGCTCAAACTCAAACTAAGTGGGTGTGCATCCAACTTGCTTGCTCATGAAGACCTTGGGCATTTGAGGAAGCCCATCGTTGGAATATACAAGCCAAGTTCTATAATGAAAATTCCCACTAGTATATGAAAGTGATAACTCAAGAGACTCTCTATATGAAGAACATGGTTCTACTCTAAAGCACAAGTGTGGTAAAAGGATAGTAACATTGCCCCTTCTCTCTTTTTCTCTCGTTTTTTATTTTTGATTTTTTTATTTTATTTTTTTATTTTTTTGGTGGGCTTCTTTGGCCTCTTTTTTTTATTTGGGCTTCTTTGGCCTCTTTTATTTTTTTGTAAAGTCCGGAGTCTCATCCCGACTTGTGGGGGAATCATAGTCTCCATCATCCTTTCCTCACTGGGGCAATGTCCTAATAATGATGATCATCACACTTTTATTTACTTACAACTCAATATTACAACTCGATACTAGAACAAAGATATGACTCTATATGAATGCCTCCGGCGGTGTTCCGGGATGTGCAATGATCTAGCATAGCAATGACATCAAACATCATGCTAGCTATCTTACGATCATGCAAAGCAATATGACAATAAATGCTCAAGTCATGTATATGATGATGATGGAAGTTGCATGGCAATATACTCGGAATGGCTATGGAAATGCCATGATAGGTAGGTATGGTGGCTGTTTTGTGGAAGATATAAGGAGGTTTATGTGTGATAGAGCATATCGTATCACGGGGTTTGGATGTACCGGCGAAGTTTGCACCAACTCTCGAGGTGAGAAAGGGCAATGCACGGTACCGAAGAGGCTAGCAATGATGGAAGGGTGAGAGTGCGTATAATCCATGGACTCAACATTAGTCACAAAGAACTCACATACTTATTGCAAAAATCTATTAGTCGTCGAAACAAAGTACTACGCGCATGCTCCTAGGGGGATAGATTGGTAGGAAAAGACCATCGCTCGTCCTCGACCGCCACTCATAAGGAAGACAATCAATAAACACCTCATGCTCCGACTTCGTTACATAACGGTTCACCATACGTGCATGCTACGGGACTTGCGAACCTCAACACAAGTATTTCTAAATTTCACAATTACTCGACTAGCATGACTCTAATATCACCACCTTTATATCGCAAAACTATTGCAAGGAATCAAACATATCATGTTCAGTGATCTACAAGTTTTATGTAGGGTTTTATGACTAACCATGTGAATGACCAGTTCCTGTCATCTCTCTAAATGGATATAAGTGAAGCAAGAGAGTTTAATTCTTTCTACAAAAGATATGCCTGTGCTCTAACAAATATAAGTGAAGCAAAAGAGCATTCTACAAATGGCGGTTGTCTATGTAAAGAGAAACAGGCAATCCAAACTTCAAATGATATAAGTGAAGCACATCAAGCATTCTATAAAGCCATACTCAAAAGATATAAGTGAAGTGCAATGAGCATTCTATAAATCAACCAAGGACTATCTCATACCAGCATGGTGCATAAAATAAAAATGAAAACCTAAAGCAAAAGACGCTCCAAGATTGCACATATCGCGTGAACGAAACGAATCTGAAAACATACCGATACTTGTTGAAGAAAGAGGGGATGCCTTCCCAGCATCCCCAAGCTTAGACGCTTGAGTCTTCTTGAATATTTACTTGGGGTGCCTCGGGAATCCCCAAGCTTGAGCTCTTGCCTCTCTTCCTTCTTCTCACATCGAAACCTTCTCAATCATCGAACACTTCATCCACACAAAACTTCAACAGAAAACTCGGTAAGATCCGTTAGTATAATAAAGCAAATCACTACTCTAAGTACTGTTGCAAACCAATTCATATTTTGTTTTTGCATTGTGTCTACTGTAACATAACTTTTTCATGGCCTAATCCACTGATATAAATTAATAGTTTCATCAAAACAAGCAAACTATGCATCAAAAACAGAATCTGTCTAAAACAGAACAGTCTGTAGCAATCTGAACATTCACCATACTTCTGATACTTGAACAATTCTGCCAAAATTAGGAAAAATAAAAATTTGTACAGAAATACAGTTCAAAAAGAATCAGAACCATTTGACGTTCCAGTAAAAAATTAAAATTCGCGCACTACAGCCAAAGTTTATGTCCTGCACCGCACAAACCAACAAGCATTGTAACCATCCTAAAGGCAAACCTTGGCACATTATTTTTATAATACAATGGAATTGTACAAGGGGATAATTATTTTTATTGAAAAGTTTCTGTAATCAAGATTCACAAAGTTGCCGTGAGCATGAACAAAGTTCAAGGCTAGCTCCCACTTCAACAATGCTTATCTCTCTCACTTTCACTTTCCTTTTTGAAAAAGTTTTGGGTTCCCATCTTTATTTTTGCTGTTTTTAAACTATATGAAAGCACTCAACAGAAATAAATGACTCTCTAAAACTTCCGGGTTGTCTCCCTGGCAGCGCTTTCTTTAAAGCCATTAAGCTAGGCATATAGTGCTCAAGTAGTGAATCCACCCGGATCCCAAGGTATATCAATGCCAATTTTAATTAGCAATGATTTGGCATTTAGTAGTGAGCACAAAGCAACATATATCCAGTAATGACGAAGTCTAACTCTCTTCCTATGCATCGGCATGTCATAAAAGAACAATTCATGCACACATAGTAAAGGCCAATGCATAGTATAAACAGCTTTTGCAATTTTATAGTGTTGGAAACATAGAGAGGTGGAGATATAGTTCCTCTCTCATAATAGTTGCAAGTAGGAGCAGCAAGCACATGCATATTATATTCATCAAAATCATCATGTGCAACGGTAAAAGGCAACCCATCAATGTAATCCTTGATAAGTGCAAACTTCTCCGATATAGTGTAGTTTGGAGAATTCAAAAAGATAATAGGACTATCATGCGTGGGTGCAATAGCAACAATTTCATGTTTAACATAGGGAACTATAGCAAGTTCATCTCCATAAGCATAATTCATATTGGCATCTTGGCCACAAGCATAGCAAGCATCATCAAAAAGGGATATTTCAAGAGATTCAACGGGATCATAATAGTCATCATAGCAATCATCCTTTGGTAAGCACGAAGGGAAATTAAATAATGTATGAGTTGAAGAGTTACTATCATTAGAAGGTGGGCACGGGTAGCTAATCCGATCTTCCTCCTTTTGTTCTTCGCTCTCCTCATCATCTTTTTCATCTAATGAGCTCACAGTTTCATTAATTTCTTCTTCCATAGACTCCTGCAAAATATTAGTCTCTTCTTGGATAGCGGAGACTTTCTTAATAAATGCATTAATATAGTAATTGTATTCATAATTTTCATAGCAATATCTAAGTATAGCAAGATTTTCAGGCCTATAGACACCATCATCATCAAAAGCTTCATACTTTTCAAACAAAGATTCAATTTCATAAGAAGCCTTAAAAGCAACAAATTCTTCTATTTGTTCAACATCATAATAATCATATGTACCATTAGCATAAGAAGCTAAGGTTTCATTATCATTAAATTTGCATGGAAAGGGAAGGTGTGGAGCCTTCATCCTAGAGCAACAAGTAATATCATATCTCAAGCATAGACTCCAGGCATACCAACGCAACATAATAAATTGATCCCATAATAGTTTCCCTTTTGTGTCAAACGATAATCCCAAAAGTATTCACGTTGATCCAACGTGTCTCCCATTATAAAGTTGAATGGGGTTTTCTCAGGATTATCAAAGTAGTACATAATATCTTTCACATAATGAGAATCGAGGTTTCTAGGAGTTACCCCATCTCCATGAGTACCAAGTAAACCTAATTTTTTTGGTATTTTGTGTTCCATATCCATAACTAAGGATAGAAAACAACTAAGAACAACAAATAAAAATTACTTAGTGATAAAGCAAACAAGCACACACGAGAATATTCACCCCACGCTATTGCTCCCCGGCAACGGCGCCAGAAAAAGGTCTTGATAACCCACAAGTATAGGGGATCGCAATAGTTTTCGATAAGTAAGAGTGTCGAACCCAACGAGGAGCTAAAGGTAGAACAAAAATTCTCTAAAGTTCTATCGACCACCGATACAACTCTACGCACGCTTGACGTTCGCTTTACCGAAAACAAGTAAGAAACTAGAAGTACTTTGTAGGTGTTTTTGGGTAAGCTTGCAAGAAAATAAAGAGCACGAAAATAAAGACTAGGGGCTGTTTAGATAAAGACACAACTAAATTAGTTTTAGTAAAGAGCTTGTTGTCACAAGAAAGTTATTTGTCCTTAGGCAATCGATAACTAGACTGGTAATCATTATTGCAATTTTATTTGAGGGAGAGGCATAAGCTAACATACCTTCTCTACTTGGATCATATGCACTTATGATTGGAACTCTAGCAAGCATCCGCAACTACTAAAGATTCATTAAGGTAAAACCCAATCATAGCATTAAAGTATCAAGTCCCCTTTATTCCATACGCAAACAACCTACTTACTCGGGTCTGTGCTTCTGTCACTCACGCCACCCACCATAAGCAAATCATAAGCATATTGCAAACCCTACAGCGGCAATCCATCACGCTTGCGCGACACGGAGAGCACCATAGGACAGCACCAATAATAAAACATACAACTCAAACCAATCTTGATCATCAAATAGCCATTAGGACAAAACAGATCTACTCAAACATCATAGGATAGCCATACATCATTGGGAAATAATATATAGCGTTGAGCACCGTGTTTAAGTAGAGATTACAGCGGGTAAGAGAGAGGTTACACCGCTGCATAGAGGGGGGAAGAGTTGGTGATGATGGCGGTGAAGTTGTTGGTGAAGATTGCGGTGATGATGATGGCCCCCGGTGGCACTCCGGCGCCACCGGAAGCAAGGGGGAGAGGGCCCCCCTTCTTCTTCTTCTTCCTTGACCTCCTCCCTTAGATGGGAGAAGGGTTTCCCCTCTGGTCCTTGGCTCCCATGGCGTGGGAGGGGCGAGAGCCCCTCCGAGATTGGATCTATCTCTCTGTCTCTCTCTGTTTCTGCGTTCTCCTCTGGCTCTGTTTCATCGTTTCGCGTATGTATGGAGATCTGTAACTCCGATTGGCCTGAAACCTTCGCCGTGATTTTTTTCTGAATATTAGCTTTCTTGCGGCAAAAGAAAAGCGTCAACCACCTTACGGTGGGCTCACGAGGGTAGGGGGCGCGCCCCCCTACCTCGTGACCACCTCGGGCACCGTCTCGCGTGGATTTTTCTTCCGGAATTTTCCATATTTTCCAAAAATAAGCTCCGTCCGTTTTTATCCCGTTTGGACTCCGTTTGATATGGATATTTTGCAAAACCAAAAACATGCAACAGACAGGGACTGGCACTGGGCACTGGATCAATATGTTAGTCCCAAAAATAATATAAAAAGTTGCCAAAAAGTATATGAAAGTTGAATAATATTGGCATGGAACAATCAAAAATTATAGATACGACGGAGACGTATCATGGAACCGGTGGAGACGAGGATGTGTTACCGAAGTTCCTTCCCTTTGAGAGGAACTACGTCTCCGTTGGAGCGGTGTGGAGGCACAATGCTCCCCAAGAAGTCACTAGGGCCACCGTATTCTCCTCACGCCCTCACATAATGCGAGATGCCATGATTCCACTATTGGTGCCCTTGGAGGCGGCGACCGAACCTTTACAAACAAGGTCGGGGCAATCTCCACAACTTAATTGGAGGCTCCCAATGACATCACGAAGCTTCACCATAATGGAATATGGCTCCGCGGTGACCTCAACCATCTAGGGTGCTCAAACACCCAAGAGTAACAAGATCCGCAAGGGATTAGTGGGGGGAATCAAATTTCTCTTGGTGGAAGTGTAGATCGGGGCCTTCTCAACCAATCCATAGAAAATCAACAAGTTTGATTGGCTAGGGAGAGAGATCGGGCGAAAATGGAGCTTTGAGCAACAATGGAGCTTGGGAAAGGAAGATGCGGTCAACTTGGGGAAGAAGACCCCCCTTATATAGTGAAAGGACAAATCCAACCATTACCCACCTACTCAGCCCGCGACATGCGGTACTACCGCATATCCAAGCGGTACTACCGCACGGGCTTGCGGTACTACCGCTCGCACGCAGGAGGAAGGTGAGGCTCTGTTGCACAAGGCAACGAGCGGTAGAACCGCAGGAGCGGTACTACCGCGCGCCCTTGCGGTACTACCACAAGGCAGGGCTCATCCTAGGCTGGGAAGGCATGGACTAATAAAATTACATATATGGCTACTTCCGCTGAGTTTCGGTCAGTCCAAAAATCTAGCACGGTACTACAGCTCACACAGAGAGGTACTACTGAGGGACTCCTGGATTAGGGGGTATCCGGACAGCCAGACTATATCCTCTGGCCGGACTGTTGGACTATGAAGATACAAGATTGAAGACTCCGTCCCGTGTCCGGATGGGACTTTCCTTGGCGTGGAAGGCAAGCTTGGCAATACGGATATGTAGATTTCCTCCCTTGTAACCGACTCTGTGTAACCCTAGCCCCCTCCGGTGTCTATATAAACCGGAGGGTTTAGTCTATAGGACAACAACAATCATACCATAGGCTGCCTTCTAGGGTTTTGTCTCTATGATCTCGTGGTAGATCAACTCTTGTAATACTCATATCATCAAGATCAACAAGCAGGAAGTAGGTATTACCTCCATCGAGAGGGCCCGAACCTGGGTAAACATTGTGTCCCCGGCCTCCTGTTACCATCCGCCTTAGACGCACAGTTCGGGACCCCCTACACGAGATCCGCCGATTTTGACACCGACATTGGTGCTTTCATTGAGAGTTCCATTGTGTCATCGCCGTAAGGCTTGATGGCTCCTTCAATCATCGGTAACGATGCGATCCAGGGTGAGGTTTTCCTCCCCGGATAGATCTTCGTATTCGGCGGCTTCGCACTGCGGTCCAACTCGCTTGGCCATCTGGAGCAGATCGAGAGCTACGCCCCTGGCCACCAGGTCAAGTTCGGAAACTTGAACTACACTGCCGACGTCCATGGAGACTTGATCTTCGATGGATTCGAGCCCATGCCAGGTGCGCCGGACGACCACGACAAGCATGATTTAGCTCTGCCGTCGGACCGTGTTCGGGAGAGCACACCTGTCTCTAGTCCGGCCCTCGAACCGGAGCAAATTGCGCCATCCGAGGACGGGTGGATAGACCCCGCCATGGAGGCCCCACTCTCAGCGGTGATAGAGCCGGATACTGAATTCAACCCTTACGAGAGCCGTGTGGCCGAACTACTGGATTCGTCCCCGGCCACGGACTCCGAGCCGCCTCCATCCGTGCCTATCAAATCCGATTGGGCGCCGATCATGGAGTTTACCTCCGCGGATATCTTTCAGCACTCGCCTTTCGGCGACGTGCTAAATTCATTAAGGTCTCTCTCCTTGTCAGGAGAACCTTGGCCAAACTGTGTCTGGCTAGAATGGGATGCGGAGGACGAAGAAATTCGCTGCCCACCCACCACCCACTTAGCAGCCACTGTCGATGATTTAACCAATATGCTCGATTTCGACTCCGAAGACATCGATGACATGAACGACGATGCAGGAGAAGAACAGGAACCATCGCCCACTGGGCGCTGGACAGCCACTTCATCACATGACATATACCTGGTGGATACACCCAAAGAAAACAATGACGAGGAATGGAAGGATGCAGTGAAGAACAGCTCCATCGAGAAGCAAACAAAGCGTCGGCGTAGGCGCAGCTCCAAATCCCGCCTCGGCAAGAACAGCGATAATAGTGAAAGAGAAAATAACACCCCCGACGACTCCAGAGGAAACAACGACAAAATCGACCCAGCGGCAGAGCAGGATGAACCAGCAAACGGCGAACATAGTACGAATCCGCTGTCCGAACACGGCAACACTGAGGATAAAGCTCATCAAACTCCCCCCGAAGAGGAAAACAGTCCGGACGAAGATGCACACATCATCCCGGAAAGGCACTTGGAACAAGAGAACCTCCGCAGAAGGCTTATTGCCACCGCGAGGAGTCTGAAGAAGCAGAGGCAAAGGCTTAAGGCCGCACAAAATACGCTCAACAGCAGATGGAACAAAGTGCTTGACAATGAGGAAAAGTATGGTGGAAGTCACCACACAAAGAGCTATCCAAAGCGCAAGCTACTGCCCAAATTCGACGACGAGGCCTTAGCGCCCACACAGCCAAAAATAAGACGACCTACCGGTCGGATCAACCACCTTGTGGCCGCGATAGAGCGGCCAACAAGGCCACACACAAGTCGGCACATGCTTCACATGATGACTTGCACCAAAAGACCGGCGTGACCAGATCCATCTACGGATCTAGGAAGCGCGCTTCGGCACAAAATCAAAACCGAACACTACAACCATCCGAACGCCATGATACATCCAAACACAGGGGTGCCGCACACCCCCTATGTTTCACCGATGAGGTGCTGGACCATGAATTTCCGGAAGGATTCAAACCAGAGAACATAGAGGCGTACGACGGGACCATAGATCCTGGGGTCTGGATTGAGGACTTTATCCTCCATATCCATATGGCTCACGGAGACGATCTCCACGCCATCAAGTATTTGCCCCTCAAACTTAAAGGGCCAGCTCGGCAGTGGCTGAAAAGCCTCCCCGAAAACTCAATTGGAAGTTGGGAGAAGCTCGATGATGCTTTTCGGGCCAATTTTCAAGGGACCTATGTCCGACCTCCGGATGCAGACGATTTAAGTCACATAATTCAATAGCCCGGAGAGTCCGCCCGAAAGCTTTGGAACAGGTTCCTCACTAAGAAGAACCAAATCGTCGACTGCCCGGACGCCGAAGCCTTAGCAGCTTTCAAGCACAGCGTCCGAGACGAATGGCTCGCCAGACACCTCGGCCAAGAAAAACCGAGAACAATGGCAGCCCTGACAAGCCTCATGACCCGCTTTTACGCGAGCGAAGATAGCTGGTTAGCACGCAGTAGCACCAGCGACCCAAGCACATCCGAAGTTAGGGATGGCAATGGAAAACCACGACGCAGTAAAAGCAAGCGTCGAAATAAAGAGGGCAGCCTAGATAATACGGCGGTAAATGCCAGATTCAGGGGCTCTCGACCAGGTCAGTGAAAAAAGCCTTTCAAAGGCAGTAGAGATGGACCGTCCAACCTAAACAAGATTCTAGACAAACTATGTCAGATTCACGGCACCCCCGATAAACCCACAAATCACACCCACAGAGAATGCTGGGTCTTCAAGCAGGCCGGTAAGCTAAACGCCGAACACAAGGAGAGGGAGACACCAAGTGAAGACAAGGACGAACCTCGCCAGCAAAGCATTGGGGGACAGGAAAAATTCCCATGAGAGGTTAAAACAGTAAACATGATTCAGGTGATGAAGAGGAGAAGCAAACATGCACTCCGAGATACACGCGCCATAGAGCCCGTCACCCCTAAGTTCAACCCTTGGTTGACCTGCCCGATCACCTTTGATCGCAGGGATCACCTGACAAGTATCCGGAATGAAGGATTGGCTGCCTTGGTGTTAGACCCAATAGTAAACGGATACCATCTCACACGAGTCCTTATGAACGGCGGCAGTTGTCTTAATCTGATATATCAGGACACAGTCCGCAAAATGGGGATAGACCCGACAAAAAACAGCCATAGTAATACTACCCTCAAGGGAGTAATACCAGGCCCAGAGGCCCGCTGCACGGGCTCTCTATTACTAGAGGTTCTATTCGGTTCTCCCGACAACTTCCGAAGCGAAAAGTTAAAGTTCAACATTGCTCCATTCCGAAGTGGCTATCAAGCACTGCTCGGAAGAGTGGCGTCCGCTTGTTTTAACACGGTCCCACATTACGCTTCTCTCAAGCTTAAGATTCCCGGTCCACGTGGCATCATCACCATTAGCGGAAACATTGAACGTTCCCTACGAGCAGAAGAATGTGCGACGGCTTTAACAGCCGAACACTAAACGGCCCCTCCAACCAGAAGAAAGGATTGGTCATCAAGACTGCGGACACGGCTAGACGATTCCGGCGAATTACTAGCTATAACATCCTAGATAAACCCAAGATTGGTTCGATGGTTATACCTGCATAGACGACACCAGGGGCTTCCCGCGTGTAATCAGGGCTAGTTCGGCTCAAATCGACGTATTTCGAATTTTAAATGGTTTATTGAGAATAACCAATTCTTCGGCACGACAACTTTCACCTAAGTTCTTCTCTTTTACAGATGACACTCGTGCTACACCCTTCCAGGATACGGCACAACAGAGACACAGGCGCAAACGTGCAGTAGGGACCCGCTCAAAGGTTTCTTTTTAGATTAAGACCCTGCGTAAACCTTTCTTACTGTCTTTTGTTGTTCACATCCTCCGGATACTTAGTATAACCGAGAAGGATGCTGACGTTATTGGCATTTCGCCACATCAGAATATTGCTCGTACCCGGACACTCGGGGTTCATTACTAAGGGCACTGTTCAGCCCCGCATATATTATAAAGACCGAATACCTTAGGGAGTGTTCGGCGTCGCGAGTTTGGCCTTATATGCATCAGCTCCGAATCATGTCTTTGGTCAAATGTTGGGTTTGCCCGGCTCCCGTGTTTTGGTACCTTATGTTCCGCTCTATCAGCCAAGGTGGCACCGGGAGAACTACTGCGATTGTGCCCTGGTTCATCCGGATGAGCACCTCAGTAGAGAAAGCCCAGAACTAACTGTCATGATAAAGCGCGAGACTGGTCAACCACTCGATGACTAAGCGGAATCTTCGGGATTCCTCCTCATTAAAGAAGGGCTGTTTCCCGGTCACGTACGCACACGCCCCGTATTCGGATGAGCGCAGAAGTACAAGGGGCTATATAGTAGCCCCACTATCAAACTCCTATGGCTAAGTGAAAGTGTTAAAGCAATATAGTCCGATTGCCTAGTTTGTTGCGCTATCGCCTCCTTAATGGACCAAGACGTTGGATCAAGTGTGAATACGCGTTTTTTGCAAACACCCCCGCATTATATGCGTGGGGGCTGAAGCCGACGACTACAAACTTTCAGGTTATATAAATATATACATAAATGGCCGCACAAGAGGCATTATAATACTTTCAGGCACAAGTATAAACATAGCTTGTATAATTCAATAAAACATTGTTTTTACAATGGGAATACATGTCACTAGAACATAATATTCTTCGAGCAATGCGCCTCTATTGAACGAGCGCCTTCAAGGACCTCTTCAAAGTAGTGCTCGACAGCCACTTGACCCACGGCCCAACTCTGGGTTGCAATAGTGGTGGATTCCATGTCCGCACAGTATGTCTTAACACGGGCAAGTGCCATCCGCGCACCCTCTATGCACGCCGACCTCTTCATAGCGTCGATGCGTGGCACAGCACCAAGGAACGGTTGCACTAAAGCAAAATAACTAGTTGGTCTCAGCCCTTCCGGCCACAGATGATCCACAACAGATCTCATGGCGAGCCCGGACAACCTATGGAGCTCGGCCCACTCGGCCATTCGCTCATTCAACAGCAGCGGACACACTGGAACATGGAATTGTGACCAGAACAGCCTTTCCACTTCACGATCTTTTTGATCCTTGAAGTACGCGACCGCATCAGCACCACTGGCTGCCAAATCCACGTACGCGTCTGCCGAACTCCATAGTTGATCAAGAGGTGCATACTTCGGATCTCCGAACTTCGTCCGCAACAAAAAGGGCTTCCCAGCCGCGATATCTCCAGCTTGACGCAACTCCTCCTTCGCCGCTCTGATTTTAGAGCGGGACTCCTTGCCTGCCACCATGGCCTTCTCCAGGTCCGTCGCCTTCGCTCGGCCTTCCTTTTCAAGAAGCTGGTAACGGTCGGCGGCATCCCTCAACTCAACGGCCATCTTGGGTATTTTTTCCTTGCTTTGGCAATGGGCGGCCTGTTCGGCCCTTAGCTCTTCGACCGCCTTTGGAGCGGCCGCATCACTATTCCTGGCTTGTTCCTTGGCTTGGGCAAGTTCCGCCCAAAGGGTCTCCATGGCGGCAGCTCCATCTGCAGTCACAACATATTAAAGATACTAGCATCATGCTCCTCTTACTATATATTGTCCACCGGAGAAATCACATACCCTGTGCCTCGTCGAGCCGCTTGTTGACAAGCACGATGTCGGCATCTGCCGCATCAAGTTGCCACTTCAGCTCGGCAAATTCACCAGTCCGGCTAGTGACCGAACCTTCAGCCACCTGCACATGAAGGCGGCCTGATTATTCCCTGGGACTATGATCCTCTGTTCGCCGCTGCTCTCGACAGCAACCAGAGTCTCAGGGGCTACTATCTGCATAGGGCACACCTAACGTGTGCGGTACTATCCAAAAATATATTATTTCACGTACCTCAAAGCCTTTCAGTAGGCTCATAAGAGCTTCATGCAGCCCGCTTTCAGCGGATGAAATCCTCTCAACCATCATACCCATCAGCGTACGATGCGCTTCTGAGATAGCCGCTTGCTCTAGAAGATCCTTCAGTGCGTTCGATCGCACACCGGACGGTTTCGGACTCTTTCTGTTGCTCTCTTCGGGAGCCGAGTGCTGAGGACTCTGGGCGGCCAAAGGATTACCCTCTGGCATCGGCGGATCAGGAGAAGTCCCTCGAGACGACACCTCGGGGTCGCCCGTCTCATGAGGCGGGGAGGCATGGGGAGGTGTTTCGCTCTCCATCATCTTCGGAAGAAGATCCCCCGAAGATGAACTCTGTCGAGAAGGGCTACGATCTGAACTACAAGATATATGCTTCGGTTATTGTTCTCGGAAGTAAAGCACGACATTTTTTTATTAAATGCTTTTTGTTTACTTACAGCTCGGTGGAGGGGTGACCTCCTTGCGGGCACTGTGCGGCAAGGGTGCTTTCCAAGGTAGGATCATCTGGCGAAGATTTCTTCCCCCGTTTGGAAACCTTTGTTTCCGGGTCTTCAGAGTTGGTCCTCTTCCTTCCTTGGGGAGAGAGAAATTTAGATCCTTCTCCCCGGTTATCCTCCTTCGCGGAGGCGCTAATTTCCGCAGATTGGATGAGTAATGAGTGAGGCCCGCTTTAGCCTCTTTATTCCCCCCCTTACCTTCCCCTAAGGGCGCCTGATAAGGTGTCGGCTCGAGCATTCTGACCAGTACTGGATCGGGGGCCGAACACCTGATCATCTTCACCTTTGTTACCCAGTCCTGGTTAAAGAGCGACTTTTCAGAATGATGTTGTGATAAATAAAAAGACAGTGTATTCGGCCATGGGATTACTTACTTGGGTATCTGGACGATTGCGGATCAGACCCGCATCCTCGGTGGTGTCCGGACACTTTATTTGTGGTCCGAAGAACAATTTGTACATCCCTTCGAGCGTCATGCCGAGGAAGTGATGAATAGTTCGCGGTCCTTCTGGGTTGAATTCCCACATTCGGAGGGGTCGACGTTTGCAAGGTGGGACTCGACGAACTAGCATGACTTGCATTACCGTGACCAGGCTGACATCTCTCTCGAGGAGATCTCGGATGCGACTCTGCAAGGTCGGCACATCATTTACTGGCCCCCAGTCCAGCCCCCTGTTGATCCATGAAGTCAGTTGTGGTGGGGGACCCAAGCGAAAGGCAGGGGCGGCCACCCACTTGGTACCCCGGGGAGCTGTGATATAAAACCACTCTCATTGCCATAAGCTGG
Organism: Aegilops umbellulata; assembly: GCA_032464435.1. Classification (NCBI taxonomy): domain Eukaryota; kingdom Viridiplantae; phylum Streptophyta; class Magnoliopsida; order Poales; family Poaceae; genus Aegilops; species Aegilops umbellulata. The sequence continues at coordinate 197,865,770 of CP136054.1, forward strand.
ACACCTTCGGGAAGGATCCCTCCGGCCACGGAGCATCAGCGCTTCTGCTTATTATGGCACCTCCGCATTCTGTGTGTCGCCCCTCAATCATCTTCGGCTTCACATTGAAAGTCTTGATCCACAGGCCGAAGTGTGGGGTAACGCGGAGGAAGGCCTCACACACGACGATAAATGGCGAAATGTGAAGAATGGAGTCCGGGGCCAGGTCATGGAAATCCAGCCCATAATAGAACATGAGCCCCCTGACAAAGGGATCCAGAGCGAGGCCTAGCCCTCGGAGGAAGTGAGAGATGAATACAACGCTCTCACCTGGTTCGGGAGTGGGAATGGCCTGCCCTCGAGCGGGCAACCTGTGCGAGATTTCGCCGGTCAAATATCTTGCCTCTTTTAGCTTCTTGATGTCTTCCTCCATGACAGAGGAAGGCATCCACCGACCTTGAAGGTTGGATCCGGACATGGTTAAAGGTCCGAGGCGCCCGACCTGAGCCTTGGGTGTTGGAACTCGAGGTGGAGGGGAAGGATTCGATGGAGTGCAAGAGGAAAAAAGGACGGGCCTTGGTCTCTTTATAAAGAGGGTGAATATCAAGCGTCGACCTCGTGTCCGTTTGGGACTTGCCTAAAATCGAGGAGTCATACCAACGGGCACGATTGGGTTACCCACATCCGTATTGATGAGAATACCGTAATAAGGGGAACACGATCTCTGCCCCGACAAGACGTGCCAATAAAATCGCCTCGCGAAACGTGCGATGGCAGGATGATTAAGAAAAACGGTTCGAGTAATGACCGGGCCGTGGTATGATGTCATGTTGTCAAGTGTGTCAACAGATTAGACGTGTGGAAATATTATTCTCTCTACGGTGGTATATGGAACTTGTTTTGCAGAGCCGGACACTATCCTGGTGTTCGAAATCTTCTATGGAGTATTCGGAGGAAGAACCCGCCTTGCAATGCCGAAGACAAATCTGCGCGCCGGACTTATAGTCATTGAAGCCTAGTTCAGGGGCTACTGAGGGAGTCCTGGATTAGGGGGTATCCGGACAGTCGGACTATGTCCTCTGGCCGGACTGTTGGACTATGAAGATACAAGATTGAAGACTTCGTCCCGTGTCCGGATGGGACTTTCCTTGGCGTGGAAGGCAAGCTTGGCAATACGGATATGTGGATTTCCTCCCTTGTAACCGACTCTGTGTAACCCTAGCCCTCCCCCGGAGTCTATGTAAACCAGAGGGTTTAGTCCGTAGGACAACAACAATCATACCATAGGCTAGCTTCTAGGGTTTAGCCTCTACGATCTCGTGGTAGATCAACTCTTGTAATACTCATATCATCAAGATCAATCAAGCAGGAAGTAGGGTATTACCTCCATCGAGAGGGCCCGAACCTGGGTAAACATTGTGTCCCCCGCCTCCTGTTACCATCTGCTTTAGACGCACAGTTCGGGACCCCTGTCGGTGTCAAAACCGGCGGATCTCGGGTAGGGTGTCCCGAACTGTGCGTCTAGGCGGATGGTAACAGGAGACAAGGGACACAAAGTTTTATCCAGGTTCGGGCCCTCTTGATGGAGGTTAAACCCTACGTCCTGCTTGATTAATATTGATGATATGGGTAGTACAAGAGTAGATCTACCGCGAGATCAAGGAGGCTAAACCCTAGAAGCTAGCCTATGGTATGATTGTTGTATCTTGGAGTTGTCCTACGGACTAAAACCCTCCGGTTTATATAGACACCGGAGAGGGTTAGGGTTACACAAAGTTGGTTACAATGGTAGGAGATCTGAATATCCGCATCGCCAAGCTTGCCTTCCACGCCAAGCAAAGTCCCATCCGGACACGGGACAAAGTCTTCAATCTTGTATCTTCATAGTCTAGGAGTTCGGCTGAAGGTATAGTCCGGGTACCTGGACACCCCCTAATCCAGGACTCCCTCAGTAGCCCCTGGACCAGGCTTTAATGATGACAAGTCCGGCGCGCAGATTGTCTTCGGCATTGCAAGGCGGGTTCCTCCTCCAAGTTCTTCATAAAAGTTTGTAAACACCATGGATAGTGTCCGGCTCTGCAAAATAAGTTTCCACATATTGCCATAGAGAGAATAACATTAACACAAATCTAATCTGCTGACGCATTCCGCAGCGTGACATCACACCACGGCCAAGCCCTTATTCGAATCGTTTTTACTTCCCCACCTCAGCGCGTTTTGCGAGGCGGTTTCCTTGGCACGTCTTGTCAAAGCAGAGATCGTGTCCCCTATTTACGGGATTCTCATCAATACGGACGTGGGTAACCCAACCGCGCCATTTATCACGGTGCTTGGGAGGCAAGCGAGTTTTACCAGGCTGGTGGGGACGCATAGCCGCATCCGCCCATATAAGGGGATAAGGATCCACCTTCTTACCTACGCCTTCTTCCTCCTTTGCCTATCCATTTTCTGTGAACCCGAGCTCCAGCGCCCAAGCCCGCACTTCCCACCTCAACCTTCTCCAGCAATGTCCGGAGCGGGAGGCAAGTGGATGGCCTCCTCCATCACGAAGGGCCATGTCAAAAAGCTAAGGAAGGCCGGATACTTGTCTAACGACATCGCGCACCGGCTTCCTGAAAAGGGGCAGCTTCTCCCCACCCCAAGGCCCCATGAGAGGGTAGTATTCCTTCCCCACTTCCTCCGCGGACTGGGTTTTCCACTCCACCCATTCGTCCGGGGGCTCATGTTCTACTACGGCCTGGATTTCCACGATCTGGCCCCGAACTTTATCCTCAACATCTTGGCGTTTATCGTCGTGTGCGAGGCCTTCCTCCGCATCCTCCCCCATTTTGGCCTTTGGCTCAAGACTTTCAACGTCAAGCCGAAGGTGGTGCGCGGCAGCCAAGCGGAGTGCGGAGGCGCCATGGCGGGCAAGATGGCCAACGTCCTATGGCTCGAGGGCTCGTTTGTGGAGACCCTGAAGGGGTGGCAGTCAGGGTGGTTTTACATCACCGAGCCGCGCGATCCGAAATGGGTCGCAGCCCCTGAGTTCCGGTCCGGACCCCCTATGCGGCTCACGTCCTGGAAAGAGATGGGCCTGTCATGGGGCAACGAGGGAGAGGTGACCGGACTGCAGACATGCATCCAGTCCCTGGTGAACAAGCAACTCAAGCTTGTCAATGTAGTCCAGGTTATGCTCGTCCGCCGGATTCTCCCGTGCCAACAACGAGACTTTAATCTGTGGGAGTTTGACCCGGCGCAGCACCCAACCCTTAGCAGGCTTTTCGACATGACGTACGAAGACATCTAGAAGGTGCTAACCAAAGGCGCCGAGGCTCCCGCATCCGCCTCCGAAGACCGCGGATTTAGCTCGCAGCGTGACGCTAGCGAGGTAAGCTATTTTCACCTTTTACAGGATGTTAGAATTTTCATAGTTTGACTCTATGCGGGATCTAAAACTCCCTCACCTTTGACAGGCTTGGCAGGTGAAGTCCGGACCGATTAACTGTCCGGCTCCCTTGCCCGAAGACCCAGCCCATGCTCGCTTAGCGAAGCTGCTGGTTCCGGCACCTTATGTGGTGCCGGAGAAGAAGGCCAAGAAGAAGGCCACGGGGACTCGAAAGAGTTCCCGGCATATGGTGGTGTCGGACTCGTCGTCCGACGAATCCGAGACGCCCTCCTCCCGTGAAGATGAGGAGGAGGAAGAAGAAACCTCTCCCCCTCTAACGGGGGGAGGAAAGAAGAGGAAGGCCTCCTCCACAGGGGAGGCCGAAGGGTCCAAGAAGGGGAAGACCCTTCCCCCGGACTACTCCACCGACGCCGACGAGGGTGAAGGGGAGTGGCCGCAAAGGGCCAGGCGCCCGGCGGGATCGTACGTATTTGGATACCAGAGTAACTCATAGCATTCCCTTTTTGCACAGCTTTTCCTTATGCCGAATGTAATCATGCAGCCCGCCCAAGGCCGGGCTCGACGAATCGTCGAGTGGCTCCCTGGATTCATCGGACGTGAATTCAGTTCCGCCCGCTGCCTCCCCCCATGCCGCGGACGACGCCGAAGTGGCATCGCAACAAGTTGCGGGCCAAGAGGAGGTAGTCCTGGAAGAGCCGCGAGGTGACCTCCCGGACTCCGGGAGTAAAGGGGACAAGACCCCCCAGGGCTCCCAGTCCGGCTTTGTGCCGGACACCGCGCCGGAATCCTCAACGGTTCTGGACTGCGGCAGGCGACCTCCTTCTAAGAGGGGCAAGCCTGCTGAGCCGGTGGCCTCCGTCCAACCGGAGGCGCCGGACAATCTACTGGAGGTGCTTAAGGGCGCCTCCATCGACGAGGAGCACCGCACTATTATGAGTGCGGTGATCCAGAAGGTTCAGCCCGCCAAGAGCGGATTGACTGAAGCTTGTACTAGCCTTCTAACAGGCTTCGAGGTAAGTAAAAATATGTAAAAATATTACCGCATAGAAAGTAGCCCCTGATGCTCTGTTTGGCATTCGGAAAGAAAAGCGGAATAGAGGATCTAATAAATCCCACAAGAGTCTAACTAAAAATGAGTCAATATGCGTATGCAGGCTTCGCTGCTAGCCACGGCTGGACTGACTGCGGAGGTGGGTGCCCTGAAGCAGGGCCTCAAGCGGACCGAGCAAGAGCTCGGCCTTGCCAAGCGGCAGCTCGAGGAGAAGGAAGGTAAGAGATACCTTATAGGAAAATATATAAAAAATATGCAATTGCAAAACATGACAGGATTATATTGCTTATTGTAGGGGCCACAACTGAGGTGGCGACCCTCAAGCAGGCGCTGGCCGAGGGCGAGAAGAGAGCGGCCTCGGAGCGCACCGAGCGGGAGAAATTTGAGACTCAGGTCGGCGAGGCGCAGCAAGAGCTTCAGGCTCTCATGAAAAAACATGAGAGTTTGGAGCTTGACTCGAAGACGCGAGCGTCCGAGCTTGCGGCGGCCATCGAGGCTGCCAAGGCCGAATCCCAGAAGGCCCTCCAAGAATTGGATGCGGTGAAAAAGATAGCGGCGGGTAAGGCATTCTTTATGCAAAGCAGACATATAAAAGTAAACTACTTGTTACTTACCCGAATTCGGAGCTCTCCAGGGGCGTTCGTAGATCTTCCCCGCAGCGTATCCGATGCCGCCGCATTCTACCGAGCCAAGGAGGGCAACTCGACGGAGAAGGTGTTCTGGTCTCAGTATGCTGAGGCCGGACACCCTGTGCCCCTGAGCGACCAGTTGAAACAGCTGGTCGAGCTCCACAAGGCGGCCGAACAGGCCCCAAAGGGCTTCATAGTTCGGCTGTGGCCTGGAGAGGCCCTGCCTGGGAGCTACTTCGGACTGGTGCGGCGGCTAGTGGAGGCCTGTCCAAGGCTCGAGGTCATCAAGTGCTCCGTCTGCATAGAAGGTGCATGTAGGGCCCTTGCCCGTGCAAAGGTGCACTGGGGTAAGCTGGACGGTGAGAAGCTTGTGAGGGATGGGTCGCCGCCTGGGAAAGAGCATCGCAAGACCGAGAACTATTATAAGGATGTTCTGGCGGGTGCCCGCCTTATGGCGGATGAATGTACCAGGGATGTAATTTTTGAGTAAACTCGCTCGTATTGTCCTGTGCGCTGAAAACTTGTTCATATGCGCTAAGCAATGCTTTTTGAATTTAAAATATTACTTTCTGTGCGGCCGTTTATCAAAAAATTGAGAGATGGCCAGTCATCGGCTTCTGCCCCCATGCCACTAGTGCTGGGGTGTTCGGGATAAACCTGAGCGCTCTTTTCCCCATGTTTGGGTCCTTCAAGGGAGGCGCTCAACACAACGAACAAGGCAAACGTACTATAGTGCTTGAACACTCTCACTTAGCCATAGAACTCTATAATTTTAAATTTCGGCGAAGCCCCTAGTATTCGGAAGACCGAGTTCGGGGCGCTATCCACGCCTTGGCCGGACAAAGCCGGTTCCTCGCTTGAAGCGGCATAAGTCTTTAAGGACTCGGAAAACCTCTCGAACAGCGACCGGTCTCTCGCCTCATCATGGCAGTCAGTTTTAGCTTTCTCTACTGAGGTGCTCAGCCCAGCTCAACTGGGGCACAATCGCAGTAGTTCTCCTAGTGCTACCTTAGCCGATATAGCGGAACGTAAGGCACCAAAACATAGGAGCTGGGCAAACCCAACTATTGACCCAAATCATGATTCGGAGCCGATGCATATAGTGCTATAAGTTCGGGGTGCCGCACGTGTGAAAGTGTGCGGACTTCTCACACCATATTAAGGGGTACTGAAGCCCCTGGCGTATTTGCCGTACCACAGTGTACGGGTGCAACATGTCATTAATAAACATATATATATAAAGGAGAGTAATGCAAAAAATAGACGAAAGCTATGCATTGTCTATAGAAAGGCTGCGATCAAAGCAGAACGATACAAATGGTGCAATAAGCAAAAAGTTGGACTATTTAACATGTCCTGTCCAGGGGCGGGCCGCGGAATTGTATGTAAAACAGGTATACTGCTCGTAATAGAGACCACCTGGGAGTTCAATAATGCGGCATGGCTTGTCTGCTTTCCTGGATCTTGCATCGTTTGTGCGGTAGTTGAATTGCCGAACAGGTCGTCCGAAGTATGGAGTCCTGAAAGTAAAAAAAAAGAAGAAGAATTTGGCAGCCCCTAGTACGGTTTAAGCCGTGTTTTGGGCGTGCCGTGATGGTGCCCCTCCCCTGTGCCCATGGTATTTCAAGAGCGTAGTTATGTGCGCGAAGCACTGGTTTCGCTGTTTCGCGAGGTCTGGGGTTGGGGCTGCACCGCTACACCTGCTCAGAACGTGCCAGGCGGTCTTGTTGTAGGTTACTCCAGGCGCGCTTGACAGTGCCCGGCTTTCTAATGGCCGGACTGGAGAATTGCCTAGAGAGGCTGCTTTGAACTTCCGCTGCGAGGGCCGCCGTGTGCTCCTCCGTTCGGAGGGAGCGTTCGGTGTTTCCATTGACCGTGATTACTCCTCGAGGGCCTGGCATCTTGAGATTAAGGTATGCGTAGTGCGGCACCGCATTGAACTTTGCGAATGCGGTTCGCCCGAGCAGTGCATGATAGCCACTGCAGAACGGGACTATGTCGAAGATTAACTCCTCGCTTTGGAAATTATCCGGAGATCCGAAGACCACTTCGAGTGTGACTGAGCCTGTACAGTTGGCCTCTACACCTGGTATGACGCCTTTAAAGGTCGTTTTGGTGGGCTTAATCCTCGAGGGATCTATGCCCATTTTCAGCACTGTATCCTGGTAAAGCAGGTTCAGGCTGCTGTCGCCATCCATAAGGACTCTTGTGAGATGAAATCCGTTAATAATTGGGTCTAGAACCAATGCGGCGAACCCGCCATGACGGATGCTAGTGGGGTGGTCCCTTCGATCGAAGGTGATCGGGCAGGAGGACCATGGGTTGAACTTTGGGGCGACTGGCTCCATCACGTATACGTCCCGTAACGCACGCTTCCGCTCCCTTTTGGGGATGTGGGTTGCGTATATCATGTTCACCGTCCGCATTTGTGGGGGAAAACCCTTCTGTCCACTGTTGTTCGGCGGCCTGGGCTCCTCCTCGTCGTTGCTATGCAGCCCCTTGTCTCTATTTTCGGCATTTAACTTGCCTGCCTGCTTGAACACCCAACAATCCCTGTTGGTGTGATTGGCTGGCTCTTTGGGGGTGCCATGTATCTGGCACAAGCGGTCGAGTATTCGGTCCAAACTGGACGGGCCCTGAGTATTTCTTTTAAATGGCTTTTTCCGTTGACTGGATTTGTAGCCTCGGAATCCGGCATTGACAGCCGTATCCTCGTTGTTGTCGCTGTTAACGCGGTGTTTTTGCTTGTTCCGGCGCGACCTGCCGCTTTTGTCCTTGGTATCCGAATTACCAAGGTTCTTGGTTAGGTTGATGCTGCGAGCTAGCCAGCTGTCTTCTCCCGCGCAAAAGCGGGTCATGAGTGTCATGAGGGCTGCCATAGATTTTGGCTTTTCCTATCCAAGGTGTCGGGCAAGCCACTCATCGCGGATATTATGCTTGAAGGCCGCTAGGGCCTCTGTGTCCGGATAGTCGACTATTTGGTTTTTCTTTGTTAGGAACCATGTCCAGAATTGCCTGGCCGATTTCTCTGGCTGCTGAATTATGTGGCTTAGGTCATCGGCGTCCGGTGGTCGCACATAGGTACCCTGGAAATTGTCGAGGAATGCGGCTTCCAGGTCCTCCCAAGAACCGATTGAATCTGCTGGCAAGCTGTTAAGCCAATGCCGGGCCGGTCCTTTAAGTTTGAGCGGGAGGTATTTAATGGCGTGTAGATCATCGCCGCGGGCCATGTGGATATGAAGGAGATAATCCTCGATCCATACCGCGGGATATGTTGTTCCATCGTACGATTCGATGTTTACGGGTTTGAAACCCTCAGGGATTTTATGATCCATTACTTCATCTGTGAAGCATAGTGGTTGTGCGGCGCCTCTGTACTGGGCTATATCATGACGCAGCTCAAAGGAGCTTTGTCTGTTGTGTTCGGCCCGGCCGGATTTATTATGTCCGGAGTGACGATCCTCGTCACATGCCGTAGGGCGCCCACGCGATCCATAGATCGATCTTGTTTGCCTTTCCTTGTCCTCCAGTATCTCTCGCAGGTCCGGCGCGTTTTCCCGTGCCTTAGTATGTTTTGAGCGGCGCCGGGCTACGGCTTGTGTGGAGGGCCGAGAGGCCTCTCTGTCACGGCCACGAGGTGGCCGGTCGGCCATGTCATGCGCTGGTGATGTAGGTTTAGGTGCTTCCTCCTCTGATTGGGGTAGCAACCTGCGCTTTGGATAGCTCTTGGAGGGGCGTTCGAGTTCGTACTCTTCGGCAGCAAGGACTTCAGTCCATCTGTCAGCTAGCAAATCTTGATCAGCTCTAAGCTGTTGCTGCTTTTTCTTGAGGCTGCTTGCCGTGGCTATAAGCCTGCGCTTAAAACTCTTGTTCGGCGAGATCCTCTGGCACGACGAATTCGTCGTCGTCAAGGCTTGCCTCATCTTCGGAGGGAGGCATATAATTATCGTCCTCAACCTCTCTATCTGCCGCTCTCTCATGAGGGATGGCTTCTCCGTCCTCCTGCGCTGAATCTTGCTGGAGGGGGTGTTCTTCGGCGCTATCCGGAGTATTATTATCTCCCATGTCGGAATCACCGTTTTTGCTTTGGCGGGATTTAGAGCGGCGCCGCTGACGCCGACGCTTGGGCTGTTTCTTGGAGGTGTCATCCCCCGCTGTTCCATCGCCATCTCCATCTTTTGGAGTGTCCACCATGTATATGTCATATGACGAGGTGGCCTTCCAGTGCCCTACGGGTGCTGGTTCTTGGTGGTCTCCTGCATCGTCGTCCATACCGTCGATGTCTTCGGAGTCGAAGTCGAGCATGCCGGTTAAGTCGTCGACAGTGGCTACGAAGTGGGTGGTGGGTGGGCTTTGAATTTCTTCATCGTCCGTATCCCAACCTTGCTGACCGTAGTCCGGCCAGGGCTCTCCTGATAAAGAGAGAGACTTTAGTGACTTCAGAATATCGCCAAAGGGCGAGTGCTGAAAGACGTCTGCAGCGGTAAACTCCATGATCGGTGCCCAATCGGATTCGATTGGCAGGGGCGCGGGGGGCTCGGAGTCCGGAAAGGAGTCCGGCCCCTCGGAGTCACGGGCTTTGCAGAGTGCGGGGCTGGTATTCGGCTCGATCGCCTTTGGGATCACAGCCCCCGAGGCGGCGTCCAACCGCTCATCCTCGATTGGTGCATCCGGCTCCGAATTAAGGGTCGGAACCGATGCGTGTGCGGCCTCCAGGGCAATGTTTGGCGGCAGAGCTAGATCATGCCCATCGAGACAGTGCGGCACACTCGGTTGTGGCACGAATCCGTCGAAGATCAACTCCCCGCGGATGTCAGCCGTGTAGTTTAAGCTTCCAAACCTGACCTGATGGCCAGGGGCGTAGCTTTCGATCTGCTCCAGGTGGCCAAGCGAATTGGCCCGTAGTGCGAAGCCACCGAAGACGAAGATCTGTCCGGGGAGAAAAGTCTCACCCTGGACTGCATCGTTGTTGATGATCGAAGGAGCCATTAGGCCTAAAAGCGACGGCATAGAGGAACTCTCAACGAAAGCACCAATGTCGGTGTCAAAACCGGCGGATCTCGGGTAGGGGGTCCCGAACTGTGCGTCTAGGCGGATGGTAACAGGAGACAAGGGATACGAAGTTTTACCTAGGTTCGGGCCCTCTTGATGGAGGTAAAACCCTACGTCCTGCTTGATTAATATTGATGATATGGGTAGTACAAGAGTAGATCTACCACGAGATCAAGGAGGCTAAACCCTAGAAGCTAGCCTATGGTATGATTGTTGTATCTTGGAGTTGTCCTACGGACTAAAACCCTCCGGTTTATATAGACACCGGAGAGGGTTAGGGTTACACAAAGTCGGTTACAATGGTAGGAGATCTGAATATCCGCATCGCCAAGCTTGCCTTCCATGCCAAGGAAAGTCCCATCCGGACACGGGACGAAGTCTTCAATCTTGTATCTTCATAGTCCAGGAGTCCGGCTGAAGGTATAGTCCGGCTACCCGGACACCCCCTAATCCAGGACTCCCTCAACCCCCTACACGAGATCCGCCAGTTTTGACACCGACAACTACCGCGTAGGGTGCGGAAGTAAAAAATTACTTCCGCCCCTACATCCGCTCATGCCACTGTGCTGGGCCAGAGGCCACGATACTACTGCAGTCTAGGAGAGGTCCTACCGCACTCGCGGTACTACCGCTCCCTTGGGCGGTACTACCGTGGCCAGCTACGATACTACTGCTCCCTTGAGCAGTACTACCGCACGTCGCAGACCAGTAGTACTAGGAGGCCTTCATCTTCACAACAACAAGGGGAACAACCGGTGCTCCAATGAAACAAGGAAAGGTGGTGCAAAGGAACATAAGTGTACGTGATGATTCCACCCTAAACTTTCCAAAGCGGACCCCCTCTTAATAGTACGGCTTTCCTACGACTCAAATCCACCGAAAAGAAACATAGAGAAACGCCATCTCCGATAGGCTCTGAGGGGCACCGAACCATCTTGTGCCTGGACATGACATATCTGAAATGCTCAATGCACATGATTAGTCCGCAAATGCATTGTCATCAATCACCAAAACCACTTAGGGAGAATTATGCCCTTACAATCTCCCCCTTTTTGGTGGATTCATGACAATGCGGGATTTGCACATAGGGATATAAAATGAAACATAGGCAAACCCAACATTTATAAAGTATAGACAGGCTCCCCCTAGATGTGTGCACTTTATAGAAATGCTTTGGACTACACAACACACATACTAGGATCAACACTCCCCCTATATTTTATAAACAAGGCAATTTTTGCAACAATATGAATGACACTAGGCATGGAGGCAAGGTATAGAAATGAGCATGAATTAAAGGGCACAAGACATAGCAAGATCATAATCTACTAAACACACTAGAGAATATGATAAGACAATAAGATAAGCTTAGGACATATGTCTTACACCATATGATAGTCCCCTGGACTCACACGAACACAACCATAAACCGACAAGCCAAAGCAAATGAAGGTTCAACAAGGCGAAAGCAAATCGAAAAAAGACTCGCAAATCCTACACTCTCTCCCCCTTTGGCATCGAGACACCAAAAAGGCAGAGAGGACACCTACGACACAGGTGGTGGCATGACTCCAAGGCATCACCAGTCATGTTCATCCGGCGGAGACTCCTCAGCAGCACGAGATGTAGACGGAAACCCAGTCTCCTCCTCTGACTCGCTCCACTGGTAGTGTTGTCTGATCCATGGCTCCTCATCTATGATCCTCTCCTCAGAGCCATCCTGGACCTCAAGGACAACCTGCCTCATAATGGCCTTGTCGCGACGACTGATACGTCTCCAACGTATCTATAATTTTTGATTGCTCCATGCTATATTATCTTCTATTTTGGAAATTATTGGGCTTTATTATTCACTTTTATATTATTTTTGGGACTAACCTATTAACCGGAGGCCCAGCCCAGAATTGTTGTTTTTTGCCTATTTCAGAGTTTCGCAGAAAAAGAATATCAAACGGAGTCCAAACGGAATGAAACCTTCGGGAACGTGGTTTTTGGAACGAACATGTTCCAGGAGACTTGGACCCTACGTCAAGAAATAAAGGAGGAAGCCACGAGGTAGGGGACGCGCCTACCCCCCTAGGCGCGCCCTCCACCCTCGTGGGCCCCCTGTTGCTCCATCGATGTACTCCTTCCTCCCATATATACCTACGTACCCCCAAACAATCAGATATGGAGCCAAAACCTAATTCCACCGCCGCAATCTTCTGTACCCACGAGATCCCATCTTGGGGCCTGTTCTGGAGCTCCGCCGGAGGGGGCATCGATCATGGAGGGCTGCTAGATCAACACCATAGCCCCTCTGATGATGTGTGAGTAGTTTACCTCAGACCTTCGGGTCCATAGTTATTAGCTAGATGGCTTCTTCTCTCTTTTTGGATCTCAATACAATGTTCTCCCCCTCTCTCTCGTGGAGATCTATTCGATGTAATCTTCTTTTTGCGATGTGTTTGTTGAGACCGATGAATTGTGGGTTTATGATCAAGTTTATCTATGAACAATATTTGAATCTTCTGAATTCTTTTATGTATGATTGGTTATCTTTGCAAGTCTCTTTGAATTATCAGTTTGGTTTGGCCTACTAGATTGACCTTTCTTGCAATGGGAGAAGTGCTTAGCTTTGGGTTCAATCTTGCGGTGTGCTTTCCCAGTGACAGTAGGGGAAGCAAGGCACGTATTGTATTGTTCCCATCGAGGATAACAAGATGGGTTTTTTATCATATTGCATGAATTGGTCCCTCTACATCATGTTATCTTGCTTAAGGCGTTACTCTGTTCTTATGAACTTAATACTCTAGATGCATGCTGGATAGCGGTCGATGTGTGGAGTAATAGTAGTGGATGCAGGCACGAGTCGGTCTACTTGTCTTGGACGTGATGCCTATATACATGATCATACCTAGATATTCTCATAACTATGCTCAATTCTGTCAATTTCTCAACAGTAATTTGTTCACCCACAGTAAAATACTTATGCTCTTGAGAGAAGCCACTAGTGAAACCTATGGCCCCTGGGTCTATCTTCATCATATTAATCTTCCAACACTTATTTATTTCCTTTGCTTTTATTTTTCTTTGCATCTTTATCATAAAAATACCAAAAATATTATCCTATCATATCTATCAGATCTCACTCCCGTAAGTGACCGTGTAGGGATTGACAACCCCTTATCGCGTTGGTTGCAAGGATTTATTTGTTTTGTGTAGGTGGGAGGGAATCGCGCGTAGCCTCCTATTGGATTGATACCTTGGTTCTCAAAAACTGAGGGAAATACTTATGCTACTTTGCTGCATCACCCTTTCCTCTTCAAGGGAAAACCAACGCAGTGCTCAAGAGGTAGCAAGAAGGATTTCTGGCGCCGTTGCCGTGGAGGTCTATGCAAAAGTCAACATACCAAGTACCCATCACAAACCCTTATCTCCCGCATTACATTATTTGCCATTTGCCTCTCGTTTTCCTCTCCCCCACTTCACCCTTGTCGTTTTATTCGCCCTCTCTTTTTTGTTCGCCTATTTTTCGCTTGCTTTTTGTTTGCTCGTGTGTTGGATTGCTTGTTTGTCACGATGGCTCAAGATAATACCAAATTGTGTGACTTTACCAATACCAACAATAATGATTTCCTTAGCACTCCGATTACTCCTCTTACCAATACTGAATCTTGTGAAATCAATGTTGCTTTGTTGAATCTTGTCATGAAAGATCAATTCGCCGGCCTTCCTAGTGAAGATGTCGCTACTCATCTTAATAGCTTTGTTGATTTGTGTGATATGCAAAAGAAAAAAGATGTGGATAATGATATTGTTAAATTGAAGCTATTTCCTTTTTCTCTTAGAGATCGTGCTAAAGCTTGGTTTTCGTCTTTGCCTAAAAATAGTATTGATTCTTGGAATAAGTGCAAAGATGCTTTTATCTCTAAGTCGCGAAGATCATCTCTCTTAGAAACGATATCATGAATTTTAAGCAACTTGATCATGAACATGTTGCACAAGCTTGGGAGAGGATGAAATTAATGATACATAATTGCCCCACGCATGGTTTGAATTTGTGGATGATTATACAAAAAATTTGTGCCGGATTGAATTTTGCTTCTAGAAATCTTTTAGATTCGGTGTCGGTGTACTAAAGTAGGGGTACCTTAGTACCCCGAACTTGTGCACGGGCAGTCGTAGCACCCCGCGGCAAGGCCGGCCAGGCGATCGCCAAGACCCTCGATGGTCCCCTCTTGGGCCATTCAAGGACGAAGTATTTGAGCCAAGGCCCCGGCAAGAGGAGCTTGCCGGGAAGACCACCCGAAGAGAGCGAGGCCCTGGCAAGAGGAGCTTGCCGGGACTACCGCTCGAAGCACAACAAGACCCCGGCGAAAGGAGCTTGCCGGGAAGGCCGTCCGCGGCACGACAAGGACCCCGCCACGGCGCGCCCCGCGCCCCGGCAAGGCCCGGTGAGCAACGAGTTCCCGGGCGCGACAAGACATCCACCACGGCAAGACGCTTGCCGCGGCAAGTTACCACCTCGTGCCTGCGCTCCAGCTCACCCACCAACGTGTCGCTCTGGGGGGCATCCCAGGCGCACGTGGCGGGAGGCTGTGTAGCCAGGGGCATGCGGTGGCGAAGCGAAGCTGACAGAGTAGCCATCGTGGCAAACGGTGGCCATCCTGACGGTCCACTTCCATGCACCGTCTGGGCGACGCGGACGGGCATTTAATGCCCTTGTCCCCTGCCGTCAGAGTTAGGTATGATAGCACTGTACAGCCACTGTGCAGGCAGCTGTACCCACTACAACATTCTACCACTTTTGCCCTCACCTACGCTGCCACCTGTGGGTAACCCCTTGAGCATATAAAAGGAGGCCCCATGCGCACGTAGAAAGGGAAGGAGACCGATCTCTACGCTCGACCTCGCCAGCGGCCCGTGTGTACTGTAGCACCGCGCGCTCCCGAGCAAGAACACAATACAATCCACCAAGCAGCAGTAGGGTTTTACGCATCTTTGCGGCCCGAAGCTGGGTAAAATCTCCTGTGTGCACCGCCTCGATCTGCTCTTTGTGCAACCTCCGCCCCCCGCCGAACCAGTAAGGGGCTCGGTCCCCATAGGTGTTCGAGGAAGCCGATTTCCCCCCGACATTCGGCCGCGGGAGGCACTTTTATGGAAATCACTTTAGGAGAAGCTACTAAACTCCTAGATAATATTATGGTTAATTATTCTCAATGGCACACTGAAAGATCTACTAATAAAAAAGTGCATGCGATAGAAGAAATTAATGTTTTGAGTGGAAAGATGGATGAACTTATGAAATTATTTGCTAGTAAGAGTGTTTCTTCTGATCCTAATGATATGCCTTTGTCTACTTTGATTGAGAATAATAATGAATCTATGGATGTGAATTTTGTTGGTAGGAATAATTTTGGTAACAACGCGTATAGAGGAAACTTTAATCCTAGGCCTTATCCTAGCAATTCCTCTAATAATTATGGTAATTCCTACAACAATTCTTAGGGAAATTTTAATAAGATGCCCTCCGAATTTGAGACTAGTGTTAAATAGTTTATGAATTCGCAAAAGAATTTCAATGCTTTGCTTGAAGAGAAATTGCTTAAAGTTGATGAATTGGCTAGGAACGTTGATAGAATTTATCTTGATGTTGATTCTTTAAAACTTAGATCTATTCCTCCTAAGCATGATATCAATGAGTCTCTCAAAGCCATGAGAATTTCCATTGATGAGTGCAAAGAAAGAACAGCTAGGATGCATGCTAAGAAAGATTATTTCATGAAAGCGTGTTCTTCAAATTTCTATGAAAATAAAGATGAAGATCTAAAAGTTATTGATGTGTCCCCTATTAATTTTTTGTTTTGCAATATGAATCTTGATAATGATGGGACTGAATATGATCCACCTCTACCTAGAAGGCGTTCCAAAAATTCGGAGTTTTTAGATCTTGATGCTAAAATTGATAAAAGTGGGATTGAAGAAATCAAAACACTAGATGTTAATAAACCCACTATTTTGGATTTAAAGGAATTTAATTATGATAATTTCTCTTTGATAGATTGTATTTCCTTGTTGCAATCCGTGCTAAATTCTCATCATGCTTATAGTCAAAATAAAGCTTTTACCAAACATATCGTTGTTGCTTTGATGCAATCTTATGAAGAAAAACTTGAGTTGGAAGTTTCTATCCCTAGAAAACTATATGATGAGTGGGAACCTACTATTAAAATTAAGATTAAGGATCATGAGTTCTATGATTTGTGTGATTTGGGTGCTAGTGTTTCTACGATTCCAAAGACTTTATGCGATCTGCTAGGTTTCCGTGATTTTGACGATTGCTCTCTAAACTTGCACCTTGCGGATTCCACTATTAAGAAACCTATGGGAATAATTAATGATGTTCTTATTGTTGCAAATAGGAGTTATGTGCCTGTAGATTTTATCGTTCTTGATATAGATTGCAATCATTCATGTCCTATTATTCTTGGTAGACCTTTCCTTAGAACGGTTGGTGCAATTATTGATATGAAGGAAGGGAATATTAGATTCGAATTTCCATTAAAGAAAGGCATGGAACACTTCCCTAGGAAGAAAATAAAATTACCATATGAATCTATCATGACAGCCACTTATGGATTGCCAACCAAAGATGGCAATACCTAGATCTATTCTTGCTTTTATGTCTAGCTAGGGACTTTAAACGATAGCGCTTGTTCGGAGGCAACCCAATTTTATTTTTAGTTTTTTGCTTTTTACTTCTGTTTATGAATAAATATTGGATCTATCCTCTGGTTAGATGTATTTTCATGTTTTAATTAGTGTTTGTGCCAAGTTAAACCTATAGATCTTCTTGGATGATAGTTATTTGATCTTGCAGAAATTTCCAGAAACTTTCTGTTCACAAAAATAATTGTTAAAAATCACCAGAACATGATAAAATATTGATCCCAATTGCTGCTGATCAATAAACAAATTGTCTAGGTCTTCCTATTTTGGATGATTTTTTAGAGTTCCATAAGTTTGCGTTAGTTATAGATTACTACAGACTGTTCTGTTTTTGACAGATTCTGTTTTTCGTGTGTTGTTTGCTTATTTTGATGAAACTATGGCTAGTAAAATATTTTATAAACCATATAGAAGTTGGAATAAAGTAGGTTTAAAACCAATATAAATAAATAATGAGTTCATTACAGTACCTTGAAGTGGTCTTTTGTTTTCTTTCGCTAACGGAGCTCACGAGATTTTCTGTTAAGTTTTGTGTTGTGAAGTTTTCAAGTTTTGGGTGAAAGATTTGATGGATTATGGAACAAGGAGTGGCAAGAGCCTAAGCTTGGGGGTGCCCATGGCACCACCAAGATAATCTAGGGACACCAAAAAGCCAAAGCTTGGGGATGCCCCGGAAGGCATCCCCTCTTTCGTCTACTTCCATCGGTAACTTTACTTGGAGCTATATTTTTATTCACCACATGATATGTGTTTTGCTTGGAGCGTCTTGTATGATTTGAGTCTTTGATTTTTAGTTTACCACAATCATATTTGCTGTACACACCTTTTGAGAGAGACACACATTATTTGTAAACTATTAGAATACTCTATGTGCTTCACTTATATCTTTTGAGTTATATAGTTTTGCTCTAGTACTTCACTTATATCTTTTAGAGCACGGTGGTGGATTTGTTTTATAGAAACTATTGATCTCTCATGCTTCACTTAGATTATTTTGAGAGTCTTAAATATCATGGTAATTTGCTTAAATAATCCTAATATGCTAGGTATTCAAGATTAGTAAAAACTTTCTTATGAGTGTGTTGAATACTAAGAAAAGTTTGATGCTTGATAATTGTTTTGAGATATAAAGATGGTGATATTAGAGTCATGCTAGTTGAGTAGTTTTGGATTTGAGGAATACTTGTGTTAAAGTATGTGATTCCCGTAGCATGCACGTATGGTGAACCGTTATGTGTTGAAGTCGGAGCATAATTTATTTATTGATTGTCTTCCTTATGAGTGGCGGTCGGGGACGAGCGATGGTATTTTCCTACCAATCTATCCCCCTAGGAGCATGCGCGTAATACTTTTCTTTGATAACTTCTAGATTTTTGCAATAAGTATATGAGTTCTTTATGACTAATGTTGAGTCCATGGATTATACGCACTTTCTTCTTTCCACCATTGCTAGCCTCTCTAATACCACGCACTTTTTGCCGGTATCATACACCCACCATAAACCTTCCTCAAAACAGCCACCATACCTACCTATCATGGCATTTCCATAGCCATTCCGAGATATATTGCCATGCAACTTACCAACATTCCGATTATTATGACACGCTCCATCATTGTCATATTGCTTTGCATGATCATGTAGTTGACATCGTATTTGTGGCAAAGCCACCGTTCATAATTCTTTCATACATGTCACTCTTGATTCATTGCATATCCCGGTACACCGCCGGAGGCATTCATATAGAGTCATGTTTTGTTCTAAGTATTGAGTTGTAATTGTTGAGTTGTAAGTAAATAAAAGTCTGATGATCATCATTTCTAGAGCATTGTCCCAAGTGAGGAAAGGATGATGGAGACTGTGATTCCCCCACAAGTCGGGATGAGACTCCGGACGAAAAAAAAGAGGCCATAAAAAAATAAAAGGCCCAAATAAAAAAATGATGAGAGAAAAAGAGAGAAGGTACAATGTTACTATCCTTTTACCACACTTGTGGTTCAAAGTAGCACCATGATCTTCATGATAGAGAGTCTCTCATTTTATCACTTTCATATACTAGTGGGAATTTTTCAATGATGGGATTCCTCAAAATGCCCTAGGTCTTCATGAGCAAGCGAGTTGGATGCACACCCACTTAGTTTCTTTTGTTGAGCTTTCATATACTTATAGCTCTAGTGCATCCGTTGCATGGCAACCTCTACTCACTCACATTGATATCTATTAATGGGCATCTCCATAGCCCGTTGATACGCCTGGTTGATGTGAGACAATCTTCTCCCTTTTTGTCTTCTCCACAACCACCATTATATTCCATATATAGTGCTATGTCCATGGCTCACGCTCATGTATTGCGTGAAGATTGAAAAAGTTTGAGAATGTCAAAAGTATGAAACAATTTCTTGGCTTGTCATCAGGGTTGTGCATGATTTAAATATTTTGTGTGGTGAAGATAGAGCAGAGCCAGACTATATGATTTTGTAGGGATAACTTTCTTTGTCCATGTTGTTTTGAGAAGACATGATTGCTTAGTTAGTATGCTTGAAGTATTATTATTTTTTATGTCAATATTAAACTTTTGTCTTGAATCTTTCGGATCTGAATATTCATACCACAATTAAGAAAATTACATTGAAATTATGCCTAGTAGCATTCCACATCAAAAATTCTATTTTTATCATTTACCTACTCGAGGACGAGCAGGAATTAAGCTTGGGGATGCTTGAACATCTCTAATGTATCTATAATTTTAGATTGCTCCATGCTATATTATCTTCTGTTTTAGACATTACTGGGCTTTATTATTCACTTTATATTATTTTTGGGACTAACCTATTAACCGGAGGCCCAGCCCAGAATTGTTGTTTTTTGCCTATTTTAGAGTTTCGCAGAAAAAGAATATCAAACGGAGTCCAAATGGAATGAAACCTTCGGGAACGTGATTTTTGGAACGAACATGATCCAGGAGACTTGGACCCTACGTCAAGAAATAAAGGAGGAAGCCACGAGGTAGGGGGCGTGCCTACCCCCCCCCCCAGGCGCGCCCTCCACTCTCGTGGGCCCCCTGTTGCTCCACCGATGTACTCCTTCCTCCTATATATACCTACGTACCCCCAAACGATCACATATGGAGCCAAAAACCTAATTCCACCGCCGCAACGTTCTGTACCCACGAGATCCCATCTTAGGGCCTGTTCCGGAGCTCCGCCGGAGGGGGCATCGATCACGGAGGGCTTCTACATCAACACCATAGCCCCTCCGATGATGTGTGAGTAGTTTACCTTAGACCTTCGGGTCCATAGTTATTAGCTAGATGGCCTCTTCTCTCTTTTTGGATTTCAATACAATGTTCTCCCCCTCTCTCGTGGAGATCTATTTGATGTAATCTTCTTTTTGCGGTGTGTTTGTTGAGACCGATGAATTGTGGGTTTATGATCAAGTTTATCTATGAACAATATTTGAATCTTTTGAATTCTTTTATGTATGATTGGCTATCTTTGCAAGTCTCTTCGAATTATCAGTTTGGTTTGGCCTACTAGATTGATATTTCTTGCAATGGGAGAAGTGCTTAGCTTTGGGTTCAATCTTGCGGTGTCCTTTCCTAGTGACAGTAGGGGCAGCAAGGCACGTATTGTATTGTTGCCATCGAGGATAACAAGATGGTTTTTTTTATCATATTGCATGAATTTATCCCTCTACATCATGTCATCTTGCTTAAGGCGTTACTCTATTCTTATGAACTTAATACTCTAGATGCATGCTGGATAGCGGTCGATATGTGGAGTAATAGTAGTGGGTGCAGGCAGGAGTCGGTCTACTTGTCTTGGAGGTGATGCCTATATACATGATCATATCTAGATATTCTAATAACTATGCTCAATTATGTCAATTGCTCAACAGTAATTTGTTCACCCACCATAAAATACTTATGCTCTTGAGAGAAGCCACTAGTGAAACCTATGGACCCCGGGTCTATATTCATCATATTAATCTTCCAACACTTCGTTATTTCCTTTGCTTTTATTTTTCTTTGCATCTTTATCATAAAAATACCAAAAATATTATCCTATCATATCTATCAGATCTCACTCTCGTAAGTGATTGTGTAGGGATTGACAACCCCTTATCGCGTTGGTTGCGAGGATTTATTTGTTTTGTGTAGGTGGGAGCGACTCGCGCGTAGCTTCCTACTGGATTGATACCTTGGTTCTCAAAAACTGAGGGAAATACTTACGCTACTTTGCTGCATCACCCTTTCCTCTTCAAGGGAAAACCAACGTAGTGCTCAAGAGGTAGCAACGACGAGCCATCTTGGCATTCACATGAGCCCGGTACTGACCCTTGGTCTACATGCTGAACAGAGCCTTCATCTTGGCCTTGAGCTTCTTAGCCCAAGTGGTCTCAGTAGAGGGAGGAGTGTATCCATTAGAACTGTCCTCATCCGCTTCCTCCTCCTCGAACTCATCCTCATCCACATCCATCCTAGCAGCCTCTGCCTCAGCCCGGGTAGTGGTGTTAGCCCACTTGCTCTTGATGCGGAGCTTGATGGGCTCATGACGAATCCAGTCGGGGGCAAGAAACTCATCATTGGAATAGAGCTGCTCCCAAGTCCTCGAGATCAAGAGAAACAGGTAAGGACCATAGATGGGTACCTTACGGTTGAACACCGCAAACTGCAGCTCACACCACATGATGTGTGAGACATCAAGTGGTTGCGTCTGTTGGAGACGCGCCTTCTCACAGATGAGCATCATGTCCACGAGATAAGCATGCACCTTATCCTTGTCACCAATGCGAGGAAAAAGTGTGTTGCGGAAGATCCGGTGCATCATGTCAAGGAATGGATTCAGCACCCAAGTCTTCTTGTCATTGGCAAGCTTCTTCTCAACAAGGTAGGGCTGAAGCTTGTTCTTGTTGGCCGACTCGGGGTTGGCATGTGGGCGGACACCAACGGGCGCATTGAGCCCTCATCACGAACGTGGAGCATTGCCATGAACTCCTTCCACTTAGTAGACATCCTCTTCCCATTGGTCATCCATGTCACGGTGCGCTCCTCATCCGTATGAAAGTGAACTAACGCAAAGAACCGAGCCACAATCTCTGGGTCAAAGTCCATGTGGAACGTGAGCAAATCCCCAATGCCAAACTGCTCTATCAGATCCAGAGTCTCACCAAAGTATGCCCTGTTGTTGTCCTTCCACATATGAACCATGTCAATCCAGTGCACATCCACGTAGATGTTCTACTTGCCCTTGATCACATCCAAGAAGATAAGGTTATGTTGTTTGGTCCAAAATAAGACATTGCACCTTGAGACCTCCCTAGGGTTGACGTAAGGGTTGAGCTTCCTTCGCACCAGAAACTCGCCTTGAGGTATCTCATCCATGCCCATAGTTGGCTCCTTGGTCTTGGTGATTGTGGACTTGGTTCTGTGTTAGGGGGCACTAGAGCCCTCTGGAGCCTCTTGGTTGTGCAGGCGCTTCGAGCTTGTGTCACGGCTGGGATTCGAGCGCCGGACATTGGAACCGGAGCCACCACCTATGACACACAACACAAACACGACAAAATCGAGAAGGGTTATTGCAAAGACGAGGGCCAACACCAAATGAAACAAGCATACATGAGATTTGGAAGGACAAAATAGTGTAATTGTCAACTATACAGTAGTACCGGACCTGAGCAAAGATGTAAAAAATTACAGCCGCTTGAGCCGCGGTAGTACTGTGTCGGGGTGGCATGGTAGTACCGCGCCTGGAGCGGAAGTAATCTTTTACTTCCGCGCCTCGGGCCGTAGTACCGCTCCAGCGGAGCGGTAGTACCGCATGAGTACGGTTCTCACGCGAACGCACGGATGTAAAAAATTATAGCCGCTCGAGCCGCGGTAGTACGGCGCCGGGGTGGCACGGTAGTACCACGCCTGGAGCGAAAGTAATTTTTTACTTCCGCGTCTCGGGTGGTAGTACCGCTCCAGGGGGAGCGGTAGTACTGCACGGGTTCAAATCCCAATAGAACCGCATCTCCGGATCTAGAAAAATTCGCAAAAATAGATCGCTACTACCGTTGATGAAAACTACATTGTTGTATCATTCCAAATAGCATATCTACTGCACTAGCACTCTCCTACAATCTCCTCTTGCAAATATTTAGCCAAAAATCACATGAACTACACATGCATCTCCCCAAGACCTAGAAGCACAAGAACAGAACAAAACAAGAGGGACTAGGGGAGATACCGGGGTCCATGGCAAGAGGGCGAGGTGGGGAACGATCCCACCGGTCGGAATGCGAGGAGAGCGGCCGGAGATGGAGATCCGGCGAGGTCCACCGGTGTCGTTCTTGGGCAGGAGAGAGAGAGAGAGAGAGAGAGAGAGAGAGAGAGAGAGACGGGGTGGGAAACAGGGATGAATGGGTATGGGGGAGTTGGAACTCCCCCTGCCCTGTCGTGGTTTTGTCACGGTAGATGTCCTAGTGTGAGGACTTAGTCGTGGAGCCGTCGCAACGTAGTTAGCTTAAAGGGGTTAAAGCGGGACAAAGGACGCAAGGAGTTTATACTGGTTCGGCCCCTTGCGGTGAAGGTAAAAGCCTAATCCAGTTGTGGTGGAATTGCTAGGGTTTCGATGACCAGGGAGCGAAATATGCTTTGCCTGGCTCTCGATCTGTTGTTTCTTGTCCTAAACCGCCGCCAGGCCGTCCCTTTATATACACAGGTTGACGCCCGGCGGTTCACAGAATCCTGGCCGGCTCATAAACGTGTCCGGCTCGGTTTCTACTCTTCCCTATCTTACAACACAAGTCATACATCATATGTCGGTTTACATCTATGGGCCCTAATCCACCTTTGGGCTTTGGGCCTTCTTGTTAATCTCCTTCATAAAGCGCCATATTCCTTGTCTTCATGGGCTTCAATATGAGTAAACCACTATGAGCATAACTCGGCCCCTCCTGGGTGGTTTATACTCAATAGTTATATCCCCAACATTAGGCCCCAGGTTGATTTGAACTTGTTCATGTCAATCTTCAACACTTAGAAAAATTCCTTCAATACCTTCACGAAAACTTTGTAACTCGCCATGACGTCATCTTCCAAGATCATGATAATCCGCCGTGACGTCATGTGCCATCAACTTTATATAGAACCCAAATCTTTTAATACTTCTCCTTTAATGAATCTCCAAAAATCGAGGCGTTCGTATATCTTATAGATCCGTTTTTCGACCTCCTCGATTCCTGCGCCTGCCACTTATCCATTCCCCTTATAAATAGGACCGGGGGTCATTTTCACTTTTCCCCCTCATGCCTCTTCACTTCATCTCCTTCTTTGCGTCGACCTAGCGCTGAAGCTCAACCGCCGCCGCCAAGTCTTCGTCCTCAACCTCAACTCTGGCCGCTGCATCACCCTGATCGTACCAAAGAATCGCGGCGCCACTCCGCTGTTCTATCAGCATCAGTAAGCTTTTCCTTCTTTTCGCCATAGATCTGCTATTAGGGTTTCGGTGTTCATCGAGGTTCGTCAGTGTTTGTTGCTGTGCGATAGCTCTTTGATTCAAACCTTGACTTTTATTCAACCTGTATAGCGATGGTCGTAATCCTTCTTTCCATTAACTCATCTCACTTAAGTAGAAACTCCCACCTGAATCCTTCAACTGCTCAAGTACCAGAATATTTAACCCTGAATATTTTTCCATTTTCTAGCACGCGGTAGATCCAGATTTGTAATACTAATTTATGAAACCTATTTTTTCATCACTTAATTATTTCATACTTGTACCTTCAATGCTAATATAGGCGGTTTAACTTTAGAAAATGATAATCCGCCAGGTACCATTAGTCCCCTCTTAAACCGCCAATCACTTGCCATTATA
The DNA here is from genome assembly GCA_032464435.1 of Aegilops umbellulata. NCBI lineage: Eukaryota > Viridiplantae > Streptophyta > Magnoliopsida > Poales > Poaceae > Aegilops > Aegilops umbellulata. Next base: position 197,890,437 of record CP136054.1, read on the forward strand.
ATTCTGATAATATCAACCTTCGGTTTAACAATCTTGCATGTTTGAACAACTTATGTCTCTTAACCTGTAACACTTTATGCTTGTCAATTATGAATCTTATGTTGGGGATCGTATCAGAAATTAAAAAAAATTCTACGCATCACCAAGATCAATCTATGGAGTATTCTAGCAACGAAGGGAATAGGAGTGCATCTACATACCCTTATAGATCGCGAGCGGAAGCGTTCAAGGGAACGGGGATGATGGAGTCGTACTCGCCGTGATCTAAATCACCGATGACCAAGTGCCGAACGGACAGCACCTCCGCGTTCAACACACGTACGGTCAGGAAGACGTCACATTGAGCTCATTATGATGATGCATTACCGAGTGGGCCCAGAGATACCTCTCCATCATACGGAGTGACAAATCCCAGTCTCGATTCGTGCCAACCCAACGGACACTTCCGGAGATACCCGTAGCGCACCTTTATAGTCACCCAGTTACGTTGTGACGTTTGGCACACCCAAAGCACTCCTACGGTATCCGGGAGTTGCTCAACCTCATGGTCTAAGGAAATGATACTTTGACATTGGAAAAGCTCTAGCAAACGAACTACACGATCTTTGTGCTATGCTTAAGTTTGGGTCTTGTCCATCAAATCATTCTCCTAATGATGTGATCCCGTTATCAATGACATCCCATGTCCATAGTCAGGAAACCATGACTATCTATTGATCAACGAGCTAGTCAACTAGAGGCTCACTACGGACACATTGTGGTCTATTTATTCACACATGTATTACGATTTCCGGATAACATAATTATAGCATGAATAATAGACAATTATCATGAAAAAGGAAATATAATAATCATTTTATTATTGCCTCTAGGCCATATTTCCAACAGTCTCCCACTTGCACTAGAGTCAATAGTCTAGTTACATTGTGATGAATCAAACACCCATGGAATTCTGGTGTTGATCATGTTTTGCTCTAGGGAGAGATTTAGTCAACGGATCTGCTACATTCAGGTCCGTATGTACTTTACAAATTTCTATGACTCCATTTTGAACACTTTCACGAATGGAGTTGAAGCGACGCTTGATATGCCTGGTCTTCCTGTGAAACCTGGGCTCCTTCGCAAGGGCAATAGCTCCAGTGTTGTCACAGAAGAGAGTCATCGGGTCCGACGCATTGGGTATGACTCCTAGGTCGGTAATGAACTCCTTCACCCAGACTGCTTCTTGTGCTGCCTCCGAGGCTGCCATATACTCTGCTTCACATGTAGATCCCGCCACGACGCTTTGTTTGCAACTGCACCAGCTTACTGCCCCACCATTCAAAATATACACGTATCCGGTTTGTGACTTAGAGTCATCCAGATCTGTGTCGAAGCTAGCGTCGATGTAACCCTTTACGACGAGCTCTTCGGCACCTCAATAAACGAGAAACATATCCTTGGTCCTTTTCAGGTACTTTAGGATGTTTTTGACCGTTGTCCAGTGTTCCTTGTTGTTGGAAATATGCCCTAGAGGCAATAATAAAAGCTTTATTATTTTATATTTCCTTGTTCATGGTAATTGTCTTTATTCGTGCTATAATTGTGTTATCCGGAAATCGTAATACATGTGTGAATAACAGACAACAACATGTCCCTAGTAAGCCTCTAGTTGACTAGCTCGTTGATCAATAGATAGTCATGGTTTCCTAACTATGGGCATTTGGATGTCAATGATAACGAGATCACATCATTAGGAGAATGATGTGATGGACGAGACCCAATCCTAAACATAGCATAAGATCGCATAGTTCATTTGCTAGAGTTTTCCAATGTCAAGTATCCTTTCCTTAGACCATGAGATCGTGTAACTCCCGGATACCGTAGGAGTGCTTTGGGTGTGCCAAACGTCACAACGTAACTGGGTGACTATAAAGGTATACTACGGGTATCTCCGAAAGTGTCTGTTGGGTTGACACGGATCGAGACTGGGATTTGTCACTCCGCTTGACGGAGAGGTATCACCGGGCCCACTCGGTAATGCATCATCATAATGAGCTCAATATGATCAAAGTGTTTGATCACGGGATCATGCATTACGGTACGAGTAAAGTGACTTGCCGGTAACGAGATTGAACGAGGTATTGGGATACCGACGATCGAATCTCGGGCAAGTAAAATACCGATTGACAAAGGGAATCGTATACGGGATTAATTGAATCCTCGACATCGTGGTTCATCCGATGAGATCATCGTGGAGCATGTGAGAGCCAACATGGGTATCTAGATCCCGCTGTTGGTTATTGCCCGAGAGCCGTCTTGGTCATGTCTGCATGTCTCCCAAACCCGTAGGGTCTACACACTTAAGGTTCGGTGACGCTAGGGTTGTAGGGATATGTATATGTAGTAACCCGAATGTTGTTCGGAGTCCCGGATGAGATCCCGGACGTCACGAGGAGTTCCGGATTGGTCCGGAGGTGAAGAATTATATATAGGAAGTGTAGTTTCGGCCATCGGGATGATCTGGGGGTCACCGGTATTGTACCGGGACCACCAGATGGGTCCCGGGGGTCCACCGGGTGGGGCCACCCATCCCGGAGGGCCCCATGGGCTGAAGTGGGGGGGCAGCCCTTAGTGGGCTGGTGCGCCCCCCAAGGCCCACCCCCTGCGCCTAGGGTTGGAACCCTAGGGTGGGGGGCGCCCACTTGCCTTGGGGGGCACTCCACCCCCCTTGGCCGCCGCCCCCTTGGGAGATTCAATCTCCCAGGGCCGGCGCCCCCCAGGGGCCTATATAAAAGGGGGAGGGGAGGGAGGCAGCCGCACCCTTTGCCCTGGCGCCTCCCTCTCCCTCTCCAACACCTCCTCCTCCTCCATAGAGCTCGGCGAAGCCCTGCCGGAGTACTGCAGCTCCACCATCACCACGTCGTCATGCTTCTACTGGAGCCATCTTCCTCAACCTCTCCTATGCCTTGCTGGATCAAGAAGAAGGAGACGTTACGCTGACTGTACGTGTGTTGAACGCGGAGGTGCCGTCCGTTCGGTGCTAGGATCTCCGGTGATTTGGATCACGTCGTGTACGACTACCTCATCCCCGTTCCTTGAACGCTTCCGCTCGCGATCTACAAAGTGGTATGTAGATGCAATCTCTCTCCCATGACTCGTTGCTTAGATGAACTCATAGATGGATCTTGGTGAAACCGTAGGAAAAATTTTAATTTTCTGCAACGTTCCCCAACAGTGGCATCATGAGCTAGGTCTATGCGTAGTTCTCTATTGCACGAGTAGAACACAATTTGTTGTGGGCGTAGATGTTGTCAATTTTCTTGCCGCTACTAGTCTTATCTTGCTTCAGCGATATTGTGGGATGAAGCGGCCCGGACCAACCTTACACGTACGCTTACGTGAGAACGGTTCCACCGACTAACATGCACTACTTGCATAAGGTGGCTGGCGGGTGTCTGTCTCTCCCACTTTAGTTGGAGCGGATTCGATGAAAAGGGTCCTTATGAAGGGTAAATAGAAGTTGACAAATCACGTTGTGGCTTTCACGTAGGTAAGAAAACGTTCTTGCTAGAACCCTAATTCAGCCACGTAAAACTTGCAACAACAATTAGAGGACGTCTAACTTGTTTTTGCAGCAAGTGCTTTGTGATATGATATGGCCAAAGTTGTGATGAATGATGAATGATCTATATGTGATGTATGAGATGTTCAGGCTATTGTAATAGGAATCACGACTTGCATGTCGATGAGTATGACAACCGGCAGGAGCCATAGGAGTTGTCTTTATTTATTTTGTATGACCTGCGTGTCATTGAGAAACGCCATGTAAATTACTTTACTTTATTGCTAAACGCGTTAGCCATAGTAGTAGAAGTAATAGTTGGCGAGCAACTTCATGGAGACACGATGATGGAGATCATGATGATGGAGATCATGATGATGGAGATCATGGTGTCAAGCCGGTGACAAGATGATCATGGAGCCCCAAGATGGAGATCAAAGGAGCTATGTGATATTGGCCATATCATGTCACGTTTATTATTTGATTGCATGTGATGTTTATCATGTTTTGCATCTTGTTTACTTAGAACGACGGTAGTAAATAAGATGATCCCTCATAATAATTTCAAGAAGTGTTCCCCCTAACTGTGCACCATTGCGACAGTTCGTTGTTTCGAAGCACCACGTGATGATCGGGTGTGATAGATTCTAACGTTCACATACAACGGGTGTAAGACAGATTTACGCATGCAAACACTTAGGTTGACTTGACGAGCCTAGCATGTACAGACATGGCCTCGGAACACAGAAGACCGAAAGGTCGAGCATGAGTCGTATAGAAGATACGGTCAACATGAAGATGTTCACCAATGTTGACTAGTCCGTCTCACGTGATGATCGGACACGGCCTAGTTGACTTGGATCATGTAATACTTAGATGACTAGAAGAGGGATGTCTATCTAAGTGGGAGTTCAATAAATAATTTGATTAGATGAACTTTATTATCATGAACTTAGTCTAAAATATTTACAATATGTCTTGTAGATCAAATGGCCAACGTAGTCCTCAACTTCAACGCGTTCCTAGAGAAAACCAAGCTGAAAGACGATGGCAGCAACTATACGGACTGGCTCCGGAACCTGAGGATCATCCTCATAGCTGCCAAGAAAGATTATGTCCTACAAGCACCGCTGGGTGACACACCTATTCTCCCTGCAGAACAAGACGTTATGAACGCTTGGCAGTCACGTTCCGATGATTACTCCCTCGTTCAGTGCGGCATGCTTTACAGCTTAGAGCCGGGGCTCCAAAAGCGTTTTGAGAGACATGGAGCATATGAGATGTTCGAAGAGCTGAAAATGGTTTTCCAAGCTCATGCCCGGGTCGAGAGATATGAAGTCTCCGACAAATTCTTTAGCTGTAAGATGGAGGAAAATAGCTCTGTCAGTGAACACATACTCAAAATGTCTGGGTTGCACAACCGCTTGACTCAACTGGAAGTTAATCTCCCGGATGAAGCGGTCATTGACAGAATCCTCCAGTCGCTTCCACCTAGCTACAAGAGCTTTGTGATGAACTACAACATGCAGGGGATGGTAAAGACCATTCCTGAGGTATATGCTATGCTGAAATCAGCAGAGGTAGAAATCAAGAAGGAACATCAAGTGTTGATGGTGAATAAAACCACTAAGTTCAAGAAGGGCAAGGGTAAAAAGAACTTCAAGAAGGACGGCAAGGAAGTTGCCGCGCCCGGTAAGCAAGTTGCCGGGAAGAAGCCAAAGAATGGACCCAAGCCCGAGACTGAGTGCTTTTATTGCAAGGGAAGTGGTCACTGGAAGCGGAATTGCCCCAAATACTTAGCGGACAAGAAGGCCGGCAAAACAAAAGGTATATGTGATATACATGTAATTGATGTGTACCTTACCAGTACTCGTAGTAGCTCTTGGGTATTTGATACCGGTGCAGTTGCTCACATTTGTAACTCAAAGCAGGAGCTGCGGAATAAACGGAGACTGGCGAAGGACGAGGTGACGATGCGCGTCGGGAATGGTTCCAAGGTTGATGTGATCGCCGTCGGCACGCTACCTCTACATTTACCTACGGGATTAGTTTTAAACCTCAATAATTGTTATTTAGTGCCAAGTTTGAGCATGAACATTGTGTCTGGATCTCGTTTAATTCGAGATGGCTACTCATTTAAATCCGAGAATAATGGTTGTTCTATTTATGTGAGTGATATGTTTTATGGTCATGCTACGATGGTTAATGGTTTATTCTTAATGAATCTCGTACGTGATGATACACATATCCATAGTGTGAATACCAAAAGAGTTAAAGTTGATAACAATAGTCCCACATATTTGTGGCACTGCCGCCTTGGTCACATAGGTGTCAAACACATGAAGAAGCTCCATGCAGATGGACTTTTAGAGTCTCTTGATTATGAATCATTTGACACGTGCGAACCATGCCTCATGGGTAAAATGACCAAGACTCCGTTCTTAGGAACAATGGAGCGAGCAACCAACTTATTGGAAATCATACATACCGATGTGTGCGGTCCAATGAGTGTTGAGGCTCGCGGTGGCTATCGTTATGTTCTCACCCTCACTGATGACTTGAGTAGATATGGGTATATCTACTTAATGAAACACAAGTCTTAGACCTTTGAAAAGTTCAAGGAATTTCAGAGTGAGGTTGAAAATCAACGTGATAGAAAAATCAAGTTTCTACGATCAGATCGTGGACGAGAATACTTGAGTCACGAATTTGGCACACACTTAAGAAAATGTGGAATAGTTTCACAACTCACGCCGCCTGGAACACCTCAGCGTAATGGTGTGTCCGAACGTCGTAATCGCACTCTATTAGATATGGTGCGATCTATGATGTCTCTTACCGATTTACCGCTATCTTTTTGGGGCCATGCTTTAGAGACTGCCGCATTCACTTTAAATAGGGCTCCGTCTAAATCCGTTGAGACGACACCGTATGAATTATGGTTTGGGAAGAAACCTAAGCTGTCGTTTCTGAAAGTTTGGGGATGCGATGCTTATGTCAAGAAACTTCAACCTGAAAAGCTCGAACCCAAGTCGGAAAAATGCGTCTTCATAGGATACCCTAAAGAAACTATTGGGTATACCTTCTACCTCAGATCCGAAGGCAAGATCTTTGTTGCCAAGAATGGATCCTTTCTAGAGAAAGAGTTTCTCTCGAAAGAAGTAAGTGGGAGGAAAGTAGAACTTGATGAAGTGTTACCTCTTGAACCGGAAAATGGAGAAACTCAAGAAAACGTTCCTGAGGTGCCTGCACCAACTAGAGAGGAAATTAATGATGATGATCAAGATACTTCTAATCAAGCTCCTACTGAAATTCGAAGGTCCACAAGGACACGTTCCACGCCAGAGTGGTACGGCAACCCTGTCTTGGAAATCATGTTGTTAGACAACGGTGAACCTTCGAACTATGAAGAGGCGATGGCGGGCCCGAATTCCGACAAATGGCTAGAAGCCATGAAATCCGAGATAGGATCCATGTATGAAAACGAAGTATGGACTTTGACTGACTTGCCCGTAGAGCGGCGAGCCATAGAAAATAAATGGATCTTTAAGAAGAAGACAGGCGCGGATGGTAATGTGACCATCTATAAAGCTCGGCTTGTCGCTAAGGGTTTTCGAGAAGTTCAAGGGGTTGACTACGATGAGACTTTCTCACCAGTAGCGAAGCTGAAGTCCGTCCGAATCATGTTAGCAATTGCCGCATTCTACGATTATGAAATATGGCAAATGGACGTCAAAACGGCATTCCTTAATGGTTTCCTTAAGGAAGAATTGTATATGATGCAACCGGAAGGTTTTGTCGATCCTAAGAATGCTGACAAGGTGTGCAAGCTCCAACGCTCGATTTATGGGCTGGTGTAAGCATCTCGGAGTTGGAACATTCGCTTTGATGAGATGATCAAAGCGTTTGGGTTTACGCAGACTTATGGAGAAGCCTGCGTTTACAAGAAAGTGAGTGGGAGCTCTGTAGCATTTCTCATACTATATGTAGATGACATACTTTTGTTGGGAAATGATATAGAACTCTTGGACAGCATTAAGGCCTACTTGAATAAGAGTTTTTCAATGAAGGACCTTGGAGAAGCTGCTTATATATTAGGCATCAAGATCTATAGAGATAGATCAAGACGCCTCATAGGTCTTTCACAAAGCACATACCTTGATAAGATATTGAAGAAGTTCAATATGGATCAATCTAAGAAGGGGTTCTTACCTGTGTTACAAGGTGTGAAATTGAGCTCAGCTCAATGTCCGACCACGGCAGAAGATATAGAAGAGATGAGTGTCATCCCCTATGCCTCAGCCATAGGTTCTATTATGTATGCCATGCTGTGTACCAGACCTGATGTAAACCTTGCCGTAAGTTTGGTAGGAAGGTACCAAAGTAATCCCGGCAAGGAACACTGGACAGCGGTCAAGAATATCCTGAAGTACCTGAAAAGGACTAAGGAAATGTTTCTCGTTTATGGAGGTGACGAGGAGCTCGTCGTAAAGGGTTACGTCGATGCTAGCTTCGACACAGATCTGGATGACTCTAAGTCACAAACCGGATACGTGTACATTTTGAATGGTGGGGCAGTTAGCTGGTGCAGTTGCAAGCAGAGCGTCATGGCGGGATCTACATGTGAAGCAGAGTACATGGCAGCCTCGGAGGCAGCACATGAAGCAATTTGGGTGAAGGAGTTCATCACCGACCTCGGAGTCATACCCAATGCGTCGGGGCCAATCAAACTCTTCTGTGACAACACTGGAGCTATTGCACTTGCCAAGGAGCCCAGGTTTCACAAGAAGACCAGGCACATCAAGCGTCGCTTCAACTCCATTCATGAAAATGTTCAAGATGGAGACATAGAAATTTGTAAAGTGCACACGGATCTGAATGTCGCAGATCCGTTGACTAAACCTCTCCCTAAGGCAAAACATGATCAGCACCAGAACTCTATGGGTGTTCGATTCATCACAATGTAACTAGATTATTGACTCTAGTGTAAGTGGGAGACTGTTGGAAATATGCCCTAGAGGCAATAATAAAAGCTTTATTATTATATTTCCTTGTTCATGGTAATTGTCTTTATTCGTGCTATAATTGTGTTATCCGGAAATCGTAATACATGTGTGAATAACAGACAACAACATGTCCCTAGTAAGCCTCTAGTTGATTAGCTCGTTGATCAATAGATAGTCATGGTTTCCTGACTATGGGCATTTGGATGTCAATGATAACGAGATCACATCATTAGGAGAATGATGTGATGGACGAGACCCAATCCTAAACATAGCATAAGATCGCATAGTTCGTTTGCTAGAGTTTTCCAATGTCAAGTATCCTTTCCTTAGACCATGAGATCGTGTAACTCCCGGATACCGTAGGAGTGCTTTGGGTGTGCCAAACGTCACAACATAACTGGGTGACTATAAAGGTATACTACGGGTATCTCCGAAAGTGTCTGTTGGGTTGACACGGATTGAGACTGGGATTTGTCACTCCGCTTGACGGAGAGGTATCACCGGGCCCACTCGGTAATGCATCATCATAATGAGCTCAATATGATCAAAGTGTTTGATCACGGGATCATGCATTACGGTACGAGTAAAGTGACTTGCCGGTAACGAGATTGAACGAGGTATTGGGATACCGACGATCGAATCTCGGGCAAGTAAAATACCGATTGACAAAGGGAATCATATACGGGATTAATTGAATCCTCGACATCGTGGTTCATCCGATGAGATCATCGTGGAGCATGTGGGAGCCAACATGGGTATCCAGATCCCGCTGTTGGTTATTGCCCGAGAGCCGTTTTGGTCATGTCTGCATGTCTCCCAAACCCGTAGGGTCTACACACTTAAGGTTCGGTGACGCTAGGGTTGTAGGGATATGTATATGCTGTAACCCGAATGTTGTTCGGAGTCCCGAATGAGATCCCGGACGTCACGAGGAGTTCCGGGTTGGTCCGGAGGTGAAGAATTATATATAGGAAGTGCAGTTTCGGCCATCGGGAATGATCTGGGGGTCACCGGTATTGTACTGGGACCACCAGATGGGTCCCGGGGGTCCACCGGGTGGGGCCACCCATCCCGGAGGGCCCCATGGGCTGAAGTTGGGGGGGGGACCAGCCCTTAGTGGGCTGGTGCGCCCCCCAAGGCCCACCCCATGCGCCTAGGGTTGGAACCCTAGGGTGGGGGGGCGCCCACTTGCCTTGGGGGGCACTCCACCCCCCTTGGCCGCCGCCCCCTTGGGAGATTCAATCTACCAGGGCCGGCGCCCCCCCAGGGGGCCTATATAAAAGGGGGAGGGGAGGGGGGCAGCCGCACCCTTTGCCCTGGCGCCTCCCTCTCCCTCTCCAACACCTCCTCCTCCTCCATAGAGCTCGGCGAAGCCCTGCCGGAGTACTGCAGCTCCACCATCACCACGCCGTCGTGCTTCTGCGGGAGCCATCTTCCTCAACCTCTCCTTTGCCTTGCTGGATCAAGAAGAAGGAGACGTTACGCTGACCGTACGTGTGTTGAACGCGGAGGTGCCGTCCGTTCGGTGCTAGGATCTCCGGTGATTTGGATCACGTCGTGTACGACTACCTCATCCCCGTTCCTTGAACGCTTCCGCTCGCGATCTACAAAGTGGTATGTAGATGCAATCTCTCTCCCATGACTCGTTGCTTAGATGAACTCATAGATGGATCTTGGTGAAACCGTAGGAAAAATTTTAATTTTCTGCAACGTTCCCCAACACTTGTCGGGATTACTTTGGTACCTACCTACCAAACTTACGGCAAGGTTTACATCAGGTCTGGTACATAGCATGGCATACATAATAGACCCTATGGCTGAGGCATAGGGGATGACACTCATCTCTTCTATATCTTCTGCCATGGTCGGGCATTGAGCAGAGCTCAATCGCACACCTTGCAATACAGGCAAGAACCCCTTCTTGGACTGATCCATATTGAACTTCTTCAATATCTTGTCAAGGTACGTACTTTGTGAAAGACCTTGATGCGTCTCGATCTATCTCTATAGATCTTGATGCCTAATATATAAGCAGCTTCTCCAAGGTCCTTCATTGAAAAACACTTGTTCAAATAGGCCTTTATGCTTTCCAAGAATTCTATATCATTTCCCATCAATAGTATGTCATCCACATATAATATGAGAAATGCTACAGAGCTCCCACTCACTTTCTTGTAAACGCATGCTTCTCCATAAGTCTGCATAAACCCAAACGCTTTGATCATCTCATCAAAGCGAATGTTCCAACTCCGAGATGCTTGCACCAGCCCATAGATTGAGCGCTGGAGCTTGCGCACCTTGTTAGAATTCTTAGGATCGACAAAACCTTCCGGCTGTATCATATACAATTCTTCCTTAAGAAAGCCGTTAAGGAATGCCGTTTTGACGTCCATTTGCCATATCTCATAATCATAGAATGCGGCAATTGCTAACATGATTCGGAGGGACTTCAGCTTCGCTACGGGTGAGAAAGTCTCATCGTAGTCAACCCCTTGAACTTGTCGATAACCCTTAGCGACAAGTCGAGCCTTATAGATGGTCACATTACCATCCGCGTCTGCCTTCTTCTTAAAGATCCATTTATTTTCTATGGCTCGCCGATCATCGGGCAAGTCAGTCAAAGTCCATACTTCGTTTTCATACATGGATTCTATCTCTGATTTCATGGCTTCTAGCCATTTGTCGGAATCTGGGCCCGCCATCGCTTCTTCATAGTTCGAAGGTTCACCGTTGTCCAACAACATGATTTCCAGGACAGGGTTGTCGTACCACTCTGGTGCGAAACATGTCCTTGTGGACCTACGAAGTTCAGTAGGAGCTTGATCCAAAGTATCTTGATCATCATCATTAACCTCCTCTCTAATCGGTGCAGGCACCACAAGAACATTTTCCTGAGCCGCGCTACTCTCCGCTTCAAGAGGCGGTACTTCATCAAGCTCTACTTTCCTCCCACTTACTTCTTTCGAGAGAAACTCTTTCTCTAGAAAGGATCCATTCTTGGCAACAAAGATCTTGCCTTCGGATCTGAGGTAGAAGGTATACCCAATGGTTTCCTTAGGGTATCCTATGAAGACGCATTTTTCCGACTTGGGTTCGAGCTTTTCAGGTTGAAGTTTCTTGACATAAGCATCGCATCCCCAAACTTTTAGAAATGACAGCTTAGGTTTCTTCCCAAACCATAATTCATACGGTGTCGTCTCAACGGATTTTGACGGAGCCCTATTTAAAGTGAATGCGGCAGTCTCTAAAGCATAGCACCAAAATGAGAGCGGTAGATCGGTAAGAGACATCATAGATCGCACCATATCCAATAGAGTGCGATTACGACGTTTGGACACACCGTTACGCTGAGGTGTTCCAGGCGGCGTGAGTTGTGAAACGATTCCACATTTCCTTAAGTGTGTGCCAAATTCGTGACTTAAATATTCTCCCCCACGATCTGATCGTAAGAACTTTATTTTTCTGTCACGTTGATTCTCAACCTCACTCTGAAATTCCTTGAACTTTTCAAAGGTCTCAGACTTGTGTTTCATTAAGTAGACATACCCATATCTACTCAAGTCATCAGTGAGAGTGAGAACATAACGATAGCCACCGCGATCCTCAACACTCATTGGACCGCACACATCAGTTAAAACAATGTGGAATAGTTTCACAAACTCATGCCACCTGGAACACCACAGCATAATGGTGCGTCCGAATGTCATAACCGTACTTTATTGGATATAGTACAATCTATGATGTCTCTTACCGATCTACCACTATAGTTTTTGGGGTTATGCATTAAAGACAGCTGCATTCACATTAAAAAGGGCACCATCTAAGTCCATTGAGACGACACAATCTGAACTATGGTTTGGCAAGAAACCAAAGTTGTCGTTTCTTAAAGTTTGGGGTTGTGATGCTTATATGAAAAAGTTTCATCCTGATAAGCTCAAACCCAAATCGGAGAAATATGTCTTCATAGGATACCCAAAGGAGACTGTTGGGTACACCTTCTATCACAGATCCTAAGGCAAGACATTCGTTGCTTATAATGGATCCTTTCTAGAGAAGGAGTTTCTCTCGAAATAAGTGAGTGGGAGGAAAGTAGAACTTGATGAGGTAACTGTACCTGCTCCCTTATTGGAAAGTAGTTCATCACAGAAATCTGTTCCTGTGACTACTACACCAATTAGTGAGGAAGCTAATGATGATGATCATGTAACTTCAGATCAAGTTACTACCGAACCTCATAGGTAAACCAGAATGAGATCCGCACCAGAGTGGTATGGTAATCCTGTTCTGGAGATCGTGTTACTTGACCATGACAAACCTACAAACTATGAGGAAGCGATGATGAGCCCAGATTCCGCGAAATGGATTGAGGCCATGAAATCTGAGATGAGATCCATGTATGAGAACAAATAATGGTCTTTGGTTGACTTGCCCGATGATCGGCAAGCCATAGAAAATAAATGGATCTTCAAGAGGAAGACGGGCGTTGATAGTAGTGTTACTATCTACAAAGCTAGAATTGTTGCAAAAGGTTTTCGACAAAGTAGTGTTACTATCTACAAAGCTAGAATTGTTGCAAAAGGTTTTCGACAAGTTCAAGGTGTTGACTACGATGAGATTTTCTCACTCGTATCGATGCTTAAAGTCTGTCCAAATCATGTTAGCAATTGCCGCATTTTATGAAATCTGGCAAATGGATAACAAAACTGCAATCCTTAATGGATTTCTTAAAGAAGAGTTGTATATGATGCAACCAGAAGGTTTTGTCAATCCTAAAGGTGCTAACAAAATATGTAAGCTCCAGCGATCCATCTATGGACTGGTGCAAGCATCTCGGAGTTGGAATACATGCTTTGATAAGTTGATCAAAGCATATAGTTTTATACAGACTTGTGGTGAAGCCTGTATTTACAAGAAAGTGAGTGGGAGCACTACAACATTTCTGATAAGTATATGTGAATGACATATTGTTGATCGGAAATAATGTAGAATTATTATGCAAAGCATAAAGGAGTGATTGAAAGGAGTTTTTCAAAGAAAGACCTCGGTGAAGCTGCTTACATATTGAGCATCAAGATCTATAGAGATAGATCAAGAGGCTTGATAAGTTTTTCAATGAGTACATACCTTAACAAGATTTTGAAGTAAGTTCAAAATGGAACAGTCAAAGAAAGAGTTCTTGCCTGTGTTACAAGGTGTGAAATTGAGTAAGACTCAAAGCCCGACCACGGCAGAAGATAGAAAGAGAATGGAAGTCATTCCCTATGCCTCAGCCATAGGTTCTATAAAGTATGCCATGCTATGTACCAGATCTATTGTATACCCTGCACTGATTTTGGCAAGGGAGTACAATAGTGATCTAGGAGTAGATCACTGGACAGCGGTCAGAATTATCCTTAGTGGAATAAGGATATGTTTCTCGATTATGGACGTGACAAAAAGGTTCGTCATAAAAGAGTTACGTCGATGCAAGCTTTGACACAGATCTGGATGACTCTAAGTCTCGATCTAGATACATATTGAAAGTGGGAGCAATTAGCTAGAGTAGCTCTGTGCAGAGCATTGTTGACATAGATATTTGCAAAATACTTACGGATCTGAATATTACAGACCCGTTGACTAAAATTATCTCACAAGCAAAACATGATCACACCTTAGTACTCTTTGGGTGTTAATCACATAGCGATGTGAACTAGATTACTGACTCTAGTAAACCCTTTGGGTGTTGGTCACATATCGATGTGAACTATGGGTGTTAACCACATAAAGATGTGAACTATTGATGTTAGATCACATGGCGATGTGAACTAGATTATTGACTCTAGTGCAAGTGGGAGACTGAATGAAATATGCCCTAGAGGCAATAATAAAGTTATTATTTATTTCCTTATATCGTGATAAATGTTTATTATTCATGCTAGAATTGTATTAACCGGAAACATAATACTTGTGTGAATACATAGACAAACAAAAGTGTCACTAGTATGCCTCTACTTGACTAGCTCGTTAATCGAAGATGGTTATGTTTCCTAACCATAGACATGAGTTGTCATTTGATTAACGGGATCACATCATTAGGAGAATGATGTGATTTACATGACCCATTCCATTAGCTTAGCATCCGATCGTTTAGTATGTTGCTATTGCTTTCTTCATGACTTATACATGTTCCTATGACTATGAGATTATGCAACTCCCGTTTACCGGAGGAACACTTTGTGTGCTACCAAACGTCACAACGTAACTGGGTGATTATAAAGGTGCTCTACAGGTGTCTCCAAAGGTACATGTTGGGTTGGCGTATTTCGAGATTAGGATTTGTCACTCCGATTGTCGGAGAGGTATCTCTGGGCCCTCTCGGTAATGCACATCACATAAGCCTTGCAAGCATTGCAACTAATGAGTTAGTTGTGAGATGATGTATTACGGAACGAGTAAAGAGACTTTCCGGTAACGAGATTGAACTAGGTATTAAGATACCGACGATCGAATCTCGAGCATGTAACATACCGATGACAAAGGGAACAACGTATGTTGTTATGCGGTCTGACCGATAAAGATCTTCGTAGAATATGTGGGAGCCAATATGAGCATCCAGGTTCCGCTATTGGTTATTGACCGAAGACGTGTCTTGGTCATGTCTACATTGTTCTCGAACCCGTAGGGTCCGCACGCTTAAGGTTTCGATGACAGTTATATTATGAGTTTATGAGTTTTGATGTACCGAAGGAGTTCGGAGTCCCGGATGAGATCGGGGACATGACGAGGAGTCTCGAAATGGTCGAGATGTAAAGATCGATATATTGGACGACTATATTCGGATATCAGAAAGGTTCCGAGTGATTCGGGTATTTTTCGGAGTACGGGAGAGTTACAGGAATTCGCCGGGGAGTATATGGGCCTTATTGGGCCATACGGGAATAGAGGAGAGAGGTCAAAAGGAAGGAGGCGCCCCCCCTCTGGTCCGAATTGGACAAGGGGTGCAGCCCCCTTTTCCTTCTTCCTCTCCTCCTCTTTCCTTCTCTCCTACTCCAACAAGGAAAGGAGGAGTCCTACTCCCGGTGGGAGTAGGACTCCCCCCTTGGGCGCGCCTCCTCCCCTTGGCCGCCTCTCCCCCTTGCTCCTTTATATACGGGGGCAGGGGGCACCCCATGACACACAAGTTGATCTTCGTGATCGTTCTCTTAGCCGTGTGCGGTGCCCCCCTCCACCATAATCCTCGATAATATTGTAGCGGTGCTTAGGCGAAGCCCTGCGACGGTAGAACATCAAGATCGTCACCACGCCGTCGTGCTGACGGAACTCTTCCCCGACACTTTGCTGGATCGGAGTCCGGGGATCGTCATCGAGCTGAATGTGTGCTAAAACTCGGAGGTGCCGTAGTTTCGGTGCTTGATCGGTCGGGCCGTGAAGACATACGACTACATCAACCGCGTTGTCATAACGCTTCCGCTGTCGGTCTACAAGGGTACGTAGACAACACTCTCCCCTCTCGTTGCTGTGCATCACCATGATCTTGCGTGTGTGTAGGAAAATTTTGAAATTACTACGTTCCCCAACAAAACGGGAGTTGCATAATCTCATAGTCATAGGAACATGTATAAGTCATGAAGAAAGCAATAGCAGAATACTAAACGATCATGTGCTAAGCTAACTGAATGGGTCAAGTCAATCACATCATTCTCCTAATGATGTGATCCCGTTAATAAAATGACAACTCATGTCAATGGCTAGGAAACATAACCATCTTTGATCAACGAGCTAGTCAAGTAGAGGCATACTAGTGACATTTAGTTTGTCTATGTATTCACACAAGTATTATGTTTCCGGTTAATACAATTCTAGCATGAATAATAAACATTTATCATGATATAAGGAAATAAATAATAACTTTATTATTGCCTCTAGGGCACATTTCCTTCAGTCTCCCACTTGCACTATATTCAATAATCTAGATTACACAGTAATGATTCTAACACCCATGGAGCCTTGGTGCTGATCATGTTTTGCTCGTGGAAGAGGCTTAGTCAACGGGTCTGCAACATTCAGATCCGTATGTATCTTGCAAATTTCTATCTCTCCCACCTGGACTAGATACCGGATGGAGTTGAAGCGTCTCTTGATGTGCTTGGTTCTGTTGTGAAATCTGGATTCCTTTGCCAAGGCAATTGCACCAGTATTGTCACAAAAGATTTTCATTGGACCCGATGCACTAGGTATGACATCTAGATCGGATATGAACTCCTTCATCCAGACTCCTTCATTTGCTGCTTCTGAAGCAGCTATGTACTCCGCCTCACATGTAGATCCCGCCACAACGCTTTGTTTAGAACTGCACCAACTGACAGCTCCACCATTCAATGTAAACACGTATCCGGTTTGCGATTTAGAATCATCCGGATCAGTGTCAAAGCTTGCATCAACATAACCATTTACGACTAGCTCTTTGTCACCTCCATAAACAAGAAACATATCCTTAGTCCTTTTTAGGTATTTCAGGATGTTCTTGACCGCTGTCCAGTGATCCACTCCTGGATTACTTTGGTACCTCCCTGCTAAACTTATAGCAAGTCACACATCAGGTCTGGTACACAACATTGCATACATGATAGAGCCTATGGCTGAAGCATAGGGAATATCTTTCATCTTCTCTCTATCTTCTGCAGTGGTCGGGCATTGAGTCTTACTCAACTTCACACCTTGTAACACAGGCAAGAACCCTTTCTTTGCTTGATCCATTTTGAACATTTTCAAAACTTTGTCAAGGTATGTGCTTTGTGAAAGTCCAATTAAGCGTCTTGATCTATCTCTATAGATCTTGATGCCCAATATATAAGCAGCTTCACCGAGGTCCTTCATTGAAAAACTCTTATTCAAGTATCCCTTTATGCTATCCAGAAATTCTATATCATTTCCAATCAGCAATATGTCATCCACGTATAATATCAGAAATGCTACAGAGCTCCCACTCACTTTCTTGTAAATACAGGCTTCTCCAAAAGTCTGTATAAAACCAAATGCTTTGATCACACTATCAAAGCGTTTATTCCAACTCCGAGAGGCTTGCACCAGTCCATAAATGGATCGCTGGAGCTTGCACACTTTGTTAGCTCCCTTTGGATCGACAAAACCTTCCGGTTGCATCATATACAACTCTTCTTCTACAAATCCATTCAGGAATGCAGTTTTGACATCCATTTGCCAAATTTCATAATCATAAAATGCGGCAATTGCTAATATAATTCAGACAGACTTAAGCATCGCAATGGGTGAGAAAGTCTCATCGTAGTCAACTCCTTGAACTTGTCGAAAACCTTTTGCAACAAGTCGAGCTTTATAAACAGTACCATTACCGTCAGCGTCAGTCTTCTTCTTGAAGATCCATTTATTCTCAATGGCTTGCCGATCATCGGGCAAGTCAACCAAAGTCCACACTTTGTTCTCATACATGGATCCCATCTCAGATTTCATGGCCTCAAGCCATTTTGCGGAATCTGGGCTCACCATTGCTTCTTCATAGTTCATAGGTTCATCATGGTCTAGTAACATAACCTCCAGAACAGGATTACCATACCACTCTAGTGCGGATCTTACTCTGGTTGACCTACGAGGTTCAGTAACAACTTGATCTGAATTTTCATGATCATCATCATTAACTTCCTCACTAATTGGTGTAGGTGTCACGGCAACCGGTTTATGTGATGAACTACTTTCCAATAAGGGAGCAGGTACGGCTACCTCATCAAGTTCTACTTTCCTCCCACTCACTTCTTTCGAGAGAAACTCCATCTCTAGAAAGGATCCAAATTTAGCAACAAAAGTCTTGCCTTCAGATCTATGGTAGAAGGTGTACCCAACAGTTTCCTTTGGGTATCCTATGAAGACACATTTCTCCGATTTGGGTTCGAGCTTATCAGGTTGAAGCTTTTTCACATAAACATCGCAGCCCCAAACTTTAAGAAATGACAACTTTGGTTTCTTGCCAAACCACAATTCATAAGGCGTCGTCTCAACGGATTTCGATGGTGCCCTATTTAACGTGAATGCAGCCGTCTCTAAAGCATAACC
Source organism: Aegilops umbellulata (assembly GCA_032464435.1). Classification (NCBI taxonomy): domain Eukaryota; kingdom Viridiplantae; phylum Streptophyta; class Magnoliopsida; order Poales; family Poaceae; genus Aegilops; species Aegilops umbellulata. Next base: position 197,909,052 of record CP136054.1, read on the forward strand.
CCAAAATGATAGCGGTAAATCAGTAAGAGACATCATAGATCGCACCATATCTAGTAAAGTACGATTACAACGTTCGGACACACCATTACGCTGTGGTGTTCTGGGTGGCGTGAGTTGCGAAACTATTCCGCATTGTTTCAAATGAAGACCAAACTCATAACTCAAATATTCTCCTCCACGATCAGATCGTAGAAACTTTATTTTCTTGTTACGATGATTTTCAACTTCACTCTGAAATTCCTTGAACTTTTCAAATGTTTCAGACTTATGTTTCATTAAGTAGATATACCCATATGTGCTCAAATCATCTGTGAAGGTGAGAAAATAACGATACCCGCCACAAGCCTCAACGTTCATCGGACCACATACATCTGTATGTATGATTTCCAACAAATCTGTTGCTCGTTCCATAGTTCCGGAGAACGGCATTTTAGTCATCTTGCCCATGAGGCACGGTTCGCAAGTACCAAGTGATTCATAATCAAGTGGTTCCAAAAGTCCATCAGTATGGAGTTTCTTCATGCGCTTTACACCAATATGACCTAAACGGCAGTGCCACAAATAAGTTGCACTATCATTATCAACTCTGCATCTTTTGGTTTCAATATTATGAATATGTGTATCACTACTATCGATATTCAACAAAAATAGACCACTCTTCAAGGGTGCGTGACCATAAAAGATATTACTCATATAAATAGAACAACCATTGTTCTCTGATTTAAATGAATAGCCGTCTCGCATCAAACAAGATCCATATATAATGTTCATGCTCAACGCTGGCACCAAATAACAATTATTCAGGTCTAAAACTAATCCCGAAGGTAGATGTAGAGGTAGCGTGCCGACCACGATCACATCGACTTTGGAACCATTTCCCACGCGCATCGTCACCTCGTCCTTAGCCAATCTCCGCTTAATCTGTAGTCCCTGTTTCGAGTTGCAAATATTAGCAACGGAACCAGTATCAAATACCCAGGTGCTACTGCGAGCATTAGTAAGGTACACATCAATAACATGTATATCACATATACCTTTGTTCACCTTGCCATCCTTCTTATCCGCCAAATACTTGGGGCAGTTCCGCTTCCAGTGACCAGTCTGTTTGCAGTAGAAGCTCTCAGTCTCAGGCTTAGGTCCAGACTTGGGTTTCTTCTCCTGAGCAGCAACTTGTTTGCTGTTCTTCTTGAAGTTCCCCTTCTTTTTCCCTTTGCCCTTTTTCTTGAAACCGGTGGTCTTGTTAACCATCAACACTTGATGCTCCACCCGTAAAAAAAACACTTGATGCTCCTTTTTGATTTCTACCTCCGCAGCCTTTAGCATTGCGAAGAGCTCGGGAATTGTCTTATCCATCCCTTGCATGTTATAGTCCATCACGAAGCTCTTGTAGCTTGGTGGCAGTGATTGAAGAATTCTGTGAATTACGCTATCATCTGGAAGATTAACTCCCAGTTGAATCAAGTGATTGTTATATCCAGACATTCTGAGTATATGCTCACTAACAGAACTATTCTCCTCCATCTTATAGCTGTAGAACTTATTGGAGACGTCATATCTCTCAATCCGGGCATTTGCTTGAAATATTAACTTCAACTCCTAGAACATCTCATATGCTCCATGACGTTCAAAACGTCGTTGAAGTCCCGGTTCTAAGCCGTAAAGCATGTCACACTGAACTATCGAGTAGTCATCAGCTTTGCTCTGCAAGACGTTCATAACATCTGGTGTTGCTCCTGCAGCAGGTGTGGCACCTAGCGGTGCTTCTAAGATGTAATTCTTCTGTGCAACAATGAGGATAATCCTCAAGTTACGGACCCAGTCCGTGTAATTGCTACCATCATCTTTCAACTTTGCTTTCTCAAGAAACGCATTAAAATTCAACGGAACAACAGCACGAGCCATCTATCTACAATCAACATAGACAAGCAAAATACTATCAGGTACTAAGTTCATGATAAATTAAAGTTCAACTAATCATATTACTTAAGAACTCCCACTTAGATAGACATCCCTCTAATCCTCTAAGTGATCACGTGATCCAAATCAACTAAACCATGTCCGATCATCACGTGAGATGGAGTAGTTTCAATGGTGAACATCACTATGTTGATCATATCTGCTATATGATTCATGCTCAACCTTTCGGTCTCAGTGTTCCGAGGCCATATATGCATATGCTAGGCTCGTCAAGTTTAGCCTGAGTATTCCGCGTGTGCAACTGTTTTGCACCCATTGTATTTGAACGTAGAGCCTATCACACCCGATCATCACGTGGTGTCTCAGCACGAAGAACTTTTGCAACGGTGCATACTCAGGGAGAACACTTATACCTTGATAATTCAGTGAGAGGTCATCTTATAATGCTACCGTCAATCAAAGCAAGATAAGATGCATAAAAGATAAACATCACATGCAATCAATATAAGTGATATGATATGGCCATCATCATCTTGTGCATGTGATCTCCATCTTCGAAGCACCGTCATGATCACCATCGTCACCGGCGCGACACCTTGATCTCCATCGTAGCATCGTTGTCGTCTAGCCACCTTATGCTTTTAGGACTATCGCTACCGCTTAGTGATAAAGTAAAGCATTACAGGGCGATTGCATTGCATACAATAAAGCGACAACCATATGGCTCCTGCCAGTTGCCGATAATTCAGTTACAAAACATGATCATCTCATACAATAAAACATAGCATCATGCCTTGACCATATCACATCACAACATGCCCTGCAAAAACAAGTTAGACGTCCGCTACTTTGTTGTTGCAAGTTTTACGTGGCTGCTACGGGCTGAGCAAGAACCGTTCTTACCTACGCATCAAAACCACAACGATAGTACGTCAAGTTAGTGTTGTTTTAACCTTCTCAAGGACCGGGTGTAGCCACACACGGTTCAACTAAAGTTGGAGAAACTGACACCCGCCAGCCACCTGTGTGCAAAGCACGTCGGTAGAACCAGTCTCGCGTAAGCGTACGCGTAATGTCGGTCCGGGCCGCTTCATCCAACAATACTGCCGAACCAAAGTTTGACATGCTGGTAAGCAGTATGACTTGTATCACCCACAACTCACTTGTGTTCTACTCGTGCATATAACATCTACGCATAAAACCTGGCTCTGATACCACTGTTGGGGAACGTAGTAATTTCAAAAAATTCCTACGCACACGCAAGGTCATGGTGATGCATAGTGCTACCTCTTGAGCACTGCGTTGGTTTTCCCTTGAAGAGGAAAGGGTGATGCAACAAAGTAGCGTAAGTATTTCCCTCAATTTTTGAGAACCAAGGTATCAATCCAGTAGGAGACCACGCACGAGTCCCTCGCACCTACACAAACAAATAAATCCTCGCAACCAACGCAATAAAGGGGTTATCAATCCCTTCACGGTCACTTACGAGAGTGAGATCTGATAGATATGATAAGATAATATTTTTGGTATTTTTATGATAAAGATGCAAAGTAAAATAAAAGGAAATAAAAATAGCTAAGTGTTGTAAGATTAATATGATAGAAAATAGACCCGGGGGCCATAGGTTTCACTAGTGGCTTCTCTCAAGAGCATAAGTATTACGATGGGTGAACAAATTACGGTTGAGCAATTGACAGAATTGAGCATAGTTATGAGAATATCTAGGTATGATCATGTATATAGGCATCACGTCCGAGACAAGTAGACCGACTCCTGCCTGCATCTACTACTATTACTCCACACATCGACCGCTACCCAACATGCATCTAGAGTATTAAGTTCATAGGAACAGAGTAACGCTTTAAGCAAGATGACAAGATGTAGAGGGATAAACTCATGCAATATGATATAAACCCCATCTTGTTATCCTCGATGGCAACAATACAATACGTGCCTTGCTGCCCTTACTGTCACTGGGAAAGGACACCGCAAGATTGAACCCAAAGCTAAGCACTTCTCCCATTGCAAGAAAGATCAATCTAGTAGGCCAAACCAAACTGATAATTCGAAGAGACTTGCAAAGATAACCAATCATACATAAAAGAATTCAGAGAAGATTCAAATATTGTTCATAGATAAACTTGATCATAAACCCACAATTCATCGGTCTCAACAAACACAACGCAAAAGAAGATTACATCGAATAGATCTCCACGAGAGAGGGGGGAGAACATTGTATTGAGATCCAAAAAGAGAGAAGAAGCCATCTAGCTAATAACTATGGACCCGAAAGGTCTGAGGTAAACTACTCACACATCATCGGAGAGGCTATGGTGTTGATATAGAAGCCATCCGTGATCGATGCCCCCTCTGGCGGAGCTCCGGAAAAGGCCCCAAGATGGGATCTCACGGGTACAGAAGGTTGCGGCGGTGGAATTAGGTTTTTGGCTCCGTATCTGGTAGTTTGGGGGTACGTAGGTATATATAGGAGGAAGAAGTACGTCGGTGGAGCAATGTGGGGCCCACGAGGGTGGAGGGCGCGCCCTGGGGGGGGGGGGGGCTAAGCGCGCCCCCTACCTCGTGCCCTCCTGGTTGATGTCTTGACGTAGGGTCCAAGTCCTCTGGATCACGTTCGTTCCGAAAATCACGTTCCCGAAGGTTTCATTCCGGTTTGGACTCCGTTTGATATTCTTTTTCTACGAAACTTTGAAATAGGCAAAACATAGCAATTCTGTGTTGGGCCTCCGGTTAATAGGTTAGTCCCAAAAATAATGTAAAAGTGTATAATAAAGCCCGATAATGTCCAAAACAGAATGTAATATAGCATGGAACAATAAAAAATTATAGATACGTTGGAGACGTATCAAGCATCCCCAAGCTTAATTCCTGCTCGTCCTCGAGTAGGTAAATGATAAAAACAGATTTTTTTTGATGTGGAATGCTACTTGGCATAATTTCAATGTAATTTTCTTAATTGTGGTATGAATATTCAGATCCGAAAGATTCAAGACAAAAGTTTAATATTGACATAAAAATAATAATACTTCAAGCATACTAACTAAGCAATTATGCCTTCTCAAAATAACATGGCCAAAGAAAGTTATCCCTACAAAATCATATAGTCTGGCTATGCTCTATCTTCACCACACAAAATATTTAAATCATGCACAACCCCGATGACAAGCCAAGCAATTTTTTCATACTTTTAGTGTTCTCAAACTTTTTCAATCTTCACGCAATACATGAGCGTGAGTCATGGACATAGCACTATATGTGGAATAGAATGGTGGTTGTGGAGAAGACAAAAAAGGAGAAGATAGTCTCACATCAACTAGGCGTATCAACGAGCTATGGAGATGCCCATCAATAGATATCAATGTGAGTGAGTAGGGATTGCCATGCAACGGATGCACTAGAGCTATAAGTATATGAAAGATCAACAAAAGGAACTAAGTGGGTGTGCATCCAACTCGCTTGCTTACGAAGACCTAAGGCATCTTGAGGAAGCCCATCATTGGAATATACAAGCCAAGTTCTATAATGAAAAATTTCCCACTAGTATATGAAAGTGATATCATAGGAGACTCTCTATCATGAAGATCATGGTGCTACTTTGAAGCACAAGTGTGGTAAAAGGATAGTAGCATTGTCCCTTCTCTCTTTTTCTCTCATTTTTTATTTGGGCCTTTTCTTTTTTTATGGCCTCTTTTTTTATTTTATTTTTATTTCGTCCAGAGTCTCATCCCGACTTGTGGGGGAATCATAGTCTCCATCATCCTTTCCTCACTTGGGACAATGCTCTAAAAATGATGATCATCACACTTTTATTTACTTACAACTCAACAATTACAACTCAATACTTAGAACAAAATATGACTCTATGTGAATGCCTCCGGCGGTGTACCGGGATATGCAATGAATCAAGAGTGACATGTATGAAAGAATTATGAACGGTGGCTTTGCCACAAATACGATGTCAACTACATGATCATGCAAAGCAGTATGACAATGATGGAGCGTGTCATAGTAAATGAAACGGTGGTAAGTTGCATGGTAATATATCTCGGAATGGCTATGGAAATGCCATGATAGGTAGGTATGGTGGCTATTTTGAGGAAGGTTTATGGTGGGTGTATGATACCGGCGAAAAGTGCGCGGTATTAGAGAGGCTAACAATGGTGGAAGGAAGAAAGTGCGTATAATCCATGGACTCAACATTAGTCATAAAGAACTCATATACTTATTGCAAAAATCTACAAGTTATCAAAGCAAAGTATTACGCGCATGCTGCTAGGGGGATGGATTGGTAGGAAAAGGCCATCGCTCGTCCCCGACCGCCACTCATAAGGAAGACAATAAATAAATAAATCATGCTCCGACTTCATCACATAACGGTTCACCATACGTGCATGTTATGGGAATCACAAACTTTAACACAAGTATTTCTCAAATTCAAAACTACTCAACTAGCATGACTCTAATATCACCATCTTCATATCTCAAAACAATTATCTAGTATCAAACTTCTCATAATATTCAACACACTCGCAAGATTTTTTTTACTAATCTTGAATGCCTATCATTGTTAAAGCAAACTACCATGTTGTTTTGTAGGACTCTCAAAATAATCTAAGTGAAGCATGAGAGAACAATAGTTTCTATAAAACAAATCCACCACCGTGCTCTAAACGATATAAGTGAAGTACTAGAGCAAAAACTATATAACTCAAAAGATATAAGTGATGCACATAGAGTATTCTAACAATTTCCGAATCATGTGTGTCTCTCTCAAAAGGTGTGTACAGCAAAGATGATTGTGGCAAACTAACAGATAAAGACTCAAATAATACAAGACGCTCCAAGCAAAACACATATCATGTGGTGAATAAAAATATAGCTCCAAGTAAAGTTACCGATGGAAGTAGACGAAAGAGGGGATGCCTTCCGGGGCATCCCCAAGCTTTGGCTTTTTGGTGTCCTTAGATTATATTGGGGTGCCATGGGCATCCCCAAGCTTAGGATCTTGCCACTCCTTGTTCCATAATCCATCAAATCTTTCATCCAAAACTTGAAAACTTCACAACACAAAACTTAACAGAAAATCTCGTGAGCTCCGTTAGCGAAAGAAAACAAAACACCACTTCAAGGTACTGTAATGAACTCATTCTTTATTTATATCGGTGTTAAACCTTCTGTATTCCAACTTCTCTATGGTTTATAAACTATTTTACTAGCCATGGATTCATCAAAATAAGCAAACAACACACGAAAAACAGAATCTGTCGAAAACAGAACAGTCTGTAGTAATCTGTAACTAACGCAAACTTCTGGAACTCAAAAAATTCATCAAAAATAGGACGGCCTATATAGTTTTTTTATTGATCAGCTGCAATTGGAATCAATATTTTATCACATTCTGCTGATTTTTAACAATTATTTGCGTGCACAGAAAGTTTCTGCAATTTTCAGCAAGATCAAATAACTATCATCCAAGAAGATCCTATAGGTTTAACTTGGCACAAACACTAATTAAAACATAAAAACAAATCTAACCAGAGGCTAGATCAAATATTTATTCCTAAACAGAAGCAAAAAACAAAAACTAAAATAAAATTGGGTTGCCTCCCAACAAGCGCTTTTCTTTAAAGCCTTTTAGCTAGGCATTGATAATTTTAATGATGCTCACATGAAAGACAAGAATTGAAGCGCAAAGAGAGCATCGTAAAACACATGAAAAACACATCTAAGTCTAACATACTTCCTATGCATAGGCATCTTATAGGCAAACAAATTATCAAGGCAAGCAAAAACTAGCATATGCAAGGAAGCGGAAAGAAACAATAGCAATCTCAACAAAACGAGAGGTAATTTAGTAACATGAAAATTTCTACAACCATATTTTCCTCTCTCATAATAATTACATGTAGGATCATAAGAAAATTCAACAATATAGTTATCACAAAACACATGCTTAACATGATCCACATGTATGCAAAGTTGACACTATTCCAAAATAGTGGGATTAACATTAGCTAAAGTCATGACCTCTCCAAACCCACTTTTATCAAAAAATTCATAAGATTGAACATTCTCCAAATATGTGGGATATAAAGTTTACACTCTTCTAAACCCACTTTCAATATTATTGCAAACACTATTATCAATCTCATATTCATCAAGGGGCTTAAATAAAATTTCAAGATCATAAGAAGAATCACCCCAATCATGATCATCCCCAAGCTAGCATCCCCAAGCTTAGGGTTTTACATATTATTGGCACAATTGACATCAAGAGAATTTTTAGTAACATCATTGCAATCATGCTTTTCATCCAAGGAACTAACAAGTATGGGTGCAATAGCAACGATCTCATGTTTAACATACAGAACTATAGCAAATTCATCTTCATAAATATTGGCATCATGGCCACAAGAATAGCAAGCATCATGTTCATCAAGGGATATTTCAATCAAATCATCGGAGTCACAATTATCTATAGATTCATGCATATCATTATTTTCTTCCGAAGCAATGGTCATTCTTTCAATAAATTCTTTGACATAGACATTATGAGCATAGTTTTCATACCAATATTTAAGTATGTCAAGATTTTCAGATTCGTAGAGAGTAATATCATACTTTTCAAACAAAGAAGCAACTTCAAAAGAACCCTTAAAAGCAACAAATTCTTAAATTTGTTCAATATCATAGTAGCTATAAACATCCTTTGCATAAGAAGATAAGATTTCATTTTCATTAAACTCACATAGGTAGGGGAGGTGTTTTTTAGGGTTCTTAGAGCAACAAGTAATATCACAAATTTCACAAAGATTCCAAGCATAACACATCAATTTGTTTATTTGATTCCATAAGAGTCTCCCTTTTCAGACAAACGGTGACGCACAAAATGAGCATGCTCATCTAAAGATTTCCCATCAACTAGGCTAGTTGGGGTTTCAACACGAGCGCATAAGGATCGAAGATGATCCAAGTAGAACACTTTAAGTGGATCCATATCAATAGATTTTTAGCAAGCAAGGATGCAAGCAAATAGAAGGCACGTGGAAACACAAACAAAAAGGCATACGGGAAGAAGGCGAATAAAACAGCAATGGTGAAGTGGGGGAGAGGAAAACGAGTAGCAAATGGCAAATAATGTAATGCGGGAGATAAGGGTTTGTGATGGGTACTTGGTGTGTTGACTTTTGCGAAGACTCCTCGGCAACGGCGCCAGAAATCCTTCTTGCTACCTCTTGAGCACTGCGTTGGTTTTCCCTTGAAGAGGAAATGGTGATGCATCAAAGTAGCGTAAGTATTTCCCTTAGTTTTTTAGAACCAAGATATCAATCCAGTAGGAGACCACGCACGAGTCCCTCGCACCTACACAAACAAATAAATCCTCGCAACCAACGCAATAAAGGGATTATCAATCCCTTCATGGTCACTTACGAGAGTGAGATCTGATAGATATGATAAGATAATATTTTTGGTATTTTTATGATAAAGATGCAAAGTAAAATAAAAGGAAATAAAAATAGCTAAGTGTTGTAAGATTAATATGATAGAAAATAGACCCGGGGGCCATAGGTTTCACTAGTGGCTTCTCTCAAGAGCATAAGTATTACGGTGGGTGAACAAATTACTGTTGAGCAATTGACAGAATTGAGCATAGTTATGAGAATATCTAGGTATGATCATGTATACAGGCATCACGTCTGAGACAAGTAGACCGACTCTTGCCTGCATCTACTACTATTACTCCACACATCGACCGCTATCCAACATGCATCTAGAGTATTAAGTTCATATGAACAGAGTAACACTTTAAGCAAGATGACATGATGTAGAGGGATAAACCCATGCAATATGATATAAACCCCATCTTGTTATTCTCGATGGCAACAATACAATACGTGCCTTGCTGCCCCTACTGTCACTGGGAAAGGACACCGCAAGATTGAACCCAAAGCTAAGCACTTCTCCCATTGCAAGAAAGATCAATCTAGTAGGCCAAACCAAACTGATAATTCGAAGAGACTTGCAAAGATAACCAATCATACATAAAAGAATTCAGAGAAGATTCAAATATTGTTCATAGATAAACTTGATCATAAACCCACAATTCATCGGTCTCAATAAACACACCGCAAAAGAAGATTACATCGAATAGATCTCCACGAGAGAGGGGGAGAACATTGTATTGAGATCCAAAAAGAGAGAAGAAGCCATCTAGCTAATAACTATGGACCCGAAGGTCTGAGGTAAACTACTCACACATCATCGGAGAGGCTATGGTGTTGATGTAGAAGCCCTCCGTGATCGGTGCCCCCTCCGGTAGAGCTCCGGAAAAGGCCCCAAGATGGGATCTCACGGGTACAGAAGGTTGCGGCGATGGAATTAGGTTTTTGGCTCCGTATCTGGTAGTTTGGGGGTACGTAGGTATATATAGGAGGAAGAAGTACATCGGTGGAGCAACATGGGGCCCACGAGGATGGAGGGCGCGCCCTGGGGGGGTAGGCATGCCCCCTACCTCATGCCCTCCTGGTTGATGTCTTGACGTAGGGTCCAAGTCCTCTGGATAACGTTCGTTCCGAAAATCACGTTCCCGAAGGTTTCATTCCGTTTGGACTCCGTTTGATATTCTTTTTCTGCGAAACTCTGAAATAGGCAAAAAAACAACAATTCTGGGTTGGGCCTCGGGTTAATAGGTTAGTCCCAAAAATAATATAAAAGTGTATAATAAAGCTCGATAATGTCCAAAACAGAATATAATATAGCATGGAACAATAAAAATTTATAGATACGTTGGAGACGTATCACATAGCAACGAGAGGGGAGAGTGTTGTCCACGTACCCTCGTAGACTGAAAGTGGAAGCGTTAGCACAACGCGGTTGATGTAGTCGTACGTCTTCACGATCCGGCCGATCAAGTACCGAACGCATGACACCTCCGAGTTCAGCACACGTTCAGCTCGATGACGTCCCTCGAACTCCGATCCAGCCGAGCTTTGAGGGAGAGTTCCGTCAGCACGATGGCGTGGTGACGATGATGATGTTCTACCGACGTAGGGCTTTGCCTAAGCACCGCTACGATATTATCGAGGTGGATTATGGTGGAGGGGGGCACCGCACATGGCTAAGAGATCAAGAGATCAATTGTTGTCTATGGGGTGCCCCCTGCCCCCGTATATAAAGGAGCAAGGAAGGGAGAGGCGGCCGGCCAGGAGGAGGCGCGCCAGGAGGAGTCCTACTCCCACCGGGAGTAGGACTCCCTCCTTTCCTAGTTGGAGTAGGAGAAGGGGGAAGGAGGAGGGACAGAGGAAGGAAGGGGGGGGGGGCGCCGCCCCCCCTCCTTGTCCAATTCGGACTAGAGGGAGAGGGGGCGCGCGGCCTGCCCTGGCCGCCCCTCCTCTTCTCCACTAATGCCCATGTAGGCCCATTAAACCCCCGGGGGGGTTCCGGTAACCCCCGGTACTCCAGTAAAATCCCGATTTCACCCGGAACACTTCCGATATACAAATATAGGCTTCCAATATATCAATCTTTATGTCTCGACCATTTCGAGACTCCTCGTCATGTCCGTGATCACATCCGGGACTCAGAACTATCTTCGATACATCAAAACACATAAACTCATAATATAACCGTCATCAAACTTTAAGCGTGCGGACCCTACGGGTTCGAGAACTATGTAGACATGACCGAGACACGTCTCCGGTCAATAACCAATAGCGGAACCTGGATGCTCATATTGGCTCCCACATATCTACGAAGATCTTTATCGGTCAAACCGCATAAGAACATACGTTGTTCCCTTTGTCACCGGTATGTTACTTGCCCGAGATTCGATCGTCGGTATCTCAATACCTAGTTCAATCTCGTTACCAACAAGTCTCTTTACTCATTCCGTAATACATCATCCCGCAACTAACTCATTAGTTACAATGCTTGCAAGGATTATAGTGATGTGCATTACCGAGTGGGCCCAAAGATACCTCTCCGACAATCGGAGTGACAAATCCTAATCTCGAAATACGCCAACCCAACAAGTACCTTCGGAGACACCTGTAGAGCACCTTTATAATCACCTAGTTACGTTGTGACATTTGGTAGCACACAAAGTGTTCCTCCGGTAAACGGGAGTTGCATAATCTCACAGTCATAGGAACATGTATAAGTCACGAAGAAAGCAATAGCAGAATACTAAACAATAGTGTGCTAAGCTAACAAAATGGGTCAAGCCAATCACATCATTCTCCTAATGATGTGATCCCGTTAATCAAATGACAACTCATGTCAATGGCTAGGAAACATAACCATCTTTGATCAACGAGCTAGTCAAGTAGAGGCATACTAGTGACACTCTGTTTGTTTATGTATTCACACAAGTATTATGTTTCCGGTTAATACAATTCTAGCATGAATAATAAACATTTATCATGATATAAGGAAATAAATAATAACTTTATTAATACCTCTAGGGCATATTTCCTTCACACGGACGCCATCGTAGAACACCGAGATGATGGCCTTGTCCGAAACCTTGGGGATCTTGAGGCGAACATTGTTGAAGTGTTGAATGTACTTCTGCAAGGTTTCCCCTGGCTGCTGCTTGATGCATCACAGGTGACCTGTGGCAGGAGGGCGGTCGCGAGTGCCCTGGAAGTTGGCGACAAAACGCTCGCGCATCTCGCCCCAGGAGGAGATCAATCCCACGGGCAGGTTCAGGAGCCACGAGTGTGCGCCATCCTTGAGAGCCATGGGAAACCAGTTCGCCATGACCTTCTCGTCGTCGTTGGCCGCCTCGATGCTCAGCTCATAGAGCTGCAGGAACTCCGCAGGGTCGGGGGTGTTGTCATAGCATGGAGGCTGGTCGGGCTTGAACTTGCCCGGCTAGACGACGCTGCGTAGCTCAGGAGTGAAGGCTCGGCAGCCTGCGGTGGTCACGGGAGCCCGTCGTGGAGGTGGAGCCTGGTCTTGGCGCTCACGCGCCGCCACCGCAGGCGGCGCGCGGTCTTGATGCTGTGGTGCAGGGAGCGCTGGAGCACTGCAGGCGGCGCGCAATAGCTTTCTTCTTCGTGCGCGAGTGCCCAGCATGGCGGGTCACGCCGTGGGGCCACGCGCCTGGGACCGAGGGCGACGTCCTAACGGGGAGGTGACGGAGGCGCTCCATGGGCTACATCGCCCGCAGCAGGCGGCGGGCGAGGCAGCGAGAGGGATGGTGCAGGCGAGCCCCCAGCCGCGCTGACAAGCTCGGTGATGATGTCCAGCCAGCCCTCGTAGAAGTCGTCGACGGGGCGGTAGCGCAGGAGCTCGCGTGCCATGAGCAGCGCAGCCTGTGCATCCGTCGGCCCGCGACGAGCATGAGACGACGAGCCAGCCTAGTCAGCGACGGGGTGGCGGTGCGCCCATCATGCCGCACGGAGGGGTGCAGCAACGAAGCTTGCTGCTCGTGCCCCGCTGGGCCGGTGGCGGCGTTAGCGGCAGGCGATGGAGAACAACGGGGATGCCCGCCGACACGCGCTGTCTGGCTGACGCGAGCGGCGAGGGTGGCCCAACGCTCAACACCGAGTCGACGGGCGTTGTCCATGGAAGCAGTGGAGCGGTGGTGGGTCGATTGGCGGAAGAGAGGCTCCGACGCACCCCTACCTGGCGCGCCAAATGTCAGATTCGGGGTTCCGCAGACCCTTGAGAGGTTTGAACTCTAGGGTGCGTGCGAAGAACTCGTCCTTCCTAGTCTGCCCACTCAAGGATTCCAAGGCCTGGCTCAACGAACCCGAGGGACAAGAGACACGACAGTTTATCCTGGTTTGGGCCACCTTGCGGTGTAATACCCTACTCCAACTTTGTGGTGGATTGCCTCGAGGGGCTAAGGATGAACTAGTACAGTGGTTGAACAGCCTCAGGAGGTGAGGTGTTCTTGAGATCGATGAGCTGGTCAGGGTGGAATTGATCCGTCCTCTCCTATGGTGGTGGCTAAGTCCTATTTATAGTGGCCTTGGTCCTCTTCCCAGATGTAGGCGGGAAGGGATCCCACAACGGCCAAATTTGAAGGGGGACAACTAGTACAAGTTATCCTAATAAAAGTAGTCTTCGCCTGCAAAAGGCTCTGGTGGTGACGCTGCGGTGGGCTCTATTATGACCTCCGTCTTGCCGTCCTGGCGATCTTGGTCTTGTTGCACCGATATGGAAACCTTTGCTTGATTCCTCGGGACCCCGCGCCTGCGCTTGCCTCCTTAGCACCAAAGAGGAAACTGGTACACTATGCCTGCTGGCGCCTGCCTGGCCTTGGTCGTCATGGCTCATGTGATGTGAACCTCGCGAGGTGCGCCTTGCATAGATATCTCCGCTCCTCGGGAGCCAGCCTAGTGAGGCCGCCCCCAGGGAGGTCTTGGTGTCGTCCGCCTCGCGAGGGTCTTGGGTTGTTGCTGAAGCTTGGTCGTACCAGGCCGTTGACGGAGCCATGCCGTGGGCTGCAGGCAGGCAAGTTTGGGTACCCCCGTTCCCAGGACGTTGACATCTTCTACCACAGTTTTTTCCATCATGGACGGCCCAAAGAATGTCATGCAGCTACGTCTCCGGCCCGCCCAGGACGAAAAGCCCATTTTCTGTCATGATTTTTTGTCATAGAAGTAGGAGCCCACCACATCTATGATGATACCGGATTTTGTCATAATTATCGTCATAGAAGTGTCATAAGCATGACAGAATTTTTTCGTTCGGCCCAAAATGTCACGGATGTTTCTTTTTTTGTAGTGCATGCATGTGTGTGAATTGACACGAGGTGTTTTCGCTGTGCAGTGTCACCGGGAGGCGTGCGAGTAGCTGTGTGAAATGATGGTAGGAATGCCAGAACCCTGCCGCGCAGGCTCACCGGGAGGCGAGATAGCCTTTGACCGCCACCCGCCTCGCTCCCACTGGTCTGTATTAATTGTGCTCCCGAGCCGCCGACCATAATAGGCGGCCGCACCCCCGGTCCACAGTGGTCACCAACGTCTCTGGACTCTGGAGTGTATGAGGATGCCTCTGAAGCGCACCATCAGTTGGAGTGGCGATGCCGGGGCTGGTGAAGCACCCACGTAACACGTGAAGCTGGGCACAGAGGTTGCCATCGCCGCCGACGAGGTCTCGTGCGGGCAGCATCACGGCCTTGACTTCGTCGACGCCGTCGTGCCCCCCAGCAGGAGGTCAACAACAACTTCGGCAACGACTGCGACTCCAACGGTAAACCGCTTAGTCATCTATATACCCATTTGTGCGGCAAGCATATCATGTGTTTTATCTAGTTACTCCCCCTCTCTGATTTTCTTGGAATACAAATCCTATGGTTATGTTCTCCCAGTCCATGAAATTAGAGTAATTAAGATCTGCTAGATGCACATAGTGTATTGATTGTTTGAATGGTATCCGTATAGGGTTAGTGATTAATTGTTTGTTCTATACAAATGTTTTTTGCTAATAATCCGACTAGGGTTAGCGTGCGTGCTAATAATTCATAGCCAGATCTTGAGAATTGAATTTGAATGTCCTACATATATGGTTGTTCCTTTTTTTCTTCCAGATCTTGAGAATTGATTTTGAATGTCCTACATGTATGTTTCTGCCATTTTTTTTCTTTCAGATTAGTGTGTACACATATGAGGCTCCGGCCAGCGCCGCCACCGGATGTAGATCTTGGACCCAGCTGCACGGCCAGAAGCGGCCACGCCCTGCCCCGTGAACCTCAGGAACCGGTAGAATCTCCGACGGTCCGCATCAGCGATCTCCCGGACGCCATCCTTGAAGAGATCATCTCCCTTCTCCCCACCAAGGATGGCTGCCGCACACAAGTCCTCGCATCTCGGTGGCGCACTCAGTGGCGCGCCGCGCCTCTTAATCTCGACTGTCGTCAGCTATCTGTCGATGATGATTTTGAACTCCCCGGAGCCATCATCTCCTCTCACCAGGGCTCCGTTCAACGCATCTGCATCCCGACATGCTACATGCTGGACATACCCTCCATGGTGGCCACCTGGCTGACATCCCGTCAATTCGATAAACTCCAGCAACTTGAGTTCTAACATTACTACAGTAATAGGTTACCATCAAGAGCTGCATCTGTGCCCTCACCACCGATGGCCATCTCATGGTTTTCCTCCTCTCTCCACACCGCCACCTTGCCCCGATGCCATCTAGCAGACAATCTGATACAAATGCTTCGACTCCCACTGCTGAAAAAACTTGCGCTTGTTGGTAGATCTATCGGTGGCCTCACTGCACAACATCATCCACTCCAGCTGCCCTGCATTGGAGCGTTTGGTGCTTGTTTTTAGAAAAGGAATCCATACCCCTTGTCTCAAAATAAAGTCGCCTCACCTTGTAAGCATTGGAATTCATTTTGAAGGACAAGAGCTCATCATCGAAGATACCCCTTCAGTTAATATACTCCGTCTCCATTCTTCTGGCATCTTGTTTGCCCAAAAAATGAGGTTGAAAAGCTTGGTTAGCCATACTATCGCTATGTCCTCGAGGCCTTTCCACACCTCAATGGGGATACAATTAGGGCCCATCGCCTTGCCTCCTTTCATCCTTTTTAAAGCCTCCTTGACCTCAGACTCCTGGATTCGCCGCATAAAACACATGCTAGGCTCATCAAAGGAGACATCCAGTTCAATGGTAGAACTCTCATTCTCCCCATTGAACAGCTTGTCGAAGTACTCCCGCCATCTATGCTTGATCTACTCGTCCTTCACCAAGAGTTGGCCTCCTTCGTCCTTGATGCATTTGACTTGACCAATATCCCTCATCTTCCTCTCTCGGATCTTGGCCATCTTATAGATGTCCCTTTCGCCTTCCTTCGTGCCTAACCGTTGATATAGGTCCTCATATGCCCGCCCCCTTGCTTCACTGACAGCTCGCTTTGCGGCCTTCTTCGCCATCTTGTACTTCTCTTTGTTGTTTGCACTCTTATGCAGGTATAGGCGTCTGAAGCAATCTTTCTTCTCTTTAATCGCCTTCTGGACCAAGGTTGTAAGAATCGCGATTTTGAATCGGATCGTAGCTTTGATGGTAGGATCATCATAGAATCTTCACAATAAAGATCATAGAAACGTAGATTTCAAGAACTAAAATCATAGAATCATAAAGGTTACCTTGGATCATAAAGTCGTAGAATCGTATAACAGAATCGCAATTCTAACAACCTTGTTCTGGACATCATCATTCCACCATCATGTATCTTTATCTTTGCTTCTCCTTCCCCTGGACACTCCAAACTCCTCTGAGGCCACCTTACGAATGCAAGTCGCCATCTTCATCCACACATTGTCCGCATCCCCTCCTTCCTTCTAAGGGCCCTCCTTAATGACCCTATCCTTCAACGCCTGAGCTGCCTCCCCTTGAGCTTCCACCACTTCGTTTGACAGACTTTGGCACGCTTATCCTGCTGGACACGAATCCAAAAGCGGAAGTCAGCAACCACCAGCTTATTCTGAGGTACAACACTCTCTCCAGGTATCACCTTACAGTCTAGGCACGCACGCCTATCTTCTCTTCTCGAGAGGATGAAATCAATCTGGCTAGAGTGTTGGCCACCACTAAAAGTCAACAGATGTGATTCTCTGCGTTGGAATTGGCAAAAAATTAAAGTTCTGGAATTGTCTTAAACCAAGTCTATATAAAAATATGTCAACAACTACAAAACCAAAATTACCTCATTAGATTAATTATGAAATGTATTTTCATATTATATACATGTACGTATTGAATTTATATAATTATATATATGTATTTTTCTATAGACTTGATTAAACTTAAAAAAGTTTATATTTTATAAAAATCCTATAAGACTTCAATTATTTTGAAACAGAGGAAGCAATAGTTGAGTATAGTAGAGAAAAAAAAGGTTCTAATGAGGTCCCCAACCGAGCCGAACGTGACGGCCACGGCGCCACCTCTGCACCGGCAAGACTCGACCTAAAACCCTAAACCCAGCGCCCCCATATATACGCAACGCACACAGGAACTTGACGACTTCCCTTCCCCCCAACCGCCGTTGCCGGTGTCGCTGCCGCCCGACATGTCGCTCGACCGGAGCTTCTCCACCTCCGCCGCCCTCTCGCGCCTCCTCGCCCGCTGCCCCGCGCTCGGCGCCGACCCGTGCCTCCTCGCCCTCGCGTCTGCGCCCGCCGCACCTACCTGGGACGACGTCGCCGCCGCGCTCGCCGAGCCGCTCCTCCACCCACGCTACACCGTCCCCATCATCGGCTGCTTCCGCCCACTCGCGCCCGCACTCGTCGACCATGCCTCTGAGCTTCTTCGCACCGCAGCGCCCGCCCTCCTCGTCGACAGTGTCGCCAGCCAGGAGGAGGAGGTCGGGGAGGGGGATGCCCGCGTCGTTGAGTTCTACCTCTCCAGGGGAAGGGGCTTGCGGCTGCACGAGCTCGCGTGCCTCGCGCTCTCCCGGGTCCTCGACCTTGCCCCCCACTTGATTCGGTAATCTGGCTGTCGTTTCCCACGCCACTCTCGCATGATTCAATGGAATTTAAATTTCGAGTGCTACAATCAACGCGTTTATCTGTTTGCACATCTGTATTTCGGTACAAAAAATTGACTCGTCATTTAGTTCGTTATTACTCAAGTCACCGCAACACTGACCTTCTATTAGGTATACGCACACCAAAATTTCCATGCCGCTAGGAATGTTTGCATTCGTTTAATGGGTCGAGTCACACAAAAGGTGAACTTTCAATGCTTTGTACTCAGTATAAACGTCTTTTCTGTAGACTTTTGACGATGTGTGGAATCTGACAAATCATTTTCAGTTTTGAGTTCATCTGAGTCAGGCTCTGTATCAAATTGTCTTCAGTGTTGCGTTCATTTGAGTTAGATTCTGTATTGGTTTATATTTTGTGGTAGAATATCCCATATCGTGTACTCTGGGACCAGGTCTATTGCAACACACACGAACCCATTGACCTCCCATGTTCCTGGGGAGCGTTGCATTACATTTGACTTTACAGTTATCGGAAAAGTTAGGGATTGCGTCACACGAAGTTCTGCATTGACACTTAGTAAGTGAAGTGATATGCCATTTGCTGAGGCTATCTACAAGCCTGTTAAAAGGCAACTGCTAAACACTGAAGGGCAATAGAACTCAATTTGTACATATTCGCAGTTGTAAATTATATTAGTGGTATCTCTTGCATTTATATAGGGAAAATAAAGATAGCTACCTTTGTGTCGTATGCTACTACATTAATGAGGAAATAATGTAGAAAAGAGGTTGGCGGCACTGGTTTGAAGGAAGAATGACCCTTTGAAGAGGGTGGCAGATGGGTTCTTGCTGAGGTAAAGAGGAACTAAATCAAGGAGAGGCGGTCTAGACTAATTCATCTAATTTTCTTAATTGTAACAGGATGAGTCCTCTCTTAGTTATCTCCAATAACCAATGCAATGTCATCAAAATAATTAATGCATCTAACCTCAGGTCTTAGCTAACAATAATGATGTGGTCATTTTGATCTGCCAGTTGGACAATTTTTGCTTGACCAGGATCATTGTGTATGGTATGTCCATGCTGTCCTCAGAGTTGAATGTGCGTGAAAATTTGCTGCTTCCTTTTGTGTCACTGTCTCTGCGTCCTGGTTATTTCCTTCAGCAACGACCCTTGGTATTCACAACAGTATACATAGATTTATCAGTTTTGCTAGAACTCATCTAGATGAGATATAATTTGGTCTCATTCACCTTTTATAGCCATTGGATGTAATGCTATAAGATGCGTGTGTGCTGACGTGGGTTGTATTTGTTTTTGTTTTCAAAGTGAATGAGACCAAATTATATCACATCTAGATGAGTTCTAGGTACTCCCTAGATTTATGTATGATTCAGTGATTTGCATGCGGAATTTACCCTAAATGATTTCCGGTGGATCTGCTGTCTATGTTTGGCTAGTTAAACTTCATTCAGCGCTGTTGCCCCATCCTGCCATGAGCCGTTTAGCTTGGAAAGTGACATGGACAGAGGTCTTCCATGAAATTCCATTTCTTCCACATATATACAAAATATGATCAAAATCTCCCCTGGTCAGAATTGAGGCAATACCACGTGTACCATCTATGCCTGTATATAGTGAGTATGGACAATAGTTCCTGCATTTGACAGTCTCTCTGGGTAGGTATTTAATGGTTCACTTAAATCTGGGAATTACATATAGCAAGTCCACGTCACACAGAAAAACTTTATGGCAGGCTTTATTAGTTATTATCTTGAGAAATCTGTAAAGCTACAGTCCACTAGTCTCAGTTAGGATCAAGAATTCAAGCATGCTTACACAGGTATTGTAATTTTCAGGCAGGACTTAAAATCCATCTGTACTTTCGCTAACAGCGGAATGTGCATATTGTGCTACCGCATTTTCAGTTTACAAGGCGCTTGCATATTATTGGATCATCAATTTTACTACTGAAAAAATATGTATTATTTGTACAAAACAGTACCATTGAATTCGTATATGAAAGACGTTTCTAATAGTATACTTTCGGTGGCATATAACTCACATTTCGTTGATCAAAATGATCTAGGAATACACGTGTGCCTTAACAAACCAAAAAGGAGGGAGTATGTTGTGGTATTATTTCACTTGGTGCTAGAGTTATTTCTTACATCCTAATGACTAGTGATAAATTCATTGGATTGAAACGTAGCATGCAGTGATTTAGTGGTCTCTACTTCTCAGCAAATCACATAAGCCCATCAGAGAGAACTAATGGATTAGAATTCACAAGACGTATTTGGTTTATTGGTTTGATAAATTTTATAATAACTGCTTTTCACTTATTATAAATTTCATCTTCCACAGTTACATTAACGATTTCGTGCAATCATGGCATGTAAGTGATGATGAGCTGCTCTATGTTATATAATTAGCTAAAACTGTTACTTTTGCAGACGCGTATTAAAGCATTTCAAGTTTTCTCCTCCACCATTCCAGAGACTTCTTTGTGAAGGTGTTCCATCACCTACTAAGGTATTAATTTTCATGTGGTAAATTTGAAGTCCAAGTTTTTTCTCCTTTCTGCAAAAATTACCTCAGCAACTTATTTGCTTGTTCACATAATGTTACTCCCTCTGATCCATATTAATTGTCGCAGATTTAGTACAAAGTTGTACTGAATCAGCGACAAAGTAACATTATTTAGATGAATCCAGTGTGTTAATGTGAGTTTAAAAGGTGGTAAGGTAGTATTGCTAAAATATTTATATATCCTGTGGAGACATAATGTAATTTTTGTGCTGCATTTTTTTCTTTTCCTTTTGCATGGGGCACTACTAGCCTTTTTCTCTAGGTGCGTCTTCCGCAGAGTTGATACTAATAAACCATTTTTATCAGTGCGGTGACATGATTATTGTTATTTGCTTTCAGGGATTACATCTGTTCCTTGATGCCACCCAAGTATCATACCGGTTTCTAGAATTGGAACCCAGGGTATTTCGTGAACAATGGGACTGGTCTTGCTTTTTGGACCTTGTAAATGGTACAACTGATTATAGGCCAGCGGGCGACTCACTTCATAGTGTTGTATTGGATTTAAGATGGTGTGCAATACAAATACTCGTGGTGGTTTTTAAAGCAAGTGATATGGGCAATGCAAGTTTTGGTCTTGGGGCGGATGATGCATTTACATGTTTACTGAGGTTCCTTTTCACACTGTGTTTTATTATTGTTTTCTCTTGATGTCGACTTCCATGTCTCAATGGTACACTTATTGATCTTGTAGATGGAAGGAGTTCTGCACGGACACTTCGTTAGAGAAAGCCTCTTTGTATCTGCAGACTGAGGAAGGCAATTCTAACATTGATTTAACTTCTTTGGCCGATACTTTGTGCGATTGGTCAGAGGTTACAACGGGAAAGGAATATAACATTGGATGTAACATATGGTATGAGCATTTCATCTAACTCCAATTGCTCTATGGCTTGCTAGATTCATCTTGCTTATACAATTTCTAAATTGTTTTTCTCTGTTAGTCCGTTTGTTCTCACTGCCACTTTGCGCAAGAGTTATGAGGTAGCTCTGATGGCAGTTAGCCAAAGGTGGCCTGTACTTCTCTATGGTCCTGTTGGAGCGGGGAAAACCGCACTCATTAATAAGTTGGCACAGAATCGCGGGAATCGAGGTATATATCTGTAACTCAACTGGTATAACGTCTAGAAATCTGCTAGAAGGTTTTATGCAAGTTCAAAACTACCCTGAAGGTTCTGCCCAATTGATTTTTCTATAGGATTATGTACTTATATATGTATAAAAGAGTGTGCTCATGGAAACTGTTGCATACTCACCTGTAGGGAGTATGCCATGGAAACTGTTGTATACTCACCGGTAAAGCATTCTATTGTCTGCTAATTTCTGACTTGAAATTTGTTAATATACATGTCGGCCTTTTTATTCCAGAAAAACATGTACAGCCAGTATTCAGTTTTGTATACAACACAATCTATTTCACTGTTAATGTGTTGACACTTGCACTTGACAATCAGAAAGGGGAAATAGAGGTTCGTTAGATATTTATATCATGAAAATAGCTGCATAGGAATGTTGTGTTCCAGCAATAGAGAGGTGAACTCCCTGTTTTATCATCGAGTACTTGAGTTAAGCCAAACCCATGGTTTGCACCTGTCATAGTAAGTTTGAATGAAAGTGTTCTTTCATTGTAATTTTGTCCAGTGGAAACTATATCTTCTCGACACTTTTGGAACTCAACTAATCATGTCATTCCTGATACTGGTAATTCTCAGTGTATGTTTTTACTAAGTGCTTATTGCCAATTATGTTTGCAGTACTTTTTATCCACATGGACGAGCAGATGGATGGCAGGACATTAGTTGGGAGTTATGTTTGCACTGAAAAACCTGGTGAATTCAAGTGGGCTCCTGGTTCTCTCACACAGGTCTGTACAGGAGCATTTCTCTCTCTCTCTCTCTCTCTCTCTCTCTCTGTATGTATCTATGTATGCATATGTATATAGGTAAATTATCTGGGGCACCGGTTCCTTGGCACCTTGATTTGGTCAGACCCTATATACTCCCTCCGTTCCGAATTACTTGTCTTAGATTTGTCTAGATACGGATGTATCTAGATTCATTTTAGTACTAGATACCTCCGTATCTAGACAAATCTAAGACAAGTAATTCGGAACGGAGGGAGTATATTTCTGGGGGATTGTTCTCATATATTTATCTTTACCATCTTATGGGTCAGGCCATTGTCAAAGGGTTTTGGATTGTGTTTGAAGACATCGACAAGGCACCCACTGATGTGCAGTCAATCTTACTACCCTTACTGGAAGGTTCAAGCTCCTTCTCAATTGGGCATGCGGAGGTGAAATTACCTTTTTCTTTTAATTGTTTAACATAATTATAACTATATTGCGACTGCAAGAGGTGTATTATTTCTGTTAAAAGTACCGAATATGTGTACATTTTGATGAATGCCACTTGCCTGGTGGTGCTTACCAGTTGCGGATTTTTAATTTCTAACGCAGGCAGTTGAAGTTGCCGATGGTTTCCGTTTATTTGCTACTGTCACCACCTCAAAGCATGATTTTTCGCATGCCCTTGAAGGTTTGTCCATTTGATTAAAATACTGCATAATATGTCACATCTTGCTTTACGATGCACCACAAAACATTTGTGCTCATAGGTGTGTACTTGAAACTTACATAAAACCAGAGTTGTGATACAAACTATTCAACCACAGAATGGTGGTTGTACATTTCTACAACCCCACAACTTCTCATCTTCAATGAGCAATGTAGTGACCTGTGATAATCTGACAATCATTCATTGTTTGAATCTTTTCAATCAGGGAGATTAACCTATAGTGGCCTGTGGAGAAAAGTGATGCTGGGAGAACCTAACCGTGAAGACATGGTTAATATAGTTAATGGATGCTACCCAAGCTTGGATACTATCTCCTCTAAACTCATAGGTAGATAGAATTATATTGTCGTTTTTGTTGTTGTTGTTGTGAATTGTGTAACTAACATATCTCCATGTAGATACCTTTGAGAAGGTCAATTCTCTGGTATCTTACCAGTTTGGTGGGCTCAACTTAGCTGGAGGTTTTTCTGATGGCATTCTACACAGATTCTCATTAAGGTGCATAATTCTTGCTTTTACAGTGTATTTCTTATTTTAACATTCGATGAGAACAATCCTTACAATCTTCATTTGCTAGGGACCTGCTCAAATGGTGCAAGAGAATAGTTGGAGTTGATCTCAACTTTGAGGGTCTGGGACTTGCATCTAGTGGTTACCAATTCATCTATTATGAGGTTTTTGTTTTCTCTAACTTCTAATATGTATTTGACATTCTACCTGTGGCTACCGACCCTTGTCATTGTGGGAAGCCTTCTGTCAAATGTCGTGACTGCATAATCTAGATTTGTCACTTCTAAACATGTTTTGGTTTGCCCTATCTATACTTTTAAACCAGCTTGTTCAACTTGCATCTTGGACATGATTGAAAGTATTTTTGTTTACGAGTATTCGAATGCGTGCGTTGAGAAGACAAATGACTATTTGATTATTCTGGTTTTATGAATGTAATAACACTTTGAGAACTGAACCATTGTATAATTTTTCATCATCAGACATGTATTTTACAATCACTGTGAATGCAATACTCCAAAACACTACTATTCTTGGAGTTGAATTCCAATCCCATGATACAAGGCTAATTGTTGGCAGCTAAACTGTGTCTACAGTATTTTTATTTAAGGATATAGTGTTAATGGACTTGCAGTATGGTTATGCTGTATAATGTAGAACAGCACTGCTGCCTGTGAAAAGGCACCTACATAAAGTACATGGTAGGAAACATGAATTTTTTTGATATGCACTCATGTTGCCATGCCATTTTCCTAGTGGGAACCAGTGATTCATAAGAAACAACTTCCCATGGGGATGTCATGAGCTTTCCAGGCTCTCAGTAACCTTTGTCTTTCCTAAATCCAGGCTGCTGATATTTTTGCTGCTTCCTTATCATCTCCGGATAAAAGGCAATATGTAGCAAGAGAAATTGCTAGAATATTGGGTATATTTCATCAGGCAGAAACCATGCATCCTACCGACAAGCCCATTATTCAGGCATGTGTAGCGATTTCTTATCTATAACACATGTTTTGTTTATTTGGTTTTGACAAAATTAATGGTTCCTAAAACACAGGCTCGGCACACCGACTTGCAAGTTGGCAGAGTTACTCTGCAATGCAGCGACAAACCAGTAATTACTATTCATTTCTTTAGTACATACTCCCTCTGTAAACTTTTATAAGACGTTTTAGGTCACTAGAGGTATTATTTTGTAAGCTTCAGTTTGTTTGCTCACTCTGGGTTTAAAAAATATGCAGGCATTAATTCAGAAGGGCCCTTTTGCTGATATTCGCAGCGCACTAGATGTTCTTGAGAGGGTTGCATGTTCAATAAAGTTCAACGAGCCTGTTCTTCTTGTTGGCGAAACCGGCACGGGGAAGACTACTCTCGTGCAAAATCTTGCTTCCTGGCTTAAACAACCTTTGACTGTAGTGGTACGGACAAACAGTAACAAATTACCATGTGTTGAAAGCATAACTTGTTTACCATTGCAAATCCATTGATTATCAAATTTGTTACCCAGAAATTGATTGTATCTGCTTATGCGGGTGCAAAAGTTTTAATATTGTGGAAAGGATATAATCTCCTAAAGCACCTCTACACCATTCAGCTTGTGTCAGTGTTACTGTTTACAAATATTTGAAAGGACAGAAGATTATCAGCTAGTGGCATAAAATCTGTATTTCCATTTTTGCCATGGCATAAAAAGTCCAAAATGTGTTTCTCTTTTGTACTCCCTCCGTTCCTAAATATTTGTCTTTTTAGAGATTTCAAATGGACTACCACATACGGATGTATATATACATATTTTAGAGTGTAGATTCACTTATTTTGCTCCGTATGTATGCACTTGTTGAAATCTCTAGAAAGACAAATATTTAGGAACGAAGGGAGTAATTTATATGATCTAGCGGGGTCGCACAATTTTTGAGATTTGCAATATACTAATATCTTGTCTTGACATCTTTCAGAACTTAAGCCAGCAAAGTGATATATCTGATCTCCTCGGTGGATTTAAGCCTACAGATGCTCGGTCAATATGCTTTCCTCTTTATATGGAGTTCAAGGATCTATTTTGTCAAAGTTTTTCTAAAGAGGTGCGGCCATTGTTGGCTTCTTATGGTTTTGCCCCGTACTAACCTGCTCAATATAGCTTACAGTTAGCTTGGGATCTTATTGTTTCTAATATTCTAATAGATCATAAGTTTAAGATGCGCTTACAAGACAAATCTTAAAAATGTTACTTTGTTCAGCTTAAGTCATATAAACTTTCTTTTTGTGGCTCGTGGTTTATTGCAAGGTTGGCTTAAGCTTGAGGGTGAAGTGAACGATAAGTTGCATTATCGACCAAGATTATCTTGTTCATAAGCCTAAGATTTGCATACACCATGCAAGCCATAGAGATCATCTACTTTGATTTATTAATTGAATTGTTTGGTTGTTCAGGCGAATGAAGATCTTTTACATTATTTTGATGTATACGTAATGGAGAAGAATTGGGTAAAATTATTAAATTCGTTGGCGAAGTGTGCTAAGAATGCTCATAAGCTACTTGAAGGCAAGAAGAGAAAAAGGTCTTTGGGTGAATGGGACTCCCTTTATTCCAGGCTAAATGTTGCCCATAGTCAACTTGGTTCAGCAAGTGGCATGTCATTTCAGTTTGCAGAGGGTGCTTTTGTTTCAGCTTTAAGAAATGGCCATTGGATTTTGCTTGATGAGGTCAACCTTGCACCTCCAGAGACTCTTCAGAGAATTGGTGCTGTACTGGATGGAGAGAAGGGCACGCTGTGCCTTGCTGAAAGGGGTGATGTGGATTATATTGAACGTCATCCTCGCTTTCGTATGTTTGCTTGCATGAATCCAGCAACGGATGCTGGGAAAAGAGAGTTGCCATATGCTTTTAGGAGCAGATTTACAGAATGCTTTGTTGATGATCTCATGGATGATGATGATCTCCGTCTTTTTGTCAGTAAATATTTGGATGGGCTGCATACTGCTAAAGGAGTTATAGATAGCATTGTTTGTTTCTATAAGGTGGCGAAAAAGGAATCTGAGGAGAAGCTGCAGGATGGAGCCAATCAGAAGCCCCAATTTACTCTGAGATCTCTTTCTCGTGCATTAGGTTATGTAAAAATGGCAGAGAAATCTTTTGGCTTCAGGAAAGCTCTTTATGATGGCTTCTGTATGTTCTTTCTTACAATGCTGGATGTCCCTAGTGCAAAAATCATTAAGAACTTAATAGTATCTCTTTTGTTGAATGGAAGAGTGCCACCAAGCATTTCTTTTGCTGACTACTTTGTTGAAAAGCCTAAGCAACTAAATGATTCCGAATCAGATGAATTTTTGTCCAGCTATGTGTTAACCAGCAGTGTTACTGAGCACATTGTCAACCTTGCCCGAGCTGTTTACATTAGAAGATATCCTGTTCTCCTGCAAGGTCCAACATCAAGTGGCAAAACTAGCTTAGTGAGGTATCTTGCTGCAAAAACTGGCCATGAATTTGTCCGCATAAACAATCATGAGCATACTGATCTTCAAGAATATCTTGGTACGTATGTCCCTGACAGTCATGGGAAGCTTCAGTTTCAGGAGGGTGCTTTGGTGAAGGCTGTACGCGAGGGGCACTGGATTGTGTTGGATGAGCTAAATCTTGCACCTTCTGATGTTTTGGAAGCTTTGAATCGGCTGTTAGATGACAACAGGGAGCTGTTTGTTCCAGAGCTTCAAGAGACTATTCCTGCTCATCCTAACTTTATGCTTTTTGCTACTCAAAATCCACCTGTGCTCTATGGAGGACGTAAAATGCTGTCCAGGGCATTCCGCAACCGTTTCATTGAAGTGAATGTTGATGAAATCCCGGAAGATGAGCTAATCACAATTTTGGAGCAGCGCTGTATAGTTGCTCGCAGTTATGCCACAAAAATGGTTCAAGTTATGAAAGATCTGCAAATGCATAGACAAAACAGTAGAGTGTTTGCCGGCAGACATGGTTTCATTACACCAAGAGATTTATTCCGTTGGGCCAATCGGTACCGAACATTTGAGGGGAAGTCATATGAGGATCTGGCTAAGGATGGGTATTTACTTCTTGCAGAGAGATTGAGGGACGACAATGAGAAATTAGTTGTTCAAGAAGCATTGGAACGTCACCTACGTGTTAAACTCAACATCCCTGATCTATATAACTTGGTAAGTTGAATCTTTCTATGGCATATGGCTAACTATTCATTAACTTTCTTTCTTCTATTCGATGTCATGGTAGATGAAAGTCCACTTCTTTAAAAACACTTGTGTATAAATCATAATGTTGCACTGATATCATGTTATATGGCACTTGATACTAAAATAACATGATTTAAATTTCTGAAAATGCGTGGATGCTGCTTAGCAGGTATTCAATGTAAAAATGAACTGGACTTTTTTCTAATGAGAGGTACTAGAAGGTGTCGATTTGTAGTTGATGTACATGTATGAAATTTTGCAATACATTGGAAACTATATGCTGACATAGAGGACGGATGCTATTTGATGGGCGAGGATTCTCATTCTAGAAAATATTTCTTTGTTCTTTTGACATTGTTTGCTCTGCAGTGACCTTTCCCTGTTATCTAATGCAAGAAAATATTGAAGTAGAGTTTCTGCATGGCATATTTATGCTTTACTTGTTTGATGATTGCTGCATGGCCTTTGAGCCAGCCGTCTAATTGAGTGTTGTTTTCTTTGCAGGAAAGCATCTACGGGGAGAGCTTATCTTCTCATGCTATAAGACAAAGAGTACAAGAAAGCTTTGGACAGTGAGTTCTCATTTACTTTAGGCTACAGCGTGTGTTTTTGCCTTGTCCGCATCTAATGCAATATCTTTTTGAGCTTTGCAGTATCACTTGGACGAAAAGTATGTGGAGGCTATTCTTCCTCATTGAGCGTTGTTACAGGTCACGGGAACCTGTCCTCCTTGTTGGTGAAACTGGTGGTGGGAAAACAACAGTTTGCCAGGTCTTGAGTGCTGTTCTTGGAGTGAAGTTACACATTTTGAACTGCCACCAATATACTGAGACATCAGACTTCATCGGGGTAGGTTTTGTTGTCTCAAGTTTTTACCACGAGTTGTTATTTGCTGTTGCTGTGCTTCAGATATTTGCTTCACTAGCATAATGCTGTTACTTGCAGGGATTTTGTCCTGTGCGTGATAGGTCAACAATAGCGTTGGAGTACAAGCATCTTATTTCAACATTGAAGGGAATGAAAATTTCCATTCATGTTGCTGGAGATGTGGTATGTTCTTTGTTTTTAACATGTGGTATTTCAACAGCAGATTATACACTTCTCAAATTAGGTAACTGATTCTCTATTCTTCACAGCTATTTCCATCTGATATATCTGGAGCGATTAGCGTCGTGAATCGTATGAATGAAATACTTGATAGATACAGAAAAGAAAAGGAACTGTTTCCAGAGGTGCCACCTCAAGATATTGATGACATGGAGCAAATTAAGTTGAAATTGATGCATCTTCATCAGAAGTCGAAGGCAATTTTTCTTTGGCAGGATGGGCCACTTGTGCAAGCAATGAAGAGCGGAGATCTTTTCCTTATTGACGAAGTTTCTTTGGCTGACGACAGTGTACTTGAACGGCTGAACAGTGTTCTGGAACCTGAAAGAAAATTGGTATGCTTTCTTCAGTTTGCTTCTTTATGCTGGAACTGCCTGCTTTTCTTACTAAAGTAGCAGCTCATGGATAATTAGGTTAATAAAAAAGGAGCTGAAATTGCAAATTTAGGGGCCTAATGGATGAACTCGCAAGCTTATGGACTATAGTGATACAACCTTGCAAATTTGGGCACCTAATAGATGATAAACGTGCAAACTATAGGGCCTAAATAACACAATTTTTAGATAACACATATACTCCCTCCGATCCTATTTAGTCTGCGCATAAGTTTTTCCCGTTTTCCCCTTATTACTCTGCGCGTTTCGCTCTTTCCTCGCTACTTTCCAGCTGTGCCCCGCTCTGGCTGCAATAAATTAGCCTGCCTTTGGCAGTGGCAGCAAAGCGCCAACCAATCAGTCGCGCCATGCAGTGCTTACATGTTGTGCGCGTGGGGTACAGAAGAGGAGACCCAAGGGACCGGCCAATGAACTGCATGCAGCAATTAACACAGCACGCCTCTTTCCATGCATGCACAGGGGTAAAAAGGTCAAAAAAACACCCAGCCAGGCCCTCCTTGGTATCTGTGATGCTCCTTATGCGCACACTAAATAGGATCGGAGGGAGTACATCTTACTCTAAATGTTACTCCCTCCGTCCCATATTATGGGACGAAGGGAGTATTAATATGGGACGGAGGGAGTATTTGTGCATTTACACTGCTGATATTGTTAAGTTCAGTTTCTTGGTGTAGAGGTGTTTGAGCCAGCTTTGCATTGCCATGCTTTGCTGTGCAATCTAGGCACCGTAAATCTTTGGCAATCTGGTAAAATTTTAGGTTTTCATCCATTCATGTAACGTATAGTTTTTAAGCTATAAACTTAGGCACATGTCTTCATTAAAATTCTATCGATTTCTCTTATCATGATGCAAAGGCAGATCTTATCTTGTTACTAACTACAAACATTTTTTTGCGGGGATGGTTAGATGACATGGCTTGAAGAGGATTGGGTTTTAGAAGGGGATGTACATATATTTGGATGAGAGAGGGGTTTAGAGATAGCAAATACAGTGCAATGACGTTTCTTCTTCCTTGTTTTCATAAAAGATAGTTCCTTTCATAGCCCTGACCTGACCTATCCCCTAAGATTCATGTAACTCTACACTATTCTGTGCCTTTATAGTTCCTCTTAATAGTTCTCTCATGCTTACCCCTGCTTATCCAATCATGCAATTGTTGTCTTTGATTCCAAAAGCGTGTTGAACAATCAACTATTCTCTTTTGAAATTCAGTTTTATTAATTATGATTGTGCATTTGTGTCTTCTTTATTATTTTTGTAGTCACTGGCCGAGCAAGGTGGTTCTGTGCTAGAGAAGATTGTAGCACATCCAAATTTCTTTATCCTTGCAACAATGAATCCAGGTGGCGACTATGGAAAAAAAGAGCTTTCTCCAGCACTAAGAAACCGATTCACAGAATTGTGGGTTCCAGCTGTTACAGATGTTGATGAACTTAAGAGCATAGCTGTAGAGAGGTT
Organism: Aegilops umbellulata; assembly: GCA_032464435.1. Lineage (NCBI taxonomy): Eukaryota > Viridiplantae > Streptophyta > Magnoliopsida > Poales > Poaceae > Aegilops > Aegilops umbellulata. The sequence continues at coordinate 197,940,288 of CP136054.1, forward strand.
CAGCAAAGCCGATCTCTCTTGCTTTGGAGATTGTATCGTTAATTTCTCAAAGTGGTTCAACCACCTGCACACTGGAAGAATGCTCACCATACGCGATCTGTTATCCTGGATTTTGTTTATCAATTCGACAGAGAGAATTCTTGGGTCACAACAAGCTTTAATACACGGTCTGTTCCTTGTACTACTTGATGGGCTCACATTGGGAATGAATCTTGCTAAATCGGAGGCTACCGAGTTGAGAAGGACATGCATGTCCTTTATTTTAGAAGAGCTGCAGAAGGTTGAGGGGAAACCCTTAAATTCAGGCTTGAATGATCTAATGAATTATGGCTGGGGTGATGATATAACAAAAACTGATATCGATTGTAATCGTCCAGATCATTTTGGCATTGCACCATTCTATATTACCAAAGGTCATTTAGCTTGTAAGCAACATGGATTTGAATTCGGGGCACCCACTACCAGCAAGAATGTTTTGCGAGTATTGCGTGGCATGCAACTATCCAAACCTCTCTTGTTAGAAGGTAGTCCTGGAGTTGGTAAAACAAGCTTAATTGTGTCATTAGCTGGATTTTCTGGCAACAATGTCGTGCGAATAAACCTATCTGAGCAGACAGATATGATGGATCTTTTAGGTTCAGACTTACCAGTTGAAGGGGAGAATGGAATAGAATTTGCCTGGTCGGATGGTATTCTTCTTCAGGCTTTAAAGAATGGAAGTTGGGTTCTATTGGATGAACTCAATCTGGCTCCCCAGTCTGTCCTAGAGGGTCTTAATGCCATTCTAGACCACCGTGCAGAGGTCTATATACCTGAGCTTGGTCAGACCTACAAATGTCCACAGTCCTTTCGTGTCTTTGCGTGCCAGAATCCTTCATCACAGGGTGGTGGGCGCAAAGGCCTCCCCAAGTCCTTCCTGAACCGCTTCACCAAGGTTTATGTTGATGAACTAAAAGAAGACGATTATTTTTGCATTTGTAAATCAAGATATCCATTACTCAGTGATGATCTCCTCAGAAACCTGATTTGCTTTAACAATAGGCTCTTCACAGATACCATGATACACAGGAAGTATGGCCAAGAAGGTTCTCCTTGGGAATTTAATCTACGTGATATTATGAGGTCTTGTGAGATGATAGCAGGTTCGCCAGATACTTCAAAAAATGACTGCTTTCTAAATACTGTTTATCTTCAACGAATGCGAACTGCGGTTGACCGCAATGAAGTTCTCAAGCTTTTTGAAGAGGTCTTTCTGATACAGCCTAGCATTCATCAGTCGAAAATGCTTTATGTCAATGCAGATTGCTTAGTTGTTGGAAATGCGTCTATTAGAAGAAATAATTCCCGGTCATACGCAGTTCAGATTAACCAACTAAACATACTTCCTGGTATTCTTCATAGCCTTGAAGCTGCTATCCACTGTATCCATCAAGGTTGGTTGTGCATTCTTGTTGGACAACACTCATCTGGGAAAACCTCGTTAATCCGCTTGCTTGCTCAGCTGTCTGGCAATACATTGAATGAGTTGAATTTGTCATCTGCAACTGATGTGTCAGAATTGCTGGGGTGCTTTGAACAGTATAACTTCTTCAGACACTACAAAGAGGTCATATCACAAGTTGAGCGTTACGTTAATGAATATTTCAGCTTGAATATGGATATACGTTGGAAGGATTTGATTATGAGAAGAAAGGCTTTGTTTGTGAAATGGTTTAAATTTGTGGTTGCGAAAAAGTGTTCTTCAATCGATACTTCCACATTTATTGAGATGGGCAGGAATGCATCTTTGCCACCATTGAGCTTGGTCATAGACATAGTTGAGCAGATGAAGAGTGATCTGGAATTGCTTGACTTGCCTATATCGCTGACCAAAGATGGTTTGAGTAAAGTACTGAAGTCCATCTACAGCTTGCAGGAGAAAGAAGCTGTACACCAACCAGTTAAATTTGAATGGGTCGCTGGAGATTTGATCAGGGCCATTGAACGCGGTGAATGGGTTATTCTGGATAATGCGAATTTGTGTAATCCTACTGTATGTGTACTAATCTCTTGTACTCTGTCATTTATCCTACGATTTGATTTTGCTAATTTTGTTTCTTTGATCTTTCAGGTACTTGATAGAATAAATTCTTTGTTTGAGCAAGAAAGGTCCATTGTAGTGAATGAATGTGGTCTCGTTGATGGAAATCCTGTAGTTCTGAAGGCTCATCCTAATTTCAGAATGTTTTTGACAGTTAATGCGAAGTATGGTGAAGTTTCAAGAGCCATGCGGAATAGAGGAGTGGAGATATTTTTGATGGAGCAAAGTCGGTGTCTGGAAGGGTGCACGAATGTGCCTGAGAATAGTGAGAGGAAGGACGTGACAAGGTTTTTAGTTTCTTGTGGTATACCTAGAATGGAATTGATTTCATCAATGACTGAAGCACACCTCTATGCAAAAGCTGCTGGATTACGTCTTGGTATAAATATTACCCTTCTTGAGATCACACGATGGGTTCAACTGTTCCAACAACTTCTTATTAAAGGAAATCAGCTTCGTTGGAGCCTACATCTAAGTTGGGAACACACTTACCTACCCTCGTTGGGTCAAGTTAGTGGATCTGATGTTGTTGAAGATGGAAAATTAAGGTTTTTGACCAGTGTTGATGGTTGTTCAGCTGGTTTGCCTTGTGATTTTCCGTTTTCCTTGCCTGGTGGTTGGCCAAATGAACAGAAACTAAGGGATTTTATTTGGTACTCGAAAGAATCTTGTGTCCAAAGAAACTGCATGTATCTACAATCATTGGGTGCCCAATATGCTGCTTATCAACTAAGCAATTTGGAAGGCAGTTCATCCTTAATAGGACCTAGTAACATCCACCCATATGTTCTTCCTGCTTCAAGCTTATATGCACTGCAATTTCCGACTTTGTCTGGTCAGCATTCTGTTAAGACTCATGTAACTGGGGGATTTAATTCAGAGTTAGCTGATCAGATGCTTTTCATTGCCGCAAACTGGGTAATGGAGCAATCTACGAAAAGTGATCTTGATTTGTATGGGATATGGTTTAAATGGTATAATGGTCTGCTCCAGCCATACTGCAGCTTCTTTGAAAACTATGGTAATATTCTTAAGCAAGAACCCGAGCATCCTGTCTGGCACAGCATCCTCGAATGTTATGGGGAAATAACTGCTTATCACAAGGTTGATGCTGCTCATCCTGTTCCATTGCTGTCGACGAAGTTGCTGGATATGGCTGGTTGTGACACCCTTAAAACTTGCCAAAAGCGGCTTCATAGGGCTCTTAATGGTTTGAACTTGTTGCGGCTTACATTATGGCAATGGCAATCTGAGACGGTTCTTCCTGATTTTGGTGTTCTAAAAGCTGCTTTGTTGCCGGCATTGAAGTCCCTCAGATGCTTGGAGGATGAGGTACTCAAGTTGATTGTGAGCTCTCGGAAGCTGCTGCAGATATACACTCGTATCCTGGATTATCACAGATCAATATGGAAGATGATAGTCTCGTCTCAGTTTGAGGGCTTACCAGTTGTTTGGAATCTTCTGAGGAAGGAAATTCTGAAGCTGCAGCCAAAATTCCCAGAAGTAGTTGGTATCTTTCTGGTAAGTTATAATCATTATCATTTTTTTCTTGTTAATATACTATGATTGTGAACTGACATCACAATCATACAGATGGAAAGCGTCAACCTGAACAACCTCCAAGATTTCAATTCACAAAATAGCAAACCAACTTTGTGGATCCATGGTGGCCATCCTCTTGTACCATCATCTGGAAGAGTCTTCTACAAATTCCAAGAAATTGTAGCATTTTCTGCAGCTGTTTGGCCATGCAAGAATCTTTCAAAGAAACAGCTTGATGGTAATATATTGCAGATTTGGCAGCTAAAAAGAATCACTTGTTCTTATCTTGGTCCCATCCAAATTTAATTACCTTTTGTTGCTTGCAGATAAGCAACAAATAATTGATGCCATGTTGTCAGCCAATCAGGATCTTAGATGCCTTGCATTGGAAGGTACTCCTGTTATTATTCCAAGAGATCTCCTTGATGCTAATACTTTTTCTAGGCTATTATACGGAGGACTTGTAGGAAGAGCTACACTTATTATAAAGAAGAGTTTTCCTCATTTTTATTTTTATGTTCGGCAATATACTTTATCTTCTTTTTCTCTTATGTTAGTTGTGGTTTGATCTTTAGATGTAGCTGAAACACAATTTTGTTTAACTGACGAAGGTCTAGTTGCTTTCTTAATATGTATTTTCACTTCGTTTGCTAATTATAATATTACCAGTTTGAAACATTCTGACCCATTAATGGGGAGTTCCCTTTATGATTCTATTGTTTTTGTGTCAAGGTGTTTATATAGCTTTTCGTGCTGTATCTAAGCCTGAGGAAGAGGAGTCGACAGTTCTGGCCCAGTTGGATGAAATTCATAAGGTTTTTTAGTTACCTGTAGTTTTCCTAAGATGGCTTTATCCTCAACTGTTTGTCTTACTACATTTTCTTGATGTAGAGTCTTGTTCGAAAGGTTGAGTATGAGAGGAATAATCTAGGACTATTGTTGAAGACTTCCAATGCTGAAGTTAAAGTCTGTTGCTCAGTCTCATCTGATATCTTGTGTAACACTTGTGGTTTCAATGGTTGGTTAGCGAGTCTTCCTTTGCTCAATTTGAAGAGCTTGAACTTGGACACTGCTTTACTTCAATGCCTATCCAAGTGGATACAAATAGATTCTTCTCAAATTCGCCAGGTCTATCTCCCTCTCACTTCACTTTTGGATGATTTTGTCCTCTCCATTGATCGATCATACTCCCTCCGTCCCAAAATTCTTGTCTTAGATTAGTCTAGATACAGATGTATCTAATATTAAAACGTGACTTGATACATCCGTATTTAGACAAATCTAAGACAAGAATTTTGGGACGGAGGGAGTACAATTTGTTGCTCTTGAACCCATTTTATTTGTTGTCTATTTTTCCCGTGACAACTTAATAATTTCTGTGAGATATCAGTAGGAGGCAGACATTTGTAATACTATGCAGTTTTTTCTTTTGCTACACAGAGTATAGCAAACTCAGAAGCCCTGCTTACATATGCTATTGACTACTCATTGGAGTTATCGTCAAGATCTCCTTTGGAGTTTACCCAGCATAAGATCGTTTGGTGGATTCATCATAACTGGGACACAGTTGAGAATGGTAAAAATCAATATCTCTACTTTGGGTGCAACTCATATCAGTTATGTGTCTGTTTTTTGGGTTATAACTTGAAGTTGACACTTACATGCTGTGCAGTTGATGCAAATTTTGCTAGCTCGCTTCTTGAAATATGGTACAACTATCACACGTCTCTGTGGACTTATTGCTCTGGAAGTCCAAAGGTTTTTCTCTTAGATTTTACATACAGTTCTGTAAGTATTTTAATACAACCATGATTCTTTCCTCACAATTTGATTCATTTTCAGGCCCTGTTCCCTCTTACACACGATGAAACCTCTGATCTAGCACACCTGACAAAAATGGACGCCATCAATACTATTATGTATGTCATCTCCTTCCTTTTCAAGCAATTGTGGGGACATAGTGCTTGTTCCTTGTTTCTCATTTATGCGCTACTGCTTGGAGGTGATTATGCTGATATTTGTGCCTTAAGGGCATGACAGTGGTTGAGAAGGCAGTCCTCTGTTTAAGCCTCCATGTCTTCATCTGTTGCAGTTACTTTTTGCATGCACCTAGAATTATGTGGTGATCAAAATTAAATAAGGAAACGTGTGACTAAGAGATGACATCTGGTAGTGGTACAATGGAGAAAAATGTCTTATCTTAAGCGCTAAGAGGTCATCTCTTAGTAAAGAGAAGGGACACCCCTTATTTATTTTCTCTCTTCCAACTTAGCAGTTACCCTCCGTGGCATCCCTAAGAGAAGGCTGACAACACCCCATTGTACATGCTCTACAGGATGACAATATTCTTATTGTTTGTCTGTTTCTGCAGCCGCGGTGATTTATGTGTGATGGATTATCAGAAGAACAGTTTAATGCTTAGAATGTCATCTAGAAGTCTCTGGGAAGGTGTCTCGTATGCGGGAAACTTAGTTGGTGGTCTCTATTCTGCTGCTGATTCCCTCTTCAAACAGGTAATGTTCTATCTATCCCTGTTTGGTTTGCAACCATCCCTTTTAGTTGCTGTTCTGAGTTCTGACAATCTGTTGCAGATCATATTTGCCCATAAGAAGCATTTCAAGCCAGAAGAGTACAGCCAGTTGGAGCACATCCTGTTTCAACAATTGGAACATCATCTGGAGGTTCGTGTATCATCCTTGTGATGTTGTTTAAAGTCTCCTGTACCACATTTTGCGAGTTGCATGTACTTTATTTACATTCTTTTAATTCTAATCATAGCCACCATTTTAGCTGACACGCAGAAGTGCATTTTCTATGCCAGAGACTCCGCCAGCGTTTAGTTGGGACATTTTATGGTTTAGATTTTAAGCTACTGTTGAAATTTATTAATGTCTGTTTGGAAAATTTGTGGGCACACTACATAATGAATGATAATCGTGACCTTGAAGTCCTGTACACACTTGTTTTTTACTGCGATTACCAGCTTTCATGCTTGAAACCTGAACCGTGGGTTATATTTTAGCATAGAAATCTAACAAGTATTATCTCAATCCAAATATATCTCATCACTGGAAGCTTTTGTTGCGAATACTTTTCGATATGTTTTCCAAGGACAAGTTTTTCACCAGATGTGCCTATTAAATTCTTATTGGTATTGGGGATTGAAAGAAGGATTGTCTACAGTCACATAAATGGCAAACAAGAAATCCTTTCACACCGATGCCTGTGTGCGTTCAAAGCAACACAAGTTAGTATGGTTGTAGGTTTAGTTCTTAGGTGCCGAGTAATGTGAACATAATCGACCAACATTATACAGGGTAATTTCTGAACTTCATCATATTATGGTCTTTGTAATTTCTTCTTATGTGGCGTCTTCCATTGTCACTAATAAACACAGTACATCTTGGTAGATGGTACCCTTGATTGCCGAGTTTTTTTTTTGAAACAGTTTTCTGGCCTTGCATTCTTCTTGACATGCCTTGCTCTATCGCAGGATAAATGCCTCCATACTGCTTGTGCACTGTTATCTTCATCAAGTCATGGAGTACTTGCTTCATTCTCAGGGTCAAATAAACTCATAGGGTCCTTGCTTCTGGAGTTGTACTCATCGTACTCGCGTGGTACGTTCTTTTTGGATCTCTAGAACTAGAATGAATGATTTGTGATATACGCAAGTTTACCAATTCAGCCTCAAGAGTGTCTAAACTTGCTGGTATGATATACTCCCTCTGTTCCTGTATATAGTGCCCATTTCATCTGGCTGCAATACCAATGAATGAGCTGGCATGTGTACTTTGGACTCTGCTACCCTCCACTGAGCATGTCCACATGCATGTGCCCAGCGACCAAAACACCAATCACGCACTACATTGTGGAACTTTCTTAGAAAAATAATGCGCATTACATAGAGGAATGGAGGGAGTATGTATTTGCTTTTTAATGGAATATATATGGATTTGCATTGGATAGCTCAATTATGTGCTGCTTTCTGGCCTGATGAGTTGTTGAGATAGTATCCTGTTTAGCACAGGATAAAGAGTGACTGCGGAGAACAGTTAGGCACAGCACCACCCATTACAGTTTACAAATCCTTCATACATGTTATTCCGCAACAGGCTGTCTCAACGTGAAGGGCTTGCTACAATATTTTGAATTCTGCTCTCTTTGTTGTTTCTGATTATTCATTTTAGCAGACGCTGTGTACTTATTTTTTAATTATCTTTTCGGGCTTGCAGACTCTTTATTGCATCTTGGGGCTGCCTGGGTATATATTGGGATGTTGCGTTTCCAGCTATTGTTGAGCTCATACAATCCAGATCCTGCGTTCCTATCTGCTTTTATGCATTCTCAGATTCTGGAGAAGATTTCACTCCTAGATCTCAAGGGAAAGGTAAAAATCTCTTGTTTATGGCACATAGCTCCTGTAAGCTGTTTTGTGCTATACAGTATGGTGCAATGCAAGTATCGTGAGCTCATATAATCCAACTTTCTATGTTGTATCAGTCATTCATATAAAGTCATTGCTATTTTGTTAGTGCTGAAACTGTATTTTGATTGTTTATAAAATCATATACCTAGAGGGTGTTCATAAGACATTGCCTTTACTCAAGAAAAGGTCAAGTAAATTTATGTCATCTTTTTTCTAATAGGTTCGTCATGAATGTGAAGAATTGGCGGGCTCTAACTTAGCAGGAGATTGTCATGAACAGAAGTTAATGCAAGAGCTGAAAACTGAAGAGAAGAATCTCCGGTCAAAGGTTCTGTTTATAATCGCATAGCACCCAGAGCTTGCAGTTCAATTCTAAGTTCTAGATGTTTCATACTTTTTTTTAATCCCGTGTTATCTTGCCGATTCTACCATGCTGCTAGTTTTTTCTTTCACTTCTTAATTCTTTGCTGGTCAGGAATTGGATGCACTATTGTAAATATTCATGTTTCACAGCTAGATGAATGTCCTATCTCCGAAAGTAACATGCACAATGTACATTGTTTTCTCTGTGATATGGTGCTACAGTGCTTTCTTGCCCATGGTAGTGAATTGGTGATGCTACAAGCTGTGGAAAGCCGGCTAATATGAAATTTATCTCTAAATGTTCGCATCGCTTGGCTATTGCACAAGATGAAGCATGCCAAGCTCTCAACATGTATTCAATCTTGTATGCATGTGCTTTTTTTTATATTGATAACATGCATAATGTACATTGTTTTCTCTGATATGGTGCTACGGTGCTTTCTTGTCCATGGTGGTGAATTGGTGATGCTACAAGCTGGAATAGCTGGCTAATATGAAATTTATCTCTAAATGTTGGATCGATTGGCTATTGCACAAGATGAAGCATGCCAAGCACTCAAACTTGATTATTGAATCTTGCATTTCATGCACTTCTTTTTGTGTAATCTATGCATGCAAATGGACGAGATTCTTACTTGTCCTCATACACTATTGCAGGTTGTATTTCGACCTCGACAGTCTAAACACAAGAGTTTGATTGCAGCATGCTGTGAGTTTGAGGGACGGTTGTCTGACTGCAAGGATCTGTTAAGTCATTTAAACTGCAATGGTGCTGGGCAATTGGAGGTCAACAGAATCTGCAGTTGGCAGGTGAGATTTGTTGGGACTGATTTTAATGTCTTAGCTATAGCCATGGGGCTGTTTTTATTCTTCTCTTCCACTCCTCATAACTGCAGTTAAAATTGATTGGTCGTGCAATCATTCTATGACAGATAACATCAAGAAACTTTATTAAGAGGCTGACAGAAGAGTATGGGGAATATGTGGATTTGATTCAGCCAGTGCAAGTTGCCGTATACGAAATGAAACTTGGCTTGGCAATTGCTCTATCTGGTTCTCTTGAGAGAGAATATTTGAAGAAGGTGAAAGAAGATGATATTGAAAAAGTTGTGGTATGTATATGTTTGCAGCTGTAGTTGAAATATGCAAGTTTCTTCCATGGACAATCTTTTAGAATATAATGTCTAGAGTGCACTTCATACAGTCAAATTTGTTCTTCACCAAACAATAGTTCAAGCAATATAATGTCCCTGGTTAATGTTAATAGGAACACACTCGATGAATACATGGTGCTTATGCTGTACTGTTATCGTTTTCTGTTCTGCAGGGTGCAGTTTTTACTTTTATGCAGTTTCCCAATGGACATGTTGCTGGAATGACCGTAGTGGGCGTTCCAGATTTAACAAATTATTCAATGGGTGATCAATTGGAAACTCAATACAGTGTGTTCAAGGATGTAGATATATTGGAGAAGCTGTCTCATGTGTCGAGTCAGTTAAATGTTGGCGAAGTTGCAGATGAAGTGGTTAGTGAATTGAACCGTCTTCTATCCTATTCAATTTTATGCTTCTGTAGATTATAAGTATTTGGAGAATGGAGCTGTTTGTAAGTGTTTTCTGTACTGATTGCAGAGATCCCATTCGCAGATGCTAGTAACATTTCATCATGTTTCTTTAGTACGGACAACGTACCGTATCTTTCATTCCCTTATCATGGATAAAACTTCTTATCTGGTATGTACTCCTATCGTCATGGTTAATAAACCTCGAATTGAAATAATGTGTGTCTTACCAGTTTCTTTTTCCAGTCTTTGAAGAAGATCTTCGATTATTTTGAAAGCATGTGGATCAATATGAAATCTAGCGTGAAGGCTAGGGAAAATGATGATTCTCAGTATTACAAGTTCAGGTCCCGTATCATCGATATACAGGACATCTTTGAAGGAGATGTGCCTTCAATTTCAGATATAGACTCTGATGGCAATGCTGGTCCAGATAATGAAGAAAAATTGGAGCTTGAGTTTTTCAAAATTATGGTATTCCAATGTTCTGTATTCCTTACGAGTGCTTGTATTTTCATTTTATTTTTTATTGAACACTCTTGTTTTATTCAGGAGAGAAGTGACGAAGATGATGGTTCTGTTGAAGACAAATGGGATCTTGTTCCAGAGTCTGCTCTGAAATGTATTATATTAACACATAACCAATTGTTTGGATCTCCTGATCTTATTGAAAAGGTAAATAGTAACATGAGAAAGAAGATGCATCTTCTGTTAACTTTCATGATCAGTTCGAATGCCTATATGGATGCTCACGGTAACAGTTGATAATTTTCTTGACCTTTGTTGGGTGTTGTCTTTCTGACCTTCTTTTAGATGGTAATTTCTTTGACATAGGAGGCCAAGACAATAAATAAGATGAACGCATGAACTTCAGACTAAAAAATTTGTACATTCTCATAGCTAACTAATATTTTTCCTGATGTATTTATTTCAGACTGAAAGATTCCAAATTAGTGATCAGCAGAAACTGAAGTCTTTTGTAGACTCGTATGATTTTGGTGCAAGAATATTGAAAGGTATGTACATGGACTATGATTTCAGACAGTGGTGTATGCTGGACTCTTTGCTGATTTTTGATATCATTTTCCAGGCCTGCCAGAATTGACTTCTTCAACACTAGATGAGAAACTCATGCCTGAGCATTTACTCCGTGTTTGTCTAGAATATCAGCGAACCTGTGCAGCCTCTCTAGGCAGCAATAGTTATAATGCTTACAAGGTATCGAGTCCTGCAAGTTATACCTTTGATACCCAGTCGTTCCTTCTTACTAAGTTTACTTGCTTATTTGCAGGACCCGAATCCTCCTGTTTTATTCAAAATGGTTGAGCCACTAACTGCACTTCAAGAGAAAGTTAGGACCTTTTTAGACGAGTGGCCTGATCATCCAGGTTTACTGAAAATATTGGAGATAATTGCTTCCCTTTTGGCAATGCCCCTGAGTGCTCCACTTTCTAAGGTCTGGTACCCAATAAATTGCTTGTATAATACTAACTTGCTGCTCAATACTAAGCTATCTTTGTCTACTGCCCCCTTATTGTTGCAGGTCTTACTTGGATTGCAACTTTTGGCTGGGAAAGCTCAAACATTGCAGGAAAATGACTCCAAATTCTTTCTTAAAGGTAAAGGCTGCATCTTCAGTAGCAATACTAATTCTAGTTTCTGATTCCCACCTTTGTGTTCAGGTGGTAACATCGTATACTGTGAAATGTAGGACTGTTTATTTACTTGTGCTTACGTGCTGTAAATTTTTTGTGGTAAAATCGTATAATTTGTTTTGTATTAAGGCTGTAACATTTCCAGCATCTCAAACCTCTGGTAAATCGAAGCTACGCTGTTCAATTGCTCTAATTCTTTCCCCCACAGATCATCTTCCACCAATATTCATGCTTCTATCTTCATGGCAAAGGCTTGAGTTAGAATGTTGGCCTATCCTGCTTGAGGAGGTCCAGGGAAAGTATGAAACTAATGCTGCAAAAGTGAGTTTGTATTTAATTTGCGTGCCATTATAGTTTATTAACAGTTTCAGTTTTGCTCAACATAATATATTGTTGGACCTGTGCAGCTATGGTTTCCACTGCGAGCATTGCTTTCAAAGTCTTGTGACATTCCAACGAATGATGATTTGTCTATAATCAAGAGGTATGCTTCAGTGCTTCTGCATATGTTCTCTGTTCGTGTCTCTGTCTATTTTCTTATGTTTGCTTGATCCAAAATGCAGCATAGAGGAGTTCGTCCAAACATCAAATCTTGGAGAATTCAAGACACGATTGCATCTCCTCCTTGCCTTCCATGGTGAATTTTCTGATGGTTCTAGTGTGGGTGTTTATTTAAGGTGAGGTCTAGAGTTTGCTGTGTAGTTGATTTCATGTTATTTATGGAAGTTGGGTTTTCTGTGTTTTTGCATCTCTGATATTTTTCAAACTGGTCCCTTCATTCTGCAAATGTGCCTTACTATATTAATATCTTCTCTCTCTCTTGGCAGTACTCCAGTGAAGAAAATCCAGAATATTCTGTACAACGTGTTTGGTTACTACATGCAGTTCTTGTCACTGTAAGTTTTTGTCACGTGAAGTTATTCCTAGCTCATTCTTAATGGTTGATTATAATAGTTTTTTTTGCTCCTCAGTGTTCTTCGGCAAATTGAGGTCAGTAAAGAATCAGTTGAAAACGAGTTGAAAGACCAGGTTAAGCTTTATCGATGGGATCAAGATCCATACAGTCTTGCTTCGATTGAAAATTTCAAGAGGACGAGGCAGAAAATTTTTAAGCTTCTGCAACGGTTCAATGTATGTACTAATTGCTTACTGTGGTTATTTTTCATGTGAATGAATTTGCTAGGGCAGCTTAGCTTATTCTGTTACTGCGAATAGGGCTTCTTCTGCAACCCTATTGTGCCCATCAAACAACAGTCAGTTGAATTACTTAGCTACATTTTTAGTTGGAAATTTCCTCTCGAATGATCTCTAGTTGTAATTACAACAGAAACATTTTTCTGCAAGTCGTTAGCACTTCCATAAGTCTTTTTGCCATTATCGAAGCAATCATGTATAATAGGGTTTCTAAACTACCACTCCCTCTCTTCCCGTATGTAGGGCATATTAAGTTTCGTGAATAGAATGTTTTCACACCAAGAATTACTTTATGTGTTACATAAAAGAATTATTGACGTTAAATTGGTATCACAAGATCTGTTTTCAAAAGTACCTACTGGTAATTTTGATTTGTATCATATAAACATGTATTAATGGAGTAATGTCCAAAGCTTTATATTACCAAAACCTAATACATCCTGCATACAGGAATAAAGGGTGTATTGCTTAGTGCTCCATTGTTCTGACATTTATGCTTATCTTCAATAACAATTTTGGAAAATACATTTATTGGGCAGTTTACTTTTTTATAGGATGTTTTGAAGAAACCTGTTATTACCCTACTGAATGAAGAGGCTACAGCAAGAAAAGTTCCATGCTGGCTTGATCCTGAGATACCTGAATCACAGTTTCCTGTTGACACGGATAAACTTAGTGAAAGGTTGTCCCATAAGGACCATATATTTATTTAATCTGCACCATTGCATGTTCTTAGGTTCCCCTCTTTCTTCCAGGTTTTTGTGGTACAACAAGTGGAAAAGCCAGGCTTCTCTGTCATTGCAAACATTATTGCATGCAAACGATAGTGCTGCTGCAGTTCCCAATGTGAAAGGTGATAACCCCCCACCCCACCCACCCAGCCCTCTGTGGAAACTTGTTCTTTTCCCACATGTTTTGTCCCTTCATTTTCCTTTAGTGTGTGTTATTGTGAACCATTGTTCTTTTTGTTGACAGAATCTGTGTATGCTGTTGTGCACAATATGGACCACCAACAAGATGAAGCTGAACTCAACGACAGATTGAAATTCTTTTGGTATGCACTTGAGAGGATTTGTAATGCGGCTGATTTTGGTTCTATACTGAAGCATGGTAAAAAGAACCAGAAGAAAACTGCTTTGTCCAGTTTGTTCAAGACACTTGAGGAATGTGGACTCTCAAAGCACAGGCCAATTAGTCATGAGGTACTGCTAATGGCAAAAACTGATTTTCCACTTACGCTATATGTTGTTTGGCTGTTGAATGCTGTGATGTGAAATTAAAAGAAATTTATTTATTTTAATGTTGTCTTGATTTTTGTCTGCAAAATTGACTCTGACAACTTAATGTCTTCTAGTGGGGAAACGAGTTGGATGCACCAAGCCCATTGTTTTTGGAGCAGTCATACAACACAACACATTTACTCCAACAAGTGATCACGCAAAAAGCGTGTGAAGATGTTAGCACTATTCATTCTACCCTATTGGGCGCAAATAACTGGAAGCTTGCAAATCAGCAGTACTTCAGATGTTTGGCAACGGTGCAACAACTTAAGCAAATTTCCTTGAAATTTAACAAAGATCTAGACTTGCAAGAGGTTAGTTCCTTTACGTTTTGTTGTTTTGATGCCTCAGATGATGCATTATCGAATTCGTTTTTATGGTTTAACTGCTTGAGCCATCTTTTGCAGGTTAATAAGGCTGCATCCTTTATGAACCATCTTTTGACTACGTTGTGTGAACAAAGACATCTTGCTTATGATCTATTCGAGCAGCTGAACCAGTTTCGGCATATGATCTTATTATTAGGTTCAGGAGGTACCTCTAGATCTGTGCCTTTTCTTTTCCTGTTATATATTTATTTAAGTGAAACTTATGACTTATCCTATTGTAGGGAAGAGCGAATCTCTATCATCCTGCCAAAATGTACTGCTAATTTCCATGTGGCAGCAAAAGGTATGATTTCCACTACTTCAAGCTTTGAAGTTGTATGGATTCTATGTATTTAATTGACACGTGTTTTTGCACTTTGTATGTAGCAATTTTTTGACAATGTGCTAGCTATGGCCATGGACACCAACTTGTTGCTCAAAACCTTCAAAGGTTCTCATCATGCCTCCTGTGACAACTTTGAAGTAGAAGTTGCCGCGATGTCAACTCTTTTGGAGAAGTTTATTACAAGATTTTCTGAATCCAAGGTAAGATTGTTTGTTTCTTGACACTTACAGCTTGCGTATAGCGTATGTGTACGAGCTAGCTGAAACCAGGAACGGTAGGGGTCCTTTTGGTTGTCATCTGAGAATTTATGCCCTATTTTTTATGCATGCTTCGAATAAGTTGATGACGTTGCAATGTGCCTTTTTGGCCCAATAACTTGAGCTGAATATTCTTTGAGTACTATAACAAGTTGCTCCATCCGAGCCGAATATTCTTCGAATAAGTTAATAATTCTGTTATATTTTTTTGCAGGATTTATTAGACAAATTCTTAGTTGGATCCAACAATATCCTTGCTGGTGCCCACAAAAATATGCCTCTTGCTACAATAGAGATGGAGCAACTTGTTGCTGCAAATTGCCAGCTTGTCGACACATTTAGAGAGGATATACAGGTTTTATGCCACCAGGATGTTTCACTGAGATCTGTGAAGAAAGTTCTGCTCTCTCGTTTCGAAGAGTTACTGGACAAGGTTCGTGTTAATTACTAGTGCAAAGGATGCTTATTTTTATTCCTCTAGTATGCTTAAGACGTGTAATGCAAAGGATGCTTGGTGTTTTGATTGTTGTACTTGTGATATGCTTATTAGTTTTTCCTCTAGTATGCTTAAGAAGTGTAGGTCCTGCAGAAATGTTACTGAGAGTTATGTAACATTTTCAGTTGCCCTGTTTTGCTGGGTGACTGGTAGACTTCTTCCTATTTTATACTGGAACACTTTTTTTTTTACTATAGGCATCCCCAAAATGCAGAAAAAGAAGAATTTATGTTTTGTTCTGATGTTGCAGTAGGTGGACTAATATCTTGCTCCTGTATGGATATAGTTATTTCAAATTTCTGTCTCTTCATTTTGCAATCATGCTGGAGGAATTTCTCATGTGTTACTATTTGATGCATTTCGTTTGTGTTGTATGGATGTTTGGTTCTTAAGCATGGGTTACTGTCGTATAGGGGAAGATAGCAACAGAGAGTTTCTCTAGAGAACTTAAAGACAAGCATGGACTATTCTCTGATGAACAAAAGCCTGAAGATTCATACACAGAAGCTTTTAAGGAAACTTTCGCACTAGCTGTCGGTGTTGTAGGACAGCTCACTGGTCTTGGGAGATCCATTGATGAAACTAAAGAACCCTCGTTAGAGGGAAATATTACTTCCTGGAAAGATATTTTGCATTCGTATGTCATGAATCTTCAAATGGACCATGTCTGTGACGCTGGTGAAAATCTTTCTGTTTTAGTGGTATGTTCCTTCGCCCTTTGTTTGTCTTCTTGGTGTGTGTTCCTTCACCTTTAATACCTATGGATTTTTTTTGCTTTGCCATCTGATCCTTATTGTTACCCAACAGAGGAAATTGTTGGACTACAAACCTGAGATGTGTTCTATAATAGAGGCGCAGTTAATGCATCTTCGTGTTTTGCTGCGTGTGATCCTGTCATCAGCTGAAGGCATACTTTCTGAACTTTTGGAAGCTCACAGAAGAGTAAGCTTGTCTTTGATTTAGTAAAGTTTTACTTGTCCTTTTCCCCTGCTTTGGTTGTAATGACCCCCCTCCCCTTTCTCATTGGCTTTTCCCCCTAATGGTTCCAGACATCTGAAATGACTCATGCACTTGGGGATCTTTTTATTTATCTATGTGCGGAGGGGTTTGGTTGTGTCGAAGATGCAGCTGAAGATGCTTCAGACGGACAGAAAGATGCAACAGGAACTGGAACTGGCATGGGTGAGGGGGAAGGTCAAGAGAGTGCAAGCTCTAAAATTGATGATATATCACAACTTGAGGGCACCA
Source organism: Aegilops umbellulata (assembly GCA_032464435.1). Taxonomy (NCBI): domain Eukaryota; kingdom Viridiplantae; phylum Streptophyta; class Magnoliopsida; order Poales; family Poaceae; genus Aegilops; species Aegilops umbellulata. Next base: position 197,957,107 of record CP136054.1, read on the forward strand.
ATGAAATGGTTAGTGTGTTTGAACAGTAGTTTTAATCTTAGATTCTTTTAGTGAAGCTAACCCGTCTGCTGATATTTAGCAGGATGCTCAGTGTAAGGCAGATCAAACTCCTAAGGATGATGATCAAGCAATTGAAATGGAAGGAGATTTTGCTGCTGAATTAGCTGATGTTTCTGAGAATGAAAGCAATGACTCAGGCAGCGAGGGTGAAGACAACTTGGATAATCAGATGGGTGACACTGGTGATGCCAGTGAAATGGTTGCCAAGAAATCCTGGGACAAGAACGAAGATGATGATTCTAAGACGTCTGACGAGAAGTATGAGTCTGGTTCATTAGCCAAGGGGGCAGACGAGAATGATAGGGAATTGCGTGCTAAGGATGAATGTCCCATGGAGACAGATGATAACGAGCAAGGCAAGAATAATAATTTGGATGATGAACCAAGTGCTTGTGAGGATGCTGATGAGAATACTGATGATGTAATGAACAAAGCTGATGCATATGATGATCGAACAGGACCTGAACTCTCTGAACTGGACAATGATGATGAGGATGTCAACATGGATGACACAGAACAAACCGATGGCATGGGTGCTGACAATCCTGACAACGAAGATATGGGCCCAGAAGAGGGGCAGCAAGAAGATGATAGTGCAGTTGCGTCAGAAGATATGGAGGAAGACGATGCCACACATGATGGTAACAATGTGGTCGATAATGAAGGGGATCATGATGAAGATGGAAATGTTGAGCCAAACAACATGGAGAAGCAACAGGTGGACAAAATGGAGTCACTTGCACATCCTTCACAAGGTATACAACCCAACCAATTGGAAACAGACTCCAACAGAGAATCTGAAGCAAACTTGGCCAACAGCATGGACATGAGCAGTGGAGTTGCTCCTTCTGTTGATTTTTCAAGTAATGAAGTGCCTAGTCTGGAAATCTCTATGCCCAACTCTGGTGAAGGTTCAAGAAATTTGTCCAACTCCAAGCCAGAGTTGCAGCCTGATGCTCCACCATCACACATCAAGCAGACAAATCCTTTCAGGAGCATTGGAGACGCATTGGAGGACTGGAAAGAACGAGCAAGAGTCTCTGATGATACCCAGGATCATCAACCCGAACCTGAACACCATATTGATGATGAGAGTGCTACTGAATTTCGTTATGTGCCTGAGGGCGAGCAGAGCACCTCTCAAGCATTAGGTGACGCGACAGCTGATCAAATCAATGATGAGCTGCAAGTCAGGCAACCTATGTTAGAAGATGAAACCCGTGCCGAAGTTGAACAACCCGATGAGAGGATACCCGGGGATGACAAGCCTGAAATGCCCCATCTTCAAACTTCGCAATCACGTGCCAGCAAGTCTGAAAGTGCCAACAGATTGGAGAGAAGAGATATTCAGACTGATGCATCCATTGAGGATTTGGTTCAAGATGAAATAATTGACACTTTTGGAGATGTTGTTTCATTCAAGCAGCGTCTGACAGATGACAGGATGGTTCAGCTTGATGCCCTAACCAGTGACAGGGAGATGTCTACTCATATGGATCTGGACATAATTAATGAAGAAACGGAAAGGACTATCATGGACTGGAGAAATCTTGAACTGGCAACCATGAAATTGTCCCAAGAACTGGCTGAGCAATTGCGCCTTGTCATGGAACCAACTCTTGCAAGTAAGCTTCAAGGAGATTACAGAACTGGAAAGAGAATAAACATGAAGAAGGTACTTGTATTCTCTTTGCTCCTTGTCAGTCATTCTAACATGCTCTCCTCCTTTTCTCTTGATGTCCCTCTCAAGAATGTGCACTTATACAAACATTATTTTATCTTCTGTCAGGTTATTCCATATATTGCGAGCCAGTTTCGCAGGGACAAGATATGGTTGCGACGAACTAAACCCAATAAACGAAATTACCAGGTGGTTATTGCTGTCGATGACTCACGAAGCATGTCCGAGGGCAAGTGTGGAAAAGTTGCAATTGAAGCATTAGTTACAGTTTGCCGGGCCATGTCGCAGCTTGAGGTTGGACAGTTCGCAGTTGCAAGTTTTGGAAAAAGAGGGAATGTTAAAGTCTTGCATGATTTTGATCAGATCTTCAATGCCGAAGCTGGAGTCAAGGTAGGGCATCTCTTTTGCTTTCGTCAGTTGTAATAGAGTAATACTAACGTCTGTCTGTCTCTCTCTCTCTGCAGATGATCTCTAGTCTGTCCTTTGAGCAAGACAACAAAATTGAGGATCAACCAGTTGCGGATCTCTTGATGCATCTGAATATAATGCTTGATGCTGCTGTGGCAAGGTCGCGCACGCCATCAGGACAAAATCCACTTCAGCAACTTATACTTGTAATATCTGATGGAAAGTTCCATGAAAAGGTATAAACACTTTCTCTTTCATATTTGCTTATATGGATTAAACAATGCTTATTGTTTTAGTGCTGAAGTTCACTTTATGGGAGCAGGAAAATTTGAGGCGCTGTATCAGGAATGTTCTAAACAGAAGGAGAATGATTGCATATGTACTCCTAGATAGTCATGAGGAATCCATTATGAACTCACTGGTGTGTACTTCAATACTTACACTGACATTGTTTTGCACAGCCATCTAACTTAGGTAGTTTATATTCTGACGGCATTTTCTTTCCAGGAAGCGTGCTATGAAGGAGACAAGCTAATCTTGGGAAAATATATGGACTCATTTCCGTTCCCTTACTATGTTATGCTGAAGAACATCGAAGCGCTTCCTCGCACACTGGCCGATTTGCTTAGACAGGTATGGAGCAACACATATTTTTGGCTCATGTCATTCCTTAGTTAACAAATGGATGCTGGATTCATATCTCTGCTGTTTTCTGCTGCGCAGTGGTTTGAGCTGATGCAGAGCGCGAATGAATGATCTTTGGGGACGTTGCCAGCCAAATTGCTCAGGGAACAATTAGTGGTCCAAAGTCCGAGTTTTGTACAAAATATACCACACCTGTTGTAGCTTGTTTTACACTTCGGAACGAATCGTTGTGTAAAGTTTCCTTTGTACGAAATATGCTACATCTCCATGTAAATGACTTGTGGGAGGTCAGATTTTGAGTAAAACGCACATTGCAATACCAAGGGATCAATGCCAAATCGCTTGCCACCATATAGTTTTATATTGTCACCATACAACACTAATCTTGTGCCCTAAGAGGATTCAGGGATGACCCGATGGAAATTCTTGAAGGAGTGGTGATTGTTGTAGTCCGAGGCTTGTAGGCACTTAGGTGGCCGTATTAAAGTAGTCGCCCGAGGCTTCAAACTTGTAGTAGCATCTCTTAAGAAATCGATATGATCCACGTCATAATCCATATTGGTTTCCCAAATTTATTAAAGAAAAAAGAGCAATTGAAGAATTAGAGAAAGATCTACAAAAGGAAATTAACTTTGTAAACTAGAGATTTAATATTTCTATCGAAAAAGTGAAAAGGAAATTAACTTTGTAAACTAGAGATTTAATATTTCTATCAAAAAAGTGAAAAAACCTTAGCGTAACATTCTTGCAGAATATATAGCTTTCCAACTAAAAAATAGAAAGACAATGAAAAAAGCCATTGAATTAACTAAAAAAGCAGATATAAGGGGAGTAAAAGTAAAAATTGCGGGTCGTCTCGGAGGAAAAGAAATTGCATGCGCCGAATTTATTAAAAAGGGTAGACATCCCCTCCAAACAATTTGCGCTAAAATTGATGCTATCCAATTCAGACTATCTATGGAGTCTTAGGTGTAAAAAATTGGCCTCTAAGACTGGCTCAAATGTTGTTGGTGATCATGTTTTTCAGATGTTAGAATATTTAGCGTAACGATAGTCCTAAAACAACATTGAGAGTAGTCATACCTGAAGTGTTTCATGACATTACCAAAATTATCAGCACGAAAGTGTCCACTTCCGTACGATAAAACGCGCGTCATAGAAGTGCTTTCGTCAAGGGTGATCGACACGTGACATCCACCATAACGGGTCGCCGTTAAGCTATCGGGTTCCGGTTTGGATCCGATAATCCGTTAACAGCCCCGACCAATGGGGAATTTTCACGTGTAAAATTCTCATTCGCCGGATAATGCACGTGTCAACTCATCGTTGGGACAGATGTCATTCCTACAATGGACGAAAGACGCCTATGATATGTCGACACGTGGCACATCCCAACAGTGGCCCATTTTAGGTAAAAAGACCAGCCCAGGTAAAGGCCCACCATATTTTTTTAGACAATAGTGGGCTGGTCCGTTAACAGCCTGCCATGTTTTGGATCAAATGCACATATCAGATCAGGCCCGTTCACAGCCTGCCGTGTTTTGGGCCAAATTACGGCCCATATCGGATCATGCCCGTTAACAGGCCACTGTTCTTTTGGGCCCATTCTAAGCCAGGTTTGTATTTCAGCCTGTTAAATGCCTGTTTACCAGTTCGGCCCGATAATAGTTTCGGCCTAATAGCGGCACGTGGTGCATCTGGGACGTTGTCGGTCCGGTTTAACTTTAGGCCATTTAACGACCCATGCAGAAACTGGGATATTTCTTGTCCGAAGTAACTTTAGGCCTCTTAGCGGCCCATAGTCTTCATGGATAAATTTCAGCCCAACTGGCCTATCGGCCTGTTAATGGCCCGTGTAACAGTTGGGCCTAATTGCAGCCCGCGTTGAACCCGGCCTGCTTATAGCCCATCTGATAATGGCCCATGACACTTTTGGGCCTATGGCTCGCGTGGATACTGGTCTGCTTAAAGCCCATAATTTTATTGGGCCAAACAGACCCGCGATATATTTTGGCCTGTTAACGGCTCGTCCTATTTGGCCAAACATGGGCCTTAGGCAGTTTCGGCCTGTATTGACCCGTGAATTTTTCGGCTCAACGCTATCCCAATCTAGGTTTTAGCCTGTTAAAAGCCTATGGTATTCTCTGGCTCAGCTGGCCAGAACTTTACTCGGCCTGTTAAAGGCCCAAGATGATTATAGGCCCAGAACTTTACGTTTAGACCTGCTAATGGCCCAAGATGATTATAGGCCCATGTTTTGGCTCATATGAGTAACGGGCCTGCCTGAAGACCGACAAAACTGAGATCCACTGAACCTTCAGGCCTAAATTACAGCATACCGACCAAGAATAAACCTAGAATATACAATAAAGAAATCACGGCATATTACATCCACTGAGAATGAAAGTTCGCTACCGGTGATAATAAAGCGCAACGTGACCACATATTACATACACTGGGTACCAAAGGTCGCCCCCAGTGCATATAAACGCGCCGACAAAAGAATATACAAAACCGAGAGCACTTCAGAACGCTGATGAGACCTTAACTTCAGAAGGCTCCGCAAGCAGCCGAACAAGCTGATGAGACCTTAGTTGTGTCAACGATAGATGCTCCATCCCTAACTTTATAGCACCATAGTGCGCAAGGCAGTCCTCTGAGATCTTCATTGCGTCATTGACATCAAGTCGGAGCTGAGCTGAAGCAGGCCTTTCCGCTTTAAGTTGAGATTGAAGAAGTTGAACTGATTGAGGCAGCGACTGCACAGAGGTTGTCTCACAGCTGCTGGTGAGTAGCTTCAACTCACCGTCTTCATCAAGACAGGACCTTGGGGGTCATCTTGCTCTCTTCAAGATGGTTTGTCTCACTATCTTCCCTAAAGTTCTGCCTGGCATAAGAGATACGACGAGAAACAAGAAGACACGTAACAGGTTTCACAATTATATAAGCAAATAAATGGACCGTTAGATTGACATCTAACGGTCTAATGCTGGTAGAGTCAATTGTTGACTAAGTTTCTTTTTTGAGAAACCTTGTGTATGCATGAACTTAGTAGGCCCACAAGTCAGCCTCTAAATCTGTGGCAGACAACATAGAGCCCATTTGCTAATTTTTTTATAATTTGCAGCCCATTTGCTAATTCTTAAGTAATTTATTACAACCCATTTTCTGCCTAGGACCACGGTCAAAAAGTTCAACCTTATTTTGCATATTTTGGTGGAGTCCGAACTGTCGTAATCCCGAAATGATAAACATTTTTTTTAAGAACTTATTGATTTGCCAAAAAAAATCTTTTTGTTTTTGTAAGAAAATAAGACGTGGGACAATTGAGTTGGTTTAAGGGAATACCAGTGGTAAAAAAATCAGCACTGGGAGGGAAAACAACAACAAAAATAAGGATGCAAATATGAAAAGGGAACTTTATGTATTTTCAATATAATGATACGTGTATATGAACTAGTAAAACTATAGGTAGAGATTAGAAAACGGATGTAGGACATGGCGTTTCAAGAGGAAAATAGAACTGGGCTGTGTGTTTGATTCAGTAAAAAAAACTGCATGTGAATGTTGTGAGACAAAATATAACTAACGCTGGCGGGCCAGAGCCAGTAGATACCTGCTGGATCTTTGTGCCCCGTTGTCGTTATGGGCTAGGCCTGTTAAAAACAAAACCAAGCCTGGGCAGTTTACAGCCCAGTTGAAACTTGCTCGACCTGAAAAAACAATATACCTGCTCAACAAACGAGAGAATTCTGCAAGTACAGACTGATAACTGGGATGCATCAGGTATATTGTTTTTTCATTGTGATAATAAGTGCATGCACTTGTTTCAAAAAATTTGGAGAATTGGGAATTCGAACGACAGGTGCTTATGCTACCCATCAAATAAAAATCAGGTGCCAGAAAATTCATTTCGAAACAAATGATTCAACTTTATATCCACGTCGACCCTCGGCATGATGGTTGGAAGCTAATGCCAAGTTCATACCGAAAGATCGTTAACAACAATACCAACATGCGGACGACAAGGTAGTACAAGTACCAATACTGAACTAACTTATAATCTTTTTACTCCTGGCCCTAGTGTTCGTCTGGTAGAAAATCTTGCAGAGGACCAGCTCCCGCTCCTTGTCTTGCTCCAGGTCCTCGAGGTGGTACTGGTGCATCACCCAGTTGGTCCTATGCTGGTCGAAGTTCTTGTTGGTGTGCAGCACCAAAACCTTTTTGCTGCCCGTCTGCCGGCCGTTGACCACCACCGACAAGGTATTGCTGGTCTTGTGCCACATCGCGTGCATGCCACACTCCTACTGTATCTTGCGACGCGTGCACGTGCCCATTTTGAACGCACTGGAACTGAGCTAGAATAAATGCTTGCTTAGGCCACTCAGTGTGATACCTGCAATATTGTCGAATACAGGTTTTAGTGTACGTGGTTGGCATTTTCATAACATCTTTGGCATGTTGCAGTCACTTGTTCACTTTTTATTAACTGTCAAATTGTAATTGCTTCACTAGGTCCACGTCTAAAAAGAAAAATAGAGCTATAAACAAAGGAATATGTTTGTGCAAGTAGACGGCCGATCGGTGTCTTACCTGGAAGTTTCTCAGGATGGGTGTAGCATATGCCGTGCTCGCTGTTGATGGTTGGTATGAACAAATCGATGAGAGGGTGAGATTTGGTGCTGTCAGCAGTCACTTTGGCCTCAAGGTGCTCGATCAGCTCCTGATCCGTGAGATCAAACTTGACGCTAGCCGGCAGCACCGGCCAATCCTTCTTGGACTTGCATCAGTTAATTCCAGTTATAGGGTACTCAATGTATGATCAATCGACTATTTTAAGTGAATGATGAAAGATTTCGACAGATAAGTGGTACTCAAAATCTGAAGTCCACAATACCCCAAGCCGCCGCCGGGATTCTTGTGTCACCTCACGCGCAGCATGTTGTCACGTCAATTCAATGTGTGGACATGATGAATAATTTGACCGACGTATACTAGTACTGCTACTGTACTACTTACTAGTCGTATTTAGTGTCACATTTTAACCATAGGTCTAACTAACAAGTATGCACTTGAAGCCTAATTGATACAGTATATATATATGGCTTCTACACAGCATCTCCATCATCATTATTAGTACATCCTACGCCGGTGAGTTAGGATGCACTTGATCCCAGAAAAGTATCTATTGTTCAAACCAGAGGAATGCTTCAAACTAACAACAGTACATAATATCCAACAAAAGAGGGTCATGCTACAGTCTACTGAATCAAGTTGTGCAAACCAGAGGCTCAGTCTAGATATCAGTACGAATCAAGTTGTGCATATTTGCTGTTGGCATGAACCACATCACCGCATGTCGGGTTTGCAAAAGCCAACACAGTCCCCCCTAGCGAATGGAAGTTGCATAGCATGGTAATCATCGTCCGTGATATGATCGATGATTGGTTGGATGATCGGATAATTGAGCCCGAGGAACATGGAGTGGTTGCCGAGGCTGTAAACCCGCCTCCAGTTGAATACGCCTGGCCCAATAGAGCTGGGATCTTTCTCGAACATGAAGCAGCCATAGCCATCAATGTCAAGAACGCCCGAGGCATTGTACTGCATGTGGTTTGATGTAATGGTTTGGTCAATTTGGTACGTGCGAATGAGCATCAAATGACCGCTGTCAACTGAACAAGCGATAAACCACCACCCATCGGCTGGTATGATTCCAGGTCCTGGAATCATGAAGGCCAGCGCATTTGCGTTTGCTGCAACAATTCAAATTGGAGACCAAAAGGACAAAAATAAACAACCATGTTCAGAGTATGTGTGGAATTAAGATTATTATAACAGTGAGACATATCATAGACAGAGAATTGCAATGCCGTGGTCATAATCATACCCCAAGTAAAAAAAATAAGCCAATGGCTTTCATATTCTAGCAATATGTCATGGTTCAAACATCATGTAACAATGAGAGGAAAACAGCTATGACAGGGCCTACTCATATTCTACCATAGCACTTACTACTGTTCTCATATCAACTCTAAGCAATAACATGCGTTGTTATGAAAATCTTGGAAATGAGAGTAACATATAACAATCATGAGGTTATGCACTTATGCTCATAACATATATTCTAACAATCATTAGATGCCAATTGTTCCCATATCAACTCTAACAATAACATGTGTGGTCATAAAAATCTAGGAAATGAGAGGAACATATAACAATGATGTGGTTATAGACATACTATCTATTCTAAATTTTTAACAATGAACAGGCAGTCGTATTCATAAGGTAAAGATGAGATGAGATAGAACAATTACATGATGATAGATTCCACCAGTATAGGCAGCCAATCTGTGCCTCGACCGCGTAAACGATGCCATCGTGCACTATAGCATCAGACAGAAATGTTGCCTCAACAGGATTGACGATGATGTTGGAAATATGCCCTAGAGGCAACAATAAAAGCATTATTATTATATTTCCTTATTCATGATAATTGTCTTTATTCGTGCTATAATTGTGTTAACCGGAAATCGTAATACATGTGTGAATAACAGACAACAAACATGTCCCTAGTGAGCCTCTAGTTGACTAGCTAGTTGATCGACAGATAGTCATGGTTTCCTGACTATGGACATTGGATGTCATCGATAACGGGATCACATCATTAGGAGAATGATGTGATGGACAAGACCCAATCCTAAACATAGCATAAGATCGCATAGTTCGTTTGCCAGAGTTATCCAATGTCAAGTATCCTTTCCTTAGACCATGAGATCGTGTAACTCCCGGATACCGTAGGAGTGCTTTGGGTGTGCCAAACGTCACAACGTAACTGGGTGACTATAAAGGTATGCTACGGGTATCTCTGAAAGTGTCTGTTGGGTTGACATGGATCGAGACTGGGATTTGTCACTCCGCTTGACGGAGAGGTATCACCGGGCCCTCTCGGTAATGCATCATCACAATGAGCTCAATGTGACCAAAGTGTTTGATCACGGGATCATGCATTACGGTACGAGAAAAGTGACTTGCCGGTAACGAGATTGAACGAGGTACTGGGATATCGACGATCGAATCTCGGGCAAGTAAAATACCGATTGACAAAGGGAATCGTATACGGGATTAATTGAATCCTTGACATCATGGTTCATCCGATGAGATCATCGTGGAGCATGTGGGAGCCAACATGGGTATCCAGATCCCGCTGTTGGTTATTGCCCGAGAGCCGTCTCGGTCATGTCTACATGTCTCCCGAACCCGTAGGGTCTACACACTTAAGGTTCGGTGACGCTAGGGTTGTAGGGATATGTATGTGCAGTAACCCAAATGTTGTTCGGAGTCCCGGATGAGATCCCGGACGTCACGAGGAGTTCCGGAATGGTCCGTAGGTAAATAATTATATATAGGAAGTGCTGTTTCGGCCATCGGGACAAGTTTCGGGGTTATCGGTATTGTACCGGGACCACCGAAGGGGTCCCGGGGGTCCACCAGGTGGGGCCACCTGCCCTGGTGGGCCACATGGGCCTTAGGGGGTGCGCCTTGGCCTTCTTGGGCCAAGGGGAACCAGCCCCAAAGGGCCCATGCGCCTAGGGTTCCATCTAGGAGGAGTCCTAGTGGTGGAAGGCACCTCCTAGATGGCTTGGGGGGGGAGGGAAACCTCCCTGGCCGCCGCCCCCCTTGGGAGATTAGATCTCCCAGGGCCGGCGCCCCCCCAAGAGGCCTATATAAAGGGGGGCAGGGGAAGGGGGCAGCGCACCCATTGCCCTGGCGCCTCCCTCTCCCTCTCCAACACCTCCTCCTCCTCCATTGAGCACGGCGAAGCCCTGCCGGAGTACTGCAGTTCCACCATCACCACGCCGTCGTGCTGCTGCTGGAGCCTTCTTCCCCAACCTCTCCTTTGCCTTGCTGGATCAAGAAGGAGGAGACGTCACGCTTTCCGTATGTGTGTTGAACGCGGAGGTGCCGTCCGTTCGGCACTAGATCATCGGTGAATTGGATCACGGCGAGTACGACTACCTCATCCACGTTCACTTGAACGCTTCCGTTGCGATCTACAAAGTGGTATGTAGATGCTATCTAATCTGAATACTCGTTGCTAGATGAACTCATAGATGGATCTTGGTGAAACCGTAGGAAAATTTTTGTTTTCTGCAACGTTCCCCAACAGTGGCATCATGAGCTAGGTCTATGCGTAGTTCTTCTTGCGCGAGTAGAACACAATTTGTTGTGGGCGTAGATGTTGTCAACTCTTCTTGCCGCTACTAGTCTTATCTTGCTTCAGCGGTATTGTGGGATGAAGCGGCCCGGACCAACCTTACACGTACGCTTACGTGAGACCGGTTCCACCGACTAACATGCACTAGTTGCATAAGGTGGCTGACGGGTGTCTGTCTCTCCTACTTTAGTTGGAGCGGATTCGATGAAAAGGGTCCTTATGAAGGGTAAATAGAAGTTGACAAATCACGTTGTGGCTTTTACGTAGGTAAGAAAACGTTCTTGCTAGAACCCTAATTCAGCCACGTAAAACTTGCAACAACAATTAGAGGACGTCTAACTTGTTTTTGCAGCAAGTGTTTTGTGATATGATATGGCCAAAGTTGTGATGAATGATGAATGATCTATATGTGATGTATGAGATGTTCATGCTATTGTAATAGGAATCACGACTTGCATGTCGATGAGTATGACAACCGGCAGGAGCCATAGGAGTTGTCTTTATTTTTGTATGACCTGCGTGTCATTGAGAAACGCCATGTAAATTACTTTACTTTATTGCTAAACGCGTTAGCCATAGTAGTAGAAGTAATAGTTGGCGAGCAACTTCATGGAGACACGATGATGAAGATCATGATGATGAAGATCATGGTGTCAAGCCGGTGACAAGATGATCATGGAGCCCCAAGATGGAGATCGAAGGAGCTATGTGATATTGGCCATATCATGTCACGTTAATTATTTGATTGCATGTGATGTTTATCATGTTTTGCATCTTGTTTACTTAGTATGACGGTAGTAAATAAGATGATCCCTCATAATAATTTCAAGAAAGTGTTCACCCTAACTGTGCACCGTTGCGACAGTTCGTTGTTTCGAAGCACCACGTGATGATCGGGTGTGATAGATTCTAACGTTCACATACAACGGGTGTAAGACAGATTTACACACGCAAAACACTTAGGTTGACTTGACGAGCCTAGCATGTACAGACATGGCCTCGGAACACAGAAGACCGAAAGGTCGAGCATGAGTCGTATAGAAGATACGATCAACATGAAGATGTTCACCGATGTTGACTAGTCCGTCTCACGTGATGATCGGACACGGCCTAGTTGACTCGGATCATGTAATACTTAGATGACTAGAAGAGGGATGTCTATCTAAGTGGGAGTTCATTAAATAATTTTATTAAATGAACTTTATTATCATGAACTTAGTCTAAATATTTACAATATGTCTTGTAGATCAAATGGCCAACGTAGTCCTCAACTTCAACGCGTTCCTAGAGAAAACCAAGCTGAAAGACGATGGTAGCAACTATACGGACTGGGTCCGGAACCTGAGGATTATCCTCATAGCTGCCAAGAAAGATTATGTCCTAAGAGCACCGCTGGGTGACGCACCTATTCTCCCTGCAGAACAAGACGTTATGAACGCTTGGCAGTCACGCTGCGATGATTACTCCCTCGTTCAGTGCGGCATGCTTTACAGCTTAGAGCCGGGGCTCCAAAAGCGTTTTGAGAGACATGGAGCATATGAGATGTTCGAAGAGCTGAAAATGGTTTTCCAAGCTCATGCCCGGGTCGAGAGATATGAAGTCTCCGACAAATTCTTTAGCTGTAAGATGGAGGAAAATAGTTCTGTCAGTGAACACATACTCAAAATGTCTGGGTTGCACAACCGCATGACTCAACTGGAAGTTAATCTTCCGGAAGAAGTGGTCATTGACAGAATCCTCCAGTCGCTTCCACCTAGCTACAAGAGCTTTGTGATGAACTACAATATGCAGGGGATGGTAAAGACCATTCCTGAGGTATATGCTATGCTGAAATCAGCAGAGGCAGAAATCAGGAAGGAGCATCAAGTGTTGATGGTGAATAAAACCACTAAGTTCAAGAAGGGCAAGGGTAAAAGGAACTTCAAGAAGGACGGCAAGGAAGTTGCCGCGCCCGGTAAGCAAGTTGCCGGGACGAAGCCAAAGAATGGACCCAAGCCCGAGACTGAGTGTTTCTATTGCAAGGGAAGTGGTCACTGGAAGCGGAACTGCCCCAAATACTTAGCGGACAAGAAGGCCGGCAAAACCAAAGGTATATGTGATATACATGTAATTGATGTGTACCTTACCAGTACTCGTAGTAGCTCTTGGGTATTTGATACCGGTGCAGTTGCTCACATTTGTAACTCAAAGCAGGAGTTGCGGAATAAACGGAGACTGGCGAAGGACGAGGTGACGATGCGCGTCGGGAATGGTTCCAAGGTCGATGTGATCACCGTCGGCACGCTTCCTCTACATTTACCTATGGGATTAGTTTTAAATCTCAATAATTGTTATTTAGTGCCAAGTTTGAGCATGAACATTGTATCTGGATCTCGCTTAATTTGAGATGGCTACTCATTTAAATCAGAGAATAATGGTTGTTCCATTTATATGAGAGATATGTTTTATGGTCATGCTCCGATGGTTAATGGTTTATTCTTGATGAATCTCGTATGTGATGATACACATATTCATAGTGTGAGTACCAAAAGAGTTAAAGTTGATAACAATAGTCCCACATATTTGTGGCACTGCCGCCTTGGTCACATAGGTGTCAAACGCATGAAGAAGCTCCATGCAGATGGACTTTTAGAGTCTCTTGATTATGAATCATTTGACACGTGCGAACCATGCCTCATGGGTAAAATGACCAAGACTCCGTTCTTAGGAACAATGGAGCGAGCAACCAACTTATTGGAAATCATACATACCGATGTGTGCGGTCCAATGAGTGTTGTGGCTCGCAGTGGCTATCGTTATGTTCTCACCCTCACTGATGACTTGAGTAGATATGGGTATGTCTACTTAATGAAACACAAGTCTGAGACCTTTGAAAAGTTCAAGGAATTTCAGAGTGAGGTTGAAAATCAACGTGATAAAAGGATCAAGTTTCTACGATCAGATCGTGGAGGAGAATACTTGAGTCATGAATTTGGCACACACTTAAGAAAATGTGGAATAGTTTCACAACTCACGCCGCCTGGAACACCTCAGCGTAATGGTGTGTCCGAACGTCGTAATCGCACTCTATTAGATATGGTGCGATCTATGATGTCTCTTACCGACTTACCGCTATCTTTTTGGGGCTATGCTTTAGAGACTGCCGCATTCACTTTACATAGGGCTCCGTCGGTTAAGAAAGAAAAGCCCTATTTAAAGTGAATGCGGCAGTCTCTAAAGCATAGCCCCAAAAAGATACAAGTAAGTCGGTAAGAGACATCATAGATCGCACCATATCTAATAGAGTGCGATTACGACGTTCGGACACACCATTACGCTGAGGTGTTCCAGGCGGCGTGAGTTGTGAAACTATTCCACATTTTCTTAAGTGTGTGCCAAATTCGTGACTCAAGTATTCTCCTCCACGATCTGATCGTAGAAACTTGATCTTTTTCTCACGTTGATTTTCAACCTCACTCTGAAATTCCTTGAATTTTTCAAAGGTCTCAGACTTGTGTTTCATTAAGTAGACATACCCATATCTACTCAAGTCATCAGTGAGGGTGAGAACATAACGATAGCCACCGCGAGCCTCAACACTCATTGGACCGCACACATCGGTATGTATGATTTCCAATAAGTTTGTTGCTCGCTCCATTGTTCCTGAGAACGGAGTCTTGGTCATTTTACCCATGAGGCATGGTTCGCACGTGTCAAATGATTCATAATCAAGAGACTCTAAAAGTCCATCTGCATGGAGCTTCTTCATGCGTTTGACACCTATGTGACCAAGGCGGCAGTGCCACAAATATGTGGGACTATTGTTATCAACTTTAACTCTTTTGGTATTCACACTATGAATATGTGTATCATCACGTACGAGATTCATCAAGAATAAACCATTAACCATCGGAGCATGACCATAAAACATATCTCTCATATAAATGGAACAACCATTATTCTCTGATTTAAATGAGTAGCCATCTCGAATTAAGCGAGATCCAGATACAATGTTCATGCTCAAACTAGGCACTAAATAACAATTATTGAGGTTTAAAACTAATCCCGTAGGTAAATGTAGAGGAAGCGTGCCGACGGCGATCACATCGACCTTGGAACCATTCCCGACGCGCATCGTCACCTCGTCCTTCGCCAGTCTCCGTTTATTCCGCAGCTCCTGCTTTGAGTTACAAATGTGAGCAACTGCACCGGTATCAAATACCCAAGAGCTACTACGAGTACTGCTAAGGTACACATCAATTACATGTATATCACATATACCTTTGGTTTTGCCGGCCTTCTTGTCCGCTAAGTATTTGGGGCAGTTCCGCTTCCAGTGACCACTTCCCTTGCAATAAAAACACTCAGTCTCGGGCTTGGGTCCATTCTTTGGCTTCTTCCCGGCAACTTGCTTACCGGGCGCGGCAACTTCCTTGCTGTCTTTCTTGAAGTTCTTTTTACCCTTGCCCTTCTTGAACTTAGTGGTTTTATTCACCATCAACACTTGATGCTCCTTCTTGATTTCAACCTCTGCTGATTTCAGCATAGCATATACCTCAGGAATGGTCTTTACCATTCCCTGCATATTGTAGTTCATCACAAAGCTCTTGTAGCTAGGTGGAAGCGACTGGAGGATTCTGTCAATGACCACTTCTTCCGGAAGATTAACTTCCAGTTGAGTCAAGCGGTTGTGCAACCCAGACATTCTGAGTATGTGCTCACTGACAGAGCTATTTTCCTCCATCTTACAGCTAAAGAATTTGTTGGAGATCTCATATCTCTCGACCCGGGCATGAGCTTGGAAAACCATTTTCAGCTCTTCGAACATCTCATATGCTCCATGTCTCTCAAAACGCTTTTGGAGCCCCGGCTCTAAGCTGTAAAGCATGCCGCACTGAACGAGGGAGTAATCATCGCAGCACGACTGCCAAGCGTTCATAACGTCTTGTTGTGCAGGGAGAATAGGTGCGTCACCCAGCGGTGCTCGTAGGACATAATCTTTCTTGGCAGCTATGAGGATGATCCTCAGGTTCCGGACCCAGTCCGTATAGTTGCTACCATCGTCTTTCAGCTTGGTTTTCTCTAGGAACGCGTTGAAGTTGAGGACTACGTTGGCCATTTGATCTACAAGACATATTGTAAAGATTTAGACTAAGTTCATGATAATAAAGTTCATTTAATCAAATTATTTAATGAACTCCCACTTAGATAGACATCCCTCTTCCAGTCATCTAAGTATTACATGATCCGAGTCAACTAGGCCGTGTCCGATCATCACGTGAGACGGACTAGTCAACATCGGTGAACATCTTCATGTTGATCGTATCTTCTATACGACTCATGCTCGACCTTTCGGTCTTCTATGTTCCGAGGCCATGTCTGTACATGCTAGGCTCGTCAAGTCAACCTAAGTGTTTTTGCGCGTGTAAATCTGTCTTACACCCGTTGTATGTGAACGTTAGAATCTATCACACCCGATCATCACGTGGTGCTTCGAAACAACGAACTGTCGCAATGGTGCACAGTTAGGGTGAACACTTTCTTGAAATTATTATGAGGGATCATCTTATTTACTACCGTCGTTCTAAGTAAACAAGATGCAAAACATGATAAACATCACATGCAATCAAATAATAAACGTGACATGATATGGCCAATATCACATAGCTCCTTCGATCTCCATCTTGGGGCTCCATGATCATCTTGTCACCGGCTTGACACCATGATCTTCATCATCATGATCTTCATCATCGTGTCTCCATGAAGTTGCTCGCCAACTATTACTTCTACTACTATGGCTAACGCGTTTAGCAATAAAGTAAAGTAATTTACATGGCGTTTCTCAATGACACGCAGGTCATACAAAAATAAAGACAACTCCTATGGCTCCTGCCGGTTGTCATACTCATCGACATGCAAGTCGTGATTCCTATTACAATAGCATGAACATCTCATACATCACATATAGATCATTCATCATTCATCACAACTTTGGCCATATCATATCACAAAACACTTGCTGCAAAAACAAGTTAGACGTCCTCTAATTGTTGTTGCAAGTTTTACGTGGCTGAATTAGGGTTCTAGCAAGAACGTTTTCTTACCTACGTAAAAGCCACAACGTGATTTGTCAACTTCTATTTACCCTTCATAAGGACCCTTTTCATCGAATCCGCTCCAACTAAAGTAGGAGAGACAGACACCCGCCAGCCACCTTATGCAACTAGTGCATGTTAGTCGGTGGAACCGGTCTCACGTAAGCGTACGTGTAAGGTTGGTCCGGGCCGCTTCATCCCACAATACCGCTGAAGCAAGATAAGACTAGTAGCGGCAAGAAGAGTTGACAACATCTACGCCCACAACAAATTGTGTTCTACTCGCGCAAGAAGAACTACGCATAGACCTAGCTCATGATGCCACTGTTGGGGAACGTTGCAGAAAATTAAAATTTTTCCTACGGTTTCACCAAGATCCATCTATGAGTTCATCTAGCAACGAGTATTCAGATTGGATAGCATCTACATACCACTTTGTAGATCGCAACGGAAGCGTTCAAGTGAACGTGGATGAGGTAGTCGTACTCGCCGTGATCCAATTCACCGATGATCTAGTGCCGAACGGACGGCACCTCCGCGTTCAACACACGTACGGGAAGCGTGACGTCTCCTCCTTCTTGATCCAGCAAGGCAAAGGAGAGGTTGGGGAAGAAGGCTCCAGCAGCAGCACGACGACGTGGTGATGGTGGAACTGCAGTACTCCGGCAGGGCTTCGCCGTGCTCAATGGAGGAGGAGGAGGTGTTGGAGAGGGAGAGGGAGGCACCAGGGCAATGGGTGATCAGCCCCCTCTCCCCTCCCCCTTTATATAACCCCCTTGGGGGGGGGCGCCGGCCCTAGGAGATGAGATCTCCTAGGGGGGGCGGCGGCCAGGGAAGGGGGGCTTGCCCCCCAAGCAAGGGGGGCGCCCCCTTTAGGGTTTTCCCTCCCTCCCAAACCCTAGGCGCATGGGCCCATGGGGGGGGGGAGGCGCACCAGCCCACTATGGGCTGGTTCCCTCCCTCATACAGCCCACGGGGCCCTCCGGGATAGGTGGCCCCACCCGGTGGACCCCCCGGGACCCTCCGGTGGTCCCGGTACAATACCGATAACCCCGAAACTTGTCCCGATGTCCGTATGATGACTTTCCATATATAAATCTTTACCTCCGGACCATTCCGAAACTCCTCGTGACGTCCGGGATCTCATCCGGGACTCCGAACAACATTCGGGTTACTGCACATACATATCCCTACAACCCTAGCGTCACCGAACCTTAAGTGTGTAGACCCTACGGGTTCGGGAGACATGCAGACATGACCGAGACGGCTCTCAGGCAATAACCAACAGCAGGATCTGGATACCCATGTTGGCTCCCACATGCTCCACGATGATCTCATCGGATGAACCACGATGTCGAGGATTCAATTAATCCCGTATACGATTCCCTTTGTCAATCGGTATTTTACTTGCCCGAGATTCGATCGTCGGTATCCCAGTACCTCGTTCAATCTCGTTACGGGCAAGTCACTTTTCTCGTACCGTAATGCATGATCCCGTGATCAAACACTTTGATCACCTTGAGCTCATTATGATGATGCATTACCGAGAGGGCCCGGTGATACCTCTCCGTCAAGCGGAGTGACAAATCCCAGTCTCGATCCATGTCAACCCAACAGACACTTTCAGAGATACCCGTAGTATACCTTTATAGTCACCCAGTAACGTTGTGACGTTTGGCACACCCAAAGCACTCCTACGGTATCCGGGAGTTACATGATCTCATGGTCTAAGGAAATGATACTTGACATTGGAAAACTCTAGCAAACGAATTAAGCGATCTTATGCTATGTTTAGGATTGGGTCTTGTCCATCACATCATTCTCCTAATGATGTGATCCCGTTATCGATGACATCCAATGTCCATAGTCAGGAAACCATGACTATCTGTCGATCAATGAGCTAGTCAACTAGAGGCTCACTAGGGACATGTTTGTTGTCTGTTATTCACACATGTATTACGATTTCCGGTTAACACAATTATAGCACGAATAAAGACAATTATCATGAATAAAGAAATATAATAATAATGCTTTTATTATTGCCTCTAGGGCATATTTCCAACAACTACCTCATCCACGTTCACTTGAATGCTTCCGTTGCGATCTACAAAGTGGTATGTAGATGCTATCTAATCTGAATACTCGTTGCTAGATGAACTCATAGATGGATCTTGGTGAAACCGTAGGAAATTTTTTGTTTTCTGCAACGTTCCCCAACAGATGAGCCATAACCATGTATGGCGACCAGATTCGAGATACACTAATCCCATGTTGAACAAGGCAATGAGCTTGTAATCCATGTAGTCTTCTGATGGTGTGGGCACTTCGCAGATTATAACTTTTAGCAAAGCAGAGGTCGAACCAAAAGCTTGACGCGTCTCGTGCGTAGTAGGTAGGAGTGTCCGGCGGGCCGCGAGGCTCGATGGCGGCGGTATCCAACGATGGAAGGGTGATCTCTCGCTGGGTGTAGATATCCGCGAGACGCCATGGACTACCGGATTGGTGGATGAGGATGATCCAGTTGGCCTTCATGCCCGCCCAGTAGTGGCCACGCATGAAGGACAGGTGGACGGGTAGTGGTAGCATGTCGAGGGGCACCACGGCAACCTCCATAGGATCGTCAAGTCGGTGTCTGGGCCAACTGCGAGGATCGGGCATCAGCAAGCAGGGTGTCTTGAAAAGAGCCGGCCGGTTGCAGACGAGTAGACGGTACAAAGACACCGAGCATGCGGCCAGACGGACGGTGCTGAGTAGGTCCATACGATTACAGATCTGCTCCAAGAGAACATCGGGGAGGGAATTCCAATCGCGGCTCTGCATGTCAGTCGGTTCTGCCATAGGTTTTTTAGGGCGCTGAGTGATTGGGGTTTTCGATGCCTGCGAGCCAGCAGGGAAGTGGATTCGGGCGAGCGAGCGAAGAAGATGGCGTGTGTGGCCGAGCAGTGAGCGGGGGGATATGGTACGCGTGAGCTACCAAGGAAGATGGCGCGGGGGGAAATTGTGTGCGGCCGACGATGGGGAAGAGAGGAGGAAGAAGAAGAGAGGAGGAAGAAGAGTGAAAGACGGGGAAGAAAGTGCATTAAATCTCAGTTCTACTAGTACTACTACCAGGATATACCGTCCTTTGGAGTGTAAATAGTTACGACGATGACATGTGGGTCTACCTCAAGAGGGCCCATATGTCAGTTAATGGAGGAGAGAGGTGCGTAGGCGTATTTGACGAAGCATGCTCTACTGGCAAACATGATGGCAGTACTGGGTAAGGCTGATTTAGTAACACCAACACGCGTGTGTCCCATCTGCTGCAGCGTGTATTGTCACTTCACTACGAAGACTAGTTGAATAGTGAGATGGGGAATAATGGATCACGAAGACTTCCTATCTACAGTATTCCTATGCCTCTACGCTCACTTCACTCATTTTTCTCCGTACGTAGTCACTTGTTGAAATCTCTAGAAAGACAAATACTCCGTATTTGGGAACAGAGGGAGGCTTTTACTCCGTATTTGGGAACAGAGGGAGTATCACCATATGGAGGGAACAGAGGGAGCTTGAAATATGAACATGTCAATGGGAGGGAGTAAAATCCTCATGCATGCATGCAACATGCAACACTCACACGTACACATGGACGCACGCAACACTCACGCACCCATGCGACACACAACACATGACGCAACACACACGCTCACGCTCAAGTGCTCAACCTACTTCATACGCCCGTGAAAGACTGTACATTTAGAGATTTACACATTGACCAGGTCATAATTAACGCCCAAAAGTATCAGACTTATGTGTGCATGCGACCATTGAGAGAAGAAGATTAAATGAAGGTTGTTGCATGCTGTAATTAAGGATAGACATATAGCCTATACCTAGAGCACAAGTTGGTGCATTAGTCAATCAGTATCGATTTAGATTAGGCTAGTCATAGCGGGGAGTAACTTAGACTAGTAACATGCATATGTTACTAGTCTATGTTACTACATTCATAGTGGAAGTAACATATAGTTGGTATCATGCAAGCCAACATTTATTAAGATGTAGACCCATTTTACCTTGGTATGTGTTATGTTATAGTAACATATTATGTTACTCCAACCATCTCTCCCCTCATTAACTACATGCCACGTGAGCAAATTTTTCTTGGGATGTGTTATGTTACTTGCTATAAGTTACTCCCACTATGACCAGCCTTAAAGGCTAAATGCATTGGAAGTATAGATGTACACTCTTTGTTTTCTAGCCGATGTACACTCTTTGTTGGAAGACCGAGGGAGTACACGTGCATGCACTCACATACACAGCCAGGGTGGTTCGCGCGCAAGGGTTGGACTCCTGTCGCGCCTGCATAAAGTTTTGTTTATCTGATTTCTTTGCTCTGCCAACTGACAGGTTGGACCCAGAAACCAGGTGAAAGTTTAACCAGTCAACAAAGTGCCACGTCGACTATGTGGCCGGTCAGTAGGGTGCAATACGGTGCTCTACGATGAGCTAGTGATCGTATAATCACCGCAAAACTATATATAGTGACCGTAAAGAGCATATTGTTACATACGTTGACCGCCAATGTATTTTTCTCATTTCAAATTAAGCCATATTAACCGGAAAGGACGCAGTATGGACTAGTACTAGTACTGCTTTGATGTGTCCTGTCAACTCGTCAAACGAGGAGAAGCTTGCTTACTACGCCTCTCCCTCTCCCACGCGCGCGGTGGCTCGCAGGACGAGGAGAGGGTTCTGACTACAGCGCCCTCTCCCTCTCCCTCTCCCTCGCCCTCGCGGTGGATGTGCAACAGTTCAATCGGTGTCAGATTGCCAGAAGCATATTGTACTATAGTATCATCATTGTTGGACCTTCCGAAGAGGCGAATAGCCAAGTGCAAGGTTCACACGAGTACGAACTGTTGAACCTCCCGAAGAGGCAAAGAGCCAAGCGCAAGGTTTTATAGGAGTCGTCGTCCTAGTAGGAGTATAATACTCCCTCCGTTCCTAAATACACGTATTTTTAGACATTTCAAATTGACTACAACATACGGATGTATGTAGACATATTTTAGAGTGTAGATTCACTCATTTTGCTCCGTATGTAGTCACTTGTTGGAATCTCTAGAAAGACTTATATTTAGGAATAGAGGGAGTACAACTATAGCGAACGATGCTACTGTATGATGCCGCCACGTCATATCCAAAGTTGTGTCACCTTTTTTTCTTCTCAAATAGCGTGTTGGAGCCCGTGCAACAACCACACAAGTTGCACGTACACATAACACATTTACTAGTAATAAATTCTAAAGGACAAATGCCAGTATGCCACACAAGTTCATCTCCAATTCATGTGATAAATTTGTGCACGACTAGTCTACATATATTCACAGCGCTACCGTTCACAATTTACCATACTCCACTTACATGTTATAGATGAGCTACATGTCCTCTTCCAGGTTCCAGTCCCAAGTGTTCTTCATGGATGGCACGATCCATAGCGGTGGGCAACGGGAATCATTGTCGCGGCTTTCTAGTCTAGTTCCACACGATGGAGACTCATCCAAGTTGAAGCGGCATAAATTAGAGATAGCGTGTCCCAGCATGTCGTTCATTCGGCGGTGCGCACTGAAGACACAACCATGCTTCATGAATGGCAGGTCTTCGGTGTCGTGCACGGAAGGTGGCATCCGCTTCAGAATGGGGTAGCTATCACCAATGAAAAGCGAGTACTCTCCAAGAGTGTTCCTCGGCCCCCACGTAGCATTACGGGGGCGAACTCGGCGCCGTTCATCTGGTACACGCGACATCTTAGATCTGGACACATGGTGATGTACATAGTCAAGGTCCATTCATAATTATGTTGTGCTCAAATATGGCGGTCAGTAATACTGTGCAGCAAATAGTAGTACTCCGGTATAGAGGAAGTAAATTAACTGGCTTATTATATATAGCCACTCTTGGCTACATGGATGAGATAGTAAGACATGAAAAACAAAAATGGTGGCAGCTAGTGAGTTCAAGTCTTCAAGGGCCTAGCTAGCTACTCCAAGGTAAAAAGTACTCCTACTAGTACTAGTAAGTAGTATAACAATGAAAGAGAAGGCGAGAGGGTTAAAACATATAATACTAAATGGAATATCTGGGTAGATGGTGACAGTCCGATCGTGGTAGATTGTGTGACCATGTTGCACATTAGAGGTACCATGGGTAACGACTGCTAAGATAGTTGATCCCAATATGCTAAAGTCAGCTACAAGGTTCCAGGTTAGACCGAATCACGAATGCAAATGCACATCCAGGATCGGCGATCTTATTTTGATCGGGGGATGACTGGTCCCTGCAAAATAGTGGAGTACCGTTAGGGATGCAAATGATGGATTTTGGCTTTGTGCATTCCTTTTGTAATCTCCCGTACCGTAGGATGGCAACCAAATGAAACAAGTCCCCCGGCTTGTCACCGCGAAGATGCGGCCTAGATGGCGCACGACGTCTTCGAACGTGTAGGGGTACAAATCTGCCGCGGCCAACATGCGCCAGCCTCTGCCATTACTGCCTCTTGCATTTATGGCAATCCTTATGCCGAACACCGCGATGAGATAGTAATCATCGTAGCCGCGTCGCTTTGTCAGTGGGTACGCAATTGCTATCTTCTTCAATCTCATGTAGGCATCATCTTACGTATTCAAGCCCAACCAGTCCGGAAGGCCGATCCCAATGGTGGAGAAGGGGTCTACGGGAACGGCCGCACTGCTGTGGATGTTGTGCAAAATGATGGTGGTATCCGGCCGGAGGTATGCAAGCCAATCTTCGTTGGCACCGACCCAGACCTATATATAATACGGTGGGCAGCGGAGAAATTACAGGATGGAAATGGAATAACTAAGTACTAGATGATCAAACTCCATGACTGACCTGCTCATCGGACAAAATCCGACTACCTCTCAACGTCAGCAAATCTAGCGGAGTCAACGTGCAACCATGGCCAGGGAGCAGTGGACTGTTCGAAGGATTGTCCCATAGAAGAACCTTCTCCTCGAGGACGCATGGAAGACCAACAAGCATGGCCTTTTCCCAAGCCTGTTTAAGCACTGTCTTGAAAAAGTTGGTGCAGGAAGCACCGAGTCTTGCGGCGGTGAGGACGTCAAAGCGGCATGCAATTTCTCCCAGAGGATCGCCGTCCAAGTTCTCCCAGCCCTGACGAGGAGGAGAACTGCCTGGCGAATCCATGGGAGCAGTGACGAACTGCCTTCTCTTCAGGGGAGGGGAACTGGCGAGGAGGAGATAAGAGCGTAGTAACCGCAGGGCCTCGTCCCTTCCAACTGTAGCTCCTCGATCGTTCCTTAGCGAAGGGGTGAGGCTATTATTTACTACGTACTCGTACTGTAGCAGTACTAATACTACTTTCTCAACTAGTAGTGCGATGTACTGTACTTCTAGTATAGTGCACCTGTTTTGAACTCTTGAATCTCAGGGCCAAGAAGCTACATTTGGAAGTGGAGGGTACTACTGTTCTCTAGAACCATCGCTGTACTATCAATGCAGGGAAAGTACACCTACGTAGTGGGTACTCTCGGTGCTCTATTCAAGCGCGTAGCTGGCCTACTCAGCCGCTCCTCTCACTCACACACTAGCAGCCTGTTTATCTGTGACGGTTACTGCGGGGGCAGAACATCTGAGTTATTTGATACAATGAGACTAGGCTTTTCGCTTCCATTTGTGGAGGTGTAATGGATCTCGTCGAACTTTGTTAGTAGTTCCTTCTTTATGAATGAGATGAGGCAAACCTTTTGCCTCCGTTTGAAAAAAACATGTCAAGAGGAATTTATTTTATAGAGCCGATAATGGAGTGAAGTCCATGCATGCAACGCCACAAGCTACATAGTAGTAGAGTACTAGTAGCACTTTACGAACAGAGCCATATTGCATAGTTCCCAATGCCACGCCAGGCTTTTCCGGCTCCTCGGGCTTAATTGGGAGGCGCTAGTTTAAATATGCTACTAGCTGACGAGGAAGCTGCAAGCGAGGTGCGGCTAGGGCGAGCATGCGGCTAGGCTAGGCTATCCAGTGCACCCAGATTGTGGTGCGGCACGTCCGTTTGACTTCAAAACTCAAACTACCCATGTATAATATTGGCTTGTAGTGAAGTTACTATTTAAAAAAAGGCCGCCGTGCGTTCGGCCGGGATCGAACCCACAAAACGAGATATACACTCCCGCGACCACTAGTAGTACTCGTTGGAGTACAACGCAAACTAGAATCGCCTTTTGTCGCTAGTACATTGTTCCTTACAAGAAACCACTAATAATGCCACGAAACTACTACCACTTGCATACGTGGCAGACTTAAGATAAGACTACCTTATCAACCACTGGACATGCCCTTACCAACCAGCCCTACCAAGAAACGACTACTCTAAAAGGGCCGTTATAGGCATGTTTCAACCCATGTCGCCCCTTAAGTCAATGCCTTCTATTCGACTGGCAAGTTTGGCGTTATGACTTGTGGGACCTACATGTCAGTCTGCACAGAAATCCCCGAGCGACCTCCTACCTCTGGCCCGTCCACCTAGTCATCGTCGGCCATGGGACGCAGCTACTACCACCGGCAGAAGGCGAGGTCAAAACCGCCGGCGGTGCGGAGCCCATCTTGCGGCAGCTCAGATGCCAGCTCGGGCCAGCCTACCAACCCGTGCGGAGGCCAGCGCGGCGTCCGGCCCGTCCGGCGGAGCGGCGACCAACTTGCTCATCACCGGCGCCACCGACGAATACGCATCAGTACTGTTTGAAGTATTGTTCAGGAAAAATAATGATTTGAGGGGGAATAACATGATAGAAGGTCAAATGTGGGTCTTTCGTGTCAACGGTCAAATGGCCCATGGGCAATGAACCAACTTAGGCTAAGATGGCTCTCTTCTCCTCTCCTCTCCTCCTCTCCACCCACCAAACCCTAATCCTACCTCACTACCATGGCGCGTACTGATCTAAGCTTCCATGGAAGGGCTCCTACACTGGGATTTCTCCCCCGGCCTTACGGTCGCGGCTCAGGTGCGTCGACGTTTTGGATCTACTATCCACTTCTCCAACTCTGGTTCGACCAAGGAGTTTTTCTTGGTTGTAAGTTTCTCCTCTGCCTCCTTCCCTCTCAATGAAGAATCGGTGGCCGTTGCCTTGCAATGTTGCATTGGTGGTTTGCCTTCGGGACTCAACGTTCATCACTTGGAGGGCAGAAAGTTTCGGTCATTTCATCTACGGGCTTAAGGATAGAGTTTGGCCGGATTTCGTATGCCACTTTAGCCTCTTTCGATCTGCAACTCAGCTGCCCATAGAAAACCCAAGGACCTGGTATTTGGATCAAACCAACCAGGAAGTTCTGATTAGATCTCCTCTGGCAGTCAAATCGAAATATATTTCTACGTGTCACGCCAGCAATGTAGCTGTTGCATCATTGGACATTCTTTCACAAGCTGGTTTTTCACCGGTAGATCACCGGACTTGCGTTCAATTGTCGGCGGTCGACCATCAAACACTGACGAGCAGACAGAATCCCTCTGGTTTGAGTAACTCGCCGACAAATTATGGGCATTCATTACCAGATTCCATGGTTTTCGGAGCAATCAACATTAATGTCAATAAGAGGCTGTCTGGTGTAGACTCGGTCCCTGCTGGGCGCTTTCAGGGGGCTCAATTTAAGCATGACACATGGAACCAGCTTCCGCAATTTATGCTCCTTCATATTCTGGATCATCACCGAGTGGGCTTATCTGAGGAATACATTGCTTCTTTATGGAAAATTCCTTCTGTCCCGACCATGGATTACATATGTAATAAATTGACAATATGTCTTCATTGCCACGGTAAGGGTCATCTGGCTGTTAACTGCCCTGGGCCTCTTTGTCAAATTTGCGTCGGCAGGCCTTGCATGTGCACTTCATCGGGCCAGACCGATAACCATATCTTAGAGCATGCAGGCTGTTCTATTTGCAATTCCAGGGCCCATCAGTTCTTCCAATGCCCGGCCAAATCATTATGTGAGTTATGTGGTTTTCTAGGGCATAAAAAATACTCCTGTAATGCCGGGGCAGTCCGTATAAAATGGATTCAAAAACACAACCTGCGATTAGCTTCTGATTTAGCCAGCAATCATAATCAAAACATTTCCAATCCGGCTCGGTCAACACATGGAAACACAATTTCGCAGGATAAGGATCCAGTCTTTTCAGGGATTCTGCACCGTGAAATAATGGCACCTACCCGTAATAAGGATCTAGCTGCTAGGCGTCTGCCTGCCGTCTGATGCAAAACATGTGGCTCCCGGAGGCACGAGGCGGCATCCTGCACTGTGGCATGGCACCGTAATCGAGGAGTCTGGCGACCAAAGCCTCAACACAAGCCTGCCGATACGCATTCTCCTCCCCTCTCGCTGTCTGTGCCTGCCTCTGCTGCTACTCCGCCCACCATCTCTGAATCTTATGTCTTGGTTCCTCTCAATCTCATGAACCAACACTGGCCGCAAGAAGCCTCAAGCTCTGCTCCACAGGACATGGAGCCAGTCAATACTGCTTTAACTGTTCCTGGAACATCTGCTGTAACCTCTGCTGCTCTGGAGCCAGCCTCTCAGGTTCTGCCTCCCAATAGGCTTGACATTTCACTTTCAGTTTCTGCTGCTGGTCTGCACATTGACATGGCTTCTCATGGGGATTTCACACCAGCTATGCTTCTCAAGGACTGTATTCCTATGTTCAGGCTAAATACTTATCTTACTGCAGCAATCAGGCCAATAATTGCATCTTTTGGCCCTTGGAAGGATCACTTTGGTTTCAGACATGATTCTGTGACTCTTAACATTACAGTGGCTGAAAATGCAGGTTCTCTCTCTGTTATCTCTGCTTTCAAGGCCATCAATCAGGTTGGGAGTTCTGTTAGTAACACTGAGGAAATTTCTGAAGCGCCTCACTGGGAGCTTAATGCACCCCATGTGTCTGAGAATGCACTGATGCCTGCGGTTGTGCCTGCTCTAACTATGCAGAGTCCCCATCTGGACATGTCTGAACCTGACACCTCCCTCATGACTCTGCCTGCTCCCCCTTTGCTTGCTACAGTTCCAAACAATCAGGAAGATGCTGTTCAAGGAAGGCTAGGTCTTGTACTTGAGGATGCAAGTGGTAACCCCTCCTGAAAAGGGAAATCTGTGGTGCCAGAATGTTCTGTTTCTCTGCGTAGGAGCACCAGATCCAATAAATATGATGGCTTCAAGGTTCCTCCCCTCACTGACAGCAAGATCAAGTTGTCCAAAGTCAAGCCGAGACAGGTACCCTCTGCCCTGGCCATCAGGGACACCCCTGCAGAACAGATTCCTCCTGCAACACCAATCCAGGTAATCCAACAGATCGGCACCAACCTATGTGGTATTCCTGCTGATGAGCTCTCTGAAGAGGCCCTTATGACGGCCCAGGTGGAGGGGCCGGCCTCTTCCACCTAATCTTCACTTGCCTCTATTAATAATATGCCTCTTTTGGTTTCATGGAATGTCCTGTGTTGGAACGTTCGCGGTTTAAATTCAGATGAAAAACAGCTAGCTCTCTCGAATGCCATTATCTCTAGTGGATGTGCTGTTGTCTGTTTGCAAGAAACAAAGAAGTCCACTTTTGAATTGTCTTTTGTTAAATCCATTTGCCCTCGTAGATTTGATCAATTTGCTTACGTGCCTTCTCGTGGAGCATCGGGTGGTATTGCCACGATTTGGAACAGTTCTATATTCACAGCAGATGTTCTGTTTACTGAAGAATTTGCTCTGGTTACTTGATTTCGTTCCACACAATCAGCACAAAGCTGGACGCTCGTTAACATCTATGGACCTTGCCAAGGAGAACAGCGAGTCAACTTCATAAATTGGTTAGAGGATTTGGATATTCCAGCAAATGAGGATTGGCTTTTTGTGGGTGATTTCAATTTTATTCGTGCACCTGAAATTAGAAACAAACCAGGTGGTTCAATGACAGACATGAATACATTGAATGACTTAATCAGATCACAATGCTTAATTGAACTACCAATAAAAGGGCGCATGTTTACCTGGAGTAACATGCAACAAGATCCTCTCCTTGAACAACTCGATTGGTTCTTCACAAGCACAAACTGGACAACATCATACCCAAAAACCATGGTAAAACCACTAGGTAAACCTGTTTCAGATCATATACCTTGTGTGGTTAATATTGAGACTGCCATCCCTAGATCTAAATTGTTTCGCTTTGAATCATATTGGGTCCAACACCCCGGTTTTATGGATGTGGTTGCTAAGTCTTGGGCAAAAAATGACACGTCCACAAATCCTGCCACAAATCTTTGCCGAAAACTTAAGACTCTACGCAGAGATCTCAAACAATAGAGCAAAGGAATTTCCAAACTCTCTGTGGCAATTGAGAATTCTAATAAAGCTCTTTGCGAGATTGATGAGCTAGAAAATAAACGCCCATTAACTATACCGGAGACCAACTTCAGAAAAATCCTCAAGAAACATATTCTCCGGTTGCTCAGATACCAACAACTCTACTGGAAAAAATGGTGCACCATACGGTGGGTTAAATTTGGGGATGAACCATCAAAATTTTTCCAGGCAATGGCTTCGGAACGGTACAGAAAGAACAATATTGCATAGCTAACCACTACTGATGGAATTGTGGTAGAAGATCACCAAGGTAAAGAATCCATCATCTTCCAAACTTTCAAAGAAAGAATGGGCTCTTCTTCTGGACATGACATGAAATTTGATCTACACAGAATCATCAAAAAGTGCCATGATCCGGACATTCTCACTGTCCCCTTTTCACACGCCGAGATTGACAATGTCATTAGGGAGATGCCCGCAGATAGAGCACCTGGCCCGGATGGTTTCATGGGTGTGTTTCTCAAGAAATGTTGGCCAATTATCAAGGAAGACTTCTACAAGATCTGCCATCAATTTCACGAGGGCAATCTTTCACTTGAGAGCATTAATGATGGATTCATCACACTCATCCCAAAGATCAGCTCTCCCGAAACAATCAATGATTATAGACCAATTATGCTCTTGAACTGTTGTCTTAAGGTTATAACGAAGATCCTGGCCAATCGCTTACAAAAAGTCATACTCAAGATCATGCACCGCAACCAATACGGATTTCTAAAAGGAAGAACTATTCAAGATTGCCTTGCGTGGGCATACGGATACATATATCAATGTCAACAATCCAAGAAGGAAATTATGCTCCTGAAACTAGACTTTGCAAAAGCATTTGATACAATTGAGCACGAGGCCATGATTGAAATTATGAAAAGTATGGGATTTAACGATAAATGGATAAGTTGGATTCGTTGCATATTCTCCTTAGGAAAATCATCAGTGCTATTAAATGGTACACCTGGTCGGCAATTTCTCTGTCAATGTGGGGTACGACAGGGCGACCCCCTCTCGCCACTACTTTTTGTCCTTGCGTCTGAGCTTCTTCAAGCAGCCATCAATGATGCCTTCCAGGGCAATCTTATAAGCCTACCCTTTCATTCAACAAACCAAAGAGAGTATCCTGTGATCCAGTACGCCGATGACACTATATTGATCATTCCAGCATGCCTGCAACAAGCTCAGACTATCAAGACCATCTTGACTGACTATGCCTCCTCGGTTGGACTAAGAATAAATTTCCACAAATCTACTCTCATTCCAATCAATTGTGGCACCGAGAAAAGTCAGGAGATTGCCAACATCTTCGGATGTGTCGTGGGGAAAGTGCCATTCACCTATCTTGGGCTGCCACTTGGCACCACTAGACCTTCTGTCCAAGAGCTCATGCCCCTTGTCTGTTCACTCGAGAGATGGTTGTCTGCCACCCTCAATATGGTTTCTTATGATGGCAAACTTTCACTTCTTAACTTGGTCATTACATCGCTCATTATATTTGCCATATGTACTCTGAGACTGCCAACAAAGATCATTGAGCTACTGGACAAAATAAGAAGGAAATGCTTGTGGATCAAGAAAACGGACAATGGCGACAAAATCAACTCCCTTGCTTCCTGGGAAATGGTGTGTCGGCCCAAGACAAGTGGTGGTTTGGGAGTTTTGAATCTGCGTG
This sequence comes from Aegilops umbellulata, assembly GCA_032464435.1. NCBI lineage: Eukaryota > Viridiplantae > Streptophyta > Magnoliopsida > Poales > Poaceae > Aegilops > Aegilops umbellulata. The sequence goes on from CP136054.1 coordinate 197,988,291, forward strand.
TTCAAGGCGATGCCCTACTGCTTAAATACCTTCACAAATTCTACAATAGATGGGATACACCGTGGGTGCAACTGATTTGGGACACTTACTACACAGATCAAATCCCGCATGCGTCTGACCCATGCGGATCGTTTTGGTGGAGAGATGTGATCAAGCTAATACCAACTTATCGGGGTATCACTAAGGTGATCGTGGGGAATGGTGAAAACGTCCTCTTTTGGAAGGACATGTGGAGAGAGGGCATCCTTGCTGACTCATATCCTCGAGCACTCTCATATGCCAGAAATGAGGATCTGTCCGTCCAACAATTCTTGGGCATCACCACCCTACATGAGGCGTTTCATCTACCGCTCTCACCACAAGCACATGCAGAATTAAGACAGCTTCAGATGGAAGTTTCGGAGGTTCAACTTTCCAATGAGATTGACAAGTGGACATATGTCTGGAACACCAATCTCTTCTCTGCAAAACAATACTACACATTCTACTTCAGAGAAATTCAAGCACATGAAGCTTTTGGATGGATTTGGAAATCTAAATCAACCATGAAAATAAAAGTATTCGGGTGGCTGCTACTCTCTGACCGCCTCAACACCAGGAATATGCTGAAGCGAAGGCACTACAACATTGGAGACAATCATGACTGCATTCTTTGTGGTTTACCAATTGAGGAGACACTGGAACATCTCTTCTTTGAGTGCCACTTCAGCTCCGACTGCTGGTCCCATCTTGGCCTCTCCTGGCCTCAAGGAAGTACAAGACTGAACAACATTACCAAAGCAAAACAAGACTGGGATAGACCGCTCTTTATGGAACTATTTTTGTTGGCGGCCTGGAGTATATGGAAGGAGCGCAACAACAAGCACTTTAGAAAGATCCTGCCATCCAAAACTGCTTGGTTAAGTAGGCTTAAGGCTGATTTTGCACTGCTCACCCATAGGGTTAGAGAGGAACACAAACAACACATTTCAATAATACTCACATCTCTGTAAACTTAGCACCTGCTTCCCATCCGCCAAAGGAGGATGGATTGTAATTACAATGTATAGTTTCACTAACCCATATTAATATATAACACAGTGGGATGTACTCCTACTGTTTCTGGTAAAAAAAACGGTCAAACAAAATGTGTTGGTTTAATCTGCCTCGTTAGCACGGATGTGTGGGCCAACCCTGTCATAAACGGGTTTAAACGAGCCTAATCGGCACTAGATAGTAGTTTTTGGCGTGGATTAAGAAATTTTGGATATGTTTTTGCTATTTTTTGTACAATAGTTTCTTCCTAGGGCTGGTTGAAAGTGGTAGTTTTTTGTTAAATACTCTACATATTGTAAGTAGGAGTGAAAGTTAAGCTTTGGAAGCCAATAAGCAAGGCTAGTTACATAGTGCATATGTGTACGTGATTGAAAGTAAATATCAACCATGACTGATTAATATCTTGACGGAAAACTCGAAACTATGGAAATACTAGCATTTTTTTGCATGGTTGGAAACACTAGAAATGTTCATGTGCGTTGCAACGAATCATAATTAGAATAATACTTATTCACAAACTTGATACAAAACACTCTAATTTTGATATACATATATCACTAGAGATATATTATGTTTCAATCAGAATATATTCCTTGGGCTGTTTTGGTGAGGTGAGGGAGGGATGTGGTTGGTTTTAAGATACTAATTCCGGGTTTTTCTACAAATTGGTAGAGAAGTGGGATGTTGGTGAGAAAAGGCAACAACTTACCACACAGTCGTTAGATGTAGATCTAATGGTCAGAAATGACAGATGGCAGACACACCATCATCACCAACTTAGTCTTCTGTAGGAGTACCAGCAAGATGTCCGTGCATTGCACGGAACATCAAGATGCATTTTTTTTATAAAACACTTGTTGTGATTGACCCATGCGGGAGTAATCCCATGTGTAAAAACTAATGATATCTCGAGAAATAGGAGATAAGGTGAAGAGGAGTGGGGCGTGGTGGTCGGACTGAGCGGAGGCATGGGGATGGACGACGCCGGCAGCAGCCACCAGGCCAGTTTGTTCCAAAGGCTTCCTTTTTTAATTGCTCAACAATGAGGTTGTTGGAGATAAGGATGAACGAGGGAAGGCCTTGTCTGCAAGTGTGGAGAGAGGTGCGGGTATCTTTTAGTTTAATTTCCATCCGTCAGATATAGATCAGACGGTCTATATTGTAAGATGGCACGCGTACCATCATCACCAACTTGGTTTTTTATAAGAGAAGAAATATAAGTATGGAGATACAAACGTATTATCGATACTTGTTTCCGTAAACTAGGATCTACATTCTATTCAATGCCTCAGCATGTGGGACCCTAGCTGAAAGCACAAGTGCTCCCTGGGTGGTTTTGGTAATTAATGTCAACATATCTCTTGTTGGACTAACACTTTTACCTAGTATGTTTCAGATAAGTTCAACAATGGAGTGGCATGGACTAGAGGATGTGGAACCCCTTCAAGATGCTAAGGATAAATGATTGGCTCAAGCTTCAAGATCAAGACTCTACATTTTCTATTTTAGTAATTCAAGATCACATTGAGTCTATAGGAAAAGCCAATACTATCAAGAGGGGATGAGGTGTTGCTTAATGGCTTGCTTGCTCAAAGTGCTTAGTGATATGCTCCAAAACCCTCAACTATCTTCCCACATGCACATATGACCTAAACCAAAAGTCAAACTCGACCCCACCGAATCTATCTATCCGGCGCCACCGAGTTTCAGATGTCATAGCCACTGCCACAAACCCTAGCAAATCGGTTTCACCAATAGGGATCTCGGTCTCACCGAGATGGGATTGTAATCTCTCTGTGTATGTCCATTAAAAAATCGGTCTCACCGAGTTTGAGCTATCGGTACTACCGAGATTACAATGCAAACCCTCTGGTTAGCTTATTACCAAAATCGGTCCCACCGAGTTTGTGTAATCGGTCACACCGAGATTACGTTATGCCCTAACCCTAACCATATCGGTCCTACCGAGTTGCATCTCAGTCCCACCGAAAATCCTAACGGTCACTAGGTTTGCTGAATCGGTCCAATCGAGTTTAACCATTCGGTCCCACCGAGTTTGGCAAATTGTGTGTAACGGTTAGATTTTGTGTGGAGGCTATATATACCCCTCCACCCACTCTTCATTCGTGGAGAGAGCCATCAGAACATACCTACACTTCCAATACACATATTCTGAGAGAGAACCACCTACACTTGTGTTGAGCTCAAGATATTCCATTAATCTTGATCTCTAGCCTTCCCCAAGTTGCTTTCCACTCAAACCTTCTTTCCACCAAATCCAAATCCTGTGAGAGAGAGTTGAGTGTTGGGGAGACTATCATTTGAAGCACAAGAGCAAGGAGTTCATCATCAACACACCATTTGTTACTTCTTGGAGAGTGGTGTCTCCTAGATTGGCTAGGTGTCACTTGGAAGCCTCCAACAAGATTGTGGAGTTGAACCAAGGAGTTTGTAAGGGCAAGGAGATCGCCTACTTCGTGAAGATCTACCGCTAGTGAGGCAAGTCCTTCATGGGCGACGACCATGATGGAATAGACAAAGTTGCTTCTTCATGGACCCTTCGTGGGTGGAGCCCTCCGTGGACTCGCGCAACCGTTACCCTTCGTGGGTTGAAGTCTCCATCAACGTGGATGTATGATAGCACCACCTATCGGAACCACGACAAAAACATCCGTGTTTCCAATTGCGTTTGAATACTCCAAACCCTTCCCTTTACATTCTTGCAAGTTGCATGCTTTACTTTCCGCTGCTCATATACTCATTGCATGCTTGTTTGATATGTATTGTGTTTGTTAAAGTTGTGCTTAAACTCCACTTAAACTTAAGAATATTAAAAACTGCAACTTTTGGCACTTAGTGTCTAATCACCCCCCTCTAGACACCTCTTCTCGATCCTTTCAATTGGTATCAGAGCTTTGGTCTCCATTGCGTTGGTTTAAACACCTTTGGAGGAAGATGTATGTGTCTACTTTGGGGAGTCTTAGACATAGAGTGCCTATTCTTGATGGAGAGTATTTTCATGAGTGGAAAAATGAAATGCTTGAGATTTTCAATGAATATAATTTGAACAAGTACATTACTAGCCCTTGTGCACCTCATGTTGATACTTTGCACCCTACCCTAGATGAAGATCTTGACATGATTCGCAATCTTAGAACCATTAATCTTATCATAAGAGGATTGCCTAGAAATTTGATTGCTAGTTTGCCTACTCTTGATTGTGCCTATACTATATGGAAATTTCTTGAGGAACGATTTCCAGATTATTCCTTAAAAAACTTAGACGAAATTCTCCATAAATCTATTGCCTTGAGTGAGATGAACTGACGCGGAGCATCCCACGATCATCCCCATGGACCTACCATCGTCGCATCAAGAGCCAAAAGGACCCATGGCACGAGCTAGAGCTCTCGAGAACGAGGTGACTTCTTTCTTTAGTGATATCACATATGATCCACTCGAGACATGGCTACTACCTAAATCCGATATGCTATGCATGATCAGGTGTCAAGAGGAGCCCCCCGAAGATGCACGTGAAGACGGACAAGCCGCCAAGGCCACGGGTGAAGAGAATCACCGGAAGGAGACGAACACAGCTCCAGGGCCCGGACATTCGGCCCCCAGCCCGGACATCCGGCCGCTGGAGACATGCCAGCACAGCAGCAGACCAGCCCCAGAAGAGCTACAGGGCTCGGACATCCGGCCTCAAGCCCGGGCATCCGGCCTCCCACGAAGCCCCGGACATCCGGGCCCCCATCCCGGAAATCCGACCACGCCTGACCAGAGACACCCGTAGGTTGGCCACTTTGGCCCGGACATCTGGCCCGAGCCCCGGACATCCGGCGCCTCGCAAAGCCCCGGACATCCGAGCCCCAGTCCGGACATCCGGCGCCTGTCTGCGCACAGTGAACGGGCCGAGGGCCCATGTACCCCTCCAACTCGTCCCAAATTGTACTAGCACTATAAATACTCCTCCCCCTCCTCCTAGTTAGGGTTAGCGTTGGTTTAGCTCATATGTGAGATAGAGCTTCGCTCATCCATACCGATCTCCTCCTCGAGAGAGACTGCGGCCCCTCTTCGGAGAAGATCATTGGATTCAAGACCCCCTCTTGGGTGGCCCCATCAGGACCTCCTTCTAGGAGAAGAACCGGTTACTTTGTATCGTCCTTTCTTGACCTTGGACCATCGTGTATCTCTTTGTGTTATTGGATCTAGCGCATGTGTGATCTATTTCTTGTTGGTTGAGTGATTTCTCTCGTGTTCCCCTCGTGTTTCCCTCGTGTTTCCCCTTGTGTTCATCGCGTTCTTCGTAGGGATCCTCTCCTTTCGTGAAAGATCGGCCATCTAGGGTTCCACCCAACATCATCTTGGTATCAGCCCCTCGGAGAACTATTTGGTGCACAATGGGCTTTGCATCAAGAACAACTTGCTTTGGGCGACCGCATCGACAATCTTGCCACCGACCTACGACAATCCGAGAATCGTACAAGGGATTACTTCGACAGCAAGCTCGACGAACACAAGCTTGAGAATGACGTAAGAATGGACGAGATTCGAGCTTTGTTGCTTTGTTCTTCTCCTTCGACTTCGTCAAGAAGGAGCCACTCAAGTCGACACTCCGACGACACCATCTCTGGTTCAAGTACACCGACATCGAATACTCTTCGTCGTGCTGCGCGTCAATGTCGTCAAGCTAACCGCAATCCTTTACACGACACCGACTCTCAAGAGCATCGACATCACCAAAACCAAGCCGCTTTCGCACAAGCACAAGAACGACAACGTCAACGACAACAAGAACAAGAGGAGCGAGCGCGACAACATCAAGATGCACAAGACGCCGAGGCAGAACACCAAGAACAACAACTACGTGAAGCTCAAGCACTTGAAGCGCAACGTGCCCTTCGTGACTCAAGTCGTGCCATAGCCAATCGTGGCCGACAAGCTCGACTACATCAAGAAGCACTTCGCGATGAAGCTCAAGAAAGGATTTACCAAGCACGTGTGCATCGACAAGCTCCTCGTCAAGATAGACAAGCTTCTCCTCCAGCGAGACAAGAACGTCAAATCCATCGAGAGCAAGAAGATAATGGACCCCCTCCTCGCCAAGAGCAACATGAGGAAGACATCCAACCCCGCCAAGAGCACGATAACAATGTCAATCCTCAACGACATGGGCGTCATCATCCCCGACCCCAACACAATGAAGAGCAACGTTATGGCAAGCTAAAGTTCACCATGCCCAAGTTCAATGGAAGCAATGACCCCGAAGAGTACATCTCATGGGGATTGAAGGTTGACAAAATCTTCCGCTTGCACAACTACGAAGAAGAGAAGAAGATCGCAATGGCATCCCTTGAATTTCAAGACTGCGTCCTCATTTGGTGGGAACAAGTCATCGAGCGCCGAGCGGCAAGAGGTGAACCACCCATCACCACTTGGAGACAAATGAAGGATGTCATGAGAGCACGGTTTGTGCCAAACTACTACAACCGCGACCTCTTCAAGAAACTTCAACAACTCAAGCAAGGGACCAAGAGCGTTGAAGAGTACTACAAGGAAATGGAGATTGCCATGATACGAGCCAACGTCAAAGAGGATGATGAGCAAACTATGGCACGATTCTTGAATGGACTCAATCATCCTATCAAGAAGATTGCCGACTTCCAACCATACTCGAACCTCATCGAGCTAGTGCATCAAGCTACCAAAGCGGAACGGCAAGTACAAGACGACTTCAAGTATGCCAAATTCTCATCCAAGTCCTATGGCCTCTCCAACAATCAAGTTTCGACGACTCCAACTCCTTCTACCAGATCCAAGCCATCTACAAGCAACGGAGGCAAGTCAAGTTACAAGAAAGCTTTGACAAGCTCAAGTCGTCCTCCTACTACAAGCAACTTCAAGAAAGCTTCATCATCATATACTCCACCCGATGAGACCGTCAAGACAAGTTCTATCAAATGTTTCACATGCGGAGGCCGAGGCCACAAGTCCTTCGAGTGCACAAACAAGCGCACCATGATCCTCAACGACGACGGAACCTATGACTCCATGAGTGAAGGAGAAATGGAAGCTCTTGAGCACGTGGCCATGCACCGACAAGTGAACAATGAAGATGAAGATGACCAAATCTTTTGCGATGAAGATTCAAGTCCAGCTCTTGTTGTCTCCAAGGTCTTGACTCTTCAACATCAACAAGACGAAGATCAAAGATGCCATATCTTCCACACAAAGGCCGACATCAATGGACGTTCCGTCAAGGTCATCATCGATGGAGGTAGTTGCCACAACTTAGCAAGTGAAGAACTTTGCTCCAAGCTCCAATTGGTCAAAATGAAGCACCCTCACCCCTACAAGGTTCAATGACTAAGCGACACCGGCACCATACAAGTCGAGAATAGAGTACAAGTCTCTTTCAAGATCGGCGCCTATGAAGACACTTTGGAGTGTGATGTCCTTCCGATGACCGTTTGCCACCTCCTCCTTGGACGACCATGGCAATTTGACCGAGGTGTCATTCACAATGGGCGTACAAATCACTATAGCTTCAAGATGAAAGGGAAGGAATTTGTGCTACGTCCTATGTCTCCAAGCCAAGTGCTAGCTGACAAGCAAGCCACCCATCGTGGAGAGAATAGTGAGAGAGCGAACCACCAAAAAGAGAGTGAGCGCCACAAGCCCAAATTGAGTGCCTCCACGATGTGCGACAAGCAAAACTTAGTTCTCTTTGCCACCAAACATGAGATGAGAGAAGTTTGTGAGAACCCATCACGTGTCCTACAATATGTCCTATTGTGCAAGGATGAGGTCACAAAAGCTAACAACTCTCACGATCTACCTTTGGTGTTATCTTCTCTATTGCAGGAATTCCAAGATGTTTTTCCCGATGAGCTACCTCCGGGTCTACCCCCACTACGAGGCATTGAGCACCGAATTGATCTCATCCCCGGAGCGCCGCTTCCCAACAAAGCTCCATACCGTGTCAACCCCGAAGGAACCAAAGAAATACAAAGGCAAGTAAAGCATCTCATAGACCATGGACATGTGCGTGAAAGTTTGAGTCCTTGTGCCGTACCGGTCATTCTTGTACCAAAACGTGACGGTAGCTTTCGCATGTGCTCCGATTGTAGACCTATCAATGCTATCACCGTTAGATATAGGTACCCCATACCACGCCTAGATGATATGCTTGATGAACTTAGCAGTGCCACTATCTTTTCCAAAATTGATCTTAAAAGTGGTTACTATCAAATCCGCATACAAGAGGGTGATGAATGGAAAACCGCTTTCAAAACAAAGTTTGGTCTATATGAATGGTTAGTCATGCCTATGGGTTTATCGGAAGCACCCGGTACTTTCATGCGTCTTATGCATTACGTCTTTCGCCCTTGCATTGGTGAATTTTTTGTTGTCTACTTCGATGATATCCTTGTGTTTAGCAAATCTCTCAAAGAGCATGTCACCCACCTTCGCGCCGTGCTACAAACTCTTCGAAAAGAGCAACTTTATGCTAATATGGAAAAATGCCTATTTGGTGTTGACAAGCTTGTTTTCTTGGGTTTCGTAGTTTCTTCTAAGGGTGTTCATGTTGATGAATCTAATATCAATGCTATTAAAAATTGGCCCCAACCAACCAATTTGCAACAAGTGCGTAGTTTTCTTGGTTTAGCCGGTTTCTACCGTAGATTTGTGAAGGATTTTAGTACCATTGCTTCACCTTTGCATGCTTTGAGTAAGAAAAATGCACAGTTTGTTTGGGGACCATCGCAAGATATTGCTTTCAATGAGCTTAAGAATTTGCTTACTCATTCCCCCGTGCTTGCATTACCCAACTTTGACAAACCGTTCGAAATTCATTGCGATGCTAGTGGTAATGGTACACGAGGCGTGTTAACGCAAGAGAAGCGCCCCATTGCATATTTTAGTGAGAAACTCTCCGGAGCGCAACTCAATTACCCCATCTATGACAAAGAGCTATATGCTTTAGTGCGAGTTTTGCATGAATGGGAACATTACCTTCGCCCACATGAGTTCATCATCCCTACCGACCATGAAACACTTAAATACCTTAAGGGTCAAACTAAGTTGAACAAGCGTCATGCTAAATGGAGTGAATTTATTGAGTCATTTCCTTATGTCATCAAGTACATTAAGGGTAAAGAAATGTTGTGGCGGATGCGCTTTCCCGTATATGCATGCTTGTCACTACTCTTGAGTTGAATGTCATTGGTTGTGAGCATATCAAAGAATTGTATGAACATGATCCTACATTTGCAATACCTTATACCAAGTGTTTTATGCATACTTCTTGGGATCGATACTATATCAAAGATGGATATCTTATGAGAGCTAACAAACTTTGCATCCCCGAGTCCTCTTTGCGTTTGTTACTTTTGCAGGAATCTCATGGCGGTGGACTCATGGGACACTTCGGACGCGAAAAGACATTTGCTACGCTCTCCAAGAACTACTTTTGGCCCAAGATGCATCGCGACGTCAATCGCTTCACCAACCGGTGTTCTACATGTCACAAAGCTAAGTCCAAAGCCCAATCTCATGGTCTCTATATGCCACTTCCAATTCCATATCAACCATGGGAAGATATTAGCATGGACTTTGTGCTTGGTTTGCCTAGAACTCGAAATGGCAAGGATTCCGTTTTTGTTGTTGTGGACCGTTTCTCCAAAATGGCTCATTTCATCCCTTGCAACAAGATAGACGATGCTTCACATATTGCAAATTTGTTTTGTAGGGAAATCTTGCGCCTTCATGGAGTGCCAAAGACGATTGTCTCGGACCGCGACGTCAAGTTCTTGAGTTACTTTTGGAAGACCTTGTGAGCCAAGCTCGGAATCAAGCTCTTGTTCTCTTCGGCATACCATCCACAAACCGACGGCCAAACGGAGGTGACCAACCGTACGCTCTCCACCCTACTACGCGTGTTGATAAAGAAGAACATCAAGGAGTGGGAAGAGTGCCTACCCATCGCCGAGTACGCCTACAACCGAGCAAGACATTCGACTACCGGCAAGTCCCCCTTCGAGGTCGTCTATGGGTTCAACCCATTGTCCCCATTGGACATTCTACCTCTACCGCTTCAAGAGCGCACTAACTTGGACGCAAGTGCACGAGCCAACTTCCTCAAGAAAATGCATGAATATACAAGGAACACCATCGAGTGCCAAGTACAACGACTCGCGACCAAGCTCAATGTCAACAAGCAACCCATGATGTTCCATGTTGGAGATCTTGTGTGGTTACACCTTTGCAAGGATCACTTCTCCAATGAACCCAAGTCCAAGCTACTACCCCGAGCGGATGGACCCTTCAAGGTGCTTGCCCGCTACAACAACAATGCATACAAGATCAACATACCACGCGACAAGTACTCCGTGAGCGACATCTTCAACATCAAAGATCTCTCCCCGTAACATGGTGATGAGGATTTCGATCCGAGGTTGGATCTTTCCCAAGGGAGGGGAGATGATGCAGAGCATCCCACGATCATCCCCATGGACCTACCATCGTCGCATCAAGAGCCAAGAGGACCCATGACACGAGCACGAGCTAGAGCTCTCGAGAACGAGGTGACTTCTTTCCTTAGTGATATCACATATGATCCACTCGAGACATGGCTACTACCTAAATCCGATATGCTATGCATGATCAGGTGTCAAGAGGAGCCCCCCGAAGATGCACGTGAAGACGGACAAGCCGCCAAGGCCACGGGTGAAGAGAATCACCGGGAGGAGACGAAGACAGCTCCAGGGCCCGGACATCCGGCCCCCAGCCCGGACATCCGGCCGCTGGAGACATGCCATCATAGTAGCAGACCAGCTGCAGAAGAGCTACAGGGCCCGGACATCCAGCCTCAAGCCCAGGCATCCGGCCTCCCACGAAGCCCCGGACATCCGGGCCCCCAGCCCGGAAATCCAGCCACGCCTGACCAGAGACACCCGTAGGTTGGCCACTTTGGCCCGGACATCCGGCCCGAGCCCCGAACATCCGGCGCCTCACGAAGCCCCAGACATCCGGGCCCCAGCCGGACATCCGGCGCCTGTCTGCGCACAGTGAACGGGCCAAGGGCCCATGTACCCCTCCAACTCGTCCCAACCTATACTAGCACTATAAATACTCCTCCCCCTCCTCCTAGTTAGGGTTAGCGTTGGTTTAGCTCATATGTGAGATAGAGATTATCTCATCCATACCGATCTCCTCCTCGAGAGAGACTGCGGCCCCTCTTTGGAGAAGATCATTGGATTCAAGACCCCCTCTTGGGTGGCCCCATCAAGACCTCCTTCTAGGAGAAGAACCGGTTACTTTGTATCGTCCTTTGTTGACCTTGGATCATCGTGTATCTCTTTGTGTTATTGGATCTAGCGCATGTGTGATCTATTTCTTGTTGGTTGAGTGATTTCTCTCGTGTTCCCCTCGTGTTTCCCTCGTGTTTCCCCTCGTGTTCATCGCGTTCTTCGTAGGGATCCGCTCCTTTCGTGAAAGATCGGCCATCTAGGGTTCCACCCCACATCATGAACTCTAGTGATCCTAGATTTGGTGACTGTCTATTTGAGCTTACCAATCTCATGCATGCTAAAGTAAATGTTGGAATCATTAGCGATATCATATCTGAAGCTATTAGAATTCATAAAGGTAACCATTGTGATGATCATTTATCTAATGAATTACCCTCTCTAGGAATTGATCAATCACAAGATGATGTTGAACATGGATACTATGATGAAGATGATGATAGTGACTATGATCTTGATGATGCAATGAGGCATTTTGGTCTTATGGCAAATCTTCGCGGCTACATGGCTGGAGGAAAGGAATGGGTCCTTGATAGTGGATGTACTGATCATATGACCGGAGATGAAGATATGTTCCGTGAGCTTGCTGAAAACGACGGCCCTCGAAAATATGTCACTTTTGGTGATCATTCAAAGGGTAAGGTGGTTGGCCTTGGTAAGGTGGCCATCTCATATGATAGCTCCATACAAAATGTCATGCTCGTTGAATCCCTTGGATACAATTTACTTTCAGTTTCCAGACTTGCTGATTTCGGTTTCAATGTCCTATTCACTGAAGTAGATTGCCAAGTGTTTTGTAGAGACAATCATAAAATGGTCTTTACTGGTATACGTAGAGGAGATCTTTACATTGTTGATTTCACTAAAAAGGCTCAACCTAGAACTTGCTTAATTGCTAAATCTTCTAAAGGCTGGTTGTGGCATAGAAGACTAGGTCATGTGGGCATGCGAAATCTTGATAAGCTTATTAAAGGTGATCATATCCTTGGAATAAAAGATGTCATATTTGACAAGGATAGACTTTGTAGTGCTTGTCAAGCAGGGAAACAAGTTGGAGGAAGTCACCGCGCGAAGAACATCATGACCACAAGAAGACCACTCGAGCTACTTCACATGTATCTCTTTGGTCCAAATGCCTACAAGAGTCTCAGTGGTAACTCATTTGGTCTAGTCATAGTTGATGATTTTTCAAGATTTACGTGGGTGTTCTTTCTTGATGACAAATCGCAGGTCCAAAAGATCTTCAAAAACTTCGCTAGGAAGGCCCAAAATCAGTTTGACGTGAAGATCAAGAAGGTTCAGAGCGACAACGAAACGGAGTTCGAGAACGCAAATGTGGACACCTTTCTTGACGAAGAAGGGATTCACACGAGTTGTCGGCTACGTACACACCTCAACAAAATGGAGTTGTTGAAAGGAAGAACCGGACTCTTATCGAGATGGCAAGAATGATGCTTCATGAGTACAAAACGCCAAAGCACTTTTGGGCGGAAGCGGTTGAGACAGCTTGTCATGCAACAAATCGCCTGTATCTTCACAAGCTACTCGGCAAGACGGCATACGAGCTCCTCACCGGTAACAAACCCCAAGTTGGATACTTTCGAGTATTCGGCTCAAAGTTCTACATTCTAGATAAGCATCGTCGTTCTAAATTTGCTCCTAAATCTCATGAAGGTTTCCTACTTGGTTATGGCTCAAACTCTCACACTTACCGTGTCTACAACAATTTCACCCGAAAGGTTGAAGAGACGGTAGATGTGAAGTTTGATGAATCTAACGGCTCGCAAGTAGAGCAATTGCCAATTGATGTAGGAGACAAAGACCCTTCGGAAGCAATTCAAGACTTGTCCATTGGCAAGATTCGTCCAACGGAAGTGAAGGAGAGTACCTCGTCCGTCCAAGTGGAAGCTTCTACTTCATGACAAGGTGAACCAAGAGTTGATACGGAAGCATCCACAAGTGGGACATGCCAAGATGAAGAAAACGAGGAAGTACACCAAGATGAACATCAACAACCTCCTTCTCCACCACGACAAGAGAACGACAACGTCAACAATGAAGAAGGCCAAGAAGAAGCACAAGATGAAGAGGATGTTCCACCCCGACCCAAGCAAAAGCTTTCACGAGTTCGAGCAAGAATTGCCAAAGATCATCCCGTCGAGCAAATCTACAATGATATCCAAACCGGGAGAATCACTCGCTCTAAAACTCGTTTAGCTAACTTTTTTGAACATTACTCATTCATCTCTAGCATTGAACCTATGAAGGTTGAAGAAGCATTGGAGGATCCGGACTGGATAAACGCTATGCATGAAGACCAACACAACTTTGAGAGAAATCAAGTGTGGACATTGGTCGAGAAGCCCGACAACAACCACAACATCAGTGGTACCAAATGGGTGTTTCGCAACAAGCAAGATGAAGATGGACAAGTGGTTCGCAACAAAGCACGTCTCGTCACCCAAGGCTACACACAAGTTGAAGGTATGGACTATGGTGAGACATATGCTCCCGTTGCTAGACTTGAGTCCATTCGCATCTTACTTGCTTATGCTAATCACCATGATATCACCTTGTACCAAATGGACATTAAAAGTGCTTTTCTAAATGGCAAAATTGAGGAGGAAGTTTATGTTAAGCAACCTCCCGGCTTCGTCAATCCTAAGAAACCTAATCATGTTTACAAACTTCACAAAGCCCTTTATGGTCTTAAACAAGCTCCTAGAGCATGGTATAAATGCTTGACCAAGTTCCTTATTGAAAAAGGCTTTGAAATTGGTAATCTTTTTACTAAAAGGGTTAATGGAGAACTATTTGTGTGCCAAATTTATGTTGATGATATCATATTTGGTTCAACTAACCCTCATTTTAGTGAGAAGTTTGGAAAGCTAATGTCGGAGAAGTTTGAGATGCCTATGATGAGTGAACTCAAATTCTTTCTCTGTTTGCAAATCAAGCAAACTAAGGAAGGTACCTTTGTCTCTCAAACGAAGTACACCAAGGACTTATGCAAAGGTATGACTACACCCATGCCTACTAGTGGACATCTTGATTTGACCAAAGATGGTGAACCGGTTGATCAAAAAGTTTATCGCTCTATGATTGGTTCATTATTATATCTATGTGCCTCTCGTCCCGATATTATGCTAAGTGTGTGCATGTGTGCACGATATCAAGCTGCTCCTAAAGAATGTCATCTTAAGGCTGTGAAAAGGATAGTGAGATACCTAATCCATACACCAAATTTTGGCATTTGGTATCCTAAGAGGTCCTCTTTTGATCTTGTTGGCTACTCCGATTCGGACTATGCCGGAGACAAGGTTGATAGAAAGTCCACTTTGGGTACTTGTCAATTCCTTGGTAGATCTCTTGTGTCTTGGTCTTCCAAGAAACAAAACTCGGTATCCTTATCCACCTCCGAAGCGGAATACATTGCCGCTGGTTCATGTTGTGCTCAATTACTTTGGATGACCCAAACTCTTAAAGATTATGGGATATATGTGAAACATGTTCCATTGCTATGTGACAATGAAAGTGCTATTAAGATTGCTCACAATCCCGTGCAACATTCTTGAACTAAGCATATTGAAGTTCGTCATCATTTCATTCGAGATCATGTTGCCAAAGGGGACGTTAACCTTAAGCATGTTCGCACCGATAATCAATTGGCAGATATATTCACTAAACCACTTGATGAGAAAGTGTTTTGCAGGTTGAGAGGTGAATTGAACATCATTGATGCTTCAAACTTGGAGTAGGAACTCCATTTGATACATGCGGGGCATGAGCCTATGACTAATCCTCAATATTTCTCTTATGATACTATTCATATGTCTTGGATACATTTGTACCTTGCATGTTATCTAACCCGTGTAGGTACTTGTGTTGGGGAACGTTGCAGAAAATTAAAATTTTTCCTACGGTTTCACCAAGATCCATCTATGAGTTCATCTAAGCAACGAGTCATGGGAGAGAGATTGCATCTACATACCACTTTGTAGATTGCGTGCGGAAGCGTTCAAGGAGAACGTGGATGATGGAGTCGTACTCGCCGTGATCCGAATCACCGATGACCAACGCCGAAAGGACGGCACCTCCGCATTCAACACACGTACGGGACGATCGACGTCTCCTCCTTCTTGATCCAGCAAGGGGGAAGGAGAGGTTGATGAAGATCCAGCAGCACGACGGCGTGGTGGTGGATGCAGCAGAGTTCCAGCAGGGCTTCGCCAAGCTTCTGTGGAGAGAGGGAGAGGTGTAATGGGGAGAGGGAGGCGCCAATGCAGCAGGGGTGCGGCTGCCCTCCCTCCCCCCTTTATATAGGTCCCCTAAGGGGGGGCGCAGCCCTGGAGATGGATCTCCAAGGGGGGGCGGCGGCCAAGGGTGGGGGGCTTGCCCCCCAAGCAAGGGGGGCGCCCCCACTAGGATTTTCCCCCAACCCTAGGTGCATGGGCCCAAGGGAAGGGGGTGCTCCCAGCCCTCCAGGGGCTGGTTCCCTGCCCCTTGTGGCCCATGAGGCCCTCCGAGAGGGCTGGCCCCTCAAGGTGGACCCCCGGTGCCTCTCCGGTGGCCCTGGTACAATACCGATATGCCCCCGAGACTTTTCGGTGTCCGTACAACAACTTCCCATATATAAATCTTTACCTCCGGACCACTCCAGAACCTCTCGTGATGTCCGGGATCTCATCCGGGACTCCGAACAACCTTCAGTTTGCTGCATACTAATATCTTTAACAACCCTAGCGTCACCGAACCTTAAGTGTGTAGACCCTACGGGTTCGGGAGACATGCAGACATGACCGAGACGATCTCCGGTCAATAACAAACAGCGGGATCTGGATACCCATGTTGGCTCCCACATGCTCCTCGATGATCTCATCGGATGAACCACGATGTCGAGGATTTAATCAATCCGTACTCGATTCCCTTTGTCCATCGGTACGATACTTGCCCGAGATTCGATCGTCGGTATACCGATACCTTGTTCAATCTCATTACCGGCAAGTCTCTTTACTCGTTCCCGTAACACATCATCCCGTGAACAACACCTTGATCACTTTGAGCTCATTATGATGATGTCTTACCGAGTGGGCCCAGAGATACCTCTCCGTCACACGGAGTGACAAATCCCAGTCTCGATTCATGCCAACCCAACAGATACTTTCGGAGATACCTGTAGTGCACTTTTATAGTCACCCAGTTACGTTGTGACGTTTGATACACCCAAAGCATTCCTACGATATCCGGGAGTTGCATAATCTCATGGTCTAAGGAATGATACTTGACATTCAGAAAAGCTCTAGCAAACGAACTATATGATCTTTTGTGCTATGCTTAGGTTTGGGTCTTGTCCATCACATCATTCTCCTAATGATGTGATCCCGTTATCAATGACATCCAATGTCCATAGCCAGGAAACCATGACTATCCATTGATCAACGAGCTAGTCAACTAGAGGCATACTAGGGACATATTGGTGTCTAGTATTCACACATGTATTACGATTTCCAGATAACACAATTATAGCATGAATAAAAGACAATTACCATGAACAAGGAGATATAATAATAATGCTTTTATTATTGCCTCTAGGGCATATTTCCAACAGTCTCCCACTTGCACTAGAGTCAATAATCTAGTTACATTGTGATGAATCGAACACCCATAGAGTTCTGGTGCTGATCATGTTTTGTCCTAGGGAGAGGTTTAGTCAACGGATCTGCGACATTCAGATCCGTGTGCACTTTACAAATTTCTATGTCTCCATCTTGAACATTTTCATGGATGGAGTTGAAGCGACGCTTGATGTGCCTGGTCTTCTTGTGAAACCTGGGCTCCTTGGCAAGTGCAATAGCTCCAGTGTTGTCACAAAAGAGTTTGATCGGCCCCGACGCATTGGGTATGACTCCTAGGTCGGTGATGAGCTCCTTCATCCAAATTGCTTCATGCGCTGCCTCCGAGGCTGCCATGTATTCCGCTTCACATGTAGATCCCGCCACGACGCTCTGCTTGCAGCTGCACCAGCTTACTGCTCCACCATTCAACATATACACGTATCCAGTTTGTGACTTAGAGTCATCCAGATCTGTGTCGAAGCTAGCATCGACGTAACCCTTTACGACGAGCTCTTCATCACCTCCATAAACGAGAAACATGTCCTTAGTCCTTTTCAGGTACTTAAGGATATTCTTGACCGCTGTCCAGTGTTCCTTGCCGGGGTTACTTTGGTACCTACCCACCAAACTTACGGCAAGGTTTACATCAGGTCTGGTACACAACATGGCATACATAATGGATCCTATGGCTGAAGCATAGGGGATGACACTCATCTCTTGTTTATCCTTTGCCATGGTCGGGCATTGAGCCGAGCTCAATTTCACACCTTGCAATACAGGCAAGAACCCTTTCTTGGACTGATCCATTTTGAACTTCTTCAAAATCTTATCAAGGTACGTGCTTTGCGAAAGACCTATGTGGCGTCTTGATCTATCTCTATAGATTTTGATGCCTAATATATAAGCAGCTTCTCCAAGGTCCTTCATTGAAAAACTCTTATTCAAGTAGGCCTTAATGCTGTCCAGAAGTTCTATATCATTTCCCATCAAAAGTATGTCATCTACATATAGTATGAGAAATGCTACAGAGCTCCCACTCACTTTCTTGTAAACGCAGGCTTCTCCATAAGTCTGCATAAACCCAAACGCTTTGATCATCTCATCAAAGCGAATGTTCCAACTCCGAGATGCTTGCGCCAGCCCATAAATGGATCGCTGGAGCTTGCATACCTTGTTAGCATTCTCAGGGTCGACAAAACCTTCCGGCTGCATCATATATAGTTCTTCCTTAAGATAGCCGTTAAGGAATGCCGTTTTGACGTCCATTTGCCATATCTCATAATCATAGTATGCGGCAATTGCTAACATGATTCGGACGGACTTCCGCTTCGCTACGGGAGAGAAAGTCTCATCGTAGTCAACCCCTTGAACTTGCCGATAACCCTTAGCGACAAGTCGAGCTTTATAGATGGTGACATTACCATTCGCGTCCGTCTTCTTCTTGAAGATCCATTTATTTTCTATCGCTCACCGATCATCGGGCAAGTCTGTCAAAGTCCATACTTTGTTTTCATACATGGATCCTATCTCGGATTTCATGGCTTCTAACCATTTTTTGGAATCTGGGCCCGCCATCGCTTCTTCATGGTTCGAAGGTTCACCGTTGTCTAACAACATGATTTCCAGGACAGGGTTGCCGTACCACTCTGGTGCGGAACGCGTCTTTGTGGACCTACGAAGTTCAGTGGGAGCTTGGTCCGAAGTATCTTGATCATCATCATTAACCTCCTTTCTAATTTGAGCAGGCACCACAGGAACATTTTCCTGCGCTGCGCTTTTCTCTGTTTCAAGAGGCAGTACTTCATCAAGCTCCACTTTCCTCCCACTTACTTCTTTCGAGAGAAACTCTTTCTCCAGAAAGGTTCCGTTCTTGGCAACAAAGATCTTGCCCTCGGATCTTAAGTAGAAGGTATACCCTATGGTTTCCTTAGGGTATCCTATGAAGACGCACTTTTCTGATTTGGGTTCGAGCTTTTCAGGCTGAAGTTTCTTGACATAAGCCTCGCATCCCCAAACTTTTAGAAACGACAGCTTAGGTTTCTTCCCAAACCATAATTCATACGGTGTCGTCTCAACGGATTTAGACGGTGCCCTATTTAAAGTGAATGTAGCTGTCTCTAGAGCGTATCCCCAAAATGATAGCGGTAAATCGGTAAGAGACATCATAGATCGCACCGAGATTACAATGCAAACCCTCTGGTTAGCTTATTACCCAAATCGGTCCCATCGAGTTTGTGTAATCGGTCACACCGAGATTATGTTATGCCCTAACCCTAACCATATCGGTCCTATCGAGTTGCATCTCAGTCCCACCGAAAATCCTAACGGTCACTAGGTTTGCTGAATCGGTCCGACTGAGTTTAACCATTCGGTCCCACCGAGTTTGGCAAATTGTGTGTAACGGTTAGATTTTGTGTGGAGGCTATATATACCCCTCCACCCACTCTTCATTCATGGAGAGAGCCATCAGAACATACCTACACTTCCAATACACATTTTCTGAGAGAGAACCACCTACACTTGTGTTGAGCTCAAGATATTCCATTCCAACCATATGAATCTTGATCTCTAGCCTTCCCAAGTTGCTTTCCACTCAAATCTTCTTTCCACCAAATCCAAATCCTGTGAGAGAGAGTTGAGTGTTGGGGAGACTATCATTTGAAGCACAAGAGCAAGGAGTTCATCATCAACACACCATTTGTTACTTCTTGGAGAGTGGTGTCTCCTAGATTGGCTAGGTGTCACTTGGGAGCCTCCAACAAGATTGTGGAGTTGAACCAAGGAGTTTGTAAGGGCAAGGAGATCGCCTGCTTCATGAAGATCTACCGCTAGTGAGGCAAGTCCTTCGTGGGCGACGACCATGATGGGATAGACAAGGTTGCTTCTTCGTGGACCCTTCGTGGGTGGAGCCCTCCGTGGACTCACGCAACCGTTACCCTCCGTGGGTTGAAGTCTCCATCAACGTGGATGTACGATAGCACCACCTATCGGAACCATGACAAAAACATCCGTGTCTCCAATTGCGTTTGAATACTCCAAACCCTTCCCTTTACATTCTTGCAAGTTGCATGCTTTACTTTCCGCTGCTCATATACTCATTGCATGCTTGCTTGATATGTATTGTGTTTGTTAAACTTGTGCTTAAACTCCACTTAAACTTAAGAATATTAAAAACTGCAACTTTTGGCACTTAGTGTCTAATCACCCCCCTCTAGACACCTCTTCTCGATCCTTTCACTAGCACAATGACTTCTCGACTGTGTAAAACAAAGGTTTTCCCATCGCCGATAAGGAGGGGGTGACGGCGGCGCGTTTTCGGCTTGCTCTAGTCCTAGTAGTCATACTAGGTGGTCTACGCACGTGTAGATTTATTCTTTTTCACGTCTCGTGTTCGCCGTACTGCCACGACTGTTGATGAATAGATGGTAAGTTATTCACGGGGAAACCCTTGTTGGGCGTGTTTGCGAGAGAGAGAGACAGTGTGCGTGTGTGATATGTCTAGAGACTGAGGTAATGATAAGATATTCTTTGTGTCTATGTGTGTGGAGGATAGAGAGAGACATGTACATGGGGCTTTGTGTTGTGTAACATAGAGACACATAGAAATAATCAGAGTGAGTGTGTGAGATACACATGCGGACATGGGGAGAGATGAGGATCCAGATAAATGGGTATTTGTGCGTGTCTGTGTGTGTTTGTGTGCGCGTTTGTGTGTGAGAGGGAGTGTGTGTATGTGGAGTAGAGAGACCACTAATGATGTAAACCTAGTATAAGGGAAGGGGGAATGGTGTGACATGTGTGTCAGAGAGATACAAAGGCATGTGTAGTAGCGGGATAGCATGGGTGCGGGCGGGGAGCAGACTATTTGGAAGAGACATCGAGTGTGTGTGGGAGATGTGTGTGTGTGTGTGTGTGAGAGAGAGAGAGAGAGAGAGAGGAAGAGATGGGGGAGAGGGGTCATTTGTGTCCATAAATGGCGTATAGATAGGGAGACAATGTTGATGTTGTTCGAAATTGGTCTATGTACGGAGACGCAAGGGAAGTGCGAGATTGATGGTGTAGATAACAACGTGCGAGATTGAGAACGGTGATACATTAGGGAGCTATGGAAAGAGTCACGTCATATATGTATACAGGGAAGGAGCTGGGGCAGGTCCGCATGTGGGAGAGATAGAAAGAGGAGAGTGGTGCACAAGGAGACAAAGTGTGCTTGTTTGCAGTGGGGGTGGTGTGTGAGGTGAGTGTGCGAGAACCACATAACTAGGGAGATAGACATTTGGGGGCGACATTTTGTGTGTATGGGAAAGATACACTCTATATAGTGCCTGTGCATGGCAAAGGGAGATGCCGGGAGACCTAGATAGTGGGGGAAGAGATGTGTGCATGCTCGAGAGACAAAGTGATAGAGACCTATATTAGGGTCCGGACTTTAGAAGAGAGGGGGGTGTTAATGTGATCGTGTGAGAGAACGACTTGTGTGTGTGTGTGTGGGGGGGGGGGGGTTGGCTTCAGATAAAGAGTGAGGTGTCTATATTTGAGGGACTTTAACGTAATTGAGATATATATGGTCAATAGTGTGTACATTCATGGTTGATCAATTTGTTTCATAGTTTGGACTATGAGATAACGATACTTTTGAACATGCGTGATATACCATGATGTACCAGAATTACAAACCTAAGATTGGAATTTTGGAATTCGACTCCATCATTAGCTTTTGTAATTCATTTAAATGGAGGTACATTTTTTAAGCCGGGATTTCGTGATTTCAAATTCATATATCAAACCTAGAGATATACACATACGGGCATGTTCAAACTTTATAATCATCCAGTTTATTCATAGACATACACATTTTTGCTTTTGTCATCATACTTAGGATAAACACATTTGGAGTTTCATTTGAATTGGACCATATGATGGTATTTGCTTGTACTAGCTCAATGATCCATATTTGAATTGAATGGACAATCTAAGTTTCGAGTTGGAGACATTGATTTTCAAAACTTGCACTTTTTTTGCGTGCAAAACAAATAAATTCTCGGCCATGATATCATAGTCGGCCGTACAAGAGCAGAACACTTATAATTTCAGGCGCCAAAAGCTTTGAAACTTCCCGCTCACATCGAAATATCTCGCGCCCGAAAGTTTAGCCCTGCGATATTCCTGTTTTACCCCTGCCACATGAACGGAAAAGGGCTGCTTTGGTAACTCCATTGTTTTCCCCTCTTTGCCCCCAACATTCTTCCCCAGAGCCCCTCCCCTTCCCCTCCCCAACCCCCCCAACCACGGCAAGCCGCCGAATCTAGTCCTCCGCCGCAGCGGTGGACCTCACACCCCGCCGGATCTACCTTCCGCACCTTGGAACCCCTAATTGCCAACTCACCACTTCACCGGAGCCGCTTCAGCGACTGGCTTGTCCACCGCTCCAGATCTCATTGACCGCCATCATGGTCCACCGCATCGGATCTGCTTAACCGGTGCCCTCGTCCACCATAGTGTAGGCCCTTCAATGACTCCCTCATCCGTCCCATCGCTGGCCCTTCATACAAGCCCTCGTCCGCCGCAACAGATCCGCCTCACCGAAAGCACTATACACCCCGCCCGCCGAAGCCTTCGTCCACTGCACCGGACCCGCTCCACGGACGCCATATTTAACTCCATCGGCCCTGCTTTACTGACGCTGCAGCCTCATCAGGTTATTTCAATTTGTACTCCTTAGGTTTTTCTCTTCTTGATCGTGCAACTATTCACTTACCACAAATGAGCTTTCTTGCATGTCGACAGGCGCCGCAACCAAAGCACCGGAGCCGCTTGAGCGACGGCGACAGCCGATCCAAACTCAACCGCAACACGAGCACCATTGAGGATCCTTAGCTATCAAGTATGACAATGATACCCATACGCCGTCGAGAATCAGGTACTATTATCCAACAGCCGGCGCCTACGTTCACTTTCTTAGCATAAGCACCGCACCTTTGAATTTCTTCAGGACATCATTCAATTTTTCATGAGACGCCTTATTCTGCTTGCCCCTGTAGGACCATACTTCTGGCACTGAACATGTTACATGTGAAAAATTACATACCAGTGCACATATAGTTAATATGCTTTAGTTTGGTCCTAAGTATTACTGTACTTCCTAGATATCACTGCCTACTATTTTACTTCTTGCATGCTATATTTGTGATAATGGTGTTTTTCTGATGCCACCTGTTGGTTCCATCAGACTGTTTCATGTTCTCTATGCTTAATTACACATCGGCAAACTAGAATGTCGTTCCGCTGCTTTTTGTTCGTTTTACCCTACGTTTTTTGATGCTAGCTATTACATCACTGCTCCGAGCCTCTGTTCATTACTTTTTGTGTGTTCTTGATCTCCCCAAGTTGCATGACTAATTTGATGCTTCTATTAATTACGGAGCTGCCAACCCCATCAAGCAAAATATTTGTTCTTTTGGGGCTGGCACCTCGAACAAGCATAAAAATAGAGGGAAGCAAATATATTGTCGTGTATGCACACACCCTTCTTTCATTAGTTTAGATGAACCATTGATGATCAATTCGAACCAGTGCATGCGATTAAAATTAATTTTACCTAAATAGAGGGTGCAGAATAAACTACAACAACTAGATTTGCAACCACGGGATGCTAACGATATCTTCAAAGAACATTGCAACAGCAGCGAGGCTTCACAGCAACATATGGTAAGCCAGTGTGTTTTAGTACATGTGAAATGTAATGCGTGTGGGCTGCTTTCTTGGATTGTGCCCTCAACCTGTAATCCTACAGAATTACAAATAGTTCAGTTGTCTGCTTGCTGTATTGCTTGATTCGAATGCTTGTTTGTTACTTGTTGCGCTATACCTGAGTTGGCCAATATGTCAGCAGTGCCTACTGTACTATCGTAAAGAAATGCATGCCTAGTTCATTTGAGTCCTTAACTTTTCCTCTGAACTTCATCACAAGACTGTCTTCGTAGTTTATATGAGGCCACACTGTTAAGTGCTTTCTCAAATTATTCCAACTCCTTAGATGCCTTGGCAACTTAAATATAGCGGTGGTACACTCCCTTTCAACTAGGGATGTCAACTGGGTCTCGTTTAATCCCGATTAAAGTCCACTAGTGGTATGATAGTTCAAAAGAGTTTTTGTTTTTTGAGGAAAATGAACCAGGGAGCTAGAAAAAACTAACTAGATGGGACTGGCGGATGTCGTTTATTTGGCTCTTACATCCCTAGTTTCATCTTACCATTTTAATTTCTTTTCGGCTGATGCTGCTTTGAACCATTTAAATATAGCTTGCCATGCTCGACAATAATTTGTATGTCATTTACCATGTAAGCTTACTGCCTGGATCATGCGATAACCATCTCTTACTTATGTCCAGCGGAAACCTTTCAGGATACCGTTCACACTAGGACACAATGTACAACCCCAGAATTTATTTGTGGAAGCAGTGCGCCATCCATGTTACCAGATGGTAGCAGTTCAGAGGCAACACCACTGGAGAGCAGTCTGAGCACATATATTATAGTTCTTGAGGCTCTACTAGAGGCAGAAAGAGATGGTGTGGCTGCCATGAATGAGGTAATCTCGATCTTGAAGCTGGAACTCATGCAATTAGCTGCACGCATTATGCAAGCAACCCAAGAATTGGAGGAAGTAAGAATGTTGCATTTCAAGACGGAGGAGGTCCTGCTGCTTCTGCTATCTGAAGCCCAGGGTAATCCCAGTTCTTCTTTAGATACCAGTTGAAATTGTCATTAGATTATTGTACTTGCATGTTGTGTCATGTCTCTGACTGGATTATGTTGTAAGACCCCCTATGTTGTCCATGAGTTGTAATGATCCAAATTTTTTAGGCGAGGTAATCCTCAGTACTTGTATGATTGACATAAGGTGAACTGTTTTTCATGTGAGAATATTGTATTGGATGAAATAACTGTTTGACTCAAAGTGTTTCCAACCTACTGAATTCGAAGATCATGGCATTTCTAAATCACAATCATATATAAAGGTGGCAAAACACCCTCTCCTCGCCCGAAATCGTTACCGGCAAATATTTGTGAGATGCGAGATTACCGTCCTATCCCCAACCGACGTGATGTCTGAAATTTTAAGCGGGGGATAAGTTCGTAACTTTCCCACATTTCTTTGTTGTGGTTTTGAAGAAATAAATAACAAAATGTAGAATTATCTGTGGATATTCGTAATCGAATAAAATTGGATTTGGATTTAGTTCCCAGGGACCAGGGCAAACGTGAATGCTAATTCTCCCAAGTTTTGAACGAAGCAGCTAAACACCCACTATCATTTGTGGGCTGCCCGAAGCAAGTGTTTGCGAGATGGAAATTACTATCTACCCCTGACACTTGACATCCTTATCGACCGGATTTACACTGTTGTCGATAGGGGTAGACTAGTAACTTCAATAAGACGTGACACGATGGCCTCTGAGCCCATTCAGACACGGTGGGCGCCAAACGTGGGCGACAAAACACATTTGATTCAAGCTCGTCCGGAAGACATGTGTCTCTCCCTCCGTTTCCCCATTCATCCACGGTGGGCGGCAAAACAAACTCTCCTCGTCTGAGATCGATGTAGGCTAATATTTTAAATAGGGGTAGATGTGTAACTTCCCTTAGACGTGACACAACCGCCCTACCTGTCAGCCCCGTTAATACACCGTGGGAGGCAAAACACCCTCTCCTCGCCCGAAATCGTTACCGGCAAATATTTGGGAGATGCGAGATTACTGTCCTATCCCCAACCGACGTGATGTCTGAAATTTTAAACGAGGGATAAGTTTGTAACTTTCCCACATTTCAGACAAGCGCGTCCCAAAGTTTGAGATCCCCCCCTCCATTTCCCCATTCATACACCTTCGGCGCCACAACAACCTCCCCACTGCGGCCAGCCTCCTCCCTCCACCACCCCATCCTCCACCTTGAGGGAGCCGCTACCCCTACCCCGTCGTCCACTGCAAGAGATGGACGTCTCTCATCCACGGCGCCGAACCAGGATCCTTTCATCACGTCGTCTCGCTTCATCGGCGCCGTCGTCCACCTTGCCGTTGCCGCTCCTACGACCGCCTCGTCCACGACAATAGGATATATCCCCCGACCCGGCCGTCTGCCATCTAAAGTCTTCTTCCGCGCCACCGACAACCATCGCACCCATAGCACCCTCAACGAATCAGCAGGGGCCTGCACGACGTTGCAAGAGAGGTGGTACTCTTCCATATGTGCTTAAGTTATTGATCTCACCCAGAAAATAGATCATAAATTATTTACTATACTTTTCTTGTCCGTACCAAATCGTAGTGGCTAGTTGAAAGCAAACATTGGTTGCGAAGTAGCTTTGTCCGGTTTGCACCTTCAGATCCGCCATGGCACGGTCACTATACTCGTAAAGCTTATGGTTTCCCCCCTTTATATTCACTACCATCATCGTAGGTGCTTCACTACTTCGTGTCGTGCTAGCATTGCTCCTCAAGACCTCAACCCATCAAGCGAAACAACATGCCACTCATAATTCCAAAGCTTACGTGTTGAAATACGAATCTGATATGATGCTCATCTTACTAAAATAGAGAATGTTTAATTGGTCACCTAATGTTCCTATATTCGTTTCGAAAAGCATGTGCGCCACCCACTAGTCCAGCTAGTTCCACTTTCCTGATTTACTCTTGATGCTTAGGGGTTTCCCCTTTTATCTACTCTACTATGATCTGCGTAGGTGCTTTCTATCGTACTAGCATTACTCCACCCTTCAAGCTAAACAACACAACACTCAAAATTCCAAAGCTTAGTTGTTCAAATATGATTGTGATATGGTACTGATATTAGTTAACAGACACATTTAATTTGTTAGCTAAAGGTCCCACTTGAGTTTCCAAATGCATGTCGCGACATATAGAGAGACAACATAATTGCATTTCTTTGTCACTTGTTGACTGTACTTTCTTGTCCATACCAAATCTTAGTTGTTATTTCAAAGCAAACATCGGTTGCTAACTACCCTTTGCGCGGTTTGCAGCTTCAGATCTGCCATCCCACTGCCACGGTCAACACTATACTCATCATGCTTACGGTTTCCCCATTTTATGATGACCACAATCATCCTACATGGTTCGTGTCGTAATAGCACTGCTCCACCCATCGAGCTTAACAAACTTAGTTGTACAAATTCAAATATGATATTATGCTGATATTAGTAAAACTAAGAGATGTTTAATTGGTCAGCTAAATGTTCCTACTTTAGTTTCGAAATGCATGTGAACCACATATGGAGAGACCGGAAGGAATAGTATTTCTCTGTGCGCTCTGGTTCATCATGGGTGGCCAACTGACATTGTATAGAAAGACTTGTAATATCTTCAATCTGCTTGCTCTTCCGCTCTTCTTTAAGATGATCCTCTTCTCTTGCGGTCGACTGGTTAGGTCGAGTTATTCTCCCTTAGTATATTTTGAATCTGTCAGGTCAGGTCGACTTGTTCTTCTTTACTATATGTTGAAGCTGTCATCTGCGAAGTATCATCACTTCTGGAGCTCTCATATTTTCAGTAGTAGGCCACATTATATTAATGCACACACCAAATTACAGCATGCATGGCACCTCTTAGAAGAATTGCAGAGATAGCACAAAGGGGTTTACAGGGAGGAAGTATTGGATTAGAATCACTTATGCATTACAAAGATAATCTCACTTGTTTTTATGTTGTCATGCATGTCAGGTATTGAACGTTATCAAAATGAATATGAGAATGGGCGCACGAGAGGAATATTGCAGAACAATCCACTGGCTAACAAACTTGGCATGGTGGAGGATGGCCTATCTTCTTCACCCATCAAGGTGCTTGCTCTAACTTGGCAAGGTTGTATTGGTCACACATATTTTGCATCTGACCTCTTGCATTACTTCTACTTTGTTACACCATCTGCTTAGTTTAAGCATCATATATGAGTATATGCCATACCTATCCATTTTCTGTACCTATTCCATATGTTGTCATACTATGTTTTTTCAGTCAAATGTTGTTCTTTTGTAATAGATGTCCAAAAGGAAGAGGGTGAGTGCAGATCCTCAAGGAGTACAAACTAGGTATTTGGAAAAGGTAGTGATACCTGTTAAATCAGATAGATCAGCAGCCACAGAAAACACAGGACCAACTGTACCACACTTTACGCCTACTCCAGTGACCAAACCCCTATTAGAACTGCTGCGTCAGGTACTGTCTATCATATCAATTCAAAATTTGAACTCCTAAATTTCTGCATGTGCCTTACCTTCTCTCTAGTATGAAAACTAATTTTATATGAATCTCCTTGCTCAAAGGATCATAGGATCTCACGACAATACTGGGCTCTGCATTGCTCTTGTCAGTACCTCTTGCCCTTTGTCAGCATACTTACACTCATTGTTGTTTGATTATGTAGCATCACTTTAATGTTCGCTTTTTTATCCTCCCTTTGCTTGAAATTATAAGATCTATATTTACTCTTAGATAAATGTAGAATTAACACAATGGTTATGAAGTGTTGGATTCCTCATGTAAGTACCTGTTGTCATGTACTCCCTCTATATCGAATTAATTGTTGATCAATTGGATGTATTTAGAACTTAATAGTGCTAGATACATCCATTTGAGCGACAAGTAATAACAGACGGTGGTGGTATTACTGTACTTGCATCGCGAGATAGTTGATTGTCTAGCATTACTCTACATCTTATCTGCCCTGCCCTCCACTTTCTCCAAATTATCATACCTACATTTACTCTTACCAAAATGTTGAATAAAGCCAATGCCACTGCACACGTTGATGTCTGCATTCCTCTTGTCAGTACCTTTTGCCTTGTAACGCTGTACTTAATTAATTGCTATTTGATTATGTATCATCAGTCTGCACTTGAGCTTCATTATCCTCTGTTTCTTCCAATATTATTTGATCTATATTTACTCTTTGCAAAATGTAGAATAATGGCAACGCTTATAAAGAATTTTCTTTGGGGAATTTATTGAATTATCCTTCCATCAACATGGAGAAGGGCTTTGTCCAGCCCATGTTTACATGTAATGTAAGTTCATCCTTCTCAAGCCTTCAAACTTTGTTCTAGTATAGATTTGGATAGGCATCATTTCCTCCACTGCTATTTACTTTGGTGTTTACATCTGATTGGATGTTTGCAACAACTACCAGTTTCAAATTGTAGTTGTAAAAACATGTTCCTTATGCAGAACAGATCCATTTATTTGCTTATATAATTGTGGAACCTGTTACGTGTCTCCTTATTTCTCTTTCAGAGTCGTATCTCTTATGCCAGGCAGAACTTTACGGAAGATAGTGAGCCAAACCATCTTAAGGACAACAAGATGACCCCAAGGTCCTGTCTTGATGAAGATAAAGAGTTGAAGCTACTCACTAGAAGGTGTGAGACAACCTCTATGCAGTCGCTTCCTCAATCAGTTCGACTTCTTCAGTCTGAACTTAAAGCGGAAAGGCTTGCTTCAGCTCAGCTCCGACTTGAAATCAAAGATATAATGAAGATATCAGGGGACTGCCATGCGCACTATGGTGCCATACAGCTAGGGATGAACCATCTATCTGAAAGCACAAGTGCTCCCTGGGTGGTTTTGGTAATTAATGTCAACATATCTCTTGTTGGACTAATGTTTTCATCTAGTATATTTCAGACAAGTTCAATAGATGGAGTGGCGTGGACATTAGGATATGGAACCCCTTCAAGTCACTAGGGATAAAGGATTGGCTCAAGCTCAAAAGCTCAAGACTCTACATTTTACTTTTAGTGATCCAAGATCACATTGAGTCCATAGGAAAGCCAATACTATTAAAAGGGGATGAGGTGTTGCTTAATGGCTTGCTTGCTCAAAGTGCTTAGTGATATGCTTCAAAACCCTCAACCACTTTCTCATATCCACATATGTCCCAAACCAAAGGTCAAACTCGGCCCCACCGAAACTTTCTATCCGGCGCCACCGAGTTCACTTGACATAGACACTGCCACAAACCCTAGTCAATTCGGTCTCACTGATGGGATCCCGGTCTCACCGAGATGGGATTGCAAACTCTCTATTGCATATCACATTAAATTCGGTCTTACCAAGTATTGTAATCGGTCCCACTGAGTCTGCCTGACCAACTCTCTGGTTAGCCTATTACCAAAATTGGTCCCACCGAGTTTGTGTAATCGGTCAAACCGAGATGAGGTTTTACCCTAACCCTAGCACATCGGTCCCACCGAGTTGATCATATCGGTCCCGCCAAAATGCCTAACGGTCACATTATGAACTGAATCGGTCCGACCGAGTTTTCTGATTCGGTCCCACCGAGTTTGGTGATTTGTGTGTAACGGTTAGATTTTGTGTGGAGGCTATATATACCCCTCCACCCACTCTTCATTCGTGAGGAGAGCCATCAGAACATGCCTACACTTCCAGCATACATTTTCTAAGAGAGAACCACCTACTCATGTGTTGAGTTCAAGATATTCCATTCCAACCATATGAATCTTGATCTCTAGCCTTCTCCAACTTGCTTTCCACTCAAATCATCTTTCCACCAAGTCCAAATCTATGAGAGAGAGTTGAGTGTTGGGGAGACTATCATTTGAAGCACAAGAGCAAGGAGTTCATCATCAACACACCATCTATTACCTTTTGAAGAGTGGTGTCTCCTAGATTGGTTAGGTGTCACTTGGGAGCCTCCGTCAAGATTGTGGAGTTGAACCAAGGAGTTTGTACGGGCAAGGAGATCGCCTACTTCGTGAAGATCTACCCTAGTGAGGCAAGTCCTTCGTGGGCGATGGCCATGGTGGGATAGACAAGGTTGCTTCTCGTGGACCCTTCGTGGGTGGAGCCCTCCATGGACTCGCGCAAACGTTACCCTTCGTGGGTTGAAGTCTCCATCAACATGGATGTACGATAGCACCACCTATCGGAACCATGCCAAAAATCTTCGTGTCTCCAATTGCGTTTGCACACTCCAATCCCATCCCTTTACATTCTTGCAAATTGCATGCTTTACTTTCCGCTGCTCATATACTCTTTTCATGCTTGTTTGATATGTATTTTGAATGTTTAAACTTTTGCTAAAACTCTACCTTAACTGAATAAAATAAAAGCTGCAACTTTTTCTCGTTAAGAGTCTATTCACCCCCTCTAGACGCATCTTCTCGATCCTTTCAATTGGTATCAGAGCATTGGTCTCCATTGCTTTGGTTTAAACACCTTTGAAGGAAGATGGATGTGTCGACATTGGGGAGTCTTAGACATAGAGTGCCTATTCTTGATGGAGAGTACTTTCATGAGTGGAAAAATGAGATGCTTGAGATTTTCAATGAATATCACTTGAACAAGTACATTACTAGTCCTTGCATTCCCCCTAGTGATACTTTGCATCCCACTCCCGATGAGGATCTTGACATGATTCGCAACCTTAGAACTATCAATCTTATTGTTAGAGGATTTCCTAAAAACTTGATTGCTAGCTTACCTGCTCTTGATTGTGCTTACACCATATGGAGATTTATAGAGAAACGATTCCCAAATTATTCCTTGAAAAACCTAGATGAGATTCTCCATAAGTCTATTGCCTTGAATAGGATGAGTACTAGTGATCCTAAGTTTGATGGTTGCCTGTTTGAGCTTCGTGACCACATGCATGCCAAAGGAGATGTTGGAATTATTAGCAATATCATTTCCGAAGTCATTAGAATCCATAGAGATGAACATTGTTATGGTCATACTTCTAATGGATCACCTTCTCTAGGGAATGATCAATTACAATACGATGTTGAACATGGATACTATGATGAGGATGATGATAGTGACTTTGATCTCGATGAGTCTATGAGACACTTTGGTCTTATGGCAAATCTTCGCGGCTACATGGCTGGAGGAAAGGAATGGGTCCTTGATAGTGGATGTACTGATCATATGACCGGAGATAAGGATATGTTTCGTGAGCTTGCTGAAAACGACGGCCCTCGAAAGTATGTCACTTTTGGTGATAACTCAAAGGGTAAGGTGGTTGGCCTTGGTAAGGTGGCCATCTCACATGATAGCTCCATACAAAATGTTATGCTCGTTGAATCTCTTGGCTACAATTTACTTTCCATATCTAGACTTGTTGACTTTGGTTTCAATGTCCTATTCACTGAAGTAGATTGCCAAGTGTTTCGTAGAGATAATCATAAAATGGTGTTTACCGGTATACGTAGAGGTGATCTTTACATTGTTGACTTCACTAAAAAGGCTCAACCTAGAACTTGTTTAATTGCAAAATCTTCAAAAGGTTGGTTGTGGCATAGAAGGTTAGGTCATGTGGGCATACGAAATCTTGATAAGCTTATTAAAGGTGATCATATCCTTAGAGTAAAAGATGTTATATTTGACAAGGATAGATTGTGCAGTGCTTGTCAAGAAGGAAAAGAGGTTGGAGGAAGTCACCCCGTGAAGAACATCATGACCACGAGAAGACCGCTCGAGCTACTTCATATGGATCTCTTTGGTACCAATGCCTACAAAAGTCTCGGTGGTAACTCATTCAGTCTAGTCATAGTTGATGATTTTCAAGATTTATGTGGGTGTTCTTTCTTGATGATAAATCGCAGGTCCAAAAGATCTTCAAGAACTTCGCTAGGAAGGCCCAAAATCAATTTGAAGTGAAGATCAAGAAGGTTCACAACGACAATGGAACGGAGTTCAAGAACGCAAATGTGGATACCTTTCTTGACGAAGAAGGGATTTCACACGAGTTCTCGGCTACGTACACGCCTCAACAAAATGGAGTTGTTGAGAGGAAGAACCGAACTCTTATCGAAATGGCGAGAACGATGCTTGATGAGTTCAAGACTCCAAAACACTTTTGGGAGGAAGCGGTTGAGACGGCTTGTCATGCAACAAATCGCTTGTATCTTCACAAGCTACTCGGCAAGACCGCATACGAGCTCCTCACCAGTAACAAACCCCAAGTTGGATACTTTCGAGTATTTTGCTCAAAGTGTTACATTCCTGATAAGCATCGTCATTCTAAATTTGCTCCTAAATCTCACGAGGGTTTCCTACTTGGTTATGGATCAAACTCTCACACTTACCGTGGCTACAACAATTTCACCCGAAAGGTTGAAGAGACGGTAGATGTGAAGTTTGATGAATCTAATGGCTCGCAAGTAGAGCAATTGCCAATTGATGTAGGAGACAAAGACCCTTCGGAAGCAATCCAAGACTTGTCTATTGGCAAGATTCGTCCAACGGAGGTGAAGGAGAGTACCTCCTCCGTCCAAGTGGAAGCTTCTACCTCACGACAAGGTGAACCAAGATTTGACACGGAAGCATCCACAAGTGGGACACATCAAGATGAAGAAAACGAGGAAGTACACCAAGATGAACCTCATCAACCTCCTTCTCCACCAAGACGAGAGAACGACAACGTCAACAATGAAGAAGGCCAAGAAGAAGAACAAGATGATGAAGAAGATGTTCCACCCCGACCCAAGCAAAAGCTCTCACGAGTTCGAGCAAGAGTCTCAAGAGACCATCCCGTTGAACAAATCTTCAATGATATCCAAACCGGGAGAATCACTTGCTCTAAAACTCGTTTGGCTAATTTTTGTGAACATTATTCATTCATCTCTAGCATTAAACCTACGAAGGTTGAAGAAGGATTGGAATATCTGGATTGGATAATGCTATGCATGAAGAGCTACACAACTTTGAGAGAAATCAAGTGTGGACATTGGTCAAGAAGTCCGACAACAACCACAACATCATCGGTATCAAATGGGTGTTTCGCAACAAGCAAGACGAAGATGGTCAAGTCGTCCGCAACAAAGCACGTCTTGTCGCCCAAGGCTACACTCAAGTCGAAGGTATGGACTACGGTGAGACATATGCCCCCGTTGCTAGACTTGAGTCCATTCGCATCTTACATGCCTATGCTAATCACCATGATATCACCTTGTACCAAATGGATATTAAAAGTTCCTTTCTAAATGGTGAAATTGAGGAGGAAGTTTATGTTAAACAACCTCCCGACTTTGTCAATCCTAAGAAACCCGATCATGTTTATAAACTTCACAAAGCTCTTTATGGTCTTAAACAAGCTCCTAGAGCGTGGTATAAATGTTTGACCAAGTTCCTTATTGAGAAAGTCTTTGAGATTGGAAAAATAGATTCTACTCTTTTTACTAAAAGGGTTAATGGTGAATTATTTGTGTGCCAAATTTATGTTGATGATATCATATTTGGTTCGACTAAGCCTCATTTTAGTGAGAAGTTTGGAAAGCTAATGTCGAAGAAGTTCGAGATGTCTATGATGAGTGAACTCAAGTTCTTTCTTGGTTTGCAAATCAAGCAAACTAAGGAAGGCACCTTTGTTTCTCAAACAAAGTACACCAAGAACTTATTCAAGAAGTTCAACATGCAAGAAAGCAAAGGTATGAAAACTCCCATGCCTACTAGTGGACATCTTGACTTGACCAAGGATGGCAAATTGGTTGAACAAAACGTTTACCGATCTATTATTGGTTCATTGTTATATCTATGTGCCTCTCGTCCCGACATTATGCTAAGTGTGTGCATGTGTGCACGATATCAAGTGGCCCCCAAAGAATGTCGCGGCCCCCAAAGAATGTCATCTTAAGGCTGTGAAAAGGATAGTGAGATACTTAATACATACACCAATTTTTGGCATTTGGTATCCTAATAGGTCCTCTTTTGATCTTGTTGGCTATCCCGACTTAGACTATGCCGGAGACAAGGTTGATAGAAAATCCACTTCGGGTACTTGTCAATTTCTTGGTAGATCTCTTGTATCTTGGTCCTCCAAGAAACAAAACTCGGTATCCTTATCCACCGCCGAAGTGGAATACATTGCCACCGGTTCATGTTGTGCTCAATTACTTTGGATGACCCAAACTCTTAAGGATTATGGGCTCTATGTGAAACATGTTCCATTGCTTTGTGACAATGAGAGTGCTATTAAGATTGCTCACAATCCCGTGCAACACTCTCGAACTAAGCATATTGAAGTTCATCATCATTTCATTCGAGATCATGTTGCCAAAGGGGACATTGATCTTAAGCATGTTTGTACCGATAAGCAATTGGCGGATATATTTACCAAACCGCTTGATGAGAAAGTTTTTTGCCGTTTGAGAGGTGAATTAAACATCATTGATGCTTCAAACTTGGAGTAGGAACTACTTGTGGATATGTGCAAGGCATGAGCCTATGACTAATCCTTGACTCTTTCTCTTATGATGATAATCATATGTCTTGGATACATTTGTACCCTTGCATACTATCTAACCCTTGTAGGTACTTGGATGAATCTAAATCCATGGGATTGCAACTCACTCACATCTTGAGCAATCTCTACATCACCAAATTTTATATATCAAATTTCATTTGGTATCAAATTTCATGATTGTCATGTTGGATACACAAGTGCTCTTCCTTGCAAGACTAACCCATGTAGGTAGATGAACTCAAACTACAAGTGGTGCTCCCAACCATTGATGCGCTACATCAACCTTGAGCACTCCACGCAAGTTCAACTACATGATCAAGCTCAACACCACCACCCAAGGTATGTTATTCCATCTTAGAGAATCTTTACTCCAAGTCAGCTCAACAAGATGCGAATACATCAAAATGCTTAATCAAAAAATGGTAACCCCATTTTGAGCTTAAACGATGAGTATGACTTATGATCAAGTGTTCTCACTTGACTCCTTAGTCAATATACTCTAACATTGGTGACTTTGTCACCGCACAATTCTAGACGAAGTTCTCTAGTGTTTCTCTAAGTTCTTGCATTTGTTCCTTGCATTTTTTTATCTCCTTCTCTTTATCAAAAAAACTTCATCTAGATTTTTTTTCTCTAATTTATTCTGCATTTTCTGCATCCAATTCATTGCAAATCCTTCAGTTAATTCCTTGCAAATCTTTGTGAGATCTTATTTGCCTAGTGAGCTGAGGTGACTATTGCTGTTTTTCTGTGTTGAACTCGGTCCCACCGGGTTGTCACTTTCAGTCCAACCGAACCCGTTCGGTGCAACCGAAGAACACAACTCGGTGTCACCTATTTCACTGCAGAAAAGACAATTTGCCACTTGTTTCTGCACTTTTGTTCCGGCTCCACTCAATGATTCTTGTTCTCTACCAGCATCACATTTTATATGCTGCTTTCACTACAAAAAAATACACTTCCGTGATGATACGTGTTTGTCATAGTAGGTCGCGTTTTTTGTCATGCATGTACATCCATGACAAATTTATGACAGAATCAAGATAGTCATACCTATGCTGTCATAGAAGTGTTCCATGACATTACCAAAATTATCATCACGGAAGTGTCCACTTCCATGACGATAAATCGCGCGTCACAGAAGTGCTTTCATCAAGGGTGACCGACACGTGGCATCCACAGTAACGGAACACCGTTATGCTATCGGGTCGGGTTTTGGATCCGATAACCCGTTAACAGCCTCGACCAATGGGGATTTTCCACGTGTAAAATCATCATTGGCTAGAGGAAACACGTGTCGGCTCATCGTTGGGACAGATGTCATCCACTCACTGGACAGAAGGCGCCTATGATACGTCGACACGTGGCACGGCCCAACAGTGGCCCATTCCTGTGAAAAGGCCGGCCCGTTTGACTTGGTCAAAAGCTGGCGGGCCGGCCCATGGAATGCCTGTTAACGGCCTGTTCGCATATAGCCCATTTACAGCCCGCTAACCCAAGGCCCGTTACGCCCTATCCAAATTAGGCCCAGTAGCGTCATCTGGGCCATCCAATATGATGCCAGCCCGTTTTCACTTCTGGCCCATGTATAGCCCATGACATCTTTCGGTCCGTATGAGGCCCTTTGTAACTCTTGGCCCATTAGCGGCCCGTGCAAAAACTAGCCCATAATAAACAGTGTATTACTTTACACCCATTAACGGCCCGTGGTGAAACTGCCCCGTAATGAACAGTGTATCACTTTATACCCATTAACGGCCCGTTATTCCGTTGGGCCGTTTCCAGCCCAAGTTAACTTTCGGCTTTCTGAGGGCCCATTTATTCTTGGGCTCATTTGCAGCATTTGGTTACTTATGGCCCGTTACTGTCATTTTTTGCTTGTGGGCCAAATTCAGCCCGTTATTACAGTCGGCCCATTTGTGGACCGTTAGTCTGTTGGGCCATTTTCATAGCATCACCAAATATGGCCTATTAATGGCCCGTTATGGTCAGCCCATAAAACGTACGATTTCCATTAAAGGCCCGTCTACGGCCCATTAAAGGCCCATACAAGACCCATAAATGAGTCGGCGGCCCATGGATCCTACGAGACGTAGAAGGCCCATGGATCCTACGAGACGTAGAAGGCCCATGGATCCTATGAGTCGTAGAAGGCCCATGGATCCTACGAGACGTAGAAGGCCCATGGATCCGACGGCCCATGAAGGGCCATGGTCAGGCGAGTTAGCCCCCGTTTGAACGATATAGCATATTCAAAGAAATCCTACTCAATACTATCACCTCTAAAAAGCATACACTATACAACAAAGACATCAAGGCATAGAAAGGTAGAATAATCCTACACTATACAATAAAGAAATTACAGCCGATTATACCCACTGGGCATTATGGTTCGGCACAGGTGATAATAAAGCATACACAAACATCAAATTACATACACTGGGCAAATACAGCTCATACATCATGGGCGCGCATCAACTTAACTCCATTTGAACTATAATCTCTTCAGAAATTAAGATTGGCCGGATTCAGATAGCACAAATTTCAGTCTACAAAATATCCAATTCCTTCATGGTTACCTTAGTGTATTGTTTCATTTTTTTGACTCCTGCATCTAATACCTGCATGTCCAGTCTCAACTTGTTGATTATACGTTGACAATCATGTACACGTTGTCTTGCCACCTCTAGTTGATGCTCGAGAACATCAGCACATTCCAATTCCAATCCATAATCATTTGGTAACGACCATGCCACACTGCTCGCAGATCTTTGTGTTGATGTCACTTCATCCTGAAATGTTTCTGTAAGTACACATGACTAGGGCAAAAATATAGTTACAACAGTGAAGCGAACAAGACACTATTTTGTACTACATGGCAAAATAGGACTAACAATAATGTTACACGTCACTTTCAAAAAAAATGTTACACATCATGAAGCATAAGCAGGTGATATTTTAAAAATTATAAAAAAGATAGTATGTGCAGCCTGCATACAAAAATCCCTCTTAGCTCACCAGAGGAGCATGATGTTGGGGCCCAATTGAAAACACAAACAAGTTTCATATTTAGACAACATGTTGCGTATAAGTAAGCAAGCAGTTGGCCATTCTGTGCCTCAATTAAAGTCTTAGGGAGCATAATGAACAACAGAGGGTTTCATACAAACATACTACAACAGGCAAAACTATGCAATCATTAGCGTAGTATAAACTAGATTGTGAGCCTCATGCAATAATAGTTGGTTAATAGACTTCAAAGCTTCAGGCACACTTCGGCAGAGTAATTAAATGGTAAGGCCTTTAATTATGTCAACTAATAGTGATACAAGTACCGAACATCAGGCATGATTATTTGGGCATCTCATTAACTGAGGACAAATAAAGCAATTGAAAAGAGAAAATTAACTATGACTGAAACAAACAAGGAATTGAACTGTTGAGTTGCATATAGTGACTTACCTTAGCAGGTTGAAGAGGCTTAGCACAGCTCCTACTTCTCTTGCAAGGCTCATTCCTAACATCTTGTACTTGGAAATCCTCAATCTTATCTTCATTGCACCCCCTCTGCAAGGTGACACAAACTAGTTACTCGTCTCCTTGGAAGATAAATATGCATACTTTCCATTCTGTGAACACAAAAGGATGAGATTATAACAAAACAACACCACATAATGAAACATGCCACATCTCTTGCACTTGCACACAATGAAATGAGCATTTACTATGTCTGCACTATGTAAAAACTAGGCATACCTTCGAACTGGATCTCCAGGTACTCTTGGAGAGCCTACTGTAGTGTACAGCCAAACCTTTATGTCACCTATGAGTTAGACAAGGCCCCACTACAGCAGCCCTTAGTGTTTAAATCGTTGACAAGCTCTGTTAGAGTGTTAGGTCAAGAACAACAAGTAATCAAATCAAACAATCCTAGTATGGCTGGCTGATGCAAACAAGCAATTGAACAGATGTGTGAGCAAATCTTACATATCAAGAAAAGAAGCAAAGAAGGAGGCTTAAAGACCATCACTTGACTGACCAGATTTAAGGGGCATTTAAACATCATGTGCAACGTATGAACTAACATAAACATTGCATATTCCAGATTCTACAATGGAATGCACATGTATTAGGTTATGCCATGTATGATGATGCCTAAATGTACAGATAGTAGGCATGAGTGATTCATCATTGCACGCACAATTGAATTGCAGGTTAAGGGCCACTTCGATTCCGCCTTTTCAGAGCATATTGTCAAAATAAGCCATAAAAGATGTAAAGAAGTCATTTTTGAGTTATGGGCTTGGGCTTAACTAATTTCGCTTTGGAGGGGGGTGTTTCGGGTAGAACCTCACTAAAAATTGAAGGGAAGGGGAACAGTGAAATGACTCTGTTGTCTGCCTATATTACACTCAAAATGCAACTGCTGACGCCCGTGTCACACCTGACCCTCAAGTAAAAACAAACACGCAAGCATTCATTGCCCTGCCCGCTTGCATCTCCTCTCCCCTTTCCCTCTACCTCGATCCCCTGCCTGCAGCACTAGGGTTCCTCCAGCGAGCCGTCGCCAGTGGTCCCATCTGGCCTGGTCCTTGACGATGCTATGTCCAGCTAGGCTACATGGCCAGCGGGTACGGGCAAATCTCCCTGGCTGCTCCTCCCTCTGGCGCCGCCCCTCATTCTCATGGTCTCCAGCAGCTGCTCCACTGTGGTTCGTCCAACGCACTACTCCGGCGGGCGCTGCACAACTACGGCTAATGCCACACTACGGCAGAAGGCACCTTATTCCCCCTCCCCTACTCCCAGGCCATGGCCTTGAGGTGCTGTTGAAGGATGAGCTCATCCAACAAGGTGAGGATCTCCTCTGATTTTTTTGCCAAATTTTCATTCTGATCCACTATACGATGAATTGCTATGAGATGCTTCTGCTACTGCTATATGATGCATTGCTATGAGCTGCTCCTGCTGCTGCTATATGATGAATTGCTATGAGCTGCTGTTGTATGATGAGTTGCTGCTGCTATATGATGAATTGCTATGAGCTGCTGCTGCTGCTATATGATGAGTTCCTACAAGCTGCTCCTGCTGCTGCTATATGATGAATTGCTATGAGCTGCTCCTGCTGCTTCTATATGACGAATTGCTATGAGCTGCTCCTGCTGCTGCTATATGATGAATTGCTATGAGCTGCTGCTGGTATATGATGAATTGCAGACTGCTGCTGCTGTATGATGAGTTGCTATGAGCTGCTGCTGCTATATGATGCTTTCAGGTGGTGCTGCTATACGATAATAACCAGCCACTTGGACCATCGAATTTCAATAAATAATTGTTCTTCATTTAAATGTGGGTCATGCGTTCTTCGTTTAAATTAGGCAATGGGATCTCTATGGAAAACATTGTCCAAAGTAGATTGTGCCAAGTAGATGGTATCTTTGTATTTGCATTTTGAGCAAATAGTGATGGTCTGTTTTCCTATCATATTAATTACTGCACTGGGTTCAATTTGTGATGTTTGCAAGTCAAATTAATTTCCATATGGGCAAAATGAAAAAAATATAATGCAATC
The DNA here is from genome assembly GCA_032464435.1 of Aegilops umbellulata. Lineage (NCBI taxonomy): Eukaryota > Viridiplantae > Streptophyta > Magnoliopsida > Poales > Poaceae > Aegilops > Aegilops umbellulata. The sequence goes on from CP136054.1 coordinate 198,029,099, forward strand.
TAGACTTTCCACTGATCATACCAAAGATAAGCTGAAAATGCAATGAAAAGAACTGGTTGGCTTATTACATGGAGCTTATATTCATAGGTGCTTATTTTCTTAGGATAACTCATAATAACTGTCCCTAAGAAACTTGGCTAATAGAACTGGCATACAAATAACATGTCACGATGATTGCAATGGAGGAGTGACGTACCATAGCACACTGTATAGGCTCACCGCCGCCTCTCCTTTTTTGGCGATGTTCCATGAAATTGCCACATACATCTTGTACTTTATCATTGTGTAACCCTATCTGCAAGTGGACACGGCTAACTTCAGACATCTCTACATGATACTACATTTCATATCCCTTGTGCATATTTAAACCACCAATTAACGATTGTGTGCGTACCATAAACTAGCCATGACTCTGTATGCTGGACTAGCAGGCACTCTAAGGGAGCCTAATGTAGTGCACTGGAATTCCTACATGCCACCTATGATTTTGTGTAATGTACTGCCCCTGTTCCTAAATATATGTCTTTGTAGAGATTCCAGTATGGACCACATACAGATGTATATAGATGCATTTTCGAGTGTAGATTCACTCATTTTGCTCCGTATGTAGCCTATAGTGGAATCTCTAGAAAGACTTATATTTAGGAACGGAGGTACGAGGTAGTATCATGTATGACATGTACATATCTAATTTAGCAGCCAGTAGTAGAAATCATTGTCTGCACAAAGGGATTACTGGTCGAAAATCCTAGCAAAGCACGCTGGCAGGCACAGAACAATACAAGAGAGAGAGAGACACGCTTACAAGATCATAGCAATGCCTCAGTCCAGGATCTTGGTTGGCCAAGCTGTTAGATCCAGAAGAAACATCGTCCTTGTAGTTTTTGCCAGCTGCATAACAGGTAACAACGACCGGTTAGTATATTTGAAGTACATCGGGCAGGTGATGCTGGACGGGTTTAAAGGTGACAAGTACCTAGGACGTGGCGGGTGCTTGGCATCTCTCCAGACAGTGGGAATCAGGTTAGAAACATCGAGGGTGATGACGATGCGCTGGCTGTCAGGGTCCGGTAAGGAGATCTAGAACCGTTGAGTACGGTGTTTGTGGAGCGGCTCCGGTAGGGTGGACTATGGTGTGGGCGAAGTGGATCTGTGTCCGTGGACGAGGGCGTAGGTGAAGCTGCTACGGTGGTTCGGTTAAGGATGGTGTCGATGACGCGGATCTGCGGCCGTGGACGGGGCGTCAGAAGCTGCTCCGGTGGTTGGATTAAGGATGGTGTCGACGATGCGAATCTGCGGCCGTGGACGGGGCGTCAGAAGCTGCTCCGGTGGTTGGGTTAAGGGTGGTGTCGATGATGCGGATCTGCGGCCGTGGACGGGGCGTCAGAAGCTGCTCCGGTAGGTTGGACGAGGGTGCGAGGAAGAGGATCTGAGGCCGTGGACTTGTGAGTTGGCAAAGTGGCCCCGGTAGGGTTGAGAATGGTATAGGCGAAGCTACTCCGGTAGGGTTGACGATGGTGTCGGTGAAGCGGCTCCGGTAGGGTTGAGGAAGGTGTCGGCGAAGCGGCTCCGGTAGGGTTGAGGAAGGTGTCAGCAAAGAGGATCAGAGGCCATTGACGGGGGCGTCGGTGGGGCGGCTCCGGGGGTTGTGGACGAAGCGTCTCCGATGGGGAGTACGAATGAGCCGCTGCAGATGCGCGGCGGTTGACGAGAGTACCGACGAAGCAGATCCGGCGCCGTGGACAAGGCCGGCACTGAATGGGCTGTGGTACAGTGGTGGATGAGCAGTCTACTTGTTTCTAGGGGAGGTGGGAGGGGTAGATGCGGCCGCAGAAGTAGATCCGGCGAGGTGGACGCCGCTGGTAGTGAATGGGCTATGGTACGCCGGTGGATGAGCAGTCTAGGGTTTCGAGAAGGGAGGGGAGAAAGGGCGATGAAGTACGAATGGCGTGATGTAAGATGCTCTGGTGCTGTGGAGTTAGTCATTTTTGCGGGAGGGGGAGAGGAAATGGGGGTGTCGTGTAGTGGGGGAACCGGAAGTTACCAAAGCAGCCCCGACCTATCATGTAGATGAGGGCGGTATTATAACTGTTGGTCTCCGTGCACCAAGGAAAAAAGGGGGATTTCGCATGCTAAAGGCTAAGGTGGCGGAAATTTTGGAAGGAGGCGGGAGATTTTGCCGCCGGCGGGATCGTTCGTATCCAATTTCAACTAATTTTGGACCGTGCTAGCGGGAAGGTCATGCTACACTGTGTACACGGGGCACGCGTCAGCAGTTAATAACTGGTGTGAAGTCCACCCCAGAAAAAAGACAATAACTCGGGATGATGCGCCGATAACTTGGATGTTCACACGGGCGCGACCAATCGTACGGGTATAGTGGCGCGTTCACAAAAAAGGGATCAAACGCTCAGCCTATGTATTTCTCGTGTAAATAGATAATTTAGTGCCATTGGTTATTTACTTTAAACATAATGCATTGACGTGTTAGTGTAGAGGCGCACAAAAAGAAATGGATATTGTAGTCAGCTACTTAAAAGTGTTACCTCATATGATTACATAGCCTCCATTTCATAAATTGCGTACCCGTTGAATTCATATATGAATAGTACATATATTACTTCAAAATAGAAACTTAAACCATCCAAGACTAATGAATTCGAATGCAAGAGTAACAATGGTGCATGTACATGATAGCTACATTGGTTGTTTGAAGAAACATCACTGTAACTTTGTCATGCACAACTGAAAAGGTTTATTTAAATAGAAAAAATGTGATACGTGAGTGTCCAATCTTTATAGCGTTGAATCGATATTGTACCTTTGGCCACGATACGAAGTAGATATTGACTTATGTTCAAGTGATGCACGTCCACGATCGCTAGATAGTGATACGTGAATGAATTGTGCAATCTCTCTCACACGCATAAATATCTCATTTCCCTGTGGGCATCGGAAGCACACACGCGCACTTCGTGTATTTCTCTCCCTCCGTCAGGGTCAAATTCGTCTTTCTACCCCGTCCTACAAGTCTCTCACACAGAAACACACACGCTCTCTATATCTAACACGCCCACCCCTTTAATTCCGCCCACCCACAGCCACTAATGTCTCAAAGTATAATAATGTCTCTCACACATATGCTATATACCTATCCCTTAATATAGCTAGATATGTGTCACACAAACTCCTTCTCCCTACTAGCAAGATGCCCATGCGTTGCACGGAACATCAAGATGCATTTGTATGAGAAGTTTATCTTGTGGGAGAAAATGATGAACGAGGGAATGCCTTATTTGCAAATGCGGAGAGGGGTGTGGGTATCTTTTTGCAAAATTGCCATAGTTTCCTTCCTGTCCGTCGGATATAAATCGGATGGCCTATATTGCAGGATGGCAGGAACACCATCATCACCAACTCTGTTTTTTATAAGAGTAGAGATATGTGAGTGTGTGACGCCCGGATAATTAAGCTATAGTAACCCTCTGCTAATGATGCCACGTCACCTCGATTACTGTTGCTAACCTTGCGATAGTTCGAAAATGATTCGAATTCAAATTCAAAATCAAGCAAGCAACAAAAGTTTTGAAACGTTAAAACAAAAATGTCATAAATGTGTCGGATAAATCATAGGTAATTGTGGTGGCGAAACCAAACTCTGAAGAAGTGTTTAAAGGCTCTAATATATTATGACAGTAGCGAAAATAATTAACTACACGCCTTTTACAATTAATAAAATACTAAACAGTTTTATTTTGTCACCAAACTTTTTGTGGCATCGGGGTATTTTGTAACACTAATTTGGGTACTACTTATATATTTTATAAGACAAATATATATATAAAATAAAATTAGAAAACTAATAAACAGAAAATAAATAAAAACAAAAACTTAAACAAAAGAGAAAAAGGAAGAAACCCCCTCCCCCTGGCCGAATGGCCCAGCCAGCCAGCAGGCCACCAGCCCAAAAGGCCCAACCGGCACCCCACTCCCCTTATTCCCCTGTCCCCGAAACCCTAACCCACTACCACCACGCACTTCCCCCGCACCACTCGCTCTCGCCCCCCCACTCCCCCGATACAGATCGGGATCGGGGCGACCACGCCCCCGTGTCCCCGACGCTCCTCGCCGGGCCTCCTCCCCGCCGCTCGTCTCCGGCTCGCCTTCCCTGTCCATCCTCTTCCCCGACCCGATCTAGATCGGGAAGGGGGCAACGAGCCCGACGCCCCCTCCACCAACACCGTCGCCGTACGACATCACTGCCGCTCGAAGACCCCGCCGTCGCCGGAGCACCACCACCACCCGGACCTAGTCGCCTCCTCCCCTGCGTCGTCGTCGTCCCTGTCTTCCTCCCCAAAGGCACCCCAATCCACGCCGCCCCTCGTCCCTGCAACGTGGGTGAGCCCCCGGGCTCCGGCCTCGCTCCTTCTTCTCTGCTTCTGATGCAACTATCGCTGTGCGCCGTCGCCGTCGTGTCCTTCCCCCGCCAGGGCTCACACCGCCAGCGCCCGCTACGCACCTGCCATGGCCGTGCGGCTCCCTCCCGCTCTGGCTGCGCCACTGCGCATGAGACCGTGCCCCGGCCAAGCCACCCGCAGCTCCGCAGCCTCGCACGGCCTCGCTCGCCCCGTGCGGTCTGCCCGTACCCCGCCTTCACGTGCGGCCTCGCCGCGCCGCCCATGCTGCTGTAGCTGCTGGTCTGCTGCTGGCGCCGCTAACCATTGCCCCAGCACCGTCGTGCTGGGCCCGCCCCCCCATCTCCATCGCTCGATTCTGCCCCGACGGGCGACCCCGCCAGCACCCATACGGGCTGGCGCCCGTGGCCTGTTAGCCGTCGCCCGCTAGGCTCCCCCTGAGCCACTGACCTTGGGGTCCCACCCCCAAAACGTTTGTAAAAAAAGATATAAAAAAAGAATTAGAATAAAAATAATAATAAGAAAAATATTAATTAATTAATCCTGATTGGATTAACCTAATCACTTAGTTTAGCTAATTAATCTATTAGATTAGTTAACAGTCAATGACAGGTGGGACCCACATGTCAGTTTGACTAGGTCAACTGGCTGGTTGACTGCTGACATCATCCTGACAGCATGCTGACGTCATAATTACATTTCCTAATTAAATTAATTCTGTTAATTCTAAAAATGAATTAAATCATTAAAAATTAATATAAAATAATCCATAGCTCGGATGGAAAAACTTGGTACATGAAAGTTGCTCTGAACGACGAGCCGAATCTGAATACGCAGCCCGTTTGTCCGCCACGCATCCCTAGCATAGCGAACACGCAACTTTCCCCCTCTGTTTCATCTGACCGAAAACGCGAAATACCGGGGATACTTTCCCGGATGTTTTCCCCCCTTCACCGGTATCACCTCATACCGCGTTAGGGCACCCCTAGCACCGATACTTGTCATGTCATGCATCGCTATGCATCTGTTTGCTTAATATTTATTGTTTCTTCCCCCCTCTTCTCTCGCTAGACACCGAGACCGACGCCGCTGCTACCCAGTACGACTACGGTGTTGACGACCCCTCCTTCTTGCCAGAGCAATCAGACAAGCCCCCCCCTTGATCACCAGATATCGCCTATTCTTCTCTATACTGTTTGCATTAGAGTAGTGTAGCATGTTACTGCTTTCGGTTAATCCTATTCCGCTGCATAGCCTGTCATTGTTGCTACAGTTGTTACCTTTACCTGCTATCCTACTGCTTAGTATAGGATGCTAGTGTTCCATCAGTGGCCCTACTCTCTTGTCCGTCTGCCATGCTATACTACTGGGCCGTGATCACTTCGGGAGGTGATCTCGGGCATATGCTATGTACTTTATACTGTTACATTACTTATGATACTGTTCGGAGATGGGGGCTGAAGGGGCAGGTGGCTCCATCCCGGTAGAGGTGGGCCTGGGTTCCCGATGGCCCCCGACTGTTACTTTGTGGCGGAGCGACAGGGCAGGTTGAGACCACCTAGGAGAGAGGTGGGCCTGGCCCTGTTCGGCGTTCGTGGATACTTAACACGCTTAACAAGATCTTCGTATTTGATCTGAGTTGGGTCGTTGCCTTATACGCACTAACCGCCACGTGGGACAAGATATGGGCAACCGGCGTCGTGGTATCAGCCGAAGCATTTCATGACGTCAGCGACTGAGCGGCGCGCGCCGGATTGGAACGTAAGCCTGCTCTTGTATTAAGGGGGCTAGTTCTGCTTCTGGCCGCCCTCGCAACGTGCAGGTGTGCTAAGGGCGATGGGCCCAGACCCCTGTGCGCTTAGGTTTAGACCGGCGTGCTGACCTCTCTGTTGTGCCTAGGTGGGGCTGCGACGTGTTGATCTTCCGAGGCCGGGCATGACCCAGGAAAGTGTGTCCGGCCAAATGGGATCGAGCGTGTCGGGTAATGTGGTGCACCCCTGCAGGGAAGTTTATCTATTCGAATAGCCGTGATCTTCGGTAACAGGACGACTTGGAGTTGTACCTTGACCTTATGACAACTAGAACCGGATACTTAATAAATCACACCCTTTCAAGTGCCAAATACAACATGGTGATTGCTCTCGAACAGGGCGACGAGGAGGGGATCGTCGGGTAGGATTATGCTATGCGATGCTACTTGGAGGACTTCAGTCTACTCTCTTCTACATGCTGCACGATGGAGGCTGCCAGAAGCGTAGTCTTCGACAGGATTAGTTATCCCCCTCTTATTCTGGCATTCTACAGTTCAGTCCACCGATATGGCCCTTACACATATACCCATGCATATGTAGTGTAGCTCCTTGCTTGCGAGTACTTTGATGAGTATTCACGGTTGCTTTTATCCCTCTTTTCCTCCTTTCCCTTCTACTTGGCTGCCGCAACCAGATGCTGGAGCCCAGGAGCCAGACGCCACCGTCGACGACGACTCCTACTACACTGGAGGTGCCTACTACTACGTGTAGCCCACTGACGACGACCAGGAGTAGTTTAGGAGGATCCCAGGCAAGAGGCCTGCGCCTCTTTCGATTGTATCCCAGTTTGTGCTAGCCATCTTATGGAAACTTGTTTACTTATGTCTGTACTCAGATATTGTTGCTTCCGCTGACTCGTCTATAATCGAGCACTTGTATTCGAGCCCTCGAGGCCCCTGCTTGTATTATGATGCTTGTATGACTTATTTATGTTTTAGAGTTGTGTTGTGATATCTTCCCGTGAGTACCTGATCTTGATCGTACACGTTTGCGTGCATGATTAGTGTACGATTTAATCGGGGGCGTCACAAGTTGGTATCAGAGCCAACTGCCTATAGGAATCCCCCTTCCAAACTCCTTGGCCGAAGTTGAGTCTAGACTTTACAAAACTTTTACTAACATGGTTGTGCGGCCCATGGGCCCACGTCGCCATTGCGTGGTATTAGGATCTTTTATTCCTCGTCTATACTTTGGGATTCTAATCTCTCTTCTATTTGGGTTAAATGATTTTGCTGAAATCTAACTCTAGGTTCTTGTTACCACTTCTTGCCGGAGAGCCCCTTCATTACAGATGATCGACCACTTCAACACAAGATTCTGACAATACTCTCCGATGTTTCCCCGAGACCCTTGTGCCCTTCGCCGTTGCAATCTCATACCACCGATAAATCCCTATGGAAAGCTACATACACTTGTCATCCATAACTTCATTCCCAGTTGATCTTGTTATTACAAGATACCCTGAAATTCTCTCTAATGTTCCGAGAATATGTTGTGCCTACTGCCTTGCAGTTCTTGCCACATGAATATCCCTACGAATAAATTCTCGTACTTACCGAGTATCCACTCATCCCTAGTTGATTCATGTATGACACCAATCTTCGAAATACCTTTCGATCTTCCAAAAATCCTCAGGAGCCTATTGTTCTTGAAATTCTTGCTTGCTTACATTTTGGTTAAACCAATAAGTCTAGTAATCCTATTGGCATCCTTTGTCACTATCATTTTAAGTCCGTTGATTCTATATGTGTGCGAATGCACACAATCATTAGTTGATCCTTATAAATTATCTTCCGGCTCAGACGTCTTTCGAACATGAGCTGGTTCTCGGCCAATCAGATTGCCATCGATTTTACCCCTAAGTCTAGTCGACTTATCCATCCTTGATCAGAGCATTTGCTCTGGATCCCTTGATTTGAAAATCATAATTCCTTTGCTATTTAGATGTTGAATTATTCAGATGTTCTATAAATCGATGCATTTGCATTCTTTCTTCCTCTGATTGGGTATCGATACTCACATCAGCTCCATTGTGGATCGCCATATCCACTGTTGGATTATTATCCGGCAGTGTCCTTCATAATTAATCACCTTGTGAGTTCTTTCTCCGATACATAATGCCTTTGTAAATTGTATCATCTCCTTTTGCCAACCATGCTCTGCTTTCGAGCTGGTGATATTTACTCTTGAAGCTTGTGGTATATGTTCCTAAGAAGCCCCGATGGGTTGAACCAATGCCTTCCCTAATCTGTTGAAACTCAAAAGACTTCACATATCCTACTTATCCGGTATTGCACCAGGTAAAAATTTCAACAACTAATGCCATTTCGAAAAGAAACGAGAAGTGAATGAAAGGTTATGCATTGGAGAAGTGGGAGTCGACCTTGAACTTTGTGTTCATGCCCATGAACACGATGTAGAACTTATCATGGAAGCTGCTCGTAAAAATAATTACCCCCTTGTTAGAAGTTCATCTTGTACCCGTGGTTCGATCATTTATGATTGTGGTTCCGACCATAATTTCTTCCTTTGATTCCACTTCTCAGACAAGTTAAAGCGCTTGTCTTCTATATATCTATACACCCCAGTTCAGCTTTTCATTTGATATGCCTTTGAGTATTATCCCCCTGGTATCTCGAGGATATCATGCCATTGCACTACATCTTATGAATTTGTGCTGGAGTAATACCTTTCCCTATCAGAGTCACTCCACGAGTTCTGGGTTGTCGTCAACCGAGAACATCGATAAGTGAATTGATTCCGCACTCTGATTCAGTAACTCCAAGTAATTCTCGTTGCTTACGAGTTTAATAACCCTTCAAGTCATTTCCAAGCCTTATCAGCTATATCATTATCATGCAAACTTTTAACTGTGCTACTTGGTCCTTCTTCCTGTAGCACAATTTTCGATGATAAGCTAAGCTTACATCAAATTTCCTCATCATATCATTTCACCTTGAACAGAAAGCTTGATTTCGAGTTTGTGTTGTACCCGTGTTCCAATAACCTTCCGCTTCATCATTCCTTTGACTTGTTGTCGTCGCTGATTGATTACATCTTCATGAGAACTTTCGACAAATGTGTCATGATCATCCTCAACGTAATGAGATCTTCCATGATATCAGTCGACTTCCCGATGAGAAATACCATCCTTACCCCTCGATGATTTGTGTTACCATCAACAACACCCTTACCGTTCTTTCATCACAAACTCGTTCTGTTATTGATGCAACCTGCTATCCAGCTTGCATTATATTCTACCTTGAAGTATTACTATCTTTTATGTCAAGGATGTTGTGAGACTTGCTCCACCTCATAACAATTCTTGATATGGTGATACTTATCACCATCACCATTCCTTTCTTGGTCCCCGTGTTGTTTCTAACCAGAATACCGACCAATGGTCTGTGAGGTGTAAAATTCAAAACTTCTAGCAACCCTATTGCTTGTAAGTTAATGAATGATAGTTTCATTCTTTGTGTATTGATTATCGAACCACCATTCTAACATTGATCATGCTACTTAAGCCCATATTTCGGGTGCACTTTTCAACCAATGTTTAACTGTGTATGTTTTCCTCGAGCATACATCATTATATCATTTGATCTGACTAATGTTATCTCCTTGTTCACATAATTGTGGAAACCCATCTTTTGGAAGTCTCGATGAATTGTCGCTGAGTCCATCAGCCACCTCCTCATCCCCTCTTTTGTTTACTGATGAACTCTTGTTTCGGAACTCGCTTCCATAGTTCATTTCTCGAGAATTTTACAATGTCATCTCGTCAATTTGTGTTGTACCTTTTTCTCCTCAGGCATCCCGAGTCTGAGGATTTTGACACCAATAAGATCCGAATCTCGGTTAGATATGATGGTTGGGGCATATTTCTAAGAGTTATAACATTGGTCTTTATATGACCCGGTAAGGTGATGTCATGCCTAGCACACCTGGCCGGAGGACCTATTGTTATAGTTTCCATTTTAGCAAGGTTATCCACTTTTCCATGAGGAAATTGTAAGACTTATTCTATGAGTTTTCCAGATGGATCATTTGTGTATCCTAAGTCTGATCTTTACCTGATGGCCATGTCAATGCTATCTCGAAGCATGTATGTGGTACTCTGAATTACAATAAGAACATTCGAAGCACAATGCTTAATTTTCTTTATCAAAATTACCCCAAACACTGATTGTATGGGTAATGTCATGATATTTCTCTCCCCTTTCCTAAAGGGTTTTCTACGTTGTATCCTGTCATGGATGTCATGCTCTGTTTGTCCTTGGGAAGGATATACCCCTGAAGTATGTGTTTAAACACATTCTTCCTTTCCATTGTTCTGTTTAACCTGATGATCACCTTTTCCTTTCCATTGGATTGTTTGACCTTTCTTGTGATCTATATAATCTAAGCAGTAATAATTCACTGCTTATGTAATCACATCGGTGTACAATTCTGTCAGTAAGACCCTGTTACTTTTGTTGATGACATTCCGGTAACCATCGATGGACGAGAACTTTGCCTATTGGTCCGCCTCGTTGCAACGAGCAGGAAAATGGTTCTCTTCGTCCCTCGCCCTTGATACCAACGTTGTTGCCGACATAACTGACATGGTACTCTCTGACATGCCTTGCTATCATGACCGTGCAAGATGTCACTTCTCCTATTTAAAAAAAAAAACACATGGTGGGCCCATAACCCACAGTTCCACAGGATCGAAACCTGACTCTCCTGTACACCCCCTATTCCCAAAGTTATTCCTCGCGCGTGGCCTCGTATGTAATTCACGGGCCACCGTCCTAGTGATCTATTCTAGTAACAGACGCAATATTCAATCTCGTTGCTTTGAGCCCCTTTCACGCCCTGTTTCAGGCATCGAACGGTTGCCTGCCCGCTCGTAACTTCCCATGATACCTCATTACTCTGCTCTCGATATCTTCTTAAGTTTCAATTCGAGAGTTACTTTTCGCCACCTTCCCGGATGTTATCGACCAGGTAGTCAACCTTGCCGAGGTCCGTTCTCCCCGAATAGTCCCCCTTTATTCTTTCGTAAGTACGATGGAGTTTCCGAAGAAAGGATGCCGACTTCATCATGATGACATGAAGCAGAGAAATGGAGACATCAACGTAATGGATCGACCGCTTTGAGAAGAGCAACCAAGACCGAGAAGACTCGTTAGAATTTTGTAACCAAATTCCTTCCTCCTCACTCCCCTCTTAAATCTCGGGACGAGATTTCTTGTAGTGGAGGAGAATTGTGACGCCTGGATAATTAAGCTACAGTAACCCTCTGCTAATGATGCCACGTCACCTCGATTACTGTTGCTAACCTTGCGTTAGTTCGAAAACGATTCGAATTCAAATTCAAAATCAAGCAAGCAACAAAAGTTTTGAAACGCTAAAACAAAAATGTCCTAAATGTGTCGGATAAATCATAGGTAATTGTGGTGGCGAAACCAAACTCTGAAGAAGTGTTTAAAGGCTCTAAAATAATTATGACAGTAGCGAAAATAATTAATTACACGCCTTTTACAATTAATAAAATACTAAACAGTTTTATTTTGTCACCAAACTTTTTGTGGCATCGGGGTATTTTGTAACACTAATTTGGGTACTACTTATATACTTTATAAAACAAATATATATAGAAAATAAAATTAGAAAACTAATAAACAGAAAATAAATAAAAACAAAAACTTAAACAAAAGAGAAAAAGGAAGAAACCCCCTCCCCCTGGGCCGAATGGCCCAGCAAGCCAGCAGGCCACCAGCCCAAAAGGCCCAACCGGCACCCCACTCCCCTTATTCCCCCGTCCCCGAAACCCTAACCCACTACCACCACGCACTTCCCCCGCACCACTCGCTCTCGTTCCCCCCCCCCCACTCCCCCGATCCAGATCGGGATCGGGGCGACCACGCCCCCGTGCCCCCGACGCTCCTCGCCGGGCCTCCTCCCCGCCGCCCGTCTCCGGCTCGCCTTCCCCATCCATCCTCTTCCCCGACCCAATCTGGATCGGGAAGGGGGCAACGAGCCCGACGCCCCCTCCACTGACACCGTCATCGTACGCCATCACTGCCGCTCGAAGACCCCGCCGTCGTTGGAGCACCACCACCACCCGGACCTCGACGCCTCCTCCCCTGCGTCGTCGTCGTCGTCCCCATCTTCCTCCCCAAAGGCACCCCGAGCCACACCGCCCCTCGTCCCTGCAACGTGGGTGAGCCCCCGGGCTCCGGCCTCGCTCCTTCTTCTCTGCTTCTGATGCGGCTATCGTTGTGCGCCATCGCCGTCGTGTCCTTCCCCCTCCAGGGCTCACACCGCCAGCGCCCGCTACGCACCTGCCATGGCCGTGCGGCTCCCTCCCGCTCCGGTTGCGCCACTGCGCACGAGACCGTGCCCCGGCCAAGCCACCCGTAGCTCCGCAGCCCCGCACGGCTTCGCTTGCCCCGTGCGCTCTGCACGCACCCCGCCTCCACGTGCGGCCTCGCCGCGCCGCCCATGCTGCTGCAGCTGCTGGTCTGTTGCTAGCGCCGCTCACCGTTGCCCCAGCGCCGTCGTGCTGGGCTCACCCCCCCATCTCCATCGCTCGATTCTGCCCCGACAGGCGACCCCGCCAGCGCCCATACGGGCTGGCGCCCGTGGCCCGTTAGCCGTCGCCCGCTAGGCTCCCCCTGAGCCACTGACCTTGGGGTCCCACCCCCAAAAAGTTTGTAGAAAAAGATATAAAAAAAGAATTAGAACAAAAATAATAATAATACAAATATTAATTAATTAATTAATCCGATTAGGTTAACCTAATCACTTAGTTTAGCTAATTAACCTGTTATATTAGTTAACAGTCAATGACAGGTGGGACCCACATGTCAGTTTGACTAGGTCAACTTACTGGTTGACTGCTGACATCACCCTGACATCATGCTGACGACATAATTACATTTTCTAATTAAATTAATTCTGTTAATTCTAAAAATGAATTAAATCATTAAAAATTGATATAAAATAATCCGTAGCTCGGATGGAAAAACTTTGTACATGAAAGTTGCTCAGAACGACGAGACGAATCTGAATACGCAGCCCGTTCGTCCGCCACGCATCCCTAGCATAGCGAACATGCAACTTTCCCCCTCTGTTTCATCTGACCGAAAACGCGAAACACCGGGGATACTTTCCTGGATGTTTCCCCCCTTCACCGGTATTACCTTCATACCGCGTTAGGGCACCCCTAGCACCGATACTTGTCATGTCATGCATCGCTATGCATCTGTTTGCTTAATATTTATTGTTTCTTCCCCCCTCTTCTCTCACTAGATACCAAGACCGACGCCGCTGCTACCCAGTACGACTACGGTGTTGACGACGCCTCCTTCTTGCTAGAGCAATCAGGCAAGCCCCCCCTTGATCACCAGATATCGCCTGTTCTTCTCTATACTGATTGCATTAGAGTAGTGTAGCATGTTACTGCTTTCGGTTAATCCTATTCCGTTGCATAGCCTGTCATTGTTGCTACAGTTGTTACCTTTACCTGCTATCCTACTGCTTAGTATAGGATGCTAGTGTTTCATCAGTGGCCCTACTCTCTTGTTCGTCTACCATGTTATACTACTGGGCCGTGATCAGTTCGGGAGGTGATCTCGGTCATATGCTATGTACTTTATACTGTTACATTACTTATGATACTGTTCGGAGATGGGGGCTGAAGGGGCAGGTGGCTCCATCCCGGTAGAGGTGGGCCTGGGTTCCCGAAGCCCCCGATTGTTACTTTGTGGCGGAGCGACAGGGCAGGTTGAGACCACTTAGGAGAGAGGTGGGCCTGGCCCTGTTTGGCGTTCGTGGATACTTAACACGCTTAACGAGATCTTGGTACTTGATCTGAGTTGGGTCGTTGCCTTATACGCACTAACCGCCACGTGGGACAAGATATGGGCAACCGGCGTCGTGGTATCAACCGAAGCATTTCGCGACGTCAGCGACTGAGCGGCGCGCGCCGGATTGGAACGTAAGCCTGCTCTTGTATTAAGGGGGCTCGTTCTGCTTCCAACCGCCCTCGCAACATGCAGGTGTGCTAAGGGCGATGGGCCCAGACCCCTGTGCGCTTAGGTTTAGACCGGCGTGCTGACCTCTCTGTTGTGCCTAGGTGGGGCTGCGACGTGTTGATCTTTCGAGGCCGGGCATGACCCAGGAAAGTGTGTCCGGCCAAATGGGATCGAGCATGTCGGGTAATGTGGTGCACCCCTGCAGGGAAGTTTATCTATTCGAATAGCCGTGATCTTCGGTAACAAGACGACTTGGAGTTGTACCTTGACCTTATGACAACTAGAACCAGATACTTAAAAAAAAACACCCTTCCAAGTTCCAAATACAACCTGGTGACCGCTCTCTAACAGGGCGACGAGGAGGGGATCGCCGGGTAGGATTATGCTATGCGATGCTACTTGGAGGACTTCAGTCTACTCTCTTCTACATGCTGCAAGACGGAGGCTGCCAGAAGCGTAGTCTTCGACACGATTAGTTATCCCCCTCTTATTCTGGCATTCTGCAGTTCAGTCCACCGATATGGCCCTTACACATATACCCATACATATGTAGTGTAGCTCCTTGCTTGCGAGTACTTTGGATGAGTACTCACGGTTGCTTTTCTCCCTCTTTTCCCCCTTTCCCTTCTACCTGGTTGCCGCAACCAGATGCTGGAGCCCAAGAGCCAGACGCCACCGTCGACGACGACTCCTACTACACTGGAGGTGCCTACTACTACGTGCAGCCCGCTGACGATGACCAGGAGTAGTTTAGGAGGATCCCAGGCAGGAGGCCTGCGCCTCTTTCGATTGTATCCCAGTTTGTGCTAGCCATCTTATGGCAACTTGTTTACTTATGTCTGTACTCAGATATTGTTTCTTCCGCTGAATCATCTATAATCGAGCACTTGTATTCGAGCCCTCGAAGCCCCTGGCTTGCATTATGATGCTTGTATGACTTATTTATGTTTTAGAGTTGTGTTGTGATATCTTCTCGTGAGTCCCTGATCTTGATCGTACACGTTTGCTTGCATGATTAGTGTACGATTGAATCGGGGGCGTCACAGTGTCACTGCCCCCCACACACACACCCACACTTCCGAACACCAAAGGAGTAGGGTGACACCTCGATCTTGATACTAATCTATCGACTGGCTTCTCTCTCAAACATACACACACACACACTACCCGGCACTGAAGGAGTAGGGTGGCACATGGATCTTGATAATAATCTATCAACTCCTCTTTCAAACACACACACACACACACACACACACACACTCGCTAGTTGTGCCTCTGTGCCTACTGCGCACACTCTCGATACGTCTTTCTCTCCCCCCAACAATGACAGCAGAAGGGTGACAACTCGATCTGATCATAATCTGTCAATTGGTTTCTCTCTCAAACATTGTGTCTCGGTGCCTCGCTCGGTAGCCCCCTCGATATGTAGACTTCTCGCGTGCGCACAGATGTAGTGACGATGACGCTGAACCCAGTGTGCCTTGTTTTTACCGGCCTCATGTGATAGTTTTCACCCTGTTTCTGTTAATTAACAAGGCAACCTTTTCTTTGTTACTACTAGTGAATCTGAAATCATTCGAGGCGGACATAAAATATATCACTTCAACCCAATTATCGCAGGAACTATTTGAAAAGAAATTAGCTAGCTGCCCGTGCGTTGCACGGAACATCAAGATGCATTTCTATGAGTAGTTTATCTTGTGAGAGAAAAGGTTGAACGAGGGAAGGCCTTACTTGCGAATGTGGAGAGATGTGTGGGTATATTTTTGCAAAATTGCCATACTTTCTTTCCTATCCATTAGATATAAATCCGACGGCCTATATTGCAGGATGGCACGCACACCATCATCACCAACTCTATTTTCTACTCCCTCCGTCCGAAAATACTTGTCATCAAAATGGATAAAAAGAGATGTATCTAAAACTAAAATATGTCTAGATACATTTCCTTTTATCCATTTTGATGACAAGTATTTCCGGGCGGACGGAGTATTTGTCTTTTTAGAGATTTCAACAAGTGACTATGACCGGACCTTACCAACATACTCAAAAAAGTAGTCCATAATTTTGATGTTACCCTCTTTTCTTGGCGGTGCAGTGCCATCTAGATACCTCATATATAAATCAAGGACAAATCTGACCCCTTCCTGAAAAGACATACGGAGCAAAATGAGCGAATCTAAACTCTAAAATATGTCTACATACACATCTATATGTGGTAGTCCATTTGAAATATGAAAAAGACAAATATTTAGGAACGAATGGAGTATATATAAGAGTAGACATGGATATATATCTCCAGCATGGTCTACAACAAAAATGTGTTGGGCTGGTTAACACTACTGGAATCAGCTACTTTGCCATCTGCCAGCTCTTTGCCGTCTGCTAGCGGACGGCAAAGAAGCTCTTTGCCATTAGCTACCCAAAAGCAGAAGACAAAGAACTGGCTGATGGCAAAGACCTTGTTTGCCATCAGCCAGTTCTTTGCCGTCCAATAGAAGACGGCAAAGATTCTTTGCCGTCGGCTAGCAGGCGGCAAAGAGGGAGGGGGCCCCACTGACGAGCTGGTTAAAAAAAACTTAACGCCCCCCCTCTTTGCCGTCTGCTAGCAGACGGCAAAGAGCAAGTAAGCGGACGGCAAAGGGGGGCGGACGGCAAATGTTTAGGTTACTAACGGCCGAGCCCCACCCCGCCCATCTCTCTCTGTTTCGATCTACTGTCCCCCTCCTCCCCGACGACCACCGCCACCCGCCGCCGCCCCCGCCACCCACCGCCGCCCCCTTGCCCCACCTCCCCTCGCCCCACCGTCCCAACCACTCGCCGCCGCCGCCGCCACCCGCCACCGCCCCCTGGCCCCACCGCCCCTCGCCCCGTCGCCCCCACCACCCGCCACCGCCCCGGCGTCCCCTCGCCCGCGCCGGAGCCAGGCTCGCCGCCGCCCTGGAGCCAGGCTCGCCGCCGCCCCTGCGCCCACGCCGCCCCCTCCATCCTCCATCGAGAGGAGCCAAGGTGAGCATTTTTTTTGTTTTTTCTACTGTTTTTCTTTGCTGTTTAGGTTTAATTAGGTTATTGATAGGTTTAGGTTAGTGGTTGGTTTAGGTTAGTGCTAGATTTAGGTTTAGATTATTAGAAGAAGAAGAAAGTTGAAAAAAAGAAGAAGAAGAGGAAAAAGGAAAAAAGGAAGAAGAATAAGAATAAAGTTGAAAAACAGAACAATATAGAAGAGGAAAAAGGAGAAGAAGAAAGAAGAAGAAGAAGAAGAAAGAAGAGGAGGAGGAGGAGGAGGAAGAGGTGGAGGGAGAAGAAGAAAGAAAAGAAGAAGAAGAAGAAAGAAGAAGAAAGAAGAAGAAGAAGAAGACCCCGACCCGACCCCCGACCCCCGACACCCCGACCCCGACCCCCGACACCCCGACCCCGACCCCGACACCCCGGCCCGACACCCCGACCCCGACCCCGAACCCCGACACCCCGACCCCGACCCCGACCCCGACCCCGACACGCCACCCCGACACCCCGACCCGACACCCCGACCCTCGACCCCCGACACCCCGACCCCGACCCCCGACACCCCGACCCCGACACGCCACCCCGACACCCCGGCCCGACACCCCGACCCCGACCCCCGCCCCCCGACACCCTGACACCACACCCCGACCCCGACACGACACCCCGATACCCGACACCCGACCCCGACCCCCCGACCCCCTGACCCCCAACCCCGACACCACACCCCGACACCCCGACCCCGACACCACACCCCGACAACCGACCCCGTGACCCCGACCCCCCGACCCCAAAACAGCACCCCGACCCCGACACGGCACCCCGACACCGACAGGACACCCTGACCCCCGACACCTCCCGAAAAGGTGTTCTTTGGCCTTCCAGAGGCCGACGGGGTCATATATTTGTGAATTATTAGTTAGGTCATATATTTTTCGATTTTGTTATGAAAAACATCATATATAATTGTGTTGATCGTGTAGTTTTAAATGTGCAGTTGTTTCATCGCTGCGAGGTTTGGTGTTCGACGACCTCGTCGTGCGTTTGACGAGCTCTGCCCCTTCGTTCGTGGGTGAGCACAAATGACAAGTCCTCCTCCCCCATTAATTATTTGATCTATTCCGATGAAACTTGATAGCTAGCTATATATGTGTCTTGAATCATCAGTATGCGTAACCAATATGTGTCTCCCGTTCGAAAGCGTCATAGTTATAAATATGCATGCATTTGCATATTTATAACCTTGATTCTTTCGAATTGTCCAACGCTATCCATGGACAGCCCGAGTATGTGTAGATTGGGTTCATTTTCCCATATGCTTTGCTCCGGATCCGACGCATAAATTTCATCAGTGCCTCCCCTGTTGTTCTCCGGGTACACATCCTCTCTGTTTATTGCAGAGACGTGTATCAGGAGAACAGCGGGGAGGTGCTGCCGAAATTTTGCGTCGGATCCGGAGCATAGCATGGGAAAATGAACCCAATCTACACATACACGAGTGGGATTAGGACCTATCATTACCTATTAGAGTGTAGGTTGCATGGACGTAATAAAATTGACAAAGTAGATCAACTGATGAATATATACATGGTGAATTACATATATAATTGTTGTGTGTCCAGTAGCTCTGAAAGTCAAGATGAGTGACCGTGCGTGGATGTATACCGGTCACACTGGTCAGAACAAATGGAGTGCTGAATGGTTCACAAAAACCAAGGGGTTTGTGCAAGCCGCATTTGCAAATGGCCAAAAGAAAACCTGGTGCCCCTGTTTCCGGTGCGGCAGTTGGGAAAAGAAGACGGAGGCTGAAATGGGCAAACACCTGCAGAAGAGTGGTTTTACGCCCGATTATACGGTGTGGACATTTCATGGTGAGTCTGCCCAACGTGACCGAGCTGAGGTGGATCGTCGTCGCACCGACGAGCATGGTACCGGGATGGAAAACATGGTGCAAGGCTATGATGATGCTCGAGATTCGGACGAGGAGATGGAGGAATCTGCAAAGGCCTTCAATGAAATGTTGGAGTCTTCGAAACGTCCGCTCCATGAGCGCACTGATATTTGTCAGTTGGATGCCATCTCACAAGTAATGGCTCTGAAGGCTCAGTTCAACTTGGGCAGAGAATGCTATGACGCAATTATGACAGTATTTGGACGCTTTCTACCCAAAGGCCATGTAATGCGTGCAAACCTGTACCAGTCGGACAAAATCCTTCGTGCACTGAAGATGCCCTATGAGAAGATACATGCCTGTGAGAAAGGATGTGCCTTATTTAGGCTTGACTATGCGGACTTGAACTATTGTCCCATTTGCAAGTCTTCCAGGTATATTGTGGTAGATAACGGTATGGGTGAGAAGACACAGACCAAAATCCCCGTTAGTGTTCTTCGGTATATGCCAATCGTACCAAGACTTCAACGTCTTTTCATGGTCGAAGAGACGGCCAGACAGATGACATGGCACAAAACAGGCAAAAGAACCGAACTAGATGCAGATGGGAATCTGATGATGGTACACACATCGGATGGTGTTGCATGGAAAAAGTTTGATGAATTACATGCTGACAAAGCGGCAGATCCAAGGCATCCTCGAGTCGGGATCAACACGGATGGGTTCAGTGTGTTTGGTATGACGGCAGCCCAATACAGTTGTTGGCCCGTATTTGTCTTTCCACTCAATCTCTCCCCCCGGACAGATTATGCAAAGAAAGAACATTTTCCTGACGTTGATAATTCCAAGACCCAACTATCCGGGCAAAAATATGAATGTGTACATGCAGCCGCTTAAGGACGAATTGCAAGAAGCCTGGGATAATGGGTTCAAGACATACGACGCCTTTAGCAAACGGAACTTCATAATGCGTGTCTGGTACATGTACTCGACGCATGACTTGCCGGCGTATGCGCTATTCGTTGGCTGGTGTGTGCATGGAAGGTTCCCGTGCCCCACATGCAAGGGAGCTCTTGAGTTTCGTTGGCTTCAGGCCGGTCGCAAGTTTTTTTGCTTCGACATGCATAGACAGTTCCTGGATCCTCGCCATAAGTTCAGGAAAGACAAGAAGAACTTCATCAGGGGTAGAGTTGTCAAAAACTCTGCACCACCTGCATTGACAGGCCAACAGACCCTGGATCAGTTAAACGCTCTCGAGCCAGATCCACAACGTCCAGGGTACTTCAAGGGGTATAATACTAAGCACGCGTGGACTCACAAAACATGCTTATGGGATCTACCTTATTTCAAAGACCTCCTTTGCCCACACAACATTGACGTGATGCACACTGAGAAGAATATCGCCGAGGCACTTTTTGGTACATTGTTCGGCATAGATGGGAAGTCAAAGGATAATACTAAGGCTAGAGTCGATCTGGAGGCGCTATGTGATAGGCCGTTACAAAACATGAAAGAACCGAAAGGAAAGCAGAACTGGACGAAGCCAAAGGCATGGTTCAATCTTGGAAGGCCAGCTATGAGGGAAATTCTCTTGTGGGTGCAACAATAGTTGATGTTCCCCTATGGGTATGTAGCGAATCTAAAGAGGGGAGCGAATCTTGATAAACTGAAGATATTTGGTCTCAAGAGTCATGATTGGCACATATGGATTGAGCGGGTAATGCCGGTGATGTTGCGTGGCTTCATCCCTGAGGATGAATGGCTAGTACTGGCAGAACTCGGCTATTTCTTCCGTGTTCTTTGTGCGAAGGAGGTACCGAGTATTATGGGAGAGTTGAAGCAATTTATGAACTTCTGTTCTATGGTGAAAACCCACCGAATGTCGTAGTCTTCAAATGTTATTGGTGTCAGCCGAAGGAGACTAGAAGGACTCATGGACATATAGGGCTAGTTGAAATCAACCAAAGCACTCATTTAGATGTTCCTGATGTCTATATTATGGCTCAACAGGCGACCCAAGTATTCTATCTACCGTGGGCCTGCCAAACTAATCCAAATCTGAAAGGTTGGGATGTCGTTTATGAAGTGCCGCCACGTGCTAGACTTTCTCCCCCAAAGGAAGAGGATTATGAACCTCACATTAACCCAGACACATATGAAGGAGAATTCTTCCAAGAGACACGTCTTTCCAAAAAGCGTTTCAAGAACCGCTATACTTCACCCCAAAACATTGAAGTAGACAGTGACAATGAATCCGACATCACCCCAGAGGAGGAACAAGAAGAGCTGGAACAAGAAGAGGTTACTGTTGCGGATGACCTGTCAATGCTTGATCGATTACGTCAAGGTGGCCTTGCACATGTTGATGCCAACGAACCCTATGAGCCCATCATTGATTATAGTGATGATGATGATTATGCATTTATTGATGATACTGATCGAGATTATTAGTAGTGTCAGGTATTCAATTTTTTATGTTGTACTTGATAATGATACGCTTAAGTGATATACATATTATTATTCATGTCGGTACTTTTTTTATGTTGTACTAATTTCGTTTATTCTTTGTCATGGCAGGTGTTGAAAGATGGTGGGCGCTGGTCGGGAGCGCGCCGAGGCCCCTTCTTCGTCGGCGCGTGGTGCGGGGTCTTCCATTCCACACGCACCTCTCCGCCGAGCATTGCTGGACAGTATGGCAACACCGCCGGGCCCTTCTTCGTCGACCGCGGTGCCCAGCAGGGGACGAGGTAAGAAGAAGAGAGGAGGTGGAGCACGTGGTCGCGAGAGAGGAGGTAGGGTGACTCTTACGGCGCCTTCCTCGCTGCCGCCCCCAGCTGTTTCACCCGAGCACGTGACTGCTAGGGTGGACTCGTCTGAGGAGGAGGCTGCACGGACTCCGGTAAACGAGCCTCCGGTCCACGGGTCTTCGGCCCACGAGCCTCGGGTCGACGGGCCTTCGGCCCACGAGACCCCGGGGGAGCACACGTCTGGATGGGGTACCTGGTCGGGTCAGCCTGAGGATGGCCGGGAGCCAAGTGGCCATGCTGATGATGGCGGGGAGCCGACTGATGAGGAGGGGGAGGAGGGGGGCAACGTCTACCAGCGTGGTGCTACACGGCTCTCGTCCGTGCCGGCGACCCGCGAGCAGAGGTGGTTGATTTTTCCTGATAGGGAGAGGTAAGTGCATTTAATCTTTTTGTACCTTCTGCATTCACGTTTCTTCAAATAACTGATGTGTTGGCCTTGTCATGCTGCAGGGGTTGGGACCACCATGAAAGTGTCCGCCGGCCCAATCCGTCCTTGGAGTTCCGATTTGGCAAAACTTCTCGGGGTTTGTCACGTTGCCTGGTGAGGGTCGGCTTCCAGAGGTTGGATTGACTTGGGAGCACTACTTGGCTGCCCTGGCCCCGCCGGGTGAGATTATCGACGGTGTCTTGTGCAAGACGAGGGCAGATGTCGTGATCAGAAATTTCTGGGTAATCGCTCCTTTACACAATTAAAAATCTTCAACTAGCTAGTTATTAATTGTACTAATCAATATTGTCTCATTTAATTGCAGACATTCTACAGGTGTGAGGAGGGATATGAGGAGGAGGCGGATCATGTTATCCACAAGGAGTGCAAGCGCCTACTTCAGAACTTACGGCATGAGGTTCGGGTGCAGGCTGTTCGAGACTACTACGTCGGGCGTGGTATCAAGAAGCCCAAGCAGGAGTGCCGTGATAAGTACTTGAGTAAGGAGAAGTACATGAAGGTAATTCTTAAGGCCTTGTACTTACTTCCTTCATTTAGTAATTCATAGCCTTAGCGCTCAAGTTTCTATTTGCTAACTTAGGCCCCTCCGAGATGGTGTGCGGATCGGATGGATTGTTGGGAGGTGTTGGTCAATGCGTGGTGCTCAGAAGAATGGCTGGCCACCCACAAAGCGGCCAAGAACAAACGTGCCCAAATGGAAGGTGTGCCACACCACCAAGGCAGCTCCTACTTATTTCAGTACGGGCGGAACTGGGTATGTGGTTTACTTCATGATTCATGCAATTCATTCATCATGCTAGCTTTAGCCCTTTAATTACTAATTTACTTTGTTTCTCTCTTTCAGGCATGCTACAATAAGGTGGATAAGGTGCTAGAGGTGTACGACCTATATGCCATGGCCCACACTGGCCCTTACAAGAAAGTCAAGGCAGTCTCTGCATCTGACCTCGATGATCCAAAGAACTTCACCAACATCTCCGCCCCCGACAAGCTCGTGCAATATAGAGATCAGGGGAAGGCAGGAAAGGGGAGGACTTTAACCCGAGCCAGGGTCCCATTGATACAGAGCTGCTGATGATATCTGGTGGCAGGAGGTCCCATGGCTCCATAGCCATGGGAGATGGACTTATCCGTTGTCCTAGCACTCTCCCGGAGATCAAGGCACGCCAGTCGAGCTCCGCTCCTGAGATAAGGCCTCGTGAACGGCCAGTCCAACTCGCCTTCAAGGTTAGTTATACGTACTCAGCTATCTTTCTCCATTACATTGTGTGCGCTTCCATCAATGATTACAAATGGTCATGTGAGTGGTGTTGCAGGCTGCTATACAGAGTGAGAGAGATAGAACGGAGAAACTTCTGGCGGAGGCGGCGGAGAGGCAGCGGGAGTTGGAGGAGAAGACGACAAAGATGTTGGAGGAGGAGAGGGCACGGAATGACATGCAGGCAAGGGCCATGTACGAGTTCCTTGTGGTAAGTTTCTTCTGCAGATTACTTGCTAGTCTTAACATTTGAGTCTCATTACTAACTAGTATGACTCTGTTGTGAAAACCAAATGTGCAGTCTGTGTGCGAGAAGTCCGGTCAGACCGCTCCGCCGATGCCAGTGATTGCTCCTGGGAGCACGGTGAGTTTAATTTGAATGGACATTAGTCTTAACATTTGAGTGTCATAATGCTAACGAGACATTGGAAATGATCTTTGGTGCAGCTTAACTCCAGAAACGCATCGCACGATCCTTCTCCAGCTACCGGCGCGAGCCAGCTCGCTCCTTCTCCAGCTATCGGCGCGAGCCAGCCCGCTCCTACACCTCCGTGATCACGGTAAGTTTCTCTAGTGTTTTGCTTAACAAATGTATAAAGACCTAGACTTAGCTTTATTTCCTCCAATATGCTTACCATAATGACCTAGAGTTAGCTTCTTTTCCTCCAAAATGACTTAATAAGCTTACTGACCTCATAAACCATCCATTCTACCTAAGTTAGCTCTAAAACGATATGTACTTAGCTTACTTATGTCAAAAATTGCATAATTAACTTAGTTAACTCATAAACGATCCATTTTACCTAAGTTAGCTCTAAAATGGCTCATTTTACCTTAGTTAGCTTATAAGTGATCCAATTTATCCAAGTTAGCTCTAAAATGACCCATTTTACGTATATTAGCTCCTAAATGATCCATTTTACCTACGTTAGCTTTAAAATGACCCATTTCACCTAGGTTAGCTCCAAAAATGACCCATTTCTCCTAGGTTAGCTCCAAAATGACCCATCTTACCTAGGTTAGCTTATAAATGATCCAGTTTATCCAAGTTAGCTCTAAAATGACCCAATTTACCTAGAGTAGCTCCTAAATGATCCATTTCACCTAAGTTAGCTAAAACGATCCATTTCACCTAAATTAGCTCTTAAATGATCCATTTCACCTAAGTTTGCTCAAAAACGATCCATTTCACCTTAGTTAGCTCAAAAACGATCCATTTCACCTTAGTTAGCACAAAAACGTGGCATTTTACCTTAGTTAGCTCATAAACGACCCATTTCAACTAAGTTAGCTCAAAAACGATCCATTTCACCTTAGTTAGCTCAAAAACGATCCATTTCACCTTAGTTAGCTCAAAAATGATGCCCTTCACCTTAGTTAGCTCATAAACGACCCATTTCAACTAAGTTAGCTCATAAATGATACATTTCAACTAAGTTAGCTCATAAACAACCCATTTCAACTTAGTTAGATCATAAATGATCCATTCCACCTAAGTTAGCTCATAAATGATCCATTCCACCTCAGTTAGGTTATAAATGACATATACTTCTTGTTCTAGTCTTCTTCTTGTTCTATTCACCTATTTCTAACTTCATATTTACCATTTTGCAGATTTCACTCACTTCATGGAAGCTAGCTTGCTATGATGGAGTGCTTGCTTTTTCTTTGCTAAAACTTTGCATTGTATCTAGCTTGCTATGATAGAACTTGCTATGTTGATGAAACTTTGCTATGTAATATGTATATGGAACAATGTGTATGGATGGAACTTGACGGAACTTGCTATATATGTTGATGAAACTTTGCTATCTCATATGTATATGGAATTATGTGCTGGATATGTGATATGTTTGCTGTTAAATATATCTATATATGTCATATATATTTGCTGTGAAAATTGTTGGATTAAGAAAAAACAGAAAAAAAGAGACAATATGCAATCTCTTTGCCGCCTGCCACCGACGGCAAAGGGCTCTTTGCCATCAGCAGCGGACGACAAAGAGGCCACGCGGCAGGCAGCTGTGCTTCCTGGGAGGCTGACCAATTTGGTCAGTTTGCCTATAGTGGCTGATGGCAAAGGCTTTGTCGTCCGCGGCGGACAACAAAGAGTAAAAACTTTGCCTACAGCGGCGGACGGCAAAGGCCTTCCGTGTAGTGACGTCGGCTGACATCACTCGGCGGACGACAAAGGCTTGCCGAAGTTTGCCGTCAGCGGCGGACGTCAAAGGCCTGTCGTTAACCACCTAACGGAGTACCAGCGCACTTATTGCCGTCTGCACTCTTTGCCGTCCGCTGCTGATGGCAAAGGCTCCTTTGCCGTCAGCCGCCCGAAGCAGACGGCAACGTACCTCTTTGCCGAACCTTACTTTGCCGTCACCTTTTGCCGTCCGCGGCGGACGGCAAAGACCTTTGCCGTCAGCCATCCATGCCTTTGTCGTCTGCCATGGCTGACGGCAAAGTAGCTGATTCCTGTAGTGGTTAGCGCCGGATGCTCGCAATGCGATGACATGAGTTCGAATTCTGTCTTTTAACTTTATATTTTTATATTATATATTACTCTACTTATTTAATATATACTTCTTTCGCTACTGTACTAACAGTGGAACCCACAGAGTACTTAGAATACAAGATTAAGGATGAACTTGTTTCTTTTTAACTTTCTGTACGAAGCTGTAGCCACCCTGCAAGTCACGTGTACACTGTACATGCAATTAACTTTTTATAGAGGGACAATCATACACGCAATTAACTCAAATGGATTGGATGTCACTCTATTATTTCCAGCATAAAGAGCATCTCCAACGGCAGCCGGCAAATTTCCTCCCGCTTCCTTAAGCGGAGGACGACATCAAACGCCAGCGGCATACATTTTTACAACTCTAACCAACCAGAAGAAATTCATGCAAACACGGACTGATTTCATATAAGCATGAAGGATTTTGTATTAAAAAGTCGGATCTTCATATAAACATGATGGATTTCATTACATTTACATGAACTAAGAGGTGCCAATCCGGCTCTCTTGTATAATTAATACTCCCTCCGTCCGGAAATACTTGTCCTAGAAATGGATGTATCTAGACTTATTTTAGTTCTAAATGGCCGCTCGCGGATCCCTTTGTCTTCCTCATGTCCGTCAGACACTTGCGGGGTCGACGAAGGTCCTCAGAAGAGACGAAGCAACAAAGAAACCACCTGAATCCGTGGTCGTCGCCTCGGCGGTGGCATTCATGGGTCCCAAGTGGCGGCAGCCTCCCATGTTCTACTTCTCCTCGATGATGGCGGCGGACACGGAGAAGCTGGCCACCGAGTCGTCGCTCTCCACGCACCCGGCTTCTGTCTCTGCCTGCATGGCGCTGCCACAGGCACGGGAGGCGCGCCCACAGACACGGGAGGCGCGGCCACCGCAGACACTAGTGGCGCGGTACGACGCGGCAGCGACGGTGCCCGTACCGGCGTGCTCGCCGCCGTGCCGGCGTGGAGCAACTCGCCACTCCTCATCGAGTTGAACTGGAGCGGCGAGTTGCTGAACCACGCGCCTGCTTGGGGCGGCAACTGGCTCCGTCGGGCCAAGCGAGGTTGGTGAAGCACCGAGCGGCCTCGCCTGTATCCGGAGGGCTCGGCGGGCCACCCAGCCGGGTAATATGCCGGAGAACGGCTCATCGGAAGCCATCTGAAGAGTGGAGAAAATGGTGAAGGAGGAGATGGGGGAGTGGCGGAGGGGTGCGATTCTTGCCCGCTGTCTGTCTGGCCTCGTGTAAATAGAGGGCGGACGGTAGGAGCTTGGCCGGCGTCTGGCCTCATTTAAACTGAGGGCGGACGGGAGGAGCTCGGCCGGTGTTGCGTTTAATTCCGGCCCGCTCATGAACGGACGTGTGGCCGGAGTAGGATTCTCGGTTTGCATGCGGGTTTAACGGAGGGGTTTAATGGAGGCACTGGGCGTGCAGCGGGCGGTGCAGTACTATTCGATTTGACAGTAGTAATGAGCTGTCAAATCGCAAAGGCCCTTGCCTCTCGTGAAACCGACCGAGCTAGACTGCCCCGCCCTCTAGCCTTTCAAAAAAATGTATATACTCCACTTTTGTACAGTAGTAGTATCGATGGATTGCGCCATGGAGCAAAACTTGAAATTAAAAAAAGGTGGTACATAGAGAGAGAGCTCGTCGCCAAATTATGCATATAGTACTAATAAAAAGGCTTGTCACAATAATGGTGTCCAGCACAAGTGCACAACCCACCCCTCAAATAAAACTAAGCACCCTGGAATTCTTTGACAAAACTAAGCACCCTGAAATTCTTTGACAACTAAACTGTTGGCTATATGATGTTGGCCATATATATTGTATGTATATAATGTGAAGAAACGAGTGGTAGTTCTATACCAACTAAAAGATGAAATGTAAGAAATAATAGTATGTATGTACTGAAGAGTTAAAGTAACAAGAAGAAACATAACATAGTTCTGCTTGGGGCTCAGCATAACACACCCCTCAAATTAAATTAAGCACACCTGAAATTAAACTTTGCAACTATTCTGGTAGACACTGCATTAGAACCATCATGAGCAATGACACTGCCACCTTACTCGGAGTCCTCGTCTACGTCCTCGATTTCGTCCTTGTCCCCCTTC